>CM030010.1:69387695-70637695 GCA_017639485.1 Pluvialis apricaria
CCGGTGGTCTGCTTTTAGCACAGTGATTCTTAGGAGCAAGTGAAGGTGCAGGGAATGCTGTAACTGAATGAGTCACGTTAGATTAATTTGCCTTTATGGCCCCTTCAGAAAAAAAGGGGAGTTGGAAGTATGACTTGTTCTATATACTTCTGCCATTTCCTTTGCAGTAATAGATGAAAGTTGTGTTGTTGGCTTGTGGACTTTTCTCATGGTTGAGTGGAATAAGCCCTGAGCAGGGAGGGAATTGTCACTTGGAGTTGCGTCCTACCACTTGCAAGCAGCTGCCAGTCTCCAGTCCTTTTCTCAGTCCTTAAGCTTGGTCCTTGTAGCACTTAAATAGGACTGAAAACGGGTTGATCAGGCAAGTATGAGATGGATTTACATGCTCAGAACAGTTTAAGAAGCGCAGGGAGGTGGTGTGCATGCTGCTTCAGCTGCCTTCAATTTAACCTGTGCTTTGCAGTGCTTGGCTGGTAGTTGCCCTGAATTCTTTGTGTACGCAGATTGTAGCATATTCTACATTACATACCAGCAGTTATGAATAAATGTGTTAAGCCCTTGTATTTTTCTGTCTTCACCTAGTTCTCAAATGCACTTGACTATAGTAATGTAATTTTTGTCCCTGGTCTCTGTTCCTTCACCCATAATGTAAAGCTGATAGTTTTGTCCAGCTTCCCGTCCGTGCTAGGCATGTCCAGCACACACTGAGTATGAATTAATGGCAGGTGCATGTAATGCTGGGTTGTGAAAGCAACTCCTGTTCTTGATTACCTACCGTGTCCCAGAACACCCTGGGCTGTGCATAAACTTCTTATGGAAAGAGGCTCAGCTCTGCTGCATAGACTTACTGAAGGAACTTCCTAGGCAACTTCTTGTTTCTCAAGCTGCAGTTGGATAACACCCTGAATACTGACTTCAGCTTGTTTTTGGGGGTAAGGCAGGTTGCGCAACACAAACTACTGCTCCATGTTCAGTAAGGCTGCACTCAGCAAGGAGAGTGAGTGATGTGCAAGTGTTGAATTTGGTTAGCTTCTTGTCTTACAAAAATGAAGCTTTGTTTTGAAGTCTCACAAAAGCAGGTGTCTGAATGCTTGCCTGACAAATGTGATAGAAGAGCTATCAGCTTTCTCTCAGTATAGTGTCATTATCACTGAGCAGTTTTGCGCAAGCAATGAAGTGTTCTATTAGCTGAGTTGTTTGGTTTCCAGATGTGTTGGAAGTTAAGCCCAAATGGTTCTTCATTTTGGCTCTCATGAGCAACAAGGAAGAATGTTTTCTAATGACCTTGGGGTTTCAATCTTGTAAATTGGAATTTTCAATTTCTCAGCCAGGAGCCACCTTTGCCAAATGGGGCTCTTGCCGTGCTGCCTTGCTTAGGAATAGCAGAAAAGGGTAGTTGAGTTGGGTTTGTCACTGCTCTGTGCTACACCTGTGGAAGCCCAGGGCTAGTTTTTCCTTCAAATGTCTATCACCTAAGTGCTCTTAAACTTTGTGTTTGAAGTTAGAGACGGCAAGGTTCCCTGCACATCTTTTGTAAAAACTAAGGTCAACGTAGTTCTTCAAAAAGAACCAGCACATTGTAATTAGAGACAGAACTAGCATCTTTGCTTGCTGGAGGGATAAGAGCACTTCAGTATGTACGAACAGGTGGCATCTGTTGGGCAGGCTGATGGTCTCAGTCTACAAGATAATAAAACAAGTGGGTAGGATGTTTCCAGGGACAGGCCTGGCCATTTCAGTTGCCCAGAAACCGTGATAACATTTTTTTTTTTTTTTTTAAATGAGTTTTAGCTGTAACTGGCAGAGGATTTGTTCAGTTACTTGGGGACCTAAGTCTACAGTGTGCTCCTTAGTGGGAGAGAACATGCAGTCAAAGGGCAACTTGAAGGAGGGAAAAGCAGAAGGTTTACATTCCCTTATGCTCAGCAAGTCAGACTCAGTTTTCAGATTTGAATTATTACAATGGATGTATTACCAAGAAGGTATACTTCATATGAGCATCTCGGTATTCCTTATTGAACGATGTGCAGGGTATTCGTCCTGCTGCCAATATTTGGAGCTCATGTGAAATAATGGGATCACTATGGGTGCAAGGAGGCCGCTCTGGCTGTTACCTTCTGCTTGCTGAGGTCTTCCAGCAAGCCACCACCTACAGCCAGGTAATTGCAAGTAATTACAAAACAGCACCTGGTGTGTGCATGTCTCCAGAGTGTTCACTTTTTAACTGGAAGCAATGTGGCTGTCATTATCTGCTGGAGATAAGTTATCTTGTAGGTACAGCAAAACTTTGCCCTGGTTGCTACAAATCACTGGTTAAAAGCAAAGATGCAGAGAAGCAACTAACAGCTCAAGCACTCGTAGCTGTGAAAGAGTTGTGCTGTGCCAATCAGGTGGTTTCTCACAAATGTCATTATTTTTCTGTGTGTCCATTCCAATAGTGCGATACTAAAACTGAAAATGAAGTTATAAGGAGCAAAAGTGTCTAAAAAAGGAGGACTTCTCTAAGGACATTTGAGGACAAATGTACGTGATTTCCGAGTTTCTTTATGACCTAGTTGTTTTCAAATCAGGTCAGCATCGCCAGCTGACCCAAAATTTCTCTTTTGACAGAGAAGTACAGCAACTGGAAGATGATTACATTTGCTGTCATCTGGCTGAAGTGACGAGCTGTCCCTACATGGGGTTTGTGCAGGTCGAGGGTAAAGGTGTGTGAAACGCGATCGTTTCATCTCTGCAGTTGTGTCATGGTGCTTGTCCTCGGGAGAAATGACACCAGACTTTCTGAGCAGCTCTCTGGGCTTGTTCTACAACGTGGATGAGGTCCTAAAAGTTTGTGTCGGGATTACTGCCATAACTAAGAGACGGATGAATATTAAAAAAAGTAGAAGAATATTAGAGCAGTCGTGAATCATTTTGGTGTATTTCCTCCACATCTTCCTGGAAATCCTTCTTGATTTTTGGGAAGTCTGAGCATAGAAAAAATGCTGAAAATACAGTATTTCTTTTACAAGGACCAGCCTGTGAACCGCTTTTGCACATAAACCCATGCGCTAACTGCTTCATAAGAAAATTTTAATTTCCTCAGCAGCTCTCTGCTAGTTGTAATATTTCGTGGATGTCTACTGCAGAAATAGATGAGCAAAACCATAGTAAGCCTAATAGCATGCTGATATTTTTTTTTTTCACTGTGTAACTGGAACAGCATGATAAATAGGTGACGGGGTTTTTTGCTTTTCAGGACTAAATTTCATCTATGTTCTGCAGTGGTTTCAGGAAAACATCAGACCCTAGGTGTGAAATGATGGCATTTTAACATTTTAAACATACCCAATAAAAGGCATCAAAGGATTCCTAATATGCCTCATTTACTCTCACAAAAAAATTGGTATGAACAGCCTCTGTAAAATAAGGTTGGTTGGGTTGGGAAGCTACAGTTGTGTGAGTAAGACAGTGCCTTCAGTGTTTGGGTTATTATCAACGGGAGCTCATTTTGCTGGTGTAATGTTTATGGGCTATATGCACTCAACGGATTCCAGATAATCTGCAAGGCTTTGGGCATACAAAGTTTGCTGGAAGATGTACAGCATGTAGTCAAGTCAAATCCTTAACTTCTTGCACGTATTTTCCTGTGTTGCTACCTTCAGAGACATTTTAAAACATTCTGCATTTGGGACTAGAAAAACAGCTGGGATTTAGAAGAGGAACATTTGGGCAGTTTTGCAAAACGCCCTGCAATTGTACAATGCATCAGTTTGACAACAGTTAGAAAAAAACAATGCCACAGCTTGTGGGAGGGGGTCAGTACCAGGGTTTGGAAGTCATCGGTTCTTCCAAGCGGCTCTTTCGGGTTCTCTTCTAAAATTTCTTTGTTAGTGGGTGGTAAGACTTTTAATGCCCTCGTCTCGAGTGTGTAGGGGAGGAACTGTAGCGTCTCTTGATTCCTGGTTGTACTTACTTTCTCAGGACAAGAGTATTCCCCAGGTACTGCTCCCGGAGCTACCTCTCATCTGCTTAAATTTTGAAAGAGGTGAAACAAAGTATAACCTGCCCTTGAGAAGCCAAGCACACCATCATCTCGTTAAGGCTTAAGTGAAGACTTAGCCCACAGTTTTAGGGGGAGAAAAAGGTTCCTTAAATCTGTCTGAGTCAATGCCTCCCTTGTCCCCTTTGCTGTGAGTGTGTTTGGTTGTCTAATGGCTACCTGCAACAGAGAGTAATACTCTTCTTACGTCTTCTACATGTCTTTGATGTATTTAAAAGAAAAGAAAATAGCTTTTTTTTATGTGAGAAGAGGAAAATTCAAAAGGTCACTTCAATACCATGGTTGAAAGAGGGACTCGTGTTAAGTTTTCAAGTTCATGAGGTATTCATGCCAGTGTACATAAATCCTCTGCTGAGACCAGGCACTGCTGAAAGGAAAAAGAAAAAAAGAAGGAAAGAAAGAAAAAGCAGAGCAGCTTTCTTTGTCTTGCTGTTTGTTTCTCTTCTGTCAGCTGAAGGAGGGGAGGGTTGCTGTGCCCCCCGCCCTTTACTGCTATGCCTTCAGTGCAAAGCCTGGCTGTGGGGAGAGCTGGTGTGATGTGTGTTGGAAGACTGGAGACTTGGAAGCAGGTGGTCATGGGGAACCAGGAACATGTGAATGGATGGGACAACAGGGTCAATGAGACGACAGGGTCCCTGTGAGGGTGTATGGAAAAATGGGTTTTATTGGTGACAGATGTGTATCAGGAAGTTCCCGCGCACACCCAACTGCTCTTTCTGCTCCCACACAGGAGATTTTTTTCACTCCCATGATCGTACTGAATGCCAAAGCAATTGCTTGTGGGGCTAAGATATAAATTCAGAAGCAGATGAATAAATTGCTGGGGTTTCTACTTCTGTTTTCTCTTTTGCAGAGCAGCTCCATTTTTTTTCCTCACAGAGTTATTCTGCTAGTGCCAGAGGAATATATATGTGACTTGGCATTTTTTGGTAAAACTCGGGAAAAATAGTAGCTGTTTAATCCTTGAGTTTCTCAAGGGACAGAATTGTTGCAAATCAGAAAGTTATTAAACACTGCCAAGTAAAACACCTGCAATGAAAAAAATTGTATGTAGGCTGAACATTGGTAGTTACCTAACAGCACTGGTACCAGCATAGCAATATCAAGAGAGATAACCTTTTAAATCTTACTACTTTTCTATATATCTGCAAAGTGGTAAATTCTGCACAGCATCTGCTTAGTCAGCAAATCTGCCCTGACACCTTTACTTTAATTTCTCCAACTTCAAAAAAGCTAGCCATACTACGGGAAAGAGCTATAATTTCACCCTTTTTGGCCTATAATGGTAAAAATATAGCGTGTTTCGATGTGAAGATGTGTTCTACCCAGCACAGTGAGGGTACCTGGCTCAGGTTGAGCACCCTTATGTTTCCAGAGTCCTCCCTCCAGACTTGGGTGGGGAGTGGATGAGGCAGGCTCAGGGTGGGACTGGCTGTCTCGGCAGTGGGATGTGCTATGGTCACGGGGTCTGGCAAACACCCTCAGCCTTGGTGCATTTTAAAATGTGTGTGTCCTTTTAGCTGTTGAAAGCGTTGAATATTGCCCATGCCACTTGCTGCAGTTGTGAATTAGCTGAAATCAATAACGCAGGGGGATGTTGCTGTCAGCTTTAGCCCTCGATAGGCCTTATGTCAAGAGAACACTTCAGTTTATTGTGTCTGCATGAGACTAACAAGGGATTGTAATTGCTAACTGATGCTGGCTGTGAAAGGACCGCTCTTTTTTTTTTTCTAGCCTTCACGCAGGCAGGAGTGTGTTCTTAGTACAAATGTATGGAGACCATTTTTAATAATTACGTTTTGCATACAGAAATGTTCTCTTAGGAGCTAAGTTTTTCACCTGCATTATTAGTGTCATTATGACCTGATGCACGGCAGAGCTCATTTAATTGCCAAAGCTATTGCTTTGCTGCTTTCTTTTGGAACAGAATTGTGTTTTGCAAGTGCCTTAAGCTCAGAGTGAACTTCCAAAACTGATGCTGTGTCCAATTGGTGTGGGCTAATTTGTGTATGTATATATTTATTTATTCTTTTTAAGTCAGTATAGGTACATAAAAGGCTAATTTGTTTGATACAGTACCTTGTATTAAAACACTGAGAATGAGGACACCGGAGGGGAGGCAATTTTCCTAGTCATTGAATCCAAGTGTGTTTGCTGCAAAAGGCCTGGAATCTGTAATTTTAAGGATTTTATTCTGTGGATGGTTGTCTCATAGATGAACCTTAAAATTCATTGCCTTGCTGAGATTACAATCAGTTCTGTCTTAAAGCTGTGGGTTTGTAACTGGGTCGCAGAGCTTCATTTTCTTAAAAAGCAGTGTAGGCTTGTGGGTAGAGATTCACAGCCAAATAACCCTCGAAAAGCAGCATTCCTCTGTAGCTCAGTATAACCTTTCTAGTAAGGAAAAGTTAAACCTTTTTTACCTGCGAGTGAGAAATTATGTGGGACTCTGGTATGCTTGTTTCGTTTTATATTTTGAGTAGATTTGTATATTTTCTTTTTTTTTTCTTGACATTATATTCAGCAATTTAGCGGTCACCTGAAACTGATCCTACTTAAGCCAGTGGGGGAGATGTCTTAACTTCACCACTAATCAAGTTAAGCAAGTACTGGAAAACCCTACACTCAGCCCTTGGAGGCAGTTGGCATGGCTGGCATTCAGGTATTCAATGCATCTAGCAATTGTCTGGTGTCGGTGTTGAAGGTATCCTACCCAGCCCTCGACTACTACCCATGAAGAACTGGGGTTTCCTCCACGCCCCATGTCATTTCTGCCCCTGCCCTGCAGGTATTATGGGTGCCTGGGATGCTGCAAGTGTGACTAGGTGGGCAGCTGGATAGAGCTCTGCCTCCTTGTCTCTGCTCAAGCAGTGTTTGTCCAATCAAGGACCAGATCCCTTTGGAAGCACAGTCACTGCCTGCCTGCGTGTTCCTACCTCCTGGGAAACACCAAGAGAGTCAAAGCAGTTTGTTTTGTTCTCTGAAACAGGGAAAAGTCTGTTTTGCATTTAATTAATGCCAGAGCTTTTCTTGGGATGATTTTTATGGAGTAGCTGACCTGATGTAAATACATACCTGTATTTTTTTATAGATATATCTACATCCTCCACTATGCTCTGCAGTGCACATTCCCTCCCTAAGCGGGGAGGGAGGCATAAATACAGTGGAAAAGCACATGGCAACAGTGCACAGTGAAGTCAGAGCCTACGTTTATCATATCAGTAGTCGTGTAATATGCAGTTTGTGCCAATTTATTCACCTGGAAATTTTGGCTTGCAACAACAGTTTAAAACTTGTATAGTATACTGTTGCTTGAGAGGTAGGAAATACCCAGGGCACAGTCAAGCAGGAGAAGAGAGTGAGCACCTTATTTGTTTGGATCAGCTGAGGCAAAGGGTTTGTAAGCTCTGTCACCTCCTAGAAATGCCTACTGCCACCTGGCCCAGCCCCACTGCAAGAGAAACTGCACATGCTGGAGACCTCCCCAGCTCCTACAGGCAGGAGTAAAGAAAAAGGCTTCTAGTGCAACCCTTGAAAAAAGCAATGGCAAGCAATGGATGGGGTCAGTGCTGAAGTTTGATAGAAGTCAGGCACTGGGTGCACGGGCAGGGAAAAGTTCTTCTGCCTCCTCCCAAGGGCTGAGCAGATGCAGTGACTCCCTGATGGACCATGCTTCTCAGTCCCTAGATGCTCTGGTGACCCAGGAAAGGTGTTTTTGGACTGCTCTGCTAGAATAAAGACCTTGAAAGTAGTTTTGATGCTCCTGAAAAGAACTGATTTTCACCGGAAAAGCACCTGAGATGACCCTGCACCAAGAAGTGGCGGAGGGTGGGAATGTGGCATCAGAGATGCACCTCACTTGCTGGCAATTGGTCTTCAGACTGCAGGAAAGAAGGGGTTGGTTTCCTTCCTCCCCTCCTGCCCATGTCTTAGTCCTCCAGTCAGCTGGGACAGGAGCGTTACTGTGGCACTAAGGCACTGCTGCCAGCTCCCTGGGCAAAGATGCCAGCTCAGTCCCTCTAGGGCAGCAAAGAGGCATTTAGTCCTTGCAGCTCTGGGGAAGACAAGTCACGGTGAAGGCATATGATGTTCAGTCTCAGCACACGCAACGTGAACAGCAAGGTGTTGGCACAAGGATCTCAACTTGCTGGATTTTTACTTAACATGATACTTAATAGCCAGTTAACACGGATGTCTAATCACTGATTTAGGTACTGAGACACAAAAGAAAATATAAGCAATTAAACATTTCAGTAAAGACATTTCCTCCCCTCAAGCCACACACCTCTTCCCCTCCTCCTTAGTCTCCATTTCCTACAGCAAAAACGCTGTAGGTTGCCCTGAGCGCATATCCATTCCTTCAGGGAAAAATGTCAGCAGCACGGGAGGTTGGGCTTGCACACTGCCATCAGTGCCCCAGTGTGGGTCCTTCACTGGCTGCAGAGCCCCCAGAGGTGAACCCCTCCAGCACATGAACAGCCTCCATCTAGGAGCACATCTCCCTGGGGGTCTCTCCTTCCCCATGCTTCTTCAGGTATTTGGTGGCTTTCTTTGAGGGCATTACAGCGTTGGTGGATAAAGGAAGAGCAACTGACATCACCTACCTGGACCTATGCAAAGCATTTGATGCTATCCCGCACAACATCCTTGTCTCTAAATTAGAGAGACACGAACTTGAAGGATGGACTACTCGGTGGATAAGGAACTGGCTGGATGGTCGCACTCAAATAATTGCAGTCAACAGCTCGACATCCAAGTGGAAACCAATGCATTCCTCATGGGCTGGTACTGGGACCAGTGCTGTTTATCATCTTTGTCAGTGACATAGACAGTGGGATTGAGTGCACCCTCAGCAAGTTTGCTGATGATACCAAGCTGTGTGGTGCAGTTGACACACTGGAGGGAAGGGATGCCATCCAGAGGGACCTAGACAGGGTTGAGGGGTGGGCCTGTGCAAACCTCCTGAAGTTCAACAAGACCAAGTGCAAGGTTCTGCACATGGGTTGGGGCAATCCCAAGCACAAATACAGACTGGGCAGAGAATGGATTGAGAGCAGCCCTGAGGAAGAGGACTTGGGGGTGTTGGTTGTTGAGAAGCTCAACATGAGCCGGCAATGTGCGCTCGCAGCCCAGAAAGCCAACCACGTCCTTGGCTGCATCAGAAGAAGCGTGGCAAGTACTGCATCCAGCTCTGGAGCCTGCAGCTTAAGAAGGACCTGGACTTGTTGGAGTGAGTCCAGAGGAGGGCCACAAAGATGGCTGGAGCACCTCTCCTATGAAGACAGGCTGAGAGAGTTGGGGTTGTTCGGCCTGGAGAAGAGAAGGCTGCAGGGAAGACATATAGCAGCCTTTCAGTACTTAAAGGGGGCATACAGAAAAGGTGGAGAGGGATTCTTTATCAAGAAGTGTAGTGACAGGACAAGGGATAATGGTTTTAAATGGAAAGAGGGAAGATTTAGATTAGATATTTGCTGTGATTGAGAGACGGGACACAGCTTGATGCAAGCAAAATGTTGATTTATTGTACACAATTACGCGTTTATATATGTTTTCATTAGCTGCGTGTTTCAAACAGATTGGTTCTTAAAGCTAAACACTGCCTATTCAGCAACCCCTGATTGGTTAGTAACAAACACAGGACACTTTAAGTAAGTTTCCACAATCAGCAGTTAAGCCTTCATTCCACAACTTGTTACATCTTATCTTGGTATGGCTCATCAGTCAACATTCTGTTGGTAGTTTTCTGTTACCCTATTTGTCCTCCCAAGGTTTGCGGCCTACAAGTTCCAGCATGTCCCCATTTATCAATTGGACAGTCCTTGGAGTCTTGCCTTTCAGGCCTTGTCCCAAAGATATTAGGAAGAAATTCTTTACTCTGAGGGTGGTGAGACACTGGCACAGGTTGCCCAGAGCATTTGTCGATGCCCCATCCCTGGAAGTGTTCAAGGCCAGGCTGGATGGGGCTTTGAGCAACGTGGTCTGGTGGAAGGTGTCTCTGCCCATGGCAAAGGGGTTGGAACTAGATGATCTTTAAGGTCTCTTCCAACTCTAACCAACCTATGATTCTATGATATGATTCCATTATATGATTGCAGGGCTTCTCGCAGGGCTTCTCACAGCTCCCCCTCTTCCTTAACTCTGTCTAAGCAGTGGTCCATGGGCTTCTCTTGCCAGCTGGCATTTTGGCACATGATGTCCCCAGTGACCTGTACCCTGCAATTTCTGTTCACCACAGCACTTGTGCTTGTACTAAATGGACGCTCATGCATGAGCTGATGGGGCACACATTAGAAATGGCTGCTCATGTGTGAGCTGATTGAGCACTCAGGCATGAAATTTGGATGCTTGTATGAGCTATCTTAATGCTCGTGTAAAATTGGGTGCTTTGAGCATGAAGTAATTGGATGCTTAGGTATAAATTAATTGGGCACTCATGCGTGAGCTAATTGGGCACTAATGCATGAACTTTTAGGTCACTTGTGTGAAATAATTGCATGCACATGCATAATTTCATGGGATGTTCATGCATAAAAATGTTGGGTGCTCATGCATGCCTGCCATTAGTGCTGCAATTTCTGCCCAGCAGAGTAGGTCACACTTGCATGCTTGTTCAGCAGATAACGGCTATCTGCTTGCCACCAGCTAGGCACACATGAGCATCCATGCACACATCTCCCTCTGCCACCAGCCCTGGCTGGCCAGCAAGCACAGAGCAGTATTTTCTGCAAGAACTGTCCCAGAACAAATCCAAACCCAAACAAACCTCCAGGCAGATGACGATGATTGTGTTACACATTGTCTGCCACAAGCTTTTATTCTGCTGCGTGTGAATGAATCGATAGTGTTATGTTGGAAAAGATGCTGATGTTCTTGACTGCCTGTGGAAATGGAGCACACAGTTGCAGTCAGCGTTAACCAAAAGCTTGTGATGGGATCTGTGGGGTCGATGGCATGACATCCTGGTTTTTATACTTGGTTAAATGAATTGAGCATGAGTCATTACAGCCCCAGACCCTGATAATTCCTGATTTCCAGGAGGCCCGCAGCAGCCTCCTTTTGGGAGGACAGCGGACATGTGGATTTGAGTGGTTCCAGTTTCTCAGTGGTACCTCTGCCCTGCCACAAACCCCTTGCCTTACCAGTGCTGCTGCTATGGCTGCGCTGAGCTAATGTGATTTCATGCCCAGCTTTCCTCCTGAGGGCAGTGGTGCCCAGCAGGCTTGGCCAAAGATGCTGGCGACAAATCGCAGTGCCCCTTCAGTGCCTCTCTGCTGGTGCCCAAAGAAGGGACAGCTTCGTTTTGGGAAGTCTCGCAGCCCTTGGGCTCAGCATTCTGTGAGGAGCAAGGATGCACCCCAGGGCAGGGGGGGCTTCTGGCCTGATGATGAGTCCAGCATCAGACCCCTGCCCCTGAGGAAGCCGCCTACTCGTCTGGAATTCTCCAAGCCTTTTGGTGCAGTGTCGTTGCTGGAGCCTTGTTTATAAACCTCTGCACCCCTCTTTGTAAAGCAAAGCCTTTTTATCCAAATTAGTGCAGGAAAGAGTCAGAACCTGCAAGACTCTTGGACATTTCTAGCTAGCTTATGTTATTTTTGCATGAAAAAAATCCCCAACCTCCTTCTGCTTGACCCCTTGGCTGGTGCTCCCCGCAGGCTCTGCCCCCAGGCATTTTCTGCTCTCGGAATGTGTGTGAAGGTCAGCGCTCCAGGAGCTGCGGTCCACGGGCAGCCTGGCGCAGTCAGCCCCCACGCCTGGCTGCATGACCCAGCACGTTCCAGCTTGTGCAAGATTTTCCCCCACTCCAAAGGAGAGGTTCAGCCCGGGCGCAGGAGCTCAGCAGGAGCCTCTCAAAGAGGCAAGAAGCTGCTGCGCCCATTGGCAGCCCATTAGCCCAGGCAGGCAGAAGGTCCTGACCCAACTATGCCCCACACACTGGAGCCTGTATGACACCAGAGACACTTCTGCCTCTCTGAGGTGCTGCCCTCCTACCAGGGGCTGGCCCTGCTCCAGCTGCAACCTGTTATACTTTGGAAAACAAACCCACTCCTTCCAGCCCGTCATTTTTTTCTCACGTCTTCCTTGTTCTTCCCTGTCCCTGGAGTACTCCTGCTTGTCTCCATCCTCTGGAAGGACCCCCTGTGACCTGCAGCCTCTGCCCCTGGGGAACTTGCTCTGCCCAGTCCGTTTGCTGACAGGGACATGCCTGCTGGCTGCTGCCCCAGGACCCATCCTGGTCTTGGCTGTAAGGTCCCTGTGGGCCCCCTGGATGTGCTCATTCCAGGGTTTGTGAAGGGGCGACACTGCAGTGGCTAGCAGAGAAACCTTTCCCCTGGCCAGCCTGTGGCAAGGCTGCTATTTGGGGTCTGACCGAGACAGACCTACGTCCCCCTGCTCCCAAGAGAGAAAATGGCAGGAGGTGACCCGGCTGTGTTAACACATTTACACTTTGCAACCTGCTTTGTGTGAACATGGGAAATGACCCAGTACAACTGAAAAATGGCTGTGTGAAGGTTGGCAAGGCTTCCCATGAAATCATCCAAGAAATGTCTCCCACACCACTCCACTCCCTGAATCAATAGAAAATCCTCCATATGAAATAGGGAAGGGAAAAGAGGATGGGATTTCACGGCTGTCTCTTGCCCTGTCTACCGGATGCACTGAACTTAAAGTGATGGCTGCAAGACATTTGTGTGAAATGGAGCTGGTCCCTCCGGGCTCCCTGTATGGGAGAGACAGAGAGACTGGGGCACCTGCTGAGCAACCCTCACCCCCGAGGCAGACCCCAGCCTGGGGCAGGTGACTCACACTAGGCCAGTGTGGCGGGGGCTGAAAGTGGATGTGAGGTCTCATACCTTGGCTCTGCCTCCACCTTCTTCCCCGAGCCCCAGGAGGTCCTGAACGCACGGTAGGGATAAGAGTGACAGGAGGGTTAGAAAAGTACTCCCCCCCCCCAAGAGCTGCTCACCCCCACCCCACCGTGGACATGGCTAAGGAGTATGGGGCTGCTGTGACACGCAGGAACAAACTCTACAACTCACGTAGAGTTGTAAAGCAGGTATGTTTATTGCAGCGCTGGCTGCAAGGGGGATCGCTCCTCTGAACTTGCACACCGTATCGTAAAGCAAGCGTATATTTATGATGCAAAGGCATACATATTCATCAGCATAGGCTGGGAATAGGCACACCTATGGTGATTATTTCCAGAAACGAATTATCATAAGTCTCCTCTCTTTTGTCTTCTGGAGGAAGGCTCGTAGTCTTTCTCACAGTATACTTTTAACCTTTGGCTCAAAAATGCTAATCTGGCTGAGCTCCGAGCCGCCAGACCAGTTCTTACCAGATGGTTACTCCTCTCAGACAACAGGCCTTGAATAGCCGTTCCCATTGTCTTTATGGCTGCGGATGGCTCCACTCGTCTGCTACTTCTAAGGTGAGCTGCCCTAGTATTACCGTTCAGGACCCTCTTAATCTATATTCTCACTTGTGACAGGGTTTCAGTATCTTGCTAAGCTATTTGCTACGTTGCAATGTCTGACTGGATGTTACTTCCCATATCAGCTGTGAATGGCAAACCCTTCTCTAGGGGGCTGAGGCACCTGGCGGGATGGGTCCCAGCTGTTGCCCCTCCGCCTTTTATCTTCCCTCTGCCTTGTTTTCACTTCTGCGACAGGAAGAAGGGTGCATTTCCACAGGGCCAAAACTGACTTGTTTCTTCTGTGCTTGCTTGGGGAGATTTGTTGTTTTTTTTTTTTTTTTTAGCTGGGCTTTATTTGGGTTCAGGTTTGTCTGGTTGGTTCTATTTCTTGTTTTGATGCTGTCGGTGCAATGGCGGCTTTGGTTGCCATCTGGGTTTCTGCAGTGCTAGTCCCTAGGGGAGCCCCCTTTGAGGACTTGGGGGGAGGGAGGGGGTGTCGCTGTAGCTGTAGCTCCTGGGATGCTCGGACAGGGCTCTTCGTGGGGGCCCTGCAGCTGCTGCGCCCCGGGAGGGGTTTGGAGTGTGTGGGACGTGGTGATGGTGGTGCTGGGGAAGTAAAGCCTGAAATACAGTCAAACAAAGCATCCCCCTACTCGTGCGTGCTGCCCCACAGCGACACGGGGCTGGGGACCTCTCTGCAAGAAGGGTGCCACCTCCTCGGTGCTCCCTCCCCAATTCCCAAGCGCTCCTTGAAAAACTGCATATGGTGCCGTGGAGGCCCAGCGCTGCGGCTGGTCTACACTCACATCACATTGTGAGAAACACGCTCACTGTGAATTACAGTGGCTGAAGGGTTAAGGTAAAAACAAGAGAACGTTATGGGTAAAGCAAATTAACAATCAGTGAACCCTATTACAGGTGAAAACTTACTTCTCTTGATGAGGGATGGTGAGCCTCTTGTTAGTCCTTGTGATTATGAATATAATGAGTGCATGCGCTTCACCTGTGAGGATTATAAGCAAATTTCACAACAAGTCAGTAAGAATTATTTGTGTTGCCATGGTCAGTGGTGTGTCCCTAAGAACGTTTCCGATCTCATAGCCTCTTGCCTGGTGTGGGAGAGAAGTGATCCTGACCTGACCTGTCTCCCTCTGGTGGGCTGGACGTGGGTATAACCCAAACAGCTTAAGGGGAAATAAATTCTGACATGATTTAAAACATAGCTTATTCACATCAGAGAGGAAACTTTTAACATCACTAAGGTAGACAGCCAAGCCAGTCATGGTACAGAATTTACGGGTTTTTTTTTTTAAATATCACTAGTATTGATACAGCTTGTATCAAACCCCGCCATTCACTGCTGAGACCACCCCAGGACAGTAAATGCTGGGTAGTGGTCTCTCACCACAAATGCATCCCTCCTTTGCCTGGTAACATGCATTGTAACAGTGCTAGTTGTGAGAAACACGCTCACTGTATTGAATTTTAGTCAGGGGCAAATTCGGTGGAGCAAAGGATATTTATTACAGCGCTGGGAGCTACACAGGGGATTTCTCCTCCTGTGCCTCAGTTTCCCTGTTACAAACGCGGGTTTTTATTTTATATTCCTTGTGCCTAGTCATGCTTTTTCTTCGAAAACATTTGCATAATCAATGAGTTTTCAGAACACAACCTACCCCCAACTACATAGTCAATGAGTTCTTGGAATGCAACCCACCCCCAAACCTCCTCCCCTCTAGCGGCGCAGGCGCTGTGCTGCTTGGTTGTCGTTGAAGTCTTTATCACCATGTCCTTCTGGTGGCTTCTTTATTCTTCACACTCCTGTGGTTATCTCGGCTAACTACACCACCTTTTGTTTCTCACAACGATCCCGTACTTTCAACTGTTGTTTTCTTTTGATATCCAATCTAACGCTATCCCTTCCCCCAAACGCATAGCAAGCACATACCTATCTTAGCTAAAGCCATAGCGAGCACATTTCTATTGACTGTATAGCACACACACACCCATCTTAGCTGAAGCTGTAGGAAAATTTTAGCTGAAGCAAAATTCTTTTGCTAAATTACTTATTACACAGTGATACTACCACAGAAAGTCGAGTTGCTGTGCGGGCTTCTAAGCCTCCCTGGCCCTGAGGGGAGGACCTCCTGTCCTGCAGGGCACAGGCCCCTGCCAGACCAGGGAACAGGAAGGTCCCAGGTCAGAGCCGCAACGTGCAAGTGTGGCCCTATAGTGCCTGCATCAAGTCCAAAGGGGCGCAGGGATCACTTCAGGGCCTCACACATCCTACTGCCCCAGCCAGGGAGCAGGGGAGGTTGGGGGGGAGGGCTGTGGAACTGGGGGCAGCCCCAGCCCAAGGACTTCAGGCACCTACGTGGTGACACAAATCAGCAGGTCATGGATGAGACCTGGTGCTGTTATCTCTGTCCGAATCACAAGCTCTGATGACAAATATACATTGTTTTGTTCTGAAATAAGCAGTGCCCTCGCTAAAAGAGGGGAAGGCACAATCCCAGCAGAGTGATATTTGCTCCTTTAAGCCTATCTGATTAAAGATACTTATTGTTCTAAACCTATTGTTCTAAGCCTTTGGTTGAAATCCCAACTGTGTCATCTTTCTGATTATATTTATACTCTCACTTGACATTGGGTGGCAGCAGTCCTATAAACACATTATTCGCTAATCCCTTTCCTTTTTCTCCTCCAATATTTTAACAGCTCAAGTGCCAAAACAATAAATTGGAAGTGGTTATCAGTTTTGACACTTTTATAAGTATTTATGCAAAATATTTAACCAGTTAGCTGTTGTCTTTCTCTCCTCTTGATGGCTGATAAGTGCATTTGCATAAAATTCTTAGATCAAATGTTCCTTGGAATGGTGGGAGGAGTGAAAAGGCTTTCTCTGGTTTATGATTTTTTCTTTGCACCTGACCAGCCCTGTGATGGAAATGGCACATCCACAGTATTTTGCTTTTGAGGTGTTGCTTCCAGACCCTCTGCTCTGACTGTTGTGCTTCTTGGCTGCAAATTTCAGTCTCCCACAGGCTTCCCCTTGTCCTTAACGGGCTGCATCAGTTAAATTAATCAATTATGTTGCCATTACTCCTTTAGCACACTATACCATCCTCGCTGCCAGCCCCTTCAGGAGACAGCTTTTCTTCTGCAATGAGCAGAACTTCCCTAAGAATCCACCCATTTCTCCTGCATCCACAGCAAGAGGCCTTGAAGGAAATCTTTAGTGATTTCATTTGCAGTGTAACCATATATTTTGCAATTTAACCATATATTTTCAGGAGAGAACCTGTTTATTTTCTGAAACATAACTCTCAAAATGTGGCTGTGAAATGCTTCTGTCCTCGCTTTTCCCCTGGAGGGCTTCTGGTTCTTCTGCAACACGTGGGAAAGGCCTTTCCCAGTTCTCCCAGGTAGGTAACCCACCAGACAAATTTTTGGGACCCTGTAAGACACAGTGTTGTGTAATGAGACCAAGAACTAGTAGTATTTGTTGAAACTCTTCCCTGTTTCTAGTCCAAGAAAAGAGGTGGTGTTGCATATGACAGCTGCAGTCTTGCAATGGACAGCTAGCAAGAAAAAACTAAGACATGATCAATCAAAAGAAGCATCTTAACAACTGTTAAATGCAAGTTTCTCTTTCCGTGTCTCAGTCGTCTGAGGGGATAGGATGAGAACTTCAGCAAGAAGCACCAGATTTCATGACTAGGCTGGATTATTAATGGTTTGTTGTTTGGGCTGGGGTTTTTAGCCTTTGATTTTGATGAATATTCATGTGATCTTCTATTCAGGCAAACTTGCTTTCCATTAATCTTGCTAAATTATCTCAAAACATAATTATTCCATCTGAGTCCCTCAAAAAAGTAACCTTTGATGCCCATACCAAAACTGAAAAAAAAACCAGGCCCCAAATCCATTACAAGTGAAATAAAGATGTACATCATTCACAGTATATGTAGTTACATTCCAGCACTGTTCTCCCTCATTGACTTAACCACTCTCATTTATTTCTACATATTTGAGTCAAAGGATGTTCAGTCCGTGATTTCTGTGGCAACTGTGTCATTGTTGTGGGATGGTTCTGGGATATCACTAGTAGCCCTTGTCTTGCTTAGGCAAGGCCTCGCAGTGAGCTCTGTTTCAATAAAAAAATCCTAAGACATAGCCTTTTCCAGTTCTTCGCCTGCCAGTACCACAACAGTGAGCAGTTTTCCATCCCTTGTGACTCTAAAAAGAAAGCTAGGAAGAAGGTTACAGGTTACTGCGAGTTACAGCTGAACACTGACAATTCTGGCAAGCATACTCTTAAACAATGGCCGAGTCAGTGCATCAGTTTCTGTATGGGATCTTTCTTTTCTACTGCCAGATAGTGAAACCACTGAATGACCAGACCTCCAGCTGATATAAATATAGTTACCTTCAGTGCTTCCCATAGAGGTGTGCTGATTTGCACTTTCTGAGGCTCTGGATCTGGAGGAAGGATACAACCCGGAATAAATAAAAGAGATTGGAAAGATAAAAGCCTTGAACGCAAGACACTCAGTTTGCTTTTGAAAGCACTTTCAATCATAGCATTGCTAAAAGAACATCTTGCAAATGAATCGTTTAAAAAACTCAACTTTAATTGGAGGGTCCCTCTAATGATATGATACTAAAGCTACACAATCAGAAATTACTTTAAACTCTCTTTTATTGACTGAATTTCAAGTAATTTTAGGTATTACACCTGCCCCTGGGCCATTCTTGTGGTTCAAGAACTATGTTTTCTTCCTTTTCAAAATGCCTTTTGTTCCTTTGTTGCAGTATGAAATGCCCATGCAAACAGGGGAAACCAAGTACTGCTCAGGGAAACCAGCTAGTCACCAGCCGCCATCAGCCTGTGAAAATCAGTACAGACCAAATCCTAGCCTCTTTGAGCTCTAGTAACATTAAGGGTCTTCTGTAATGAGAGCTTTAAAAACATTCAGGCAGGAGACGGTGAGAATGTGGGGGTTTTTGATTTTGGTTTTTTTTTGCTGTACCTCTATAAATAAAATGCAAACAGCAGAATCCTGGTAGTTTTTAGGCAGAAAGAATATGCAAACCATTAAGCTATTATTTGGGCAGGCTGGACCCAAATCTGCAAGCCTTCTCTAAGTCAAAGGGGCAGGAGAAAAGTTAGACACTCTGTGCAAATCAGATGGACTTAAAAACTGGAAGACAAAAGCTTTGCTTTTCTCCTGGCTGAAAAGACAGTGACAGACAACAGAGCTATTCACTGCTGTGTCTTGGTACTGAAACAGAGCCTGTCTCTCTCTGGTGTGACCTGTGTGGACTCCTGTCTTGACTTTAAAGACAGTAAGAAGTAGTGATGTGCACAGGCTGACTGTACTGTAGGGTTCACCTTTTAATCCATTGGTCCACTCCTGGGCTTGGTGTTATTAGGACATGTGGGGGATGCCACCTGCTAATCAGGAAGCAGACTCGGATTTTCAGTAGACATCAGGCCCTGCAAGCAAAAACAGATTCAGTGGTTTCCACTAGATGTCTTTTGTAACAGCCGCATAAATAAATCTGCAGTTTTTAATATTCAGTGTGACAATGGCTACTGTTAAACAACACACAAGCTCAAATAATAAACTTAAGTAAATCTAATCTTCAATTTGTGAAGAGCTTGTTGCAAAATTTCATAGAGCTTGGCAATACTTACTGTGTTAAGACTACCGCTACAAGGAAGTAAAGGAGCATTATAGTTGTGGGTGGCTTAGCTCTGAGGGGGACAGAGGGTCTGATATGTAGGGCAGACCCCACTCTTAGGGAAGTCTGGTGCCTTCCTGGTGCAAGGCTTAGGGACATCACAAAGAGACTCACTGGCCTGGTGCGGCCCTCAGACTAATACCCACTACTTCTGTTCCATGGGGGGGCGATGAAAGTGCAAATCGCAGGGCCTTGGGACAGGTAGTACGGAATCTGGAAGCACAGGTTATTTTTTCTTCCCTACTTCTAGTTGGGGGCAATGACACTGAAAGAAACAGACGAGCTCAGTCTGTTAATACATGGCTCTGTGGCTGGTGTCACCACCACAATTTTGGGTTTTTCGACAATGGAATGGCCTGTGTGGCACCAGGCCTGCTGGCAGCAGACGGGGGTTGTCTCACTCAAAGAGGGAGAAGGGTCTTTGCCCTAGAATTAGTGGGGCTCATTGACAGGGCTTTAAACAAGACTCGACAGGGGAAGGGGGTATTATCAGGTTTGCCTATGACAAGCCAAGGGATGATGTACCAAGCAAAGAGGAATGGGGTGCTAGCGAGGACATTGCAGCTGTTTGCTCCGAAATGTGCTGGCTACGCTGCAGCATGCTTAAAGTCTTATGTAGATGAACCAGGAGCTCCTGGGGCAACAGGAGCCAATGGGGAGGCACCGTTAATACACGGCAAAGGAATGCCACCTGGACAGCAGTGCAAAGTAATTATAACTGCTCCAGCCAAGTCAGCCTCAACAGAGACACGGCTGAAGTGCCTCTATGCAAATGCACATAGCACAGGGAACAAAGAGGAGGAGCTAGAGACGTGTGCATGCCTCCAAGGCTATGGTCTCATTGGCATCGCAGAAACGTGATGGGATGACTCCTACAACTGGAGTGTTGGCATGGAAGGTTACAGGATCTTCAGGAGAGACAGGGGGACCGAGGAGGCGGTGTTGCCTTATACATCAATGACCAGCTGTAGTGCATGGAGTTTGGCCTAGGGATGGATAAAGAGCTGACTGAGAGCCTATGGGTCAGGATTAAAGGGAAATCAGGAGCAGGGGACATTACAGTGGGGGTCTGCTATAGACCACCTGACCAGGAAGATCGAGCGGATGAGGCCCTCTATAGACAGATAGGGGTGGCATCACGTTCACAGACCATGGTCCTCATGGGCGACTTCAACCACCCTGGCATCTGTTGGAAGGGTAACACAGCCAGGCATAGGCAATCCAGGAGGTTCTTTCTTGGATTGCATTGATGATGACTTCCTTCTCCAAGTAGTAGAGGAGCCAGCGAGGAGAGGAGCTATGCTGGACCTTGTCCTTACCAACAAGGAGGGGGTGGTAGGCAGTGTCAAACTCAAGGGTAGCCTGGGCTGTAGTGACCATGAAATGGTTGAGTTTGAGATCCTCGAAGGTGCGCAGCAAACTGACCACCCTGGACTTTGGGAGAACTGACTTTGGCCTCTTGAAGAATCTGCTTGGTTTGGTGCCATGGGATCAAGCCCTGGAGGGAAGAGGGGCCCAGGAGAGCTGGTTAATATTCAAGGATCACCTCCTCCAAGCTCAGGAGCAATGCACCCCTACAAAGAAGGCAGCAGGCAGAAAAGCCAGGAGGCCTGCATGGATGAACAAGGAGCTCCTGGACATGATCAAAAGTATAAAGGAGGCCTATAGGGAGTGGACAGGGGCAGGTAGCCTGGGAGGAATACAGAGGAATCATTCGAGCAGCCAGGGATCAGGCTAGGCAAGCTAAAGCCCAGAGTGAACTAAATCTGACCAGGGACGTTAAGACAAACAAAAAATCCTTCTGTAAGTATGTCAGTGAAAAAAGAAAGACTAGGAAAGATGTGGGGCCTCTCTGGAAGCAAACGCAAGAACTGATTACCCGGGACAAAGACAGAGCTGAGGTACTCAATGAAGTTTTTGCCTCAGTCTTCATTTGGCAAAGGCTGCAGCCACACTACCCATGATGCAGAATGCAAAGGCGAGGATTGGGAAAATGAAGAACCGCACACTCTAGGTGAAGATCAAGTACGAGACCACCTGAGGAACCTGAAGGTGCACAAGTCCGTGGGACCTGATGGGATACATCCGTGGGTCCTGAGGGAACTGGCAGACGAAGTTGCTAAGCCACTAGCCATCATATTTGAGAAGTTGTGGCAGTCTGGCGAGGTTCCTGCCGACTGGAAAAGGGGAAACATAACCCCTATTTTCAAAATGGGAAATAAGGAAGACCCGGGGAACTACAGGCCAGTCAGTCTCACCTCTGTGCCTGGCAAGATCATGGAGCAGATCCTCCTGGAAACTCTGCTGAGGCACAAAGAAAATAAGGAGGTGATTGGTGACAGCCAGCATGGCTTCACCGAGGGCAAGTCATGCCTGGCAAACTTGGTGGCCTTCTACGAAGTGGTTACAGCAGCAGTGGACAAGGGAAGAACAACCGATGTCATCTACCTGGATTTGTGCAAAGCATTTGACACTGTCCCACACGATATCCTGGTCTCTAAATTGGAGAGACACGGATTCAACAGATGGACCACTCGGTGGATAAAGAACTGGCTGGACGATTGCACTCAAAGAGTTGTGGTCAATGGCTTGATGTCCAAGTGGAGACCAGTGACGACTGGCGTTCCTCAGGGGTCGGTACTGGCACCCGTGCTCTTCAACATCTTTGTTTGTGACATGGACACTGGGGTCGAGTGCACCCTCAGCAAGTTTGCTGATGATACCAAGCTGTTTGGCGAGGCAGACACGCTGGAGGAGAGGGATGCCATCCAGAGGGACCTGGACAGGCTGGAGAGGTGGGCCCACGCCAACCTCATGCAGTTCAACAAGGACAAGTGCAAGGTCCTACATCTGGGTCAGGGCAATCCCAAGCACAAATACAGGCTCGGCGGGGAATGGCTGGAGAGCAGCCCTGTGGAGAAGGACCTGGGTGTGCTGATTGACGAGAACCTCAACATGAGCCAGCAATGTGTGATCACAGCCCAGAAGGCCAACTGTAACCTTGGCTGCATCAGAAGTGTGGCCAGCAGGTCAAGGGAGGTGATTCTGCCCCTCTACTCCACTCTCGTGAGACCCCACCTGGAGTACTGCATCCAGCTCTGGAGTCCCCAACAGAAGAAGGACATGGACCTGCTGGAGCAGGTCCAGAGGAGGGCCACGAGGATGGTCCGAGGGCTGGAGCACCTCTCCTATGAGGAGAGGCTGAGAGAGTTGGGGCTGTTCAGCCTGGAGAAGAGACGGCTCCGGGGAGACCTTGTTGCTGCCTTCCAGTACCTAAAGGGGGCCTAGAGGAGAGCTGGGGAAGGACTTTTTACAAGGGCATGTAGTGATAGGACAAGGGGGAATGGCTTTAAACGGGAAGAGGGCAGGTTTAGATTAAACATTAGGAAGAAATTTTTCCCTTTGAGGGTGGTAAGGCACTGGAACAGGTTGTCCAGAGAGGTTGTTGAAGCCCCATCCCTGGAGGTGTTTAAGGCCAGGCTGGATGGGGCATTGGGCAACCTGGTCTAGTGGGAGGTGTCCCTACCCATGGCAGGGAGGTTGGAAGTCACAGTATTGTCAGGGTGTGAAGAGACCTCTGGAGATCATCTAAGTCCAAACCCCCTGCTACAGCAGGGACACCTACAGCATGTTGCAAAGTACTGCGTCCAGTTGGGTTTTGAATGTCTCCAGAGTGGGAGACTCCACAACCTCTCTGGGCAGCCTGTGCCACTGCTCTGCCACCCTCAAAGAAAAGAAGTTCCTCCTCATGTTTAGATGGAACTTCCTGTGTCCCAGTTTGTGCCCGTTACCTCTAGTCCTATCACTGGGCACAACTGAAAAAAGACTGTTCCCATCTACCTGGCACCCTCCCCTTAAGTATTTATAAGTATTGATAAGATCCCCCCTCAGTCTTCTTTTTTCTAGACTGAAAAGACCCAAGTCCCTGAGCCTTTCCTCATAAGAAAGATGTTCCAATTCCCTAATCAGCTTTGTAGCCCTTTGCTGGACCCTCTCCAGCAGTTCCCTGTCCTTCTTGAACCGGGGAGCCCAGAACTGGACACAATACTCCAGATGCGGCCTCACCAGGGCAGAGTAGAGGGGGAGGATGACCTCCCTCGACCTGCTGGCCACACTCTTCTTGATGCACCCCAGGATGCCATTGGCCTTCTTGGCCACCAGGGCACATTGCTGGCTCATGGTCATCCTGTTGTCCACCAGGACTCCCGGGTCCCTTTCCACAGAGCTGCTCTCCAGGAGGTCAGCCCCCAACCTGTACTGATGCATGGGGTTATTCCTCCCCAGATGCAGTACCCTACACTTGCCTTTGTTGAACTTCAGGTTTTTTTCTGCCCAACTCTCCAGCCTGTCCAGGTCACGCTGTATGGTGGCGCAGCCTTCCGGCGTGTCAGCCACCCCTCCCAGTTTTGTGTCATCAGCAAACTTGCTGATGGTACACTCTATCCCTTCATCCAGGTCATTGATGAATATATTGAACAGGACTGGACCCAGTACTGACCCCTGAGGGACACCACTTGTTATTGGCCTCCAACTGGACTCTGCACCACTAACCACAACCCTCTGAGCTCTATCTGTCAACCACTGTTCAATCCACCCCACTGTCCATTAATCTAACCTACACTTCCTAAGCTTAACTATAAGGATGTTATGGGAGACAGTGTTGAAAGCCTTGCTGAAGACAAGGTAGACAACATCCACTGCCCTTCCCTCATCCACCCATCCAGTCACGCCATCATAGAAGGCTATCAGATTAGTCAGACATGATTTCCCCCTGGTGAATCCATGTTGACTACTTCTGATAACCTTCTTTTCCTCCAGATGCTTGGAGATGATGCCCAGAACAAGCTGTTCCATCTTCTTTCCAGGGATGGAGGTGAGGCTGACTGGCCTGTAGTTTCCTGGGTCATCCTTCTTGCCCTTTTTGAAGACTGGAGTGACATTGGCTTTCCTCCAGTCCTCAGGCACCTCACCTGTTCTCCAGGACTTTTAAAATATGATGGAGAGCAGCCCAGCAATGACTTCCGCTAGCTCCCTCAGCACTCGCGGCTGCATCCCATCAGGCCCCATGGACTTGTGGGTATCCAGTTTACTTAATTGTTCTCTAACTTGTTCCTCTTCAAACAAGGGAAAGTTTTGCTTCCTCCAGACATTTTCTGTTACTTGCAAAGTCTGGGACTCCCGAGAGCTGGCCCGAGCAGTGAAGACAGAAGCAAAGAAGGCATTCAGCAACTCTGCCTTCTCTGCATCATCCGTCACCACAGCACCCGTCTCGTTCAAGAGCGGGCCCACATTTTCCCTGGTTTTCCTTTTGTCTCCTATATACTTAAAGAAACCTTCCTATTGGCCTTGACATCCCTCACCAGGTTCAATTCCAAAGCTGCCTTGGCTTTCCTCATTTCTTCCCTGCATACCCTGACAGCATTCTTATACTCGTCCCAAGTCATCAGCCCCCTTTCCCACATCTTGTGAACTCCCTTCTTCCACCTGAGCTTTTTCAGAAGATCCCTGCTCAGCCATGCAGGTCTCCTTCCCTTGCCTGATTTCTTGCTCTTCAGGATGCACCTAACCTGAGCTTGGAGGAGGTGGTGCTTAAATACCAGTCAGCTCTCTTGAGCCCCCTTACCCTCTAGGGCCCTCTCTCATTTGATTTCTCCCATCAATTTCTTGAAGAGATCAAAGTTAGCCCTCCTGAAGTCTAAGGTTTCAACCCTGCTTGTCAGTTTGTGCATACTGCACTTAATCATGAACTCTACCTTCTCATGATCACTACAGCCAAGTCTGCCCCCAACCTTAACATCTTCCACCAGTCTCTCTTTGTTTGGCAGTACTAGGTCCAGTAGTACACCTCTTCTTGTGGGCTCTTCCACCACCTGAGTCAAGAAGTTATCATCAATGCACTGGAGGAACCTCCTGGACTGTGCATTCCTAGCTGTGTAGCCTTCCCAACAGATATCAGGGAAGTTGAAGTCCCCCATGAGAACCAAGGCCTGTGATTGTGAGGCGGTTCTCACCTGTCTGTAGAAGGCCTCATCAACTTCCCCATCCTGATCAGGTGGCCTGTAATAAACACCCACAACTGTATCTCCCCTGTTACCCTGCCCCTTAATCCTTACCCACAAGCTCTCAACTGGCTCATCATCAGCCCCCAGGGACAGTGCGATACATTCCAGTTGCTCTCTCACATAAAGAGCAACTCCCCCACCTCGCCTTGCCGGCCTATCTTTCCTAAAGAGAACATAGCCCTCCATGACAGCGTTCCAGTCATGCGAGCTATCCCACCATGTCTCAGTAATTGCAATGAGATCATGGCCCTGTGACTGCATGCAGATCTCTAACTCCTCTTGCTTGTTCCCCATGCTGATGAACTCTATGATCTTCAGGGTCCCTTCCAACCTAAACCATTCTATGACAAGGCAACCTCAGCTTTATACCAGTATGTCCCATCTCTTTGTTCAAGGTGAGCTGGCTGGTGATCAGTAATGCTTTATCACCAATATAGTTTCCTTTACACTATTTTTGATGCTCTTGAGGTGTACAACTCTTATCCTCAGTAGAAAGGAGGGAGCTGCTCAGTAGCCCTGGAGGGCTGAGTTTCTCCCCACATTGCCCTCTGTTAGGATTACAGCATGTTCCTTTCTTACAACCAGACTACATCTTCCCGAATACAATGGAGAAGAGAAAGTACCTTGCAGCTTCCTAACTCCTCATGGGAGGGCTAGGGGGTCATCACACTGCAAATGAGGCTGCTGCCTTGAAGAAGGGCAGTCAGTCCCCCAGGAAGATATCTGCTTCTAGCACCCAAGTACGTTGCCCCTTGAGCGATGGGCGATGCACAAGCTGAAGGAACTAGAACACAGGTCCCTCTCACTTTGTCCCCAGCAGGGTGATGCACCGCAGAGGATGTCAGCATGTTTCTGTTGCTCTTCCTCTCAGTCAGGGAAGCTGATCAGAAACACCTCTAACGTAAGCTCTCAACAGCCAGGCACTACAGCACTGTAACTGTGCAACGTTGCTGGGTACCCTTTTGAGTACCATTAGGGTGGGTTTCAACTTTCTTTTTCTGGAACGCTTTTTACTTAGCAAGACAGCATAGAAGACAGTCTAACCTGTGATGGACTTTACTTCCCTAGGGACTAGCTAGACTATTCAGCAGCCGTGCCTCCTGCTATTAGCCCCCTAATTTAATTGGAATATTTGTTCTGTCTTTCAATTTTGCTGGCCTGCAGCTTGGTACAGGTAACAGCTTTTGGCTCTGCAAGCACATCAGATGAGCTTTAAAATTACATTTGCCACTTCTCAGCTGCCACACATGGATGAAATGTTGGCTACTGGAGGTCAGCCACAGTATACCCTTGACTTCTGTGGATCAGGAGTTCACCTTATTTCAGTAGCTTTGTCCCAACTCCCACCAACCAGCAATGAGACCCATCGTATCAGGAGTCACGACAAGCTTGTGTTTGGGAGTTCTGCCAAAAGATGCACCTGAACACTGATGTAAGTCTTGCTGCTGTCTTGATGTTATCCCCAAAATAGACCACCGGACAATATTTGTGTGCCAAGCAACGGATCATGGGTTTGCAAGAAAATAATTACCCACCTTTTCTGTGGCTAGTGTGCCAGCCAATTTGCTTTGAACCTGTAACTCCCCGTCTAGCATCATCTTGTACACAATGTATAGAAGAACCAAGCCTTCATCTCTTGCCTCTGATGACAAGAGCAGAGACTCTGACTCCCAATGGGAAAAGATGCTTCTTACTGCTCAATCATTCCTTGCTGGCCCAACCTACCGAGTAAATTTGTGTTGGGTCTCAGAGTAACACCCTGCCCTCTTGCCTGGAGGTCACCCAGGTTCCCAAGCCACAGGGAGATAAAGGTTCAAGGAAGACAGGTCGTGGCTGTGCATGATTACAGATGTGTTTAATTTCACATCTCCACATGTGCTCTCTGCACAACTTCCTCCTTGCTTTCCACTTTTGGGAGGAATTATCTGGTTTTACTGATGCTGCATTCTACCTCTTTAGCACTGCTTCCCCTCTCTCCCTAAAACTGCACCACACAGAAAATATTTTAATCATAATGTGGTGCAAATCCATTTTCCTTGGCCTTTCACCTCAACAGATCTTACACACTTAAGGAGTACCACATTGATAGGAACCATTTATCTGAGCGTGGACATGCAGCCACTTCAGTGGTGAGACATGAAACTGGGAAACAGTGTTCCGTAACACGCATATTCAGGTGTGTGCACCTGTCTATCTCTTGATTTACTCCTGCATGTTCAGCCCTAGATCAAGAACTAAAAGAAGTCAATCAGAAATGCTTAAACCCATGCCAGGAAACAAAATAACTGTGCTACAAGGACAAGGCATAAGGAACTCAAAAGATAGAGAGCCAGTCTTGCACTGCCTTGCTACGCTACAGTTGAGAAGGCTGGCTTTAATTGTCTCTTCTTTCCCCGACTTTCTGAATAACCTCAAGGAATTCAAATTGTCAAACTGTCACAGAGGTGTCTAAGCCCAAAGCTACACACAGCTCTACAGGGACTTAAAAAATCACCAAAGGGCTTAAATCCCTCCAGACTTCAGCTCCCACTTTGTCAAATAAAGATAAAAATTCTCCTTGCCACTACACTGCAAAGTCCTTGGGTACCACAGCAGGGGAAAGCTGTGTCTGTTCAGAGATAGCTTGTTGAGTAGTGGGAGGAGAAGGGGCTCTCAGCTACTTTTCATTGCAAATGAGATCTGTTAAATCCTGCCTAAAATCACAGACGTTCTCTAAATGTCAGGACAGCTGTTTCCTCTCATTCAATGCAAAAATCTTACAGGCTTACACTCTCTAACATCCACCCCACACCCCTTTATGTATGAATTCAAACATTTGGGGCAGTAACATTACTTCTTCCCCTTTCTATTAACAAATCACACATTCAGGCATTGAGGTGGCCAACCTCACCCTTCTCAAAGCCCGAAAGGGCTGCTGGTAAAAAGACATTGTAAAAATTCATCCCTTGCACTGAAAACTGGATGGAATTATCATACATCCAGGAATTTTCTCTTTCACTCTGCTGCTGCTCCTGCCTATGTGCCTCTCTGAAGTGCTCACCTGCATCTCCACTCTGATGTGGTAGTTGGGGAAAGGTGCTTCCATCTACCTGGACCAGGCTAACCACTCCTCATCTCTGTCCTCTGTCAGGAAGAATCGTCATCCCTCCTGCCTCCTGAGGCATGTTCTTTTGTGTCAGTACAGGGGAAAAAAGCATAGCTATAGCTGGGTTTCTCAGGAAGCCACACAATAAAAGCAAAGCTGACAAGGCAGAAAGGCAAACACAGATAAGAACACCAAGGACTGAACTCAGACAGTTACTAACATATCCATAGCATGCCCAAAACCTGAATGTCAAAATCTGTTTTTCACTGACCTTAAATTAGAAAATGCAACAATAAGCATAATCTGATCATCATCCTCCATTCAATTCTCCCATGATTTCCTGCCCTGTGAAACTACTTGAGCCTGAATCGCTTATTTTTTCTTTTGTTTTACAACAGCATAACTCCACTGGTGCTGAGTTGAAGTCTGAAGTACATCTGTCTGTTAAAGACAGTTTGGGTTAGTTCAAGTAGTGTTTAGCCTGTACTGCATCAGCTTCTGCTTCTGTTTCTGGAAAACTTCAGATCAGTCAGCTGCATACATGCCAGAAATAAAATGAATCAAATGTACGTGGGAACTGTACATAGATAAAAAATTATCTGGGACCTCATTTCTTGTATCATATGCATTCATTTTCTCAACATCCACTAGAGAAAACATAGTCTGAGTGGGGAACATGTTGCAAGAAATCAGTGACTCTCTCCTCCAGGCTAGTCTTTTCTGCCTGGGTCTTTTCTGAATCATGTGGATAAGAAGTCTAATTCGGGGCTAAGAATCTGGACTGTTGTATGGAATCATGGATTTTTTTTCAGAGTTGGAAGGGACCTCTAGAGATCATCTAGTCCAACTCCTTTGTTAAAGCAGGATTGCCTAGAGCACATTACTCAGGGCTGCATCCCGGCGGGTCTTGAAAATCTCCAGAGAAGGGGACTCCACAACCTCCCTGGGCAGCCTGTTCCAGTGCTCTGTCACCCGAACCGTAAAGAAGTATTTTCTTGTGTTTGAATGGAACTTCCTATATTCCAACTTAGGCCCATTGCCCCTTGTCCTGTCACTGGGAACCACTGAAAAGAGTCTGGCTCCATCCTCATTCAACCCACCCTTTAGACACTTACAAGCAATAATGAGGTCTCCCCTCAGCCTTCTCCAGGCTAAGGAGTCCCAGCTCTCTTGGCCTTTCCTCATAAGGGAGATGCTCCAATCCCTCAGTCATCTTAGTTGCCCTATGCTGGACTCTCTCCATTAGTTCCCTGTCTCTCTTGAACTGGGGAGCCCAGAACTGGACACAGTATTCCAGTTGTGGCCTCACCAGTGCAGAGTAGAGGGGGAGAATGACCTCCCTTGACCTACTGGCCACACTCCTCCCTGTGGAGTCCAGGATTCCATTGGCCTTCCTGGCGACAAGGGCACCTTGCTGGGTCATTTACTATCTACCAGGATCCCCAGATCCTTCTCCTCAGAACTGCTTCCCAGCAGGTCCACCCCTAACCTATACTGGTGCCTAGCATTCTTCCTCCCCAGGTGCAGGACCCTACACTTGCTCTTGTTCAACCTCATTAGGTTCTTCTCTGCCCAGCTCTCCAGCCTGTCCAGGTCACACTGGATGGCAGCGTGGCCCTCTGGAGTGTCACCCACCCCTCCCAGTTTGCTATCATCAGTGAACTTGCTGAGGATACACTCTGTCCCCTCATCCAGGTCATTGATGAATATATGGAACAAGATTGGACCGAGTATTGATCCCTGGGGGACACCGCTGGTTACGGGCCTCCAACTAGACTCTGTGCTGCTGATCACAACCCTCTGAGTTCTGTCACACAGCCAGCTCTCAATCCACCTTGCTGTCACCTCATCTAGCCCGCACTTCCTCAGCTTTCTAATGAGGATGTTATGGGAGACAGTGTCAAAAGTCTTGCTGAAGTCAAAGTAGGTGACATCTACTACTCTCCCCTCATCCAGCCAACCAGTTATAACATCATAGAAGGCTATCAGATTGGTCAAGTATGATTTACCCTTGGTAAATCCGTGTTGACCACTTCCAATAACTTCCTGTTCCTTAACGTGTTTGGAGATGACATCCAGAATGAGTCGCTCCATTACCTTCCCAGGGACAGAGGTGAGACTAACCAGCCTGTAGTTCCCGGATCCTCCTTCTTGCCTTTTTGAAGATTGGAGTGATGTCAGCCTTCTTCCAGTCCTCAGGCACCTCTCCTGTTCCCCATGACCTTTCAAAGATGAGGGAGAGTGGTCAAGCAATAACGTCTGCCAGCTCTCTCAGCACTCGCGGGGGCATCCCGTCACGGCTCATGGACTTACGGATGTCCAGCTTGGCCAAGTGGTCTCTGACCCTTCTCAACTGAGGGAAAATCTTCCTCTCTCCAGACCTTCCCCCTTGCCTCCAGGGTTTGGGATTCATAAGGGACACCTTTAGCAGTTGAAGACTGAAGAAAAGAAGGCATTCAGTAACTCCGCCTTCTCTGTGTCTTCCACCATTAGGGCACCTGTCTCATTCATCAGTGGGCCTACATTTTCCCTCGTCTTCCTTTTTCTATTGATATACTGAAAGAATTCTCGTCTTATTATCTTTAACTGCAGTGGCCAAGCTGAGTTCTGATTGAGCTTTGGCCCTTCTAATTTTCCCCCTGCACAGCTTCGTTACATCTTGGTAATCCTTGTAAGTTGCCAACCCTCTTTTCCAGAGAATGTAAGCTTTCCTTTTTTTCCTGAGGCCCAGCCAAAGCTCTCTATTTAGCTAGGCTGGTCTTCCCCGTCGACTTGTTTTCCTGGGGATGGCCTTCTGTGCTTCTAAGAGTACCTCCTTGAAGTATGACCAGCCTTCCTGGGCACCTTTGCCCTTCAAAACTGCCTCCCAAGGGACACTCTCAACCATGCTCCTAAACAGGCTAAAGTCTGCCCTTCGGAAGTCCAAGGTGGCAGTTCTGCTGGGTCCCTGCCTTGCTTCACCAAAAATTGAAAATTCTACCATTTCGTGATCACTGTGTCCAAGACGACTTCCAACCTTCACATCCCCCACAAGACCTTCTCTGTTAACAAACAGTAGGTCCAGTAGGGCACTTCCCCTAGTTGGTTCCTTCACGAGCTGTGTTAGGAAGTTGTCTTCCACACACTCCAGGAACCTCCAGGACTGTTCCCTCTCTGCAGCATAGTATTTCCAGCAGACATTTGGAACGTGATTGTAAAAAATGAATGTCCTACCCATTGCACCGTAAGCTTACTTTATTTGCATGCACTGCAAATTAAACAAGCGTTATAAAGAAAACATATCCTACAGCTGCACAGACAATGCTAACTGCACTGAACTGTGGCTATTATGGCTATGTGGCTATTTCTTCACTTAAAATATATATATACACACTTATTTTTATATATATAGAAAAAAGCTACCAATAAATACAATGGAAAAATTACCACCATTTTGCACAGGCCTTGCTGGCTGCAAGTTTCCACAATAGTTTACAACCAGGCAGGGAAACAAAACCAGCTAAACATGTAGTGTCTTCCTCCAAGGGCTCAATGCAAACTTCAATAAATTCAATGGAATATATTCCACCGACTTTATTTGGATTGAATGTTATAAAAAACATTTAAATTGATTTACTGTCAAAGCAATGGCCACCCAGCAGTAAAAAATAATTGTAACCATGGAACAAATCATGTAACTGCCCCTACGGCAGTCCTTCCCTCACCTAGTTGGGGTAAGTCATTACCAGCAGCTAGGAAGTCTAGCCAGCAGTCATGGGTAACTAAACTCTGAGCACACGTTACAAGTTGCCTGGGAAGTTTTCCAGCATGTGAAATGCATTGTGCTGTAGCAGTTTCAATATTGAAATTTAGATTGGACTTTGTCTCAGTGGGAGCTGAAACAAATCCTAGCAGATGCGTCGGTCCCATAAGCCCAGCATGACACCCAGGAACATCCCTGCTTCTACAGCAGTTGTGGTTCATAACAGAGTGCAACAGAATTCTTCTTTATAAACCATGAATGCACAACATCCGACTGCATTTATTATCCAATCAACATTTCAAACTAATTCCCCTGTTCTAACAATTTAAACGTTAAGCGGCAAAGCCCAGGCATATATAAACTCATACAGGAACATGCATTGTTCTATACTCTAATTATACAACCAGCTGACAGATAAAACTAATTCCTACAATCACAAACTCACTCAGCCTGGAAGGGACCTTGAGATGTCTCTAGTCAAACCTCCTGCTCAAAGCAGAGTCAACACTGAATTCATTTTGGGTTGCTCGAGGCTCTGTCTGGTCCTGTCTTGAAAACTTGCAAGGAAGGAGATTGCAGAGCCTGTCTGGGATCCTGCTTCACTGGGGAAACACTTTTTTCTTTTTGTCAAGTTGGCACTTTTCCTGTTCCAATTTATGACCCCTCCTTCCTACACAGCTTCATAAAGGGCCTGGCTTTGTCTTCTCAATAACCTCCCTGTAGGCACTGTCAGGCTGCTGTAAGGTCCCCGCAAAGCCTTGCCTCCTCCAGGCTGAACAAGCCCAGGTCCCTCAGTCTTTCCTCACAGGGCATGTGTGCCAGTCTCCTGGCTTAGCTGTTGCTGGACTCCCTTGTTTAGGGTGTTTGACAGTTCTGGTTAGCAATTTGTTTACTTGTACCAAAGTAGGTGATGAACAGAGCTTAAAAAATTGTGCTGCAAATCACAATTATATTTGTATACTGGTTTTGAGAGGATCTTGGAATTTCTTGCATTTCTAAACCTCATTAGCAGCGATTAGACAGAAGGGAAGGTGATCAAAAGAAAACAGAACATTTAAACTGATTCGTGAATAGAATTCCTTACAAGAGAAAAAAATCAAGGTTTTGCTCTTATTCTTCCCTTCTATACGAGTAGAACTCAGAACATGTTAATAAGATGTCTGAAGAACTATGATTTGAAATGATAGTTCACATCTAGTGATACCAACTGGAGCATTGAAATGGGTAGTTTTAGCGCTGATGTGAATAGATGTAGCACTTCAGCAAAATGTCAATGACAACAATCTAAAAATGTATCTGAAGGAAACAATATGATTCTATACTTACATATCTCTTTCCTGCAAGGGAAATGTTTTTTGTCCATCTATTTTATCTTCACACTACATAAAAGCAAAACATTTTAAGAAATGGATATGGCTCTTTGAAGCAGTAAGGGAAATACATACCACAGTCTGCTTCTTCAGGCAATTTCTGTTATGTATGTACCTTGTTTCCTACTGGATTTTCTTTTTACACCCTGTCTCACATATTCAACCTGGTGCAAAACTAGACTGACAGAGAGGCAGCTTCCACAGTGATATCCTTTCAGCTGCAGCAGCAGATCAAATCAACCTTTCAGTAAAGTCTCTTTTCTACACACTTCTGGATCAATGAAATACTGGCCATTATGGGAAAAAGTGAAACATACAACAGACAAGATAAAATGAAAAATAAATGCCTGTAGTGTCAGCTGTTGTCAAGTGCCACAGAGTTATTGGTTTCCAATACTCATCCTCTCTGTTCAAGATAAAGACATACAGTAACCTTGTTAATATCAAAATATTAGCGAATGGTATTTCCAATGGCAAAACCATACATCCGATCCCACAGTGTCTGAAAATGTTCACAGAGACATTGTGTATCAAAAAACCTTCAGGTTACATCTGCTGACTAAACGTATGCCCTTTTTATAAACAGATGCACACAGATTTTGGTGCATTATCCAAACAAGTTCTAGTTGCTATAGTCTTCTATCCTTCAAGGAACATTGTGTTTTTCACAAACTTTATGTAATTTGATTTTAAGCAAGAAACAAGAGAACAGATTTAGAACTGATGCCTATGAATCTCTATGAGTGTCCTGGAAGAAAAAAAATATCAGAAATCCTTGTCCCAGCCTGAAAGTTCATCTGGTGGGGTTCCCTCTTCAGGTGGATAGCTGTCAAAGTAGCTGTAATCAGTTGGTCCAGACACCTAGGACATTAAAAACATAAACAAATGGTTGTTTCAGAAGGTAACTTTTGAAAATATTCTCCATTGATTACACATAATTTTTATTGCTACCAGTGGAGGAATGAAAGGTTAGCATCATATGGATGGCTTCTTTCAATGGATGCACTTCCTTGTTCTTTGAAAGATAAACCTCCAGTAATTAAATTGTACAATAGAACAATGGCATTAGCCTCCTTATACAAAAACACTCCCGAAATACTATCAAATCCTAGATTTCACCCAAAGCCCTATAAAGTCAGTAAGAAAACTGTGGACAATTTTGATTCAAGTTTGTTTAAGACAAAATCTACACTCAGAGTGGATCTCAGAATTATTTTGTGTTTCAAACTGAGTCCAAAGTGAGTTTCAAATTCTTTACCCTCAATCTTTTTTCATTTCAGGGCAAAGAGAAATGGGCTATTTAAAACAGGAAGCTTATTCAAGGATGTGCTGTAACTCAATAGTAAAAGAATACAGGAATTTGTATTCCGCACAGTAATGTGAACAGTGCATCTTAATAATGTGCCCATTACAGAGGAAAAGTTTTTTCAGTATTCATTTCTGACCAAACACCATTTATTCTAGTAATGGTGAAAATCTCATGCAAAGTACACAGGCAGAATAGTATTTCCATTATTTAACTGCATTTAAGTTATGTATCACTTGTTGTCTCTCTTTCTTTCATTTGCTTTTCACTAAGAATAGCAAGCTATAATTATAATCTTTGGGAAATGTCACTCTCACTATCAGTTGTTTCTTTGTAGCCAAGGACCTTCATATTAGATATTGAAAGCCAACGCCAATACCTCTCTTTTCAAAGGTGATGTTAATTTCCTCACTTTCAGACCATCCCAGTTAAAACCACTCAACCACCTGATTAAAAAGAAATGAGAGACAGACAGACTGTTTTCCATTATTATACCATTAACAGCTGAAAAACATGTGAACAAGGGCTACAAGACATTTTTGCATGACAACTTCTCTCCATGTGACCACACAGTTAGAAGGAAACTTGAGCACACTGTCATTGCCATACAAGGGAGTGGTAGCAGGGGGAGCTTCAGGACCACCAGATACATTGCACCTCCTCTGCACAGAAGTGACAAAGTGACAGGCAGGTTAATGTAGGCCATGCAAAGATGTGTGCGTCCCCTTGGAATTCCACCCTCTTTTAACAGCATGAGAAGAGGGAGACAAGCAGAAAAGTCAAAGCACTTCCTTTCCCAGGCACAAACTGCAGGGCTTAGAAACAACTCGGATAAAAAGAAAAAGCAGGAAATGCTTAATCCACAGAGGACATTCTTCATTAGGAGAAAGGGGACAAAAACCTAATATTGCTCCTGAGCTGTTAACTACGATTCTTAAAAAGCAACTGTTTAAGGGTTGTGAGGTCTGAAAGGCAGATACTGAACTGGCATTGATTTCTCTGAGAAGTGAACTCCTACATCAGCAACCTACAACAAAATCAGTAAACAACAAGATGTTTCTAGATAGTCACACTGAGGATTTATGTTTATATCGTTGCTTGCTGTAGGCACAAATATAGTGGATAGCAACAGAGATCTCTCTTATGCAATGTGCCTGGAAGTGACTGGACTGTATTCTAAAATACTAAAAATATTTTCAAATTAAAAACAAAATTTTCTTCTTGGCAGTCTCTTTTACTTACCTGTGCTTCTTGATGTCATTAATTCCATTCCTCAGATTGCCTAATCTTTCTGTAGGGTTTTGCCTTTAAAAAAAAAGAGAAGAAGAATAAGGACAAGAATTTTGAAAATACTCTTATTTTTTTAAAAGAGCATTTATAAGTCCTAACTGCTTGCATTTAACTGTTACACAGGGATAGAGCTTGCATGCAACATGTGGTCTCATAAGGAGCCATAATGAGGTGTTGCTCACTGCTGCTTTCTTTTGAGGATGGAGAAACCTTGCAGGAAGCCAAAACAGTGCCACTCTGCTGGGAGAAGCAGCAGAGGAAAATCAAGTGGTTGAATTTTAGTTGCGCACCTTTTTTTACTTGGCCAGCTGGTCTGGTCATGAGCTACAAAAGGAGACAGACCAAAATGTGCAGCTAGAAAGATCCTTTCAGTGCTGCTGCACAAACACAGTGTATACTGTTCCTAGTGCCATGGATGAAAACCTACTAGACCTGGGAGTTCAAAGTCAGCAATGTCACCAGCCACAGGTTGTGCATGCCACTATGCACTAATGCTTCTGAGTAATGCCCTTTTGAAATACTACCTTTTTCCACATTTTCAAGTGGGCTTAAGTCAGTCTTAAAGTGCCCTATGCTTTCTGTAGGAGATATATGTCTAAGAAATTTTGGAAGCATTTTTTTAAAACACTGCACTTAATAAATTCTTTAGCTCTTTCCTCAGCCCACCCTTAATAAATTTTCCCTAAGATGTGTGTCAGAAAAAATTCATAGCTATAGAAAAAGCCCAGAGCCTGCGTTTGTAGATGATACCTCTCCAGACAGAGAGCTGTGACACATACTCAGAGGCATGAATGTGTACTGAATATAATCAGAATAGACCATGCTAGGCATAATAATTTTAAATGAAGTTGTCAGGAATTCAACACTCTAGTCTGGATCTTAAATAGCTCAATCTATCTACACCCAGGCTCTGTCACAAACTGCCCCTCCTACCTGCAGAGTCTGCGGATCAAATCCTCAGGCCGCCTTGTTATTATTTTAGGAAAATCCAGCTTTTCAATGCCTTTGAGAATCGAATTATATGTCATCATTTGATCAGCCCCAGAGAATGGCGGGCTAGAAAAAGACAGCAACACTGATAAATGGAATGGCTAGCAAGAGCAGATGTGGCCATTTCTCACCAAAACAAGTATTTGAGAATACGGAAAAAAAACCCCACCTTCCTAGTTTTACAACTTTCAGCCTTTCAGTCTGCTTTAGATATTAGAATGGTTTGAAGCTGAGAAGCTGCTTGTAGGTACCAGGGAAAATGCATGATCATATGTGTCCCTCTAAGCTAGCTCTGCCTCCAGCCTAACTCAGAGAAGCTTCCATGTTGTACTACCATTGAGCATTCACAAAGAGTTGTCACAGAAGTGTGCGTGGAGGCAAAGAACAAGCCCTGCTTGCAGTTCACCCCGTCACACTGTACCCCGTCACCCACTAAAGGGGAAAAGAACAGTCTGTTGTCAGCTGTTCCTCACAGGAAACATCATCATCAGTTAAAGGAGCTCTACACCAGCCACTTGGAGCTGGTGTCTGGCCCTTTCCTTAGATGGATAAACCAGAATTGAGAATACGTCCCACACTTTGTCCATCGTGTTTCTGAAATGATGGAAGATAAGACATGCATAAGAGGCAAAAAGAAGTATCATTTTGCAAGTCATTCCTGTTTACTGATGGGAAAAACACCAAACTGTTTATTTTAAAAATAGCCTTGAAAACATTTTTAAAAACAAACAAGGTAAGAACTTGGAGTAGAAGGCACTTACCTGCCTGTAAGGAGTTCATACACAAGAATTCCAAGGGACCAAAAATCTACACTGAAGTCATGGCCTTTACTCAGAATGACTTCAGGTGCAACATACTCAGGGGTTCCACAAAACGTCCAGGTTTTCTGCCCTGATCCAATCTTCTTTGCAAATCCAAAATCAACCTGGTCAAAATCAACATATGCTGCATAATGCAGAGGTGTTTTGCACTGGGAAGCCTTAAGGTCTTAATTGCTTCCTCATCTCCAGCAAAGATCTCAGAGTTGGCAGCTTACAGCTAAAACAATTACACAGTGTTGTGAAGGAGAAAGAAGTAATTCCACTGGATTACTGAATGTTATAGAACAGATTCATTTATTCTCACAAGTAATTTCCTGAATTATTTTTCGTTTGGATAGAACAACCCATGCTTTCCTTGCAGACACAAGATTTACAGCCCATGGAAAATGGTGGGTTGCTCATTGTCCTCAGAGTGGATGTTTCAAGCTCTTTGAAGTGTATTCTCTTTGCACTTTTCACCGTCACATTCAAGTACGGCAGGAGCTCTTTACTGTGTTCCCTTTCCACAGACATACTGTAGAACTTATGATTGCTTCAGGCTGGATGGGGAAGTAATTCTGCACATGGGAAATGTGGTTCCTGCCTTTACATTAAGATTAGCTGCTGGGAGAAATTATTTTTGCTGTTTATGCTGTGGCAAGAGCTCTCGGAGCCTGCAAATCCCCAGTTTGTCTGTGGCTGCAAAGGCTTTGCAATGCCTTTGTTTCTCACTGAAGTGTAAGGGTTACTAAACTCTGGGATCCTGGTGCTATAATTACGTGCTGTCTATTTATATCCCCCCTGCAAGGAAACAGGATACAGGCACAAAAGGGTAACATTACAAAAGGATTACATCTTACCAGTTTTATATATCCTTCAGCATCCAGAATTAAATTTTCTGGCTTCAGGTCTCTGTAGATAATTCCTATGTGATGTAGATAGTCAAAAGCCTCCGTCACACACCCAACACAGAACTTAGTAGTGGCTTCATCAAAGCTGCCTCTGGAACAAAAATAATCACTATCCTTGCAGACAATTAACTTCTAAAAATACCTTGCTCATCAATCAGATAACACATAACACCCAGAATATTAAGAGCTTCTTTGCACCAACATTCAGTACGTCACTCGTGGTTGAAAACTGAATCAAATGTCTTTTCATTGCACAGCCCTTGAATAGAGAACCTATTCAGCAGACATATTGAGCCGACTGATGATTTTAAAGGACAAGGTTCCGCTTTGTTTGCTGTTACCTGTCTCTCAGCAAGCTCCACAATTCCCCTCCAAGGCAAGCCTCCAGTAGCATGTATACATACTTACTATCTTTGAATGTACGATATAGTCTGTGGAGACAAACGACAGCAATTTAGGAAAAAAATGCGAGAATTGGAATATCTTTTATCTAGAACTCATATATGCCAAACCTCATTCTTCATAATGCTGTCCAGTGGGTCAACTCGGGGTCAACTTTCAAGGAAACCTTATGGTCAACTTACTTTACAATGAATGGAGAACATATTTGCTCAAGGATTTTCTTCTCAGAATAGATATGATCTTGTTGTTTGGTGTCCACTACATGTTTCTTCTTTATACACTTCATAGCAAAAGCCATGTTCTCATTTTTCACTTTAACCTATGAATAAAAATGATGAGTACATGTGAGGCAAAGAAAGGATGTTTTACCAATCTATTCTCAAAAGGTACACTGATACCCATCTTTTTCAACACAGCACAGGACTGAAATAGGTGACTGTAACGAGGGACAAATTCCAGATTTTCTGCAGAACTGCTCTGTATGATTTTAAGTCAAGCATCAGATCTTTTCATGTCCCAGTCCCCACTTGTTCCCTATGTTCATTTTATGTATACAAAAATAGCAGCAGTTTGGATAGGCACTATATTTTACAATGAGTTTATACCACAGCGGTTCCTAATTTCAATTTAAGATTTCTAAACACTAGCATAATGCAAAAGAACAAAAAGCAGAGGCAATTTATGAAGAAGGTTTACAAATGGCTTTGCATTACACTGAAATACTATATGCAATAAGAAGATGGAATTTAAAACAGGGCTTCTAGGAAACCAAGGAAGCAGCTATCGGTGTTATACAGTTGGCTGAGAATTCAAATTTTAGCTTATTATTCAGGTGATGCTGTAGAATTTCCAAGCTGGCAGTCAACCAGTATGGAAATTTGTTTTGTGATGCATGAATTGGAATAGAACAATTGATGGTCTAACTACTGTAAAGGATTGTTGACTTCACTGAACTCACATAGGCTCCTTTAATTTACCATTACCTTCAGTAGCCTGCAAAAGAGGCGTTCACATTTTTTTCAGATGTTTGCTACTCAGCCAGAGGAGAGTGGAATTTAAGACTTTAGTCTAATGAGGCTCTTTGCATCCCAGAAGCACAGCTCTTCATGCTACTGAATATGACTCAAAAGAGCCATTACAAATTGTTGGAAATTTCAATTCAACACAGCTCAGAACTAGATCACACTGGTTATAGTTGCTGTGGGGCATACCAAAGCAATTCTAACAACACAGACTGTATGATGCTGGAGATTACTTCAGGTCCAGGCAGGTCCCACTTCTTGGGAAAAGGCCTGCAATTCAGGGAACACAATGCAGGTAGGCACACCAGCAAACTCCACGTGCACAAACTGATGAATGTATGTCTAGTGTCTAGGAAGATACTTCTAACAGCAGGAGATGAAGGCACACAAGAATGGATTTGTTTCTTTGAACATTGCAAATCCTGAAAATATTTTTTGACTATGCATTGCTTTATATAGAGTTACCTCTGCCTGAGAGGCACAAGCATGCAGAATATCACAGCAGTTAAAATAATCATCTAAGACAAAGAACTACTTGAATATGTTTAAAACAAACTCTTACAAGCTCAACCCTTCCGAACCCTCCAACACCAAGAGTTGTGACAACTTCTAAATTCTGGAATGGGGAAGGAGAGAACTGGGCTACTTTCTCCTTCAGCTCTATCATCTCCAAAGACACCTCTTTGGTCAACTGTCCACAGAAGGATCTTCCTCTGCATTAAGAAAATTAACATAGGTTAGTGCTTTCCTTGCCAGCAACCCGTATCACAGTACTTTAATACTCCTATAAATAATAAAAGAAAAACCTTCTTATTTCCTAACAGAATCTTAATTTTATTTTATGCAAAAGCATTTTCTTTCTAGATATCCTATGGAAGTAAATTAGAAGTGAAATGCTACTGAAGTTCACTGAGTACAATCGACAGTACTTTTATCAAGAGCTGATCCATGGTGAGGTTCCTAATTATGCAGCCAGCTGCAAAACTTTGGGCAGTCCAAGTTGGAGAACGAATTTCTGAGGGACTGTGTACCAGTTCCAGTAGAAAGATCAGAAATAAAAATGCAGCTATATTTCTAAACAGAAGAAAAACATACTCTGCTAATCTTCCAATAGTGCTCAGGTTGAAATCAGAGGCAGATAAACTAAAGTGTGGCCCACAGCTAAAAGCAAACTCTTTACCAGCACCAGTGCTACACTGAAACATTAAAAATAAACTTTCTTTTATGTCTGCTTATTTCTGTTTGAAATGGCAATTAGTCTTCTGTACAGTAATACAGTTTCATTAACTCAATCAGGAGTTAAAGTTGACCTTTAAGGGTTTTACCAGTCAAAGAATTTACCATCAGAATGCAAAAAATTATTTGAGCTCACTTTCACTTCTTTTCTGGGCTCAGTTTTCTTGGGATAGAGCGAATTCTTGGTTGGAAGTCCATATACTGAGATTCTATGTAATTTTTGTTTCAGAAAAAAAATATTGAACTCTATAAGCATACCCAGACAGTTTTATTATAGTGACTGTTATCATTGCTAGGGGTCCATCTCCATTAACTACCATTCATGATTTTACTTACATATCTATGACTCTTTTTTATGATTACCTACTAAAGATGTGCCTAACAAATGATCTGACTTACTTCGCATGTCGCCTTTCATCAGCCTGGGCCAGATTAGCCACATAACCTTCAAGGTAGGTTTGGAGCTCCTCGTAAGTTCCAACAGTTTGACTAAATGTCCTAAAACCACGAATAAACAGTATAAACTAATGAACATACCGTGGAAAGAGAAAGAAACCAGTATCTGTGCTGCTGCACCAAGGCTTTACATTGCCTCTGTCATGACCCAGCATGAGCTTTATGCTATCACTTTGACAGTACAAATTTTAAGAGCTTTGAAGAGGTGGTAACCAGCTGATGTACCAAACTTGGTTTCCCAGAGGGTAGGGGACAGAGTACCTGATCTCCTCAGGTGATTTCACGTTATGTTTAAATAATTCAGAGGAGGCTGGGTGTACTTTGCCTCCCACACACACTATGATTATTAAGTGTGGTTCCGCCATCCCTACCACAGGAACCAGCTTGGCATGAGTCCAGGCTATCAGTCCTTCCCTCCCAATGGATAGAGTCCTTGGTACACAATGCCAAAGCGATTAAGATCACCTGACCTACTTCACAGGTGAGTAACAGCTCTGTGGGAAGAACAGACTTAGAATAGACTATTTCAGTTGGAAAGGACCTACAACAATAATCTAATCCAACTGCCTGACCAATTCAGGGCTGACCAAAAGTTAAAGCATATTATTAAGGGCATTGTCCAAACACTTCTTAAACACAGACAGGCTTGGGGCATCAACCACCTCTCTAGGAAGCCTGTTCCAGTGTTTGACCACCCTCTCAGTAAAGAAATGCTTCCTAATGTCCAGTCTAAACACCCCCTGATGCAGCTTTGAACAATTCCCATGTGCGCTATCACTGAATACCACGGAGATGAGATCTGCACCTCCCTCTCCACTTCCCCTCCTCAGGAAGTTGTAGAGAGCAACGACGTCACCGCTTAGCCTCCTTTTCTCCAAACTAGACAAACCCAAAGTCTTTAGCTGCTCGTCATCGGACATTCCTTCCAGCCCTTCCACCAGCTTTGTTGCACTCCTCTGGATGCATTCAAGGACCTTAGCGTCCTTCTTAAGTTGTGGGGCACACAACTGCACACACTACTCGAGACGACACGGCACCAACACTGAATACAGTGGGATAATCACATTTTTTGACTGGCTGGTTATACTGTGATGCACCCCAGGATACAGTTTGCCCTCTTGGCTGCCAGGGCACACTGCTGACTCATACTGAGCTTGCTGTGAACCAGCAACCCCACATCCCTTCCTGCAGGGCTACTCTCCAGCCATTCCTCTCCCAATTTATACTTGCGCCTGGCGTTACAGCATCCCAGGTGCAGAATCCGGCATTTGGACTTGTGAATTTTCATGTCGTTAATGATTGCCCAGTGCTCCAATTAATCTAGATCCCTCTGCAAGCCATCTCATCCTTCAAAAGAGTCAACAGCACCCCCCAGTTGGTATCATCAGCAGACTTGCTAACAGTGCATTCAATTCCTGCACCCAGATCATTAATAAATATATTGAACAGAACTGGCCCTAGAATTGAACCCTGAGGAACACCACTGGTGACCAGTCACCAGCTAGATATAGCCCACATTTACTACAACCCTTTGAGCCCTGCCCTTCAGCCAGTTCTTCACCCAGCACACTGTGTACCTGCTCATCTCACAGTTGGACAACTTGTCCAGAAGGATGCTGTGAGGGACAGTATCAAAAGCTTTACTAAAATCCAGAAAAACTACATCCACTGCCTTCTCTTCATCCACTAGGCAGGTGACCTTATGATAGAAGGGTATCAAATGAGTTACACAGGACTTTCCCTTTGTGAACCCATGTCGACTGTGCCTGGTGATTGCATTGTTCTTCAACTGCCTTCCAATGGTATCCAGTATGAGCTCTCCATAGTTTTTCCAGGAACTGAGGTTAGACTAACAGGTCTGTAGTTGCCTGGGTCTTCTCTCACACCCTTTTTGTAGGCTGGAAGAACATTGGCTAGCTTCCAGTCAGCAGAGACCTGCCCCAGACTCCCAAGACCTCTGGTAGATGATTGAGTTGGGTCCTGCCATAACATCTGTAAGCTCCTTTAGTACTCTGGGATGAATCCCATCAGGCCCCAGGGGCTTGTGAACATTCAGCTGATATAGCTGGTCCCTTACAATTTCAGTGACCACTAATGGAAAGCCACAACACTGGCCTGTTTCAACTCTAATTGAGCTTTGTCCTTTCATGTCTTCTCCCTGCATACACAAACCACAGCTCTGTAATCTTCCTGTGAAGCCTGACCTTGCTTCCAGAGATCATACAATTTATTTTTGCTCTTGAGCTCCATGAGGAGTTCCCTGTTCAGCCAAGCTGGTCTTCTGCTTGCATGACTTATGACACAGTGGGATTGCCTGTTCCTGTAATTTTAAAATGTGGTTCTTAAAGAGTGACCAGCAATTGTGGACTCCTAAGGCCTCAAAAGCAGATTCCCAGGGTACTCTGCTAAATAGCTCAAAGTTTGCTTTCTTGAAATCCAGACTAGCAACTCACAGTATCACAGTATCGTCAGGGTTGGAAGGGACCTCTGGAGATCATCTAAGTACAACCCCCCTGCCACAGCAGGGATACCTACAGCGGGCTGCAAAGGACTGCGTCCAGTCTGGTTTTGAATGTCTCCAGAGTGGGAGACTCCACAATCTCTCTGTGCAGCCTGTTCCAGTGCTCTGGACCCTCAGAGTAAAGAAGTTCCTCCTCATGTTTAGATGGAACTTCCTGTGTCCCAGTTTGTGCCTGTTACCTCTAGTCCTATCACTGGGCACAACTGAAAAAAGACTATTCTCATCTACCTGGCACCCTCCCTTTAAGTATTTATAAGTATTGATAAGATCCCCCCTCAGTCTTCTTTTTTCTAGACTGAAAAGCCCCAAGTCCCTGAGCCTTTCCTCATAAGAGAGATGCTCCAGTCCCCTAATCATCTTAGTAGATCTTTGCTGGACGCTCTCCAGCAGTTCCCTGTCCTTCTTGAACCGGGGAGCCCAGAACTGGACACAATACTCCAGATGCGGCCTCACCAGGGCAGAGTAGAGGGGGAGGATGACCTCCCTCGACCTGCTGGCCACACTCTTCTTGATGCACCCCAGGATGCCATTGGCCTTCTTGGCCACCAGGGCACATTGCTGGCTCATGGTCATCCTGTTGTCCACCAGGACTCCCAGGTCCCTTTCCACACCGCTGCTCTCCAGGAGGTCAGCCCCCAACCTGTACTGATGCATGGGGTTATTCCTCCCCAGGTGCAGTACCCTACACTTGCCTTTGTTGAACCTCATCAGGTTTTTTTCTGCCCAACTCTCCAGCCTGTCCAGGTCACACTGTATGGTGGCACAGCCTTCCAGCGTGTCAGCCACCCCTCCCAGTTTTGTATCATCAGCAAACTTGCTGATGGTACACGCTATCCCTTCATCCAGGTCATTGATGAATATATTGAACAGGACTGGACCCAGTACTGACCCCTGAGGGACAACACTTGTTACTGGCCTCCAACTGGACTCTGCACCACTAACCCCAACCCTCTGAGCTCTATCGTTCAGGCACTGTTCAATCCACCCCACTGTCCATTCATCTAACCCACACTTCCTAAGCTTGCCTATCAGGATGATGTGGCTGACAGTGTCGAAAGCCTTGCAGAAGTCAAGGTAGACAACATCCACTGCCCTCCCTTCATCCACCCATCCAGTCACGCCATCATAGAAGGCTATCAGATTAGTCAGACATGATTTCCCCTTGGTGAATCCACGTTGACTACTTCTGATAACCTTCTTTTCCTCCAGATGCTTGGAGATGACGCCCAGAACAAGCTGTTCCATCTTCTTTCCAGGGATGGAGGTGAGGCTGACTGGCCTATAGTTTCCCGGGTCATCCTTCTTGCCCTTTTTGAAGACTGGAGTGACATTGGCTTTCCTCCAGTCCTCAGGCACCTCACCTGTTCTCCAGGACCTTTCAAAGATGATGGAGAATGGCCCAGCAATGACTTCTGATAGCTCCCTCAGCACTCGCGGGTGCATCCCATCAGGCCCCACGGACTTGTGGGTATCCAGTTTACTTAATTGTTCTCTAACTTGTTCCTCTTCAACCAAGGGAAAGTTTTGCTTCCTCCAGACATTTTCTGTTACTTGCAAGGTCTGGGACTCCCGAGAGCTGGCACGAGCAGTGAAGACAGAAGCAAAGAAGGCATTCAGGAACTCTGCCTTCTCTGCATCATCCGTCACCACAGCACCCATCTTGTTCAAGAGCGGGCCCACATGTTCCCTGGTTTTCCTTTTGTCTCCTATATACTTAAAGAAACCCTTCCTATTGGCCTTGACATCCCTCACCAGGTTCAATTCCAAAGCTGCCTTGGCTTTTCTCGTTTCTTCCCTGCATACCCTGACAGCATTCTTATACTCATCCCAAGTCATCAGCCCCCTTTCCCACATACTGTAAACTCCCTTCTTCCACCTGAGTTTTTTCTGAAGATCCCTGCTCAGCCATGCAGGTCTCCTTCCCTTGCCTGATTTCTTGCTCTTCAGGATGCACCTAACCTGAGCTTGGAGGTGGTGCTTGAATATCAGCCAGCTCTCTTGAGCCCCCTTACCCTCTAGGGCCCTCTCTCATTTGATTTCTCCCATCAATTTCTTGAAGAGATCAAAGTTAGCCCTCCTGAAGTCTAAGATTTCAACCCTGCTTGTCATTTTGTGCATACTGCACTTAATCCTGAACTCTTATCTTCTTGCGATCACTGCAGCCAAGTCTGCCCCCAACCTTAACATCTTCCACCAGTCTCTCTTTGTTTGTCAATACTAGGTCCATTAGTACACCTCTTCTTGTGGGCTCTTCCACCACCTGAGTCAAGAAGTTATCATCAACGCACTGGAGGAACCTCCTGGACTGTGCATTCCTAGCTGTGTAGCCTTCCCAACAGATATCAGGGAAGTTGAAGTCCCCCATGAGAACCAAGGCCTGTGATTGTGAGGCGGTTCTCACCTGTCTGTAGAAGGCCTCATCAACTTCCCCATCCTGATCAGGTGGCCTGTAATAAACACCCACAACTGTATCTCCCCTGTTACCCTGCCCCTTAATCCTTACCCACAAGCTCTCAACTTGGTCTTCATCTGCCCTCAGGGACAGCACGATACATTCCAGTTGCTCTTTCACATAAAGAGCAACTCCCCCACCTCGCCTTGCCGGCCTATCTTTCCTAAAGAGAACATAGCCCTCCATGACAGCGTTCCAGTCATGCGAGCTATCCCACCATGTCTCAGTAATTGCAATGAGATCATGGCCCTGTGACCGCACGCAGATCTCTAACTCCTCTTGCTTGTTCCCCATGCTGCATGCATTAGTGTATAGGCATTTCAGAGAGACCAATGAGTGTGTAGCCCTAGAGAGGTGGTGGGCCTTCCGATTCTTAACAGTTCCAACACCCTGCCCCACAAGTGCTGAGCTACTATGCTCAGGTGCCTCTCTGGTGAGCCCAGTTACATCCCCTTCCCCCTTCCAATCTAGTTTAAAGCTTTCTCGATCAGCCCCGCTAAGTCTAGTCCTAGAACCCTCTTCCCCCTGCAAGACAGGCTTTTCCCATCTGCTACCAGCAGCCCTGGTGTTCTATACATCAGGTCATGATCAAAGAACCCGAAACCTTGCTGGTAGCACCAGGTTCAGAGCCAGTCATTGACCTGCTGGCCTTTCCTGTTTACCCCCTCATCATTCCCTGCAACTGGAGGGATAGAGGAGAACACGACTTGTGCTCCCGATCCCTTAACCAGTCGTCCCAAGGCCCTGAAATCTTTCTTCATTGCCCTCAGCGTTCTTCTCACTACGTCGTCACTTCCTACCTGAAAAACTAAAAGTGGGTAATAGTCGGATTGTCGTACCAGGGAAGGAAGCTTCCTCTTAACATCATCAACCCGGGCCCCAGGGAGGCAGCAAACCTCCCTATATAGCGGGTCCGGTCTACAAATTGGGCCCTCCGTGCCCTTCAGAACTGAGTCACCTATTACAATGACCCGTCTTTTGGTTTTTGCTGAGGCAGTTTTAAGTCGGGGGAGGGGGTGGGGGGTGGTCCGATGAGGCCTCGATGGCGCCTCCATACTGGGAGGATTATCATCCTCACTGTTGCTCGGTTCCTCCTGCAGAGCACTATATTTGTTCTGCTATGGAACCTCAGAAGGTATAGTAGTTGGCAGGCTGATGTGCCTGCGGCACCTGTTGCATCGGGCAAGAACACCTTGCCATTGTCCCCTTTCCTCTAAGCTACCCTGTTCAGCCGGTCGGGGAGAGGAGTAGGAGTTCTCTATAGCAGTGGCTCTATCTGCCTGTTGGGTTTCTGTAATGGGTGACAGGGTATGACTCCACGCATCAATCTCCCTCTCACATTCTCTGATGTCCCTCAACCTACTTACCTCCTCCTTGAGTTCCATCACTAAGCATAGGAGCTCCTCAACCTGGGCACACCTGCCACAGGCATGCTTACCATTACCTTCTGACACTGGTGTGAGAGCAGGGCACACCCTGCAGCCCGATGGCTGGGTGGCAACATGCTCACACGACAGCTCTGTCTGTGAAGCAGCATTAGAGCTGGTGCGTGCATGGTTCTTTGGGGCCACGGTCTTCTGCCGGGTGGTTACCATGATTCCCTGACCACGTTGGTAGGGCAGCAGCACCTTTCCGTGGGACGTGTCGCACCCTGTTAGCCTGGTTACTGTGCCCACTCAGGGGGGTCCACCCTCGTGTGGTGCTCCCAGGTGCCGCCCTGGGTGCCGCCCACCGGCTGCCCACTCGCTCGGTACGCAGCGAATATCGCTGCGCTCCTTCACAGCTCTTTTTGAACTGCTGTGTGTGCTGCAGGCTCCGCCCCTGCCGTGTCAACAGCCCTCCCTCAAGCTGACGGTTCCGGCAGGAGTGGTTCCGGCAGGAGTACGAGGACAAGCTGGTCGCTTTCTCCGGCTTCGAAAGCCCCCAAAGAGAGCCCCTTGCCAGCCCTTTTCGCTTCCGATCCCTTTTTTTCTGCCTCCGTTCCCTTTCCCCAGTGCGGACCTACCTGCACTGGAGCTGGTCTCCTCAGTGAGTGACCGTTAGCGTGTTCACAGCTCTTTTTGAACTGCCGCGTGAACTCTGCTGTCCTTTTTTAATCATGACACCAAAAATTTTAAACTGAATTATTTCATAATCACTGTGGCCAAGACAGCCACCTACCATCACATCCCCAACGAGTCCTTCTCTATTCACCAATAGCAAGCCTAGGTGGGCACCTTTCCTAGTTGGCTCATTGAGTACCTGTGACAAGAAGCTATCTCCTACAAACTTCAGGAATTTCCAAGATACATACAACAGTATGATATTCCCAGTTGACGTCTGGGAAGTTGAAAACTCCCATAACGACAAGGGCTAACGATCCAGAAATTCCCCCTAATTGCCTATAGAATAACTTATCAGTGCTTACATCCTGACAGGGTGAGCAGTAGTAGACACCCACTACAACATCTGCTTTGTTTTCCATTCCCCTAATCCTCACCTAGAGGCTCTCAACCACATCATCACTAACAGTAAGGGCTGTACAATCATACCTTTCCCTTATGTACAGCGTGAAACCTCCACCTTACCTGCCCTGCCTATCCCTCCTGAACAGCCTGTGGCCCTCCATCCCAGCACTCCAATTGCAGGACTCATTCCACCAAGTTTCACTAATACCAATGATATTGCAGCTCTGGGAGCTGACCAATGCTTCCAGTTCATCATGTTTGCTTCTCATACTGCGTGCGTTGGTGTACAAGCATTTCAGATACGTTCCTGAGCCCTTTGTGCTCCCAAGAGCAGTGTAAATGTTCCCACCAGCATTGCCACCCTCTGGTGATGCCATGCCAACTCCTGGTTTACCTACTGCAATCCTGTCAGCATCCCCTTCCTGTAGAATGCACCAGCTTTGGCATGTTTCTCTGCAACCTATTTAAATAAACTAAAGAAGAGAAGAGGAAAATGCGTTCACAGCCTGAGATGCTATTTCCTGGGTTGGGGTAGAATCTTAGCCCTCAGTAGGAGACATTTTGGAATTCAGCAAGGAAAAGGATAGGGGCTGTCCACATTCCAAGTAAGCATCCTTACAACTAGCCTGGGGAAATGCAGGTCGCCTGTTTCATTTTGCACTGGGAGCTTCCTTTCTTATATCTTCCATCTGTTCCATTCTTTTCCACTTTAGGGAGTGTAAAATTGGTCTCTACCTGACAAAACCAGGAATTTGGCCGCATGTCCCCCTCGACAAAAGGACATCCTGAAACCAGGGACATGCAGGGGCTTTTGTTGTTCCCTGAGTCAATGAATAGCATTTAACAAATGTGAAATATCACAACCACAAGGAGAGAAAGAAAAGAATAACTCTGAACTACTCTTAAGCTTCTGTGCTCCTGCACCTTCTGTCAGCCTCTCTTCATTAGGTCTTTGTCTAAAGCATAGCCACAGCTCAGTATTCCAAAAGCATAACCACTCATTCAGTATTCACTTAAGAAAACACTGTGATTGTGCCTACAGTGAAGTCACACCTTATTGTTAACCTACTGAAAGAGAATGCAAGTCTTTCATTAAACTGTAGCATGATACTTACTCTCTATCTATAACGAGGCACTCCACATTGTATTCATCTGCAATAACGTTTGCTGATCTGACATCATCACTAAGAATTGAAACAGATTAGAAGAATTCAGAAGCATATAAAAATCTTCAAAGTACCCCACACTGTACTCATGGAGTGTCACAGCTACTAGAGGTGAAACTCCTCGAAGGCCTCTGCAGCCTGTTTCTGGATTAATATTGCTGAACCAATACACAATTATAGCATTTTACTAGTCATTATTATTGTCTAGCACAGTATTTTTTCCAGTTTCAATAGGTTTTGGAACATGACTTCCTTTAGCAACCTTCCAAGAAATTAGGATGAGATGTAATTAGCATTACATCAGCATTTAGTACTAATTTCAGAAACGATCCTCAGATATAAAACATTCCAGAGACCAAGCGATCCCTACTCAATCACCCACATAAATATGTGCTATATTAGCTATTTGGCTCATAGGTCATATCTTCTCTGTACTCCTTTTCTCTCTTTCTTACTATCATGGGCACCAGCACAGAAACAAAAGCTCAGTCCAGTAATGATGGAACTTATCCATGCTAGGAGTCATCTAGAGCCTGGCTTAAGTTTTCATCACAGCTTTTACTGAAATATAAATAGTAAGTAACAATGCAAAGAGGGACAGCATTTGACTTTTTTGGGGAAAACCAAAGGTAGATGACAGTGTATACTTTCAAGTTCTCTCTGCAAAAAACCAAAACATTAAGACAAATTCAGCCATTACCTTCATCTTCTGACTTTACAATCAAAACAAAGATTATATTCATAACAGCCATGAGTCATATAATCCGACACACTGATAGGTCAATTGAAATACTATACATCGTGAATCAGACAATTTGAACAAACCTAATGAGAGCCTTTTCTCCAAAGTAATCTCCTTTATGTAGATTTTTAATCAGCTGAGGCTGCGAGTGATCGGCAGTACTCTGGGTAACTATCACCTGGAAAGTAAAGGAACAAAAATTTAGCCAGGTAAGTTTCAAAGTATTGCATTGTTTCCCCTTCTTTTCTGTGTATTTCATAAATGTCTTAAACTCAGTAATGCCAGAAAGAGTTACAAATATACATAATTACTCTCTCCTCTCAAAAATTAAGACCATCAAACATTCCCTGACACTTCTCTAATTTTTGCTGACAGATGGAAAAATGAGTATGTTTGTTATTGCCCACCCCTCAACATTTTCTTCTCATACCTTTTAAAACAGACCAAAATAAATTGCATTTTAGTGAAAAATTGAAAAATACTTCAGTTCCCACAGTGGGCAGGCATCACATGAGCCTTTTGTCTTCTTAGCTAAACAGATAGCCTTCAGAAACATTTACTAACATTTTGCCCCCATGAAACTCCACTTCTACAGTAGTACACATTCTGCTGATACCCACAACCATTAGCAAAAACCAAACCAGAACATCTCCAGACACAGACAGATTTTGGAAACTTGAAACCCCTACTGGAAATTCATTGGTGAAAATTCTCCTGATTTGATTCTTTAGAGTCCTGTCTCAGCCTCCAATGTAACAGCTGATGGATAAAGGCTGCTGCCTTACTCCTCTGGGACTAACAAATGAAAGGAATAGACCCTTAGTCACCTAGAAGGCCATTCTCCATTAAACCTAGGACTCCATTATTTCTTATTTCAGAAGTCTATGTTTTGCTTACGAGATACTGAAACATCCAGGACAAGATACAGGATCAAATCTCATTTACAAAAAATTGACTTTACATCTCTGTTACAGCGTCAAGAGGCTTCAGGACGTACTTTAATTACATTATAACAGGATAACATGGGTTCATTGTGATTGAAAATTAGGCTCCCTGAATCTCTGAAACCCTGCTTTTATTACAGTACTGCAAACTTAACAGCATCCTCAAAAACTCTGTGCATAGTTTTTACTGAAGACCACGCCCGTCCAGGTAGTTTTGAAATACAGGTGTTTGTATATGTTACTTTATAAGTTAGGTATATTACATCTTACCTTTCCTTTTGCTATTATAAAGAAGGTATTTCCTTCTTCTCCTTCCCGAATAACATAATCTCCCTTGTCATAGTATTCCTGTTGGAGGGGAGGAGAAACACACATATTATCCATTATATCATTAGCATCTTTGAAAATTCTGATTACTATGCAGAGTTCTTAATACATCTGGATGTTCCACTGATGTTTAACTGACTATGTCCTGCCTATGTTGGACCCCATAACAATATGCAAGCATTCCACTTTTTATAAAGCATGGTGGCCAATCTGCAACATATCTTAATGCAACAGCATGTTATTTGTTTAAAAAAAAAATACTAACACTGGTATCATCCTTATGAAGCAGGGGAAAATGATGGGGAAAAAAATTCAAAAGCTCTTAAAAGAGTTTTAGTTTTCTTAGGAACTTTTGTCCTCAGCCTGCAGAACTGTTCCAAGACTGGTGTTCCTATAGACTTTCCCTATACAAAAAGCATTAATAGTTACCACTGCTCTTGGAAAACATCACAGCTATGCCTATATATCAAGCCTTTACCTCCAAAGGCTGCTGGCAGATGCAGCCCTAAGACACACAGATACTTGGCTGGTTTCATATGTTGAAGTCCTAAGGCCTTTTTCCCCTTATATTTTGCCGTGTATATGGTCCAAGGCATTTAAAAGTATTACATATCCATGTTGCAAACAAGTAAAGTGTGATTACCAAAAAAGAGTCAGAGACAGCAACTTTGTGCTTAATCTTAATAAAGGCTAGACTATAGATCTTCTTAACTACTTGCTTTACTCCTTCGATGCCAAAGATATAACTTACTTTTATGCCACTAAATGTTATTATTTGCTGACAATCTGGAATTCCACTCTGACCACTCCAAAAACACTGTCATATTAAAAAAAGCTTGGTTGTTTTTTGGTTTTGTTTTTACTTATTTACTCTTCTTTATTATTTTGAAAGCTTACCGAATACAATTAAGAAAAACTTAACAGTATCTTACCACCTCCAGGCAGTCCATGATCTTGGTTAATTTATCTTCAGGTAAGTTTTTCAGCAGGGACACGCTTCCACAAAACAGAAACGCAAAAGAAAAAAATCCCAAAAGTAGTTGTCATTAACACTTTTTTAATGATCTCATCTACACAATTTGTACAACCACATTTTAAACTAGCTAAACACATAATACACAACTAAATCTTAATTTGGAAGGTTCACACATTCTTGTTTTTTTAAGATAAGCAGAACTTGCACAACTTACAACTTAGAAATGTGGCAAATCGTCAGTTTGTATATCAACTTTGTATTTCAGTAGGGGAAAAAACTCTAGCAGGTACATGAACTAATTTAAAATTTCAGTCATACAGAATCCATTAGTTGCAAAATTAAGACATTATAGTAATCCAATAATATATTTTCAAATGCACTGCAGAGACTGCAAAATGACACAAAGGTAACAACTTCAGTACTACTTGGACAACTATTAAAAGAGAATCCAACTACAGTGATGACTTAGTGAACTTGCTGGTAAGAATGAAAAAACTTCCCATCCTGAGCACTCGGACTTGTACAAGTTAGGAAATCATAGAGCTCTCTAGCTACTCAGCCTCAGCAAAGAAGTATTAATAGAAATCAAAGATGGAGACGGATGCAAAAATGCACAAGACATTCTACGCATGGCCAGGCTCGAGATCTCGATTTGAAGCCATAACAGAATGGTCATTCTTTGTTAAAGAAAGAAAATATGAAATCAGCTAATTATGGTTTGGAACTTCTAATTTGACCTTCTTCCTAAGGAAAAGCACTGTACAACTCTCAGTGTTCCCTGCAGGAGAGAGAAGTATGCTACTCTCTGCAGATTTCCTAGTAATTTAAGTTGGAGTTATTTCACAAATTAAAGAGATACAAGCAGTTCTCATATTCAAGTCTCCAAGGGATGAGGAATATTCTTTAATCTACTCCAGCAGCAAATTAACCTGTAGTTGGTGGATTTATTTAACTCTATTTTATTGTTTTAACTTCTAGCCATGTAACCTTCCTGTACATTTGTTCCATTACTTAAAAGCATTCAAGCACTTATTGATTGAATGTAATGTAATACTGGAGAATTACATTTTTCTCCTAATGTAATACCAGAGAGAAACAATCAAAATGAGAAAAATTATTTTGCGAATCCTAAAAAACCCAAGACTGTTAAATATTCAGATTTTTGAGGGCATTTGCATTAAGAGCGCCTCTTTCTCTCTCTTCATAAGACAGGCACAGTATTGTTGTGCACCTTAGGAAGTAGCCCAAACCAGTATTAGAAATAGAAATGCATTATGTTTACCTTCTTAGGAAGTTTCTGTATTGCTCTTGTCTTGTTTGTGCTGTCACTCTCATGATATTTTGAAACACTTCTCTGTCCAATGCCCATGTTTTAACACTGGTGATTGCTTTAAGAAAATAAAAAACAACAACAAAAATCAACAATGATTCCAAGTGATTTGATGGGAAATATTACAGTATCAGGTCATGGTACAAGACAGACTAGCTCTTTCAAAATGCCCAAGGCCAAATTTTAAAACATTCAGCACCTACTGCAATCAGACTATTGAAATAATTCAGCTCCCACTTAAGCAATGCTCACTAAAGTAAGGCATAGGTTTCCAAATGTTCCTCCACAGAGCACTTTCCATGCAATTCCACGGCTGAGGAACCTTGAAAACCTAGCCAGTTGTTATGATCACAAACAGAGCTGAATGCTTGTGAAGGTTTACTCCTAATCACAGACAAACATTGCACTCGAAATCTGCAATGTAATCTGCAAATGAGCTGATTTGAAAGAAGCAAAAACTTGGCTGAAGTTTTTCAAAACTTATGAGGTAAATGTTGAATACTATAGCTTGGACTCATCTCTAATTCAGATTACATGCAAATGTTTGTGAAATATGCAAGAAGATAGAAATAACAGAATTCAAGAAATAAATTTAATTTCATTTAATGCTGTGATCCTCACACAGTTTTCCTCCAATGTAGCCATTTTACAAGGGAATAAAGGATAATCAAAACATTAATGATTATCTTTTGAAAAGTAATCAAAATATTAATACAGTAAGCATGCATAAGATCCAGCATCAAAGATGCAAACCACTAAGCAGCCTCTGTGCGCAATCATTGACACAACAGAACACATTGCACCTTTTATTTTTTTAAGCAAAATAAGGTGATTCTATTTAATTTTATCTCTTCTTTTAAAAGATGCTACACCATATTCAGCAGTTTTCCTTCTGTTGTAAGAAGGAACAAAACTGTTTTCTCTGGGATAAAGGAAAGCTACAGAAAAAAACAGAGTAATTGATTTCCTCAATGTATCATAAACATAGAATTATTTTTACAGGAAAGAAAAATGTCATGTTTAAAATGATGCATAGTCATTGGTCTTTGTACTGAAACCAGATATACACATATGCTCTTAACTGCCATTTATCAAAATAGCTCAAAAATATTTTTGGATGCTGGAAGGGAGGACAAAGGTATGGCTTTGGTTATGTTTTTCTCCTAAATAACATCTTTCACTTTACTTTGCATGAAGAAAATATGGCAGCTATCCAAGCTATTGCAAATGCATTTCCTATATCTTGCACCTTAACTAAATAAAGCAATTAGATAGCCAGAAAAAAGCCTGTCATCTCAAAGATGAGATAGAGGAAGAAATTCAGAAACACAGGAGTAAATCACATTCCCAGTTTCAAATATAGTTACTGCATGTAAAGATGCTGCTGGGTAGCGGCAGCCATTGAAACACTGTCTGGCTAAAGTCCTTCACTTGTCAGTTTTCAAAGACTGCAGGTAAAGGGTGTCATTAGAGCCAGCATCAAGAAAGGGTTTTCATGTATGTATTTACCAGTCATGCTCAGTTATGGCATTGTACTGCTCTTCCTCTACAACATGAAACACAGGAAAGCTACTGGGGAAGAGCGGGATTCTGCAGTGTTTTAAGCAAACACCCTTTCTTGTCCATAATTGGACAATTCTCATCCGACCTCAAACCCAATTAATGTCAACAAAGGTATAAAGCAGCATGACATCTTACTATGCAGAAACACTACTTTATAATGCTAATACTATACAGCAGGCAAAAAAGAAAACAGGAAACATATTCAAGTAGAACAGCGTGCTAGTAAGAAAAATAATCACATTATTGATGCTGTTCTGTTTATCAGGCAGCAACAAAAACAGATTACATGTAATAACTTCTATCTGCACAGCCAGTAATGATTAAGTGCTTAAACTGGGTGCAGGGAGAAAGACCAGAAGCTTTTATAGTGAACAATTTGTTTTATTCCATTTGCTCGTTTTTAAGTCAACATGAACTCTTCATACTTACTGGTGATTAAGTGTTCCTGCAGATTTAGACAAGAACAGAAATTAGCCTTCAAATACAAGTAATATTTATGGAATGGTGGAGAGTGGAAAAATGACAAATGTAATCATATTTAGTGACTTACTGGTCTGTCACAGAATAATTATGGCAGGTTAGAAAAGGAATCAAGGGATACTTAATGGATGAATACCCAGTCTTATGCAGGAAGAGGGATATTTGTATCAGAGCAACACTTAACTCCATCCTGATTGGCTGGTAAACACAAAGCAAGAGCCACTATTCGCCTCAGAGAAGCAGCACGTTTCACGTAGAAGCTTCATCTCTTCCACTACCACATTTGACATCAAACTCAAATCTTCCCTTGAGTGCCAGTCGCAAATGTCAGGTGCAAATGGAACTTGGCAAGACTCAGTAACTTAATGATACAGAACTAAAAGAAGTACAAAACCAACTAATTCCTATGAATTTTATTTCCTCTTGAATTAGGCTTTATCTGCTCTATTAAAAATGCCATGGTTCTAATATCTTTTCAAACACTGTAATTTCAGCCTCAGGGTTGCAGTTGACACAAGAACATAAGAATCAAAGACCATCGTTGCTACTAAATTGTTCAACATTAAAACATAATCCTTCCTGAGCAGTTAGTTTTGTACAGATCTGGTTAACCAGCATACTTTGGAGATGCCTAATTGTTTACCAAAGGTCATGCTAGAGATGGAATTATATTCATGGCATAGTATTATTAGAGATCCCAAGCAGAAAGAGCTCAAGGAAGGAAACGTGAGCTTACTGTAGATAATCAGGACATGCAAACATCTATTAAATTAAAACTTCAAAGAAAATCTGGATATTACAGGGACCTCACAAAAGTACACAGTTTTTGTTTTGAGCAACATTGTTATAATAAACCTCAGCTACCTTTCACAGAGGCTGTCCGTGTGCAGTTGTATAAAATGGCTAGTTCACCAAATGCCGTCCACACAGGTATTGAGGAGAGTAGTTTATTCTGCTGAAAGACTTCCAGACTGCCCTCTGTCAAAAATCATCAGGATAACAAGTATTAAAATTGAGCTCAACTGCACAGAGTGAAGGGAAAACAAATCAATATATTTCTGGCTTCGCCACTCCCTGGAACACAGGAACAGGAGCAATGATGCAAACAGTATTTTGAAACACACATACAAACCAGTAGAGATTTTTTTTTTTTTTTAGATGTATTGCTAATCTACAAATCTCCTCTGGAAGGGAGGGAAAGCTGAGAGAAACTTTTCAACACTAAAAAGGCCATGAAAAAGGGCCATTCTAAATCCCGATGGGACAAACGTTCGCTACAACAAAACAGTCAGTACTGGTTCAGATAGCCTAGTGCGGTGTAGAATTAGAATAGTGATCACAGGAGAAATTACTCATGAGGTTTGTCTGTTCATACACATGTATGTGTATATATGCAAAGGAGAGGGCAGAAAAACAAAAAGCACATTAAATCTTCCTTTAAGAAATTGTCTTTAAGCCTTACTACAAACCCAGCAAAGGTCAAAGAATGTCTGAATTTCTTCACACGTTATGGCCCAAAAAACCCTTCCCTTACACATATTCTGAAAGTTTGTCCCTCTTCTCTCCAAGACACTCACTGACTCCTCAGAAAAGGTCTAATATGCCAGAAAAATTTCCAGGTGCACAACTTCTTCCTCATATTTCATCTTTGTTTCAAAATGTTATCATTTTTTCTAGCAAGAATATGACTACCCCATTACAAATTCTGCCTCCTCTTTCTCCTTTCACCATCTATATTATCCTAACACAGCTACCACCAATTTTTCAAACTAACCCATCCATATGAAGACAGAAGGCCTCAGGCCTCATCTCTCAGTTTCCCATATACAGAAAACTGGTATAAACTCTCATGAACGTTGAAAAGTAAGTTTATTTCAGAAGGTGCTTCACCATTGAGCAATTTTCTGTATCTTAAATTATACCTGCTTTTCCTTTGGAGAAGAAAGGGTTGTCTGTACCTACAACAGAAAGGATTTGCTGGCCTCTGGGCCTTCAGAAATGAAAGTGGTCACGAAAGAGCATTAAATCAAAGTTCAAGTTTCTAAGGCCCTTTTTGTTGCTCTCACTCTGTTTCATAAAAGTCACAGGTAAAACTTGCATTGCCCTCAGCAAGGCCAGCATAAATTATTTAAGAGCACAAACATCATCATAGTGGTTTCCCGCAAAGACCTCTAAATTACTTTCCTGTTTCTTGCACTTGGTGCGTTGTATGAGTAGGCAGTATTCACCTTTGAGCACAAAAATGTGATTGCCTGGTTCTCCCTGTCTGATGACGTAGCTCCCTTGCTGGAAAGTCCTTTCATACATACATTCCACCATATCTTGGATCTGATGAGGCTCCAGTCTCTTCAAGAACTGATTTTTATTCAGGGCATCCGTGATAAGCTTCTTCTCACTGATTTCAAACAAAAAAACCCAAAGTTTAAAAGATCCAGCATGGTGTACTATTCACCAGGCATTCATTCCTCTCAAGATCTTTCCTCTCATTTCTAACACTCACATTAACCAGTACCACTGACAAATGTTACAATCCTTGCCATTAATATGCATTCCATTAGCTGTGCCACACTATGGCCTCTCTCCTCCTGTGTGACATCACCTGCAGAAAGCATCAGGTTATATGTAGAAAGGCTTTCAGTAGAAGACATGCTCCCCAGAAAGTTTTACTCTGTTTCTCACCATATTCTTTCCCCATTGCATGACTAAGGTATATAGCCTTGTTTATCTGAAGGAAAGAAATGTGAAAGGTATGTCTTTAGATACCACCACCTGTACAGGAATGGCAACTTGTTATAAAATCAGGTCCATTTTTCTAACATTCCAATATCCAGTAAAAACATAACATCGATGATAGTAATAAGGTTAAAGTCAACACTGATGATACTAAGACCTCATCAAGAGTTTCTCCGTTGTGGTGAGGAAAGATGCAAGCAAAGAAAAGTACGCAAAACATGATTAACAGGTACTGCTGTTTCTTAGGAGAATGTTAGAAAACATTGGTGGTGGGGAAAATGAAGCAAGTTGTAAATGAATGTGATTAAAGAAATGACTACAGAGAACTCCCCTTGCACCTGCATAATAACATTGATCCTGTGGCTTTCCCTGTTCATAGGTACAAAGAAAATTTATAATCAGGACACGATCGCAAGGTCAGCTTGCCAAGTACCTGTTGAACTTTGTCCCAAAATTCACAAAATAAGTCCAGGATACAGCAGAGATGTGTGTGGAGGTGGACGGTTAGTGCTGATCCTTTCCGCGCTGCTCTTTGCCCTGCATCCACCTCCCTGCAAAACTCTTCCTACCCCTGCTGTGCACTTCCTTTGCACAGATAACAACAAATAGCACAAATGCTCCTGCCTGACTAAAAATCCTGTAGTAGTCTGCTCATGTGGGATACCAAATATACTCTGTCTCCTTAAAAATGACCAGACATGAGAGAATCTTCCCAAAGCAGGCCCTTTTCTCTACTGCTTTTAGGAATTTTGTAGGGTATAGATAAAAATATAACACAAGGATTCATGGATATAGGTATGCAGCCATTAATACTGACCTCTTTGCTTTCTGAAATTCAGCATTCTGGGAAATAAACTTATATCACACTTCGGTGATGCTATAGCAAACTACAGCCATCCCAAGGTATTTTGTCTTTGGAAAAGCTTCAGGGTATCCATAAAAGTCAGATAAAAGGCAGGTAAAGTCCACACATCAAGGACTAGCCTGTCAGAGCCCTGAGGGCAGTAATAGGTCTTAACTACCCTGATCAGCCTCACTTGGGACCACCACCCACACATTCTCTGCCCATTGGCCTGCATACTCTATTTAAGCTCAGGTCTGGGCATTCATTTCTTGCCTGAGCTATGTTATAGAAATAATTGATTTTGCTTTTATTGTCTGGATGGGTATTGGCCTGATATTTTAAGTACTTTGTTTCTATCTATTGGTTAGACCTTTCATCAGATTGATCTCTTCTTCTGTGGGACGCCTGGTGGACCCTGTTATCACCGCTCTGCTTATCCATCACCTTGCGGGATGGTGCCCTGGTTAGTGAGGGCATCGTCTGTGGTGTAGTCACCCCTGGTTCACTTACTCTTGAGGAGCAATCCTGTTCTTGCTGCTCCCTGAGGCTGACTCTCTGCATTGTTTCCTGCAGTAGTAAATACATATAAATGAGTGAGTTGCGAAGACAAGAACAGTCTTGAGCTGCTGGTGGAAGAGCCCAGTGGCTGGATTTTAAGAAGAAAATGTGGAAAAATCAACAGTGGATGAATCCACTGATAATGAGTAACCAGCTAAGACAAAGCTGACTGTACATACTGGGCGATCTATGAGGTCTGATTGACTTGTGTATGTTCTAGGTCAAGGACCTCCTATACAGCTGTGCATTGAAGCCATGCCAGAAATGAATACAATTAAACAACTACTGCACTGATGGGAGCTTTTATGGACCTATTGAGTAGTTTTCCTTTACTGCTGAAGTGGAAGATAAATTCTGCCTTTAAGTCCCCATGTTCCTAATATGCCTGTGTAAGGAAGCTGCAAAATAAACACCCTAACAGCTTTCTGAGGCATTTAAGGGCCACTCTTGCTTGTATTCAAAAACAATGTAACATTATCATCAAAACTAGGCTATGTGGGAAAATCTCCTGAGGAAAATCCAGGAATGAACAATCAGTTAAGGCAAGTAAGTAGACTTACAATGTTACTAGCTATATAATGACTGGAAATAAGCAAAGATAATGAGATGAGGCAAGAAAAACAAAATCAAGTAGCTATGGTGAGGATTGCATTTAAAAATAGTGATCATAACTTAGCTTCTGCTCAAAGCAACAGGGTTATTAGAATATAAGCTCTAACTTCATTTTATGCTAAAAACAACCTTGCTGATTTAATTCACCCTGGCCTGCATCATGCATACAATGCTGCAATAAAATACAGTAATGGCTCATAAACTGATACTTAAAATGAGCAGTAAAGCTTCCAGAACTACAGAATAGGAGACTATGCTGTTTTCAGAAAGCGCAGTTGGCCACAGAGCAAAGGACATGAGTATCATAACCACCAATCAGTTGCTTGCTTGTTTCATGGGCATCCAGCACAGTATCTATCTAACAGTTTTCTCTCAGTTGTTTTCCTCAACTTCTCCTACACCTGCCCCACTTTTGAGAACTGCTGCTGGAAATAACTATATGTCCTGAAAGGACAGAAGACATTTAATCCCGTACTCATGCCAGTCACTGTCCTGATGAATACTACTAGAAGGCTAAAAAGGGGGTGCACAGCTCCACAGAACAGGCATTTCTTGGTCCCACCACTAGTAGGACTAGTGCCTTTCCTCACCGCCCAGGGCCAGCTTTGCCATAGCATCCTTCTCCAGGCTTTGTTCCCCTCCTTGCTGTTAACTCTTGTGGAAATGTTCCCCCTGCCCCTTTCAATACCTTCCCAGTCAACCTCTAGAAATGGCACTTGACACTCTAAGAAGGGCTTTTTTGTGAACAGGACTGGGAATTTATTCCCATCATAAGACAGATGTCATCTCAGAAGTACAAGTGTACAACATACACTTTACAGAGCAATGCTTTCTCTTAATATACCTTTCTGCTACTAATGATAGATTTTTGGTTATCTGTTGGCATTGACCAGTAAAAGATAGAGAATCATAGAATGGTTTGGGTTGAAAGGGACCTTTAAACGTCATCTAGTTCCCCCCCTGCAATAAGCAGAAACGTCTTCAAATACATCAGGTTGCTCAGTGCCCCATCCAACCTGACCTTGAATGTTTCTAGGGATGGGGCACCTACCACCTCTCTGGGCAACCTGTTCCAGTGTTTCACCACCCTCATTGTAAAAAATTTCTTCCTTATATCTAGTCTAAATCTACCCTCTTTTAGTTTAAAACCACTACCCTTTGTTGTATCACAACAAGCCCTGCTCACTGCAGGTGAGGCTTACCGCCCTCACCATAAGAAACCTTCTTCCTTATATCCAACCTAACCTACGCTATTTCAGTTTAAAACTGTTGCCACTGGTTCTGACACTACAGGCCTTGGTAGAAAGTCTTTTTCTGTCTTTCTTATAAACCCTCTTTATATATTGAAAGACTGCAATAAGGTCTCGTTGGAGGCTTCTCTTCTCCAGGCTGAACAACCTCAACTCTCTCAGCCTTTCTTCACAGGAGAGGTGTTCCAGCCTTCTGATCATCTTCGTGGCCCTCCTCTGGATCCACTCGAACAGATCCATGTAGGCACCAGAGCTGGACACAGTACTCCAGGTGGGGTCTCGAGTGGAGTAGAAAAGGGGGAGGATCACCTCCCTCAACCTGCTGGCCATTCTTCTTTTATGCAGCCTGGGAAATGCTTGCCTTTCTGAGCTGCAAGCACACTTTGCCACCTCATGTTCAATTTAACATCCACTAGCATTCCCAAGTCCTATCCTGCCGGGTTGCTGCAAGATATGTTTTTCTTCAGTCATAATCCTGACTCCCATGAAAGATGTTTACATGAACTTTTTAGTCAGTTAAAACTCATACATTTATGGTAAATTATTATTTCAGTATTAAAAGTTGAAGACTTGGTTGCATGTCCAAAATTGCTTTTAGTTAGTTTCGCCCTGAAGCTTCAGGAGCAACTTCTTATTTTGTATAGAATACATGGCAAACTCTTTAATGCTAATTGCTCTGGCCAAGTTGGTACACTTCCTAGCACCAGATAATCAAACAAATGATGAGTTCCACTTCACTCTCAAATTACTTATTCTAAGGGCAATAATTAACAGATAAATCCAAGTTTAATGGCCATCGTGGAAGACAAGAATTTAAATGAAAATTCAAGAATGTGCAAGTTCTGAAGAGAAGAAAACAAAGTACAAACGAATCATAGAAAAGCTGGAAATGGTGGGGAGGCAAGGGGATGATGGTGTGCTCCTACTGCTAATGCAGTGCATACTTAAGCAGTCAGTTGTTTCCAGAGGAGTAAACATCACAATAAATTTAGGAATGGTGTGTTCTAAATTGTTATGAGTCTACGGGAGCCTTAGCAGTAACAATTACAATCTCTGAACCAGATTGTAAGACATGAAAGGAGGCAAAAGGAGGAGAACTGGTCCTTTATCCTGTTATGTTACACTAAATCTTTTAGAAAGACAAGAAAACAGAGATGGCATACAACAAAAAATAAAATGTTTTTAGAAGTGCTGAGCCACTGAATCAAGAAGGAAAATTTCTAGCTCTGTTTCTATCGTGTGATCAGCAATACATTTAGATTACTTAAGCTGCAATATCTGTTTTTGTTCTGAACAGCAAAGTCTGTGCTGTACTTAGCTCATCAACTGGCTCTTCTTTTTGCTTCATTCCTCAGTGCTGTTACAATTCTGCCTCTGAAAGCATCCTAGAAAAGCATTTGGTGGACTGCAGTACAAGGATCATGCCAAGGAAAAGACAGGTAATTACAAATAGAACACTCCTAAAATAATTATTTAAACTGCCCAAGTACTTGTGATAAAATATTAATACAGTTCCCTTACTCTGGAAAAACACTGCTAACTGAAGATTTCAGCTCCTTAGCTCAGGCAGCCTTTCTGGTTCATACGACAGCCTCTAATGTGCAATGCTGGACATGATGGATGAGAAATCAAGTCTGATAACTCTCAAGTTTACTGCACTACAGACTCAAATGCGCCATGAATTCTTAACAGAATAATAAAGCACCCTACAAATCTGAGGCACTTAAGATGCTGGCTGAAGTCCAGATAGATTCTGGCTACCACCACGTTAAAACAGATACTCAGGTTATGCCTACGCTGCAAGGTAAAAGAGGATCTAAGGTACGTTTAAGGATACTAGTGTGATATCTCTGTCCACAAGGTCAGCTGTGACCACGGATATTTCTGGTTCTTGCAGAGGTTAGACGTATAACTGGATTCAAAGAGAAACAAGTAAAATTAAGTTCCTACACCATGACTGTCAGAAGCTGGAGGGCAGGAGGAAGCTGCTAAGAGGATAATCACACCATACAAAACATTTCATTATATTTTGCACCAGACTGAGTTGAAACTGGGCTGACAAACTTTGTACAGCTCAGAATCAGTGTCCATACTGCATTTGAGAGAGCTGAGCCAGAGCCACCTGCTCCTTTCCAAGCCATCCATGTGAGGAAAGGATTCTTATTCCTATAGTAATAAGAATCTGAACCCACATGAAAGCATCCAGTCTTCTGCTCATCAGGGCTCCAGAGTATAGCTTAAGCTGCAAGCACTAGGCAAACCTAGACCTGAGAGGAGGCATAGGTTCTGCTCAGCTGGCGGTAAAGATAAATCCCAAGGAGACTATACGAGTCTCCTCAACTAAAATACAGAGGCTACCCACCATTCGTCATCTGAAGTTTGTGGGATACAGATAATTCTTGGTTAAAGTTACGCACAAACTCAACCAGCATCTAACTACCACAGTGACAAAGCCTATATAAAAAAGATGGATACTTAAATCTTGATTTATCACAAGGAGATAGTATCATTGTGATAAAAGTAATATCCTTGTAACACAAGCATATAATCCCCCTGAAATGAGCTCACCTGGAATCCTTTCGGACTCTTGCTTTTTCAAAGGAAAACTTAGCTTGCCTGTTCAAATCATACAGCCGTGTTGTTGGCTCTGCAGATACACCTTCCTTGGCTCCCCTCCTCTTGTCGGCAGAGACTTGAATCCTTGAAGCCCCTTTAAATGGAGAGGGCTGAAGAGAGTGCTCTCCTTGAGTGCTAACAACATCCTGCAGCTTGTTCAACTGTATACACTTGCTCTGAAGTTCCTTGGTGAGTTCTGCTATGACCTTAGTCTGCACAGCCAGCTGTTCCTGAAGCTCAGCAACACGACTTTGACCCTCTTGCAACTCTTGATCTTTTCTCTTCAGTTCCTTTTCCAGTTCAAGCACCCTGCTGCAAAGAACATCAGCTTGCCCATTGATCACATTGATGCCTAGACCTGGGTCCTTTGAAAACTTATGGTTGCCAGCACAGCCAATAGAGAGGTTTGCCATGTGTCTATCCGGCCGCCTCAGATACTTGGATTTCACTGATCCATTCCCCATGTTGTCCAGAGACCTAGGGGAGAAAATAAATTTGCAGTTTTATTTCATTCCCCAACAAGAAGAAAAAACATATTCATGGAATGATAAAGGATGAATTTAGTATTTAACTGGCAGCTGAATTTGAGATATACAACTATAGTAAACATAATCGATTGCTTTCATCCTTTCCAATTCTGAAAGTCAGAGGAGTAAAGGGCAAAGAGAAGAGGTAGGTGGGTTGGTGGATATAAAGCAAAAGACCTGATGACTACCACTTCTTTTTTCATGATCTGAAGAAGAGATGTGTAAGCTCCTGTCAGCCTAACAAAGACAAAACAAATGGCAGGAAGGAGAAAAGCTTGTGCTCTACTGCTGAAGCAAGAAAATTGTTAGAAGCAAAAAAAAAAAAAAAAAAGTTGTGTCACTTCCCCATTGAGGAATTGAGCATATTGAGTACACAGACTAGCCAGTGGGCGTGTATCTGCCTGGCATAAAGGGTATGTGATTATTAAGCATATGTGTTAATAATAATTCTTTAAAAAACTTTAAGGGTTATGAGCATAAAATCGTATTGACCAGAACAGGAGTCTGGCTAGCTTGTAAACTGTCTCCAACCATGGCCATAAGGAGATGCCCAGGACAGGGTATCAACACAATGAGCATATAGGCTGCTTGACTGAAACATTGTCTGAAATGTCAGATTTCCTGAGCCTGATATGCTTAATTTAATCCCCAATGGATCTCTAATCCTAGTACTTGTCCCATTTCCCTTCTAACCCCTATAAACTTCGTATCTGCACACCCTGTCAGGAACCTAGCGAGGAGTTGCACAGGTCTGCTTCTTGCATGAAGAACTACTTCCTTTTATTTTTCTTCCAGTACAAAACCAGGGATATCAAAGTTAGGAAAAGCCAGCTTCAGACAGACTTATCTCTGTTAACCTTTTCTATACTATTTTGTAAATGTCTGTCCTACCTCTCTGCCTGAACGTATGCACAAGTTGAGGGGCGAAAAAACTAATGCATTGCTTTTGGAAGTCTAGTGTTCAACAATCACTAAACCACTGTACCGCAGAACTAGTCCTGGGGAGTAATGCCTACCTATAAATCCCATCTGTGGGCCACAACAGTACCAGGTAACAGTTTGGTTTAGTTCAAGCCTAAGGAGACCTCCACCAGGAAAGAAGAAATGACCTTAGGGCTGTATTGTCCGGGCCTTAGCACCACATAGAGCTTTTCCCAAAACCCCCGCTCAGGCTTTTGATGAATCCTGTTCAGTTGTATCCTGCTATTGCAGAAGACCACAGCACAGGAAATACCTGCCTTAGGTGAAACAGAAAATTGTTTCCTTGGACTCTGATTTTTGCCTCATCAAATAATAAAAAAAAGTTTTATAAAAGTATTGGTGCACTACCCAGGCAATCATGCTGCTACTGTGATCAGTCATCAGTAGTCATCAGTAGGTTGGTCTGCTTCATGAATGAAGTTCAACTTTTTCAGGTTGAACCCTAAGTGATGTGGCTTAAGCTAATCTCTTCTACCATTTCATTGGAACCGGGTAAGAACATGCCCCTGACAAGGTACACTGATCAGACAACAAGAAATAAATTGGGAAGCTTCAGCAATTTGCTTTTACTGGCCAGTATGACCATACTTTTAACAAATGCACAGTTCTGTTCTGGTTTGCAGCCTTCAACGGGTTAGAATTGAAATACTTTAAAAGGCAGCTCACATTGCAAATCTAGTTTTCCTGAAAACGTTTTTCTTACGAACTCTGTCTTGCTTATTGTGACTTTGCATAATATTTTTCTTTTGGCCCAATTTCCTGGATGCATTTTGGCAGCTGCTGCTTCAGCTCCATAATAGGGTAGTATGTCAGAAATAAAGGTAAATCTGTACCATACAGGAGAATTTAAACAAATTGTACATCAAGGTACCAGATAAAATAAATAACTCTGAAAAGCGACCTATGTGTCACTGCATATCGCTTAACAAAGATCTTAGTTCAGCATGCAACCATATTTAAAAAAAAAACCTAACAAAACAACCAACCTAAACTAAATGTTACAATATCTAGAGTGAAAATAGAGATTACAGGAAATATGTCACCACACACAACATGGTGGCAGCCTCTGCTACCAATTGCAGTGGCAGTCACCATGTTTCAAAAAAAAGGGTATCAATCACATTTATAAATGACCTTTACAAAAGGATCAGGTGACTGCCCCAGGGCAGAGAAGAACCCACTATTTAGATTGTACCCAGAAACAGCACAGGTTTACTGTATAAAGAGATGATGATTAAAGTTCATAATACAATGACTGCACTGGAGTGAAAGCATTAGGAACGTCTGTCTTCCCATTGTATGTGCACAATTAATCGCCAGCGTACAATGGAAGAAGCAGTCAGATCTGGCAGATCCCTGTTTCCACATGGTGCCCTTTATTGGCCCCTGGTATAGGAAACTCATGGCCAGGTAAGTAACAGGAAACAAGAAAAGACCGACAGGTAATTCAGCATTACAGTGGTTAATTCTAACAGAAAACTTAAAACCTTCTGCCTCCGAGGTTTGACCAACCTTTACCCATAAGCAAGGAGACAAAAAGCAATAACAGAGCACGCCCTGTGTTTACTACGGAGCACCTCACATGCTCTTTCGAGGGGGTCTGCCACCGGCAGAGACGCGGCCAGACTTAAAACGCACCCAGCAGAAAAGAGGACGCCCCCGCCCGCCCGGCGCGGGCTGCGCAAGGGATTTGGCGCAAGTGGGCGCCGAGTGCCCGAGCTGCGCTCCGTAGACACCGGGTCTACCGCAGGCTGCCGGTGCTGCTGGGCCAGCGCTACTGCCGAGACCCCCGCCCCGCCGGAGCCCGGCGTCACCCGGAGCTCCTCCCAAGCTCCTCGGCTGCCCCGCTGCGGTCCCGGCCTCCCCAGGTCCCCCGCACGCACCCGCCGGCGCCTGCTCTTCGCTCCCGGTCCCGGGGGGGGGGGGGGGGGGGGGTCGTCCGCACCTGTGCGCTGGGCTGGGCCCCAGGGCCCCGAGACAGGACGGGGCCGGGCGGCGGCAGGGACAGAGTGATGCTCCCGGACTTGCCGCGGGGCTGGGGCGGGCGGAAACGCCGCTGCCCGCCTCGCTCGCCGCCCCTCACGGGCGGGCAGGAGGTGCGGCGGGGGCGGGAGCGGCCGCCCGGTGCTCGCCCGTCCCTCCCTCGGCGGCGTGGGGGCTGCGGAGGCGCTGGGGTTTCCCCAGCCCAGGGAGAGGCAAGGGCTTGCAGGGCGTGGGGAGCCTCTGGTGCGGTGTCCGGGCTCGGTAGGGAGACGGATGCCCGGTCCCAGACAGGCAGGGTCAGGAGCCGCAGGGACAAGCCGGGGTCCTCAGCCCGTTCCACTTCGCAGAGAGGTAAATGCAGGGCCCAGCTCGGGCCGTGTTGGCAAGCGTGCGTCCTCCTGGCTTTCCCCAGCCCTTTGGAGAGGTCCTGGCATGACTATTGGGCACACAGCTGAGCTGCAGCAGAGATCCTGCAGCCCTTATTCTCTGAAACTCACCCCCAGGCACCACTGCACAGCCCTCCTGCAAGACACCTTCTCATGTCCCAGGGTCTGTCCTCACTCAGGCTGGAGCACCACAGGTTGCCCCAGAATGGAACACTGCCTCTGTGTTCAACAACGACCCATGGGAGAGTACAGCTTTCACAAGGGCTGTTCTCTCCTGGCACATATCTTTATGGTGATTCAACACAGCTGTTTTCAAACCAAGGATTGTTAGACCCAAACAGTCTGACAAACCATGAGTGAAAGGATTTTACAACAGCTAAAGAGCTGCATGCACAGCTCCCCTACTGATGCTGTCAAGTATCCTTGGTCTAACCCCAACCTCTAGCCTCTAGGACGCTGGCTCTCCAATTTTCTCCTCTACACTTACCCTCTCCTTTTTGTCTTGTCCCACTCACAAACTTAAAATTGCTGATCAAAAGTGTCAGCACTGGAGGAAAAATACCAAAGGCAGTCTGTAAAGTCTTTGCTGGTGTCTCTCTTATATGCAATTCCTGGCAGCCCCACTAATGAAAAATCGCTACAAATGGATATCTATAAAATACTCCAGGCAACTCCATCACATGCACCAACGTCAGTTTGCCTACCTATAAATCCTCCTTTGGCTTCAACAGACTTCTGCGTTCAGTGTGGCTTCCACAATCGCTGCCTATGGCTGGGATGAAGCGGCTCACACATAAAGTCTAACAGGACCAGCCTGAGAAGGGCTGCATGTTCTTTTACTTACGATGGAGTTCTCAATTACAAAAGACAAAATTATAAATAGATGTTGGCCACATACATTTCACTGACTACTCAATAAATCAAAACTTAATGTTATAGTGATCAGAGAAGCATGTGATGAAAAAACATGTCCCAGCAACTGCTTACGCTCTGAAAGTGAGCTGCTCTGGGAAGCAGCAATTCAGTTGGATTCCCTGAGGCATGAGGCAGTTTGTCAGCACCCTCTTTTCCTGTTGCAAAGGTCCATAAGAAATGCAGTCATGAGTCCAGAGACTGCTCCCTAATTATGGTACATCAAGGCTGTACAGGGTCTTGCTCTTTGATGGTAAAGTGAAAAAGGTAAAGTGTACCCCCAGTTCGCCTACCAGGAGCCTTCAGAAGTTATTTTCTCACCAGCAGCCCAATAATCAGAAAGTGCACAGCTACAGTGGATATATCTTCTCATTTAAACTCCTGGATAATAAGCATTACAACTGAGCTATTGTTGATGCAGGTTTAAGGCCAAGTACTATTTCCACTGAAGTCAAAGAGTAAATTTTCATTTAACTTGTTACAGATTTTTTGGTACTGTTCATGGCATGTAAGTTACATTGTTAGAAAATTGATCCATTTTAAAAAACCCACTGGAGATACTACTACAGATTCCAACAGAAGTCTGGAACTTAAAAGATTTGAACAGTTCACACATTAGGGATGTTACCAGGTAAGATTTTTGGTAAGGAAAACCTGTATAACAAAGCACAACTGAAAGAGTTAAACTGAGATTTTTGTGGAAACAAATAAAAAAATCACAATGGAATAATACTCAGCACTCTATCCTCTGCTTTCATCTCAAATGCACAAACAGCTGTGCAATAAGATTTTTAAAAGTGAGTGGCAAAAATTGAGCTCTTAATAAATTGAGACCTATGTCATGTATCAGCTGCAGTGACAGCCTCAGAGCAATCCTGAACACACTTCTGCATATGCTGCAGTTGAGGTGCTGGGCACAGGCACACAGATTTCACAGTGTCACATGGTTCCAAGACAGTGGTAAAACCTACCTGGGGCAAAACACACTGAGGGCAGGACTGTGAAACAAAGGGTCTTTGGGCTGTGTCGGGGCCAGGAGGTAGGAATGTCTACTGTTTGCGCAGCACATAAGCTTTTGTAGGAATGCTTGTGTACATGCTTCATTATCAGCAGTCTCAGTCAAGATGAAGGCCCTCCTTCATGCTGCACGGACATAGAATAAACAACAGTTCCCATTTTAAGAGTTTGCAATTACAATAGACAAGGTGACCAAAGAGGGTGGAAGGAAAATCCCACATAGAAAATGAAGTAAGTTGCCCAAGACAACACAGAAGTGACTTGCAGATCTCTGAAAGGGACATGCTGTCCGGGCCCTGAGGGCACAAATAAACTTTAAGGACCCCGATCAGCCCCACCTGGGGCCTCCACCTACACCCATGGGCCCAGAAGCTCTATTTAAGCTCAGCCTGGAGGTTTTAGTTCTCATCTCAGGTACAGTGGTAGAGTAGTAGTAGTCTCCAGCTTAGCTACAGCTATAACCAACTGTTAAGGTCCTTATAATCCAGACTTCAGCCTGCATTGGTCTTGGTCCTTTCTATCTGAGTAGAAATATGCCTGGCAACACTGGACTTGATCTTGTCCCTAACCTGTGGACTGACTTCCTGGTTTGATCTCAGACCTGCCTTATTGCCTTGATATTGCCTTATGGTCATAGTTTAACCACAGCCAGCAGCTAGAACCACACAGCTGCTTGCTCACTGCCCACAGTTGCAGTGGGGGAGAGAATCAGAAGAGTAAAAGTAAGAAAAAAACTTATGGGTTGAAAAAAAGACAGTTTAATAGGTAGAGCAAAAGCTGTGCACACAAGCAAAGCAAAACAAGGAATTCATTCACTGCTTCCCATCAGCAGGTAGGTGTTCAGCCATCTCCAGGAAAGCAGGGCTCCATCATGCATAATGGTTGCTTGGGAAGACAAATGCCATCACTCGGAATGTCCCCCCCCCTTCCTTCTTCTCTCCCCAGCTTTGTATACTGAGCATGACATCACATGGTATATCATTTTGGTCAGTTGGGGTCATCTGTCCCAGCTGTATTCCCTCCCAACTTCTTGTGAGGGAGCACAAGACTCCTCTTGTTGTGAGGAGCAGAAAAGGCCTTGAGAGCTTAGCAACAACTAAAACCACCAGTGCGCTATCAAAAGTATTTCTCATCCCAAATCCAGGATTCTGAGGGCATGTACATAGCAAAGCCCTCCACTGTTCCTGGCTACCATGGGCATTCACAGAGCTCCTGCAAGCTTCTCAAGCACCCTCAAAGGTTCTGCAGAGGGATGTGCCAGCAGACAGCCTGGAGAAACAGAAGGTGCAGGAGGGATGCACCAGCAAACAGAGGCAAGAAGCATGCCTGTGTCTCCTCACAATAACAGGGAGAAGGAGCTGAAACCACTCTGAAGCAACTCAGCTCTCGCTTTGTGTTCTTTCCTGGACAGTATGTACTGAAAGAAAAAGCTGTACAATCCTATTACACAAGCCTGTAATTCTCACTGTCCTATCTGTAAACTGCAGGGGCAGCAATAAACCTACAAAGCACAACAGCAGTGTCCTGTTGTTAATCATTTCCATTTGTATTACTGTCTCTTAACAAGAAAGGGATGAGACATTTATTGCCATGAAGTATTGAGAAGCAGGAACTTGAAGAGATGGGGCTTTAGATTGTGCCTTCCTGCTGCAGAGCTCATGTTTTGAAGCAGAACAAAATTGATGGTATTAAATGTATTTTTTTATTTTGTATGTAGGAATCAAACAGGTAGGGATTACAAAATAACAATGCTTCTGCTTCTTTCATGCTTTGGGAAATATTTCTGTATTCTAAGAATTTTGCTCTTAATTTTGTGGCTAGCCTGTTGAATCAGTAATCTAGAAAATGCACTTCTACCTGAAACGACACACTCACTTGCCCACTTTACTCCCAGAAAGACTGTTTTGTTTGGGGTTGATCCCTTCTCTCCCCCATATAAAAAGTTTTTTGTGAGGGTGGTGGTGTTTTTATGGTTTTGGCTCATCTACTACCTCAGGGCACTAACCATCTTTGGAGCAGATGCATAATTAAAAAACAAACAAACAAAAGCAATCCAGGAGATTCCTGCAATGCGTTGATGATAACTTCCTTCTCCAAGTGGTAGAGGAGTCAACAAGGAGACGTGCCATTCTAGACCTTGTTCTCACCCACAAGGAGGGGCTGCAGGGAATGTGAAGCTCAAGGGCAGCCTTGGCTGCAGTGACCATGAGATGGTGGAGTTTGAGATCCTTAGGGCAGCAAGGAGAGTGCAAAGTAAGCTCATTACTCTGGGCTTCAGGAGAGCAGACTTTGGCCTCTTCAGGGATTTGCTTGGCAGAGTACCGTGGGATAAAGCCCTGGAGGGAAGAAGGGCCCAGGAAAGCTGGCTAATATTCAAGGATCACCTCCTCCAAGCTCAGGAGCGATGCATGCCAACAAAGAGGAAGTCAGGCAAAAAAGTCAGGAGGCCTGCATGGATGAAAAAGGAGCTCCTGGAGAAACTCAAACAGGAGAAGGAAGCCTACAGAGGGTGGAAGCAAGGACAGGTAGCCTGGGAGGAACACAAAGAAATTGTCCAAACAGCCAGGGATCAGGTTCGGAAAGCTAAAGCCTAGGTAGAATTAAATCTGGCTAGGGTCATCAAGGGGAACAAGAAAAGCTTCTGTAGGTATGTCAGTGACAAAACGAAGACTAGGGAAAATGTGGGCTCTCTCCGGAAGGAAACAGGAGACCTGGTCACCTGAGATATGGAAAAGGCTGAGGTACTCAATGACTTTTTTTGCCTCAGTCTTCACTGGCAAGGGCTCTAGCCACACCGCCCAAGTTGCAGAAAGCAAAGACAGGGACTGGGTGAATGAGGGACCACCCATGGTAGGAGAAGAACATGTTCGAGATCGTCTGAGGAACCTGAAGGTGTACAAATCAATGGGACCTGATGAAATCTATCTGCGGGTCCTGAGGGAACTTGCAGATGAAGTTGCTAAGCCACTAGCCATCATATTTGAGAAGTTGTGGCAGTCTGGTGAAGTCCCCGCTGACTGGAAAAGGGGAAACATAGCCCCCACTTTTAAAAAGGAAATAAAGGAAGACCTGGGGAACTACAGGCCAGTCAGTCTCACCTCTGTGCCTGGCAAGATCACGGAGCAGATCCTCCAGGAATCTCTGCTAAGGCACATGGAAAATGAAGTGATTGGTGACAGCCAACATGGCTTGACTAAGGCCAAATTGTGTCTGACAAATTCAATGGCCTTCTATGATGAGGTTAGAGCATTAGTGGATAAGGGAACAAAAACTGTCATCATCTACCTGGACTTGTGCAAAGCATTTGACACTGTCCCATGCGACATTCTTGTCTCTAAAGTGGAGACACATGGATTTGCTGGATGGACCACTTGGTGGATAAGGAATTGGCAGTCAATAGCTCACTGTCCAAGTTGCGACCAGTGATGAGCGGCATCCCTCAGAGGTTGGTACTAGGACCAGTACTGTTTATCTTTGTCAGTGGCATGCACAGTGGGATTGAGTGCACCCTCAACAAGTTTGCCTATGACATCAAGCTGTGTGGTGCGGTCGACACACTGGAGGGAAGGGATGCCATCCAGAGGGACCTGGACAGGCTTGAGAGGTGGGCCCATGCCAACCTCATGATATTCAATAAGGCCAAGTGCAAGGTGCTACACCCGGGTCAGGGCAATCCCAAACACAAATACAGGCTGGGTGAAGAATGGCCTGAGCACAGCCCTGAGGGGGACTTGGGGGTGTTAGTTGGTGAGAAGCTCAGCATGAGCTGGTAATGTACACTCACAGCCCAGAAAGCAAACCAAATCCTGGACTGCATCAGAAGAAGTGTGGCCAGCACATCAAGGGACATGATTCTCCCCCTGTACTCTGCTCTTGTGAGACCCTACCTGGAGTACTACATCCAGCTCGGTGTCCCCCAACATAAGAAAGATGTGGACCTGTTGGAATGAGTCCAGATGGCTGCAGCACCTCTCCTATGAAGATAGGTTCAGAGAGTTGGGGTTGTTCAGCCTGGAGAAAAGAAGGCTCTGGGGACACCTTCCAGTCCCTAAAGGGAGCCTACAGGAAAGGCAGGGAGGGACTCTTTATTAGAGAGTGTAGTGATAGGATCAGGGGTAACGGTCTTAAATGAAAAGAGAGTAGATTTTGATTAGATATTAGGAAGAAATTCTTTACTCTGAGGGGGATGAGACACTGGAGCAGGCTGCCCAAAGAAGTTGTGTATGTCCCATCCCTGAAGGTGTTCAAGGCCAGATTGGATGAGGCTTTGAGCAATGTGGTCTGGTGGAAGGTGTCCCTGCCCACGGCAAAGGGGTTGGAACTAGATGATCTTTAAGGTCCCTTCCAACCTAAACCATTCTATGATTGTATGAAAAAAATATTTTTCGAAACCTAAAGCACATAAGTCATCTAAAGTCAACTGCTGTCAAGGAAAAAAAGAAAATATGATTGTAAGGGTTAAACTTGTATGTACTGCATCGTCACTGATTTCGGGGACTGCTTGGCTTTAATGGGCCACCTCATTTCCTGAAGCATAAAAACACTGTCAAGTGAAACATTCAAATGAAGCTTAAGCTTTCCTGAGGTCATACCACACTCAAAAGTTTATTTTCCTCTTGTTTGCTCTTTGTCAAAGTTTGTTTTTGAAACAGAACTGCTTGTCAGAGAGATCAGAATCACAGACAGCACAGCTGTTCTCTCTCCTGGCTAGAAGTAAAGGCAAACAAAAATCATGTTCCCTACATTTGAAAGTATAAACGCTCTGGTACCTGACATGTGAACAGGGAGTGCAGTCACACTAATTATCAGCAGCTTCAGGATATACTTCAATCTCTTTTATTCCTCTCCATGCATTTGGAAACAGTAAAGAGCCCAAATGGGCAATGGAAAAATCTGCACTAAATAAAAATTCTAAGTTTTTATTTAGAAACCCCAGTGCTGACTTTCAGCAAGGTTCCTACAAGCAGAGACCACTTGGCACCACTGATTTATCACCACAGATATACTCCAAGACACTGTCTCCTACATACTCAGGAGCCCTCAGGCTGCTGGGCTCCCCAGAGTGTGTGCTGTGCCTGGAGAGGTTGGTCGTACTGCAGCTGCTCCACCAAAATCCATGGGCTGAAAGGGGAAGATGCACAAAGAACAGCAAGAAAGCAAGCAGAAGAGAGACAACCTAATGCATGGGTGCTTTCTCCACTTCAACCAAGTGGGTCAACCAAGCAACCTTCAACCAAATTCAGCCAAGTGAGGCAAAAAAATACCTTAATTCTGTTATGGGGATCACTTTAAGATGGAAGGCAGAGCTGGAGTCCTGAAAAGGCAATTGAGAAAAACCCTAGAGCATTTACAGCCTCACTTCCGCTCAGAGCTTTGTAAATATGCCCAAAGTTTTACCTGTGTACAACAATTCAAGAGAGATGTTTCCTCCCCAAGCACCATGCAGTCTATGCAACCAGGACACACCTGTGCTGGTGGGGACAAAGGAAAGGGCAGAAAAAGTAGAGTCCTTTGGCCATGGCCATCCAGCAGATTAGTGACAGTCCAGGTGTAGCATTCACAGCCTGACTGCCAGGCCTCCCTTCATGGTCCCACCACCGCACACACCATGTTCCATCCCTCTCCTTGGCCAGAGATGGTGCTGCAGACCTGGCTTGAGGCAGAGCTCATGGCAGCAGTTGCTTAGAACACAGCAAGTACCAAGAAAGATCCTATTTTTCCTTCTGTCACCATTTGCCAGAAAAATCCTCCTCCCTTGCTTTGCAGAAAAGGCAGCTTCTCACCCTCCTAAAAAGATCACCAAGCAAAGTTCACTACATTTTACTGCCTCTTTTTATAATTAATCAGACTGAATGGTGCTAATGCATCTTGAGCTGTCCCTTTCTATGGAAATGATAATAAAGTTTATGGCATACAAAAGAGGGACTGTACAAGGGAAATGGCATTGCTGCTTAATTGCCAAACAGAAACCAGTCATTCGATTACATGAAATAATGAAAATTTATTTGCTATCTTTTCCCCAAATTATAAATAAGCATTTGAACACTGCCTTATTCAGTGTCAGTTCACTCATCAGGCTTGCTTCTACTTGGCCATAACTTCCTCTAGCCAAGAATACTCTAGCCCTTGGAAAAAAAAAAGCACAGCAAAGGCATGTCTGGCAGCAGTTTAATAGGATTTCTGCACAGGAAAATTCTTGCCCCAAACCCTCAGGTTCCACCACTCTCACTTAGCTTGACTAATGTAGGATGAATACTGCAAACTGGGCAGTGCAAGATACAGGAAAGAAGAGAACAGAGCTCCACCTGACACAGATCGTTTTGCCATCTTTGCAGGCTCTTCTGCTTTTTTCATTGCATTGAGAGCCAGCATCAAACTGCTGAATTGCTCCTTGCCCATCTTCATGGGATGTTAAGCATCAGCCCAAAGTCAGCTGCTACCCCCTCAGGTGTGGACTATGAATGTGGGCAGCCTGCACAAAGCAATAGAGGGCACCTAAAGGGCCTGTGCTGGTATATTAAAGAGCTGCTGTCTGGGCCATATGCAATCATTCGGGCTGAAAATAGTGCTATTAGGTGTCAGGAACAGCACCACCCACTTCGATCTGCACCATTTGTATGTATATACGTACAATATGTGTAGAGCCCTTTGACCTGGCCTTCTACATATTGAGTCTAGATCTGTTCCCATTTGCTGTCTTCCCCCACCACAAATGAAGAAGATCTCAAAAGCAAGAGGAATACAAATTGTGTATATTCATGGCAGGAAGAGTCAGGCAAACTCAAAATGCTTTTGATGGAAAGAGATAAAGTAACTATTTTACTCAGGTATTAGGATGCAACCAAGATTTAGCATACATGAAAAGGCACACATTTTTTCTAGTTCAACTATCACATTCTGAAGCATCCTGCTTTTGTCATTACTTTTTGCATGCATATCTTTTCTAGTTTTGACTCAGGTCTCATTTTTACGTCAAATCAAGTCCTCATGTGGAAGTCATACATTCACGACAAATAGCTGAGTTAAAAATTAACAAAAACAGCAAAAGAGCCATGGACCTCAACTGCTTGTGCAGTTAAGGCAAGCTGTAAAAAGGCTCCAAGTTGTCATAGTTGCATAGGCAAGCTGATCATCCAGCTGGGTTCAGAAGGGTTGGTGTAGCCCACGTTGCTACTGCGTTGCGCTCTTGAGCAAACTGGGCAAGTTTTATGTTCCTGTTAAACACCTATCATCAACATGGACACTGAACTAAAAATTCTCCTGTGGTGCTATGGAGAGGTGGCATTTTCTATGTTCTTAATGTCCTTCAAGAGGCAAAAATTACTAATTTCTATCCCTAGCCAGCCTTTCAAAATTGAAATTTCAATATTGAAAATATTTTAATATGAGTTTTATGAAGATTCAAAACTGTATTGTATTTGACACTGACAGTGAAAATGAAATGATAAACAGAAGATCAATATTATGGAATAAATACTGTCTTTATGACTTCAACAAGGTCAAGATTTGACCAGTACTTATAGTCTAAGTGAAAGCTTCCCGGGGAGGTTGTATCTTGCTAATGTTTTTCAGTTATAGACTAATCAAACTACTACACCAGGAACTCTTTAACACGGGCCCAGTTACAACTGCCTGTACTATTTCTCCTATAGCAAGCTGGAAGATACATCCTTATAACTATAGCTGTAGCTTGTCTAAATGTACTCTGTTACCTTAACAATAGTAATCTAATAAAAATTCTACAAGAACGTGTTCAAGGCAACTATTTAGCTATTGGTTTTGTAACACAGGACATCACTACTCATGACCATTTGCTGTGACAGAGAACATGTCTTGATTCTACTGAACCCTCTAAGCAAAATCTGATTGACATCATACAGTGAAGTCACACTGAGGTAGGTATAGGGACAACTGACTACTCGATTTCTGAATCCTGTGACTATGGTTATGAGGTTTCTTAGGGTCTGAATCAGTGAGATACTTCAGGCTGTACCTCATTTAAGTGCAAGAACTAGCTCACTGAGGCTCATAATTGGAACAGAGCCAGAAACCACACCACACACCATCACAGAAGCTGTTTGCTTCATATTACTTCCACATTAATACCTTATAAAGACCTTGGGAACAACTATTTCCTTTTTATCTTCAGTAAGTACAAATGACTATCATGTTTCTATCTCAGAAAATATTCTACAGTATAGTCTTTCCTGTTCAAATTCTTTATTCAGCTTTTCCACACTCCATTGAGTGGCACACAGTCTCTTTTGTAGTAATGTTTCTAAGAAAAGAAACGGAGACAAACTATATGTAATCAGGTGGCTTGGTACAGAGCAGAGAGACAATACACCATACACTGCCTGCCCTGAAGCATTTATAAGCAACAGTAAACAACATACAGTGCCTCAAGAACACTAGTTTTACTTCCATTCCTGAGATTCATAGAGGAAGCTGAAGAATACGCTAAAATGAAAAAAGTGTGAGGCAGCTGAGTTCTACGAGTGGATCTGCCCTCACTTGATCTGGCAAGGTAATTGAGCACACGGTGCTCTGAACTCAGCATACAATCCCACACATGTAGCTTGGTGCCCTTATGTGGTTAATGTGACCAAAGCACTGAAGGATGGCACTTTAAAGAAGAGAAAAAAATCCCAAGCCTAATAAGAGAGCATGGAAAGATAAAATTTAATTATAGGGACCAAAAGAAAGGAGAGCAGAACTGAAGGCAGGTCTTCCACATGACAAAGGAGCATTTGAGATGTCTGTGAGTGAGACACAGGAACTTCTGGATGATAAGGAATATAACTGTACTACATCTGAAGAAAAGGCCAGCAGAATTTAGGGAATTGCAGTTTCCTCAGACTGTGAGATCACAAATCTAAGAGTGTTGTGAAGGCACATATTTTTCTGTCTTTAATTACATGTATAGTTTCTTCTGTGGCTTCTTTATATGATTGTATACTCACCATGTCAGCTTTCTTTGCTGCTGCCCTTCTCATTTTGTTTGATCTAGCAAAACTGACTCTTGCTTATGAACATGCATGCATGATTTTTCTTCCTCTGTGGTGTGACAGCCCTCTATTAGCCTAAAAGAAAAAAAAAAAAAAACAGTAAAAAGTGAGAGGAATAAAAGCTAAAAGTGTCATGTTTGGCCCATGGAGATACTCGTGTCCTATGGTGGTCACAGAAGCATAGACAGCACAAAGAGAATAAACACATTTTAACTGGATATTGCAAAGTGACAAAGCGTGAGGGCGTTGTCTGCTTCTTTAATTCATTAGACTTGACAGCATTTCTTACAACAGTATAGATGGAAGAGTATTTAAGATTGTAATTAAATTACTTTTTATCTGTCTCTTGGGGCAGTTCATTTAGAAGATTTGTTAAACACATACGTGAGTGTGTGTGTGCATGCACAAAAGCTCTGAGGTGTAGGTCTCCAGAACTAGAAGACCAGGGAAGCACAGTACCAAGACACCTGTACCAGCTACACCCTAGCCTGGGCACCGCACTGCTGAAACCTCACAGGCCATTTGCTGCGTGGACTTGGCAAGACTGTCAGTCCAGGTCCTTAGTGGCTTCTTATCCCACCACAGGACCTGAGCAGGGCACCTCTCTCCTCTGCACTCTGCCAATCTAACCAGACAAGACAGGCACCCACCTTTGAGAAGCCAGGTCAAATAACCATGGTAGTGCTCCCTAACACTGATGTCAAACGTGTACCACCACCACACCCTACACCAACTGGAACTGGAGGAACCTCCCTTTTTCCTCCCACTCTCCAAAGAGATCAATATCTCAGGTCGGCATCCCCAGTGGTGGGAATATAGTCCTGGACTGTGAAACGAGAGCACGACAAGAGAGGCCTGAGCATCACACCTGCCTCAAAGGTGTCCAGGCTTCGCAATAAGCCCTTCCACGTCCCCTTTGCACTTCCTCTCCCTGCTACTTCGGTCTCCTTTCCATTTCCCCACCGCTTTCCTCCGGGTTTTCTGTTCAGTGTGGACATCTGGTGGTTGAGCCGGTGATGGAAACTGAACAAGAGAAGCTGAACAAGGGATGCAGGGTCTTTTTTCATACAACTTGGCCTAGTGGTAGGAAAACCAAACTGTGCTATGCAGCAAGGATCTATTGTTGGTTTTGTTCCCCCTCTACCTTGCCGCTCATCTTCTCTCCTCAAGCCCCAGGGACCTGCTGCTCTCGGTGTTTAGAGGAAAGGGTGGGCTGTGCACCCAACAAGCTGCAGGTTTCTTCTGTAAATGCAAATGTGCCCAGAGCCAGAGGAGGCTGTTTCAGCCTGGGACTCGATCTGCAGAGCAAGCAACACACCTCCAAACAATGTCAGCTACATAGATGCTCCATATTGCAAAGAACAACTTCAGTCTGTCCTGCCTGATGTAGATAACTACATTTTACTCCTCTCTGGCAGCCAGGAGGAGGTGGCAGCAGGCAGTGTTTCCAGACAGTGGACCTCCTGGACCACCTCCATCTGCCTGCGATGCCCTACCTCCTCTTCTTCTTGGATACATTTTGTTTTCCAGTGCAGGCTTCATTTGTTGCTAAAGAAAGGAGGGAGAGGATATTTGCCCTTCCTGCAGTGTTACCATGTCCATTGCATTCTTGGTGGGCGCTGGCACCTCTAGGCACTGTAACAATCTGTTGCTCGGGAAATCCCACTGCTTCAGGCAAATTGAGGCATATCTAGTGGATGACCCAGCAAGGAGGAAGAACGGCTCTGCTTTACAGGCAAAACGCGGACATATGCTTTACCTGTTAAAAAGCGGGGGGCGGGGGGGGGGGGGGGGGGGAGGAACGCAGAGAACACAGTCAGAAAGAAACCCCAAAGACTGATTATTATAATATTCCTAATCCTAGGAAAACTCTCAGGAAGACTGCATCAACAGAGAGCAGTTCTTGAGTGCTCCAAGCAAAACCCATTAAATCACCAATCAAGGTGTCAATTACTCAATGCTTCTGCAGGAGGGCTACTCCCAAGCAGGCTTTTTCTGTGACACTTACATGACCGATCTCGTTAAGAAATATTTTTAGAGCTGCTTTAGGAGAGGACAACTGCCTTAGCACTGTGACAACAAATCAGGGTGCATCTCATCTGCAGAGGATATCATTGTCTAATATCTTACTTAAAGAAGGAGTCTGAGGAACCCCTGGAAAGTCCCGTAGAAAACACCCTGCACTATTGCATATGAAACCATTTCAGCAACACTGCCCTGTTCCCTGCTAAAGTAATCATTACTTTCAGTTCCAGCCTTTGTAATCAAACCAGACTCTTGTGGGAATTCTTGAGAGAGGCAAACTGGAATGCATGTTCTCGCTGCTGAGAGAATTATTTTGCTTCCTACAACATGGACAGAAGGGTATATCTGGAAAAGTCTAGAAGATAAATCTCTCCTTGTCTTTAGAAACAGCACAACGGTACCAGCATCATGGAGACCTACCTGAGGTGAGGTGAGGCGAGATGATCTTCATACCTGAGGGACAAATCAGCTTTCCTGATTCTCTTACTCCACCATCCCCATGTCACACAGCACTCATAGTGCAGCTGTGCAGCAAAACCCATGAGCAATGGGCAAACAGTAAATTTGTAATGGCAGAACTGGCTTAGAACTGACAGCAAATTGTGTCACTTGTACGGATGCATAAGAAAACAAATTCTAGTCTGAAAAAAATGCAGAAGTAGATTTTTACCGGAGCTGGCATGAACCATCTGTTTTTCTTAGTTTTGCTTTGTTTTACAGCCACACTCTGTTTAGCAAACTCAGGATAATTCAATGGTGCTCTAAGCTTCACCCTGTTTGAAAAGCAGCACAGGGCACTAAGCATCTCATAGATGCATTTTGGAAACAACTCTATATCCTGCACTTGGCCCAGATCTGTGCTCTGAAATGGGTCTGACTGGTTGTAAAACTACTTTTTTTTTTATTATTATTTTGCCCCTCTTCCCATGTTCCTGATACACAGCATCAATGCCGTACAAAAATGGGGCTGCATTAACACCTAATCTTTTTTGCACAATTTTTGGTGTTTCAGCTCCAGCCTTTTTGTAGATGTAACTTCTCATTTTCATTACTGTGTTAATGTCACAACAGATCATATGAGACAGGACATTAAACACAAACTGATTTCAGTTAGTGCTACCTAGATTACCTGCCACTGTGAACAAAAATGCACCCTGGGAAATAGTAACAGAGTTACTGAACAGGGATGTAGCTCTGGTATCAGCCCTTTGCTGAAACAAACAATCATCTCCCAATATCCTTCCACATCAGCCGCTGGTCCCCCACTGTCAAAGTCCGTTGGAGAGTTTTGCCCTTAACTTCGGTAAGCAGGGAAACAACTCTGCCTATATAGTGTAGACTCTGCTATACAGAGGGAAAGGCAAAGACCACTTTCCATATACTTCAGGAAGAAAAGGATTGGCTACAGATGTCTCACAGCTGTGCACAACACAGAATCTCATTGTAAAACTTTTGTTTAAATGTAGCTGTTGTAATTATTTTTAATTTAGAGGACGTCTCTGTACCTGATGCTTATTTATAACCATCTGTAAGGTGATTTGGCTTGGGCTTAAGACCCTGTGCAAACCAAGGTATGAATTCTGAACCTACAGGCACAACATAGCTCCTCCCACATAAGCCTCCTCAGAATCCTCTTCCCTGGAACATAATTGTATTTTGTTAATTAATGCTACAGACAGAAATAAGCAGGCCCTTCTGCACAAGGACAGTTTTGATCATCCGGGTGAGGTATGAAGTTGGTAGATAATTTGAGTTCTATTTTAGAATCAAGCTAGAAAACCAGAGGAAAGTACAATTTTCACAAGACACTCCCAAGCGTTGTCTCTGCCTCTTCCCTTTTCATCACATATATTTACAAGACAGAACATTTCTACAGAACCAGAATTTTCTTACAGCTGCAGTCTGACTTCACTGGACTTTCACATAGTAATGACACCCCTGTCTCCCATTAATTACAGCAGTATGCTACTCTGGGCTCAAGAAAATTTGGCTTTGATTAATGAATTCCATTTTACAATGTTCAGGTTCAGGTGAGCTACTTGTTCTCCAGTGTCCTTCTTCATAACTCCAACCCAGTCTGCAGCCAGAAGTGATAGAGTAGACAATATAAGGCAAAAATGTGACACTGTCTCTTTTATAAGGAAAACAAAAGCTAGGTCGACTCTGGAAAGCACAAGGGCTTCCACTTGGTGCACTCATTTGCCCCAGAAGATATTGCTCGTTAATTCAGTAAATGTTTCTGAGTCTTTCTCATGTTTCATGTTTTCCATTGGTATCATATACCCCTAATTCAGTTATGTTCAAACTGAAAATTAATTTTCCTGATACTTCCAGTAAGAGTTTGATGGATGAGTAAATACAATAACATTGGGAATAAATTACCAGAACTAGAACAAAGTCCGACATGGGTTACTTGTAGGAAGCCTAATCTGAGAATGTTAACTGAGATTATTAACCTTAGGAAATCTTTATGACATGAGCTATTTCCCAAAGAGTAACACAACTTTTAGACCTATATCCACAGGGATGAACTGACAGAGAGGGAGAGAATGGGAGAGAATTGGGAGAGAATTGGGAGAGAGAGAGAATGAATTTATCTAAAAAAATTTTTATATGCTCATTTGCTTCATTCCCCAAGTAGCTGAGTATTTGTTTCCAATATATGTGGGTGATTACAGGCTTGCTGTTTTCTTCTCATACAAAGTTAGAATTCTGTTTGGGGTTTTCAAAGTCCACCTCTTCTTCTATAGTTAGACGAAAAAAAGAATTATGAGAGAAAATTTACATTGAATCATATGCCATATTTGGTCAATCCAGAGAGAAACATTTCAGTGAGTTCAATTTTGACTCAGTAGGATGTAAAATTACAGTGAGAAATCTCTGCTTGTGCCCTCAATGCTTTCATTTCTTTCATTTTGTATTTTACTTGGTCCCCATCTCCAGAATAACTGCACACTTTTCAGTGGGTCATTAAGCAAGATAACGTTTGTCATGTGCTGAATCTTACTTCCTTTATCCGAAGAAGCCAACTTTCCAGATGGTGCAAAACAGGCTGTAGTCCTACCTGAATTGCTGCTTGTTTTTAGCTTTATTCCAATTACAAGGTAACTATTTCAAAGGAAAACCTCAGAGAAATGAGACTGTCTAGGAAATATGCCCTGGTAAAGTTCATTATGATGTTTAATTCTCATTATCTTCACACCATGGCATCAGACAGTTTCCTGGAAAGGGTGCATTAACTTCCTCCTACAGAAAGCCCCACTGTATTACTGAGAGGGTAAAACCTGTGATGTTTCATGATGAACTTTTCTATTATCATTCATACTGACTTGCTAGCAAGTTAAATGTTCCCAGCCTGCTATTAGAACTAAACTGTGCAGCTCTTCAAACATCTTAGGAAACAGTTTATTTTCTAAATCTAAATCAAACAGTCTGAACTGGAGACTGGGCAGACACTAGGAACACCTCAAACTGTCTCACATAGATCACACTGTCGCTCCCTTTGCAATTTGGGTCTAAGTGGAAGCCTGAAGCACTGAGGACTGCACATGGGGTGAAAGAGAGCATCGCAGCACAACTTCTCAGTCCCCTAGGCAGCATGGTGGCTAGAGGAAGATGGAGAGGGGGTGGGAAGTCTGATTTGTTTCTCCTCACATGTGAACAACTCTGGGAATCTCATGTGTTCTGGTTCCCCTGACAAAGTTCCTCCTTTAACAGTGAGAAATAGAGCATGCAAAAGCTCTCACCAGAGGCTAGGCTTGAACAGTCCACTGCAATCATTTATGTACCAGGACAAGGTTGTACACCAGCCTCCCTGGCGATTATTTTCTTAGGCGGAGTAGCCATGGAGAATATGGAGAAGGGTCCAACACAGTATTGCAAAGTCTTATGGGCTGGCTGCTCAGTTCTGACCTGGACTGGTCTGAACACTGGATGGCTAACAATGAATCTCACTTATCTTCAGTCAGATTGTTCTGAGATATGCTGCATCTTCTCTGTCCTAGTGAAGCTGCTGTTCTGTGCTGACCAGCCTTATGGCCCTGGAGGTAAACGTGCTCCCTCACACCACTCCAGTACTTTACTTTCTCTTTGGCCACATCTAATTGGGAAGGCTTATTCATCCCCTATTTGTTCTGCTTCACTATCATGCAGAAGATAACAGGCTAGATTTACATGGGCAAAAAGAAACAGTCGTATGACATATGAAGAAATTCAGAGTGCAGGTAGAACACATTAGGATCTAAAGCCCTGGTTATATAGACACAACCACATGCCAAGCAAAGGCTTTCAAACACAAAAGACCCAGAACAGATATACATTAATGTGATAAATGATCAAAAATTTACAATTTATTAAACGAGTAAAGACAAGCAAACAGCGCTGGGTGCGCCGGGAGCCTCCGCTCAACCAAGACGCACACCGTACAGTCTCCGTTTCCAGTTTATATTCCGTTTACCGATACATATTCATAGCTACCAATACATATTCATAGATTTGCTAATGATGGGCGTGTCTTCTTTGGCGCATGCCCTCTTCACCTTTTGGGGTCTTCTTGACTCCCATCTGGTGGTCGGTGGATGAAGTCAGTAGTCTTCCTCGGCTCGCCCTTAGGATGACCCTAGGTTTTACACATGCGCCTTATAGACCTCGGCTCGCCCTTAGGATGACCCTAGACTTCACGCATGTGCCCTATGCTTAATCACCATGCGGTTAACAGAAAAAAACAACCATGGTTTACTAGAATGTTTCTTAGGTGGCTTCTGCAAGAACAGAGAGGGTCACATTTCACCATGCGGCCCTAGCATTGTTCCATATTGACACGAATCAGGTGAACACATTTCACAATTAATACTAAGGCAAAAGGGGCTTTGTAGCATGGCACAAACCTCTCCATTCCTACACACACAAACACATGCTTTTACAAATTATGTACCAGAAAATGCTGGACTGAGCCATTCAGTGAAGTGCCACACGGTAACATGGTGTGACACAGGCTGCCCAGAGAGGTTGTGGAGTCTCCCACTCTGGAGACATTCAAAACTCGCCTGGACATCGTCCTGTGCAACCTGCAGTAGGTGAACCTGCTCTGGCAGGGGGGTTGGACTAGAGGATCTCCAGACATCCCTTCCAACCCTGACCATTCTGTGATTCTGTGATTCTGTGATTCTGTGAGCAGAGTTTTTTATGCGCAAGATCTTTTGGATTACATGTCTGCTATCTCTCCATGTGAAATACACCTGGCCAGAAGGTTTTCAAGTAGCTTGAAGCAGCATAAACCGAAAATAATCAGGGAGAGACCTGGATTTGTCAGTTGTTTGGGAAAGTGAATGATTCCTGACCAGGACTTCTCTGATGGGACCACAGACCACCAGCAGCTGCCCTGTGGTTACCTCTGTCAGTGTGAGTTCCACACCGCTCTGCCAAGGAGCGGTCCAGGACAGCCAGCTGGCCAAAATGCCATGTATTCAGTGAGCCTCAGATGAAATACAACTCCTGCTGTGAGCTCCAAATTCCACAGGCTGAAACCAGTCTCTTCTCCCAACCACTCCCCATCACACTCCACAGGAACAAAATGATGCCCTCCCATTCACTGTTATTCTTTACACCTCACACAATGGGTGCAGAAGCTCTTGGCCCCATCACCCCAGGGCTGGCACTCATCCGTGGGCAGTCTCGGGCCAGGACTGTGTTGATGCTGCTCTCTGAGGCTGCTGCAACAGGTGAGGCTGGGGCATGGCAAGGCCCCGTGGTGACCCCCAAGGAATGAGGACAACGGCTCCCGATGCCATCGCTGCTGAGAGGGCGGCTGCCAACAGTCTGGCGCTGGTTCTAATGGCCACACGTGAGCACCCCACATGCCCAACAGCCCTGCATGTAAGTGGCCCTGAGCACCATCGGCAGTGGTCTCCTCTGGCACTCCCAGCCGGCACTCCTCGCAGCACCCTGAGCTGCTGGTTGTATCCTGTGGGGGTTCTCGCCACATCAGAAAGAAAAGCTGCATTTTCTCACAAAATGGCTCATATGGCCATCCCAGGAAACCCAGTCTTGTGAACTGGGAATGACTATCCATCTTCTGATGCTACGTCATTCAGTTTTCCTTCAGTTAGCCTTCCTACCTGCCAGGAAAACACTTGTGTGGCGGGGTTTTCCTGTTTGCTCCATGGCTCACCTCTCAGCCCCCAGACTGAGGCGACTTTCCCTGAGACAATCATTACATGATGGCCGAGTTGTTCCAGTTCTCACCCTGTCCGTACCCAGTTGAGTACTTCTCTATTCCATGAAGACACCCAGAAACTCCTCCTGTGGTGTGCCAGTCCCCTACCCCTTCACTAAATTTAGGTGCAATATGGGCTAAGTTAAAACGTGTGGACAGAAGTTGAAGAATATGTCAATAAAGCAGTTGCTGGCTACTGGGTATGGGCACAATCTAAACTAATTTCTTCCCGTGGACCTTCATTATTCTCAGCCCCTCCCACCCATATCTCGGGATTTGTTCCATTTATATCACAAGAGGGCACCCTTCGCCTGACTACAGTAAGTTTCCCAGCCACAGCTTGAAGGGCAAAAGCTGAAAACAGTAAAGTCCTTGGACTGAAATGGGCTTACAGGGAGAGGGACACCAAAGGAAGATCCACCTGGGAACAGCCAGTTGCACCTGCGGTGGCAGTGACCTCTCCTCGGCTGGGAGTGATAAATATTCTCTTTCCTCTGCCTGATCCTTGTAGGAAGAAGACTCCTGCAATTTTTAAAACTGAATTAAAAAGCAGCAGACTAAAAATAAGGCATTTAAAAAAACAACTGTATAACATACTGCACTGAAAATGCTCTCTCAGTCATGCTGAAGCTAACTGAAATACAACTCTTCCTTTTCCTTCACTGTTAACTGTTCAGCCCTCCAAGCAACCCAACTGTCAAAGCACTTTAAAACTCTTTTGCCAGGTTATGAAAAGAGCACCATTTGATGGTCAGTTGCTTGGCTTTCTCCCCTGCCAATGAGGTCCCAGGCTCCCAGGGAGAATTGTGCCTGAAATGTTGTTTGCCACAAATATGTGCCTGTAATGGCCTACAGCCAGGGAAGGACTTTGCTTTCTAGGCCCCTTAGGCCTCCAGTACCATTCAAGACACACTGAAGGTTTCTCTCAGCCACTCCCTGCAGTTCCTCTGGAAGGATCTGGGTCTCCCCTAGCTCCTGAGCAAAGCCTGCCAGTCCCAGGTGAAAACCATCTGATACCCCAGAGCACCTGAACTCCTGCTCTGCCTGTAGGCAACTGAACCCCTGTGGTGCTGACTTTAGACATCGCTGAAAACTCAATAGCTTTTCTTGACTATATGTCCATAGCTAGTAGTGAGAGTTTACATATCCAGCTCAGATGCTGTCACCTGCATTTAGATGCCTTCACCTGTGAGCCAAGTCCCACCCCTGTATTGTAAAGGAAAGTTCTTTTAGACTGGCAGCCCACTGATGCAAATGCAGCAATAACTCCTTCCTCTTACACTGCTGTGACTTTTGGTTGAAATCTGAAGAGCAGTGTCTCATCAGGTTTACCGCCTGACCAACATTCCTGCTAACACTTTTACCCATTTTACATTGACCCATTCAACATAGTACCATGACTAAGTGTCATGGATCAGTTCCATAAGCTGAGGAGTGCTGACCTTTTCGTATTAACAGTGCACACAGCCTTTCACACTATTCACAGGAAAAGAAAAGATTCCTGCCTGGCTAGTTTACTGAGCCCTTTATACTCTGAAGCATTTGAAGATGTACAGCTACAAACCTATTTTTTTTTTCAGAATAAATTCCCAGACCAACTGTCCAAAATCTTAAGGAACAGAAACCCTGTTTGTGTACCCCCAGTTATTGGCATCAATTGTTCTGGTTCCTTCAAGTTACACTACTTTGCTCATTTCCCCTTGGTTAGTTTTCTATCTTTTGGCCTCTGTGGCCAAGCATCTGTTTAAAACAAGCCAAGGCCCTGATATATTAATTTCATTACTAGCCAATATAGTAACAAATAATTAACTGAAAAACAGCTAAATATAGAACTGCTACTCTACCCAAGATATTATGCAACTAGTATTTTTTTGCAAGTCATTTAATAAAGAGAAAAGAGTTTTATTCTTTGTGAAGGAAATCAGCATTTAAATAATCCAAGGAAATATGCTTCTATTATATAAATGGAGATTTTGTATAAACAGAAATATAAAGGGACTTACACAGATGCGCGCTTTGCTTCTAAAGAAGGTGACTGACTATTTCTTAAGTATAACATGCATCTAATAGCACATCAACAGAAGGTGTACTGTGTCCTAAAACTCTACTATAAAAGCAACCTTTTGGGATGAAAATATTTGATTTTGTATGGACTGTAAGAAAAATTTTGTCTGTTAAAAAATTAACAGTGATGCACTGTTCTCATACATTTACCTTTCTTTTTCCTTGAAACCTAATCTAATAATGACGTACCCAGTGAATATTGCTCCAGAATATATTTCCATTACAATCTTCTGTGAAAACAGCTCAACATGTATTGCAGTTTCAAGTTTTCACTGTAAACTTGTTGAAACAGAGATTCACAGATCAGATCTCCTTAATGCTCAGCCCTCAGAATTCAAGTTGGGTCTTCAAATGAGATCTGTTCTCTGCGATGTTGCTTCAGAATATGTAATGCCACAAGCACTTTTTCATAGGGGCAAACAGCCCCTAGTTCTGTTGATAATCAAATTGGCTGGATTTACACAGGGATCACACCTGCTATTTCCTCTAGGCCTGATTCTGAACTGCCGTACAGACATGACTACCAAAAAGTAATGCATTTGCTTAAACAGAAATTAAGGGGACATGGTAACATTCTGCATTGTTAACATCAGAGTAAATTGTTACCCTGGCAGCAGCAGTAGAAACATCATACTGCGTGCACCCCAATAAATATATCCTTTACTTGTTTTTTCTCATGTTTCACATGCTGATTTTCTAAACTATCACCTAACCACACTGTTAAGTATATTCCTTACTAATTGCTCTGATTTTATATCAACTTCTGCTGTCGTATTACCAGGTTAATATAATTGGAATTTCATGTTATTTCCTTTTAAACAAAAGATTACTATTGCCTGGTTTAGCAGATACAGCATATCTCTGACTCCTGACTGACCCTTTATAAGAGAGTCACTATGGTATTTCTAAGTATGAGTGGAGTTTCTTTGCCAGCACACTAAAGTTCAGCATATGCATGTCAAACAAACTGTTGTAACCTAAACTTTGCTTGCACTTCTTTCTATTCAATACTGCTGACCACAATTAGGTGATGTGTGTCTCAGTAAAGGGATGCCAATTCATTTCCTAACAGATCCTCTTTTCTATTATTCCATAAATCCTCTTCTAACTTATGGAAAAGCAGAACTGCAACTGTCTGAACTGCTCAGTGAAGAGGAGGTCTAAGAAAAGTGTAACTCCTTCTGCAATGACTGACTTGCTCCCAGCCCTAATTATTTCTGACTTTATACCGGTGTCTAGGAAAAGCAGTCCTCCTGTATATGTTAAAATCAGCAAGAAGCATAGTTTTTCACATGTATTCTGTCTTTTTTCTCATACCTTCAATTTTGAGTAGATTGGCAAGATTAGAAATGTGGAAGATGGCCCAGTTCTGAAAGACACAGCAAAGAAAATGTTATTGTGTTTCTCTATTGCTAGGGAGATAGTAAACCCTCCATTGCAGTCTCACACACAAAGAGAAAAAAGAAAGGCTCTGCCCAGGAACATTGGCTATCCAAATGTGTTTGTACATTTACGGTTAAATAAAAAACAAAATATCAAGGTGGTTGCTTTAATGCCTCCCACAGTAGTTTCAAAACATACTTTTGTCATTGGAGGCAGTATTATCAATACATGGGTCATTCATAAAAATTAGGTCAATCTGTTTGATTGACAAGGTGAGCTTCTCTGAACTTCTTTGCTCACATCGTTCACTCCATTCTGAAACATCAGCCTTGAACTTTCAACCACAGCTCTTTGTGATGGTCTTCTATATACACTTTTCTCCCAGGAAAAACACATTTAAAAAGCAGTGAGACATCCCAAATGTAAATGCCACTGAGTTATCAGACAATGAAGAAAAGCAGTTGTAAGGCCCAGGGACTTTTTTTTTTTTTTTTCTTCCCACTAGTGTTTATTAGAGCTCCTTGTACTGGTTTATGGCTTACTAATTCTTTCTAAGGGAAGCTATTTCATCTTTTGATCACTAGACCAAACTTTGGGGCTTATAGAGGATCCTTCTGTAACATCAAGACAGATACTTTGTTTTTTCTGTCACTCTCTAGAATTGATGGCTCCAGATGCTGCTTTCCACTGCAGCTATAAGTCCACCTGAGAACCACTTCCCCTTCCAACCTCTGGACTTCACAGCGCAGGGGAGAAAAGCACTAGCAGAAAGCAGAGAATCCTGCCCCACAGTGTCATTTACAATCAGTTTGCTTTGGCTACATAAATAACTGATTAAAAATCACTGCTTTATTCACATTACCTTTTACATTTTTCTTCCTGAAAAGTAATGTCCATGAAAGAGGGCAGTATGTTTACTTGGCTTATAATGAGACATCCTTTTGGGTCATAGAGTAGCTAAAATTTTCTAATAAAGGAGAAAGAAAAAAACACATTCCAGAAGAGCTTAATGCAGCACAGTGGAATAATGGCAAAGTGTGTGTTGGTATCAAATGATACATTTTCTGGCACTAAACTCTCGCTTCTAAACTCACTGAACTTTACCAGTTTTGAGGCCGAAGTGTCAGCTTAGCAGACGCCTAATAACAGTAACTTTGTAAATAGATTAGTTGCCTTGAAAATCCTTACCAGACATGTTCTCAAGCTAAAAAACAGCTCGTGACACAGGACCCCATGACCATAAAACACAGTTAGGGTACAGTTGCTTGGTAGAAGCAGGCTATCTGGATCTGACTGACAGCAGCAGGAAAAATGGAACTGTGAGGAAATGCATCTCTAGGGATTAGACTCTCCCTTTATGTGGGGAAAATCTGCTCAGTGTGACCAAGAAGAGATAGAGAGGAGCTGAGAGAAAAAGCAGACAGACACTGGTGGACTACGGAAGGATTGTTCTTCTTTTCCAGCAGAAATACTGCAAGAAGCCTGCAAGGGGTCCTGCTGCACACAGCTAGTACAAGGAAAGCCACACAAAGTGACAGGGAAAATTCCGCAGAGGAACGGAAGTCTTGGAAAATGAATGACATTTTGCCTATTATCCTAAAAAGTTCTTTTTAGTGCTAGATCAAGTACCAGTTTCAGCTCTGTAAAGAACAGACTGTCTAGGAAGACTGAAAAAATCCAACCCAAACATCCCAAAAAACACATGGAGGTATAGGTTCTTGCTTGCTCTTTTAGAGATGACAGTTGTAAATAGGCTTTTGCACATTATTGCATGCAATTGACTATTCTTTTCATGATGATGCCATGAAGCTGTACCCAAGTAGGAGAAAAAAAAAGAAATAGTTGAATGATAAGGACAGGTGTTGTTCTTGTGGGCTTAGCCAGACATCTAGACATATAAACAAGTTGGTTCATATGGGTCCGTAAGACTCACAGTTTTTGTCTCTGCATGACAAGAAGAAAGTGCACCACAAAGACATAAGTAATGTTTGAGCTATTTATACAGGAGACTTTCATGTTGATTCTGTCCCCATTAAGCACTGAGCATCTGTCAGCACAGAGCTGAGATTTTCAGTCCTGGATGAACGCTCAACTTGTGGAGTTAATGAGTTCTTGTAAAGTCTCAGAGAGTCTTGTGATGTTTCCTTTAGGAGCCAGATAGCCATAGAAAAGTCAGCCATTTTCTCTCTTATTTGACAGGTATGAATGGTTGTTGCCAAGCCAACAGTTCAACAGTCTGACAGTAGCTCAGGATGGTCAAAATTAAAACTCAGCACAGTGGCTGCACTGAATGATCAAGGATATCGCTCTAACATCAGACATTTTCATTAATGCCTACAGGAGCAGCCTCTGGCTTGTCTGGGGCTAGGGAATTTGCATTCCCCTTTCAAGCACCAGTCAGACCCCTGCACCTGCTGCCCAGCTTCTGTGCCAAGGCAGCAGTCGCCTTCTCCATAGTAATAACTCTGGTATGTGCTGCCTCTTCTCGGCAAGAAGCTGGCCCCCACAAGACAACACAGAGAGCAAGCACTCTTGATGGAGGCTGTGTAATGCTATTTATCCTTTTATTTACAAAGGCTTTATTCCAGCTGCATAAATAACAATTCCATTTCTAAACCAGGCTAGTAGTCAAACTGTGTTACAGTGAAGGAGAGAAAGAGAGAAGTTGTTTTTATAGGAAAGCTAACCCTTTGTTCAACGCTCTGGTTTTCCCTAGAGTCATAGTATGGTTTAGGTTGGATGGGACCTTAAAGATCATCCAGTTCCAACCCCCCTGCCATGACACCTTCCACTAGACTAGATTGATCAAAGCCCCATCCAGCCTTGCCTTGAACACTTCCATGGATGGGGCCTCCACAACTTCCCTGGGCAACCTGTTCCAGTGTCTCACCACCCTCACAGTGAAAAAATACCTTCCTGAGATCTAATCTAAATCTCCCCTCTTCCAGTTTCCATCAGTACCCCTCATCCTTATTACTACATGCCCTTGTAAAAAGTTGCTCTCCATCTTTCTTGTAGGCCCCCTTCAGATACTGGAAGGCTGCTATAAAGTGTCCCCAGAGCCTTCTCTTCTTCAGACTGAATAACCTCAACTCTCTGAACCTATCTTCATAGGAGAGGTGCTCTAGCCCGCTGATCGCTTTTGTGGCCCTCCCCTGGACTCGCTCCAACAGGTCCATGAGGGCTTCAAGTCTGGATGCAGTACTGCAAGTGGGATCTCATCAGAGCAGAGTACAGGGGCAGAATCACCTTCCTCGATCTGCGGGCCATGCTTCTTTTGATGCAGCCCTGGACACGGTTGGCCTACTGGGCTGTGAGCATACATTGCTGGCTCATTTTGAGCTTCTCATCCACCAACACGCCCAAGTCCTTCTCCTTAGGGCTGCACTCAGGCCATTCTTTTGGCCTCATGCCTTCTTTTCTTCGGTCTTCACTGCTAAAGCCGTCCCTCATGAATCCCAGACCCTGAAAGCAAGGGGGAAGGTCTGGAGAGAGGAAGATTTTCCCTCAGTTGAGGAAGACCAGGTCAGAGACCACTTGGCCAAACTGGACATCCATAAGTCCATGGGCCCTGATGGGATGCACCCGTGAGTGCTGAGAGAGCTGGCAGATGTTATTGCTTGACCACTCTCCCACATCTTTGAAAGGTCATGGGGAACAGGAGAGGTGCCTGAGGACTTGAGGAAGGCTGACATCACTCCAATCTTAAAAAAGGCAAGAAGGAGGACTTGGGGAACTACAGGCCACTTAGTCTCACCTCTGTCCCTGGGAAGGTAATGGAGCGACTCATTCTGGATGTCATCTCCAAACACATTAAGGAACAGGAAGTTATTGGAAGTGGTCAACACGGATTTACCAAGGGTAAATCATGCTTGACCAATCTGATAGCCTTCTATGATGTTATAACTGGTTGGCTGGATGAGGGGAGAGCAGTAGATGTCATCTAGCTTGACTTCAGCAAGGCTTTTGACATTGTCTCCCATAACATCCTCATTAGAAAGCTGAGGAAGTGCGGGCTAGATGAGGTGACAGCAAGGTGGATTGAGAGCTGGCTGTGTGACAGAACTCAGAGGGTTGTGATCAGCAGCACAGAGTCTAGTTGGAGGCCTGTAACCAGCGGTGTCCCCCAGGGATCAATACTCGGTCCAATCTTGTTCAATATATTCATCAATGACCTGGATGAGGGGACAGAGTATATCCTCAGCAAGTTCACTGATGATAGCAAACTGTGAGGGGTGGCTGACACTCCAGAGGGCCACGCTGCCATCCAGTGTGACCTGGACAGGCTGGAGAGCTGGGCAGAGAAGAACCTAATGAGGTTGAACAAGAGCAAGTGTAGGGTCCTGCACCTGGGGAGGAAGAATGCTAGGCACCAGTATAGGTTAGGGGTGGACCTGCTGGGAAGCAGTTCTGAGGAGAAGGATCTGGGGATCCTGGTAGATAGTAAATGACCCAGCAAGGTGCCCTTGTCGCCAGGAAGGCCAATGGAATCCTGGACTCCACAGGGAGGAGTGTGGCCAGTAGGTCAAGGGAGGTCATTCTCCCCCTCTACTCTGCACTGGTGAGGCCACAACTGGAATACTGTGTCCAGTTCTGGGCTCCCCAGTTCAAGAGAGACAGGGAACTAATGGAGAGAGTCCAGCATAGGGCAACTAAGATGACTGAGGGATTGGAGCATCCCCCTCATGAAGAAAGGCTGAGAGAGCTGGGACTCCTTAGCCTGGAGAAGGCTGAGGGGAGACCTCATTATTGCTTAAGTATCTAAAGGGTGGGTTGAATGAGGATGGAGCCAGACTCTTTTCAGTGGTTCCCAGTGACAGGACAAGGGGCAATGGGCCTAAGTTGGAATATAGGAAGTTCCATTCAAACACAAGAAAATACTTCTTTACGGTTCGGGTGACAGAGCACTGGAACAGGCTGCCCAGGGAGGTTGTGGAGTCCCCTTCTCTGGAGATTTTCAAGACCCGCTGGGATGCAGCCCTGAGTAATGTGCTCTAGGCAATCCTGCTTTAACAAAGGAGTTGGACTAGATGATCTCTAGAGGTCCCTTCCACCTCTGAAAATTCCATGATTCCCCACCCAGCCTGTATTCGTGCTTGGGATTGCGTTGACCCATGTGCAGGAGGTTGCACTTGGCCTGGTTGAACTTCATAAGGTTTGCACGGGCCTGGTTCTGAAGGCTGTCTGGGTCCCTCTAGATGGCATCCCTTCCCTCCAGTGTGTCAACTGCACCACAGAGTTTCCTGAGGGTGCACTCAATCCCGCTGCCCGTCACAGACAAAGATATTAAACAGCACCAGTCCCTGTACCAACCCCTGAGGAATAGCACTTGTCACTGGTTTCCACTTGGACATCAAGCCGTTGACCACAACTCTTTGAGTGCAACCATCCAGACAGTTCCTTATCCACCAAGTGGTCCATCCATCAAGTCTATGTTTCTCCAATTTAGAGACAAGGATGTCGCGTGGGACAGTGTCAAATGCTTTGCAGAAATCCAGGTAGGTATCAGATGCTCTCCCCTTATCCATCAATGTTTTAACCCCATCATCAAAGGCCACCAAATTTGTCAGGCATGACTTGCCCTTGGTTAAGCAATGTTGGCTGTCACCAATCACCTCCTCATTTTCCACGTGTCTTAGCAGAGTTTCCAGGAGGATCTGCTCCATTATCTTGCTGGGCATAGCGGTGAGACTGACTGGCCTGTAGTTCCCTGGGTCTTCCTTTTTTGCCTTTTTGAAAATGGGTTTTATGTTTCCCATTTTCCAGCCAGTGAAAACGTCACCAGTCTGCCGCAACTTTTCAAATATAATGGAAAGCAGTTTAACAACTTCATCCACCAGTTCTCTCAGGACCCATGGATGGATTTCATCAGGTCCCAAAAAAACAGGTTAACAAGGATAGCAAATATTGCATCATGGAAGCTCATTTATGTACCTTATTATCATATCATCCTACTTTCAGAAGATGTGGAAGAGGAATACACACTTTTCCCCAGCTTTTTACATAAACTAAATCCTGCCTATAAGCCTCAACAATGGGGGAAGATTTTGGAGGAGAAGATGGGAAAGACCTCACCTGATGAAAGCTGTGAGGTAAGTCTGTGAACTGCAGAAGCAGTCTCCTCCTTCCAAAGAGTTAGCCTCTTCTTTCTTCTTCATCCCAACTCAGTGAATGGTAGAGGAGGAGAGGAATCCTCCTCCACTGTCAGGGCTCAAGGCCCTGGTGCTGGTGCTCATGGAATATTTAACTCAGTGACTTCCAGCACCTTGTACCAGCAAACAGGCTGTAGTTAAGGACAGTATCCCCATTGATGAGGGCAACTTCAGCATGTTCCTACAGAATTAAAAAATTAAATACTTGCCTGAAAAGGCATGGACAGAACATAAAAACCAGCTTACCTAAAAACTCAAGAGACGCAGCGCAACAAATAGATATTTTTATTCTTGTTCTTTTACAGTGGCAGGATAATTGCAAATACATTTTCTGTCAAATATGTGCTTTTGCTTAGTGGTTTTGTATCCAGGGTGATCTACAGCTTTTTTTTTTTTTTTCCATTGAGTTCATCGTAGGATAAACAGAGTGACTGAGTATTCAGAGCTGCTACAAACTTATTAGTGTGTACTACTTCATAGTCATAAACATAATCCATAAAGCAAATACACAGGGAGACTGTTTTGCTCACAGCTGTAGTTGAAAAGAAGTGTCATCTTCTTTTCTTTTTGGCATCTTGCTATTTCAGTCAAAGTGGATTGTGTTGTCCATTGTTACCCTTTCAAAAAAAAGCAATTATATAAGTGACTTAATAAAAACATACTTTCATGTTTCAATGCAGTTTGTACACCAGTTTCTCAAAGACTATTCTAGAAAAGTCAGCTTGTTCAACCTAATATAAGAAGGTCAAGTATGGAAAATTAGAGTAACAAAACTGTATAGTAAAAATAAGAATGTCTGCAGCATGCAGTGGTTAGTTGTAAACAACTGAAAGAAAGAAAAAACCTCCCTAGAAGTTGTAAAATAGTCCAAGCTACATAGCTACTATATTTTTGCAGCAGGTGTGTTTTCCACAACAGCCTTGATTTTTATTACTTTATATTTTTTAAATAACTTAAAACAATATTGAGTTTGCCTACCAGCAGCCAACTCAAAAGCATAACGGAAAAAGAAAAAAAACACAGCCACCATTACAGTGGTGGGGAGAAACTCTCCCCAGCAGCCCATTTGTTGTTTACAGTCCTTTACCTTCTTTGCAACCCTGATCAAGCAAAGTTCCTGGCTATATTCAACTTATTAGGAATGGAAGTTCTTCAATGCAGACTTGGGTTTCACTGAAAGGAATGGTGATTTTTTTCCCCTCCATAATCTACTATCAACTCTACAGAGTCCTTGTAGCAGCAAGCTGCAGCAATAGGAAGGGGAAAAGATACTCCATACAGATGTGAAGTGATTCATAGGTGGCATCTGAGCTCTTCAAAGGATTCTACCAGTGCTGTCCTCAATCAATACTTAAGTCTGAATCACAGCCGAGTGGGCTGTGATTTTATCTCATCTTTGACATGAGAAGCTGCCTCTTTGTTCGAGTTAACTTGTTTCATCTTTGCTGACACAATATCACAATTGACTGCACATTTTTTATCACTTTGAATGCCACTTGGTGTACAGAAAAATAAAACAAGCCATGCCCGTTGGTAATCCACATAATGTAGCAAAGGCAGAAACAGCAGCCATCTAGTGCACTAGACTCTGCCAAGAAGTGCTGACCTGAAAGGAAGAGGGAAACGTAAATTAGTAAAAACAATCATTACAATGATGTGAATCTCTGACAGCTCTAGAGTGCCTCAGATAAGGATCCTGTGAAACTGAACTTCGTGTTATCACAGATTTTCAAGCTCAGTGTCTTTGTCCATCTCGCCACCCTGTGTAATACAGCGTGTCTGTGCACTGATTTAAGTAACTCTCCCTTTCTGTCCTCTCCCCAGAATAACTGGGGTTAATCAGATGGAATTGTTACATCCCCTTGTGACAGGAAAAAACAACACAGCTTGAGGAGAATCCTTAGGGTTGTGGTGTACGGTTGTCTCACTGCAGTGCTGCAAAGTGGATCAGAAGAGTTGGGATGTTATATTGATGGGTACCTCTAGGTGTTAACATACTAGCTGTTTGCAACAGTGATAAGAACACCTGACTAATGGTCAACTCCTTGGGATATTGGTAGTTTCAGGACTAAAATGGAGGTATGGCTTAAGGGTGAAAACACAGACTATTTATATACCTGCTAAATTCTGTGTTTCCATCCATGCACCTGAGTAGTTTTCTCTGCTGTCACGAATTCAACTTTAAAGAAATTTAAGAGTTGATTGGCAAAGCACGAGGTAAAACACTGCCATAATGGTTCATCTATCCTTCCACAATTAGTAAAATGAAAGAGTTGATGAGACTATGTTCAACCAGCAGCAGAAGAAAAGCCAAAAATAGGGTTTTGCTTAAATTTGTTTTTCCCAGCCTGGACTCTAAATTGTTACCTGGTTTCATGAATGCCTTTGCACTTTGCAGAGTGATCTTTGTGCAAACCTCATCCCTGTCTGAAAGGCTAGGTGCATAAAGGGATGCAATAGCTGCAGGAACATCTGATTGGAAAACAGAGGAAGTAGATTTCTCTGAAGTTTAGAAACTATTTTTCCTACACTGAGTAACAGAAGAAATTAAGATAAAAAATTACTTATTCTAATTCCCATCCCCTAAGGGAGAGAAGGCTTGAGATGGTTTAAAGATAAAGACTGATTGTTCTCCGTTTTCCAAGAGTCCCAGACTGGAGCGGGGATTTACACCGATGCTGTGCCCCATCTGTTGAAACATGTAGTGTGCTGTTTGGTTTCAACTGTTTGATGCTTGCTCTGTATCCCATTCTCTTTATTTATTGATGCAGGTAACCTCTGATGCAAACCTTAGTGTCTTCCATCTGTCTTTTTCAATGTGATTCTCCGGACTTTCGCTCTCATAGGAAGCCAAGTAAAGTGCTGCAATCAGAAGCAAATACACTACGTTAAGCCCACTGGCATTTTAAAATTTGCTCTGCCTGGAAAGTGGACTGAAGTGAAATGATGCAGGCTTGTATTATCCATCCCTCGGATTAGGGCTCCAGAATCCCATTAGGAAGTATACCATTGCTTTTAATTACATCCAGACAATACTAACAAACAGTGCATGAAAACAAAGGCTACCCTGAGGGGGAAAAAAACAACTAGTGAAAACTCAAGAGCACAAGAGTGGAAGAAAACATTCAAAAGAAAAAACTAAGCCCAGGCACATGGTGCTTTGTCAGCAATCAGAGAAGTCCCCATTTTCTTTTTCATGCAGTACCTTTTAGTGTAAAGCATCCTGAAAGTCCATAAAAATACACTTCGGATTAAATTTAAAGGGACCACATATGCAATTTTTTTCGTTCCATTTCAGACAAAAGCATAATGTCAATTCTCACAGACCACATGCACATAAAAAGTAAAATCTTATTTTCTCTCTCATTTGTAAGGCAGAAGCACTTTTTACTTGCCAGAAAAAGATGTCTCAGGACAAAGTCTTTCTTTACTGTGAGGAAGCAACAACTAAGCATGGAGAGACACTAAGCAGTAGACAATGACACCAGACCTGCAGGACGTCCAGAGCTTCTTACCATCATCACTGAAGACTGGGACAGTGAGCAAGTACTGCAGAATCTTCTGATCCCTTTCAAAAGGACACTCCACTTGCTTCCACATCATAAATTCATTGACTTGTTTAGCCAGTTCCCAAAATTTCTGTCAGAATAGAAAACAGAAGAGGTGCTATATATTGAACAGTACTATTTACCCTGAACACTTTAAAGAGAGAGAGATACCTTATTTTCAAGCCCAAGGCTTGGATTCTCCCCAGCTTTAAAGCTAGAATGGAATGTGGTCTGACTCAACAACTCAGCTTCTAACTTACATGTTTCTGTTTCAAATTCTCCTTCAAACACTCCTCCACCATAGTAAAATTATTGTTATTTATGAATATAAATAATAGATCATGATCTGCGCTCAGTTTCTTTTCAAGGAGCTGATAACACTCCTTATGCCCAACTTTTCACGTTGATGATGCTTATGCTTGTTTGTTTCACAGTGAAATATTTAGTAATTTTCACATCAAAAGTCTCTAAATGCTTAATACTGACATTTTGAAATCCAGATGTTCTGTTTAGCTAGTTAATCTGAAATGCTCAATTTTCTTGCTGGAAATTTATGCCAAAAATAAACATTACCCATGTAGTGTGTTGATGTCATTCATTGATAAGCTCTTTCAATTAAAGTTTAACATGCCTCAAGTGCATGCAGATGCCTTGAATAAAAGTATATTTCAGATCATCACATAGTCTAGCTAATTCAGGCCAATGACTACAAGTGAAATGTACTGTAATTTTGTGCAAGTGACCTAGGCTTCTTGAAAGCTGTAAGCACTATAAAACAAATCATTGGGCAATCCACACTGTCCGATAACAAGCATGAAATTGGAGGCAGAAGAACTACTGAAAGACAAGGGACTCAAAATTCCTTCACTGCTGCTCTATCACATTTGTCTTCAAAGACAATCTGTGACTTACATGTATGAAAATACTGCATCTTGACAAAGGATGAACTCACCTTTTACATATAGCATTCAAAAAACAGCTCTAATACTAATTTGAATTATTTTGTTGTTAAGTATAATAAACCTGTGAGTTGAAATGTTTAGATGAATTTCAGCACTTGGAAAAAGTTCTTACTTTTTTCCCTGCTAAAAAATTCTGAATATCGAAAGGGTTTCTATAAACATTCCATCTTCGGGAAAACTGCTTTTTCCTGGCTACTTCTCAGCTCGTGTGAGAAGTAACAGATACACTCAAATTCCAGTCTAATTTTGCTCTCCCAGAATCCAGTGGAAGCTGAACCATGATCGGCTTCTGTTTTCTGTTAAAGGGGCTGAACCTGTATCAATACACCACTCAGTGCTCTACTTACTTCAAAATTGACATGACCATTTGGAAGACGATTAGCACAACTCTCATTGAGGAAGTAAATATCTTTGATCAAGAGGCTGAAGAAAGGTATTACAATCTAAGGAAAGAACAACATTATTCTCAGTCTAGTCCTGACTCAAAACATAATGCTCTACAGAGAAAAATAAAAGGAAGTCATGTGGTAGAAAAGGTAAACAAAATATCAAAGAACTAAGATCTGTATATCTCTCTTTCACTACACAAAAATTTTGCATTCACTACATTTAAAAATACATGATGTTTCTCTATAAAGAAAGTCCTCCCTTCAATGGTAAACTAATCCCTCTAGTTTTATTTCCAGTTTTGTGCCAAACTGCTTCCATTACCTTGAACTCTGCTTGGTATGTAGCTCCCTCAAGGTCACGATTAAAGTACCTGTTGGCACTCCACTGCTTGTCAACTGTGGCTACGAGGCGTGTTTAGAACAACAATATGCCTAACATTTCTATGTCATATCCCTCTTGTTTTTACTTTCTCATCCTTCCTTGCAGATTCCAGAACGTAAGAGCTCAGAGGTGCCCAATTCATACATGTGATTCCTGCAGGGTTATCTGTTAGTGCAGCTGTCCCTCTTGACAGGGACTTGCTTGGTAAATGAGGGGACATGCATGTTAAAGCTCGGCATGGAAAATTTGGGGCTAGAAGCACAAATGGCTTTCGAACTGCAATTCCTGGAGCTCATGCAAGAAATTGAACCTTGGCACTGACTGGCTCAAAACAAAGTATTTCCTGTCAACTGAACGAATCAAAGTATTTTTCTTGGGAGAACTCTGGAACATTCTTATATTCTTAAAATGATTGTATCTTAATTTGCATCCTACAAAAACTTTCACAGCTGCACATCCTTGTTGCAACTGCGGATAAAACAAATATCACTATTTCCGTGGAAGACTTTGCTGCACCATTTCAATATTTGCAAGTTCTTTCTTTGAAGTCTTAAAACTCATTTTTCTCTCAAAAGAAGTAAGCATCGCTCATTTAAACTTCTGGTACTTTGAATGATATGTGAACAGATCCTTAGGACTCAGAAAAAAATCCCTATTTTTATTTACACATGTGTAACCACAATACAGACCACCAGACTGCACATGGATTTGCTTCATCCTGCCTGGTAGTTTATTCTATGAGCACCAAGATCAGGTTTATTAAACACAGCATGAAGTCCTAATATTAACAGCAGTTGATGAGCAGCTGCTTCTAAGTGGGGAGCAGCTAGGAAGCTATTTGGCTCCTTTCCACAAGAACTACAACTGAGATTCTGAATTAATGTGTCACCAAATCCAGTTTGTTTCTCAAAAGCTATTTCATTTTAAAAAGCAAAGAAAGATGCCACCTCTATTAATCCATAGTTCACAGCCACTCTTGAATCTGTAAGGTGAATTTTAACCCACTGCATTACACAAACACCTGATTCATGTCACCATTTCCACTAAAAATTTCCAGAGTATATTTAAAGCTCATCTAAAGACTGTACAAAAGAAGGGGACTCCACAGAATCAAGAAAGACAGAAGCTCTGTCTAAATTTGAGTGTTAGAATACCTTTTCCGAGTAAATTTTAAAGCTTTTCCACCCTCAATCATAAACCACTTAAAATTGAGCACAAGTAGCAGCTATAAGAACAAATTACTAGCAGCCTCATTTCAGTCCTTAACCTTTCCATCTGTATTACTGGTTTCCGAGATAAAGTTCTCTGTCAAAAAAAGAAATGAGCTGAGGCAACGTACTTATTTTATTTACATAATTAAAGCAATCACTTAATGTTTGCAGCTTTCAGTCAGCACCAAACTGAACTGGCAGCCCTAAGGTGGTAATTTTCACTGAGTCACCTGATTTCCTCAAATATCCCCTTTACTTTCTTGGTAGCTTACAGGCAATATTTAGACATTCCCAGTAAAGAGGGATTCAGTTTTGAGGCTTTTTATTCTTTTTAAAAGCCCTCCAGGGGCAGAGTTGCTGAGAATCAGAATCCCAAAACAAAAGCTTACCATGCAAGCTAACAAGCACATTTCATTTTTGCACACTGCCAAGTCATTTGTAAACATACCTTCTCTCTGCTGCTATGAGCTGTCAAGGACCTTTGAGTGGCTCCGCGCAGAGCAGTTCGGTAATTATAAAAATTGCTAGAAGGGTCCATCTGATGCTACCAGGCATGAAAAAATGTAAATAATGAGCCAGTCATCACGGCACACAATTCTTTTTCACTTCAGCAACTATTTTAAAAAAGCAAGAGGTCTGCTGAACAGCACCATAAATATGGCCTTTTAGAAAACTGCAGTATCTCTTTATCTATTAATTCAATCAGAAGAGAATCTTGTCTTCAAAAATGTTCACTCAGCACAACAAGGGATCCAATACAAGTCAGGGGCAGGAAAGCAAAGGCAGGCTTCACGGACCTTCTTTCTCTTTCCACAAAGAAGGTAGCTCAGCTTTAATTCAAAAGCCAAAATCGTGAAACTAAGACAACAATGGTTTTTGGCACTAATTGTCTGCTCTTCCTAGTATGCGTGTTTCTCAGAGCTGATTCAGTTGCAAAATAAGATTGGACACCTAAAGCTGTTAGTGCCCCCGCCTCATTGCTCCAAGACTGACTGCTGCATTTCAATGACTAGGATGACTGCATGGCTTACAAAGCACGTCCTTAACCAGCAAAGTTCAGACAGCATAATAAAGTAAAATGAAATAGGGCTGCAATCTTAAGAGCAACGTGCTAAGCTGTGCAGCCACCCTTGACACAAGGAACGCTATTTACCACCCCAAGGGTGGGGGAAGGAAGTGTTAGGTAGCTACAGCTGTTCAGTTTTAGTCTGTTGCCATAATAACAGTCAAATCTCCTGATGATATTAATAAACATTTCATGCTTGCTTCAAGTACAAAACATTACGCTTTCTTTATTTTATTAATAAATAACCTGAATTAACCAATTGCTATTTCCAGCAGGATAATTAACTTGTTGGCAAATAATCTGTTGGGTAAATCACAAACTTATACACTGCTGCACCTATGTGATCTTTGACAAAGGTCTCTGCTATATGAAGATGACTGGCAATCAATTAGCTCAAGACAAGTTTCTCTGAAAGGGCAAGGCAGCTGCCTTACAGCTCAACTTGATTTTTCAACTGCATTAGCTGAATCCACACCATTCATCTCAAATACAATGTAACCCTTTAAAGAGGTTACTTTTTTCTTTTTTAATAATTCTTAGGATGTGAGTTTGGGAACTAAAAAAAAAAAAAAAAATCACTTCAGTTTCCTTCTTCCACATCAAAAAAGCACAAGTTGACTGAACAATTCTTGTTACATCTTCTAGAATTTCCATGAAGAACACAAACATAATAAATTAAACATGTCATAATGAAGACAAACTTGCATTTTAGAGCAGTTGAAAGTAAAATGCTATTAAGAGCCCCATGTCCAAATACTGGCCAAACTTACTTCAAGAATGTCAAATTTGGCTGTCTTCACTTTTGCCCAAGTTTTCTTTAACCGAGACACAGGACTCATGTTCATGCCAGCTTGATGTAAGAAAGAGAAGTTGTTGGAGTATTTAAAAAAAGTGTCTTTCAAGTAACTAAGGCTAGTAAGTATTTCTAAAGCAAAGGAGCTATTAACAATAACAAATATTTTCAACAGAGCTACTCAGAAATCAGAGTCATCATTTTGTTGAAATTCCAACATTAAAATCAACTTTGGAAACAAAATCAACATCTCTTACAGAATGAAAGCTCTAAGAAAATGCAATGACATTATTTAATGTGGTTTTGATAAAACATGAGTATACAGTAAAAAAGCGCAAATGAGTTTTCTCAACACCGTCATTGAAAACTACACAAATCTATGAAGTTTTCACATTTCAAACTTTAAAAATATTCCAAATATTTTCCTATCAGACATAAAAAAGGTGTGGAATTTTTAAAGCACTAGGATATTTATGGTGTGATAGAAACGATGGAAGACGTCAATTCTCCATATTACAAGAAGAGTTTCTATTCCAATTTAGCACAAGTTGGTGTCAAAAAGCAGGGATTTAAACTTCTGAACAGTTGCAATGAGAACATTTTTTTTCTGTAATTTACAGCACGGCAGTAAATAATTTCTTACAACAGAACACTACAATAATGTTCAGCAATTCTCTACCATGTACCCTCTCAACTTCACACTACTGAGCGAGCTAAGCAGCAGACTTTTGTATAAAGCACCGTGCTTCCTTTATCCAGATTCAAACAGGGACAAAAGGTCTCAGGACACATACTTACAAATAATAGCCATTAAGGAGTTAAAGTTGCCAATGTTAAAACATTCCCGTGCCACATCAATGAAATATTCTATCACTCTTGCTCTGTGCTTCCTCTTCACAGGCTGCAAGAGATGCCATTGGAGTGTTATGCTCAGTAGGAAACAACACTCTGACCCATCCCCAGAAGAAACAACATCCCTGTTAAAAGTCTCTTCCACATGTACCACAGCTTCACGCTATGCTTTATGTGTAGCAGAAGTCACAATACTGTCTTCAAAAGCCCTCAGGGCAGCAAAGACAACCCAGACACTGGGCAGGTAGAGAGCAAGGAAAGCAGGTAAAGAGGCTACCAAGAAGAAGGGTATGAAGAACAATAGAGCGGAGAAGGGGGTCAGCACAGAGGACAGAAAAGATGCCTCCCTTCAGAAGAGGCATTCACTGGAGAGAAGGGAAGGCCATACTCCTGTGCCAAGAAGTGCCAATCCAGCATAACATCACCACTATGTCACATGAACAAGGCTGAGGCACGAGTACGACGCTGAAAACAGGGAACTTAGTTCCTTTTCAGCCCTTCGCTGACTCCATCCACATGTGAAAAAGTACAGAGCTGAGAGAATGAAAAATCAAAGACCACACTGAAGGGGCACCAAACCTGAAAAGGCTCCGCAGTTTTAGACAACTAGACTAAACAAAACCTTATAGCAGAAAAAGTCCTTGCTAACCATACAGATTTCAGTTGCAACCAAGTAACTGAGCCTGTTAAACCATTCCACATAGGCTTCCAGATTCCGGGCCTTCTTTCGATCTCCATAGCAGCTCTGCAGACAGAAGGCAAATAACAACTTTTAGTGTAATCTTCATCTTTTCCCTAAGAGAGATCTTCTGGCTTTCCACCTTGCCATCCCCAAACACTGTCAAGTAACCAGGAATAACTCAATTACCCAAGGTGACAAAAAACTTAGAGGGAAAGCAGCAGTGATAGTATTTGAGCGTGTATAACTTCTTCCTGAGCTGTTGGGTCAATAAAGCATTCAAGCCAACACGCAGAATCCATCACTGGTAAGTCCTATCAGGATGCTTTAAGGATGTAAGACAGACTTGTGCAAAAAATCAAAGCTAAGTATCTGCTTAAAGCTTCCTTGCATATGAGCACTGTTTCAGTCCTCACTCCTGTCCCATTGATATAGTAGAGACATTATGCCCTCTGCAAGAGCAGAAAGAAAACAGAGGCCAGCCCACTCCACTGGCACATTGTGTTCAGTTGTTGACACCAAATTAACATACTGCATCCTAACTTTGGGAAATCAGCTCTACCACTTTGATTGGATTCACCCTTTCATAACCAGTGCTATTAGTTCTGTCTTGGAACAATTCCCACACCACATCCCAGGGTTGCCTAAAAAGGGGCAGACAGCAGTTTTAGTGATCTCTACTTACAAAACAATTTTCAGAGACTGTTTGACTGAACATCAAATTGTAAACTGGAGTCATTCTGTTCTGTTTGTCAGTTTTAGGGAGGACAGTAATTCAAATTTTAACTGCATGACTTTGGCACATTTTATTTACAGAGCATAGGTCATCTTGAAAGCAGCACTCAAGGAGATGACAACTCTAGCATGGTTAGTTAAAAACACTGCTTTTCTGCCTTTCATCTCACATGGATCTAGAGCTCACTGCCCCTTTTTTGTGACGTGTGCTCTACCTGCAAATTGTCCCAATTGCCAGTTTGCTACAAGGTTTACTTGAAGGATGAATAGATGTTGAAAATGACTAACACAAGAGCCAAACTCAGCTTTTTCCAGTTGTAGACCACATACGTGGCCTGGAGAAAACACTCACAGGATTAAGTTCTCCCTTAGCTTAAGTCAAAAAAACAGAAAATGTGTTAATTTAAGCCAATTTTTTGGCTGAGTTCTGGAGCTCTAGGAGTTGTCCTCCAGAAAGAAAAACATCCACAAAGTCTTTAAAAGGAATACTAAGGCTTTTTCACCATAAGGCTCATTTCTGCTGGTCGTCATTTATTGCTGGACCTCACTTCCAGCTCATGGGGCACCTGAGCTCCAGGATGTAAAATGTCACATTTCAGAGCTGCTCCAGGTCTGCCCCAATTACCTTGTCATTATCCAAAGGATCCTTTTGCACAAATGGCTGGATGAATTCTTCTGGTCCAATATAATTAAGTCTCTCCTAAATAAAGCACACAAGCAGCCAAGTCATATCCTATGTCAACCTGCATTTCAAAAAGAGAGGAAGGATGAAATCATATTTGAAGTATAACAACTCACAAGCTCTATGTGTGTCAGCTGCTGAGCTAACGTGTAGGGATCATTGCAGACTGTGATTACGTCCCTCTGGATGGACTCGGGCTTGGTCTTTAGAACCGTGAGGCAATCTGTGGATGTGGCATCGATTATTGAAAGTACTTCCTCATACTGGCTAACAGTGGCCAGCTTCCAAACCAGGTTCTGGAGGAGCTGCTGAACGTTCTTCCAATACATCTGTCATGACATGAAACAATCGGAAGATGCTTTCAAAATGTAAGAAGATAGTATTACAGTCCGCATGACACCAAAACAGATTGATGCTGATACCTGTATGTGTTGTCAACTCAAGATATGCTCTACTATGTAAGTTTCTAATACCGGCATTTCATCAGACCTAAAGGAATCCAGCTGAGGATTTAAACACCAATTTCTCACAGATTCAATAGTGACCTGGTTAGCTCAAAGAACAGCAGAAAAGACGTACAGAATCAACTAAATGAAAAGTACCACCAACCACCAGACAAAATACAAGAAATGAAAATACTCCATCTTCTGCTTAAGACCACAGAAAAAGCAATAGACGGTCATTCAATGATGAAAAAAGGGCCTGCTTCTCTCTGGAGTAAACCAAGACCAATTTCACTGAAGTCAGAGTTAAAACTTGCAGTAAATCTGAGAAAAATAAGATAATAAAACAATCTCTCTTTTCTTTCACCTTTTTAAGTTAGTGGTTTAAGTTAGTGGTTGAAGTTCAAGTAAGGCAGTTTAAGTTAACAGGAGTGACAAATTTAAGTAGGAGCAGGACTCAGCTCAAGTAGATAGATCTGTGTAATTGAGCCCAAGGTGGTTACTCTTCCCAATTCCAGATCCCATCCAAAAGCCATTAAAGTAAAACCTAAGTGGCTGAAAAAAGGAGCATCCAAAACCTATTGACCGATGTCCAACAGTCACATTATAGTGTGATAAGCCCAAGGCAGGAATGTTTCCTGTATTCTAATGAATTTGTCATTTCCTCCAAAGCTGCCATTTATACGGATTTCCAAATTTACTCAAATACAACAGCACCACCTTGGGTCAGATTCATTCCTGAAATTAGTTGTGCTCAACGAAAGCTGAATTTCTCTTGTTACTCGGTAAATTGTTTTCTGCTTAGATGTATTTTGATTTTCTAGACAAATACACACAGCATAATTTTTCACTGGGGTCGGTGGGGACAGAACAGGGGAATCTCAAGCTTTTAAAGAGAAGGATCTACACTTTGCTCATGGAGACGCAGACATATTACTTCAAGTGCTGCACTTCCATAAACAGGTGTTAGGTGACACACACAGAGACTTCCTTCATTTCATGTAAGAGAACTATATGAAGCATTTTCTTGCCCAGCTGGTAATCAACTGATAATGAAAAAACATTTAAAATACTCAGGATGAATTCTGGCTACTGATGGAAAACACATAATAATCAGTGGGTTAAGCTTCAAAGCAAAAAAAATAAACCTTGCCTGAAATTGTGGTTCAGGTCAACCCAGAACTGGTAGCAAAATCAGGGAGAAAATGGGTGAACGTACAAAGCTGAACCACCTAATTCTGGTTAATCTGCTTCTGTAGCTGGAAAACCCAAGAAAAAAGGCAAACTAGCAGAGATACCCTCCAAACCAGAACAAGAAATCAGGGTAATTAGTTCACATCTGATCTAACAGCAGTTAAACATAACAAACATCGTTCTGTCCAGTGATGAGGTAAAACGCCTTGGCACAAAGGCAGAAAGAAATACCAGTTTCATCTCACACCTCACAGATGTACCTGAGCCCACAAAACCAACATCCAAATCATCTTTTGAGCCTCAGTCTCGTCTTGAGCAAAGAGGCAGTGACCTCGAGGAATTCTGTGTGAGGATAAGCATGTACTGCACTTTGCACCCATAACAGGTATTTGCTGTTGGACCATTACTTAATCTCATGCGTTTTTTCAATATCATATATATATAGATATATATTTAACAACACACCGATGAACTCACATCATGTCTTTTATCAATTAGATAATAATTTGATTGTAGTATGGCTACCAGTCAGCCTAAACATATGGCCTTCCTCTAAATTAGGTTTATCCTTTCCGCTTCTTTGTCCCACAGTCTCATTTTTGATTCTATATTCACACTGAAAATGCTGATATTTATTTATATTTAAAAACCTCTGATGACAGGACAGCACAGGAGAAAGTGATGGCACACTTCACCTCAAGGTCACCCCTTTGTGTCTGTCCTGTATGGATAGTGACTGGAAGTATCATTACTACTTGCTAGATATGGAATATCACATGTTAAATGAGTTTCCGCAGTCAATCTCACTATATGGGCAGAGAGGAACCTGACGAAATTCAACAAGGGCAAGTGCAGGGTACTGCATCTGGGGAGGAATAACCCCATGCATCAGTACAGGTTGGGGGCTGACCTCCTGGAGAGCAGCGGTGTGGAAAGGGACCTGGGAGTCCTGGTGGACAACAGGATGACCATGAGCCAGCAATGTGCCCTGGTGCCCAAGAAGGCCAATGGCATCCTGGGGTGCATCAAGAAGAGTGTGGCCAGCAGGTCGAGGGAGGTCATCCTCCCCCTCTACTCTGCCCTGGTGAGGCCGCATCTGGAGTCCTGTGTCCAGTTCTGGGCTCCCCGGTTCAAGAAGGACAGGGAACTGCTGGAGAGGGTCCAGCAAAGGGCTACTAAGATGATTAGGGGTTTGGAGCATCTCTCTTATGAGGAAAGGTTGAGGGACTTGGGTCTTTTCAGTCTAGAGAAAAGAAGACTGAGGGGGGATCTTATTAATGCTTATAAATACTTAAAGGGAGGGTGCCAGGTGGATGGGAACAGTCATTTTTCAGTGGTACCCAGTGATAGGACAAGAGGTAACGGGCACAAACTTGAACACAGGAAGTTCCATCGTAACATGAGGAGGAACTTCTTTACTGTGAGGGTGGCAGAGCACTGGCACAGGCTGCCCAGAGAGGTTGTGGAGTCTCCCACTCTGGAGACATTCAAAATCCAACTGGACGCTGTCCTGTGCAATGTGCTGTACGTGTCCCTGCTGTGGCAGGGGGGTTGGACTAGATGATCTCCAGACGTCCCTTCCAACCCTGACCATCCTGTGATCCTGTGATATCGTATCATAGTGGGAAAAAAACAGAAGAGAGGTCAGTGCAATGTTGGGCTGCACACGACAAGACACCAGGATACAGGACATGGCTTTGGTGTGACTGCATACACTCATCAAGTGTGTCACAGAAAAAGCCACTGATAAATTTTTCTATGGAACTAATCAGGAAATGGGAGGTAATGGCTGATGGGAAAGGTTTCAAAAGATATACATTGAAACAAAGGTCAGTTAAGTGGTAAAAGGGACCAGTACAACTAGAAATATCTCATGAGCATGATAACCTCTCAGGACACAGAGAGGGAAAAAGTGGAAAGAATGGAATTAAATTGAGGGAGAAGAGGGGGAAAAAATAAGCCCACTGTGGTTTTTCCAAAGACCTTTTTTTGATGGAGCAATATGTTAGCATGATGAACAGTTTTAGTTGGACTCTTACTGATAGCTCTTAACAGTACTGAAGCACAATAATTTGGGAAGTGGAATAAGAGGCTACAAGTAGAAGAGCTATAGCAAGCAGGAATAGGAAACACTACTTCCTTTGTATCCTTCAAGGTAATGACTCACACAAATACAAGCAATCTGTAGAAAAGCAAGGTCAAGGAAATTGCCATGTACTGTTCCAAGCAGTTCACAATAACGCGAGTCAATTTACTACAGCGCTTGCTTTCCCTTTGTCTTTCTAAAGGAAACATCAAAGTCAAAAAAAGCTCAAAGCTAGAGCTAGAAAAGATCTATAGCTCGCTGCCAGAGTAAGATTGCTTCCTAGCGCTCATTTTCTAGCAGTTTGTACATCTGCCTTTCCCCTCATAGATGATTCCACTGTTTAAACTGTCTGTATTGCCAAAAACTTCACTGTAGATAACCCTTCCCTGTTGCCATTTCACTCTTACATCCACCAACTTAACTTCCTCCAGGCGAAATAGCTCTCTCTCTTTTTTACAGTAAGTATTTTTCAAGTGGGTGTGAGTCCTCAATCTTATTACTTTTCCTTCAAATGAACTTCAGTTCCCTACCTTCCTATTAAGAGTATCCAGAAACAAAGCAATAGTGCAGGAGTACCATACAGGGAAAGGTGCCTCCTGGCATTCCCACAGTGAAGGCAAACCTATTGCCTCTCCACAGTCCAAAGCCCCCTCTTGCAGAAACGCTAAGCTTCCCCATCAAATTTGGTATCTTTTTCGTTTGTATTCGTACTGCCTCTCACTCTCTTGTCCCATCTTCTTTTGTCCTTCCCCACTTTCACAAAATCAAAATGTATGTCAGCTTCCAAATTCAGTTTAGGTTTGTTCTCTTACATCCTTGTTTACAGTCTCTCAAGATCTTTCCAGGCCTTTGACAGTACTCGCAACTCCCCCCAGTAAAGCTTACCTACATGCTTGTCAATGTGCTGTTTGCTGCCTCATCCATACCATTATTCAAAAGCTTACATAAGGAACACCAGCCCCTCAGGAACACTAGAAACTTGATGCCATTTAGCAATTGCTCTTTACATTTATAGTTCTTCCAAATGCCACTCCAGTGTCTTTTGTAATCTTAGTATTATGCCAGCTACACATGGTCTGCTTACCGAAACCATTAATTGTGTTTCCACTAAGTATAAACCTTGGCTTTTGACTGAGTTTATTTCAGTACTTACAAGACAAGCACCAGTTAAGCATCAGAATATTTCAGAAGACCTCTGTGAAACCTTACTTCCATCTGAGAACTTGGACTTAGAAAAAGGTCAAGTGATTTCCTTGTATGTTCAATCCAGAGGAAGGAATGAGACAGACTTCCTCTGAGTCCGTATCTGATGCTTTAAGCTCAAGACAATTCTTCCTGGTTCAGTTTTCTTTTAGAAACTTTTTCCCAAACCTGCTATAACTCTTACATTGACCAACAGGTCAGAGGCCTGATTCCAACACACCTTACTCACACAAAGAAATTATCAACATCAGTAGGGATTTCTCAGAAACGCAAGGCTTCCCAGTGTCCTGTTTAGCTTCTTCCAAGCAGAATCACTAAAATGAAAAATACTAATACCCACCAAGTTGTGTCTGTCTGCACAATATGCAATTATATTATGAGTTACGGGATGGAGTGAACCTTGCATGTGCTTTGAAAAGGATCTGCTTATGCTGTGTGGTTTCTTCCTAGGCCTAGGTACCAGACAGAACATTTTGCCTACAAGCACCTTCATAATAAGTTAGCTTAGCCACCCAGAGCCATACCATGTTATTAACAACAACAAAACTGCAATATCAAAGCATTAAAGGAATGCCTTTTTATCCAATAACTTTGTGCACAGACAACTTACCTCATCACCACTGGCTATTCTTTGTGCCAACTCCTTTAAGTTCCTCATCATTCTTTCATCTCGGAAATCATAAGGAAATTTCTCTGTCCATTCAGTCAACAGTTGTAGGATTTTGGGTGCAATTTTTCGTATCCGGTTCTATTTGAAAACAGTAAGGAGGAATGTTACGTGTAACAGCAATACAGCAAATACCTAACCCTAACCTAAAGGAAATAGAGTTCCCTTCTGTAGGATACTGTGGAGCAAAGGGTATGAAGGTCAGTTGAATTTTTTAAGCTTAATTTAATTAAGCATTGGATTACAGGCCAGAACCAATAGCCACTGAAGCCAGTGAAGAAACTCTCATTGGCTTAACTGACCTGGAAATTAGGTCCCAGGAAGATGGAAATCTTAGAATGATTCCCCTCATTATCAGGAGTGTCTCAGTGCAAGACATTTATTAGTGTTTCCATAACTTATGGCTAACTATCAACAAAGAAAGTGATAAACACCAGTTCTGCCAAGACTTACGCATGCACTGTAACTTATAGTGAGAAACCAGCGGAAATGTTCAAGTATCATAATTTAATATGTGTAATTTTCTACTGGGGTGAAGGTTCTATCCAAACGTCCACATCCTGCCTCCTTTTAACTCTAGACATGACACACAAAACCCCATGTGTTCCCATGCAAAGGCACCAGCAATCTAAGCCACTCCACAAAGACTGTAGCAAGAGTGTAGCTTAAGCACACAAGACAGGTCAGTGTAATTCCCACTGATGTGCTTAATTCATCATTATGTCTTTCCAACATTTTGCCATTATACGTCAAGACATTCGGAACCCTGAAACAAAAGTGACCACTGCAGGGCCAGTGCAGGATACGTCATTAACACAAGCACTTTTGTTTCTGGCCCATGTACTGGCAAAAGAAACAGTGCAGCAGTAGCAACAGTCTTCAGGGAGGACAAGCTGAACAGTGTGGAAATTTCCCATGAATGCCAGTGAATAAAGGGTCAAATTCTCGTTGCTTGTATGAGGTTTTCAATCTATTAAATCCTCAATAGAGCACTGTCTCGAGTAGGAACATTTTGCTGTGAGCAGGGTAGAGAAAGAATCATAAGATCACAGGATCACAGGATGGTCAGGGTTGGAAGGGACGTCTGGAGATCATCTAGTCCAAACCCCTGCCACAGCAGGGACACATACAGCACATTGCACAGGACGGCATCCAGTTGGGTTTTGAATGTCTCCAGAGTGGGAGACTCCACAACCTCTCTGGGCAGCCTGTTCCAGTGCTCTGCCACCCTCAGAGTAAAGAAGTTCCTCCTCATGTTATGATGGAACTTCCTGTGTTCAAGTTTGTGCCCGTTACCTCTAGTCCTATCACTGGGCACCACTGAAAAATGACTGTTCCCATCCACCTGGCACCCTCCCTTTAAGTATTTATAAGCATTAATAAGATCCCCCCTCAGTCTTCTTTTCTCTAGACTGAAAAGATCCAAGTCCCTGAGCCCTTCCTCATAAGAGAGATGCTCCAAACCCCTAATCATCTGAGTAGCCCTTTGCTGGACCCTCTCCAGCAGTTCCCTGTCCTTCTTGAACCGGGGAGCCCAGAACTGGACACGGTGCTCCAGCTGCGGCCTCACCAGGGCAGAGTAGAGGGGGAGGATGACCTCCCTCGACCTGTTGGCCACACTCTTCTTGATGCACCCCAGGATGCCATTGGCCTTCTTGGGCACCAGGGCACATTGCTGGCTCATGGTCATCCTGTTGTCCACCAGGACTCCCAGGTCCCTTTCCACACCGCTGCTCTCCAGGAGGTCAGCCCCCAACCTGTACTGATGCATGGGGTTATTCCTCCCCAGATGCAGTACCCTACACTTGCCCTTGTTGAATTTCATCAGGTTTTTCTCTGCCCAACTCTCCAGCCTATCCAGGTCACGCTGTATGGCGGCGCAGCCTTCCAGCGTGTCAGCCACCCCTCCCAGTTTTGTATCATCAGCAAACTTGCTGATGGTACACTCTATCCCTTCATCCAGGTCATTGATGAAGATATTGAACTGGACTGGACCCAGTACTGACCCCTGAGGGACACCACTTGTTACTGGCCTCCAACTGGACTCTGCACCACTAATCACAACCCTCTGAGCTCTATCTGTCAACCACTGTTCAATCCACCCCACTGTCCATTCATCTAACCTACACTTCCTAAGCTTAACTATAAGGATGTTATGGGAGACAGTGTCGAAAGCCTTGCTGAAGTCAAGGCAGACAACATCCACTGCCCTTCCCTCATCCACCCATCCAGTCATGCCATCATAGAAGGCTATCGGATTAGTCAGACATGACTTCCCCTTGGTGAATCCATGTTGACTACTTCTGATAACCTTCCTTTCCTCCAGATGCTTGGAGATGACGCCCAGAACAAGCTGTTCCGTCATCTTTCCAGGGATGGAGGTGAGGCTGACTGGCCTATAGTTTCCCGGGTCATCCTTCTTGCCCTTTTTGAAGACTGGAGTGACATTGGCTTTCCTCCAGTCCTCAGGCACCTCCCCTGTTCTCCAGGACCTTTCAAATATGATGGAGAGCAGCCCAGCAATAGCTTCCGCCAGCTCCCTCAGCACTCACGGGTACATCCCATCAGGGCCCATGGACTTGTGAATATCCAGTTTGCTTAATTGATCCCTAACAACTTCTTTGACCAGGGGAAAGTCATGCTTCCTCCAGATATTCTCTGTTACCTACAAAGTCTGAGACTCCTGAGAGCTGGCTCAAGCAGTGAAGACAGAAGCAAAGAAGGCATTCAGCAACTCTGCCTTCTCTGCATCATCTGTCACCACGGCACCCGTCTCGTTCAAGAGCGGGCCCACATTTTTCCTGGTTTTCCTTTTGTCTCCTATATACTTAAAGAAACCCTTCCTATTGGTCTTGACATCCCTCGCCAGGTTCAATTCCAAGGCTGCCTTGGCTTTCCTCGTTTCTTCCCTGCATACCCTGACAGTGTTCTTATACTCGTCCCAAGTCATCAGCCCACTTTTCCACATCTTGTGAACTCCCTTCTTCCACCTGAGCTTTTTCAGAAGATCCCTGCTCAGCCATGCAGGTCTCCTTCCCTTGCCCGCTTTCTTGCTCTTCGGGATGCACCTATCCTGAGCTTGGAGGAGCTGGTGCTTGAATACCAGCCAGCTCTCTTGAGCCCCCTTACCCTCTAGAGCCCTCTCCCATTTGATTTCTCCCATCAATTTCTTGAAGAGCTCAAAGTTAGCCCTCCTGAAGTCTAAGGTTTCAACCCTACTTGTCATTTTGTGCATACTGCACTTAATCCTGAACTCTATCTTCTCGTGATCACTACAGCCAAGTTTGCCCCCAACCTTAACATCCTCCACCAGTCCCTCTTTGTCAGTACTACATCCAGTAGTACACCTCTCCTTGTGGGCTCAAGACATTTGACTGGAATTAACAGGATTCCCTGAGAGTAAGGGATCTTACCTTGTCCAGGCCAGGCTCACATAATCTCTGGTGCTCAACGCACAGATGGCAGACTTTGGCCATGAGCTCATATGGATGCATGAACAGGCGTGAACTGAGAAGGAAGGTGAAGATGTATGCCCTCTGCAAACAAGAGGAAGACAGAGACATGGATAAATTACCACCAGTTTTATATTTTCTCAAAATGTGTTCCTGACAAATCAGTTCCTAATACTTTACTATCTCCAGAAGAAAACTCTGCATGTGGCTGTGACAACAGCTATTACTACAGTAAGCATTTAATTTAACACTTTTCATTGCTTCAGAATCAGCGTTATAAATTTGTGCTTGAGCCAAGTTATGCAAGATTTAACCAAAACAAGGCAAGGCAGGGCTGGCTTAGCTCTCCTATTACACACAGTCTTATTACAAGCTCAGTACCTGAAATTACTCAGAATAAAATTGCAACTCATCTTCTCTTGTTCCACAGTAAACATTTGTGAGAGCCATTACCAGGTTACATAACTCTTTATAGCTGATAATGGAATGAATCTCATGCTGCAAGTCCAAGCTACTTGAACAGAGAAATCTTTTCTGCTTCCACATTGCTAGTGAAAGTAAATAGTCTTCAGAAAAAGAACTAAAGAAGATGCCAGTTGACCAGATTGTTGAGGTAACTGAATTTTGCCACATACACCACCTTTACTATGCTGTGTTTGCCTGTCTGATCTCAGTAAACCGCACACTATGACCTTGTGCTTCCTTTAAGAATCCCCAAATACTGTTAATTTCTCAGAGTATTGCATGTCTCCTGAGTGAAAGTAGAGGGAACTACATAGCTTAATTTCACGGAATTAAAATTAGTGACTCGTTCTGAGGTTACAAGACAAGGCTTCTTATTTTGCTTTGATTTTCCATGTATCATGATTTGAACTCATTGTGAGATGGATATTCAAAAGATTCATTCCACTCCCCACGTTGCCAGTAGTTAAGTATCTATGGCACCCACAAGAAAGATTCTACAATGTTCCAGTTCTAGGGACTTGGAATAAATCATCATGTCTGACCAACTGATGTCTAAATTGCTACATGTTTAAATTTTATATTAAATATTAATGGTTAAGCACTAGCTTAAGCACAGTCCTGTGCTGCTGTTAACTCTGACCCAAGCTAAAAAAGATCCTGTCTTGAAAACGTGAATAGACCTATGACAGTAATAGAAGCTGAGTATAAGCAGAGTTATGTCTTCAGCAAGAGCCTTTCAACAAGCAGAGACGCAGTTTCATCATCCCTCAGTCATCACCAACTGCCCCCCCCAACCTTTTGATATCATTCTTCTTTTCTAATAAAATGTCTCAATGCACAGGTGCATCTAGACAGGCCAAAAATTCTCAGATGACAAATGTCCTGTTCTCACATAAAGGCTCTGCTGATTCCAAACAGTGTGGTACTAGTTCAACATTTCAGTTGCTAATTGCAAGATACATGTGGACCATGTATCCAAGCAATGGGAAATATGCATTAAAAACTGTTTTTAAACTAAATACATTCATCCTGTCACACCGGTGGTCATGCCCTTCTCCTCAGCTTGCTTGAGAGATTTTTAAGGGTTAATGGTACGTACAACCCATCAAAAAATAAGCCACACTAGGTACTTTATAAATGAGTCACCAGGGTTGTGCACCTCACAATAGGAGTAGTAAAGAACTAGACTTCCTAGGTTAGGTGACTTACTGCATGCTGCACTCACATGAAGCACGTGTTTATCCTATCATTGCTGATCAGTCACTTGAACCTCTTCCTTAGCAATTTGATGTGACACATTCTGCTTTTGTTGCACATGTGAAAGTTCCCCTTTATGAGATGCACCAGGCCTAGCCATATATAGCTAGCTAAGTGTATACGCTTACATCAGGATAGTAATCTACATCGGGTACCAAGTGCTGGATCAGAGCTTCCAGAGACCCTGACAGGAGGTTGTTGTCATGGTAATAGAGCCCTCCACAGTTGTCCTCTTTCAACTGATGCAGGTTCCTGTTATAGCCGCTGCTGTCAAACATAGCTGCAAAAGGAGGCATCTGTGGCATCCTTTCCTGAGGAGACACACAAGAGAGATATGTGATAATTGCCAGAAGGTGCAACGTAAGAGACTTTCTACACTCCAGAGATAGTATTGCACTAGGAAGAGAACCCAGCATCACACCCTGGGTTGTCTGCATGCAGCAGTAAAGATTGTACAGACAAGATAAGACAGATAAGAGGTGAAGGTTAAGAGTTAGAAGAAGCATACAAGAATCCTGAAAGGTTTTGGGAACTCAAACTTTCTGTAAGGCTTTTGGGGATGTGGTATAACGTTCATGGATAACTTCGGGCAAATCCTCACAGTAGCTACCTCAGACCAGCACTCTAATGGGGAAGTGTGTTCAGGCTGTTACGGGCTGACACAGCCCCAGTCAGTGCAGAGGAAGAGAGACTGAAGTGATGCCCTGAAGAGGTTATGTGCGAGGTTAGTCTCCTTATGCAACACAACAGCCATGTAACCGCAATCAAAAGCTCCAATTTCCTAACTCCACCCTGGTAAATTAGTGCTGGGTTTTTCCAATTGCACTGACAGGTGTGACCCAGGCTAAAGCCTGATCCTACAGCACATCTGTCCCAACCTACTCTCTGAGGGCTTCCACAGAAATTTAGAAAAAAATGCCTGTGTATAGTCGCTTACCAATGTTGTCCAAGTTCACTAGTGATATCAAAGATGCAAGCAGCCAGAGATCCGTTAAACCCTCTCTCTGAATTCTGCGACAATCTAAAGATCGAGCCCTGTGTTTTCCAGCTTCAGATTTTCTTAACACTTAAGGAAAAATAAAGCAACTACTCATCAATCTGCATCTCAGTGCCTGTGGAATAAAAACATCTTACCAAGGAAAAGATCAGCCAGTGCTGCAGGCTGTTCAGTCATCCAGAGCACTGGGTGGGTGGCGATGGAGCTATGACCACCCAAGAGCTCTTTTGGTGACAAAGTATGTGAAAAGACCAAAAGACAAAATCTCCCTGATTACTTGAGCACTGAGTTATACCCTCCTTCCCTCTCCTCTCCCCTCCCCTGTTTTCTGGGAGCCACAGTTCTTGCCAGCTTAAGGAATCTGGGTTTTTTGACTGAAAGTAAGTTTGTGCCCAATTTTAACCACAAATGTGTGCTGTTTTTAACTCTACTACAGCAGTTACTGGGCTGTGAGTGCTAATGGGCCAGCCGCATTTGGGGAGTGGACAGATCAAATGCAAAAAGGTATTGCACACTGCTACCTCTCCTCTCCTCTCCACAACTGTGAGGCAAGGGAGATCAAACTGAGAAGATAATATCCACAAGCTACTGTGCTCATGTGTTGACAGAGCATGTGCGTGTGCCTACGAAAAGTGTTAATGCCTCTGAACCGTCATTGTGAGTGCAAATGCTGTTGCTTTTCTCTCCATTGTATTGAATCCTAGCTGGGAAAAAAGCTCTTTAAAGCCACAGACCTCACCAGTCTGTGAAGGTACTCCATGTTGAGAACAAGTGGTGATGCAGCCACCTGGAGATAAATAGCGTGCTGCCATCTGTGTGTGCCGCAACTCACAACAAAGCACTTTTCAGAGTGAGCTCAGTGGAGATGAGAAGCTGTTAAGTTATTAGCTAGACTCCTGGGGACCTGAAGCACCACACAGGGAACCACGGACTTGCTGCTGCAGGCAGCATGTCCGGACAATGGAGACATTCAAACCAACACAAGACTGAGGGATTTACTAAGTAAACAGTAAGAGAAAGCCAAAAAGAGTTGCAAAGACAGAGAAGGACAGTGAGGAGAGTCTCGTGGCCTACGTGACCTGTGCTCATCCCACCTTGCGAGATGCCAAAAGATATCCCACCTTGCGAGATGCCAAAAGATATCTGCATCAAAATGGGAAAGAGTGAGGAGTCTCCATTTCTGAAAAGTGACATTAGTCACTCTGTGCAGCTGTTCAACCAGCTGTTCAATTCCATCCAGCCCAATGAATTGGGAGAAGAGAAGAATAAAGTAAATACATGTGCCACAGCATAAGAGCATGAGGTGCACAACTGAAGAAAACAAGGCTCCTGTACAAGAGAGTTCAGCTCACTGGGCAGGTGAGGTACAACCCAACCACGGCCAGTCTGCAACAATAAAGCATTCTGATGCATAAAGACTCTCGGTCTTTCAGGCTCTCTGCAAGGCTAGCAAAGTTTAAGAAACAAAGTATTACTAACAAGCTGACAGGAACCTTCTGCAGCATTTCCTAGGTTTTCATACTGTGTAAAGCTCACCATGTTTTAACTGCAAGCTGCAGACTTAAACAAATCCAAAATATTCTGCAGCCCAGTGGTGCTGAAAGATGTCCTGTTTGCACCAGAATTCAGAAGTCTTTTTAGCTACTGTAGCAAAGTTTATTCAGCCAAAAGGCAAGTGGTAGTGGACAGTGTGTAAACACTGCCCCCCACCAAACATTTGCAGCCCTGTGGATCCAAGGTAATACTAACAGGGAAAGTGAGAAAGGCTAGTTTACATCTGCAAAACAGCTCAACATCAACACTGGCACTGTAAAAACCCAAAGAGAGTAGTTGTTTCAATCCAGATCCCGTATTAACCAAAACAGCCCAATTCAGTGTAAGACTGGAATCTGCAAAGGTTTTAGCTAGCCTAGCCAGCAATTAGTTGTGATTTCATATAACCCTCACCACCCAAAGCAGACTCAGGCAGTATGTCAATTCATCAGAGATACAATGTTTGGGGAAAACCCCTCACTTCCACCATAGCATCAACTTCTAGCATGGTAAGAACTGAAACAGGTGTGAATTGCAGAAGGGTTTTTCTCCAATGTATTTTACACATGCACATGATATTTTACTGTCCATTAAAATACAAGGCTTTTTAGAAGGTCAGCAGGCAGTGCGTAAATTCTAATAACTAACTCTCAAAGGGAATAAGACCTTTTTGAAGCTTGCAGTCCCCTAACTCTTAGCAAAACAATTACTCCCAGGACCACATGGATCTTTCTTCATAGAAAACTAAATTTGAGACACACAGAGCCTCCTAATGCCTTATCAAGAGGAAAGGAAAAAGTCATCAGATGATTAATAGATACACTGATTCATAACAATAAAATAAAATTCCCCAAAGTCTGGCCCCAAAAGGTACATACTGGCTAACTTGTTTGCTATCTATTTCTGGAAGCTGCTTGACAGAGATCAGTTCTGCTTCAGTGTGACATCAGGTCGTACAGCAAAGAGATGTTCTGTATGCTCTGCGTTCAGACAGTGAGGATTTCACTTGTAAGTGAAGAAGACCCAGGACACATTTCCCATGTGATGAAAAGGGACGATTCATACAACACATGCTTTTCAAGCAGGACTCCTTTATTACCTTGACCTTGACTCTTTTGCTGTATTTTACACGGAGGTGGACACACAACGCGGCATGCTTAGTTTTAGTCAGCTCAGGAGCCAAACACATAACACCAAACCCTGTCTTCAGAATAACCTGAGTGGAAGTGAAATTTGGTCACAGAGCAGAATCTGGTCCACAAATCCTTGGCATATAGAGCGGAGGTATCTTGGGACCTAAGAATATTGATAAACGACAGCAACACAATGTCTGACAAGCAGGAATTAGAAAAAAAGACAGGAAGACAGGAAATATGATTCCGGTGAAAGACATCCTGAGAGTTAAAACTGGAACTTTTTTAACTGGCCTTTGGAAACATTTGGCTATCACTAACATGGAAAACATTTCTCTCTCTCTTTTTTTATTTTTTTTTTTAAAGAAGGAAAAGAGTGGTGGTTTTTTTTTGGTTACAGATCTGACTTGAAGGAAAGACCAATGAAATAATTTCCTGGCTCTACCAGTGATGTTACCCCATGACAGCAAGAAGTCAATATTCTCTGCATTCTGGAAAGAGGAATAAAACATTTTTTCTGCCTGTAGTGTCATTATGGAGAACATGAGATCTTGGGTGTTAAGGTCCAAATTCTGACCTTGAGTAGCCTCTGACAGAAAAGAAGTCTCAGTCTTCACAGTAACACTCATGTAAATAGAAAGCCAGAACCAAAGGCGATGTGCTCAAAACACCACCATTTCCTGCAGGAGCTGAGTTCCAGTTTAGCAAAACTAAAGGAATCAGACGTAGCTTCCAGGCTGCCAAGTGCTTGTCCAAACCTCTATGTTCAGCAACAGAAAAAATATCTGTTTTCTACTAGCACCAGCAGAAGGTTGCATTGGTTTGTTTTCATTTACATTAAAGACCTTAGTCTGCATGTCAGGTGTATAAAATAAAGCCAACAATATGGACAGCTCATATCCTTTATAGAAGTACCCACTGAGGATTCAGTAGTAGCCATGAAAGGTGCCTTTAAAGCCACTGCCAAACATTTTCAGCTCCTCTGTTATATACAGGTATCTCCTATACTACACCCCTCAACCAGAGGAATGGTGACTGATTTTGTTATGAGTCCAAAGGCATACCTCCTCATAGAAGATGTAAACCTCAGGTGTGCAATTACATCCCCTCCGAGCTGCTTCACCATACAGTCAGAAACCCCAAACCACATTTAGCAGGTGATTAGCATCTTGTTCTTCAGGACACCATTATAAAATTGAAGTATAGCAAAATAAAAGACTGCTGGGGAAAGGCCTACACATCTTAACAGCTTGCACCAACCTGGGAAAGTCTAAGCAAGTCAGAATGAGCCTCGGCTTTAACATATAGAAAGGAAGTAAGGACTAGGTTCTTGCCAGCAACATCCAGGTTTCTCTTAAGCACTTACAGAGAAGTGTGGAGTATTTTAGACAATGACCCAAGCTACCCAAAACAAAAGCATACCAGACAGAGGCCACTGGTTGCATTCCATACAGCTGGGTGTGTTTGCTTTGCTTACAAAGCATTTGTTTTTGCACTGAAAGGTAAAGTGAAATTCAACAGCTCAAACTATTGAGAAGATAAGAAACCTGAAAAACTCCCAGATCGGTGTTTCACATGCCTTACTTGCAGAAACTAAGATCACAGAACTATCCCAGCTCAAGTCGTCTTGCTTCCATTCTTCCATGAAGAATTTGCCATACAATGCTGACAGTGTGACTTCAGCACCAACTTTGACTTACAGTTCCTTCCTACATATTGTTCTTCCCAGAAATACTTCTTATTAACTGTATCTTGTAAGAGGCAGAGTACAGAATTTCATTCTCACATAGGAGATGGAAAGAGGAATGACATGGGGTTTTTCCTGGCTGAAATTGAGAGCAAGATTAAAAGCAACTCAGAAGGAATACATCACAGAGTAAGAAGACGACTAAAACTATCCATAGGTGATACTGCCGGACAGCGACATAACAGTAGAAACACATCTTGCACACAGCAGGGACCAGAGCATTGCAGTCTCTGGCAGGGCAAGCAAGCACCTATGGCAGGCATAATAAACCCAAGCCTTGAGATCCTTGTTCATTTTCACTAAAACAGCAGAGGATGAAAGTTTTTTCAAGTTCTCAAAAAACTACCCAGGCTATAATAGGTTGCAAAGGAAAAAGAAAAACCCCAGTAAGCAAAGAATAGATGAGGAACTGAATTTCAATGAAAGGCATTTTCCTTCTGAATGTGCAAAGTAACTTTTTCTTGGATCTATAAATATATTCATCTGATGATGCAGGAAGGTCAGATGCAGCACTGCCGACTAATCACTCATATATTAGGATGGATGCTGTATTACTTGAAACTAAAGTCATTGGATACTGAACTGCAAAAGCGTGATGGATATGAATGCATTTGTGTGTATGCTTGGGAGCATCAGGAAAAGTGCAGGTGGGTTAAGAATGCCTTGAATTTCTCAAAATCTGCAAGGGTGGAAAAAGGGAAGAAAACAACCAAGTTCCTCTTGATGCTGATGTGCTGTAAATCCATGTCTCCTGCTTAAGCCCCAAGAACAAACCTCACTTCTACCCTTTCCCCATGCTCTTCTTCTGTGGGGCAGGAAGAGCAACGCCAGTCTAATGATTCTGAGGGTGGCCTTACCACAGCATTGCTGCAGTGCCAGACAAGCACATGCAGGTAAACCACATCATGGCAAAAATCCCAATTGCAGGAAAAGTACTCAGGCCAAGGGAGAGGATAGAACATAAGTTCCTCCGAACCAAAACACATGAAGCAATTTGTCTGTATTGCTGAACACACAAAAGTAGCAGCCTTGAAACACAGAATGTGAAAAGAAGACCAAACGTAAAACATATTAGCTTTCTCAATGCGCTTGTATCTTACCATGACCACAATGCAGCTGAGATTTCTAACTGTAGGTTAAAATTGAGGAGGTCACAATTATTAAAAAAGACACTATATAAAGCATGCTCCATCACTGACTAATCTTTTTATTAAGTTCATTTCTAAGTTATTTTTTAATTTATGGACAATTTCTTAATTTGGATGATGTCCTTTTAATATTTTAATTCAATTTTCAGTTCAAAATAAGGCTGTTCTCCCATAAAAGTGGGGGTTTTAAACCTTGTAAATCTCTTTGATAATCCCATTTCTTTTTTTTTTTTCCGGTTTCAGAGAAGAAGTTTAAAACATGAGCCATACAGGTTAAGTATCTGTTATAAGTGACATGATGGATTAGCACAGCAGTAATTATAAGTTACAAGTCACCAGAGATTCTAGAAAAGTACAGTCCATTGTACGCTTCATAGTGACTCCTGTAAAGCTCGAAAGATTTACAGAATGAGTGAAATGTAAAAGGATGCACAAAGGCCTCAGACCAGCCAAAGCATGCAATGAAATACCACCCATCTTAACAGACAACACAAGTAGCTGCTCTTTTCTACCAAAATTTATGAGCAGACTGAATTTCAGCTGGACTGAAAGCAAAGAAGTTTTAATAGACAACCAATACTGGGATCATATTAAGAAACAATTTCCCCTCCTTTAGAAAAATTTACAAATGAACTGTCCTCCAAGCACTTTTTTTAAAACTAAACCAATGCACAAGCCGAGTATGATATCCTCAGTTCTACATGTTAAATTTTATTCAAAATCAAATACCTTCAGGAAAGGCAGACAGCCTACTAGCTGGCCACAAAAAATGTTAAGAAATTGGCAGGAACTGCTGATGGCAAAATTGAGAACTTTGAAATTAGAGTACAAGCATATTAAATGCAAAGAAAACACAAGCGCACTACTAAAGTCTTATGCTTTTTTAACTTACTAAAGCAGGGTGAGGTTTTTAGAAGTACACAGCATTCCCTTCATTGCACCCAGTGAAGTACAGAAGAGTTTTGCCATTTGTTCTAGTGGGAACAGAGGGTTCTTAAATATTACAGTCATAAAAGACTAGAATCCCACCTCTCTATTCAGCCAGCTGCAGACTGGCTCCGTCTGGGCTCCCATCCACTAGCAAGGTGCACAGCTCTACAGATCCGAGGAGGTTACCATCCCAGTCTCCCATGCAGCTGAGCAGACAGCTGAGCTGCTGTTCATCAATCAACTGACGAATTGTTGCAGTTTGCAGTCAGGAGTTTTAAGGCAAGCGAACACCAGTGATGATTTACGTCAAAACATCACGCTGTAAACTGAGTAATTCAGCAGCTGATTCATGGTGGCTCAGCTGTCCAGGAATGGGGCATGGGGTGGGGTGGACAGCTGGGTCCTGTGATGTCATCCATGCTATGCCATCCCCACTGGTGAATCAGAGCCCTGACACTATCATTTCTGTAGCACGCTTTGAGCCTCCTGCATACCTCAAACTGAAGAAATAGAAAAATGATATTGTCAATAGAGATGGGAGCAGTTTCCCCTACATCAGAAGAGTATCACTGATTTCAATGTGGTATTAGACTCCCACTAACCTTGGGGAGTATGATCCATTTTATGCACCAGGGATGTGAACCTCTGTAATCCTAACATATCTCAGGTGATCCAGGCCAAAGTATACACCTTCACTTTCTGCACAGTAACTAAGCGTGGGTCTGAACTAGTTCATAGTGATATCCAGCTTCATCAAGAACTGTTTACACATCTGTTTGCAGTCAACAGGAAAAGCCTCAGTTCAGTGCTTAGACCTGGCAGCTTGTAACTTGGATCTGCTTCTGACTCTGCTACAAGTTCCTCGAGTGGCTTTAGTCAATCACTCAGTTTCTCATTACTGCATTCCTTTGCTTGACAGTACAAAGAGGGATTAGTGTGGGCTTATTTCCTTTCATTAAGTTCCAAGATCTTTTTTTAAAAGGGGTTCAGAAGATGTATCACACTGTATTAATGCCAGAAGTACAGCACTAGCCTTAAGCATGAAGCTCTCTTCACACAGTTCCTTCTTCAACCTCAAAGGAAAACACTTTCCAAATCCAAAAGCTGTTGTTCTTTGCAGACTTCCATGCTCGGCCTTTTGGTGAAACCTACAATACGCTTCAGAAGAAAGCACCATGCCCTTTTATAATGATAACAGACAGCCAAGTTACAATTTACAACAGCAAGCTGTAACAGTGTTAAACAACAGTACTAATTTCATTTAACTGGTTCTACCTAAAACCTCATTGCCAAATGTCTCTTTTCCATTTAGATGATGCAGAAAAAATGCTGGTTTAAGGTGAACAGTTCACATAACCTGTTTTTCCATTTACTAAGACCTTACGTTTCCATGAACGGTACAGAATTTTTACTGACACAGATGTACAGCACGTTGACAGCAGTATATTTAGAGTTTCTGCAGTAGAAATACTTCAGTTAAAAACACCACGACAAAAAAAAAAAATACACCTTCAAATGTTTAGGTTGAAGATAAAAAGGGATGGTCCCACTTTGGCAGTTAAGAAAGCAAATGCAGCTTTGTATGCAGATCGGTTATACTTGCCTCACACCCATTTGTACCTGGGCTGAATACCAGCCAGTGGTTTCTAGATCAGAGCTGGGTCTGAGGTATAGGAGACTTGTAAAGTGGTTGGCTCCAGTCAGCTTGACTGGGACCTTGGGAACTCAAGGAGAAGAACAGTTTAGCCAAACTGACTGAAAAGAGGTTTTTCCCTAGTCTAGGCAGCGCCATAGCAGAAATCTCCTCCGCTCATACGCTGCATCTGCTGGTTTGTGTCAGCCTCTAAGACCCGGCAGCACTTCCCATGCTCGACTGAAGGTGGACCCTTGAGCTCTGCAATCGATGGGATAAAGTCTTGCCTTGAAACAATTACACCTATTAACTCAACACATAGTAGGTACAGTATTGAGCAAACGTATACCAGCTTGGGTTGTGAAAGGGTCGTTGTGAACACAGGCTAATAGTGTCTGAATCCCTGCAGGACGCATAAGGGAGGATCAGCTCTCAGCCCTGATGGGTAGGTATCGTCAGGCGAGCACACTGCTTTCATGCGGAAAGCACCTGGCCTTGTATCGATGACAGCAATTATCTCAGAGAATATCCCACTCCTCAATCTGACTCAAGCATATTTATCCTCTGTCTTATTGCTTATGAATCTAAACATCTCATTGTGCTGGCTGGCTCAGCTTGCCAGGCTCGTCTCTCTACTGGTGTGTAACCTGATATTTCTGGCCCTATTTCTAGAGGTGACAAGATGCAAGCAGAGTACCTGACCCCATGGGAGGGGCAGGTGACCTGAGTAATACTTTACTCTGCAGAGAAGATGCATTATAATGAACCAAAACCAAAAGAGTCAGAATGCATGGATCTGAGTCATGCAGCTCATTCTTCCTAGGCGGCTCTAGAAATGAGCTGCATTGTTTCCATGATCCTGCTCATTTTCTAATTAAAAATACAGCTGTAGTGAATACCATCCGTTCATGTTCTTCGCTGTAGTGATTTAGTTTTTTTAATACTACTTCTCACAGCAGCTATAATGAAGGCGGAATTAGCAATAGCTTTCGGCTAGAGGTAGAGTCTTTGCCTCCCATTTGTAAATTATGTATTGTACTTGCTGTGGCTGCAAAACACACTATAGAACTTCTGTTTGCAAGCTCATTTTCTAGCAAAGTATTTATTAGAAGATGTGGCTCAGTCGCACAAACCCATGCCAAGCAAAGGGCACTTGTTAGTGCTTGCAGAGTACACCTGTATATCTATTAACACTTGGAAAATATGCTTAAGTATGAGCAATCACAAGTTCTGCCTTCATTGAAACACAAGCGTGCTATTCCAACCAACAGCTTCTTCCTGTTCTGCCCAGCCATCTACTGAACAGCAGAACAGCGCTCAAATGACTGAAGAAAATGAAGACAGGTTGAGACAAAGGCAAAATTAGCTTTTCATTTAGAAACACTACATAAAGACACAAGCAAATAAATGGTTTGGATCATTTCTATCTCCAAAAGTCAAGGGCTGTCTTTTGAAGACTATGCTTTAAATTAAATCTCCTGTGACAGCTACCCTACACAATGCTGGAGCTTTGACACTAATATCTCTAAATGGGCGAGAAAGATCACAGCTAATGGAAGGAGCTCTACAAACTGAACAGGGACACAGTTGCAAAGAATGACACACCCACATCAAGGATGTGCAAGAGTGACGTGAGCACCACGAGCTTGCCCTTTTCTAAGTCATTTGACTGAGCTCCCACTATGTTTCCTAAGCGTAATGACACTCCAGTTAAAAACAGTACCAGCGGACTGACTGCAACTTTGCGTAGAAAGAAAAGTTTCTAAACCCTCTGATTTAGATAGGAAACCTTTGGAGTGTGAACCATCCAATACTTCTTACCCTTCCTCTCTTTCATAAGACACCTTGAGCTGCATATTCGGAAAAGCTTAAAGCCATAATGCAACCCTGTTACCAGAAGCATTCAGAATCTTTTGCCCCAAAAATCCCCCCTTTCACAGATGATCATTTCAGAGGTGCCTGAGAGAACCAGTTTTAACCATTTAGATTTGTAGCACTTTTCTAAGGGTAACACAATACCCAAGTAGCCATGTAGTCAAAGGTAGCCAAGAAAGATCCCACCCGCACGATTTTATCAACTCTAGTAAGTGTCATAATGCTAGATTCTTACAGTGGTATAGCACAAACTGGCAATATGATCCACACACAGCTCCTTCCTATCTCCACCCCAATAAAAATCCACTTTTTAACTACTCTGAATTACAAAAATGAAGTCACATGTTTTCAGCTTTTTCAGTTCACATTCCTTCACTGATGGGGCTCCAGTGTTGAACTGTGCCTGTCATTTCTGACACGGTGTGACAGCAGCTCACCCTACAGACAATGAACAGGTATGGTGATTCACTGCATTCCCCAAGGACTGTTTAGATAACTCATACAGCTGGAGCACAGGTAACAACACACTGTGCTGTCGCCAAAAACCTCAGCAGAAAGAAACCATGAAGAATGTGAACCAACAGGGATTCATTGTAGCGCATAAAAAAGCATTTTACTCAGTGTGTAGCACCGCTGTGAGCTTAACCTCTGATAAATCAGTACTTTCTTTCCCTTTTAACAAAGAGTTAACAAAAGCTACAGTAGCTTATTTCAGTCCTGCCTGTTTAAAGGATTGATATCCCCATCGCTAATCCAAAATCAGAGCTGGGTCTTACCTATTAGGTCTCTCCAGCACAGCTCACCAGTTAGCTACTTGTCTTGAGTATACTTAGCATTGATTTTCAGCTGATTACCAGCTTATCTCCAAGACATCTCATTTGGAAGCTGTAAGGTAAGCATGAGGGACCCATCCCTTAAATGCTGTTCTTGGCTTTTAAAATAAAGAGAGAGACTAGAGACCCAGTCCTGCCTGCCCAAGTCCCCATTTCCCACAGATGGCACATTATCTCAGCCCACCACAGCTGTAATCTCACTAAAAGCAACCCCCTCAACACTCCTCACTTAGACGGATAGCTGTCTGTCTGAGGTTCAGCGTACCTCTTCGTTCATGGCTCTTTTGATTTTTCAGGCCATTCTTCCCCTTTGAGAGGAGTCAGCCTTCCTCCGCTCTGTTCCAGGGAACTCGCCTGAAGGAGTTTTCCTCATCCCTCAGTGCTATATTTAGCTGTACATACAGGCAGACAGGGAAGCACTGCTTGTTGTTAGGGCTGCCTTAGTTTACAGTCTGTCCTAAGCACAACATAGTAGACCTAGCTGATGAGCAACATGTTGGTCTTGGGTCATTTAACAACTGTTACTATCCTTCTGCCCCTGAACCGCTCTCACCTCACTCAGCACGGAGGCCTGTTTTACGACAGTCACACACAACAAATGCCTAGCATAAGAGAAACACATTGGGGTGACACCACACACACACACCTGTCCCGCCCACACCCCCATTTTATGTAGCCCTACAACCACAATCTGGCAAATTAGTGCTATTTCATTCCTCCCATCCAAAAAAGCAGCCATCAATTGAACCGATGGACCTAAGGAAAAATGGGGAAAGTTTCTCCAAGGATTATAGCCACAGAAAAGATTGTATCATGCAGTTTTAGGATCCTGTTCCATGTTAATACAGGGAAGGGAACAGGGAGAAGGACCCAACCACTGCACCGCCAACTGCTTTTTCTGCTGGCCCCTCCCCAGTATCTTCATCCCCCAGAAATGTACAGCTCTGGCTTTACAGAACCGGGTAGCTAGCAAGGAGATAAACACCAGGACGACAGAGACCATCCTGACGGGGCTAGCAAGAAGACGGACGGATGGATGGACGGACGGACGGACGGACGGACAGACAGACGAGAGACGCACACTCGAGCACCGTACCTGGAAGTGGCCGCAGGCGCTCCCGGCCCCAGCCACTGCTTTATCGCCCAAAGGTACGAATCGTCTACGGCTCGGCTCGGCTCCCCTCACCACCGCTTCCTTTGCCGGCACTCCGCGGGCGGCGGGCGGAGCGCCGGGGGGTGCTGCTCCCCGCTCCTCCCCGCCGCCTCCCCCGGGCCGCGGGAAGGGCGAGGGGCGCCCGCGCTGCGGTGCCGGTGCCGGTGCCGGCGGAGGCAGTGTGTGAGCGCGGCCAGTCCTGGCTGCAGAGGTGGCTCCTGGAGAGGCTGTTGGAGCAGCTTGGCCTAAGCCCGCTCTGGCTGCCAGCAGCAGGTAAATGTCACAGGTGCTGGTTTCAAGCCTGGAGCTGAACCCGTGTGTGACTGGGGTCGTGTGGGGTTGAGATGGCCCGTGAGCAGCCACTGGCCCTGCATCTTGCCGCTGGCAGCGGTCGTAAGCCAACGCTTAGAGACGGGCAAGAACAGGACATGCATACATGATACTTCCTCCAAGCAGTCTCCCAGCTTGTATTTTCAGCACGGGGGATTTCCTGAGCCCGGTGCTGTTCAGTGACCCTCAGCAGATCCCTCTTTCCAGTACTCGTCAAGCTCCACCTGCAGCCCATCCACAATAGTCTTTCAAAAGGACTTGCGCAGATCCATTACAGCTCCTCAGACAACCACTATCCTTCCTTTCTCTTGAACTTGGCTTACTACCTTCCATCTGATGTCCCCTTGCTCTTACATTGAGTGACAAACACTTTGCTCCTATGCAGTCTCTCCAGAGCACTCTGAGTTTTCTCCATTTCTTGCACAGTATTCTCAGTCACCACTTATCCAGGCTGAAAAGTCCAGGTCTAACCAGCCACTCCATGAACAGGGTCCAAATCTCTGATGATCCTTGTTATCCTTCACCAACATTTTTCCATTACTTCTGACCTTCTCAGATGAGGCAAACAGAGCTGTACACACAAAATTCAAGGTGCAGTTGAACCTCAGATTTAGGGAAGAGTATGCCAGCTTTCCCTGCTATTCATCCCCTTCTCTATGCTCAATTTCCTTTTTTGACTGTGATTGGGCACTGAGCTGGAGCCACCCCTCAGAACGCCCATGGTCTTTCAACCAAGTGGCAGCAGCCAGGTCAGAGCCCATACTTTATATGTGAAGCTAGCTACACACATCAGATCTTTCAATAACTGAAGAAAAACTGTCCCCAGTAGTTAAATGCTCAAAAGACAGGTGCCTTTGGCTACTATGTCTGCACAAAAGCATAGAAGAAGCACATAAACCTGAGTTCCTTTGGCCAGCGTGATTTTGGAGGCAGTCACACAATCCTGCCTACCTGCATTTCCATTTCTTTAAATTCCATCACTAGAAACAAATACTTAAAAAATATATTTTAAAAATAACTGGGCCAGCAAGATAGCTACTAGGAAAGAGACCCCAGCACAAATAGCCTTTGCCCACACAACTTCTGTTTTGGAATTGGGACTTAAAGGCTCATGTGATCTCACTGTGGATTCTAGAAATTACTTGCAAGTCTTCGAGTTCTGGATTAACACAACAGCCCGATCTGTCCCTTTGCAGAGTGTCACATAAATATGAATTATAACAAAATGACATTGCAATGTCATTTCTGAAGGAAGATGACACAATGCCAAGTCAGAGATCACAGCATTTACACACTTATTCTGGTCCTTTTCCCACTTTGGCGAGCATGTCAGAGGATGGTGCTACATATGTGTCCTCAGGCTCTGCTTTGTGATGTTTCTAACTCCGTTTCTTCTCTGTGACAGGTTTCCCAGTGCAATAACTATTTCACTTTCTTGATTCCTGTTTACCCCTACAAATCTCTTCATCAGACAACTCTTGTTGCCATACCTACAAGAAATCTACTAGAAAAAGATTTAGACTTCATCCAGATAAAGGGTTTTCCCTTCCTTTCACTCCTTTCAGATTCGAGGACAAATATTTGTTTTTCCCTCCCCCTGTCTTCTATATTCTCAGACATGATCTTTGATTAAAGCAGAAACATAGTAACTGAAGTAACTGCATGTACAGACACATTTATCCTGGTTTGTTTTGGTGCAAGCTGACAAGAGTGAAGGCAGCTTGTGGGCTCCCTGGCAGAGAGGACTACCCCAGGGGAGCGACGGGTGGTGCAGTGAATGACCTATTGTGTATGAATCAGCGGTGCTGAGCTGCTGCAAGACTGGCAAATGCTACAGCTCGGTGGGCTGTAGTCAAATATGTTAAGCAAGCGAGGTAATTTGCTGTGGTTGGCATTGCTAAGGCCTCATTTGCAGTAGTGCAAGTGGTTATGAGTAACTTGGCAAGAGTTGAGAGGAGATAAAAAATTGTAAGGAGGTAAGAAGTACAGTTATGAGTCAATGTTTCAAACACAGAACATGCCCAGTCTGCATTGCTCAGATGCTTTGCTTATTTATTCTTCCCAGTTTTGATATGGTAGTGCTCACAACAGCAAGGTGAATTAAGGGAATTAAACACAAACAAAACCTGAAAAACCAGATGGGGGCTGATTAAACCAATCAGACCAATGCTTGCTGAACAAGTTCTATGGAGGCAATGTTCTCCTGAAATCCAGGTCTGGGTCCCATGGCTGGATCTGCTGGCATGAAACCCAGCATCTAGGCTGGGCTTTAACATGCAACCCTCCACCATGGTAGAAATAGAAACTACAGATTTGGCCTGCAAATCAGGCCTCTGCTTTGCCTGGGCATTTGAGTTGTGGAGAATTTCATCCACAGCCCCAGTTTATCTCCATTATCACTAGAATAACATATTTTTCGTCTGAATGTGAAAACTGAATTTGTTACTTCAAAACAAACTGGATTTTAGGAGAGATGAGACTTTTGTATCTAATAGACACTGGAAATCTCTGGGCCCATGTATGCAAACAAAGTTCTAGCTAATTGTAACCAGGCTCCTGGGCCTTCAGACCTACTCCAGAAAAGGTGGGTTGAAACAGCAATGCCAATATCAACTGCTAAAGTAGTTTAACTCCCAAAATTTCAATGCTTTCATAGAATGAAAATGTATTTTTTCAAGATATTTCTGTTTACTTTGCTGATGACTAGCTGAGCCGATAAGCTTCAAATCAACTTTCTGGTATTCATACTATCCAGTGTTTTGCCAAGACCTAAGAATTAGAAGTTACAAAGAATTTGGGTGAAAAGCATATTTGATGGCATCAGGTGACTTGAGGAAATGAAGCTTTAGAAAAATCACCAAGCCTAGGAATACTGAGAATCAAGTTGTTAACTCTATACAACTTCTGTTGTGGACCAACTTCCATTTCATGGTTGAAAATCGGCCTACTGGTAAACAACCTACCCGCTGCTCCACCCCTGCTCCCCCATCCCACCCCCACCACCGCCTGTGGCTCTGGATTTATCCTGATCCCATGCAGCATTGCTTATGCCATGTGACCCTGCCAAATATTCATAATTTCCAAGTGATAAACCAAAAAACACTTCCCCCAGTTTACCCAGTAATCTTTTACTGGTTAGATCACGCAAGCACAGTCTGTAAAACAGTTAAGTGATACTGAATTTTAAGCATAAAGAAAGAACATTCTCTCTTATTTCAGCAAGTAACTGTCTGGACAGTTGTCTGTCAGAGCAATGTGAAGCAATCGCCTAAACTAGCTGCTCTCTGCCTCCTGTTACTCCAAAGGATTATCAAAGAAGAATAATAAAGAGAAAACAGCCAATAACTGTTCTTTTTTCATTTTAATACTTGTTGCTGTGCAAATACATCAACCTTTACCCTGTGGTTTGTAGCACTTCCTCCATAAAGCAGAAAGATACAGGTTTCATTTAAGCCCTATGTTTATTCATTTTGAACTTGAACTAGGGTCATATTAAAAACAGATCACAAATCATTTAAGAGCTATTAATGCTTGTCAAAACTAACCTGTGGTTTTAAATAAGAGAAAAGCCAAAGCAAATGAAAAGTAGCATTTAACTTACTGTAGAGAAGTCATGTTACATAAAAAGTGCACAACATATTTGGCATTTCAAAAAGTACTCAGCAGAATCCCATACACAAATAGTACTCGTGATACAAACAGATGGAAGGGAAGGATTTAGAGTCTGAAGTCAATTGACTGAAATTCAAAAATCTGGCATTAGTCTGGCAATATTAGCACACATTTAAACCTGCGCAGAGAATTCCTGCTGAAATCATTGAGACACTTGCACAGGTAGAGTTATTTGCAGAACGAGATATCAAAACTTTTGACTGCTTTGAATTTTCAAAAAAATGCTTCAAATTAAATTTACACTTTAAACATTCAGATTAGAGGGGTCAGTCCAGCAGATCACGTAAACCTTGCCTTGGCTTCAAATTTGAAATTAAATGCATACTTCAGTGACTTGACAGAGGGACTCAAGCACAATCTTCAATGTTTGGATGGAGTGGTGTGACAGTGCAATGGTTGTGTGCGGAGATTAAGATGTACAAGCACTCAGGGCACTTGACTCATAAGAAGACAGTACTTCCTGTAACAAATTTGTTGTAATGAGACTTTGATTTTAACTGTTTATGACTTTGTCAGAATTTAATCAATGGGACCTAAAAGTGTTGATGGCAGGTGCCTGCTTCAGGCTAGGCCAAAATTCAGATAAAATTATTTATGCTCTTCTGAAAACGTGGTGGACAAAAATATACTCTTATTGCTTATGTTCCTGTGTTGACTACAGCTTTTTTATTTGTTACTGTCACCTGTTGAAGGAAAACATTCTGTGACAAATCCTTGGACAGGGACTTGAAAACTGAAAGAATATGCTACCTGTAATTTGCCTTTAATGTTTTGCCTTTAATGCAACAACTGCCCAAATTCAGACAAGCTCTTAATTTCTGAAAGCTCTCTGTCTGCCCTACAAGCACATGTGAGAATTTGTCAGCATAATTCTTACAGACCTTCTCATGACTCATAGTATCAGTCCCAGGCTTCAGGGGCTGAGCTGGACTTGCACTGAAGTGACCCCCTTCTGTGCAGTGGGCACTAGAGCTGAGAAGATGGGGAGAGTCTTCTATATTCTCAGTGCCCTCCATTTTAACACCAAGATAGTGTGAAAAGGAGGAAAAAAAATTACAAAAATGTGGAAGGATCAAATACTGTATGTTGGGGAGAAACAAGATGGGATAAGGAAATTGAGTATTGGGATAATATAGTTAAGGAGGAATCTTACAGAAGAAATTAAAACTGTAGGTGACATCTCTCAAGTGGAGGTATCTCCATTGGAGCTCAAGGCCATCTGCAAAGGACGTTAAGCTCTGCTCAGATGAGCAAAGCAAGGAACAAAAGCATTAAATTCTGTATAGTCTGGCAGGCCAGCGACAGGAACATGCAACTCCTGAATCCCAGTCCATGAACCAGTGCTTCAGACACAAAGAACTCTGAAAGGAGTCATATCACACACATGAGCTTCCATTGTTTAAGCGGGTGACAATCAATGTGTAAAAACAGATATTTGAAAATTACAAGGCTGAGTGCTGATGCGGGTGGAGAACAGAAGTATCCTAGAGTATATGACAGATTAGTGGACTCCAGTTTTATAAACATCATGGGCCTTGTCCACCCTGCAGATGATAGAAATCAGAACTGAACACAACTGTATGGTGTGTGTCTGTCAGGAAACACGGACAAAGGAAAAGATGTTTGATGAAACTTTGGAGATAATGTGGTCAAAGGGTATTGATAGCTCTAATGAAATAGAGAGCAAGGAGCAAAGTTCTTTTCCTGGTTCTGTCACTGGTGCTTTCTGTAGCTGTACGTGCATCATTTCCCTTCTACGCCCCTCTTTCCCTTTTTCTGTTTCCTACAGGACAAGCCCTTCAGTGCAAAACCAGCTTATTTCTACGTAGCTGTCAGACAATCCACAGCTCCAAAGCAAGGGCATCACCATGCACACAGAGTTCAGTGTGCTTTCAAAAAATAGAACCAGAAATGAAAAACACTTCCCGAACCAGTTTCTAACAGTTAGGAGAATGTTTATGAGCATCCTTTACAACTGCAATCAGCAGACTTCACAGCACCAAGACGAGCTGCAGAGTAGGACACAGCCTCTTGAAATACAAACGATGGTAGAAAAGCGGGGTGATTATTCACCGATGCTATAACTAATAATTTTAATTATTTAATCTGATTAGAGAAGGAACTTACTCTGGATTCTGGTATTCTACAATGCCATGGAGTTTAATGTGAAAACCACAGAATTTGTATTTCAATAAACATCATGGAGAAGAATATACCATGACAATAATAAAACGAACGTACTGGCTTGAGCCCTATGGGTTTTCTTTCCAGAAATGTTTACCAACAGACCTCCCCTGCAGTCTACAGAATAGACTCTGCTTTCATTTACCCGCACACAACCTCTGCTGCAACACTTACAGCTTTCCTATCGTGAGTCTTGAAGGCAGGCAGGTGGTGCACATAAAAGAGAACAGAATTTGTCCTTCTATATTGCTGAATGACATAATATGGGCCCATTTGGACTGACATATCAGTCATTGAAGGGTGAACTCTTGGTGACACTCATTTTTCATTTTTAGAGACCATTTCAAAGAAGCCACAGGTGTAAAGAATTCCAGTAGCCTGGAAGTTAGAACAAGTAGTAAGATGTAAAGAAATTCTACTGGTGTAAAAACTGATATTATAACTGAGTCCTGGGGGGTGAAAGAACATTCCCTCCTCCTCTTCCTTCCATAATTCTTGTATGTACTAGCATCACCCTGAGCAGAAGATAAACTGCAAACTTGAAAACTTTGACAGGTAGAAGAGCCTTTTGTTGTAGGAGCCCATAATTTTAAATGTCAATCAGTGCTGCAACAAATTACCCATCCGCAATGTTGATGGCATAAAAATTACTCCAGAGAGCCAATATGTGGACTTAAAGGCGTTAGTTAATGTGGCTGCCAGAAAGACCTTCATAAAAATTCATGACTCCAGCAGCTGGTCCTAGTTGCCATGAGACTTCTTGTGTGTTCTTCTATGGAAGTTAGAAAAACCCAAACCATACTCCATCCCTCATCAAAAGAGCTGTGCCTGATTTTAACTAAATTGAACAAGGAAAGGCTCCCATCACCATCCAATATAGAGATGGCTTTTCCATCATCTGTGGCTCAGGAGCATCATTCCAATCTGCTCTGCTCTCCATAGGATCAGGAAGCAATGGACTTTAAACACTATGATCAGACGCAGCAGAAGCAACCTGGAAAGCTTTAGGAGTTTTGCTTCATTCACCCAAAGGAACAAAATCCTTAAAGTGGCACTGTTGGTGTCTTAGAAATTGTTCAAAATTTTTACTCAACAGTAAGCACAAATCTTTACTGGGGAATATAAGAATCATGTGATCCAGTGGTATGCAAATAGTTCCTTTCTGGTCAAGGCCTTACAAACATTTATTTTTATACCCCTCTGAAGCTGTGAAATTGATCTGCTTTAATGGGGAGATAAAAATACCCAGGTGAAGCAGAAGGACATAATTTCCCAAATTGCCCTACTCAAGCAATGAGAAATAGGTGAAAACATTTAATTAAAGTTTAATCCAGCACATTAACCAGCCCACCTCTCCAAACACTCTTTAGAGAATACAACTCGCTATTAACACAGTCAGAAAATAATAATCCATAGGGGGAATGAAGCCCCTGGCTTCCACACCCTTCTCCTTCAAGGGTCCTGGCAGCAGCAATCACTGAGGGTGCCCAGTTGCTTCCTCAGAAACAGATCGCTCAAGAGTTCATTGCTCAGTTAAGACACTCTCTTAGCTGGAGCTCTCAGAACTGGGTATCTGTATCAGGAAGACACCTACTTGTGAATCATTTAAGCATTTTTAAGCTTAGGTCTTCTAACATTGAGGCTCACTTACTAATGACAAGGTCATCTTCCCTTCCACAGACCACAAACTGCTGAACATAATAGCCTAGATCAAGACAATGACCATGAGTTTTTACAACACCACCTGATAATAGGTAATTTACTACTCACAGAAAGCAGGCAAAACTCCTGGAAGTTTTTCTTCTGCCTCATGCGCATTTCAAAATCTGGACTGCATCCAGTATGTGTTTACCACACTGCCTTGGATAGCATGATAACACTTCCCTGTCCCTCCTTCCCTCACCACCATGTGTTATTAAGGCACATCTGTGGAATAGCTACCAGTGCATTTCTGAAAATCACTTGCCTGGTATTTCATTGTTTTATTGGAAAGTGCAACTGAAGCAAAAAGAAAAATAATGCAACACAACAGGAGAGCTGTTTGTTTTCAATGCAGTAGTTGGCAGGCCAAAAATGTTGCTTACATCAGTAGGGGTTTCCTAGCTGAGAACTGGATTCTGCCTGGAAGCTGTGTTGCTGGAGTACAGAAGGTCTGGAGGACCAGAATAGTTTTGTTTTGCACTCCCAAGCCACCCTTTCCTCTGTGGTTCTCGTGTGCATTTTTAATACAAGAAATTTGTAAACCGTGGAGAACAATTTACTTCTGTTTATAAGGAAAATAAAATTTCAAGTTACATAGTTGTTTCTGAGTTTAAAAATCATGCAGCACATGAAAAAACAATACTGTACAAATTGTTCAAGAATAATAGAAGCAACTTCAAAAACTGCAATCTTTTCCTATGTGGTACTTTTCAGTAGCTCTAAATGGAGCTAACTGGTTTTCTGTGGCATGTGCAACTAGGCAGAAAGAGGTGCAGGGGTTTGTAAAATGCAGTATTCTTTGGGATATATTTTTCATTAATATACACTAACAACATAAAATTTGGCCACTACCCCACCATGTATCAGCAAAGTGAGTTAGGTAGCATTTTTCTGAGAAATCTCCACAGTCATTACTGCCTTTGCAAAATAGACAGACAAACCATTCCTTAAGCCCAAGAAATTGGGGATGAGGGTTCTGATGCTACCACAAAAAGCTACATCACCTTATAAAACTATAGGGTACACCGCAACAGAATGCTGAGTCCTTCACATACAACTATCTCCGATGTGCAAGAAGGGAACTCTGGAATTTCTCGCTAAAATCATACCATGGAACAGAAAAGGCGATTTCTGTTCTTCTAATGGGATCATGCTCTCCAGCTATTTCCTGAGACCAAGTGTAGCCCTGCAGAAGTAATGAGAGAGAAAAAGCAAGTAAAAGCAACAATAGGAAGGAGCTGAATCCTGACTAGAAGTGAAGTGTTTATTGTAGTCTGCAGAATACACCGGGGAAGGCTTCTGGCTAAGCAATTATATGAAGGCTTCAGAGAAGTTAGAGGGAACTCCTAGAGAGATGGCGCTGAATTCCTGCTTCTAAGGGATGAGGATCTGCGTGAAAGACGTGCTAGGTTTCCCTAACGCCGCACCACAATCTGCCCACATTTAAGCAGATTTCTTTCTCTTACTCTTTGTTGTGACATGTGGATCTAATCAGTGTCCTGATCCCATCTGGATATCACATTGTTTTGCTCAAGTTTTACCATCCCACCACACACTACCTTTGAAAGCCTGCCTCCCTCTCCATCACTCACTTCCTTCAGCTTAATAGCTCCCAAACTCTGTCCGTGTTCTGGGCACAAATGGAAAGTTTTATTTCTGCAACCCAGATCCAAACTGAACAGCACACTCTCTTTGCTACTGTGATGATGCAACATTGGTTGGCTCCCAGGATACGAGTTGTGGTGGGGCTTAATAGTTCTAAGTCCTTTTGTTAATGCTTTATTGAATTTACACTCAACCTTGGGCATGAATATTGTCCTTTAGCTAAGGCTGGTTTCTGCAGTAATGCCAAAGGGCTAACCTGGACATGCAGGAAATGGCAAAACACCTGGAAGATGAACCCGCTTTTGTAGTAGTCATGCCCAGAGCTGTGAGCTCAGTCTCAACACCTTCCAGCGCTGCTTCGGGGTGGACATGGCAAGCTGCTTTGTTAGTGACAGTGTGCACGTCAGCACCAAGGTGAACTGTGCTTTCCACCAAGGTACCAGCTCAGTTTCTCTCCAGTCTTCAATCAGCAATTGCTTCCCAATAACCCTGATAAGTCCCATGCCAGCTGCCTTCACCACAAGAAACTGCCACCGCTATTCACAGCAGAAAGAGGAACTGATGAAATAGCACACTGGTTACAAAATACACTTACTCCATAGAAAGTGACGGAAAAATTTGCTAGACAGCACAAAGGCAACTAGGCAAAGAACTAACCCTCCCCCCTCACGCTCCACTCCCCACCCAACAACCTCATTTTTGCCTGTGAGCCTAAAGCTACATCTGCCAACATATGGGCTGGATGCAGATTGTCATGTGTAGGCTTAAGGTGCTTTAGTGAGTTCTCCAGCTAGGAGCAGGTGGTTCTCTCTAGTGCCCCTTCAAATAACATATGGACTTCAAAGAAAATGGTAAGGTCATGGAAGACAGGCAGGTGATTTGAAACAGCCAGCATGGCTTTACCAAAGGCAAGTCTTGCCTGAGCAACCTAGTGGCCTTCTACGATAGAGTGACCACACCAGTGGACAAGGAAAGAGCTACGGATGTCATCTTTATGGACTTCTCTGAGACCTTTGACATGGACTCCCCCCAACATCCTTCTCTCTAAATTAGAGAGATATGGATTTGATGGGTGGACTGTACAGCAGATGAGGAATTTGCTGGGTGTTTGCATCCAGACGGTAGTGGTCAATGGCTCAATGTCCAGATGGAGATTGGTGACAAGTGGTGTCCATCAGGTGTCTATATTGGAACCAGTACTGTTCAATATCTTCATCAATGACATAGACAGTGGGATCGAGTGCACCCTCAGCAAGTTTGCAGGTGACACCAAGCTGAGTGTTGCTGTTGACATGCCCAAGAGACAAGATGCAATCCAGAGGGACCTGGACAAGGTCAAGAAGTGGGCCAGTGTGAACCCCATGAGTTCCATGAGTTATTGATACTCCTAATATCAATACAGGCTGGGACATGAAGGGATTGAGAGCAGCCCTGTGGAAAAGGACTAGGGGGGATTGGTGGAAGAAAAGCTGGACATGAGCCAGCAATGTGCACTCACAGACTGTATCCTGGGCTGCATCAAAAGAAGCATGGAGGAGAGGAGATCAATGCAACTTCTGAAATGGGATCTTCAAGAGCACTCACTGCTGGCTCACTTCATGTTAACAGTCAATGAAAGTGTCACTACAGTAAGGCTAACTACCTGCCCCTGAAAGTCCTAAACACTAGACATACCTTCCTAACTATACCAATTCAAACAACACAAGGTGTTGTAAAGCTCAGATGGCTGGTAATGAGTTGAGCACATCACTAAGAAGCTGTGGTGAAAAGGTTGTGTGTGACATTAGGGGTTTTCAGGATTCACCAGATACATCTGAGTCAAAAAACCAAAGGCGTCATCTAATGATATGCTCAAAAATATTGAATGTAAGGGGCTATTCACAAACACCAATATAAACACGCTGCCAAAAAGTATCTATTAGTCCTTAAAGGCTTTTCATCAACACATCATTAGCCCCAGTTATCCACACATAGTAATATTGCAAGAGTTAATGCAGGTGGCAGTGTGCTCATTTTTCACAACACTGGGCTGCACACAATTGGCTGTATTCCCACTGCTCAGGTATCCTGACAGACAGCAGTGTCCAGCCTTCAAACTTAATTGAAAGCCAATTTTTTCCATCTTGTTGCTTTTGCATAAACATGGAGTTGATCAATCAAGACTTCCGTTTTGAGGAAGTCTCTGAGAAAGACTGCCACATGAAAAAGGGTGATGTTCTCCTTTTCTTCCAATCAGGTCTGGTGTTCAGATTTTGTTTTAGGTCTTCTGTGTCTTGTAAGTCACTTTACTTCATAACCACTGGACCTGATGCTGGCAGCAGGGAAATTTCAGAGCTGTACATTTTAGACTCAAGCCACTCCAAATGTTTTGTCAGTTGTTCACATTTCTGACACTTTTAAATGCAAACAGAAGTCAGCCAGCTGTTTTAATATGATAGCCTTCACCTTTCAGAGCACCACCTTATTTATAAGTCTTCACATGACTATCAGAATATCCATTACTAATTTTCTTTAATTAGATTTAATAATTATCATCTACAGGCATAGAATTTGGCAGACCTACTGCAGTGGCTGAAATGAAGGAGAGTATTCTAAAGGTATCAGCATTTTCACATGAATTTGCCCCCAAACTTCTAAAGACACTGTTGCTAACTTTTATGGAACAGGGACCATGATATGCCCTTTTGCATTTCAAAGAGAAGTTAAATGTTTAACAGAAAGTTCAAATATGTTTTGAATTTGAGAACATCTAGGACTGTATTGCAACAAATAAAGAAACGCTATCAAGCAATCTTCAGGTTGCTTAGAGCAATGTCATTGCAGTATACACACCCATGCATGTGTGAGAAAGTGTACCATCAAGTAAGACAGCCTGAAGAGTTCTCCACTTGTTATTCCACAGTAATACTTGTGCACTATTCAACAGTAATGCTTGTGGACTAAAGGTAAGGAGCTTTACACCAGCCCCCACGCTTAGGAGATTTTGGAGACAAGAACTTAGAAATAAGTCAAGCCTAGCTGTATGCAGCGTTTGCTGAAAAAAAAAAAGGTTTGGAATCTCCTTGGAGTATCAAAAGGTAAACTGAGCACACGAATACTAACCATGAGTGGGTCTTGCTGTTCAAATCCCAAAACTGAGAGGCCCTCCTTTTTTATTTACACTTGTTTCTGAAGGGAATCCATTTGCATAGGTATGCTCTGAATATATCTTCAGAGCCTGGTAAGCAGATAAATTTCATACAAGGAGAATAATACATGCTTTGCTATCAGGCAATCTGGCAAATAAAACAGAGTTTCTCAGGGACAATAAGGCCTTTTTACAAAGGAAGCATAGCTATGTGGAGTGCTGAAGAGCTGCAGTAATGCCTGTGTAAAGACCAGTATAGGCTTGTGAGGGGGAACAAAGACTTGATACTCTGGGTAGCTTCTAAGGTATCTGAACACATTCTTGAAATATTGCAACCTCAGTTAGGTGGGATGCAACCCATCACTGACTTGAAATCTGGATGAGATCACAATGTGGGTGTGGAGTAGCTATGGGGGGACAGCTCAGTTTTTCTTAGTGCAAGTTCCTGCCCCTTTCTGTCAAGTTAACTGATGACTATGACAGCAATGTACTGAAGTTTAATCCATTTCTTTGTGAGCTGCAGGGTGGGATTGAGCAGCATTCAGCATTCCACACAGCAAACTAACAACATACCCAAGCATTTCTGTACCAATGCAGACAGTACAGGATTGTTCATGCTGTAGTAACTCTGAGAATTACTGTGGCAGGGAAGTTGATATACCTATATTCATAGACAATTTCCATTCACCCAATAGGAGTCCCTTTCATCAGCACCAGTTATTGACCAGGCCTCTCTAAAGCTGGAATGAATTGTGTCACAGACAAAATGCAATAACTAGATTATGTAGCCACATTTCAAAGAATAACATTGGCAGTAACCAGGAGAAAACAAAACCTTATTACAAAGGCAACCACTTTGCCTGTTTTCCTTCTGAACTGAAATTCCCAAAACACATTTTAAACAGGAGAAATTTCTTCTTCTCCAAAAGAATATTTGGTTTTTGAAAGCTGGTGTTTTGAACAAACTCTGACAGCAAAGGAAAAGCTTTATCTGTATACCAGTATCTATTGGGAAAAAATAATTTTATTATTCTAGCCAAATGACACAAATTGCAGTACTAAGGCTGGGGGGGCGGTGTGTGGATCAATGTAATACATATCTTGCAGTGGAATTTTCTAAGAAAGACTCCCATAATTGAAGGGAGATTATACAGCAGCGTACATTTGCTAACAAACTCTAGAGTAGTTTTTTCACATCCATTTTCTTCTGCAAAGGGAACTTGGCAAAATACTTAGCAGATAGGTTTTGAGCATGTATTTATATCACCATGAAGAACTTGGCTAGGGCACAGAAGACCTTCCCTGACAAAGACCTAGCAGTCAGAGACCTGTAACTAGTGGTGCAGATAGAGAAGCAGGAAGGAGTCTATACAGAATTTCAGGAAGAGCCCACTCTGAAGTTCTTAAGGCTGAAGATTTGAAAGCTATTCTGTCAGCCGCGCGTATTTAATCCAGCACTCAGAACCCTTCACAACCAATACAACAGCCACCAAATATACCTGCACTTAATGTTTCTAACTAAACTGCAACTTGTTTTTGCATCACAAATGATGGTTTCAAGACTGTGGTACCTGCACAGCTGAGTAGAAAAACAGCTGCTAAACTGCAGAGCACATTGAGAGCAGACCATTGCAGATTGTGTTTGCTTCTTTCTTTGTTGTCCCAGCCAGACTAAATTTCTCATTGAAAATTGTTAAAGTGTCTGAAGGAAAAAATGTTTTTTTCTTCCTGGAATGGTTGTTTTGGGTTAGTTGACTTATTAATGGAGAACGTGGAGTCTTTTGACACCACCCCCACACACTCTCTAATTATTTCTATTACAGCAACAAATGTAAGATTATTTTTTAAAGCCAATGTGCTTTTAAAGATATAAAGCAAAGAGGAGCTTACTTCATCTTCACAGCAATATATCTCCTTTCTCCAATCTAGTGAATGAAATTAAAGGAAGTTCCTGAATCACGAGAGAGAGCTGAAATGCCAACCTGTATGATCCACTTTCCCTAAACTTCTCCCCCAGGTAGGTAAGGCAGAGGAAGTAATATTTCTGTATTATTTACTGAAAATATAATGACTTATAATATGCAACGGGAAACAATAAACCATTAAAATTATTTACCCCTAAACGGACAAAAATACTTTTCACTGAAGAAATCCAACTTGGTGCCATTCCATTTCTCCAGGTCAGGGTCAGGCCCTGATGTCCAGCCTTCCTCCATCTCTTTCCTTCTGCCTTTAGGTTCTTCCCTGAGCTGTAACTCAGGCATGGGATAAGCTTCTTCTGAACTCCTTCAAAACTAATGTATTATCTTTCTTAAAACCCGCCTCAAAACTCTCCTTTGCAGTGATGAGTAAAGGAAATCCAGAAGCACTCAGGCCACTGGTGTGCCGAGACTCCTGTGTCTGGTACTGACTGGTATTGGTTGCACCAACTCCTGATGCTTCCTTTTCTAGGGATATCTGTTTATTCTGCATTGATTCCCTAGGACAAGAACTATCTTGTTGTTGTATGTTCATACCATGCTGAGCACCATCGTGTCATGAACCATGATGTAAAGAAATGCAGAAAATAAGGTTCTGATTAACAACAGTAACAACAGCTCTACCTATAGAAATCTGAAACACTACAAGAAATTCCAGAAGTTGCAAGTGTTTTTCCAGGCTGGCAATATTTAGCACCATCCATATTCACAATACAGTAGAAGCATTCATTCTCACAGGAGAGCTGTCAAGAAGAGTAGAGTCTTTTTGGGTCTAAACGAGGTGAAAAATTAAGACTTCCATGCAGCTTATGGGCTGCCTTAATTTAGCTCAGCAGCTAAAAGTTTCTAAAATTGGATGTCATGCTACACTTAGGTATCCCTTATATCACAGGCAATTCTGCCTTGTAGCAAAGACAAAATCGAAATGGTTTCTGATGTATTGCTTCAGGCATCAAACTTTTATTTGCTGATTCATTCTGTATTTTTACTATGGCAGCTTTCTAAGGATCCAAACAGCACTAATTTTCATTTTATAAGACAGTAAATTTATGATTTTTCTCCACGTTAGGCAAAATACTAATTAAAGGCTATTGAACTACTGCTGAAATACTTGATGGATCTTGAGCACCCTGCTCATTCCACTGAAGAGCTGCTGCCATGGAATGGAGTAATTGTGTGTCTTCCTAGAAGAAAACCCTTGCTTGTCTTATTGATTAATGTGATATTAAAATGTTCCTCTGATTAGGTCACACTGATAATAACCTTCACAATAGGTTGCTCATGATCTTGAATTTCTGCAGATGCCTCCCATATTAACAGCAGAACATCCTGTGGCAGAGGCCTTTTCCCTGCTAAATAACTGCCCCAGCTTAAGAAACAGAGGTGAGGCTACATGCTACCCTTGTAACTTCATGATGTTACTATGCAAGCCAGGGGCAACTCCACCAAAGCCAATGAGATGGATAACAAATGGTGGAGAACAATCTCAGTTTAGCTCTGCCTAGCCAACAATGCACTGAATATAGAAGAATTACCTTATATGCAACTGTGCCCTTGTGCTGTGCATATTGGGACTTCACTTGGTACAGAGTCACTGGCTTAAATAAGAGCAATCTCCAGGTTGGTTTACCTTATGCTCTAAGTCCAAAGCTTGAGGTTTAGACTGCATTATCCCTTTTCCCTAATCGACACGGCAGAAACTTCATCAAGGACCGCACACACAAACATACAAGTCACAGGACACTAAAGACATCTGCTATTCTGAGAAAAGTGCAATTACAAAATTTTATGAGAGATCTTCAACTGACAGGATTTTTAACCAAAGAAGGTGCCATGAATTTCATGCACAATCAGACTGGAAAGGTCTTCAAGAGCATGCTGTCTATCCCCAAACAGGTCCCACTCAGCTGTCATCATTTGGGAACTGAACTTTATGTCAGGCATGACTTGAATGAAATCTTTTTGAGAACTCATAGTAAAGTAAGAAAAACCCAAACCAAAACAAAAAACCCACACCAAACCAAAAAATACTAACAATCAATAACAAACACCAAAAACCAAATAGCTAATGCAACAGATGAAAGTACAAGAGCTACTTTCAGCAGTTGATCTTCTCGCTAAATAAGCTGAATTTTGCTCTCCAGCTATTGAACCAAGTCTTCAGCTAGTATAAAATCGCATAACTTTGTCGAAGTCCACAGAAAGGCTCTGATTGACTAAAAATATTAAAACATTTCACAGTAATGCATGCAAAACAGCATCCTGTGACTAGGTTGTATCATGAGTGGGAGATGTTTCACCTCATACGATGATTAAATCTTCTTGACAGTTGGTATTACTTTTACCATGTCTGCTTGATCAGGCACTTATGCACATGACAGCAAATCTGCACTCATTCAGATGAAGTCAGTGGTAGTCAGCACAGAAATGCTGTAAAGAGTACAAAAAGCAGCCTTGTATTTGTGCACATGGAGCAGGTACAGAGAAAAAGAACCTCTCTTGAAACTCGTCAAAAGAGCCAAGAGCCTTGCTGCTGTGGCCATTTCTCTCAGTGCAAGCACCAGCTTTAGGATTTTCTGCCCCTAACAGCTTGTTCCCAGCTCATCCCTGGCCTGCAGTTGTAACCACTACGGCTTGTCTGGGAAGATGCAGTAGGAATAGCCACTTGGACATGGAAAAGAACTTGCAGGAAAACTTCTGGGTCAGCCTCCCAATCCATTTCACCCTTTTGTCTCAGAAATACTGTTACTGCCCCAACTGAAGATGAACCTGAAGCCAATTAAGATGGCAGAGCCACTGAGAGGTCCAGAACTACATGCCTTTTGGCAGCAGTGCATACATCTAGACTAATTTAAGGCAGCCATGAAAGCACATTCTTACTTAAAGTGATGGCATGGATGTGGGGACAATTTGTTCTGAGCATGTTCTCTTTGATATCCAATAAGATGCAAACTGCCATTTACATCTCCCTAATGACTGGCCAGCATCCTGGTACAGCCAAATTACCAAGGCTGTGTGGTGGTGACATTCCCACTCAGCCAGAGAAACCTTTACTTAGGCACAGTTATACTGGCAGAAGATGAGGTTTGGCAGCACAGACTGCACTGGCAGGGGATGGACTGAATGGAATTGGTTCAAAGCACAGATTTGCTTTTCTCTGAGCGTATCCGTCTTTTGTTAAATTCCCACTGCATACATGGCACATAACTCCAGAAGCAGCAAGATTTTCCCCTCAAAACTGTAAGCTGAGGCACAAGGAAATGCTAAGTTCATTCCCACTAGAAAGCAACTGTGATTTGAGAAGCCTTTCATATCATCAGTTTATTTTGAGGAAGCCAAGAAGTCTCTACAGGCAACTCCACTGCACGTCCTGTCCCAAGATCCAAAAGCTGCAATTCTGGAGGATGCAAAGCTGCTATCAACAGGTAGATCACAGACATATTCTGTTTATTTGAATTCAGGGGAAACTTTCAGCTATATGTAACACCCCAGAAACTATTTTTTTCCCTAGAAGTAACACCTTAGCAGAACCATGCAACTGACAGTGAACCAAAGGTAAATTTTTGTGTTAGGGGTCTGTGTGAAGTGAAAAGTAACATGACCACAGCAAGCATTGCTGAATTAAAGGTATATCAAGATATTGAGGAGACCACTATAGGCAGGTCAATCTCCAGGTACAGTTTGTCATTCTAAAGCAACTAACTCCAATTTCATTTGGTTTCAGCCAAGAGACAGCATTGAGCAAAAAGAATTTATTCAATTCAGACATTTACATTGAGTATGTTAAAGTGCAGGCTGACAATTTTTACTCACCCAGTCCTCCTGTCTCCTCCTTTTGACTCGGTATCTGGCACTCTTCTGTCCATTTTTTTTTTTAGGAAAGGCAGAAAGGCAGAGCAGCGTGAACCAGCTCACGAAAGGATCAGATGAGCACCAGGGCCAAAGCAATGGAATCATAGAATGGTTTAGGTTGGAAGGGACCTTAAAGATCATCCAGTTCCAATTCCCATGCCATGGGCAGGGTCACCTCCCATTAGACCAGACTGATCAAAGCCCCATCCAGCCTGGCCTTGAACACTTCCAGGGATGGAGCTGGAACTTCTCTGGGCAACCTGTTCCAGTGTCTCACCCTCACAGTGAAAAAATTTCTTCCTGAGATCTAATCTAAATCTCCCCTCTTCCAGTTTCAAGCCATTACCCCTCGTCCTGATTACTACATGCCCTTGTAAAAAGTCCCTCTCCATCTTTCTTGTAGGCCCCCTTCAGATACTGGAAGGCTGCTATAAAGCGTCCCCAGAGCCTTCTCTTCTCCAGACTGAACAACCCCAACTTTCTCAACCTGTCTTCATAGGAGAGGTGCTCCAGCCCTCTGATCGCTTTTGTGGCCCTCCTCTGGACTCGCTCCAACAGATCCATGTCCTTCTTGTAATGAAGGTTCCAAATCTGGATGCAGTACTGCAGGTGGGATCTCACCAGAGCAGAGTACAGGGGCAGAATTACCTTCCTCGACCTGCTGGCCACGCTTCTTTTGATGCAGCCCAGGATACGGTTGGCCTTCTGGGCTGCAAGTGCACATTGCTAGCTCATTTTGAGCTTCTCATCAACCAGCATCTCCAAGTCCTTTTTCCTCAGGCTGCTCTCAATCCATTCTCCACCCAGCCTGTATTTGTGCTTGCCACAACCCAGATGCAGGACTGTCATGGTTTGGCCTCAGCTGGCAACAAAGAACCATGCGGCCACCCACTCAACCCACACAGCCGTGGGGACAATCAGAAGAAAAAGGCAAAACTCGTGGGCTGAGATAAAGGCAGTTTAACAGAACAGCAAAGGAAAGAGAAAAACAATAACAATAACTCCAATAAAGGAATATACAAACACGATTACAGTACCACTGCTCACCGACTGGACTTGGACCACCCCAGTGCGCTCAGAGCTGTGACTTCCTGCCCCCTCCCCCAGCCATCTCCCCCCTATAGCCCTGGCATAGCTCACATGACACAGAATACCTGTGTCCCCTGCCACATCCTTGGGGAAATTAACCCCATCCCTGCCGGAACCAGGACAAGGACTGTGCATTTGGCCTGGTTGAACTTCATGAGGTTTGCACGGGCCCACTTCTCAAGCCTGTCCAGATCCCTCTGGATGGCATCCCTTCCCTACAGTGTGTCAACTGCACCACACAGTTTGTTGTCATCAACAAACTTGCTGAGGGTGCACTCAATCCCACTGTCCACATCGCTGATGAAGATGTTGAACATCACCGGCCCCAGTACTGACCCCTGAGGGAGTCCCCACTCGTCACTGGTTTCCACTTGGACATCAAGACATTTACCACAACCTTTTGAGTGGTTTGCTGTCTCCATCAAATCTATGTCTCACCAATTTAGAGACAAGGATGTCATGTGGGACAGTGTCAAACGCTTTGCATAAATCCAGGTAGATGACGTCTGTTGCTCTCCCCTTATCCACCGATGCTGTAACCCCATCATAGAAGGTCACAAAATTTGTCAGGCGTGACTTGCCTTTGGTGAAGCCCTGTTGTCTGTCCCCTATCACCTCCTTATTTTCCATGTGCCTTAGCAGAGTTTTCAGGAGGATCTGCTCCATGACCTTGCTGGGCATAGAGCTGAGACTGACCAGCATGTAGTTCCCTGGGTCTTCCTTTTTTGCCTTTTGAAAATGGGGGTTACGTGTCCCCTTTTCCAGTCAGTGGGAACTTCACCAGTCTGCCACAACTTTAGAAATATAATGGAAAGTGGATTAGTAACTTCATCCGCCAGTTCCCTCAGCACCTGCGGATGGATTTCATCAGGTCCCATGGACTTGTGTACCTTCGGGTTCCTTAGGCAGTCTCGTACTGGATCTTCACCTACGGTGGGGAGTTATTCATTCTCACAGCCCCTGTCTTTGCTTCTGCGACTTGGGTGGTGTGGCTAGAGCCCTTGCCAGTGAAGATCAAGGCAAAAAAGTCATTGATTACCTCAACGTTCTCCATATCCTGGGTGACAAGGTCTCCTGTTTTCTTCCAGAGAGGGCCCACATCTTCTCTGGTCTTCCTTTTATCATTGAAATACATATAGAAGTTTTTCTTGTTGCCCCTGATGTCCCTGGCCAGATTTAACTCTACCTGAGCGTTAGCTTGCTTAACCTGGCCCCGGCTGCTCAGACAGTTTGTATTATTCCATCCTCATTCAACTTGACTTGCAGTTGTTCTGCTTTTTCTCTATGCACGTAAATTAAATGAGCCAACTTTTATCCTCCAAGTCATTCAGCATCCAAGCTTCAATCCAGCCAAGGATATCCTTGTAACCTACGAGCACAGTTTCTGTCTGTAATGAGGTCTCGTGGGTATTTTGTGTATTCCTGGAGTGTTTTGATGGATGGAGGCCGGAATGACAATCACCTAGCAGGACTGATTCTGACACAATCATTCCTGGGCAATGGCTTATTTTGCTGGGTCAGATGCTTGCACCTCTGTAAAGATCGTCAAGTTTCATCAAGACAACACACAGAAAAGATAGCCTATCCCATTCATTTCAGTCCAGCGGTAGTATCCAACACTCAAATCTAAATAGTATTGAACACCAAATATTCAAAATATAGAACCAAAGTGCATTTTAGCTTGCAGAAACTCCCCCCTACAGTCAGAAAACAGCATAGCACCAGAGAACAGAGGGCAGGAAAAATACCCAGCAACTGCTTCATGTTCTTGTGGAATAAGATTTTGGTTTGCCCTTTGTTTCTCTTTGCTCAAGGAGTGATAGCAGATGGTATCATAATGATATTTCACTATTATTTCCAAGCACAGAAATGCCAGTTCAATTGTCAACAGAGTTTCAATATTCACTGCCTGCACAGCAGAGCACTGTTTCAGCACTGTTTTTCCCGGCTACCTGTCTCCAGAGCAGAGATCTCCACCTTTCCCTGCTCGAATGAGGCAGGTGAGAAAAACCCTGTTCAAAGTGTTCTCCCCTTGAGGGCAAAGTGCTCTGTAGCTTTTCAGGCAGCTCGCCTGCACGGTTCCTGCCGAACCCACTTGTGGCTGCACACAGTGCTGGGCGAACCGCTTCCCAAAGACGAACCGCTTCCAAACTGCACACACTCGCTGCCCGCACAGCAGAGCACTGTTTCAACACTGTTTTTCCCGGCTACCTGTCTCCAGAGCAGAGATCTCCACCTCTGCCTGCTCGAATGAGGCAGGTGCCAAAAACCCTGTTCAAAGTGGTCTCCCCTTGAAAGCAAACTGCCCCATAGGTTTTCAGGCAGCTCGCCTGCACTGTTCCTGCCGAACACACTTGTGGCTGCACACAGTGCTGGGCGAACCGCTTCCCAAAGGCGAACCGCTTCCAAACTGCACATATTCACTGCCCGCAAAGCAGAGCACTCTTTCAGCACTGTTTTTCACGGCTGCTTATCTCCAGAGCAGAGATCTCCACCTCTCCCTGCTTGAATGAGGCAGGTGCCAAAAACCCTGTTCAAATGTAGAAAAATGAGAATGTAGCCAGAAGTCTCAATCTAGCTTGATATTTCTTTTTGTTAACACTATGTAGGAGTCACAATACGTAGGGCATTGTAGACCAAAGTTTATAGCAGTGCATTTAACTGCACCTTTCACACAGCTCGTAAAACAGATTTCCAATAGCTGTAATTTTAAATTTGTCTCCTTGGATGCAGTGGAAAATGTGACTTTCATGCTTTTCTGTATGTTTACAGCATCATAAATAACACACAGATCTGAAGGGTTTTAAGTACATCAATATGCTATTTTAAACAAAGTAGTGAAAATATGTCGTATATAGCATTCAGTTGTTTTTACTTCTTTCAAGGGTAAGATTTCTCTAGCCTGCCTAATTTTTAACTTTGTGTAACTTTAAAAATTCTTCATGTACTGCACCTCAAAGTAAAAGGAGTTCAAAGTTAGATGAAACCTGGGTGAAGAAAGCAAGCATAAAAAAAGCCTGTGTGATATTGCTACTTACTTTCAGGATTTATAGAGTTTCAATAGACTTTTCACCAAAATTTCAATCTGTGATAGGTTTAATATCCAAAATCTTATTAAATCTTTTGACAAAACAGTCTTTGAGTTGATATTTAACATGGGAGTAACTTTTGATGCACCAAGAAGACTTTCTCTTAGGTAGTACTGTTTGATTATAGTCAGTCTCTGTAATTGCAGTAGTACGTTTGTTCCACTGTACCAGTTCAACGCTTTTATAAAATGAATCATTGCTAAAAAAGCCTGCTTCTTATTTAGGAGTATATTAGTATCATGCATGATGTAAATAGCTGATAGAGTGTATAAACTTGATGGTTGTTAAATTTAACTACTGAACTGATAAAAAATATTTTAAGCAAATTTCCATCTTTTGGAGGTTAAAAGCTGGATCTATTTTCTCTAAGGAATGGCTGTGCTCTAGCATAGATTTCGAAGCATTGCTGAGCCTCTTCATATGCAAAAGGACTTGGGGTATTTTGTCATAAACGTCACTCATAGAAATGGAAAGTCCTGAATGTATTAAAAGATGGTGTGGTCTCTTAGTCAAAAAGCGCAACTGGTGTTCTTGAACGTTCTGCTTCAGTGAACCCTTCACACGCCACACATGGAAACAGTAAAGGAGCACTGTTTCTTTCTTGAAATGGGCCATGCTGTTTCGTTTGAAACAACATGTGTTTCTGCTGGGTGTTCTGTGGTTCTGTCTCAACAACATTACTCAGAGCTCAAATACAGCAGGTATCAGCCAAGGAACTCTCAAGTATCAGAGGGACGAATAAATCATATTTTCAAGAGACACCCATCCCTTTCAAATAGATACACAGCTATACATCTGAGGCATATCGCGCTTGAACGAAAGAGTTTAATCTTCTCGCTCTTCCAAAAATCGAGATGCCAAAGGACTTCCAGTAACAACTTAAATTAAAGTCACAGGAGACGGATTGAGGCCTCAGTCTGTATTGCTGAAGATCATAAACCCAATCCCTTTCCCCGTGTCTGTACCACTGGTGACCTCTAGTGTCCAAGGAAGAGAACGGGTATTCAAAGTTTCTCCAAATCACTTCTTTGCAAGAACGTGAAATACAGTAGAGACCTTTTCTTCAGTGCTAAAAATTCTGACATCGGCTTTCAGTTCGCAATATTTTAAATGCGAAGTAATAATATAGAAACTTAGTGTATTAGGGGAAGCAAAAAGATTTGTGCTAATTGTAAGACTATAGAAAATTACTTATTTGTAAAAATGAATAATGTGCAAGAACATTCACATTTGGATCATCTGTTTCAGGCATTTGCTGCTTCCTCACTCGGTGAAAAGGAACCAAAGGTACATTGGAAATGTCACGCTTCAGCCAGTGCTGACTACAGGGCAGAGGCTCAAGATGGCCTTCAAGCTATGCACGGGGCCTAACTACGTAACGTATATTAGCCAGTTGGAATTTAGCTGAATGGGATGCCTAAGTACCCACCCAAAGACCACAGTGGTTCAGAGCTTGAGATTTTAGCTATTATGGCACACTGTGACATGAGATCAGGCTGTTGTTTCCTACGGGAAGGCATAAAGATAGGAAAATGTCTCTCATGCATTTCCTTCACAACAATATTGTTGACTGGCGATCGAACTACAAAGCAGCTCTGAACTTCACAGCTCTCCTGTCATCTATTGAAGCAATGAGCAGTTACAAAGGTCCAGGCACTCCATGTCACTTAGGCAAGGTGCCTTAGTAGATCTAGCTTCTAAAGGATGTATGGACATCTTCCTTGAAGTGGATCTCTGTCCGTGACTCATACTTTAAGTAATGAGAAGTTTTCTTTAGCTAATGTTGACTTGGTCATGTTCAAATAACAAATAATTAATGTTTAAAAGTGTTAACAAGTGTATTAAACTATGCTTTGAGAGCAGCATACTAGAGAGAAGTACTGGAAAATCATATGTAAAGGAGTTAATAACTGAGTATATGCATTAATACTTTGTAAATATGTATTGTAATAGAAACAAGATAAAGTACAGAAACGATGCTTACAGCAGGGCTGGGAATTTCAGATCTCGCCTTCCAAGACTGTACCCTGACCAATAGCAAGAAGAGTTTCGCTCTTGCATCCTGCCCACCATTCTTAAGAACTTTGCTGCACTGTAATCCCGTTTTAAAAGACAGACTCACAGTAGTCTCCTTGTTGGTGGTAAAAGACACTGGCAACGTGGACTCGAGTCTTCTTGTATTGATAAAGGAACTGAATCTCTCAGTGCCCTGAGATGTAATCTGTTGCAGAAGAGGTGGGCAGTTGCCCTCTTCTCTGATGACATTTTAAAACAGAAGGATCCTGAAATGGATTCTTAATTGAAAATTCTGGATGAATGAAGGCACCCTCCTACAGCACTGTGCCAGGTGTGTAAGCTACAGAGGGGCTCAGTGTTGCGGACACTTGTTGTTTCCTACGAGATGGTAGCACACAGGTCAGCATGCAGGCTCTGTAGGTTGCCACTCTGACTTGCCTTCATCTCACTCGTCACCGCACAGGCATCTTCTGCAGAGTTCTGGTGTTTTCTCCAGAGATCAGACGCCTCAGACTATTAGCTATTTCAGTTGTTTATTGGGTCTGTCCTGAGAGGGCTAATGGCCTAGGGTCAAAGAACTTTAGCATTATAGTTATTGAACATCTCTTGAGTAAAAGCAAGTGTATGTATGTGTGAGAGAAAAAGAGAGTGTGGGAAGAAAAGGAGGTGCGTACAGAAGCTAGTCTTCCCTGTAATATAAACCATGCCAAATCCACTTACACATAGAGAAACATAAGTGCAATCTTAAAATCTGTGTGTTGGGTGGCAAAGCCAATTATATGACTTCATTTCTGACGTAATTTGATGACTATGGGCAGTGAACACAAGCCGCCTAGCTACAACCTTTTAAGCTTTCTGCGGTTTATATAAGAACTTAACAGGACAGTAAATTACAGTAGCTGACTGGATACAAGGTACAGCAAAACTTTGGAATGGGGAAACTCTCTTATTTTAATAAAGGCATAGGAAACAGCTTGAATCTTAATTCAAACGTGAGCAGAACATTCTTACGGTAACCATTTTTATCCTGTTGTCATGTTGGCTGTCTAGCAGTGGTCAATCAGGCACAAACCCCAATTTTGAATAGGTTAAATTTAAGAATGTTGCAGCCATCAGAAAAATGAAATGCTTTACTCTCTAAACATTCCTACTAAACATCTGGGAAATCTTAGCTTAAAAATAGTGCAGCAGGCACAATGGAAAAACCTTGAGAGTGATGACAGCTCTGATTTCACATGTATTTATAATCCTGCACTTAATTTATTTTCTTGGGATTTCTGAATTTGACAGAGACAGATATCTGAAAATAACTGACGTGCTAGCTGTCAGCCTCTCCTTAAAATGTGTGGTCAATAGATCAAGGGAACTAAAACACAAGGGGCTCAACATTATTCTCCGTTACAAAATGCAGAGAGGATGAAGCATTTTATAGTTCCTGAGTGAAATGCTCATATGTGAAAAAATAAATAGCTGACAGTCTCTCACTTAAGCAACTTGTATATGGTGCTGAATTCAAACTACTACCTGCAGTCTGTGAATGAAGGACTATGCCACTGTAAAACAAACATGCAAGCACGAAAATGAGAGCTATTGCTACAGGAAGCAAACTTGCATCTGGTTTAGGGGTTAGTTTTTCACCAGGCCTGTTAAAGATCCTTCCTCAATAAATGGTATCGTTTTGTGGAGTACCTTCGAGGGAATCAAATTCAATATACAGATCAATCTCCTCTGTTCATGTAGGAGTTATGGGGAATCCATAGTTTTGGCGGGTAGGAGAAACAGGACAGACCTAAATGAAACTAAAAATGCTTTCAGACAGAAATTTTGCATTATACATGTCTGCAGTTTCTAGTATATAGAGGATGGTTTCTTCAGATTAAACAACACTTGGTGTCCTCGTACAGACAGCTGGGACAATGAGTTAATGTAAACGGCCAACGTGTTACTTTTCGTACAGAAGGCAAAGCTAATAAGATGAGTTTTGAAGTTGTCCAAATATGAGGTGGAAGACAGCAGTGATTTCTGCGTGCTGTCCACAATACTGAGACTTCTTGTGTGGTGTCAGTGCTTATGCCAAGGTAAGCAGGAAGAGGAATGAAGTACTTACCTCCACTTCCTATATCTGCTAGGCACTGCATAAATTTTCAAGAGAGAACCTACCAGGAAGTCGCTGCAGATCAAACTATGCAAAACTTCTTCCACATGTGGCAACTGTGTTGCTTGTAAACCACTGAAGTTCAAGAAGCCTGCTCCGTTTAGTTACCTCAGTTGTGGGTGATGGCCCTGTGTAACAACAGTGCTGTATGTGTCAGCGACAAATGGCAACTAGCTCCGTGAAAACCTGCAAAAGAGGGATCCTGGCAGCTCGTTCCTCAGGGGAGTAAGCCCTGCTTCCTCAGGGGAAGAGTTTTGTGGAAAATTCAGCAGGGGTAGCCCTGGAGCTCCTCCTTAGGCTCGCCTGGAAAAAGAACTGCAAGTGTGGGTGTACATGTGCATATGTATAAGGGCCAGAAAAGAGACTAGTAGACTCCAATGTGTATGACTTAATCTGCAGCATGATTCTCAGTTACCTGATAGGAAATACCTTGTTACAAAGATGTGTTTGTTTAGGCGGTATGCCACTTATTATTTTATGAGTAAATAGAAGACATCTTGCAAGTAGATCATTAAATGTAATACAATTTCTTATTTAATGGTTACTATTTTTCCCAATCATGATTTTCTGTTCATACCAATCTGGTACTTTGTATCATTCGCAGCTCCCAGCCACATACGGTAGTGTAGACGTGAAAATCAATGTCTGTGACACATGATGCAAAAACTGCTATTTGCAATCATGTGATACTTGAGAAGTTTCTAAATATATGGAGGGTTCTGCATTATTGAAAATAGTAACAGTCAAATTCTGTAAGTAGACCTTAACCTGCTATATAAGATGCAAAGCAGTGCTGAGTCATGTAAGTGCTTCCTAGTGAATTCTTTTTTTAAATTACTTTAAGACGTCTGTTTAGAAGATGGAAAAAATCACGCATTGATTTGCTTTGACATAACGTAGCGCTACCATGAGGTGCAGGGGCAACTAAGAGAGTTTTTTGCAACTTACAACTTGGGCTTTCATTTTGGTAATATTACTCTGCAAAAATCCAAAATTTTGGAACTTCAGGCCCTATGTTTTTTAAATGCTGTAACAAGCTGTTTTATTATCACATGACACTGATGTCACTGGAAAAACATTTAACTCTTCAGACATTTTACACGTTACTCCAAAAGGATAATTTCATAATATTCTCCAATCTTGTTGCCAAGATCATTTATTACAAAAGACAGATGATTTTTTACAGCATATAGAAGCCAGCTTCTTTATGCACAAATTTGAAGACAAGCTGTTGTCCCACAGAGCTAGAAGTTTTCATTTTATGTTGAATGGAATTACTTTTATAGGCTAACAGGCTGTAGAAAGAGAAGGGGCAACTTTTGTAGTAGTGAGATACTATGCTTTGTTGCTTTTTGTTCTTCATACTTGATGGTACTCTTACCTTTTGCAATTCAGTTCCTCAGCGACAGTAGCTAATGCAACTCCACTGATGCTATTGACCAATCATTTCCTCCAGGGCGGGATTGCATGTGCTGGCAATTTGTCAACCACTGCAGGTAACTCTTTGTTACTGATGATCAGTGTACTTACATGAAGAGTTGTTAGGCGTACCGATTTAAGTTCTTCCTTGCATTACCTTAGCTCCATTATACATTCACCTAGTGGCCTGCACCCACCTGAACCTCAGGGTGCTGAGACTTTGCTGCCACCACGAATGTGATCTATTTTCTTGGCTAATTATTTCTCTGTTGCTTGTATCTATATTTGCTGTCACTTCAGGAATCTATAGGTGCCTATATTTGAATGTATGAGGACAAGAATATTACTGCAAATGAGAATATGGAATTGAGAAGGATTGAAGAAGGGTTCCAGATATTTAGACTACTTACTAGGGAGAACTGGGGCTGACAAAATGCTTCTGAATTTTGCAGATTCAGCAAAGTTTTTTACGGGTGGCTTTCTGAATTTTCTCCCTCGCTTCCACTTCATTTCCTAAATCACTGTTGTTTGTCATACAGTGCATTTGTTGCTGCTGTGGCACTTTTTAAAATTAGAAGAGTGGACTCACCCTGGCATTCTTGCCAGCAATGGCAATGACAGCACATTTCAGAAATGCAGGATACGGCAACCAGAGTAGAGAGATTCACAGGCGTGAAGATTATGAGCATTCTATAGAGAATATGGGCTCCAAGAGAGATGGAGGAACTGAAAGAAGGATCAAGATCATAAAATCACACTAGAAGCAAAATTCATCTGTTCTTCAGCAGTCAATAACCAGTCAATGACAATTCCACTGACATCTTGGCTGTAGATTTTCTGTGGGGAAGGTCTGTGTATGATGCCACCTTCAGGGGAAACTTGCATTCCCTGCAAGGGAGAGAGGAAAATACATGAACAGCCTGTGTCTCAGTACTTCATCTCTGCATTTGAGAACAGAATTACAATTGGATCTGAACCAACTGGGCTGGGATCGGTTCAGATGAGTCCTAAACACTTACTCAGGCAGCTGTGCTTGAATCCAGATGTCTGTAGACTATGTGTCTGGTACACAGAGTCAGAGACATGAGGCTCAAGCATTTCTTAAGTAAGCATTGTTTCCTGGTCAAGTATCTGTACGGTGCCCACAGCATGGCAGCGCACATTCTGGTAGACCATGTGGAATCATATGGTGTCCATCAAGTATTTTTTTAGACAGACAACCTGTAATAACTACTGCCCACTTTTTTAATTAAAAAAAAATCCATTAGATTAATTATTGTTTCTATGATTTCTACTGAGAATAAATAAAATTTGGCATACATGGCCAAATTCTTATATAAATAACTTCTACAAAACAAAGCAATTCTATTTGATTTGCCATAGGTTTTGTATTGTGTTTGATTTCAGAGATACATGACTTCATTTTAAGCACCTTACTTTGTTTTTGGAATGTGGAGTGCCACAAATGCAGCTTTACAATATTGCTGACCCACAGATCCCAAGATTTCAAGGCTCACTTCAGCCTCCAGGTGACAAAGTGATGGAAATCTGGGGAATATGCCTGCTCAGCTAAAACTTCTAAACTTGTTTCTTGCACCTGGAAACTCTAAATGTCCTGGCTGTGGGGCTACCTGTCGTCAGGCTGCTCATGAGCCTGACTTCTGTGCATTCTCATGTCCAAAAGAATCCACATGTCCGTCTGTCATGAAGTGGCGAACTCTGGGAACACAGCTTTCTAGGCAGGCAGAAACTGAATGGTTTTCTGTCAGAGATTTATCAGAACTGAACCATTCCCCAAACTATTTCAAAATCAAAACATTCTAACAAAAAATAGATTGCAGGTTTTTTTTCCCAAACAATTCTAATAGGAGCAAACAAAGCAAATCTCAAAACTTAGGAGAGGAGCTAAGAGGGAAAGGCCCTGTACCTCTGGCATGACATCTAATTGATTGCTACAAAGTATAAGGAGAAATGGAGATAGAGTAGCCACCAGCCATATAATTACTTGGCCGTCTAACTGGCACTGTTTATTAGAAACTGAACTTTTGAAAGCCAGTGTGTAAGAGAAAGTAGTTAGAAAAAACATACATACACACACATATACGTGTATCTTTCCCCTCTTTTGTAACACTGTGTGGAGTTTTCATGATTCAGCAAAGTGTAGGTGATCTAGTAGGCATGATGTTTATTGGATATGAATTTGGCACAATGCAGAGTGATCCTAAAGCATGAAATGTATTTCTCCTTTAAACTTCTAATCTCTGTAAAGAGATGGAAATATCTCTCCTATATGTACTACTACGCCCCAGTCTTTCCTTCTGAAAGCACTTATGTGACAGGCAGTAATTCAGCAAAAGTCATGAAATAATGGGGATCAGTACTCCCTGGTTAGTCAGGTTGCCTAGATGAGGAGTCTCTCCTAAAGAGGAGGTCTGGTTTTTTTGGTACCATTTTATAAAGTGTACTTAGAAAGAGACTTTGTCAGTACTGAGACACTTTTGTCAGGGAACAGTGGGCTTCAGGGTTTTACAATTTAAGCCAGAGGAAACAGAAGCACTGTCAATACAGAGCTGACCTTTGTGGGTTACAGAGCTCCTCTGTGGTACAAGGAAAGCTTTCTGTTATGTTTCGTTGCAAAAGAGCATCCTACACATTTTATCACAGAATGGTCAGTGTTGGAAGGGACCTCTGGAGATCATGAAGTCCAACCCCCCTGCCACAGCAGGGACACCTACAGCAGTTGCACAGGACGGTGTCCAGGCGGGTTTTGAATGTCTCCAAAGTGGGAGACTCCACAACCTCTCTGGGCAGCCTGTGCCAGTGCTCTGCCACCCTTAAAGGAAAGAAGTCATTCCTCATGTTAAGATGGAACTTCCTGTGCTCAAGTTTGTGCCCGTTACCTCTTGTCCTACCACTGGGCACAACTGAAAAAAGACTGCTCCCATCTACCTGGCACCCTCCCTTTAAGTATTTATAAGTATTGATGAGATCCCCCCCAGTCTTCTTTTCTCTAGACTAAAAAGACCCAAGTCCCTCAGCCTCTTCTCATAAGAAAGATGCTCCAGTCCCCTAATCATCTTAATAGCCCTTTGCTGGACTTCCTCTCTTGTGGGTAGGTGCATTGGCTATTTGTACCTTCTCCCTCCTCAGTGTTTACAGGTGAGTGTCCGAAGGTGGAGAAGGTAGGCAGAATGGACAGCTTTTAGACAAGTTAACTAGGCACTCAGACTTCAGGCAGAAGAGGCCAGTCTTTCCTAGGATCCATCTGAACTGGTGGACAGGCTTTGGCACTTCAGAAAGTCACAATTCTGTTTTAGGGCTCTCCCTCTGAATTGCCTCTTTCCACTGGCTGTAGAAGGAGCTGTCGTTCTCCACTTGTGTATTTGCACGAATACTTTTTTTGGTGTACACAGGAGGTGCATGAAGATATTAATTTCTTACTTCAGTAAAAATGTTCATGAGGTATTATTAGAAGGGGCAGAAAACATAATTGTAATTGGAGATATTCTTCAAACAAAGTCTGGGAAGAAAATGTCTGTTACATGATAATTTGGGAGCAGTCTTTGAAAGAGAAAGGATGCATAATGAAAGTAGGTTCATGTGCTGGTTAGCAATAGACTTGTAAGGCAGAAAACTCTGTGTCTGCTATGACCTGATAAAGTGTTCAGAAGAAAATATAAGGATGTGTGCACTGAAAAAAAAAAAGCTGTTAGTGTAACATTGTTGCAAGCATTATGCTGTCTTGTGGAATGGCGATGTCTATGCAAATGCTTGTTAGTACTGTTTGCTTGGTTTTAGTGCCATTTGTTAATTCATACATATAGAGAGACTGTAAATAGTTGTGGGGGGTTTTGTTAATATTTGATGAGACAGCAGCTTGTCACTCCTGAAAGTCTAACTGGGATGTTTTTCATGTGTGAAGGTTTGCGGCTGAGGAACGTCCAAGAAAAGCCTACTACCAATGAGTTGTAGTATAGTGCATGAACCCGTGGGGACACGAGTATTCCATGCTGTACTATTGTATACTTTGAAAAAAGTAGTCTCACCAGAGAAAGAGGGTGAGATTTTTGAGAGCGGGCTGATAGTTTGCCAAGCAAGCTCCTTTTATGTGACAAATTTATTTCCTTTTTATTCAAATTATCAATAGTTACCTCAGCATCACCTGTGATATACCCTCAGATGAAGTACATACCTGTGTCAGACCACCTGCAACATTGACCAACAATTTTGAGGTGCACTTGGGAAGCAGCTATGGATGGCATAATACTGTTTCTTTAAATGATCCTAAATAGCTAGGTATGTGGCTAATCATTACACTTCACAGGCTGGCAATATTTTTGCTTTGAATACTTAGTTTTGTGGTGCACTGAATATTTAGGAATCTGTTATGATCTATGACTAGTGCAAAAGAAAATGGTTGTCTTTTGTGATCAACAGGCGTTTCGCTTCCACATGTCCAGGTTTTTCCGTCTGTGAAAGGATACATTTTCCATGCTCACAAAGAGCTTTGAGATCTACACAAAGTCCCTTGGTAGGTGTGACGTAGGAGAATATCCTCATCACAACTAGAGTATTTCAGTAAGTGCGCAGTTCAGAACTTGGTTTAGGTACGGATAAAACTTGTCACTTTGCTGTTGGTTTCGTAAATTTTGTGCTCCCCGCACGCTTCACTTTGTAGTCAGTAAATTCTTTTCAGAACATCCAATGCTCCTGGAGTTACAGAGCCTATGTGGCATCTAAGCCCTTGTAACAGCTGTTTTGGGAAACGGTCTGATTCAGCCAATGAGCAGCTCAGAACTGATAAGTGCAGCAGGGTGAGGCTTTTGAGGTCTGTTGCCTCAGGAGGTGATGACCACGGCTTCTTTGCTGTGGGGATAGGGACCTGGGGATTTTTCAGGGTTTTTTTTTTTCCTGTTGGTTTTGCCCTTTTCCAGGCAAAAATTTCCTTTGCCAAAAGGCAAAAATGAAGATGTATAAGGCGATATCTATGTTCATTCTGTTGTTTACAGGTGAGTGAATGTTTCTTTATATTTGTTTTCTCAGCTATTCCTTTCACTTCAATACTTGTAATTACTTTTTGAAGATATTCCTAAGTATATTATAAACATTAATTCATATGACTTGATGTTTAAATCATCGTACAATCGTTGAAGGTGTTTTTGCTATGCATTATTATATTGTACCACGTGAATGATTACTTCAGTTACATCTCTATCAGTAAGGTATAACTCAGTTTAAAAGCATACAATTATTTGTATGTATTATTTTTCCAGAATAAGTTGTGTTTTAAAAAAAATCCCCTGCAGATACAGAAAGACACACATGCCAATAAAAGGCAAGACTTCTTGCAACATTAGTCATCGTAGATTCATTAATGAATGACAAAAATAAATGTTAATATCAATAACGATCAATATTCTAACAATCAATAGTAGAATGAGGGGGGGGAACATACAGCTCATCCCTTTTTTTTGTCAGCAATGGTAGTTACAGGTACAGTGGCAGTATCTCAGTGATGCTGCAAAGAAAGCAAAAAGTTGAATGATTTCAGGCCATTTGACAATTAGCACCAGGTCTTCCTAATCGTCCTGCGAAGACTTTGTAAATTTACTGAGTAGAAATGAGAAGGCATGATATCTCACTCCACAAGTTTCATGAACTTCTTTCCAACTGCACCATTTGCATTATTAGGACTGGCAGGACCCCAGCCTCTTAACCTTTCTGTTTAATGAAAATATTTATGTTTAATACTCAGAATTTGTGACTGGATATGATATAACAGAGAGGCCTTATATAACTTGTGTCTAATATTAGACAATAATGAAATGATTTGATATTTAGAAGTTAGATTTTGTGACTGATTGTATGGGTTTCATAAATTTTCGGTAGAACACTATTTCCTTGTGAAGAAGAAAAACATAGGCTTAGGTTAGTGTGAAGACATGAGGCACTCTTCTTTTTTTCACCTCCATCCCACTGAAGAGGGAGAACTTAGGAAGATGCTAAGAGGTGGAGGGTGCTGGCTAATGGACCTTCTTATCGTGAATGTACATGTGCTCTCAAGAGCACAAGCCTGGCTGAGAACTTACGCCATCCCTCTTCAAAGGAGTTCATGGAGATATGTATATCGTCAGGCCCCCTCTGTAGAGCTGTGGTCTGCTTGGCATAGTCCTGCGAGAGCCTCAAAATGATAGGGCAAGTTTTTCTCCTAAACAGTGAGCAACTTAAAGCCATTGCTAACAAGTACAGCATATTTTCAAAGAGAGAGGCAGCATCTTCCTGTAAGTGCTGTTGCAACATCATGGCTGCATCTGTTTTCTCCCTTCCAGAGAAGCTGTGGATGTTATGTCTGGAGATGATGCTATTAATTTTTTTAGATATAACTTTATAGATAACAAGATCTCAGGGGAGACCAGAATTATGTAAGATGTTTGATGGTGTTAATTTTTTTTTTTTTACTTGTATGTCCAAGAACCTCATGTGGCACAGCTTTGTCCACCCTGTGCTGTTTCAGGGTCAGTTACTTCCCATGTGGAACCTTCTGGCACTTCACTCACTAAACTTGCTTCCATATAAGAGGTTTGGGTTTATTTTTCGTGTCACAACTGAGACTGTGTAAGAAAGCATCTTCTTAATGCTCCAGTAACTTAACAAAGGGTATAGTTTTCCTCTCTTCCTGTCATTCAAAAAAAGTTCAGGAGAAGTATCCTTCATGCCTCCCCAGATCTTTTTAATTAATTTGCAATTGAAGTTGAGAAGGAATGTGAAAGAAAGGGTGTTTTCATTTGTTAACTAAGGCAAGCTAATGAGTGCCATCATCTGTGTTAATGTGATTGCTTCCCGTTTGAGAAGCCTATAGGGCAAAAGGAAAAGTGAGAGTAAGGATGAGTATCAGTAAATATCCCAGGTGAATTTAGCTGCCTTATCCTATTGAGCCCTGTCAAAGCAAATGAAAATGGTTTTGCTAATTTTCAGGGTCCCCAAATCTAGTAAATGCTATAGCTCTGCTGTTATTCTTTAATGGCTTTTATTTTTTTACTCCAAAGCAAGGAAACAATCTCTGATAAGAATATCTATGAAAATATTTTTTTCAGCTGACTAAATTACAGTCTTGTTTTTTCAAAACCTTTTCTGAGAAATGTCTTAACAGTTTCAACTGAAATGTTCATACAGAAAAGTCAGATGGAGGGAAACATTCCAAACGTAAAACAGCAGGTGAGATTGTCCAAGTTAGGAGCATTTGAAAGCAGGATTTTATAACTGCAACTATCAAACAACCTTAATAATAAATGGTATGGCATACTCCAGCAATAATATTTTCTTTTTTTTTTAAATTTTAGAACATCTTTGTAGCAATATGAATGTTGCTGAAGAAATCACAACATCATCACCTGCAGAAACCACACCATCGCATAGTTTCTCACCTGCTTCCAAAGTCACACAAGCTCCTGAACCACAAACACCACCACATGGCAGTGATCATGTTCCAGGTCTGTTTTTTAATTTGTTGCTTTCTCCAAATCCTGAGTGAGTTCTTCCCTCAGTGTGCACAGCCAAGTCTTGCAAATACACTGTTCCATTTTTCCCCTGTTGTTTTCCACCCAATGACTCTTTTATGTCCAAAAGCCTTAAAAAAAAAAAAAATTGCAAACCAATTTAGCAGCACTGTAATCCTGTGATTGATTTAAACAGGTTTCCCCCTGTTTCTACAGGGCTGGAAGCTGAAGCACAAAGAATATTTCAGACATCTCAAATAACACAGCCTAAATAATTTTCTGTCAAGAAGCAGAAAATATGTCATTTAGTATAAAATGTCAAGTGCTTTTCATGATTAGTGGATAGCTTGGTATTCTGTGCTAAAGGAAGAAAACTGATGAGGAAGATAATAGCAGAAAAAGGCCACGTAGACCTTGATGTGTGTCTTGATTCTTTCTGCAACACCCCTGTGTGCAGGATCACCAACACCTGCCTCTGTGTCTCAAGCAATACCCTGCTCCTGCTGATCTTTCTGGGGGCTTTATGAAGTGACTGCTTTCACAAGCCCCATCTTTGCTCTTACAATCACAGCAACCCGCTGCATCAGACTTTATAGGTACAGGCCAGGGCTTCAGAACACCAATGCTTTCTTAATTCCTACATTTGTGAGGCTGTATGTGGTGGCGGTCTCTGAAGCAGCTGCTAGAGCAATGTTGCTAGCCAAAGAGTCAAGACGTTTACCTGCTCTCTTTCTTCCTCATGTCTTTGTGCTTCTTATGCTGAGACACTGCTCAAGGATAAGTGGTGAACATGGAAGAAAGGCAAAAAGAAGGAGGAAATTTTTGGCGGCAAAAGTCTTACCTGCTTGCTTCCTCCTTCCTCATTCAGCATAGCAGGATCTGAAGAAAGCTGCTGTTCTGACTTGGACTTAGTTATGCTAATTATTAAATATATGTAAAGGTGCAGCTCCCTAAATACGTGAGCGTGCTCCAGCACACAAAGCCTCACTTGTCAAACAGGCAAAGCACATATGAAGGAGGTTAAACAGAAATCAGTGTACAAGTATGGTGTATGCAGGTACAGAGTAGTTAATAGCTGACATCTATTATTTTGGCATCAAATAATGAGTTAGCTTCCTTCTAACACCTAACTGTAAATTCGGTGCTTTGTAATCACCTAAAAAAAGGTAGGGAAAACAGCTTTAGTTTCATTACACGTAGTTGTACGGTTTTCTCGTGTTTCTAACTTTCATTCTTTTCCTTTTAACAGAAAAATATCTGTCAACTCTAGGTAGGTTGATGACTTCAGTATATATACTTCTGCTTAAATAATTTTTTTCTTTACTTAAGTTTTGAATTTTTAACTTCTTTTACTGCAATCAATTATAGAAAAAAAAAAGCTATACATGGACTTGTCCACATTAGCCTGAAAAACTCTGTTTATTAAAAAGAGTATTAAAGACTCTTTAATTTTAAATCATGGTATTTCTCTGCTGATTTGAATAATAAGAATATCACTCTACTAGACTAAACCATAGTAACTTGCTTTCTTATTACCATAATTAGTATTTGGGACTTTTTCTTTCAGTAAAATCTGTAGCACCAGTAATATGGTGAGCAGCAGTAACTGTTGGTATATTAAGATCGGAGATTAATATAGCACATACTTTGCACTACCAAAAAATCATTGACTGTCATGAGCTGTAATATGTTTGGTTCATTTCTGTACAAATCCGGACTTGAATGAGATTTTTGTCTGTAGGAAAAACAAAGATCTAGATTTTTGTGTCACACACAACCATTTTATGCTGCATAATTATCCATCACAAATGTAGGTATTAATTTTTTCCTTTTCTTAATGGCTTAGTCATGGGCACCTTTCTTTTTACTCTTCTAGTGGCAGGAATCAGCATTTCCTCTGTGTTGTTTATTATTCTTGTAACTACTGGTGTTTGGTATGCACGGAAAAAATCAAAGGTAAGTCCAAGCTTTTACCTTTGGACATTTGTTTATGTATATTATAGAATATGCAGCTTCCCAACTTTTTCCCTTTTCACTCAGATTTCTGGTGTTCATTTGCACTGTAGTTGCTTTTCCACTGGGATATTTTTGCCACTGGATGGCATTCTTAAAATTAGTCATCTTGTAATCAAGGTTTAATTTACCTTAGCTGACCTCTTTTCCTGGCTAGTACCTGCTCACGTTTTAGTAGGAATGGTTCCCAGTTTGCAGTTTTATTCTCCATTTGCTGACTGTTTTTGTCATTAAAGGTCCTGTATCAGAGATGACAATTAAACAGTTCAAGTGAGTTTTATCTGTCTGAGTTACTTTGGATGCTATAATTATTTTGTAACCACATACGTTAGTATTGCTAAAAAATGAAAATATTGGGTAACTCACCTAGTAATAAGAATAAATGCAGTAACACTTACTATAGCTTCAGGTATGCAAAAATAGTCTACTGTATTAATGAAACAAGTTAACATAAGGAAAAATATTAGCAGAACTATTACTTATATTATATTGGCATTATTGATTTTGTATTTGTGTAGCTTAGACGCATACTGCAGTGATAATAACATATTTGTATTTCTTGCACAGGGAAGTTCAGCAGGAGTTAATTTTCTCCCCTCTGGTGAACCTGGAGTGTCCTTAAAAAGAATTTCAACACATGAGAACCAACACGAGTGGCCTCTTGAAAGTGCATTACAATGACGGCGGAAGAACTGTTGCATGACCCTTTGGTCTGTGCATCTGTATGGCAGAACTGCACATACCATGGGACTTCGAGTCAGTAATTTTCCCTTTTTCAGTGAGCGTTTCAAAGTGCTCCAAAATAATTTGGAATGGCAGTTAACAAGAAAATCCTGTTACCAAAAGAATTTCAGTCAAAGCTCTTAAGTAAAGCATTAAAACCAGGGGAAACATTAAAAACCAGGGAGGCTCTAAAATGCCACCTGACGTGGCATGTGTTGCCTGTAGCGTAACAAGAGAAGAGCCTCAAGCCTTATAATCTCTTTCCTCATCAATACCGTAACTAAATCCAGTTCTGAGAACTGTGTGATGCTAGGGACGCTGGGAAACTTAATCATGGGTATTTATGGCCTTTGCTATGTATTTGATCTGTTATATATTGCAATGAGGTGTATTTCCATCCTACTCTTCTTTCAGTAATATTTTTCATGTTTTACTTTTCTTATGTCCTTTTCAGGAGGAGAGAAGAAAGGAAAGTCCTCTCAATTGTAGCTATTTAAACAGCACTCCTAAAGAGCTGTATCTTCAAAAAAGTCAAATTCTTGAAATTAAAGAGATCCTAGTTACAGAAAATGGCACACTTAGGCTATGTCTGTTCTAATAAGTTAAACCTGCACAGGAACATTGCTACTGTTGAGACTAGCTGGAATAGCCCTTGCTTATGCTCGTATATGTGTGAACTACCTATTGGAAATGGCTCCTGGAAGGCTTTAGCTTCCAGAATTTGTCTTGGGCCAAAACCAGCTTACCAGCATAAACAGTACTATTCCAGTGCCTGGGAGTTCCCTAGGCATTGTTTAATTTACTACTTTAGATAGGCAGTGTTATTGTTTAAAGCTATTTTTAAATGACATTTGAAGTACCTACTCATTTATTGACACTTACTAGCAGTGATTAATCAAAGCTGGCCACTGCAAGCTTCCATTTACTCGGTGTGCTCTGTTTTTCTGCTGCATTGTAGCTGTCTAAAAAGCCAGTTGCTTGTATTCAAGGCTTGTTGCTAAAAGCTTATTATGGTGTCTTTGACTGGACCGTGAATTTACAGTTGAACTGTGTTGCGCTCTCTCACTAGGTAGATGGTCTCATAGAACAGAGTAACAGAATAGTCTCGCACCCTGACCTTAGGCTAAAGCTTTTGCGTCCTCGCTGAGTGAATGCAGAAGTCACTAGTGCAATGTAAATTCATATCCTGGCCTATGGCTCTGCGAGGCTGTGTGAATTAATCTGTGTGAAACCCAATGTTGTGGCAAGGCTGCTGCTAGTACCCAGAGAAATTCCATAGCCTGAACAAAGACATGCAATTCCGTTTTCAGCACACCATCCATTTAGTCAGTGAGCAAATAAGGAAATTTCAGGAAAAACTATTTTTATAGCATGCGAAAAAATAAGTTAATGCTCTGGTAAAATGATGTCCATTAAAGTCAGCAACTGTGTGGCTAAAAGCTTAACACCTCAGTTGGTGTGAACTGACAGACTTTCCTTCCTCTAGTCTAACCCTTGATAATAATAATAATCAAGAGTCAATTAAGGCTGAAAACCTGAATTATATTGGATGATTCTATCATTATTCCAATACTTTTTCCCTTAATTGAGTAACACTTACTAATTGGTGTCAGGTGGTCTCAGCAGCAAGTGATTACTGTGGAGCTCTGCTTGAGCAGGAGCCAGGGGATCTGGGGCAGAAGGGGCCAGAAGACACACACCCAAAGAGCTGCCCTCTGGTAAGGTGGTAGAGAAGAGAGGACCGGAGAAGTAAGGGATCATCTGAGATGGCTCGAGCAAAACGTTCCTGTGTGAGCTTTGGCAAGTGACCTTTATTTCTGACACTGAGCTTCTGGTCTATAGGACAAAATCAGTAGCGTGTCCCTACCTCATGTTTATCTGTGAAAATAAATACATTTAAAAACATGGGGTGTGTAAGTCCCATAGTAATGAAGCTATCCCGAGAGCTGTAAATTTGCAGGAAACCACAGATTCTGTTTGTCTGTAAATCTTCTCAAGCCAGTTATTTTTCCCAGTAGCAGTAGAGAAGAAGGCAGTCAGCTTTCAATTTTGGGTACTGACTGACATTCTCTACAAATGAAAGGATAAAAGCATCTACACTTGTCAGCATCTACACTTACTTCATGAAAGCCAAAGAGATACTTTCATATTTTTCGGTTGACTTCAGTGAAACAAATTCACTGTCTGTGCAAAGGAATACTTGAAAGTTCACCGCTTTTTCCATCTGCTCAGTAGATAAAGATTTTTTTTTCCATTTCTGTGTGTTGATTCTGAGTTTAGGAATTAAGTAATTATGTGAATTATGTCTTCAGAAATTTTATTTAGGCTGTGAGAGTTGTGCTATAGCTGCTTCCTATGTGTTTTTTTAATGTATATCTTCTGTTTTCCTTCCATTAGATAGAAGTTTAGTAAGTATTTAAATGCTTTTCTAGATTCTAGATCAAGAGTGCCCTGGGCAACAAACAGTGTTAGCTGAATGCAGAGGAAGTAAGAATAACAAACATTTGATCATTTACCAGGTATAATTTGTATAAACCATGTTTACAGTACTTTTTAATTGATGTTTGCAAGCCTCTGTGTGAATGATTCTGCTTTTGGAAATGTTCTTGGGGTGGCTGTATTTTATCTGAACTTTTACAGAACTTGTGTACTTGAAATAATATTTGCTATTTGGTATTCATGTTTTGTCATTGCACTGTTTTAAAATGTTTGTGGTTGCTGAAGTAATCAAAAATTTTCCTTAGCTTGGGTGACCAGTCCCACAAGAGTGGATGCTGATTACTTAGCAGTTAAATTACCTATGAACTTGGAATTATTTGTGTCAACAGAGTCTGTGCAACATATGGCCTGACACATGCACTCACAAAGCGGTTTGTTTGGCTCATTGCACTGCAGTTTCATTGCGTGGTGATCGGCAGAGAGACTGATAGGCATTACGTATGGATAGGGTAGATGGCAGTAGCAGCTTGCTGGGAAAAAGTGGGGAGATGGTATTGAAAAAGCTGCTTTAGACAATAAGGCAACGGAGAACTTAACTGTGTTCTCTCACTCTGATTTGGAGATAAGGCATGCATTATAGAAAAGTTAGAGGGGATTGGCATTAGACAGGGGACGTGAAGTGTTTGTTAGAAGGGAAAGGGAGAAGTGTGTGGAGATCAGGAAAGCCCTGATTTGCAGAAGCTGGGAGCATGGCAGTCAGAGCAGCAGTACCTGCTACCTGGGGTTTGATGGCCCTTCTATTCATTTGAATGGTAAGCCCGTTTTAAGTTAGTTTAGTCAGACTTTTTTTTTCCCAGTATAGGAAAGATGAGAAGGAATTGCCTTAATTTGCAAGAAATAAGTTTTAGATCAGATAGCAGAGAAAGCTTTTTGGGTATGAGAAGGGAAAAGCAAACAACCCAAATTGTTGTTGGAATCTTGCTCAGTGGAGGTTACTTTTAAAAATATATTACACAAAATACCCTATTCCCGGCAGAATGCAAAGGAGGTTGTATTAAATAGTCTCAGCAGGTCCCTTCGAGCTCTGAATTTCCAATTTCTAACAAATACCACAGCTAGTTAGCTGTGTTTGTACAATAGCTAGCTCCGTTTGTGAATAACTTGTAAAAAGTGAAAATGCTGCGAGCCCACTGAGCCCAGTACCCAGCAGCCGGGAACATGGGTAACAGGTGCCTTAGGGAAAACATGACTGTAGGGCAGGTATAGAGTAATCTTCCTCCCTTTGCATTTAAATCTCTTCAAATTTACTGCCTCTTCAGCAGTGACCTGTACAACACTCTGAAGACATGAGTTCCGCAGCTCAAGATGTCTTTTCTCTTTTTTCTTTTTTTTTATCTGTTAATGGGCTTATTCATTGTCCTCTTCGTCTTTTTACTGTGAACAAAACCAGCAGATAGTTACTCTTTCCCTTTTCCATGTCATTCAGAAGTTTATTGACCTCTAGGATAACTGCATTTTCCCCCAGAGTAACAGCGTTGCTTGTACTACATTGATTTAAAGTTTAGAAATGTGAGAACACATTTGCTTTTAATAACTGGAGGCTGGAAATTGCAAGCTTGCTGTACTTTCTGAGGTAATAATTGCAATTTTTACAGGTTCTACAAAATATTTACGAAAGTTAACATCTGCACTTACGGTATGAAACACAGGTTAGAGGCAAAAAGTATGCTTCTTCAGTTGGAGCGTGTTTTGCTAAAGAACTTTGATAGTATTTTATATAGTCCCTTATATTAGTTATCTATCATCCCTGGGTTTATATACATTTTCCATCTTGGTCAATCCAAAAGGCTTACTCTTGCATAACATAAGGATGAACACAGATTGAAGGGTTCACCTGCAAGTTGTATTAACCTCTGTCTCATAAACAGAGAAAAGTATTTTCAATATGATTAAAATTGAAAACCTGGCAGTAAAAACTTAGGCATTTTTAACCCTTAAACCCTTTCTTATGCAAACTCATCCTTCAGGCCTTTAAAATTTCATTTTGTATCCACTTGTGTTTTCTATTCCCTTCCCACTTGTACATGCTAGAAGCAGGCTCAGCAGCAGCCAGCCTATTTTCCTGTCTATAGAGGTCTAACCTATAAATGGAAGCAGACAGAATATTGTAGATGGTAAATATGAGAGTGAGAAAGCACCGAAGGGCCCAGGCTGTTATTAACAATATGTGTGTCTGTCTTTATTTAGACAGGCAGTAGGTGTGATCACCACTGCCAGGCCGCTTCACACCATCTGAAACAAGACTGTGAAAGCACCTTGCAGCGAATTGTAAAAAATCAGTAGGACAGCTTCTGTTCTTCAGCAGTCCTTGCCAAGAAGCAAAGCATTAAATAGACACACACACAAACGCATGAAATACCTTTCTGTCTCATAAACGTGCCTGCTGGCGAGCTTTGAACCATGTTGGAAGCAATCGTGCTGGAGACAAACTGGATGCTTTTTGTTGATAGCACTTGTTCTTTTGACAGGAGGATGGGAGTCCTTTGGCAGAGAATTTCAAACTAGTTGTTTTCAAAGCAGTAAATTTTGCTCTCACATCACTTTATAATCATGTTTTAATACTAGTCAAATAACTGACTGTGGCTTTCTATTCCCTTCTATGTGTGTTCAAGTACAGTAGAGAGAAGTGTCAGAGTAAGACGCCTGTGCTGTCTGATTTGGGGACTACAGTCTGCGTACAAGAGCAGGGAGGGGTGTATTCTCATGTATGCCATAGATAGGGTTTGTCTGAGGTTCCCCCTGTAGAGATATGTTCTCCTGTGCCCCTCCCTTGTCTCAATTAACCCGTGAACACCCTCTTTTTTGTTTTATGCTGGACATAACTTTTTTTTTTTGCGTACACAGGGTGTTTTGTACAAGAAGCAGCAGGGGTGCTTTTGCCGGGTTTGTGCCATGAAAAGGGCTCCAGACAAGGCGAACTTTTCCTGAAATCTGTGAGGTGAGGGACCATTTTGTGTAAGTGTAGTGTAGCCTTAGTAAGTGAAATGCCTGGCTTAATTTTAGTGGAACTGCTTTGTATGTTATTTCGGGTATACCTGGCAGCAGTTTTGTACCTCCATTTAAACAAAAAGGAAAAAGAAAGGAAAAAGAAATTTCTGGAGGACCCTTTGCTTAAAATTTTCAGCAGGCTCTTATATTTTGTAGCTGCCTCCAGCAGGAATACTGAAAGTTTAACAACACAGACTGGGCAGGTAAACATAGAGATGTATAAGTAATGTAGAAAAGTTTGTGTTTCACGTGCTGTGGTTAACGTAGTTGTTGAGTGTATATATATATGCTGTCATGAGTTTATTGAGGAGGTAGCCTCCTGTCCAGCTGTCAGAATTAGAATAAGTTAGAACAGTTAAACTGTGGGACATGGACTTTAACTGACCTAATGAATTCTGTTCCACAACAAACATTACCAGGGATGACACTATGTCTCAATGATTGCTTTCTGAGTGAAAAAATAGATTATTTTGGATCTCTACAAAAATAAGAGGTGAGGTCTAGAATGCTACTTGCTGTGTGAAACTGCAGACAATGGCAGTAAAGGCGCAAGAATATATCAGCCCTAGAGGCTGTGCTGTGATCAAAGCCTAGAAAATCCTGGGTTCTGAGGAAGATCATAAGGGAAAATATAGTGAGTGCTTGAGAAAAGCTCTGTTCCGGCAAGGCACTGTGTGTATATCAGGAATGCTTCGGTGTTTTCTCTTATTGTTGTTGCAGAGTGATTAGGGGGAACTTAAGGGGAGGGTGCCAGGTAGACGAGAATAGCCTTTTTTCAGTGGTGCCCAGTGATAGGACAAGAGGTAACGGGCACAAACTGGAGCACAGGAAGTTCCATCTTAACATGAGGAGGAACTTCTTTACTCTGAGGGTGGCAGAGCACTGGCACAGGCTGCCCAGAGAGGTTGTGGAGTCTCCCACACTGGAGATGTTCAAAACCCACCTGGATGCCGTCCTGTGCAATGTACTGTAGGTGTCCCTGCTGTGGCAGGGGGGTTGGGCTTAGATGATCTCCAGAGGTCCCTTCCAACCCTGACGATACTGTGATACTGTGTAACTTGCTGCTTATTCGGTAAAAGATTCCCCATGAGAGGGGGTCACGTGCACTGTTAGGATCAGGAAGTTTTGTACACATAAACACATGCACATGGAATCACAGAATGGGTGAGGTTGGGAGGGACCTCTGGAGGCTGAAATTGTGCAAACATTTTGTGTTTTTTTATAAAAGACAACATCAGTAAAAAGTCAACTCTATGAAACAAAACCAAGTTCAGCTCCCTCTCTTCTCTGCAGAATATAGAATGATCACTAACTTTTAGTTAGCAGTGACTAAAAGTATAGAGAGGAATCAAATCTGTTTAGTCAGTAAGTGACTATAATAGGCTTTCAGACATATAGCTACTACTAATAGGGCACTCTGGGATAGCAGTAAACTACAGTACTCTACTTTTAACAAACAGTAAACTGGTAGATACAGTCCAAGTGTGAATCACAAAGTGTAAACTAGCCGTTGTTTTATAGGGAAAAAATATATTTTGATATCGTTTCATTCCTCATTTGTAATAGTTGGCAAAAATCTGATCTTTGCACAGAGACCGCTTCTTTGCCTAGCACAGGTTTTTGTAATGTTCTGCAATACTAGCATCTGACATTGACTGGTGTTAAGCAACTACGTGTGCTTTCCAGAAGTCAGCTGTACTGCTTTGTGCCTCTCGGGGGTCAAGCCCAGAACATTCGGGAAGTTTCAGCAGAAGTATTGCCAATGACTTCTAAAACAAATTAGTTTTCAGTGTAACTGTGGGCCAAACTGTGCAAAATTTTCTCGTATCAGTAGTCCACTGGAATCATCAAGACCATTTCTGTGACCATTCTTTTCTTCGTTTCTCTTGCTCTGTGCTATAGATATTGTGCTGCTATTTTCTCCTCCCATAAAACTTCTTTACAACTAAAACTCTAGTTTTAGATCTTATTTGTGTTAACAAAGGAATTCTTTTTAAAGTTTCATCCAGTTAGGTTTATTCTTTCAAGGAATGTAATTTCACAGTTGCGTGTTGTTCTGAGCTTGTGAAGTGTCTTCTGACAGTAAAAAGTTGATCTCAGATTCTCACTTAGAACAAGTAAGCATAAATCCAGTGCCTGCAAGTTATATCAAATGAAAAGCACTGTCTGAATAATAGAAGAGAAAAAATAATCTACCATTCTTCAGTACAGATTTGCAATTTCAGCAGCAGATGGCTCAGATACTGCAGGGTCTGGGTATATGAATAGCGACATTGTTATTCATCCCTCAGCCTCATTACACCTTGGCAGTCTGTCTGTGCCCTATTATAGGCACCCTATTGTAACCTGAGAATACGTTTTGATCAAGATGTATAATCCTGGCATTAAATAAGTACATTTTAAGATGGGATTATTGTGGGGATGATTAACATGGCATCCTAAATTCTGATCCTACTGTGATTAGGAGAATGAATTCATCACCTCTGTATTTTGAATCTTAACACCTTGAGACAGTCTGATGACTCAGAAGGCTGGATTTGCTTTCTTATCTGCATATTGAATTTCAAGACCAATGATGGAACTTGATGATAGAAAAACAGTCTGTAATCATTGGAAAGAGTCTCATAAAAATAATGACATTTCAAAAAGCTTGAAAAGCAAGTAAGGAAGTAACAAATTCTTTGAAACCCATGGATTTAGTACTAGAAGGAGGAGGTTATGGCTAGCTTTAATTTACTATCTGAGCTGAAATGGAAACAGGGAACATATACAACTGGAATTAGGGAACAGCATGTTTAAGGTTTTCAAAAAAGATTAAAAATATATTCTGTTCTGGATTTGCATTTTTCATACAATCAGGCAAGATGTGGAAGTGGGGGAAAATACCCCTGCCTTCTAAAAGATGCCTACCTGGTATTTTTTGATCTCATTAAACCCTTCTAATTTCTATTCAAAAACATTTGTAATACGTCTGTATTACAAAGAAGCTGAATCCGTTTCTGGGATTTGTAGTGACTGAAGTTTCCAAGTGTTAGCTTTCAGACATGCATTTGCAGGAACACACAGTATGGACAAAAAACCAACAAACAAATTAGGAATATAGAGAAAGACTGACGGGTGGGTTGCTGTGCCAGGAAGTAGAACGTGGCCACCACCTGCAGTAAGTGGAACCAGGACTATCCCCTAAAAAGCAAAAAAAAAAAAATAAAATCAAAGAAGCCTCACATCAAAGTAAAGCTCACAAATTTGTGGTGATAGGACAAAGTAGCTGTGATTAAATGGTATGAATGATAAACATTTAGGCCACGTTGTTCAGCAAAGAGAACTACTGAGGTGATTCCTGTTATGTAGTTTGGCATAGATGTCCTTCATCTGTGTACCTCTTACAACTATCAAAAAGCAATCTGGCCGTTCAGGCAGCCAGCTTCACCAGAAATTATTTCTTCTGCTGATTTACTGTTTAAGGTTGAACAAACCAACTACCCTTATTTTATTTTGCTGATTTCTAATGTGGAAGCATCTGTACATTTCACAGAACGACAGAATGGTGGAGGTTGGAAGGAACCTCTGGAGGGCACCTGGTCCAACCTTCCTGCTCAGGCATGGTCACCTAGAGCCACATGCCCAGGACCGTGTCCAGACATGGAGGAATAATCTCCAAGGATGGAGATCCCACAACCTCTCTGGGCAACCTGTGCCAGTGCTAGGTCATTTCCATTTCTCTGTGTTCCATTTAACCAGAACTCTCTTTGTTGTGGGGTTTGGCTTGGTGGTTTGGTTTTTTTTTTGGGAGTGGAACAGGAGAAAAACAATATTTAGTTTTTGCAAGCTTCTGTCCTGCTTTTCACTTGGTGGTTGTTGTATTAAAATAGGTGCTATTATGTATTTACACCGCCATTTACAAAATTCCTTCCATTGTCATTTGTATATAGTTACCATGGATATCTAAGTCAGAATTCTGTGGTTTATAAGGGCTTGCCTGTTCCTAGTTTTAAATAATTTCTTCTGGGGCTTCCTCTTAGGGAGAGAGAAGGCCTTAATCAGGGCTTAATTCAGCCTCTGATTTAAAAAGTTATTTTGATGTTCCTTCACTCACTGTTGTAGGTAGAGATGTGTCATTTTTGAAAGCCATTTAGACCTTTAAGATGTTAACTCATGATTGATTTGTGTGCTGTTGAAATGAGGTTTAGCAATCAAAATTTGTCAGATCCTCAGAAATGCACAAATTTCTTCCCCTGGAAATCCAAAATGCTTTCTTTCCAATCAGCCAATCAGCTCCTGATGAGCATGTGTTGGTGGAGATGAGATGAAGAAATCTACTCATTTTATGCTAACCAAGCAAAAGAGAAATGTGAGACTCCTTGGTCACAGGCTACTTAGTTATTTGTCAGGAAGCTTAAACTGATTCTAGAAATGTTCATGGGTGTTTCAGTGTCTTTGGAAATCTGGATCTCAGTTCTCATACACAGATTTTTACTAACAATCATTTTGGTTAGTACCAATAAGGGCCATGTTTTTTCCCTATACACATGTATTTGCTAGGAAGCCAACTGAGAAAATGAAGCAGGTTTGCTTCTGCTAATTATAAAAATGATTGGCAACCCAATTGGATTGTGTGCTAGTGGGGAAAAGAGTTCAAAATTTAACTTCAGGTGGAAATTATCCAGAACATTGACAGGTGATTTGGCACCTTTTTATGGTCTGCTGGTTCAGCTCCTCAGCCGAGTTAGAGCTTTCAGTTTGTTGCTGTACCAATACCAGCTGAGGCCACCAGTTTCTCAATGATAATGAATTCATGGCAAAACTGCAACTTGTATGTTGTTCTGAACTCTCTGCTCTTCTCTTGTGAGCAGAGTTGTGAAATGCACAAAAATCTCGTCTTGTGAGTGCAGCGCTCTCGTCTGTCTAAATAATCTGCTTGCCCATGCAAACATAACAAACAGCCATAGACAAGTAAAGGAAAGATATCTGGAATCCAAAATAAAGGTAGTTGCTTTAATTTTTGCCAGTCATGGAAGTGTTTGTGGAGGTTAGCACCAAAGCCTTTCACATACACACATGTAAATCCGAGCAATGGAGCATGTTTGAGAGGTTATGGCAGGGCACAGTTGTCCATATCTCGTAAAACTGCTTGAATCGGCAACTCAGGATACGACTGTGCAAAACCAACAGCTGGGGTTTAGAGGAGGAAACAACTACTGCAAGTAAGGAAGAAAAAGCTGTACTTTCCATCTTCCTGGCTCCAGAGTCTTAAAACTTTCTTTCATGCACTGTTATTTCATGGGAAATGAAGGGCGTTGACAGAGTATGCAAGAAGCAAGATGTAAGCATGAATGGAGCCTAGCAGAAAGGTCTTGGAAGAAAGTCGTGAAGTACGACAAGATTGTAATCCCTGTCTCTGCTCGTCTCCAAAATATTCGTATTGGATTCGGGTACTCTGACAACTCTGAGCCCAACCTGCATGGACTTCATTAATGTTTCAGTTAATGAGTTCTGTTTATTGCTCTGTTCTGGGCAAAATGCAGGGAAGAAAAATATTACATCAGGGAGTTCATCAATATTCGTCAAGAAATAGGATTTATAATGCTCTTATCTACTAAGGCACTTCATTCTCTGTCCTTTACATTGGTGCAAGTGGGAGAAGAATACCAGGAACTTTCTCCTGCTGTTGTTTTTTGTTTTGTTTTTGTTTTTTTTTTTTACCCAGGCTTGGAAATGGGGCAACATCCCTTCCTCTGCCCTAGGGGATGCATCGTACATGGGTGCGAGATTGTGTGCTGTATGACTGAAGTACTGCAGATCAGTCCTGGCTCCTCATAAGGCAACGTCTGATGGGAGGATCAGTCTTTGTGAGAACATATCTGCCTTTCACAGAAACTTCAGTTTCCTGTCTGTAAGACATATTAGGTATGTTTTAATGACAACTCCAGACTAGTGGAGGTTGGCGCGAAGTATTTTGGAGTTATGTAGATTATGCCAAATTCAAAAAAACCACAAGACTGAAGCTGAATGTCAGGTTAGAGGTAGATATGGTTGCGCCAAGTATTAACTGAAGAAAGTGGATATAGCAGCAGGCTTTTGAATACTGGGGTTAGCTTGGCTTTTACCACAAAAAAAAAAAAAATTAATTTGGACTCACAGCTAAAAATGTCACTGCTGTGTGTACTCACTTCAGCTCGGAATGAGCTGTCAGTGGAAAATACGATCTTCCAAAATTCCCTTGTGCTTTTTCAACACACAGAATCCTGGAACCCTCAGAGTTGGTGTGGAGACACAGAACAATGCAATTTTTATGTAGTCACACAAAGTGCATGACCAAAATGCTTTCTGTGTATAAATAACACAGATACAGATGCCCCTTTTTGCTAAGATGTAAGAAATCAAAAAGTGCAGTTCTGAAATACTACGGCAAAAAGCTGTGTTTTCAATTTGAAGTGAGAGCTGGGAGCATGTGAAGAATAAATGAAAGGGAGAGATTAAGCAAGTCTATGGGATAAATATTCTGGTTCAGATGTAAAGGCTTTAGTGACAATGTCAGATGCCTAGGGGGCAAGAATGAAGCAAGGACAGAGATCAGGGTTAGAAATAGTTTACATAAATGGAAGAAATAGATAGGTCTAACAATTCCAGAAGAGGATGAAATAGCAAAAAGACCAGTGACTAGAAGAACAGATGGGGAACTGAGATTTGAAGGCTGAAAGCAGCCTAGATAGTAGGCAACCAACACTGATGAAGTCTGAGAAGTAGAGATCTCTGAAGTGAGGGAAGGCAACTGGAGGTGGAGGCTTGGAAGGCTGAAGGCGTAAGATAGAAGGAAGTGGAAAGGAAATGCTGAGATTTAGAGAGTGAAATCGAGCAACTCAACATTTATCCTTGCAAAACTGAGTGCAAACCCAAGTCACTAGTATTGATTTGAAGTGTCCAAATGTTAGAAAGGACCCACGTGTTTCAGAATAAGAGCTTGTGTGTGACCTGAGTACTGGAAGCAAGGACTGTCTTTATAATGGGAAAAACAAAACTGTTCTTTAAAGTAATCCTGAACTCAGGGTGTTTTGGCCCAAATATTGATGATGTAAGCATTCTCCCTTTTTAAAAAAATAAACTATTTTGTACCTTCAGCAGCTTTGCAAACACAGCTGTTGGGCACAGGCTTCAATTATATTTAAGTCAGTATATTGGTACCAGCTTGCTGGTTAGAGGATACCTCCCAAATTTTTTTTTTCCTTGAAGGCCTTTTAGTTAACAAAAAAATCCAAATGAACTGGTATTTCCAGTACAGATTGAAATCAACCCAATAAAACTCTTTCCTTTCCAATGTTTCTTCACGAGATGGAATAGAAAATCTTGCAGTCTCTGAATGTGACATAGTGGGTGAACAAGGAAATAGGATTTTTGTCCAAAGGACTAGGTATTTCTAAATGAGTCTTATTTTTTTTCCTAATGGTAGAAGCCCTTTCTATAGCTATTTCTACACAACAGACCTGCTGTCTGGTTGTGTGGACACAAGTGTAGATTTCAACAACCAAATGCAATGCAAGTTAATGATGCACACTATATCCCTAAGTGAAAGGTTAGTAATAATCTTTCTTCTCATCAGGAGAATTCTTGCTAAACTTTCATATTTGGGGTTTTGGTGGGGGAGGGGTTTTTGTTGGCGGTGGGTTTTGTGGAGAAACTGGAGCCAGTTTCTGCTTCATCACTCGTTTCTATGTTAATCTAACTTAAATCCCTTCCAATGAAAAAAGTTAAACTCTAGAATGGACTCAAATTTTTGGAAGCTGTGTCCGAAACAACATGGTGCTCATGCAGATTACTTCCTTTGCTTCATGAAAGGACTGATACAAAGTTCTCTTAAAAATACAAAATTCTCTTGTAATAGAAACTTTTATTTCACCTGCTGGGGATTCCATAATAGAAGTATCTAAAGAAAAATGTGCTTGAATACTATGACTATGACGCATGCACATCAGCAGCAGCAACTGAAGCACCATGGTCTCTTCAGATGATAGTTAGGAAGATGAGCATATCTCTTCACAAAATCAGAGTGAAACTGATGGACAGCTAGAAATTTCAGAGAAATCTAGTTTTATACTCCAATGTGTGAAATACAATTATTATTTGTGGGGTGGGTGATGGTGGTGGTATGCGTTATATCAAGGTGACAGGCTACTAAGAGGAAAAACTCAAATGGCAATTTCTCCAGAAAAACCTGACTAGACATTCAGGCAAAACACTGTTTCTTTGTTTATAGCAATTCTTCCAATCAGCTTATTGTGGACTTCACTGAAAATTTCCAGAGGCTTTCAATGATTAAGTAGTATATATTTTCTTGCTTGCAATGGGATACAAATGCTACCATAAAAAAAAAAAATTAATATCCAAATTATTCCTTGGGGTTTTGGAAGAAAATGGTCTTCTTCTTGCCCCTGTCCTCCTGTGACAGTAGAACATGAAGCTCTTGTGTCTATTCTACCTCATCTGTGATACCTAAGTAATGAGGTGAAAGTGAAAAATGGGGCTAAGCAGAAAAGAAAATTTAATGTAGCTAAAACCAGTGAGCTTTAGTTGCTTCATTTTTTGTTGTTATCTTTGGGTTTTGTTGTTGTTGTTTTCAAGGTTGAAACTAATGAGATGAGGCAAATTAAGGTGAAGAGGTTTGTCCAAAGTCACCCAGGACACAACCCTGGTCTCCTGGAACACAGTTTATTGATGTCTGCCCACCCCTTACAGTGATGGTTACTACAACACTTGTCCCAAGAGTAAGAGGGCAGGGCTGTCTTTCAAGGTTGCATTGGTCTAAGGTAGCTTGAGTCTGTATTTCTGGAAAGCATCTCAGCCACCAGGTACTGTGAATTCAGAGTGATTTTGTTTTTCATCCCTCCCTTGAATGCTGGCTGCGCTATTACTTGAAGATTAAAGTCAAATAGTCAAAAAGGCAGCAAATAAGAAGTCAATCAATCCTAATCCTGTTGCTGAAGCAAGTAGGATGTAGGTTCAGCCCAACAGCCTAGGGTAAAATATGTGCGCTCATCTGGTAGCAGAGCATGATACCCCCCACTGTGCCCTCTTTCAGATGAGAGCACACAGGGTCCTGCTTGCCTACTTTTCTTCTGGCCCCATGACTGGCATTGTAGACTACATAACCATAGGAGCACTGGAGACTGCCCCCTCTTTCACTTCAACCCTCTCCAAAGGGCCTTCACTTGCTGCTTGATACACTTCTACAAATTGGAAGCTGTAAATTCAAAGACTTTCAGGTTAAGAAAACCTAGAACATAGTTCTTCCACTTCCCAGACAACGGTGTTACCCACTAGACTATTATGCAAAAGCGCAAGACAGCCTCTTCTTGGAGAAACTGATGCATTGTGTTCCAGACAAGTGGTCTCTGTGGTGGGTGGAGAACTGGCTGACAGGCCATGTGAGAGGGTGGTGGTAAATAGCTCCTTTTCAAACTGGCAACCTGTCACAAGTGGGGTCACCCAGGGATAGATATTGGGCCCAATGCTGTTTAATATCTTACTAAGTCATCTGGGTGATGAGTTCAAGCGTGCCCTGACAAAGTTTGCTGATGATACCAAACTGAGTGGGGAAGTGGGCACTTCAGAAGGGAGAGCCACCCTGCAGGAAGACCTGGATAGGCTGGAAGAGTGGGCTAACAAGAACCTTATGAAGTTCAACAAAGACAAATCATAGAATCATAGAATGGTTTAGGTTGGAAGGGACCTTGAAGATCATCGAGTTCCAACCCCCCTGCCATAGGCAGGGGCACCTCCCACCAGACCAGGTTGCCCAAGGCCACGTCCAGCCTGGCCTTGAACACCTCCAGGGACAGAGCTTCAACAACCTCTCTGGGCAACCTGTTCAGTGCCTTACTACCCTTAAAGTGAAAAACTTCTTCCTAATGTTTAATCTAAACCTGCCCTCTTCCAGCTTAAAGCCATTCCCCCTCGTCCTATCACTACATGCCCGTGTAAAAAGTCCTTCCCCAGCTCTCCTGTAGCCCCCCTTTAGGTACTGGAAGGCCGCAATAAGATCTCCCTGGAGCCTTCTCTTCTCCAGGCTGAACAGCCCCAACTCTTTCAGCCTCTCCTAAGGTCTTGCACCTGGGAAAACATGATCCAGGTGTGCAGCACAGGCTGGGATGTACCCGGCTGGGGAGCAGCTCTGTGGAAAGGGACCTGCAGGGCCTGGTGGACAGCAAGCTCAATATGAATGAACAGTGTGCTGCTGTGGCAAAGAAAGCCAACAGGATGCTGGATTGCATCAACAAGGACATCACCAGCAGAGATAAAGTAGTCAGTATCCCACCCTACTCAGCGCTTGTCAGGCCACAGCTGGAATACTGTGTACAGTTTTGGTCCCCACTGTACAAAAAATATGTGGACAGGCTGGAGAGGGTCTAAAGAAAGGCTACAGAGATGATCAAAGGACTGGGAAGCCTGGCATATGAGGAAACGCTGAGAACTGCATTGGTTCAGCCTTGAGAAAAGAAGCCTTAGGGGAGACCTTATCACCATGTTCCAGTATTTTAAGGGTGGCTACAACGTAGATGAAGACTTCCTTTTTACAAGGAGTCACATGGAAAAGGCAAGAAGTAATGGATACAAGTTACTCCAGGGGAGATTTGGATTGGACACAGGAAAATTTTTCCCAATGAGAACAATCAGCCTTTGGAATAATCTCCCCAGGGAAGTGGTGGATTCTCCAATATTGGACACTTTTAAGATTCAGCTGTACAGGGTGCTGGGCCACCTTGTCTAGACTGTGCTTTTGCCAGGAAAGGTTGGACCAGATGATCCTTGAGGTCCCTTCCAACCTGGTATTCTATGATTCTGTGATTAGGACTGGCACTGGTATTGCTCCATGGCATTATATTTTTACTATTTTTTAAGAGGCATTCTCCACAAGGCATCTGTCTTCAGGAAGTTAAACAGTCTGGATCCCAAGTAGTTGAAGTCACCTAGTATTTCTTATAGCATTCCTACACAATCAATGGAGGAACCTCTGGAGATCATCAGAGGAGCCAATTTTTGTGTAAAGACATTTTAGTAAATACAACGAGGTAGTCTAGAATGACATTTTCTGTCCCTTTTCCTCATCCTTCACCCATCTCCTGTCTTGGTGCCTTAATGAAATGTGAAGTACTGTCTACTAGGTCATTGCTTCTCCTGTAGCGAAAGCAGATTAGAGTAGAAATTGACAAAACCATCTGCATGTCTAAGGTATTTAAATAACTGTGTAAAAAACTGGGGTGTTGAGGCATGCAACTGTTCAACTAGACATCTGAATATTAGGCTGGGTTTGAAAATGCCTGATCTCAGTGTGCAGCCACATACACAAATGTGCATCTTCAGATGCTTGCATTCTGGTAGGGGGGATCTTCTTCATACATATGTAGTCAGATGGCAGTTTCTGCTTCAGTAAAATGAAAAAAAGTTTTCTCAATGTTTCCATTGTTGTTCCAGCCAGCTATTAGAATTGTTTTGAATTGTTCCCATCTTGCTTTAAGAAGGTATGATGAGTACAGTAGTTTATTCATAATTACTCTCCATTGCCCGTGTTTGTCCACGAACATGTTCCTTGTAGATGATGTTTCTCATATTTAGAAAAGAACAGTAGGCCTCCTACTAAGGACCCCGATTCCCTTTAGGGGATGCTTTGAAAGATGCAAGTGAAAGCACTAATAACAACTAGATAATACTGGGTTTATGTATTAGAATCTTTCCCTCAAAAATAACCCACTTGTACATGCTCTGAGACAGTGGCTCCTGCTCTCTTATACTGGTTCACAGCCTTTACAGTAAGCGTAAAGAATACCTCTATAAAACACGCATCTACTTTGGCACATAGATTCAGCCACAATAGAGGGAAAACGGGATTTTGAACACAAGAAAACATTTCACCTTTTACAAGAAACAGACACTTTGTGAATGTTATAGAATGTTTCATTTCTGTATTTCTTTATTTTTAGCTGAACTTTTTCACTTCTGGTCTGGAAAAGGAAAGTGAAAAATGCCATAAACCAACTACATAAAAAATTTTAAAATTGTGGAAGGTAAAATGTAAATAAATCAGTTTTGTTCCATCTTAACCAATTTTTCATTTCATTTCACTTTATTAATTTCGGTTGTTTCACTTTCTGATATGAAAAATGCCTTGCTTTCTTCTGCTGCTCCCAGCATTTTGACATCATTGGGATACTCTTCAGTCATACTTTAGGATAATGAAAATATTTGCAGACGTGCAAAAACATGCTCTATATGTGCTTTAGAGGATGACTGCTTTAGAAGATGCAGTGAGGATAAGACAGTGATATATAATTGCAGCTAATTTTTTTGGTTGTCAAGTTTTAATGTCTTAGTTTAGGCCTATCGCTATGGTTTTGATTTCATTGTGTCATGGTTTCAGCTGGGATAGAGTTGGCTTTCTTAATAGCAGCTGGTATGGTGCTGTGTTTTGGATTTGGCATGAAAGTGATGTTGATAGCACACTACTGGTTTTGGTTGTTGCTAAGCAGTCAAGGTGTTTTCTGCTTCTCACACCGCCCCACCAGCGAGTAGACTGGAAGTGCACAAGAAGCTGGGAGGAGACACAGCTGGGACAGCTGACCCCAGCTGACCAAAGGGATATTCCATACCATATAACATCACACTCAGTATATAAAGCTGGGGGAAGAAGAAGGAAGGGGGGGATATTTGGAGTTACATCATTTTGTCTTCCCAGGTAACTATTACATGTGATGGAGCCCTGCTTTCTTGGAGATAGGAAGTAGTGAATTAATTCCTTGTTTTGCTTAGCTTGTGTGCACGGCTTTTGCTTTACTTATTAAACTGTCTTTAGCTCAACCCACGAGTTTTCTCACTTTTACTTGCCTGATTCTGCCCCCAGTCCCACCGGGGGGCGGTGAGTGAGTGACTGCGTGGTTCTAGTTGGAGTTAAACCATGACACACTGGAAGATTACACACTGGCGCAACAGCTTTTTGATCAAAATTGTCTTTACTTGGTTGGAATGGAATTTAGGGCTTGAACAGGCTAAAGAAGAACTCGGATTTCAACACCAGGTGGGACATTCGTGTAAATCTGCAGCTATCACTGTTTAAGAGACTGAAATGATAAAAGACCACACAAACTGTTTCATGGAAGGTCTTCAAGAAAAGCTTAATTTTTTTTCCCTTTGGAGGACTGGAATTTCTGCATCTTAATGAAATCCTTGTCTATGGCACCAATCTTTCTCCTTTACTTCCATAAAGCAAAAAATTACCCTTTTATTTCCAGCTGTAACCTACTCTGCAAATACAAACATATGCACATTCTGAAGACTTATTGCACTCCTACCAAGGTAAAAAACCCCAAAACATCTTTGAGCTGTTGCAGCATTGGAATCTCAGGCAAATGCAAGGAAAGAAGACTTTGCATCCAAGGAGTCTGGTTGCAGCTGTGCTGGAATTGTCCAGTGATACAGGAAAAATGATCATTTGTTAACACAAAATCCGAAGCTACTTATTTAGTTCAATATTTGGTTCAATCCAAACTGCTGTAACAGTTGTACTACATGAACTTTTTATACATACACAAAAATTCAGATGTGAATGTGGAGCAATTTGGGGTTTTTTTCTATCTCAGTGATTAGGACGTGGACAGTATCTGATTTTTGTATATTTAAAAAAATCTAGAAATGTTTAGTCTATCCATGTAAAGTCTTAAGAAAAAAATCCCCTCATTTTCAAAAAACGTTTCTGCATGAAATTTTGATGCTTCTGTATAAGTGTTGTTTTGGGGTTAGGCAGAGTAATTTGGCTTATAGCTGCCAATTGAAATATGAAGTGTTTAGAAAAAAATGTGTGTATTTAATCTGTCATGGTTTTCAGAGAAGCATCTGCAGTTTGTTTTATTGTGGTATTTAGATACATATTCAACTCCTTTCTTCAGCAAGTCCATCTTTCTTTCCTAACTAAAACTGGCATGTAACTTTACTATACAGTATACGGACTGGTCTAGACAAGAACCATTACAAATAATTTGGACCAGAAATAGCTATCTGAAAAGATGATCATAGAAATGTCTAGGTATAGGTAAATAGGTAAAGCCCCTGAACGTGGATAGGATACATATTTTCACTTGGTGCAGAAAGCTGAATGGCAGTCTGTGTTTCTGAATGTTTTGTAAATATTTTGGACCTCTGCTGTAGTTTCCAAAACTGTTTGTAGAAAGTCTCTCCACAACAGACACACCCAGCAGATCGCCAGCACTGTCTGCTGGACCCAGAGCCAGGAATCACATGCTTTTCTTGCCCAAGCCCTAGTTCAGTTTCTGGTTAGTTTTCTCTTTCCTTTTTTTTTTTTTTTTTCTCTCTTTTAAATCTCCCCAAACATTTCTATTCTGTGTCTTAGCGCATCGATAGCTTAGGATATACCAGGTTCGCAAAAAAAAATCTAGAAAATGTGGTTATTTCTAAGTGGTTTCTTGGCACGCAGAACTCACGGTTACACAACTAAAAACTGCAGGTACTTAGCTTTGTTTTACACGTGAGGAAACATATAAAGCAGTAAGTGTGAGACTGACTGCAGGGAAGCTCATGGCTCCCATCACGCCAGCATGAGCCCTCTTTTTGTGTTGCCTCCTTTGGTGCGGGACTGGACGGCAGAATCCACGGGGCTCAGGTATTTAAAGGCTGACTGTGGGAAGGGTGACCTCCAGAGGGATCCAACACAGCCAGGCCAGGGGAGAAAGTGTGGGCTGTTTGAGATGACCTGTACGGATATGGGAATTCCCCTACTCGCCCCTCTTCACAGGGGCGGCTCAGTCAGGGCTTTCGGCAACTTCTCTGGCATGAGCTCCCCAAACTGCCGGGGTCCCCCCACCCCAGCATGTATTCAGCGTTGATCACTGAACATTCCTCTTATGGAAGACAGTCACAGGGATCCCCAGTAGGGCTCCTCTGCATTGTAAAAGCAAGTATGAAACACTGGTTTTGCTCCATGGAGTGCATGGCCCCTGCACACCACCAGGCTGGCGGCTGCAACACCTGTGGCTGCAGTATGGCGCTCCCCCCAAAAAACACATTGCTCCTGGCAGTGTCCTGACCAGCGAGGCTCCTCTGGCAGGACTCACCCCTTCTCCGTATCAGATGTGGGTCAGAAATGTGATAGGCATAGGTGTAATGGAAAACTTTGGAATAACTTTTAATTTTTGTGGGGTTTTTTGGTTTTGTTTTTAATGGCGAACAACTCAATGAGGTGGAGAAATACAGCATTTTACATGGCACTATATTGATCGGTGCGGATAAGAAACATTGCCTTATTTGGGCTTTCCCCAGCGGCAGTTTACAGATGTTTAAAGAGGCTGCTGCTGGCCTCCCCTGAAAAGACAGCCCCCTTGGTAATCAGCTTGATTGGTGCCAGCTGTGGCACCTGGTGCCCTCCTCAGAAAAGCCAGTTGCCTGTTCGAAAATCTTGCTGCCACCTCCCCCAGCATGAGGTGAGTTGCTGCTCTCATTCTTTTGGGTAGAAAATGATTAAAAGCTCCTCCGGAACGGGGTGGGATGCACGGATGGGTCAGCCAGCCAGCCCACCCGCCTGCCCGCCCGCCTGCCCTGAGGGGAGGCAGGTGGCCGCCATTATGGTGGAAGGCCCGCCATTACATGTGGAGACAGACTTGATGCTGCTTGTCCCCCTGAAGGTGAGGGTTGTGTTGTGTGGCCAAAGGCAGAAAGCTTGCAGCAGGGTAGTGTTGTGGGGAAGGGGTTGTGGGCACTGTGGAGCCTTGAGGGCTGTAGGGAGAGGGTGTCGGAGCAGCTTTGGACTAGCATGCTGGAGTGGCGGCCATGTTGCGTTGCACCGTGCTGGCCCTGGGGCTGAGGTAACCTGTGTGAAACTGAACTAAACTGAGTTTGCCTGCGGCCTCGTGTGACTCATGATTGGTAATGGTATGGATGGTACAGCTGATAAGTGGTAGGGGCATCTAGAACATGCTAAAATCTTGCTTTTTGCATTTCCTTGTCTCCTTGTGAGATCCCCTATGGCACACTGCAATAAGGCAGGGGTGGGGTGGGGGAGAAGAAACCTGAAAGTCTTTCATGGAAAAATGTCCTGTTCTTTCCAACTAGTGCAATGACCTTTATTAACTTGGATCATTTTTTTCATTCCACATTATTTTGAAGCTGAACTGACGTAACTGGGCTCTAGTTCAGTAAGTCTCAAACTTATCTCAGTTAGACTTATGGAACAAAATCATTTATATATAAAGCAGCATTTTATGTGCTAACATGAATAGGGAAAGCTGGGGAAGGAAAATATGGTTTCTGATACTTGATCTGCTTGAAATCCTGCAAGTACAGCTATGGTGTGTTTCAAATAACTGCCTTACTGAGGGAAAACGTCTTATATTATTCAAACCCCTGCTACCTGATTTGAATTTATGACTGTCTAAGTATGCTCTGTGGCTGAATTACAAGGCATGTGTGTATATTAAACCTGGTGACTGTGGGAAGTAAGTAACAGTGATATACAACTTAAAGAATGATCAAAACCAAGAGCTGATGTGACCAATAGACTCTAATGGATGTAAGTAGTTTGAGTGCTTGTCATCTATCCACATGATCCTAATGTTGGCAGCCTGTTGAAAGTGATGCGTGGGAAACTAGTGCAAAGTGCTGATTTATTTTATGCTAATGGGGAAAAGTCCATATTGTTCAAATTAAATCCTAAAGCAGAAACAAATCATCCAGCCAAGCCCATCCTATGGAGTTTCATTGAAACAGTTAGTGGTCTCTTTCGTGACCTCAGAATTGTAAAAATTAAACAATGTTAGGGGACTGCTGTTTTCAAGTGCTTCTGGCTGCTGAAAGCCGCTGAGATTCTTCTACAGATGGCTATTTAAGTTAAAAGCCAAATGGAGAGATCACAGCAATTAGTGCGCATTGGCTTCTAACTGCATCAGAGTGAATAATGCGGGAGAAGTGAGCCAGGACTGTGCCTCAGTCTGTGCTTTTTCCCACCAAAGGCTGAGTACCAGCAGTTATTCTCAAAAAAAAAAAAAAAGAGAGGAGGGGGAATTTCTTGCTGCTTCACTTGGACAAAATAAAAGAGATTATGCAAAGATAGACTAAAGTAGGAGGAAAGAAAAAAAATTTCAAAGGGAAGAACAGCCTACTTCAGGGCTCTCTGACTGGGTCTGTAGTACAATGTTTCTCCTACTTTTGCCATAAACTGCCTCCCCATAGGCTCATTGCAGGTTTGTTGCAGGGAATAAAGCTCTCTTATTTTTTTTTTTTTTTTTTTTTCTTTTTTTTTTTTTTTTTTTTTTTTTTTTTTCTTTTTTTTTTTTTTTCTATGTAGCTTAAGCCCTAGAAAAGCATAATAGGACTTCAGCATTTTTAGTTAAAAAGGGCAAAGCGATTTATCTTGGAGATTCAGAATTTCCTGAGGAAAAATGGAGGGGCAGAAGAGTTATGAATTAACATTTTATTTTCTTACTAAGGGAACTCATTTGTCTAAGAGCTACAGAACTATACCATAGCATAATCCCAGTTTCACTAAAATTCTTACAGCATTGCCCAATGAGGTACTTTTATCATCAGTCCTGAACGTATTTGGATTTCTATTTTTCTGGGCGTTTCTAGCTATCCACTGGAATGACTTGGAGCAATGGGATTGTGTTGGAAGATAGTGATCAGAGACCTGGTTTCAGGTTTCAAGTCAAGAAATGCCTCTGAAGATTGGTCAAGCACAAACCCAGCATTTTTTCCTTCAGGTCTTTTTCTTAGGGAGCATGTGAAACAATGGCAAAATGTTTGTTTCATCATCATTGTTGAAGTAGACATTCTGCTTTTGTCTCCACCAGATGGAGTGATATAAGTTTGATTGTCTTATGCTCTTTAGTGACTTGTCATTAGCACCTTGGGACTAGTAATCTGTAAATTATTATTTATTCCATTGGTACTCCAATGAAAAGGTTTATCTGTGCAAAAATAAAAATGGGGATTACTTTCTACAGTGTTATAGCCTCCTTAAGAACGAGGAACGAGAAGCCCATAACTAATAAATCCAGAACAGAGATGATCCTAATGTTGTGTGAAGAGTGACTTGGAGATGGCTCTCAATAATCTTTGAGTGATCATGGCAATCACGCAAGATTCCTGAGGACTGGAAGAAAGAAATGTCACCCCTGCCTTAAAGAAGGGCAAGAAGGAGGATCAGAGGAACTACAGGATGGTCAGCCTCGCGTTGATCCCTGGGGAGGTGATGGAGCAACTAGTCCTGGAAGCAGTTTCCAAACATAAGAAGGACAAGATGGTTATCTGGGTAGGCAGCAAGGATTTATGAAGAAGTCATCCTTCTCCAGTGTGACGACTGGCTTGGTGGAGGAGATGGACAGCAGTGGGTGTTGCCTACCTCAGCTTTAGCAAAGTTATCGACACTGTCTCCCGTAACATCCTCATAGATGAGCTGATGAAGTACAGGCTAAATAAGTGGACAGTGAAGTAGACTGAAAATGGGCTGAGCTGCTGGCTTCCAAGGGTTGTGATCAGCGGCATGAAGTTCAGCTAGAGGCCAGTCATTAGTGGGTACCCCAGGGGTTGATACTGGGGCCATGTCAGTGCAGAATAGAAAACTATGAAACGTGTTCTGCCACTTGATGGCATCTGACAACTGCATATATATACACAAGGTTGTTGAAAGGACACAGAAACTGAATTGATACCCAGGGGCACAGCCAAACTACCTCAGGATTTAGTAATATAAATTATTTCAAGTAAAGGTTACTAGGGTCACAGGAGGAAGCAAACTTTGTGTGGAAGAAAGTCTCAAGCTGATTGTAAACTGAAAGAATAGAATAAATCGATGCCAGCCAGCTGTGAGAGCTGGTGACAAAGACAAGAGGCCGTGGAGCTGACCCTTGACACTAGCGGTTGCAATTGCCTGGCATGAAACCTCCTGTATTGCTGGCAATAGAAAGACTGGGAACAACTGCTGGTGCCAGCAGGGGGTTGAGCAGAAGCCAAGCTGAGCTGCAATTCCATCAGAATTTATTTACTCAAAAGATCAGATGCAATACAAACCAAACCAGGGGACTAATCATAACGGTGTGCACTAGAACTGAGGGGTTTGCACCATGCAATGTAGGAAAGGAGGGTGTTTGAGAACGTGGCTACTTCACAGCCTGGTGGCCAAGTACAGCTACAGACACCAGCATCGCAAAACAGCTGTTTTGTAGTGGTTGGCAACAATGGGATCATTCATTTTTTCGCATGACCATTGGCGATTAAATCATAGCCTGCCTACTCTTCTTCTTGATTGTAATGTGCTTTCCAGCCGCCTTCTCTATGGTATGTTTCAGTAGAGAATTACGGCACGTTGACTGTCTTACGCTATTTAGTGACTTGTCATTAGCACCTTGGGGCTTAACCCTTCTCCCCTCCCTCAGTCTCAGTATAAATTTTCATCTCCACACATGCAAGTCAAACCCATACTTCTTATTACTCCGTGACCAGCAAAACACTGCATTTCCATAATACTTACAGTTCTCCGACATATGTACTGCAACTGGTGCTCTTAGGAAAACTAATATCAGAATAATTTTTAGCAAGCTTCGATTTAATTTTATACTGGATTTAGTATACTATAGTTTGTATTTGGACCACACTGCTATTGGTGCTAAGCTTTTCCTTCACACTACCATTTCCTTGAATAATTCTGGGAGTGTCACAATTTAGGAAAATACATGCTGCTTTATATTGAAAGAATGTCCTGTGTGACATAGGAACGTAGCGCAGTGTTCTCACAGAAGTGTAGTGAAATGTTTGCACAGAATCTGCAAAAAGCAGTCCCTTAGTGGACGGCTTCGACCAGCTCTGTTTCCTTGATCTCTGAGGTATGGGTTCATGCATAGAGCTGTATACATTTTGGACTGCAGAAATTATTCTCTACAGTGCTTTCTGTAACAGTGGAAATACTGAGATCTTGCAGACACGCATAGGTGACCTTAAAGATGATCAATCCAAAATTTATGGAAACTTTCAATTGCTAGCAGCAAAACTACTTAGGAACTCCTTCTTTTCCTTATGAAAACTCCAGTAATTATTCAATATGTTAATTTAGCCACATATTCTCTGTATTTTATATTAACCTTTCTGCAACTTGTTGATTGGGAGTACTTCAGCATACTAATTTAGTGTTGCATTAATGCTATCTTTTAATGGCATTCAGGATTGAAATTCAGTAGTATATTCTAGATGAACCATAGAAAAAAAGGTAATTTAGTAATAAATTAAAATCAGCTATGCCTATAACAATCCCAGTTACTTTGAAATGAGATTGAGATGTTTACGTATATACATGTGGTGTGTTGACTATGAGATGAATCATATATTTAGAGATTAACAGCTCCTAATGCTTTGAGGCTGGTGGAAGAATTTATTGATTTGAGAGACTTTTATTCTTTTTTTATATTGTATGGACATTGAAAGTATGAAGTCCTTTGTTTCTCACAAAGTCCACTGAAGAGACTCCTGTTGCATTTTGGATTAGGTCCTTATATGCAAATACACCTGCTCTTCTCATGCACAAGCTCATGGCATTCACTGAGGAGACAGGTATGTGCTTAAATGAGTATGTTCTCCCTGCTTTTTGATAGATCTCTGTAAGCACTATGAAATTTGCTTACAGATAAAATATATAGAAATGTAATTCCAGAGAGCTAGTCCACACTATATGACACATCATCTGTGAAGCTGACCCACTGGGCCTGTAGAACTTTTAAAAAATACTAAACACAACATAAAGCAAATATAAGGGATAAAACCAATATTCCTAAATTTACACATTCTTTTATATTTTTTCAGTAATTCATAGGAAGGAGGAGAGTAATGGTTGATAAACAATAGCTTTTAAAATTATTTTATTAAAATAAAGTTAAACTAAGTCATGGAATGACATACTCAACAATACACTCCAAATGTATTTATTAACCCTGAAAAAGGAAGCCATTGTAGAATGAATTTGGAACAACCCACACTGGGGGGCGGTGTTGACTGCTACAATTACTGTCACTTCTTGTTAGCCCAGAAGGGTTTCTACAACTTGGGTTTTGGAAAGGCTGGGTGTAACATTAGTGTCGTTTGATTTTTTGGAATGCTAAATATACAGACATATGCCTCACATGCTTAGATCTCATACAGAAGAATATTTTTTTTCCCTTCAGGAGGAACTTAGGGTTTGAGCATTGTCTTTCTTCATGGCAGTATCCAAGAGATTTTTGTGAAATGTAGCATATTCATAGTTTCTCTCATCTGCTTCAACATATTTTTAATATAACTCACATATGGCATAAACAGCATGCTTCCATTTGCAAATTATTTGGAGGAGCATTTCACCACATATGAGGAACTAGATGGATTGTAATAATACAATTCCAAGTAAAAGGGAAAAATCTATTATTTATTCTAGCTGGAATATGTTGTTTTGATAAACATCAAATGTATGAGAAACAGCTGAAAAAAGCATTTATGAAAGACTAATAATAGTAAGAAAACTTTATCAGCTGGGTGTTCCCTCTTCTCATGTTTTCTTCTGAGACCAAATTGTAACATGTATCATGATCACACTTAACTGTCTCAATATCATGTTCCCAAAAGAAGTAACTTTTAGCTTAGTTCCAAAGTTTTAAAAACTTCAGCCTTATATGTAAGCTAGAAGGGTACAAACCAAACCTTTTTATTTATATATAAGCTCATGTTTAAATGGGAAGGTCAGTGTTTAGAAGAAGAGAAAATAAAAATTCAGGAAAATAGATGCCTTTATTAGAGAAAACTGTGCAACTAAGCAGCATGATGCTTTATTTAGCAAATATTATTGTTACAAAAGTGGTTACCCTCATACTAAAAAAATAAACCAGAAACCAAATAAAAACAAAACAGGAATAAACATCTGGTTCTGTGGCTTTATCAACTGATGACAAGTGATTGACTTCCTCCTTCCTAGACATGTCACACATGATTTGTACTTCTCTGTCTTCAAATTAGAGGCAGGTGAAAGTCTCTGCTGAACATGTACTTAGACTGTCAGAAGCTTGCTTGTGTATTTCTACTAACAAACAGAAAGTGGTATTTCCAGCTGATAAAGGTCCAGAATAGCTTTTTCAGGATTAAGATCTGTACCTGGGAATGCAAAAAAAGAAACACCTCATGCTATGCAGTGAAGAGTCTGGTAGTTCTCTTCTATAGCTTGTGGTCAGAGAACAGAAAGCAGGAAAAAAAACATAAAACCCAAGGGAAAGATTGTCAGTATATGGTCATGACTGTATTTACCTTAACATGAGACTTTCCTATAGTCCTGCAAATCTTTCAATATTGTGTGATTCTGAGGTGCAATCCAACTTTTTATAACTCTATTTCAGTGACTAGGGGTGCAGTACTGTATCACAGCAAGCCCTTCAACATAGGAGGAAATAATGCAGACAGAATATTGGTGGATTTTAGTAACTACTTAAAAAGATTCAGAGATCAAACAAACAAAATCACTTAACATTTGTGCTGACTACTGCAGAGCTAAGCACTTTCTTCATGGCCCCTTCTATAGTCTTACTAAATAATAAGCCCAGGCCAGAGAGATGGATAAACTCATTCCATTGTGCCTGTCCTTTGTGTGTAGCAGAGTAGCTGCAGACCAATAGCCACATAAACTCTGAAATTCATAGTCATCTTATTCCTTAAAGCACCTTAAAAAGAAGAATATTTCTTCTTAATAAGAAGTTCAAGTGTTCTTATATTTTGCATTCTTCAGGTTTTAAAATATCCTAAGCTCAACACATATTACCCCAGTAATTAGCAGGAAGAAATAGTTGCAAAAAGCAAGGCATTTCTATTATTGATGTAAAGAGGTTGAGAAGACTGTTCTTAGTAGCAATAATAACTCTTCCTACAAACATTTGCATCACTGTGAGTAGCTGTGATGTAGTAATATGCAAATCTACATCTAAACCTAGCAGCTGGTACTACTTAGACATTCTCATAGCTGTGATGTTGATGATTCAGTTTCACCCTTGGTAGCATTATGTTAATAGGTCAACGCCAAGATCAATTTCTCCCGGCAGCAGGATTCTCTGCAAACAGAATTAAGCAGAATCTGTCATAAATCAAGCTTTTTTTTAGAAACAATTTGTCTGATCATGATTTTTTCTACCCTTTGCCAAGTCAGAATATATTAAGAGCTATCAAGTGAGCAGTGAAAATATGGTGAAGATTTTCTAGGTAGCACTTTACATACTGGTCACACACAGGATTTTTTGTAGCAGTTATCACCATAAGAGGCAGAGGTCTATTTCTTTTTTTCTATAAAGCTGGGTAACCAAGATGCAGAGCTCAAGAGCTTATTTTTCATGTTTCAATTCTCCTGGTGCTTTCAGTTGGCATTGTAGTGCAAGACGTTAAAGATCTACATCCATCAAGAATGTGATACGCATATGTGAAACTAGTTTTAGCGACCTTTGCATGGCAGTACACGCCACCTGAGTAGCTGAGACCCTACGCCATACTGAAGCCACAGTGCTGCTTCTGGGACTGTTTATGGTGGTTCTTTGCAGCATCGCGGTGCGCTACCTTGTCTAGAGCTATCTCTGTGTGAGGCAAAACTTGCTTGTGGTCCCAGAAAGAGTCTGTTAGATCTAGCTGTGACCTCAGATCACTTAAGATCTGGCAACACTTTAGTTGATATAAACAGAATCCACTTCTCTAAGCCTGCTGTGCTGCAGATATTTTGTATTCAGGTTATACAGGCTGGACTATTTTTTAAGGGCTAGGTAAAGCCTCATGCAGTTACCTTGATGTCTAGATATCTTGTTTGCTCATGTAATCTAAACAGGCATCTACAGGGTACCTCAGAGAGTACAGTCTAAAATAGAAATCTTCTGTTGCTTTGGACCTAAAATGTCATTTTCCCTGAGGATGGCAGAGTACAAATTTGAATCTACAGTGTAGGCAGCTCAAAAGGGAAGTTGCAAGACTATAATTAGTAGAGTTACAAATTTAATTAGGATATCCAGAGTTTACACATTAATATTTTTGGGGGAAAAAATCGTCTGCCAACTGAGACTGAAATTTTAAAATTCTTATCTGTCCCAGTCCAGTAGATACACTTAGAGTATGCTCAACACTTTCAGGTAGGATCAGTTCCCCCACGGACTATGTGCATAGAGACCTTCTTTTCAAGCAAAAGTGAAAATGATGGTGCTGATGTTCACCTTTACCTTTTTTTAGCTCTTTAAGTGCTTGTCCAGAAAATGGAGTGTGTACAATACCTAGGAGATGTAAAATGCATAGCTCAGACCCAAACCAGCAGAGTACACACTGGTAGGTTATTCACTGTTTTGGATAGAGGTGCTCTCTTCTTCCAATATAGAGGGGGTGCTCTCTGTCCTCCGTATATAAAACTGCATTTGGTGGTCACTTAGGTTCCTTTGAAAATCCTTTCTGTTCTCTTCACACAGACCCTGGTCCTAGTCTCAGACTGGACCTCTGACTTCTCTCTTCATGATCCTGTAAGTCCAATGCTTTTGTGATTGGACAGCCCACTTTTCAATTGTGGTTCAGAGGACACATTCTGAGCAAAGGTGAATTTCTTTGCTAAAAGAAAATCACGTTCACAACAGGATCCCACATGTGAATTTTCTTACCAAATTCACTTTACCCTTAGCTCAGCACAAGCTCTGTTCTCTTCCCTGGGTGAGAAGGGACAGGTTCCCTTTGTCTTGATGTAACCCCCAAGTCTGCCCGATTACATCTTTCCTGAGGCCACTGACTTAGATATAACATAACCCTGATCCTGGGGTCTGATCAGGAAATATAAACTGCTTTCACTTAAATGAGGCCCAAAATAGATCTGAATTCCTTTGAAGCAGTATGCATCAGGTGCCTTATCTTTGTCCTTGTTTCAATCTTGTATTTAATTCAGCTGCATAGATACTAATCTGTCATAAACAGGACTCATCATGCATTCCTAGTCTGCCACTGTCTCTTTTGTTTTTTTGTGTGGGATCCAAATGCCCTTCTTTCAACAGTGTTTGATATTCTGGGTTTAGCTGCCTGTGCATCCTGCTGCTTTGCACTTTTGAAAATAGCAAATATAGTAAGGGTTGTTAGAAGACTTTACTGGGATTCTTCTCCATTTCTATATACTATAACGCTCACTTCAGACCCTAGTAGGAGGAAAATTTCATTTCCATAGAAATAAATTTCAATGGAGATCTAAGCGGCAAACTTTTATTTAATCTGTTTTACTCTATTGGGTCTTATTGCTCCACTTGGATAATTAGGCATGGCTTCATGAAGGAAATCAGATGCAGTCACTAATGGCAATCTGGGTGTCTGCTGATTTCCAGAACAAGTGAAAAAGAGTAAGAAGAGATTGAAGGTTTCAATAAGCAGAGATCATAGCTTCTAGGTGAATTCAAGCTTTCTGGCTAAAATTTAGACTATACATACAGAAGTTGTTTCCATATTGAAACAGCTCTCTACTCCCTCTCCCTGTTGTATGAAATGATCTGTAGTCTGCTATGTAATTACTGTGTGCAATTGCTTCTCAAAGGTAATACCTTCTTTATGGTCACTGGTTGTGCTACAAATCAGAAATAAGCCCTTACACTAAGCTAGTCTTGCAAAAATCTTTTTGATCCTTTACAAGCCTAGCTGTAAGCAATGAAAGAATCAAATATTCTCAGACTTCAAATGGTCCAGGACAACCTTCCTTTCCTTCATTATCTGGAGACATGGCTTTCTTTTTTGTAGCCAAATAAGCATCAAAGGATCACAAACTTGGAAACTGCAAGTTATGTAGGATTATGTAGAATGACTGCAACGAACCCTTTTATTATGAGAATCAGTGTGGTACTCCTTTTGCAGTTCCCAGTTCAGTATTTGCTATAGACAGAAATGCTAGTAAGTGAAATATTATGGGATTCATTATGTGTAATTTTATAGGTAGTAACTAAAATCATTGACACTCAATAGAAATTTTTAATACAATGCCTCTTGTTATGCATGATATTGAATATCATATGTATATCCAAGATAGTTTGGTCATGGTTATATTTCTATTAACAGTGATTAAGGGCAAAATAACATTTCTATTGCCACATAATTCAACAAATAAGCTGCACAGAGAGACGGAATTCTAATCCAAGAAATATTTCCACATAAGCAAGGAACAATTGCTAAATACTGCTGAGCCAGCCAGCAGAGAACGAGTGTACGCCAGAAAAGTAACAAACGAAACCCTACTATGTATATTGCTATATGAACCTTTGGGAATATAATGATTCTGGGTGTTCTTCATTAGGGTGCCAGAAATCTTTCTTCTTTCATGGTGGTCAGGGGAAGATGCAGACCACTGCCTTGCTGACTTGTACAACTGAAAGAACATGTAATTTTTCTCCTTTAGATAAACTGGAGAACATATGTTTTGCAGAAGCAAGAGGAGGAAGAGGAAAATCAGCATGGGAACAGATGGTGTCTTGATTTATATAACTCCCTTTTGAAGGAAGGGAACCGAAGCCAATAGAAAATATTTCTTTAAACAATCCTCTAGCTTTTAGTAAGAGTATTAAATTTGTAGGAACAGGTGAGCTGACATGAGAAGAAAACAGCTCAGTATCACTACTTCAGGGTTTGTCTGTCCCAGTGCAATATGGCCAAGAACCTGGCAAAGGCTTCCTGGCATCCCCAGATGAGAACATCTCATTTATCTCTGTAGTTTCGTGATACATTCACCAAGGACAGCACAGACCTGAGGAACCTCTATACTGGAGTCCGCTCCCATCAGTGAGGGTCATTCAGATTAAAATCTTCCTCTCCCTGTTAAGGCAAGCAGAATCTAAGCAGAAGGGCATCTGAACCTTTGCCCTACCATACTGCTTCTTGATCTGTAATAAGTGGTGCTTGTTGGACCTGGCCTGAAATGGTTTGTCTGCTTAGAGAGATAGTAGATCACAATTTCCATACTTGCTAAGCTCTTAACACAAATAAAGAATACATTCTGAAGTGATGTTGAAATGTTCAATCCTGCAGTTTTTCATGTGACTTGCTTTTCGTACCTCTGCAGCTGTAGACTCACAGGTCAGTATGGAGGCACATGTTACTGGACCTGATGTGAGACCAAGTGTGACACCACTTACAGGAGATGACAGGTTTCAAATATTAGCTCAGTCTTTGAAGGATCACTTTGACATGTACTTTAGAGTGTGAAGTCTTACAGATGCAGTCTCAGAGTAGGCAAAAAGGACATGACACAATGTAATGTTCCTATTCTGTCATTTTTACCAAGTCGTCTTCAGTAATCAAGAATCTGAGTTGGTAGCATAGTCTTCAAAAAATGGTGAAATACAAAAATCTGTCAGTCTCAGGAGATTATATCAGTGTTGTCAGACCTTCAGTGCGGACAAAATAAACCTAAAGCAAGATGTACTCTGTGGAGTTTGGAAGTCCAAAATGTAGACAGCTATTGAAGCTGGAAGTCCCAGAGGAAGTTGTAGAGACTGCTGTGAAAACTACCTTCCAGTAAATGTAGATGTTGTCTGTCACTCAATGCAATGCCCCTTCTCGAGTCACTTTAGAGAAGACTGCTATTCTACTCTCTATGAGATCATTTTCAAGTTCTATTAAATTGTCAGTAAGTTTTTAACAGGCCTTTTTCTTGCTCTCTAAAGGCTTCTGGGTTAAAGTGCCAGTGAATATGCTTTAGGGTGAGTGCTATTGGAAATGTCTATTGCACCAGATACTTTCCTGGGCAGAACTGCTTATGAAGCAGAGCAGTGATTAAGAAGCTGAACTTTTGATCCAAGTCTGTTGCTTGGGCATGTGTAAACATTACTTCTAACCTGTAGGATATGAAAAGGGATGAAATACACTTGGTAGGAAAAATTATAAAGTTCAAGAGTTGAGCATAAAACTCAGAATTTTACTGTTAGTGTAGCAAAGCTTTCATGCAGGCAGAAATATTTGACTTTACAGGTGATTTGCCAAAAGAGTAAGGTATTTGTTTTCCTCTTTCCTGCAAATTAAGATGTCTTCAAGATGTTTGTTGCAGCTGTTAGAAAATTCTTACAGGGAAATGAAGAAAAAAACCTGTGCTGTGCTTAAACCTAAGGGGAGTAGAAAGAGAAAGCAGAGAAAATCTTGTGATAGAGTAACCGGAACTCACATCAAGAACGGAGGCTGATGGCAGATAGATAAAGGGAACAAAATCCAAACCAGAATTTGAAGCATCAGGTTGGCCTGCTTGTAACTATCTCTTCAGAGACTTTAGGCAAAAGTACTTGCTTTGAAAAACATCGGCAACATTTATGGACTTTGTCATAACAGTAAGTCATTTAACTGCTTCCTGAATTGGATTGGTAACAATGATTGATCTGTATTTGCAGCTACTCAGAGATAAAATAAAATAATGGAATTGTGAACTATTCATGATGAAGAAGCACGCGGTACAGTGAATTGAAATGCAGGAGGGGTTCTGAGTAATCATACAATTGAACAACTATTCATATGGCTAGAAATCTAGATTGTAGGAGAGAGGATGAAATACTTGCTATTGTCCTCTTAAAGCAGAAAAATAATAGATCTTCAAGCACAAAATTTATACTCTTATATACTAAACTCCCACTGCTTGATGGCTGTACTGTAGCTGTGGCAATAAGTAAAAATTTCTGCAAGAATAAAACTGCCTTTGGGCCTATGCTCTTATCTTGCCATACAGATAATATGGTTATCGTGCATTTATAGAACATTTACAAACTACAAAACACATTCTTCTAAACACCAGTCGGGCAAGCAGCCTCTAAATAGGCAGCTATGTCTAACTTTCATGCTAAGAGTGAGAAATACTTCTTGCAGTGTAGAAAGCTTTGTTAATTCCCATTAATACTACATTCCACGGGGATTTTCATGACAGAATTTTTTCTTCTTTCTCTCCATGCTGCAGAGAGCCTAGAAAACCTCTGAATAGTGATCCCTCTCAAGTTGGTACAGCTGTAGCAGTGCTGGAGCACTTATTGTGGGACTGGGTTGGGGTTACACAGTACCTTGCCCCGTGGCTGGTGTGTAGTTGGATATTGTTCCACCCCATGAGATAAGTTCCCTGGCAAAAGTCCAGTGAGGAATGAAGGTGTGGGGTGGGAGGAAGAAGACAGGACAAGGCAAGCCAAATATAGTTGAGTTGAGGCAACTGTAACTAAGCCAGAGAGTCTTGAGATTCATTCCTGGTTTACTAAGGAGGTGAGTGTGGTAATGGGCCCATGAAATGAGTTACTGAATTAGCCGTCTTCTCACCTACCCTTCTGTTCTGTGCCAAGGTAATTTTCAGCTTTGTGATGAAGCTAATTGTTGAAGGGCGGCAAAGAGTTGGTAGGACTTTCATCCAGAAATGCTCAAAGTGTCTCTGTAATGAGCTGGTGAGACCGTGGTGCAGAGAGATGGCACAGGCGCTGCTTTCACTTTGTGATTCTTGTCACAGAAATCAGAGATCTAGTTTTAGTCTTGAATGTGTGAGCTGCTTGTTTAGAAATTAGCCAGATGTTTGCATTTTCATCTTTTTCATTTTACCCTGCTGCATAACAAGAGCTAGAGCTATTTAGTAAGCCCTAGATTACTAGGCAGTGCTTTGCAGACTGCCTTTTGAAGAATGAACTAAGTGCTACTATGTTGCTACTGTAAGTTTACTTAATTTTAGATCTGAGAAAAGTGTGGTGCTAGGCAGTGTTCCATAGCAATCAAAACAACAGTTATTACAAAAAGTAACAAGCAAGCAAAATGCAAACCAGAAACCCCTGTTGGAAGCATCTATCAATAGACCACACCAAGCCCAGCCTAAGCCTGAAGCAAAACTAAATTAGAACACGCATTTTTCTTGAAGTCCTATGAACATATCCTTAGAGGTTCCCATGAGGTTTGGCAGAGCTGTTTTGTTATGGGTAGCTAGAGAAAGTCTAGATTTTCAACACTGGTTTTGGCCTATCAGGCAAGCAGGAGCCTACCATTAACCACCACCCAAAGTCATTCTGTCTATAACTTGCCCACTGTGTTCCCATCCCAGTGTTCCTTGGAGTAAAACCGAAGTGCAAAAACTCCATCCAAGGGGCTACAGAGATTTAAATTTAAAAAATCACCACTGCTTCAACAAGCAGTATATGGAAGCTGGGGATGCATAACAGCTTGCAAAACTCATTTTTAGCTAAGAAACCCTGCTGTGGGTTAGTTATTAATCTTACTCACATCTATGCATTTGTGCCAGAAAACCCAGTGCTGTGTTGTTAGCTTCAGACAAAAGATGTTTCACTCCTGACAAGTTTTCTACCAGCTTCTTGGTCATTGAAGTAGGAGAGGTCGTCTTGTTCTCCCTGAGTGGGTTGCCGTGTCTCCAAATGGGGGGGGGCTGTGTAAATAGGAAGACAGGAAGCAGCATTTAAGCTGGCTAGTCTTACTGCTTCAGAGATAAAGACAGCAGAGAAAGGAAGGAGCTATGAAGAGATGTTTTGTTGCTTAGGGTTTTGAGGGGTTTGGGTGTGCTGGTTTTTAAATAATCTCGGTGTGTTTCAGAGAAGGTAATCTCAGAGTCCTTGCTGCCAATGGGACCATTTACTACTTTGAATTGTATTGGAGCTGTATTTCCCAAGCCAGCGTAAGAAATGCAGTAATTTGGTTGTCAGTTGATGTAGTCACTCTTAGTATGTTATTCATTGTGTCTATGTTCTTTAGGTACAGAAGGTAGCAAAGCGAATTCACCAGCTGAGAAAAGGAAATACTCTTTTAGACTCAAACATTCGCTAGATCAGAAAAGCGTTTCCTATCCAATTATGTAGACATGTTGAAGGGAACTTTTCTTATCAGACGTCCTCTGTGACAGGGAGGAACTGAGTCAAGGTGATAACAGCAAAACTATTATGACATTGCAGATTCCCAAGCCAGGTCCTTTGGGGCAGGAGTCCTGGTGAAGCTTATGACTGAATGAATGTGATACATCTCAGGTTTTAAAAAACTTGACAGTAATGATAATATGGGAGAGGAAGTGAATTTAGCCAGAAAAGAGATTACAGATATGCAGAAAGAATACGTTTGAAAAGGCACTTCCTTTTCAAGCAGACTGTGCAACTAGTACCTGTCAACGTTGGAAGCATTTGATCTTCCTGCTCAGTGTATTCCATAAACTCTGCTTGCATGCAGCTGGAGCATCTCTTTCTTCTGAAATGCTATAGAACTTTGATGCATTTGCCATGATTTTAAATTAATCGCTTTGCACCCATAAAAGCCTAAATCAGGATAATATATGGTGAGGTAATATATAAAACTGGGAACCAAAGCTGCTATGTAATTATCACATGGGAGGTGTGTTTATGTCTGCCTGGGTGGTTGTTCCTGTGTGGGATTGTAGAATAGTAATCCTTCCTCTTTGCCTTTCATTAATTACTAATGAACTAAAGAAATTCCCCACAACATTCTTTACAACTCTGAATTTAGAGACCTGTGCTCTGCAAATAAAAAGGGTTGGCAGTAGACAGCCTGTTGACAAAGAACTGAAATATGTATCAAAATTAAATAGTATTTCTCTTCAGGAATCAATGTCATGTTTTAGAACTGAGGCATTCAGGCTGCAGAATTTTTACAAGCGTGGAAAAAAAGTCTTAATCCTGTTAACAACTTGGTCATTTTTAATATGAACTGTATTTCAATAAGAGTTAAAATCCCGTATTCCTTGAAATCTATAAATATCTTTCTCATAATTTATTTCAGATAGTAGGTGGTACAAAGTTAACTTGTGATCAGTGTTGTATCTTAAAGTTATATGAAAAAGGATGCAGTTTATTTTTTAATTTTCTACAGTTAGAAGAAATTTGTGAATGGTATTTCCAGTGTGACTGAAAAAAAGAAGCATAAAATAAATCCAAAGGTATAACAAATAGTGTTTGTCCAAAAAGTTGAGTAACGTTGGTTTTATTCAATGTTTACCATGATTCTGTTTGAAAAACTGAGTCCATTGATTTTCCATATGTATTATGGAACCTTGTCTGGAGAACGGATGCTCTGAAGAGCTGATATGATCTGTTGTTCCAGTTGCAGTTTTCAGTTCAAAGACACCTTCTATTTTAGTAGTAATAAAGGTGAGGGAGCAAACAGTCAAAAAGAAGGTTTGACTCCCTGCAGCTGCTAATCTGTCACAAACCCAAATTGATCAGCAGACCCTGATTAAAATCTCTGTGGGTCTTCTTGAAGGGGTGGTATAGTCTATATGCTTTTTGTGGCAATTTTTTACAGTTCTTGGCCATGCCAGTTGAAAAACTGGAGCGATGAGGGAGGAAGGAAAGAGAGGTCAGCATTTTCACCAGCCTGGGTGACATATAGACTGAAAGTTTCAGAAGTATTTTAAAAATCTGCTATGTAAAATTATATAAACACCTAACTGCATTTTTAGCCATCCAAATGTTCCTGAAAATCTTGCTCTGGATCACGTTATTTTACTTCCAGTAAGTTTTATACCTCTTTTCTAATTCTGTAATGTTCCATTACACTCGTATTAAAGCTTTAGCTTTTCAGAGATGATTCCTCATCTTCCTGACTGTTGCTAAATTAAGCTCAATACAACAAGTGTCAGTAACCTTGTGAAGGAAAGATGGCAAAGGGGTGGCACCAGGACAATCTCTGATAGGCGAAGTGTTTGCTTGCAAATGCAAGCAGGGTTGTGTGAGGTAAATAAGGACGTAAGGGAATTAGTGGTGGTAGAGAAAAGGAAGAGCAAAGAGGTAGACTGCAAAGATAACAGAAAACAGTGGAAAGTGCCACAAGAAGAGTACTGCATCACTGTACTATACTTTTCCTCACCAAATATCTTCAAGAGTAGTGTGGAAGTGTTTTCTAAACACCTTTTGCCCCACAACAGCGTTTTCCTTATAGGCCTTCCATTCTCATTCCTGCATTTTAGCACAGCCTCCCTCCAGTGAATTTGAAATGCCAGTTGCTAACAGAATGCGACTAATACTAGTAGATATACTTGTTCAAATCTACTCTCAGGGTATGTTTTGCCGTTACAGTTCCTTTGGGAATTTAAGGAGGTAGGATGTATGTTGTTTTTAGCTGCCAAGTGCAGTGTGACTGGCCTGATCAAAAACCTGGTGAAATCGATGGGAATAATTTTATATGCTTTGGATGAAGTGTGAACTCAGGTTTGCTTAAGAACAAGAGATATCTTTGTTCAATCTATAATAAACTAAAAAGAGATACTCAGGAAAGAAAATATGAGGATGTTAATATTGACTCTTCTACTGCTATTGCTTGAGCCAAACTGTGACACTATGCATTGACTTTGCCTCAAGCATGTCTTCCAAAAATTAGTTGTTAGTTTAATAAAGCAGATGCTTTCTAGTAATTGGAGAACTGAGGTGGGAAGTTCATGTGTAACAGCACAAGGCAAACGCACCAGACCATGTCCATGAAGATCCATGGCTGGGTGTGCAAGTATTTCTACATCTATTGGCTCTACTCAGTATCCTGTGAATGTGGCTTCCAGATCTGTGCTTCCTTTCGCTGACAGGTTGGGTGACCCCAGACAACACCTTTGCAACACCTTTTGGCAGTGTGGTTAGTCCGTGTGATGGTAATTAGCATATCCCCACACTTACCATGTGCACGGGATCTTTGGTTTGTAATCTTGCATCTGTCACCAATACTCAGCTTACTTAGGAGCGAAAGTACACTTTGGATTTCAAATGTTAGAAGGGTTGTGTTTCAATAATGCTTTTGCAGTGTATTGCCAATAAAAACTTCCACTTAAGATAGTACATGCACAGGTATTTTACACATTTTTCTACATCCGTATTTACAACCAAGCATTGAGTTTTCTTGTAAGGACGCACTGCAGATAGAAAGGAAAAGCTTAACACCAGTGATTTGAATCCCAGAGAGCCCTTTGTGAGTAATCATGCATATTGAATCCATTAAATGACAACAAGCTATCATGTACCTGTATGAAAGTGATATTACAGGCTATTTCTGACAGTATTCTTTATTCTTTCTGTTTTTAAAAGGATTTACTGTGTGAGACCATTGTCCTACAAAATTTTCTGGAGTTGAAGTCTTCTGAGGGAAGCTCTGGGAATTGTCTGGCATTCCTGAGTGATTGCTGGCTCAGGTTTCCATCTTAAGCTTTCATCCATCATGTAGTACAGAGCAATCTGTCCGCCTATTCGCAGGATACAAATATGTGAAAGCACAGAGATAATGATAGCAGGATAGTTATCTAGCTATCACTTTTAAAGCAGAAGGAAATTTACTGTAAAATAGATGTTAAACCTAATTGTTTGCAAGCTATGATATGCTTTTGAAAACTAGGGGGTTTGTTAATTTAGCACGAACCAGATTTTAAATTAGCATTTCAGACCAAATTCTAGCTAGGTATATAAATATATATGTATATATACATAGTGTTATCATATATCAATAATACTCTTTATCTCATTTTTTTCAATTAACAGTTATTAGAAGTTCTTACATAAGTCAAGTTTAGCCTTCATATAAGGATATAGAATCTTCTTGATTTAGTGCCTGCTTTTCCAGACGAATATATGCATTTGATTAACATAATTGTGTGAGATGGTATAATTGGCTTATCTTTTAATATGTTTATCTCCTTATACTACTTTCATGTGTGTTAAAATGTGTTGGATTGAGTGCTACAAGCTGTGGAGTTCTGGAGAAGGAGTTACCTTTTTTTTTTTTTTTAAAGCATTTTGAGTTGGTTGCAGGAAAGGGTGCATCATGATTAAAGAGAAAATCTTGAATAGTCTGTTGGGATGATTAATAAAAATACTTAATTTGATCCTTAAAGGGGAGTTTTCAAAGCAGAACATCTCTGAACTGGACAGGAAGGAATGGAAAGGAGATAACAAAGAGAGATTGGCAGACTAGAAAAAAAACACCTTTCTGAAGGCATAGGAAAACTTCAGCTAGGCTGGAAAAATGCAGTTTTGTTTATAATAAAAAATATTCAGGAATATAGTGTTTACTGTCTATAGTAAAGTTGAAGCTTACAAATAAAAACGAAGTATACTCCAATTTAGAAAGAGTAATTTGCTCCTATAACCAGCAAGCTTGATTATTTTTACCAACCAAGTAGTTTATGGCAGGCCTAGAATATACTTTTGAAGTTGCAACCTTTAAACTTGCTACTACATTATTGACTGTAGTTAGCCTGAAAGAAATATTTCATCTTTTTATATTAAAGCGTTTCTTTGCCAAATTGAATTCTCCCATGGTAAGACAGGATGATGTAATTTTCTGGGTGGGTAACAATACTACTATACTCAGCTAATAAGTGGATTTGAGGGAAGGAGTATTACTGTGGGAAAATCTGCCAAAGGAATATAAGGAAATGTATGGAATACAAACATAGTACTGGGGAGAACAGTACTCATTTTAGTGAGATAAATAAATAAACTTATTTTAGAGATTATAGAAGGAATATGGGTATTTTCCATCTTTGAAAAGGCAGATGACACAAAAAGCCAAGTCTTAGGGCTGCTTCAGCTTCTCAACTAGTAAGTGAATATCTCTGACTACTATGCAATAGACCTTATTTCCAAAAAATGTATGCTTAAGCTTTAGATGTGTTTAAAGAGTTGTCAAAGCATTTTCCTCACTTTACTCTCCTTTACCTCATCCTTTCCTCTTGCCCACATGCATATACCTACAGCTGAATATATGGTGTAAGCTTTAAATGCAGCAGGCTCGTGTGATAAGCTATAGGACTTTATGGTGTTTCACAGCTCACAGTGGAAATAGTCAAGCTGTGAACTGGAAAGCCGTTAGCAGTAAATACTTATTGTCATAGCATTATTACACATAATTCTGAACTATACATGACTACAGAAAACTTAATACTGCCATACCAATCTTTGTGCTGTGAGACTGGGGTTTAAGGAAGAAAAGCACTTTTTAAATAATTTTTCCCTTATATAGTATTTTCTCCTTAGTTATTTTGGTTGGTTTTCCTTCTGTTTCAGTTTTATTCTTTATCAGTCATGTGTTTCATACTTGGAGAATTTCTCCTTAATGGAGTTTTGATTTCTCCCTGAGAACAGATGAAAAACTTGCACACGTTGAAAAAGAAGCCAATGAGGGAAGTAAGCTGTGGCACTCAGTTTTATAATAACCTATCAGATAATAGGGACAGAGCATTTTTTGAACTCGGGATGGGGGAGTGAAGATTCTTACAAACTGCTTTGGACATCATAGATGGCTTATCCATGGGGAACTGGCAAGGCAGTCCTGAATTGCCACTATAGCGATTTGGATGCGTAGATGTGAAGGGTGGTAATCAAGTATTTGCAGGTTTGTAGCTGTTTATTTTGTTGGTTGTCAGAACTTGTGACTCAAAGTGTAGAGAAAAGAATCACAGAAACAACCAGAATGGGGTTTTTCTTCCTCTTGGGCCATGTGTATTCCTAGTTTGAAGTTAAAAGGCTAGAAATAGATTGTCAAAGGTATTATGGGAACTTAGCACAATTTTATGGGATTGTCTATTTTTATGGGTGAGAAACTTGAACTAATACTTAGAAGCGACACTAATATATCATGCAAAACTTCTGGCATTAGATTCATACTTTCTTTTAGTTCTTGAACTTTAAAGATGTCATGATTAAGACATGGTAAAAAAACAAAACAATTGTCATATGCGAAACAGAGGTTTCACTATGTGATAAACATGCACCTCAGGAAGTCTAAACAGATCCTGAAAGTAAGTTGTTACTCACAAAAGCACAACACAATTATAAAGCAGATAAGGTGAGTAATTAAGGTGAGTATATTGCTTCTGAAGCTCTGAAAGATAAAAGTGCTTGGGTCAGCTGCCTCTAATTCCTTCACCATAGATGCAAACTTCAATACCGAAGAAATTACTCATGAAATTTGCTCGGTAAGCAGTTTCTAAATGTCAGTTCCTTGTGTAATTTGATAAACTTGCACAGGCAGGAGTCTGTTGAACTGTGGGGTAATTAAACAAGTCATAATAGGCTTGATACTCGAGTTTTGCATTTTCCAGTTTCCTAACTTAAAATGACCTCATCCAGACTGCTGTATTCCTCTTTTCTTGCTGCGTTTCATACAGCTCTTATGGCTTTATTCTGTCATAGGAGAAAAATTTTTGCTAGCATTTAAGAACACTTTTCACTTCAAACTGTCAGGCGGCTGTAACCACAACTCTGAAATGAGTTCACTTTCTCAATCAACTGAGCGCTCAGTCATGCAGCTTCTGTGAAAGCTTAAGTTACTTGCATTCAGGCTGCCTTTCCTGAATAATGAACAGCTGTCAAGCCAATGCCAGGCTTGGCAGTCTTTAAAGACATATGGCTGCATTCTGTCATTGGATACAGTTTTGACAGGGATTAGACAGACCTGCATAGGAGGTAGAAATTGGTATCACCTTCTTTCCCCATCTTTTCTCCTCTCTCAAAAGTATCACAAGCATTACTGCTCTGGATTGATATTAATAGAATAATCTAAACTATGCAAAATAAACATGTGTAAAGATTTAGCTTTTTTTTGAAAGGCTTCCTGAAGCAGACTACATATCAATCACCACAGAAGGTATAAGGCTGAATCACAGCACAACTTACCTATTGTATAGAATGACCATATACTTTCCCAGCCAAATATAACTCGGGTCGCTTCAATTCCTTCAGGGATCAGGTTTTAAATATGCAAACTGTCATTTGCATTTAGAAACATTCCAATTTCAAATGCAAACATGCTTGAAATAGGTTCTGAAGTTGGTATGTTACAGCACTGACAGTAATACTGAAATGAGTTATCTGCTTGAATCTGTGTCACCTAATACTTACTCTGTTCATTTCAAGATAAACTCCTGTTAGCTTCCAAGGAAACTGTAATCATGATGTGCCCACAAAGCATATGTAGATTTGCAAGCTATTGCAATCTGGATCTAAGGTGATCAGGAGGGTGTCACTAGGCTAGTACCTTGTGTCAGCAAAAGGTTTGATGCAGTTTATTTCTACTTAGGAGAAAGGGAAGGGGAACAAGCGCCGATCAAGTCTCAAAAGGCAGAACTTTCTGTGAACACAAGGTGGAGCAGTGATGTAGTGTCAGTATGGAACAACAAGTAATGGTGTTGCGCATCACTGAAGTTGATGCATTTTGTGAAAGTTCTGAAAACTAAATTAATCATCCAACACACCATTTCAGGGATCTAGAAAGATACAGAATTTTGAGTGGCGATTCATATTTGTCACTGGTTTTCTGTAACTGTGTGAAGTATCTTGATCATTGATGTAGCAGATTGCATCAGGTGCTCCTAAGATTCAGCTGTTCCTTCCACTCAGACAGCATCAAGTAACCAAACCCAGACAGCCTGAAGAATCAAATTACATTGCTAGTGGCAATGAGCAGTGAGAAACACAGAAAGAACCATGCATGGGTCAACGTTCAAGGTCCCTGAAGTACACTCTCAGAAAGCAACCAGGTTAGCAAATGAAACAGTCCACAACCGTCACTCCAAAAAAAAAGTGTACATCTTTGGAAGCCTTTTCGACAAGTACTGGTCAGGCATCATCTAAATAGCCTGGTGAGGAAATGCAAGCAAAACTTGGGTGCCACTATTAGCAGCTGTCTATAAACTCATCTGTATGACTGTCCCAGTGGCTGTAGAAGACTGATGCAGTTCTACTTATGGAAGAGTAGAATATGCGGAGTACAAAATGTAATATGTCACCATCTGAATGCCTCCATTCATGGGCCAAATGATTGGGAAAAGTTGACAAAGCAAAAGACAAAATTAAATAATGACATCAGCTCACTTTCATTCAGGTCACCATGACACAAAAGGATTATCTTCCCCTTATACTGGGCAAGTTCCGTTTCTGGTCTGTGTCACTGTCAAGGAACATTCTGCACAAGGAAAATATACCTGTATGGGGGAGAATAGCAGTGGTTTTAATTGTAAAACTAAGGCTCCTAGCAAGGTGAGTAAGTCTCCTCAGTTTACTGGAAAATAGTTGTTTCGAGTTCTAGAGAGAGTCTGTGCTTAAAAGTGATCTGATCCACTTTCCTAAAATAACCAGTTTATGGTATAAACTACAAATGCGCCATACATACATAATTTGAAATCAGCCTATTTGTTTTTTGTGCACTAGACCAAAAATGTGAGGAGAGGATTTTCAGTTAGGTGTAACTCCTTTACTTGTTCTACTCTGCTGCGTATTAGCAAACACTTGGCAGAGGCAGCTTAATAAAAGTAGCTGAGTATCAAGTAGAAACGGCCACAAGATGCTCTTTGTTTTTGTGATTATTATGCATTAATACTGTTAATGGGAATTTCAGATGTGCTAGAAAAAAATAATAGCTCAATGGTTACATTAGAACTATTATAATAGTGGCATTAAAAATGTATCTAAACCAGGAAAATTGATTCCTATGAAAAAAGTAGTGAAATTCAACAGTTTTAATTAGAGACTTAAATAACTTAGATGATGTTTAGATAAAATTTTTGCAAAAGGTTTCTTGGGTAAAAAACAGATGTGGGCATGCTGTACCAACACTGATAGTAATTTCTGGGAGTATGTGATTGTCTCCACCCGGTTAGCTTTTTTTCTTTCCCTCTCAGGACACAAGGGGGGGGGGGGGAGAGTCTTCCTTCTGTTATTGTGTATTACACCTATTTACATGTATCGTGTATTTTTGGGGCCTTACTTAAGGTCCAGGGTTATTCGCAATGTAAACACGAACAAAGTTGATAAATTAACCTGGTTCATTAAGTTCCATTAAAATGAATTTAAAACCTAGAAGATAAATTCAAAAGGTTTGACCTCACTATGGCAACCATACATAAAACCAATCAGAATGCATCTGGAGGGAGCATTACATGACCAGACCCATCTCATTTGTCTGGAGAAAAAGTAAAGCCTGGAGAAAACAGAGGTCACATTAGCATTACTTAAGAAGTTCTACGTTACTTTTTTGCAATTCTGTAAAAATAACCATGTTATAGTGGCACTTTTTCCTCAGGAATTATGCAGACTTGCATTTGCATCTTATCACAGGCTGAATGCTAAAAGGGAACTACGGCACTGAATCATTATCCAGCTCATTTATTTAGTTATCAAGTTGTTCAAGACAACTTGACCTTGAGTCAAGTTGTAAAAGATGTTAAAAGTTCTATTGAGATATATACTATAGGTGGGCTATATTTCTCTAAATGTAATTATTAAAGTTTGATGTAAATTACATCTGGACACTGCTACTTTTCATCCATCTGCATTCATTCTCATTTGATATGCAGAGAAATGTGTTTTCAAATTGCCTGTTTCTCAGTGCTGTTTCAATCACTATAATCTCTGTGATAAAGAATCCATATTCCCAAATACTGTGTAACACCCGTAAGACAACTTTAGAAGTTTAAAAAAAAAAAGATTAAAAAAAAAAATACAAGGTTTTCCTAAACAGTTTTGAAAATTAATTTGAGAAAAAATGGGGTATTTCTTCACTTTAAGAGGTTAGGAAATTCCTCAGTTTACCAGCAGAGATTGTCTCCTTTTACATACTTGGGTCAGTTGTGCCTCCTACACAGCATGAAGGAAGGATGTTTTTTTGAGAGGCAGCGGAATGGCAAGATGTTTCTTCGCATGGTGAAATAATCTATAAAGGCATTTAGAAGGGGGCAGAAGTGCAACACCCAGCTGGCAAACAGAAAATTCTCAAGCTGAAGAATCTGACAGCTGTCAAAGTTGATGGCTGTGAAAGTTACTTCTGATAAATGACTCAGGTGAGGTTCTACCCCACAAGTTACTGCATCAACTTCCCTCAGCTGCATCTTTTCTATCAATTGACTAAAACTTCTACAAATGTGTTCCTGAAAAGATACAGATGGAGAAACATCACAAGTGGTTGATGCCTTCAACCTATATTATTGCATATGTGTAATGTAATTGGCTTTTGCAAATGTTAATAGTATTCTCTACAGTTCTGTTCAGCTGTAGGCAGGTGGCAGAATGGCCCCAGGAAAAGTGTTAAAATGAAGCCAAAAGAGAAAAATATTTTACTGTTTTCAGCACCGCTAAGGCAACTTACATTTCTGGACACAGCAATATGTAGTTTTGAATGGACAATAAACAACACTTCCTGCAACTTCTGAGAATAGACTAAAAAATGTACAACTGTGTGCTGAAGGAGAGAGCACAGCCACAGAGACTTTATAGCTGCTTTGCTTTTCTGGTAGTTGCAGTAGTTTGGCAAGAAGCAACAATGACAAATAAATCCATTCTCTGTAAGATATACTGTAAATAGTCAAATATCAAAAGAACAAAATCCTTTTTTTTTAAATTCCATTATTGCAACAACAGCACGTTTAATTAACTCCTTGAAATGCGATCTTTTGGGCTGTTAACCTTCTCCAGAATCCTCTTTGTTAATCCCTCTTTGCTGTTCTTCTGACCTCTCGTTACAAGGGCTGTCACAAGGATTGTTCTGAATATTAACCGTTACTTGAAGAAAAATGGAAGACAAAGAAAATTATGGATTTTATTACTGAGGAAACTTCATCTCTTCAGCAAAGCAGCCTGCAATATTTAGATTGCAGAAAATACTTTTGAACTGGCTGACTCAAATTTGACTAATTTGCCATTGCCAATCCTGTATTTTAATTCATGGATTTCTCATGAAGAGGTCACCTTTTGCTCTATCTGACTGTCAGTGAAGTATTACCCTGAGAAGATGTGCATGTTAAGATGTATGCAATGGTTTATGTCTAAAGGTATTTATCCTGTGTCCCTAATTGGCTGAGCATGTCTCACATGATTAGAGAGGTCAGCTCAGCTCAAACCCCATTCTCCCTCTTTTTCAGAGTGACAAGCTTCTTGAATCAGTGAATTTGTTTTAGACCATTAGTTCAGGTGTTACAACGCTACTGGCATTTCATGGGGTAATAACTGAGGGAAAATATCAGTCCAAAAGATGATGATGTTGCCTAGAATTAACGTAATGCTAAACTGCTGGTCTCAGGAGGACTTGCCATCTTTTCCAAGTAGGATTTCAAAAAATTATATGTTGCAGCACATCAGAGGACAAAATCTAAACAGAGATTTGCCATGGGCAACCAATCTACAGAGCCTGAGAGGAGATGCCCATCTAGGGACCCAAGAGGAAGGATGTGGTGGTCTCTGACAGCCACAGAAGCTAGTCATGGTGCTCCTGTTCAGCTCTGCTCGCAGAGTCATGGAGATCTGCCTTGTGCCGCTAATTTTAATCCAGAAGAAAATGTGCCCAGGTTCACCAGTTTGGGAAAACACAGTGTGGCGCCAGCCCTGGACAACAGGCATGTATGAGACCTGACTAAAAGAATGGTACAGAAGGCAGAATGCCAAAGATACCTGTCGGTACAAAGTTTATAGGTAGAGATAATATCTCCAATTAATTCAACAAAAAAAAAAAAAAAAAAAGGAAAATTAGTCAGCTTTGGGCATGGTTGTGTACAATCACTTATATGCCTGGAAATCAGAAATATTAATGTCTCCCTCTCCAATGAAGGCTTTAAGTACCAGAGAATACAGCTTATTTGGCTGTAAGTGATCACCACCTAGACCCCTCAGTTAGGAAATATTGTGGATTCAGCCACAGAATTGTGGACACAGACAATTTCTTGCATTGATGAAATGATCTTTAATCAAAATTATCCCAAAATACTTCCCAAGTTATATTAAATATATGGTGACTATATAGTGAATATATAGGACTGAAAAGCAGGGGAGTGAAGAGGAGTAAAATACAAGTTTTCTTAAGGATTGATGTAGCAAGCAAAAAAGTAATAGAAGATATTAATTATAATGGGATCTTGTTAGTGTTGCATTGAATGTAGTTAATATTTAAAATGAGATCTTTTTTCCCACACTGGCTAGTAAGTAACTTCTCTGAAAATCTTGATGAGATGCAAATAGTTACTCATAGCATGGAAAGTAGTAGAAAATAACAAATATTGTGGTTTACTCAGGAATATTGACTTTTAGTTAAAGAATTTACCGGTGCTTAATGCCTGAATGCTTTAAGGGTATTTGGCTTACTTAGAGAGTTTTATCTCATTAGTTCCTGATGACCAAGTAACTCCTTTTCATATTAATTTATTTCCTCTAAATTATACTCATTTATAACCTGAACTTGAGGGTTGCTTTCCTGAGTATGTCTGACAAAAGCAGTTTGTAACTTATGGTCCTATCAGGCCTGTTACTATTGTTCAAATAATGTGGAAGACCTGTAATAAAATGTGAAGTAAACCACTCACCATTTCAGTCATATCTTTCAGTGAAACAGGAGCCCTGGCTTATCTCAGCTTTCAAATAAATTAAAGATGGGCCATCTGTCATGGCAGTGAAGAGTTTTACCTAAAACCAAAGTAACTTACTCTTTTAGAATGAAAGATATTTAAGGCTGGCTTGAAAAGTTAGCTGTTTGCTTTCTTCAGAAAGAAAACTGAAGCCAAGAATTCATACGCTCCCTTTGCAAACAAGTTAACTAGTATAATTTAAATAGACCACTGAATACACATCTTAAAAATCTATATTGCATCCAAACAGTTTTTGTATTAGGGCTTCTTAGACCATGGGAACAACAGGGAGATAAAAAAGGGAGTTTCAGATAATTACACTTTTCTTTTTTCTTGCTTTGCTTTGAATACTTACACCTGATGGTTCCTTTTTTCCCCTGAATTTTCCTTTCCAAAAATCAGTTGTCAGCTTTGAGAAATGAGACACTTGACATTTTCTGTTGTATTTTTTATTTCTTGTATTTACACTGTATTTACTATACAATCACTAAATTGGGTTATAGTTATACAAATACTTAACGGGAGGGTGCCAGGTAGATGAGAAGAGTCTTTTTTTCAGTGGTGCCCAGTGATAGGACAAGAAGTAACGGGCACAAACTTGAACACAGGAAGTTCCATCTTAACATGAGGAGGAACTTCTTTACTCTGAGGGTGGCAGAGCAGTGGCACAGGCTGCCCAGAGAGGTGGTAGAGTCTCCCACACTGGAGACGTTCAAAACCCGCCTGGACGCTGTCCTGTGCAACTGCTGTAGGTGACCCTGCTGTGGCAGGGGGGTTGGACTAGATGATCTCCAGAGACCCCTTCCAACCCTGACTGTTCTGTGATAGTTTCATTTTGTTTGAAAAAAGAGGAAAAATGAGTTATTGAAAGCACAACTACTAAAATTATTTTCTCTCACTTTAAAAGGAAAAATGTTTTAAAATACCCTCAATTGTAGTTTACAGAAGTCCTTTCAATGAATACTTCAGTCTGCTGCAGAGGAACAGGTAGCTAACTACTATTTTTCCATAGGCTTCTTGGTCTTTGGACCTAATGTAGTCAAAGGTCTCTAGGGCATGATGAAAAAGTCAGAAGAAAGGAGATGGGAGTCTTGGATTGGAAGCAGTCCGTTTGCTAGGTTAATATATTTGCCGAGCTACTAGTTTCCTCTTAATACCGTGATCGTGTATGAAAATGTTGTAATAATACTTGTTTTGTGATTACAGAAAGAATGCAGTTAAATGCTGTGCAACTGTCTTAAATCATAGAAAGGAACAGTGCTGTGGCATACAGAAAGTAAAATGTATTTGTAACTTCCTTTAGAGGGAATCAGGAGACACAGAAAGGAAGATTGTCCTTTTTCAACCAACAAACACTAGCAGTACTAAAGGTTAGAGCATTGTCTCAAATTTATTTCCTTGAAACTGTGAAAAATTCTATTTCTATCCCATGAAAATATTTGCAATTTCAAAAGAAGTTCATATTCCCCATGCAGATGAAATGAGAAAGTTTAAAATATTTGAGAAGGGAAAAAAAGAAAGGGAAGATTGTGATGCTCTTTCAGTTTTTGTTAGCTTGGTGGTTGGAAGGCTCATTTGTTATATGAAGATGTAAGAGTTCAAATTCCTGCTGTACCATTCTCCCGCTTGGGAGGACATCCACCATCCCCAGGAAATTGTTTTCAGTTTTCTCAGGACGGTTGTTCTAATTTGCCAAGTCCATAAATTTTTGAGCTTACCAGAGATGTGGGCAGATCCAAGTAACGAAGTGAACTTTTCCAAGGCAGTAGAAACCCTCTGCATGTAAAACAGTGGCTGGTGCTCAGGAAGTGAGAAAATGTGTGTGCACCGCACAGGGAAAATGTTGGTTGTGATAGAGCAATGGAAGTAGTGCGATTTGTGAATTCCTGAGGATACAATCAGATATAAAACCCAGAACTGGAGAAGACTGGAAAAATGAGGCATTTCTTATTATTCTTTGAAGCTTGGTGACAGACATCTGTGTGTATTTTAACTTTCTTTTTCCTTTATGAGGAAGTCCCAGTGTCCCCATGCAAGCAAAAAGAGTCAGTGGCTTAAAGGAAGCTGTAAACAGTAAAAAGTAATAGTGCAACAGTCATGAAGATGGCATCAATTACATAAAACAAGATACTCCAGTGACCTTAGCGCAGTGTATCACCCCAACTCTGTATCTAATCAGAATGCTTCACTTAAAAATATCTGAATTCCAAGGAAGAATACCCAGGGCCTGGTGAAGGGTCCAGGTGGTTGTGGTGTTGAAATGTGCCATTCTGCAAGCCTAAACCCGCATAGTTACATGCCTGGAAGGCAAGTAAAAGGCCCGCAAAGTTTGCTGATGCTGGTCTCATTTCCAATCTACAGCAGCATACTTTGCTGAAAGCTAGTGAGGCCATACCGCTGCTATGCTAACAAGTTTGGAAGATCTCTTTCCAAATTAAGGAATATACTTGTCCTTCTGCTAAATAGGACATTTGGATATCTCTTGTAGTAATCCCAGTCACATAAAAGCGGCCAAAATTTCCTCAGCCTGATGACTTTGTGGTTCCTACATGCACAACCAACTGAAAAAAAGATTGCTTTGTCACTGCAAGACTAATTTTTCATTCTTTGGGGAAGTTCAGTGTACTTGAGATTTTGCAGGTGAAATATGGCAAGATTTTTAAGATAAACAATATACCTATTCTCTTTTCCTTTTTTTTTTTTTGTTATTTCTTTGGTTTTGCTTGGAAGGAATATTTGCCTGTATCTAGAAACAAGTTTCACCATGGCCAAATAATTTCCTAATTCTCTGTTAAAGAATATTTGCATTAAGAAGTACCTGGAACCAGTTACTTCTTTAAATGGGTGTTCAGAGTCGAAGCCTAAATCACTCTTAGCCTGTGTAACAAATTCTTACATCTGATGGCTGCTTGATGGTCTTGCAATGCTGCTTAAAATTCTTTTAAACCATCTAGTTTCAGAATGCAAAATTAGTCTGCTTATGTACTAAATATTTTACAAACATCAGTCAAAATTATTTTGGTGCAACAGTATCTTATTTACACTTACAGACTATCAAAGCAGCTTTTTAAATACTTGACTGATCTAGTGTAAGAGTTCTGTCCTTGTCACTCTAATGTGGACACATGCAGCGTGTGATAGTCTTTTGCTTCTTACAAACAAACAAACAGATCTGAAGAAAACAGTATAAATTGGATACAAGTAAGGGGACCTGAGTGGGAGGAGAAATCAACAAAGTGCAGAAATTAATAACTAGTATGCATATTTAATGAATTAGAAATTGTTCACCACAAAAAGTCGTGAGAATATCCTGAAGGTCCAACAGTCTCTAAACTTAAATGGCAACAGACTAGTCATCTTATTTTGAGGTAGCGCTGCTACAAACTGTAGTTTAAATCTTACGCTGTTTTTTATAATGAAAGAGAGAAGCATTACCTTGGGAGAAAATATAAATAAAACTATCAATTTGTGTGTTATTTATATGAGTTTATTATTGCACATTAAAAAATGAGTCTGCTGTCTAGAGTCTCAAGATAAAATCTAACAAAGAAGTATTATATCTTTTTAAATAGTAAGATTTTTGTGACTGTAACGTAGACTATACTTATGCAGGCAGAGTTAGCTTCGTAGTGCTTACTGGTTTTTTCTCAGACAGGCTACTTAATTTGCAGAGCGTGCAGTAAAGTGCATGCTTCCCTTTCAGTAATGTATGAAGCTTGGATGCTTTCCAGCTTAGAAAATTTGTCATGTATAGCTGATACCCATTAATCACTACTGGTCAGAAGTTCATACTCTAAAAACTAACCTTAAAAAAAAAAAAGGCTGTGGAAAGAAAAGTTATTGGTATGCTCCCAGAAGCTACGTGAGATGTTAGGCTGTGAAGAAGGAATGGCGATAATGTATAGGTCAAAAGGGTCAAAGGGAAGAGACATGAAGTATCACACTGATTTCAAGCAGAACCTGAAACAACTTCAAATGTGAGATTGGAAAATCAGTCAAACCTACGTCACTGGGGAGGAGGGAAGGGAGACAGGGATGAGAAAGAAGTAAAATGTTTTAAAGTAAGCAAATAGGTGTAACACGTTTTCTGCAAGGCATCAAGGGACCAGGTAAACAGTAAGAGACTAACATGGAATAACTTCAGACCCTCAGCTACCCTTTTGGAATAGTAATTCAGGTAAACCTGAATGAGAACCAGATGCCTAACAAATCCTTTGAAATTATGGTCACTAACAATTACTCACAAGAAACTGTAAATCTGCTGTCAGGAAATAACATTTATGGAAGGTAGTACAGTGTCGTTCCTTCATGCAAGGCTGTAATTTTTAGTTTGAGACTCTTGAAGGGTGAGGGGAAATAAAGAAAAAAACCAAAAACCCAAAAATGTTTTGAATTGTCCGGTGCAATTGACAAACTGACTCTTTCAGGAGCAGAGATGTCTCTTCAGCTAGTTTTTAGTTGCAAGGTGGCCAAATTTTTATTTTGTGAAACCTGTTACTGGTTTTAGTTTTAGTTTCACAAGAATAACCGTAAGTATTTGGATTTAATATTATCCAAGTCATCAAAAAAATCTTGTTTCCTTTCTGGTTTTCATGTTTGAATTTTTCAAACACAACTCTGAAGCATCTGATGTCCTGTTGCCACTTGAGCAGACAGGATATTTAGGGGAACTATTTCATAGTATAAGAGCTGCATTTATAACAGCTGAAGAACTACTGCCCTACTCATAGCTATTTTTATCTATGAAGTAAATTACTACTGTGGGAGGAACACAATTAATTCAGAGGACTAGGAAGCTGAATACAGAAATATCTGAGTTGATAAGATTAGTAAGATGCAATATAAAATGTAATTTTTCTCTACAGTTCTAAAATTGTTGCTCATCTTTTCTCCTGTTCTGTGTATTTGCACTGTTGCAAAGGATTGCTTGTTTGAAAGAGGAGGAAGTGAAAAGAGAAAAGGAAGTCTATACCTGTATGTTGTGGGTGACAACTGTTTAATTATTTAATCAGAACACATTATTTCCTGTGTGACACTTGACTTGATTGGCATTTTGAATCTCCCCTGTGTAGAATACACAATTTTAAAGTGGGTTTGTTCTCTCTCGCTTTTATCTTAAAAATAATTAAATCTAAATGTTGGGTATTATAATATTTTGTATATTGAACAAAACTTTGTGTGTAATGAAGGGCGGGCTCCAAGAGGTGCATATCTGGTTACCTAATGAACATTCAGGAAAATATTGAAAAAGAATTTTAAAAAGAAATGTCAACTGATTGTAGATTATCTGAACTGCAGTTTTGCTCAGAAATAATATGTACCCTTATTCGCTTCTGCGTTCTCTCATTCAGAACACTGAACTGTTGGAAAAGTATGTTCTCTCGCCGCCCTCCGAATAATATTTGTATTCAACTATAGAACTGTATCTAGCAACACTGGTACAAAACTTCGGTTGGTTGAATTACCTGACTTTTGTTTTGATCCCAAATGTTATCACGTCTCACATATACTTTTATTTTGAAAGAATTAGCACTTTTAACTTAGCTACCTTAACTGAAGCACCAAAGCTCCAGCTGAAATGAACATATTTCTTAAAGGAATCCAGGCTTTGACAGTCCAAATCCAAGGATCTTTACAAAATTATATAGTCCAGGGGTGTTACTAACACCTTCCCTATCATCATTGCCAGTGTGTATCTGCCACTCATTGATTCCAGACTTTCCAGATACTTCTCCCCAGGTTCTCTACAATTATCAGTTACCTTCAGGGCAAAAGACCTGAAAGTAGGCAGTGAGCTTTGGTTCCTCACAGCTATCTGCTCAACAGCTTCTTTTTTCTTTTCAGTGCTGAAGTTGGTGGAGTTGCAATGCTGCATAAAGGCAAAAGGTGTCCTCTGCAGCAGCAAAATCTAAATTCATGTGTGTTAGTATAAACTTCCTTGTCCACAGGGCTTAAATTTAATCCTTTCTTCTACCTAGGTGTTCCCTAGGCCATAGCTTTTGCACGGGCTATTCTCTCCTAACTTGGAGCCCTTCTCAGAGGCTGCCAACTGTAAGGTATCAACACAGCCTAGAAGAAACAATCCAAGCTCCAGATGAAGATTATTCTAACTCTTGATATTTCTGGATTTGTGGGTGGGAATTTACAAAAACATTTATTTCATTTGCTTTCTGCGGTTTTTGTTTGGTTTTTTGTTTGGGGTTTTTTTTTTTTTTTGCATAATTTTATTAGTCATGGCAGATTATTATGCTGGGGAAGCATGGGGGAAGGTTCTTTGAGACAATGCTGAAATCTCAAAGGCCTTTATGACTCCTTGGGCACGTGAGAGAGGAAGATCAGTATACCTGCAGCATGTCGATTTCTTTCTCAGTCTTGAGTAGTAAGGCATTCAAAATAACAAATACTTACACTGACCCCTTGGTCACCAGGTTTGCTCTCCACACTAGCTTTTAAAGCTCCTGAAACAAGAGGCAGGTCTCCCAGTATGCTTTTAGAAGGTTTATCTTTTTGCAAATCACTGTAACTGTGAGAGAGTGTGTGTGCATTAATTTCTTCTTTTTGAGTGCTGTTAGGACCGTATTCATGTATTATGCTCTGTTTTAATAGTAAGGCTCCCTGACAACAATTTTCTTATTAAATCATTGTATGGGTTATTGTTTTTCTGCACCAGTGCTTCCATTTCCTCACTGCAAAAATTGATACTCATGTCTGTTGGCTGAGGAGGCCTTGCAAGCTACTCATGGCCTATAACAAATGAAAAAAACCCCACGTGTGTCTGTGCATGTGCACACAAGTGTCTATTTGCACTCAGGAAGGAAGACAGTGGAAAGGGAAGAAGTTTGGTTTATCTTTCCCATCTTGGCAGGGACTTGGACTTGGCAATGAAGCTGATGTTATGTATCTTACTGCTTTTGTATACTATTTTTAAAAACTTGTTGTCTGACCCTGTATATTACAGTGACACAGTTTCCCAGAGCGGACAGCCCTGTTTGGGTCGACTAGCCTCTCAAAGACAGGAAGATGCTGTGAGGTATATATTGGCAATGAGAATTTTGGCCTGACTTCTCAAAGGGGCTGGATTACCTTAGTCCTACACTGACTTGTTTTTTCCATGCCTTAACTCAAATTGGGTTTGGCCCTTATTTATTAATGTATTTCTCCCTGTTCCTTTAAAAAACAGAGTAGAAATTAGGAGCCTGAATACCCTTGGAAACATGGGACCCAAGAGCTAAAATGAGCAGTTGTACTGATGCACGTGGAGAACAAGAGAAGGCTAGGAAAAGCAGTGGTTCTGTTTCCTCCTTTCCCATTTTTTCCAATTTTATTTTTATTTTCTGTTCACTATTATTTTAGTACAGCATCTTAATGAAAGTGCAGCGAGATTCCCAGAGTAAAAGGGGCCATCTCTTTCCTTCTTGTACCTCAACTAGAAGACAAGTCAGTATGACAGGCTGGGGCAGAGGGCAAGTCCAGCGCAGCCCAGCCAGCGAGAAGTGACAGCTACCAGCCAGGCTCCCACTGCTGCCCTTTCCACTCAGCAGCCGTGGGGCTCAGCTCCCCTGCCGGCAGCTCCGGCTGGGATGAGACTTCCAGCACCTTTCTTATGCAAAAAGAGGAAACAGTCTGAGAAGTAGGGCTAATCTGCAGGCAGCTTGCTATCCCTGCCTATCTGTATATGGGAACGGTGGTGAGGTTTTGGGGGGATTGCTGTTGCATTTTACTTTTAAATGCAAGGAATCCCATGATACATCTGTAGCGGAAACTTAATTTTGGCATTTTCTTGAGAATCATTTGTCTTTGATTTTGATTATTTCCACCATTTTTTTCTTGTGAGTATATAATAAATGAAGGACTGTCTGAAGGACCCTTGTTTTGTGAATGAAATTCTGTGAATCTCATTAAAGGAGTTCACTTTCCGTGTAAATGGATTATCAGTATGTTAAAGAGGTGCTGTTGCATCTGGTTGCCTAGTAAATGGGGAGATCTACCCCTGGTAATCTTGTCAGTGAGCTGGAGTAAGACCTTCCATCAATTTTCAACACAATTTCTTTCTATGTACCTTATGTCAATTTTATTGCCACAAATGATGATGAGAAAAAACAGGTTTAGAAGTCTGTTTTAAATTGCAAAAAAAAAAAAGACATGAAATTAGGATTAGGACTGAAACCCCATCCTTAATTTATTTCATCGTGCCTGTATATTGCAGGTGTATCTCTCCACTTGAACGTGCCATCGTGCTTAGGCACAGACAGGAGGAGGAAGTTTAGGACTGCTATTTCAGCCTTCAGTCAGTCTCCTGGCTTTTGTGTGTTTTGGAAACAGACCTGTCACCTTATTTTAAGGATCTGTAAGCAGTTTATGAACCAACTGTGAATAATATTGTGTCTGGAATGTCCCAGACAGTGACGTTTGAAGAGCTATCTTACAAGGGAGTTTAAATATAAGGAGGCCGCATAGTGATAGTGCAAGAATTTGTGCACAAGAGGACTTATATCCAACATCCCATCTTTTTTTTTTTTTTTTTTAATTTTGTAGACATGAGAATGACCCACAGAATTCGGGAATGTGCTTCGCTGGGCCATATTCAAGCAAGAAAAAGATACTGATAATGAAAATTAGAATAAAAAAAAATACTAACAAATTCATTTTGCATTTGGAGACATTTTCCTATGAGGGGTAGGCTGAAATTTCAAAGATAGTCACCACTACCCACAACTATCCCATTTTGTAACTGGCCCCCAAACTGTGAAGGTTAAAAGCATGAACGCCTCTTTCAGCAGAATCCCATCCCTCCTGCTCTCTGTCCAGTGGCAGCAGAACTCTGACCACTCTATCCTTCTACCTGGCTAATAGGCTGGATGCAGGAGAAATGCATGTGAGGTATTCTGCTAAGTTCCAGAATTTTACTGAATTGCTTTGGATTTGCTGTACTTATCTGTTTCGCTAGCTGTGAAGACAACTTTTCAAGGCAACCAAATGCCATTACGCTTTATATTGAATTGTCATTTAAGTGTGAAGTAACTTGACATTTGTTCTCCTGTTGTAATTGATCGCTCCCATTTTTTTTCTGAGTACTGTAACAGTGGTGTATATTATTGTTTAAAAGCCAGGAGACAGACGAATGGCAGGACTTCAGATAGGAGGAAAGGAGTTTGGAGTTTTACCTCTTTTGCAGAAATTTTCAAGGTACATAATGGGACCCACTGGCTGTCTGAGAAGAAGAGGTTAGACAGAAGTAGGATTTGTTAAAACCATACATTAATGGTACCAGAAAGTCAGTCAATTGTGAGGCTGAAGTAGTCAGACATGCAGGAAGTCTCTGAAAACAGGAGAGTATGTATTGTTCCCATAAAGAGAGCATGTCAAGGAGAACAAGATTAATCAAATGCTTTTAGGTGTTATTGCCAACAGAGTGTTATTGTTAACTAAGTAATGTTACTTGAATCTGTCTGCTGGTTCTCCCTACCTGTGTAAATCACTCTGATCCTTCTAAATGAGGCTGATTTAAAGCAAAGCATTGTCATTGCCCACATGTAAGAGATTACAGAGCAGACAGTGGGATCAGTTACATGTCTCGGTTTTTTGAGTGTTTTCATGAGAAAATGGAAAAGGAGGAAAGTGACTCCTGATTTTTTGGGGGGGTGAAAAAGGGAGAATGTCTTCACTTATGCAAACAGACACACACTGTACATAGTTACCTAAAAATATTTCCTCTTTTGTTTTCGAAGTATGGTGTCAACTAACAACAATGAATTTATGATTTATGAATACTAAAAATTGATGAAAAAATTAGTTCACTTATATTCAAAGACAAGCAGCCATTCTCTGAGGATGAGAAAAGAAAAATCTTTCATTTTAAACAATATTGTCTTTGTAGCAGAATACTTTATATCACATTATCATACCTCCAAAATTATAGGTTACATTGATCGCATCTATCTAATCTGTAAATCAAATTCTAGTACTTTCTTCTTGGCTTGCCTGCTTATTTTTCTTGTTCATAGATAGTTTTAGTATGTAGAGGAACACTGTTGCATTGTATTGTCGTTATGTATTGGTATCAATTTCCATTCAAAGATCGACTTTATCCTCAAACGACGTACAGAATACTGGAGCTGGACCTAAACTTCACCACATTTTTCTTATAGGTAAAGACAAATAAAACCCCTAAGATATCTTCAGAAAAACATGATTAATAAGCAATAACTGATAATTTTATTTTCTGGGTAATTTTGGTGGCCTTTCATGCCTTGGAACTAATGATAAGATTCATGGGAGTTTGAGTCTATTTTCTGGACTGTTGGTAGTCCAGGTTAGATTGGCCCTGTGAGGACACTGGAGCTGAGTTGCACCTGCATCTGCTCTGGTTCCCCTTCCGCTGTTGAAGAATTGAGTAATATAACTGGCTTCAAATGAGCGAGAGTAGGTCAGTCAATAAGGTCCTGTAAAAGGCAAACAAGCTGACCAGCTGTGAAGAAATTTGGGGGAGCAAAATTGCAAGAATTCATGTTAGTGGGGAGGAAAAGTTAAACTATTTAAACCCCCTGTAAATCCTACAGCTCCTTCTCCATAAATGTGAATTATGAGGGGCTTAGAGGAGGTTTACAGTGACCTGTGTAGCTCTGGGGTATGCCACAGAAACAACCTGAGAGGATTTTGTGAGCAGATCTGGGGAAAGTGATAGCAGAACATGGGGTTGAGTGGGATCATTAGGGGAACTGTGACTGGGCTGAGCCTTGGTGCAGAAGTTTGTCTTGATGGCCTTAAAGGTGTAGCGAAGTGAGATTTTCCTGGAAAGATCAGGTCATCTCCATGATAAAACTGTATTCAGGGGAGGCAATAAGAGACCAGGGTGGCTGAGATGAGGGCGAGGTCTGGAGCTGATGCTAATCTAGTGCATGTGTGCAACTATTACAAATTGGTAAACTGTGTAAAATACCTTGTTCAATCATGTTGTGACTTAACCTTTCTTCCTGAATAAGGCTTATGACTCTGACCTGAATTCCTCTTATGTGTTGTAGCTACTTTCTAGGCACAGCCAGCCAGAACCCTGTAGCACTTTCATAAATTCAGTTGTTCAACCACCAAATTTGTGTGGACAAAAATTTATACAGAAATGACGGGATGTGTACACTTACACTAATGTAGTTGGTATCTCTTTCTACACATCAGGGAGGATGACTCAAACAAAAATGGTATAAGTGCTATTGGTTTTAATGTAAACGCCTGCCTCTCTTCGTCTGTTTTCCATCAAATGGAAATGAATGAATGAATGGAAATAAATAAAACAAATGACTGCTGTCCCAGTTCTTGTTCTTTTAAAAGGTAAAAAAGTGTTTCATACTGTGGTTACTTATTTTTAGGCTTTTTATTTGATTAAAAATGAAATCTTATTCCTAGACAGGTACTCTAGGGAATGGGAACTTGCGCAAAAGAAGGGCCTGTACTTGTCTTGCTTGCAACACGTGATGGGCCCAACGTAGCAAAATACCTTTCTGTGAAGCTTTGCAGTGTTCTCCATTTCTCAAGACCTGCTACACCAGAGGTGTTTGCTGGCGGGACTAAACATACCTGTTTGATAAGCATGAAAATATCTGAAACCTGCAAAGATATTTTTCTGTACTTTAGGCAGAATAGGTGTTCAAAGAAATGGATGAAATATGAAAGTTTGATACTAATGAACCAAGTTCTTGTGGAACTTGGCTGCAAAGCTCCCGCTGACTTGAGAGGGACCAGGGTTTCACTAGTGTTAACAGGTTGTGTTTGTCCCGGACCTTGGGACTGTGTTGTTAGCATGTGCTTAAAGGAGATTATAGCATGCTTTTGTTTGACAAACCCTAAGTTTAGCATACAGAGCAAATATCTCTAAAGATACTTTTTTAAAGCCAGCCAACAACAACTTGTATTTCTGGTGACAGATACCTCTTCATTGCTATACAAAGATGAGAAGGCAACTTGTCATAAACATACACAGGATGGAAATAATTGTATTTTTAAATCTTAGGGGTTTAGAGTCTCACAGACAACTGTTATGCATCCTTTAGATTCTAAAAGCTCTTGAAGAAATTCTTGGTGTAGTGCTACAGGGACAAAAGAGTTATTTTATGTAAACATAAATGAGATTTTCTGCTAATTAGATGAAATTGATTATATTGAGAAATATTTGCTGAACTTGATGCTGAGGCAACACGAAGATACCACATTGTTTTAAATATAAGTAATATTTAGAAATAGTCTGTATTGTTTGTTGATCAAAACCATTGTTAATTATAAAATACCTTAACAAGAGACATTTTTCTTTAAAATCTTCCAAAGCAAAAAAGCACAGCTTGCAGGATATTTCCTGACTGTTAATAAGAGCCTAAGGTTAATCCGAAGGGTATAGGCTTCTCTCGGTCACTTACTAATGTCCAAGAAATATCCTCTGCCTGATTACTACTGCTTCAATTAATGGTTGGTGCACTCAGTTTAAAGTATCATATTATTCCGTAGCAGACAGAGCAAAAACTGACAAAGAAATGCCAATAGTCAGTTGTAAGCTTCCTACTGCTACCAAAAGGTCATAAATTGCATCTCATTTCAGGGTAGATTTTTCAATTAAAATTTAGTTGAAAAAAGAAAATTAATGTTTATTGAGACCTAGAAATGCATTTTATTTGTTGAGAGGGTTTTGTTTAGCTGGGTTTTTTGCCCTGAACATCATAGTGGGCTTGGTTTTCTAAAATAGTTTAGATAGGAATTCCAAGCTCTTTTGATATCCTCGCTATTTTGTATATCCATTAAGGAAAGGTGTAAAAGTGTGTGCTTTTTAGGTAAGCAATGTTAATTGTGTTTTTTTTTTTTTCATGCCTTCTCAGAAAAATTAATCCATAAGAAATTAGAAATCCTACCTAGCAAACAAATTACACTAGACATGCAAAAGATGACATACAACCCTTTGCTACTTAAAGAATAATTTTTTCACGTAAGAAAAGCTTGTAGAAAATCATAACATCAATCTAAGGGTGTGTAGTATTCACTGTGAAGATGTGTGAATCCAGTCTGAGGCACGTGAGCGCTGCAATTTCTAGTATTAATGGGGGTAAAAAGACCATGAAACATGCATTTAAGATCAAGGAATTCAGGCCCGTATCCTGGAAGGCAGACAGACCCAGAGCATAATTCAGTGTGAGTTTTCAAGTGTGATTAAGAAGGTTAATGCAAATGTTGTGTGTATAACTAAGACAGTAACTAACAGAAGTAGGAAGATGATCCAGCCTTTTTGTAGCTTTGGTAATAGCAAGCACAGATACTGGCAGCGCAGATTTCTAATATTTATGATAATAAAAAAGGCATTAAATTTAGGGAGAGTTTAGAAAACAGGGAACGTAAGGGCTTTGTCATGCTGTGGCATACTTTTGGTTATAATAAACTTTATTATGCTCTTAAGGTTGACTAAATAGTTAGAAATATGTAAGTACATCTATAGCACAGTAGTGATATTCTTCAGATAAGAGCTTTTGGCCGCATAACCTCTGAGTGGTTGTTCAAATCAAAGATTTAAATAATTGCCAGAGAAACCAAGTCAAAATAGCTTGCATCTTGGCTTATCAAAGCACGTAACTTCATAAGCTCATCTACCTGTTGTGAAACTCAATGCTGTAAATGGAAAATAACCAATAGCTTGCAAATACAAGCTACGATGAGGTCTTGTATGCACGCTGCAGCCTGAAATGAATTGCTCTCCTTGTTCAGTGTTTCCAAATACGCTATTAGGGTGGGGAAAGAAGTAGTTTTGATGAGGGAGTTACTTCAGAGTTTTGGGGGGGATTGTTTTTTAAATAAAGGACTTCAATGTTTGTAATGGGAAACTTATAATAGTCTCTTTGTGAAATGTGATTGTTCTGTGATCTAAAACCTCCCTTTCTGCCTTCAAAGCACCTACAAATTTTAGAAGGTTTTGCTATAAAGCCTCTTCCTCTCAAAAGCTATAAGCTTTTTTTAAAAAAAACCCAAACCAATACCCAAAGGAATTACATAATTCAAATACAAAGCTTGTTTCTTTCCCTATTTAGCCTCTGGTCTTGCAAACTCAAAGCAACAAGGCAGTTTTATGTATGTGACAACTCCATTGATCTCAGCTGCTGGGGTGGGGGTGTGCAGCCCCTTCCCCAGGTGTAAATGAGGGCTGGTGCCAATGAGGTCAGCCCAGCAACACCGGCTCCTCACACCTGACAGGAGAATCGGACCTTAAGGCAGCAGCTTGCAGACATCACTAGTTTAGTAGACAAAGCTAATTTTAGAGTGTGAAAGCTTTAAAAGAACACTGGTGAGTCTGTAAAAGTGAGTGTTTGCTATCAGCTGTACAGGTAGGCAGCTCTTCCTTCTATGCATTTGAATTATTTTAGTAAGTTTTTCTCTCAGTTGTTTTGCATTTCTAAACTTGGGAAGGTTTGTTTTACTGATAAGCCAATTGAATATCTCTCAAATTACTCTCAAAAATTTTGCCCCTTGCTTAGTTTCCGTTCTGTATTACAAGCAGGTTTTGTTTGTTTTCTGGTTGGGTGTGTGTGTTTTCTTTTTCTCTTTCGACTGTGTGACTAGCCAAAATGTTTGTGACTACTGATAAATACTAGGAGGCCAGGTGATGCAATACTGTTTTATCAAGGGAGAGAACAAGAAAAAGCTCTCTAACACCCCACTTCTTAGAATATTGTTTTTCTGATGTAAAAGCCAAGTTTGTTTTAGCTAGTGCTCCTACCATGTTGTGGCTATGCTCCTAGCTAAAACCTGCCATGATAATAGCACAGTGCAGAGGATTCTTTTGGCATGTGCTACAAACCGGCAACTTCTGAGGTGCTGAACCCGTAGCAGACACCATGAGAGGTCTGACTTCTGACCTTGGGAAAAGCTCACTGCTTCTCTGGAACCATTAGAGTTGTGTTGTTTGTGGATGGAGAGTAACGGTTTCCTGTGTTGGTGCCACTGAGGTTCCTTGTGTGCCCTAGGGTGCGCAACATGAACAGTTGAATCTAAAATGCCATGTGATGTTCAAACTTGCTTTAAACTAGTGCAGCCATGTTCTGAATTTATATTGCCAAATAAATCACTATAGCTGGTATGTCTTACTGATTAAGCTATTATTAGGGTTAAGGCAGTATTTATATTTTGCGGGCATAGTGAGTAAGTTTGTATATTACTTTTTTAAATGAAAACTGCAATTATATGTGACTATTTAACAGAAAAGCTTTAAAGCATCAGCTTTCAATGACTCCTTTTTTTCCAAACTGTATTGTTGTGTGAGTGGGGGAATTGCTTATGATTGGCCATAGTGACTGTAGGATTATACAAGTAAATACCAGTTGGTTGTGTCTGAGTGCCTGAGAGTGTATGAGGCTGGCAAAGGAGAGAAACAGTAGGGTATATTCTAAGTTGGTTGACATTTTATTTACAATTCAGTGCAGTGATAGTACTTTATACCTCCTAAGAGTCTCTTACCCGTTTGTGTTAACCTTGCTTATAAATCGGATGCCTCATGTTTGCTGCTGTACCTGTGCACAGCCAGTTCTGCTTAAGCCCCTGATTGCTCACATGTGTTTAAACTACCTGTGAGCCCTTGGGGTGTGTTGTGGACCTTGCAAGTTGCTATCAAGTATGGTCCATAAACGCATTGTCTCTGTCCAAAGAAGCATTTTCTGAAGATGTATGATGGTTGTTTCAGTCTGACGCTGTACTTAAACAATTTCTTTACTGATATATGGAACCAATAAATAAAGAAGAGGGCTAAGTAGTATAGAATGAAGCAAAGAGCACTAGTAATGTCAATAGGCAAATCTTATTAGACTATTATAAATTTGCTACGTTGTATAATGTTGGTATTTGCTAATGTAAACAGAAAACCAGTGTAAAGTATTGTATTAGTGAACACTTAGACTTGATAGCTCCTCCATTGAACTGTACCAGTTAGTCTTAAATAAGTATTCCAAACTTAAAATAAGCTCTCCATTTGGAGCAAAAGTGATCTTGTTGCTGCTGGAGCTCCTATGAAATTCCTGGTTGTTATCAGATTACACCCTATCTGTGTCCTTAGCCGCTGCAAAGTGATATTAATGAGGATTTTAATATTAGCCTAGCAGACTTTCTGATCTTTTATTAAAGCTCAGAGAAGCACTTTCCTCTTAAACGCTGTCTGCTGTTTCTAGCATGAAAGATATCACTTGATATTCAGATTTGGATTTCCTGATACTTACCAGCTTCAACACAATGTGGTAGAGTAATAAAATATCATTCTTTAACAGTTTGTCTCAGACTTTTCTAGTATTTTATAGTTTCAGTCGAGCAGAGTTGTAACTTTACACTGAGTTCTGATAAGCTATAAAAAAATCTAGAGGTAGCTTTCAGTGCAGTTTTTCACACTTATGAATTCAACATAAAGCAGTTCTGTCAGCTTGCAGACCATAGAACTATCAAACCTAAAAATAATCTCAAACATGAGATTTTCAAATATTAGGAAGAAAAGCAGTTGTACAGAAGGAAGTGATTGCACAGTGTTGGACTCTGAATGTGTATTTGAGGCTTATCCTAGAGAGAGAAAATATAACAACATCTGTGTTAAACTGCCACAGGCTAACCTCAAGGATATTGCTGAAACACGTTAAAAGTCAGTTCATCGGGAGCACTTGAAAAGGTTGCTATCTTTATTCTTTGATATTTTTTTGAGACCAAACTGGCAATAAGAGTTAGACTTAATAGGGCTGCGTAGATATATGCATTGTTGAAGGACTACTGGTAAGTATAAGTTGTTATTGATCGTGTCTGCTTCTGGACAGGGGACTTGGAAGAAAGTAGGACAGTTATGGGAAGTTCATACAATGCCTGTAGCATCCCATTCATCTCTTGGTTTATTACTGACTCACTGTATATAGTCAATATACCTATATTGACTACTATATAAAGTCAATGATTCATATATTGACTATCTAGCAATATAGTACTGGAGACATGGGTTCATAGATTTCCTTCTACCTTAACTGGAGGGTTAGCTTTTTGCTTTCCATGTATAGTTGGGGATAATGGGAGAAGAATTCTGACGGTTTTGTGCATAGTGTCTTATAAGTGATGCTTTGATCAATGAGTGGTGGTGCCCCCACTTAAGCAAAACCACTTAAAAGAGGTTTCTTGCTTTGATGGGAGAGCTCTTTCTCTCTCTTTTCTCTCTTTTTTTATTAATTCTTTTCTAGCCTTGTATTTGTTTAATCTTACTGTGAATAGTCTTCCTTTTCACAAAGTTGCCTAGCCTTTACTTACATTGTGCCAATTCTTCTTAACAGAAGAATGGTTGTATAAAATAAGTGTGTGTGGGAAGTCAGATGTACTCGTTAAAAGGCAAAGGTGACTCTCTTCTTGGGGAGGCAGGGTAGAAAAACAAACAAAATGAGACACAGTATTATTTATTTCTACTGCATGTGTTCTCACTGAGCAGCATCTTTCTAGTGATTTTTGCAACATCTGTACTGTGCCTTGGAATGTGCAACAGCTAATTTAGGTGCATGTGCCGGGTGCATGGACATTCATGTCAACAAATATATGTCATGTGTATGTTTTTTTGTAGATTTTTCTAGGTTTGGTTTTCTAAAAGACTTAAGTTGGAAACAACTTTCTCAAAGTTGTGGCATAGAAAAAGTGAATTTTTCAAGTCTCTTGCTGTTTCTTTACAGCGATGTGGTGACCAGACTAGGCAAGAAACTGCATGCTGAGATGTCAGAACGGGGAAAGCCTTAATAAGATGTGTTATGCTGTGTTAAGCATAACCTGAGATTCTCCAAGGGGGTGGATTCAGCTGATCTAGCCTAGCCTAGATGTTAATTTGGGCTGTGGGAGACCTGTGTTCAAATGCCCACTTTGCCTTTTGCCCTAAGCTGCCTGGGGATGTGGGCTGCAGGTATCCTTTTTGGCACCGTTCTCCCATGTAGCTGTGCTGCCTGAAGCCCAGGCTCGAACCTGTCTCCCGAGTCCTGCCTGGAGTCAGCTGGTTGCACTGGCTTCATGAGCGCTCTCTGCATTGTAAGCATCTACTTCATACCACTGAAGTAGATGTCTGTGTTGAAAGGCTGGTGGTTGTTTTTTTTCTGTCAAATCAGTGCTTTCCTTTGGAAGAGAAACTTTTTGTCAGGTGAACCCTGGTCTACTCTTACTTACTTGATATGTAAACCCTGAAAAGTGGTTTTATTGCTTTTGTTTCTCCTCCCCTCTGGGCTGTTTTGAGTATCTTGGTAATATTACAAGCACCTACATTCAGCCTTTTTTTTTGCCCCATGAATCTGAATAACTTTCTCATTTAGCATAAGTAGAAACAATGCAGTAAGAAGACGGCTAATTCTAGAATCTTCTAAAGATTGCATATGGGTAAAGGTATTTTGTGGTGGTGAAAAAGTGGATTATTTTTCAAATGGTTAGCGCATCAACAGTAGAGTACTCATTTTCTGCTTTACAGGGAAGCTAAACATGTAGGAATTATTTCTCACTTCACAGAATAGGTATTTCGGAAAAGTACTGCTGTGATCTAGCAATGCACTTTTGTGCTCTAATTTTTTTTTATTTTTTTTTTTAAAGAAACACAAGGATCTTTGTCCCAAAGAAAGATATGGATCAGATCCCCTGAATATTGGAGCATGCATATGACTCCCTAGAGCAGAATGGCATCACTGACTAGGAGCCAACTAAATCCTCTTTATATTTAACATACAACAGCTAGAATTTGAACTTGGATCCTCTGATATCTATGTCACAGCAGATGGTGCAGATAAGATGGGTAGCATCTGGTTTCATAGGTCCTAAGCAGACATATCACTGCATCAGTGTAGCAGCACATCACGTGCCAAAAATCCCCAGTATGTTGTTGGAGATAAACCTGTGTGGAAAAACTCTGACACAAATACAGGACAACTTAAGTCCATTCCTAGCAGAATATTGAAATGTTGGTTTTGGTTTTAATTTTTGTAAGCTTCTTCCATATTTCTTCATCAAAATAAGAACTATTTGAATAGTTTCTACAAGGCTTGGGAATCTTCAGGGACAGATTTAGCTCAGATGCCTAAGTCTGGGTTACACTTAGCAAAAGGATAATAGCACTAAAACATAACAGTACAGAGTGAAAATGGTGGCTCTTACAAATAAGAGAGAGGGTTAACTTGATTCCAGTTTCCTAAGACTTCTGACGAATCCTACTGCTCTTCCTGTATGTTATCTTCTTTTAATCCATCAGTTATCAAATATTACAAAAAATCATGCCATTTTCTCCTTTAAAATATGAGAAATGGCCAATTCTTAGAGCCACTCAACTGCTTTTGGTTTTATAAATATAGGGAGCAAATTTCCAGAGTGGCAATAGCTTCTAACAATTGTGGGTGAGCAAAGTTATCAAATTATACTCTGCTACAGAACAGATCTAAAGAAAATTTTTCTGGTTTTGTAGTAAAATTGCTAGGTTGCAGATTTGATGAAAACAAACCCAATTTATAAAATGGGCCAAATTGCTGTGGAAGACCAAATTTATGTAATCTATCCTGATTTAGAATGAATTAGAGCAAAGATACAGATTAAATATTTGGCGTGTCAGCCATTTTCATTTCGTGTGAAATAGAATTTGCAGTGATGAAATCTGGAAAGATGTGTCAATACCTTACAACATTTTTGCATATGATTTAAAAAAAAATCCTTTTATATCCATAAATAGTTAATGGATATAATTTATTGCTGTATTTCTGTATTGTCGCAAAATACATGGCATTTGCTTTAGTTTAAGGTTTCTTTAACTTCCATTCATTTTCTTTTTCTTGTCATTTTTTCTCACCTACCAACTTTCATAGGTGGCAAGATGCATTCTGAAATTGTAAAGTTTCTCTTCCATTAGGGCAACAGCTAGAGGAGCCCACACCTCTCAAATAAACATCTACAGGGAACAGTGAATCATGAATGTGCTCCTGTTCTACTCGGCAAACTTTTTGTATGCTCCACACAGAGGTGAACAGGCAGCTCCTCTGTGTGTCAAAGAGTTAAAGCTTTCTAGCTGTTTCTCCTGTCAGAGTAGTTTTGCCTGGAGTACAGTGGGCTGCTCGCATGAAGGGCTGGCTAGTCTACCTGAGCAGATCTCTGAGGGGGGCTATTGATTCTGTAATCCTCTCTGATGTTGGTAGCGCTCATGTGAGCAACCTCTTTGACCTTCTCCTGGTTATTCTAAAGAGTACTAAGAGGTATTAAGAAGAGAAGGACTAGCCTATTCATTTCAAAGAACCTGAATGCATGGTTTGGGATTTACTTATTTAAGACAGAAGGAAGATTATAGGCAGTAGACTATTAGATAGGTAAATTAGCAACTTGACCTACCTGGCCAGAACTTTGTGTATCTTCTATAAAATCAGGAAATGTCACAAAGGGAACACCTGCAGCATGAAGGAGGGAAGGAAACCTGTGCCATGCACTCGGTAAACATGCCTGGGTAGCTACTTGGCCACCAGAAATCAAACACAGATGAAGTGTGTGTACACTGAAATGTTTTTGAAACTTAAGTGAGAAGAATAAAAGGCTACTTTCTGTTTCTATACTTCTTCAAAGGTACATGTAACCATTGGGATCTCGCTATATTTGTATATAAGTACAGTTTTAAAAGACAGACTTTGGAAACTTTAGAATGCTGCATACATTTATAGAAATATGAAAGTGTGAAACAGTGGTGTCTAGCCTTTGGTCATGGTCTTAATTACTTTCTTTCTCTTAACTGAGGTGTAAGGCAATACTTGTTTCTGCTCTGGACTACCACATGTGGTTAGAGAATTTATGCCTGATCTTATTTTCATGGATAGTCGCTGGATATGCACATTGGTTTCTAACTATGTTAAATTGATTTGGAAAGTACGTTGGTTCAAAATATTCTTCTCCCCTTAGAGCTGTCTAGTTCTACCTTTGTGGTCTAGTGTAATTATTGTGAGGTCCATGAGATGTTAACTTTCATGGAGAGGTGAGGAAGGGTTGGTTTTGTTGTTGTTACGTGCCTGTACTAATCAGGCAGTCTGGGAATGTATTTAAAGGCAAATGCTGCTCCTACTCACCATACAGGGTAGGACTGGTATGTGTACAGCAGAACATGATTTTAGGTGACTGCATTTCCCCTTCACTCTGCAGAACCTGTCTTTGGGGGTGGGACTGGGCAGAAGTGCCCACGGGTGTATCTGGAGCCTGTAGCCAGATACAGAAGACTTGTTGTTTCCCCCTCTCCTTATGGTAGAATACTGTTTTGCCCGGGCAGAATGCTTTGGATCGGACACAAACGTTTAAGATCACGCAAGTAAAAAGTTGATCTTTTTAAATACTGTAACTGTTTGCAAGCCTTGTCTCTGAGCAACCCCAGAATGCTACTGCAAATTAGCAAAGGGATAGCAAAGCCATGAGTTTAGGAGCCTTGTGCGCAGGGGAGCTTCCTTGATGTTTGTATGTGTCACTGCCCAATTGCTCCACCTTGTCAATCAAACTCAATGAAGCCACTGGCTCCATCGGAGGGGAGACTTGTGGTATGAAATGCCTATTGGAGCGTTCCGTGAGGAGCTCCTGGACTTCATTTGTGCTCTGCAGCTGCAAGATGGAGAGGGTCTAAAGAGGTCCTGAGGATGGCAACTGCAGCATCATTTTTTTCCCCTATTTAAATGGAATTTCTAAAAATGGTATAGTAGTATTAAATCTCTTCTGATATCAAATTGCTACCTGTTTAATTACATCTGACTAAGAACTAACTCCTCTGTGAGGAAAAGAATATTATAGATGGGCTACTTAGTGTATATATATTCAACGTTAATATAGAAGGAAGAACATGTATGTACCTTTAGTTGGTCATACACTGTTTGCTTAGGAAACTTAATCACAATGTTTGTGACTGTTTTGTAACAATTATGTAAGTTCTTCACTAGTAATTGTATTTTTACAATAATATGTAAAATTGTTATATGAACCATCATGAAGCTATCATATGCACTTGTACAATGTTGAAAGATTCTCAATTCTAAGTGAAGACTAACTATTCATAAATCTACTTAAATAAACTTCGGAGGGAGCTCTCTTACTCTACGCATGGATTTAAATACCTTATGTCCTCATAGTAATACTGTGATTTAACCCTAAAATAATTTTACATTAAAAGCTTCTAAATTTGTGCATTTGTGTGTTTTCATTTACCTTATTGGCTCATCCAGAATGCAAGGAGCGCTGTGCTTTAACATGAAGTGTTTAAGTCAGCAACTTCAACTGACTGGGGGTGAGGGGTGTTGCGTTGAGTGATCACTTCAGATCCCGTGTCATCCTGTCTGTTTGAAACAAACTTGGGGAAGTGGGCCTTGACAAATATCCCTGCATTTTGCAAGACTGGCAGCATCAGGTTAAATAAGAAAGAGTACATCTCATGGATCTGGACTCTTTAATGTGAATGGCCTCCTTTGAAGGTAAACATACCTAAGGACTGTTATCTCAAGCATTATAGTAAATCCTTGATGATTTTTACGGGAGAGAGGGGAAGCAAGAATGAATAAGTGTGCAAGGTCCCAGTATTCCTCAATATAAGGCTGATTTGTGTCAAAGCTCTTAAGGTTATTGCTATCGCTATTTAGATAGCCTCTTGGATACTTCTTTTTTCCTCTAATTATTTAAAAATTGAGTCATTACACTGATACAATAAACCACTCTTAAGCATCTGCTGAATATGCAGTTGTGGAATGCTTACTTATTTGAAGTGAAACATAAAATTAATTTGTATAGTGTTTAATTTGTGTAGTTTTATCTTTGTTAGGTTTTCTGGAATCTTTTTCCTTTCTCTACTGTAAATAGGTTTTTACTTACTGAGGATATTCTTAGCATTCCACTTAGACATGTAGTGTTAGCCTACTGACCCTACCAGATCGCTCTCTAAAAGAGGTGCAAAAGTGGATAGGTCTGGGTTCATGCTAAACTTCCAAAGAATCCCCCAGACTTCAGCCAGTGCAGAAATCAGATGGAAATTTATTAAGAACTGTGAAAGGGCTTTTAGACACTTTTTGTTAAAAATAAATATATGCTTTATATGGGAAGCTACAGCAGATGATGTTCATCTATACAGCCAAAACAGCCACATTCTAGGGGCTGGTTTATCTCTAGGCTTTGTTCTCTGATGGATGGTTATGTACCCCGAATTTAGTGAAGGGTCTTCAGTGATACTTTCTACTCCAAAAGTTAAGTTACCCCTTTGCTTTTGGTTTTTTTTCCCCCTAAACTAATATAAGTATTTCTAAAGGGGTCTAGAATGCAACCGAAGAAAGAATTTCAGTAGCACAATCCTAAGGCCTTAGCCTGGAACTGAGGTTTATAACCTGGATGTAGTTCTTAAGGTTTTTAAGGACTACAGTGTTGCCATCCCCAAAGTCCTATACAGCTGCTGACTTTTAGAAAAAAAATTTGTACATATGTACACATACACACCCATGTTTTTCTGTACACACATAGACAGCTGATCAGGAAAACTGCTCTCAGTAGAGAGCACTGCAGAAGGTACGGCAGAAGCATTTCAGCTTATTTTACCAGAATAAGAACATATATTTCATAGTATGAGATCTTGCAGATCCACTCTATTTTCTTCTTAGGTACTTGGTTCCCTGTAAGCTGTCACGTGCAGGAAATCTGCTGCTTGAAAGTGCAGGTACATGTTTGCTCTCATTCATTCATTCATCCAGTTAGACCCTATGGCATAATACAGTATCACTTAATATGTCCTCACATCATGTAATGCTATATGATAGAGTTTTTCTTTTCTCCTGAAGAGAAACATGACAGATAGTGTTGGAACTAGATTAATTGGGGGGGGGTGTGTGTGCGTGCGCATGTGCGTGTGTGCAAAGCACTGTATGAAATCCAAAGGTAGCGTGCAGATGAATGCATGCATGCAGAAACCCTGTCTGTGCAGTGCTAGGGATTGATGCGCTACTTGCAGCCTCCAAACAGGGGTGTTTGTCACCTGGTGCGTGTGCAGAAGAAAAGCAGATTACACAGCAAAATCTCTCATAAGATATGGGGCGGGGTCCTGATACTACCAACCCAGGGCATCTCATCTGCATAAGGTAGAAATTTTTTTTTAAATGGAGCTCTTGCTGACTTTTATTATTATCAAAAGCCTGTTAAATCAAAGTAGCACTAGTATGCTCAGCCTCGCAAAGCAGTGTTTAACTGTTACTGCTATGGAATTAATTACTTTGAGGGTGGAGGACAGATGTCTAATTTGGTCATTGCTACATCCCATACTGCCATTCACAAATGAAACAAATCTATTAAAAGAAAAACAAAGCAGATGTAGTTGTGCGCTTAGCAAAATAGTTATATTTGTTAGGTTAATTCAATACATTACTTATTTTTATGCTTTGATTATTTTTTCAGATTCATTCGTGTTTTGCAGTTTGAATACCTTCAAGAGTCCCTTCCCTCCAGCTAGTGTCTCCAAGATCAAACCAAGAAAACACTTGCTCTTACCTCACTTCAAGATGCGATATACAAAAAGATGGACTAACACTGGTAACTGAGTATTCTCTTGATTGTGTGGCGGGTTTTTTTTGAAAACTTGAAACCAAGCAAGATGGAAAGGACTGTTCCAAACCACTGAAGGGTCCAGACAGTAAGACTGGAGACTTAAACTGGAGTAAGCTGGAGCTGTACAACCAATAGTGAACTCGGGAGGCAACCGGGCAACAAATTCCAAGGTGAGCGAAAATGTCAATCTATTGTTTTACCTCTGCATATTTCCACACGCTTAACTGATGCTTCTTAAGACTTGCTTATAATGCTCACTGTTAAGCATGAGAACTAACCTAACTATCAGAAAGAGTTTTTTGGAAGAAGTATTGTCTGTTTTTAAAGTGCTCACACAACACTTATGTGGCAAGTCAAACATCTTTCTGGTTGCAGTTTTGTGTGACTGTGAAAAAGGATCTTGGTGTGATTGCTGTGAGTCTAGTTCTGTGGAAAATCTGTCTGCCATTTTGGGCTGCAGGTCATAATTTCCATGGTAATTGGCTCTGAAATCTTAACTCCCAACACATCAGAGGGTTGCCACAGTGAACTGTCAGATTGGCTCAACCTACTTGGTTACTGTAGGTTAACAAGTGCATCAGTGCTTGTGTACCCAAAATTAATTATAGTTGTGTGATTTTTAAGAAAAATTTTGATTCAGAAGGGAACACTTGCAGGGAGATACTTAATTTCACTATTTTAAACACAGTTTGTCAGCGTAACACTTAAACTAAGTTATACTGGATTTTTTTAACGGAACAGGTGGAAATTTTCTTTTCCAGCTTAATGAACCCTCTAAGAACTATTTTTTGCTTGCGCTTTTTTTTTTTTTTTTAATGACCCAGACTTAGAACCTGAGGACGTAGCTGTGTATGTTGTGCTGCACCAAGGTTTGGACTGTCTCCTAGCTATGAATGCCTTATGCTTTTATGTGAATGTAGAGCAGAAATGTTCTTGAGCCTAATTTGGGATCAGGAGTATTAATAAAAGATATATAGAACACAGAGGGGAAAATAGACAACTTCTGTTTTTTAGTTGTAGTTATGTTACCATAACACTGGACTAACATGGTGATAAATCAAGATCCCTAGAATGTTTCCGTGGTATCAAGCATCCATGTTTTATTAACTGTCTGATCTCTACCAATTGTCGTAACTTGCTTTACTATTTGAATACGGTGGGGGTTTTTTGAACTGGAATATGACTGTAGGAAAGACTACTCAGGTCTGTTAGAGGCACAATGAAGCCACTTGAGCAAGTAAAACTTTGTTTTTGTTTAACGGTCCTTTGAACTTGATTCTAAATATCTTGTATCGCTAACATTGATCTAAAGCCCATCAGAGTCAACTGAAAGGTGATTGCAGGACTCAGAGCTTTGAATTGGGTCATAAGAGCTGGAAAAACAAATACTCCTTTTCTGCAAGTATATATGAAAGCATTTCCACCGATTTTAACATGTAATATGAGCACATATGTCTATGTGCTTATAGGACTGGGCTTCAGTGACATAAGAAAGATGAAATATTTTAAAAGCCAGTGAAACAGAAAGAGTAGAAAATGACTCTTGTGCTATGCACAAAATCAAGAATAGGTACGACCAAGGTAGTCAGAACCATTGCATGCAGTTTGGATTTAGTTTGTCCCCACTTTAATGTCAGGTTTCAAAAACTTCAAAATACAGATTCTATTTTTTTATTAATTCATCTTGTGGTGTACATTCATATTTCTGATAAATTATGCTACCTCACAACAAACTGAACGACAGAAGCAGGTTGAGCACAAATACATGGGAAAACAATTCCTCAATTTTTCCTGCCCAACACACTTTTGAGATAAAAATTGGAATTGAACACCTTTATCATTCCATTTATTTTAATGGGAAAATTTGGCTTACCTTCCAGGAAACTTGATAGAAACAGCATACAATCTTTGAGTTTTACACAGACCTTGTCCACTGGCACTGTTCCTTATAGAACAAATGCCTAGATTTGATTAAGAATGGAAAAAATGCAAATTTTGTGAAATTCGCATGCTTGTGTATATATGTAGATGTCCACACAGGTTTCAGTGGGTGACCTGGGTTATTGATTACATGGTTCTACCAAAGAACAGAACTTGGCATAATAACTTTGACTCTATCAAGAACAGAAAAGCCCTTTCTATCTGTCATTATTCAGCAACATATTTGTTACTGATTAGTCCAGTTTTATTTGCCAAGAAATACTGTGTTGGCTTGAGGAAAAATAAGCTGGACATACTTAGGTTCCTAAAAGGACAAGCCCCAGTAAAAGTTTGTTAGTATCGACCACACGAGGGGTTCAGTCCTCACTCCAGAGAACACTTGCACAGAGTACAGGATTGCTGTCTCGTGTACATGGAAACTTATGTATGAGAAAGTCCTTATGTTTAAAAACAAAAAAAGCTATTAATAAACTCATAGCAAATGATCGTATAAACCTTGTACTAAACCAGAGAAGTGTACTTGGTCTGCCTACGCAGCTTATTTTCAAAGATGTGTTGGTATTAACACAGATACCAGAACACAAGCAAAACATTTAAGAATGAAAAGCCCAGTCCTATTTTATGGTAGTTAAGAGTGGGCAAGCAATTAATCTTCAAGCACAGTGGGACTCAGTAAGTTGCTGATGTTTTCCTGAAGAATTTGAAAAAAAAAAATCTTAAACAGTAAATAAAGCTTTAAGCAACTTGTCCCTTTAATGAAATAGTAGGCTAAGCGGCCAAAATATTAAAAAAAGTGCAGTAGTAATTTCAACAGAAACCTTGTTTTTTTAAATCCAGTAGCATTTTTATGTGCTGTCCTCAGCCAAGAGCCAGAGCACCTGCAAGGGAAACTGAATAGGAATGGTCCCAAGCAAAGTGGAAACTGCCTAGGCTGCTCTGATTTTTCTAGCTGTGAGAAATTGCTTAGCAGTAAGCAAACATCCTAAAGTCAGCGTGGTTTTGCCGATTATTATTTTTTTTTCCCCTTCCCCCCCCTTTACTGTCTGCACATAGCACGAACTGTATGCCGAGTTTGGGGGGTGAAAGGAAGGAAACTTCCTCTGTCTGTACGAAAAGATGAAATATCAAAAGCCCCTTCCTAGAGCATGAAGGGGTGGTCGTGTTAGCTTTGAAATTCTGCATCTGCTCCTCTCCACGCTGAAATAGCTTGCCCCTCGGGAGGAAACTTGTAATTCGGGTTTTCAGCCGGGCAGCTGCTGGCGGGCGGGCGCTTGCAGTAGCCCGTGGGGGCTCCTCTACCCCGCCAGCGAGAGGAGCCCCGTCCCCGCCCGGCAAGGATCGGCCAAGCCTGCCCGGCTGCCGCCGGCCTTCTTGGGTGCCTGCTCCCTTCTGCCTCTACTTACATCTCTCCAGATCCGCCTCGCTCCTCCTGCCCTGCTCGCTCCTGCCTCCTCTGCCCCTCCTGATTTTCCGCCCTTAATCTCGCCGCGTCTTCTCGCTGTCGCCCGGCCCGAGGGAGCGAGGCTGCGGCCGTGCCTGTGCCGGGAAAGGGGTCCGGGGGCAGGGGCGGGCTTTGCTCCTCCCCCTCGCACCGCTCCGGCTCGGCAGCCCGCCCCGGGACGCGGGTCGTTCGGGCTTTTCGCCGCCCCAGCCCGCACCTTGCAGCCGCGCCTGGCGTACGGGCACCTCCCGGCCCCAAGCCCCAACCGGGGGCGGCGGCCCCCCCCGAGCGCTGGGGGAGGGCCCTTCTTCCCCACAGCCCCCCCCCCCCCCCCCCCCCCCCCCCCAAATCCTGGGGCGGCGACCCCGCCCCGGCCCTTTAGTAGCCACGGCGGGGCGGGAAGCGGCGCAGAGCGCAGGGTGCCCCGCAGCAGTCGGGCCATGGCCGGGGGGCCACGGGGGGTTCCGGCCGCGGTGGTGCTGCTGCTGCTCGGGCTCCTGAGTGCGCGGGGGGCGGCGGAGCCCCCGGTGGAGCCCGATGCCGCCGCTATCCTGATCTCCAAGCGGGGGCTGCGCGTCCCCCTCGGCCGCTCCGTCTCGCTGGACCCGGCGGCGGACCTGGTGCTGCGGGTGCGGCCGGGGGACAGGTGTGCCGTGGCGGTGCTGGGGAGGGGGCCGGGCCCGCAGCCCGCCGGGGCCTTGGATCCCCCGCGCTTCCCCTGTGCCTTCGCCCGCGGGCAGGTCACCTACACCCACTTCGGGGCCCGCAGCCCCGGCCGGTACCGCTTGCGCCTCCAGCTCCGCTACGACTCGCCCCGCCGGACCCTCGTCGTGCCCTTCACGCTGGAGGTGGAGGTGCTCTTCCAGCAGCTGCGCCTGCTCAGCCGCAACCTGCCCCTGCCCGTGGAGAAGCTGCGGGGGCTCAGCGCCCCCCTGGACGGCAAGGTGCTGGGCTTCCCCGAGGGCGAGCCCGGCCGGCGCTGCCGCCTCACCCTGCTGCCCCCCGAGGCTGCCGGCCCCCTTCCTGCCTACGGGCGGCTGCTGGACGCCGAGGGGCGGCCCCTGCCCGCCGGCTACAGCGGAGACTGCTCTGCCGTGCTGCAAGCGGGGATCCGCTACCAGCACACGGCGGCCACCGCCTCCCCCGGCCGGGACTGCATCCCGGCGCGGGTGTCTGTGCTGCCTGCCGCACGGCCGGAGCAGCGGGAGTACTTCCAGATGCTGGTGCGGATCCGCGAAGGGGCTGACAACACGCCACCCAAGCCCAGCTTCCTGGCACTGCTTATGATGGAGGTGGACCAGTTTGCTCTCACTGCCCTCACTCCGGACATGCTTGCTGCCGAGGACCTAGAGACTGCCCCGGACCTCCTGGTCTTCAATCTCACCTCCTCCTGGCCCAGTGACCCACGGCAGCAAGGCTTCCTGCTCAGCACCGATGACCCCAGCCACCCCCTCGTTGCCTTCTCACAGCAGGAGGTGAGGGAGCTGAAAATTGCCTACCAGCCCCCTACCCTGGACTCTGACCAGGAGCGGCTTTACCAGGTGGAAATGGAAGTGCTGGACCCTGACGGTGCCTCCTCAGAGCCTTTTGCTTTTGTGATCCTGGTAAAGCCCATGAACACATTGGCCCCTGTGGCCACTTTCAGTCATGTGGCTGGCCCACAGCTGATGCTCTTTGAGGGCCAGTCAAGGCCCCTGTCTGGCACCTTGGAGATCAGTGATGAGGACAATCTGAAAGAGGTGAAAGTCTGGGTCACACGGGGCCTGCGATATGGGAAACTCAACATACTGGGTGTACCACCCAGCCGCAAGTACTTCACCGCTGCAGAGCTAGCAGCAGGGCAGGTGATTTACCAGCACGATGGCAGTGAGCACAGCTATAGTGACAACATTGTTTTCCGTATGGCAGACGGGCAGCACCAGGTTGAATTTTTGTACCCCATCACCATTGCTCCTGATGATGATCAGCCACCGCTGCTGAATGCAAATACGGGGCTGGTACTGAGCGAGCGCCAGACTGTCCAAATTTCACCTTTTGTCCTCAGTGCCACAGACATTGACTCTGATGATGCCTCTATCCGATTTGTCCTGGTTGGGGACTCCACAATGTCCCCACTACACTCCCACCGCTTTGGTGAGCTGCTGCTGCGTCAGGCAGAGCAACCAGCATCTTATGAGAGCAAAGAAAGTGGAGAAGGGTTGGAGAGTGACTCCTCTTCTTCCCCCTGGTACTTTGTGGAGGATGAACATGTCTATGAGAGGGTGGTGAATGAGTGGCTGCAGCAGGACATCCTCGATGGGAGGCTTTTCTTCAGGCACATGGGAGCTCACAGTGCTAGTCCAGTGACGGGCCACATTGTGTTCCGGCTGCAGGATGACAACGACCCCCCTAACCAGTCAGGGGAGCATTTGCTCACCGTCAAAGTCCAACCAGTAGACAACCTGCCACCTGCACTCTACCCAGGTACTAGCCTGCAGATGACAGTGCAGGAATACCAGCTGACTGTCTTTAAGAAGCACTGTTTACGGTACACTGATCTGGATACAGATGACAGAGAGCTGAAGTACACTTTACTGACACCCCCAACTGACACGGATGAGAACCACTCTGTGGTTACTGGAGAGATTGTGTTGGCTGACAGCCCTGAGACGTCCATTACACGTTTCACCCAAGCCCAAGTCAACCACCACAAGGTGGCGTATCGACCCCCGGATCAGGAGCTGGGGATCACACCACGGGTGGTTCAGTTCACATTCCTTGTGGAGGACTCGGCCCGCAATTCCCTACAAGGTACCTTTACTCTCTTCCTGCAGCCAGTGGACAACCAACCACCTCAGATCACCAATACAGGCTTCACTGTGCTTGAGGGAAACAGCTTCCTTCTCACCAGCAATCAACTGGATGCCACAGATGAGGACACATCTGCAGACCAGATTGTCTTCACTCTAACTCAAGTTCCAGAGCATGGCCATCTACGTTATCTGGAGGAAGGGCTGATGGTGCAAGGGGAATCTTTCCTGCTAGGTGATATTGCTGGTGGGCGCATCTCCTACAAGCACAGCGGCGATGAATTTGCTAGTGATTCTTATCAGTTGGAAGTAAGTGATGGGGTCCATCATGTGCCAATCACAGTCAAGGTTGCTGTGCAGCCTGTGGGTGATGAAAACCCAAGTATTGCTCTCCCTGGTAGTCACAGGCGCATGGGAGCAGCCATCGATGTCCTGGAAAATGGTGCTACTGAAATTACTACATTGCTTATCCAGGGTACAGATGAGGATACAGATGATGTGGTGCTGACCTTCATTGTGCAGGATCCACCCAAGCTGGGTGACATCCTTGTGGGTGGAGTGCGATCAGAAAAGTTTACCCAGCATGACCTCATCAGTGGAGCAGTAGCCTATGCTCACACCAGTGGAGAGATTGGCTTGAAAAAGAGGTATGATTCCTTCAATCTCACCGTTTCTGACCTCTCTGGTGAGTGGGTGGTGGGAGGCAGCACAGTACGAAGTGTGTGTGTGGCTGTAACTATATTACCTGTGGACAGTATTGCACCTGAAGTGATGGTTGCGGCAGAGCCGCTCAGTGTTCTTGAGGGAGGGAAGAGTACTCTAACTCTGGATCAGCTGGATGTGGAGGACATAGATACTCCCAGAGACGACATCTTGTGCATTGTCATGGTTCAGTCTACTTCAGGATATTTGGAGAATGTTTCTCCAGCCCCTGGGTCTGAGAAATCTAGAGCCGGCGCTGCCATTAGTGCTTTTTCCATCCAAGATGTTCGTCTGGGCCATGTCAACTATGTGCAGAGCATTCACAAAGGGCTGGAACCTGTGGAGGACAGATTCAGTTTCCAGTGCTCTGATGGTGTTAACTTCTCACCTCACCAGTTTTTCTCCATTGTCATCATCCCCACCAATGATGAAAAGCCAGAGCTGTTTGTACGTGAATTCATGGTGCTTGAGGGGATGAGCCTGGTGATTGACACCCTCATCCTCAATGGAGCTGATGCAGACGTGCCTCCAGATGAACTGCGTTTTGTTATTGCTGTCCCTCCTAAGCACGGACAGATTGTGCAACAGCTGTCCACAGGTACTGTGCGTGTTCACAGCTTCACCCTGGAGGAGATCCAGGAGGCTTCCAGCATTGTGTATGAACATGATGACTCGGAAACGAAAGAAGATAGCTTCCAAATTCAGCTGACTGATGGACACCACACTGTGGAGCAGAAAGTCCCAATTATAGTGATCCTGGTAGATGATGAAACCCCCAGGATGGCAATAAACAATGGACTGGAAATAGAGATTGGCAAGTCAAAGGTCATCTCTAGTCGAGACCTTAAAGCCACAGACATCGATTCAGAGGACAAGAGCCTTGTTTATGTCATTCGTTTGGCACCTGTGCAGGGTTTCTTACAGCGTCTGAACAGGCAAGAGGAAGTGCTGTGCAACATTACACAAGGCACAAACTTCACACAAGGTGATTTAGACCAGGGTTTTATCCGCTATGTTCATACTGGCCTACATGGAGTGCGTGATCTGATTAAATTTGATGTTACTGATGGTATTAATGCCTTAATAGACAGGTACTTCTATATTACTATTGGTAGCATTGATATGGTCTTCCCTGAGGTGATCAACAAGGGTGTAACTCTGAAAGAAGGCGGAAAGGTGACACTCACAACTGATCTGCTCAGCACAAGTGATGTTAACAGTCCTGATGAAAATCTCCGTTTCAGTGTCACCCGGTCCCCAACCAGGGGCCATCTAGAGAATTCAGACAGTCCTGGAGTACCCGTTGTTTCCTTCACTCAACTCCAGCTTGCTGGCAACAAGATTTACTACATTCACACTGCAGAGGATGAAGTGAAGATGGACGGTTTTGAGTTTGAAGTGACAGATGGCCATAACCCAGTCTTCCGTACCTTCAGGGTCTCCATCGCAGATGTGGACAATAAAAAGCCAATTCTAACTATTGGTGACCTGGTTGTTGAGGAAGGAGACACCAGGCTGATCACCCCTTTTGAGCTGACCGTGGAAGATGGGGATACACCTGACCATTTACTCCTATTCACAGTCACTCAGGTTCCAGTGCATGGCCAGATTTTGTACAACAACAGCTACCCAGTCACCAGCTTTACCAAACAAGACTTGAATGAGAATCTTATCAGCTACAGACATGATGGTACAGAAACCAGCCAGGATAGTTTCTCCTTCTCTGTGACTGACGGGACCCACACAAACTTTTATGTTTTCCCTGACACTAGCAAGGAGGTCCACCAACCCCAGACGATGAGGATTCAGATCAATTCCCTGGACAACAGAGTGCCTCAGTTAGTGGTGAACAAGGGTGCCCCTACTCTGAGAAAACTTCCAGGGGGGCACCTAGGCTTCCTGATCACTAGTAAAGCACTGAAGGCAGAGGATCGAGACAGTCCACACCAGCTGTTGAAATACAAAATAACAGATGGGCCGGAGCATGGCTTCATCATTAATACTGGCCTTGGAAATGAGAGCGTTAAAACATTTATGCAAGGTTGGTGCTGACGGTTGTATTTGCTTATAAACATTGGGCTCAATGAGCTGGGGGATTTTTTTGTTATCATTTTTGAATCTTTGTTTTGAGGGATTTAAAAAATAATGTATTTTAAACTACAAAGTATACATAAATTACCAGAGTGATAATACATGCATTTTAGAAATGAAGCTTTTTTTTACCTGTGAAGACACAATGGAAAAGTTCTGTGCTTTATGTGCATGCGTTAATGTGTTTCCTACTGTGTGTTAAGTGTACGTCTTGCATATGTACATAGCATGGTACTGCTCATAAGAAGATGGGATAAAATCCATAGTCGTGATTTGCAGATCCTGGACCAGTTTCTTTTTGAAGACTGAAGTACCTCTTTGCCTGCCTGGAAATTAAACCCAGGCTCAAAAATCACTATTGTTTTCAGAGAAAATAGTTTGGAAAGGCGCTTAACATTTCTGCACATCACTGAATCTAGTATTTTTTAAAAAACCAAACAAACAAAAAAACCAAAAACAGGCAGGGGACACCCAGTGTAGCCTCAGTAGTTTGGGTGACATTTTGTGTGATTCTCTTCCACAGAGAAACCTCAGTAGGGAGGGACGTCTCCTTTAGGTCTGCTCCACTAAATCTCTGTGGAGGGAAGAGCTTCAGAGAATGGTGGGGCACAGTGGCAGCACCCAGACTCTATAAATGTCCCTGTGCTCCAGCCGATCTTACGGAGTTTGCTGGGTTTAGGACTGTCATTCATCTGTCCTGGATAGAATAGTATGAAGATTTCTCTGAAGTCTTCGTATTGATGAAATGTGGCATAGGATAATACACCTGCAACTTTAGGGTAGCAGAAATATCCCAATGGTTTTCCCCTATTCTCTGGCAATATAAAATCAAAATTTTATCGACTTTCAGACCTATTTGTGATTTGTTTAATATATTCTTATATTCGCTCCCAACGTACCTGCAACAGTTCTGTGTGTCACAGAAGAGCTTAGACTGATTGAAGCTAAATTTATCTTTAAAAAATGGACAGATCTTTACTCCCAATAGATTCAAGTTAGTTATAGCAAAGTAAATCTTCCTAATGTGCTGAAATAAGGACATGACTTTAGTATTTAACAACAAATATTTATGGTAAAACTGTATCTCACTGTCTTTTTGCCATTGTTATTTGAGCTGATAACTAAATCTATGTCATGTTGTTGAGTATAGACCAGTATAAGAAACCATACCACATTATACAAGTTTGTTTGCTGAAATGCTTTATCTTCAGATTAGCCAATTTATTAGTAAGTAATCAAATAGTAAAGGTAGAATGAACTATGTTCTATATTCTGTAGTAAAATTCTATGATGATTCATTTAGCCTATTCTTTTCTTAGCCGATATTGATGAAATGAAGATCAGCTACATCCTGAAGGAAGGTGATAATGCTACCAGTGACATCTTCTATTTCTCCATTGAAGACAATGGTAAGATTAAGATGCTTAATTATACATATATTAGAATTGCACCATCTGGAAGATTGTTCACATTAAATAAACAAGTCATCTAGTTTTGCTTTATAAGTAATATGTAGAAGTGCCATGAACACATAGGAACACAAATCAGGATATTTTATTCATTTTAGTGTATGATGTCATGATTACTGCAAACTGCTATGGCAAGCTATGAATTTAATGGGATATACTGTTGTCACAATGCTCTTTGTTCAGTGGCCTTTACAGAAGACCATTGGCGGTGACAGTCAACCCCTTGTGGTCAGCTGTGCATGTTACAAAAACTCAACCATGCAAGGCAGAACATTGATTGTTTTGGTATCATGGCCAGCTACTGAATCAAAAGAGAAAATTAACGTTAACCTTCGCTAAATAAGGAGAGTGCAGTTGATCTAGATCATGGCTGAGAGCCTGGTGAAATGGTAAAACAGGCTGGTTAAGTCCCTTTTGCTCTTATTTATACAGGAGCACATCCTTGTTTTGCATAGGTTGTTATTGTTTCAAAGGCTTCAGTGGACCAGTGATTATTTATATCAACTGATATGTGTCTGTTGCATTTTTTTGCGTACTCCTTTGATGACTCTTATTTTAAAGTCTGTTTTGTTCTGTTTGTGTATTGTTTTTTTTCCTGTAGGCTGCAGTTTTTTTCCCTGATAATCCACATGAATTAACTTCATAAGAATACATCAAAATTGTACACAAGTTCCTCTTAATTAAAGGCAGACAGCAAGATTCATAAAATAAGTTTGCAATTCCATTTAATAACTTCTGTGTAAGGATCTGCCCTCACAATAATCTCTGTAAACTTCTGTACTAGTTTGATGTAATCCTGAGTGCATAGAACATGTCAGAATAGCATTCTAACACAGCATTTGACAGAAAATTAAATTTGTGTGTATTTCCTAACAGGCCTCAAAACAAGTATGAACCATCATTAAAATATTTTGTCCAAAATTGGCAGACTCAATAAAAGAAATCCGCATTGGTAGTCACTGAGGATAGTCACTGAAAAGCAATAGCTTCGTTGAGTTTGCTAAGGCTTCTTGTTCTAATTATTGCAAACCACAAAATGTATACCCTGATCTCTTGAAAACCAGTTACTGCATTCTATCTATAATTAGTCTGTTTCTGTTCTCATAGCAGTATAAATCATTGTAGTTTTTTCTCCACTGTTTGCTATAAACCAATATAGCCACAGATAAGTATGTGCCTGAGAAATAAGCATTCTGTTATGGATTAAGAACTATCTTGCACTTTGGTTAGCCAAGACATTTTCATTAGCTGTGATGAACCCGGTCATTTTATGACTTGAAGATGAACACGAGCACCTTGGATATGACTTCCAGTGTTTTCCTTATCCCATCTGTAGGGCAACGCTTACTGTTTTCAGGCAGAGCACTGAGGGTATCAGTTAGCAAAACAAAGAAATGTGACTTGCTTATTTCCAATTGTCCAAGCAGTAATTGAACGTTTGCAACAAGTCATTTGGTATTGTCACTTTGCTCATATATGAAGGGTTATGTAGCTTAAGGGACATGAAAAACATTTTCATTACTAGATCGACCACACCTCTGGTTCATTGTGGTCCTATCAGGGATGAGTTTCTCATGTTTACAAATGACGATGGAGTAGTAGGCAGCTGGGAACGTGCACAGTATTCACCGCTTGAAAGAAAGTACTTCCTTTCTAGTTAAGGTTTGGGTAAGCAAATAATTTCATTCAGCTGTCATTACACCAGGCTTCAGGAAACGAGAAGACGTGTTTCATAAGCAAAGAATGTGCCAACCCGTTCCCCACGGCTGGCGCTTTGTATCCTTGGCAACTTTACAGCTGGAAAGATCTTCTCTTTTAGGAGCCAGTAGAGTAATTGGTAGACAAAGCTATGACAGGCTGAAAATGGCTTTTGGTTTGTGCTTCTTCTGATTATGCTGAAAAAGAAAGATTGAACATCGGCCAGCTGAGGAGGATGGAAAAAACAAGTTAGATTTCTTAAGCCAATTATTTTCTAGCTCGTTTTGAAGTAGTGTGCAACCGATGCAATGAAAATCAAATGGGGCTATTAATTTAAGAAAGGTTGGAGATGCATTTTTTGTCTATTTTTGCTTACATTTCACTTGGCACGCAGGAGAAGGTGCTGTGAACAGCTACCTGTGTTTCTTACAGATGTCTTATTTTGCTGTCACTTGATCAATATACAAGTCTTTCACTGACTGTGGCATGACTAAGTGGGGTATTATCATAATGATGAGAAACAATGGGGAAAAAGGAATGACATGACTGAACAGATGGTAATTCTTATTCCTTATACACCCAGGGACACAAAGGGGGTCAGTTACTAGATGTTTTCATTAACAGCACTTGCAGTCTCTGCTAAATGGAGTGATTCTTTCAGCTACATTACCTCATCATCTGTCTGTTCCAGATATCAACAAACAGAGTAAGAAAAGCTGTGGCAATAAATGTGCACAGCTATGCTTATAAAGCAAGTATGTACTGACTGAAGAGCTGTTGTATGCTGATGTGACTGGCACAACTACAGGAAGAGTACATGGCTACAGGGAGGTGTGCTGAGCAAGTAACATCTGGAAGTTCACTTAGAACTTGTTTGGTGTGGGAAAGAAGGTTGAAAAGTCAGTGCTTTCGTTACTACTACAGAACAAGGAAATGCTTTTAAAAGAAGTTCTATCTGGATTAGTCTTTTGATGGCTTTGGTGCTTAGAAATACATTAAACATATTCCCTCAGGGGCAGTTACCTCCCAAGGGAGTGCCTGAAAGAAGGCACAACTGTAATAGCTGTTGTACAACTCAGGAAAAAATACTGGAAGGGCCAGCAGGAAGAGAGACTGCTTTAGTACAGTTTGCAACTGCTTCAGCAACACTCAAGAAAGAGCCTGCTATTTTCTATGGTTTTATGTTCTGGCTTCAAAAATCCTCTTAAAAGCATTTGATTTTGCACCAGTACAAAGGAAAGTGAGCAATGAAGCGTGCGTGTGTGTGTGTACCAAACAGGAGGAGAAAATGCGTGCATTTTTCTTTGTCTTGTCACTTCCGTTGCACAAAACCAATCAGGTTCTTCTGGACAGAAGTTTCATCCTTTAACGGGAAAGTATACCTTTTGAATAATAGCGTTTTGTCTAACCTGAGAGTAGGAAAGTTTCCCCTAGGTTCTTTATCTGAATTACTACTTGTTCTGCTATTTAAGAGAGCTGCTGGGAAACCTTTATCAGTGATATGTGTGAGAAAGAATGGCTGGCAGCTTTCAGAAAAGTTGATCCATCTAACTTGAGGAAACTGTTCCCATTCCTGCCATTAAACTGAAGATTTGGGCAAAAGTACTGGAATTTTCACCTACTAATTATTGGTGCACACTGGCAGCTCCGAACTGTGAGTGTTCAGTGTTAAGCCTGCAGTTCATTTCACAGACCAAGTGTTGGTACAGATTGAATACAAAGTAGGTAAGGTTCATCTGGTTTTCATGATTTATTCCTGGGATATGTATACAGTAGCATAATGTTAAGTTTGTTCAAAGATTTAAAATGGAGCAGTGACATGCAGTAAACCTGGGGTGGTTATTTTTGACTTTACCATATTTGGTTTCAGAAGTATTTGTTATTTTTCCTTGGTGATTTTCATGCAACGACTAGCTTAGACTTGGTTAATCCAATGCATCTCCACCTGGTTTATGTTCAGTGATATTTTGTATGAGTAACTCCTTTATTTACCTGTACAGTTCACCTTTTTTATTTTGTAGTTTTTTAGTACACTTAACCTTTTGACAGTCCTGCTATTGCTGCCCTCTAGACTTTGTTTTCAATTACTGTTGCCAAAAGAATAATGAAAGCTTGGTGATACTGAAAGCTACAATGTTTTGCTGATTTGAACTTTGTGGGACTAATACAGGCTTCTTTCAAACCTTGTGTGGAATGTGATTTTAAAACTTAGAATTCCTTTTGGATAAAGAATCCTACTGAAATACACTAAAGAGTATTTGCAATCCATAAAAACTTAAAGATAGTCTTGTATTATGTACTTCTAGCTAATAAAAAGAAAAATTTAGAATATGATTTAAGTGTGAATTTGTTCTGTGCTTTTTGCTTGGTGTGGTCCCAGGTCCACGGGGTGAAAATCTGACCCCACTAAAGTTATCAGGAGCTTTGCTATGAATTCTACTTTTTAATTTCCCTCAGAGGCCTTCTCACCTGTATTTCCTTGGTGCTACTGCAAATAAATTGCATGGAGGAGGTGTGGTTGGATGAAAACCCTAAGGAAAACCTAGCAGTTCTCTGATAATATGTGGGTTTTCTACCTTTTTTTCTTAGCTTTTGCTTTCCAAAGACTTAGACTTTTCAGCTAGGGAGTTGCTCTAGGGACTGATCCAGGCTTCCCTGAGGCTGATGTAAGGAGCCTCAGCCTTTTATCTTTAAGCTTGTTAATGTTTTCCTAGGCAAGGACTATGGAATCTTAATTCTGGATAACCTTTCAGGGTTTTGATTGAAGGTGGGACCTAAGAAGGCAGAAGAATACAGGTTTTTGTAATTCTGTGAGCTACACAGTTCTCGCAGATTCTAATACAACATTATAGTAACTTACATGCTTGCTTATAAAATCTAGAAAAGTTACGATATCTGGTCGCTTAAGAATAGGTATTCTTATTAATGCACAATGTGCAAGTGAAAAATTAATCTTTCAGCAGAATGAAATGGTGTTTCATTGTTTCCTTTTGTAGCACAAACTGAAATATGGCAATTCTGGAAGCTTGTTAACAATTCTTGGTTTGAATTTGATCACCTAAATGGGCAGAAAGTAGTTACTGGTCAAAGTTAGTATCTGGTGAGGTTTGTGCGTGTTAATGACTGTATTTATCTAACACAACTGTCTAGTCTTACATGTAGGTAAGATTTCCTCTAATTTTACTAATGATCTTACAAATCAACTTTGTGTTACCATATGCAAGTCAGTGTACCATCCTGTTGCTAAAAATTGCTTCTTTGTAGTAGGCAGGTTTTGTGCATCTTTCTCCTCACGTCCACAAATCTGAAAATAGTTTGCAGACCTTGCAAAGGATGTTGCAGTGGTGTAACTTCACCACTTTCAGACACAAAGGTGCATCATTTAAGAGGCAAAGGATTTCTAACTAATGAGTCATCTCCAAGCAGCCTTAAAAAAACCCCCAAAGCTACACTTCTCCTGAGTTAGATAGAATTTTTAAGGGGGTTACAAAAACTTTTGATTTTTAATAAAGTTTGAAAACATTAGTCAGCAAAGATGTATGTATTCTTATGCAACAAAGCTTGTCAAATAACTTGCACTGCAGGAGTCTTTTGAATTCAGTGGGAAAATGCCTTCCACTTTTAATGTGTTTTTGGTGTGCTCTAATTTGCTGTCATGCTTGACAGCACTGAATGATGCATTTTACCTGTGTTGACCTCAAGAATGAAAAGCCTTTAGGTGGGGAGGCTTTATTTTGATACAGTTGTTTGCAAAGGCATTATGTTTCTGCTGAAAGGAGAGAACCTGAGTAGTCATGGAATGAAAACATTGAAGTGTTTCTGACATGGCTTTGATTCATCCCTTCATCTATTGCTGTTTCAAGATATGCACTCTACAGTGTTTTCAGTTCCAAAGCCAGGTTTTCCAAATGAATAAAATTACACACCTGAAGACAAGGCTTTACCTATTTATTTTGTATTTTCTTTTAATCCTCCCCTCCGAGGTGTTGGATACCATTTCTTCTGATGCAAGATTTAAATTTTTATTATTGTGTGATAGAGAACAATCATAAGAGAATAGAGGAACTGGATGACAGTGTTGTTTTTAAGATGCACTAAATAATTGTTCCACTTGCTGCTAATAAGTCACCTACTAGACTTCTTGTACAAATTTTGTCTGAATTTGTGAAGATGTAGAAAAACTGAAGAAACTTTCTTGGGAGAAGAAATGAGAACCACCAGAGACCTAGAAAACTTGACCAGTAAGAAAAGATTACAGGATTTGGTACTGTTTACTCTGGAGTAGAGGACATAGAGAAAGTATATGGCATTTGTTAGTACAGATAAGAAGAAGAGAATGGAGAATGACGTGTTCTTCTTTACCACTATGGTTAGCAAAGTTTACTTTTAACACCCTGTATAATGTGGGATGCCTGGAAAAGAATAGTTAAATTGCAGGGCACAAGAAAATCTTAATTCATAAATTTGTCTATTTTGCCTCCCCACTATGTATATGAACAGGATTGACAGCTTGAGGTGCTTTGATGGGCCTGATTGAGAGTCAAAAAGATGCAGAGGCTAATGGTCATCCCTGTTTGAACATTTTCAGTTTCATTTTCCTCTCTGCGCCCTGACACTATTAGGCTTTATCATTTTGAACTACTGCTGCAATCAAGGTTTTATGCCCCCTCCTTCCCAAATCATGTTTCTTTCAGTCTCCTTTCCATCCTTTACTTCCTAAAGCTGCTTGACTGCTCTCTTCTTCCCTCGCCAATCCAACTTTGCAGCCTTCTATTAGTTCCCTGATATGATGTCTTCTGTAGCGTTTTGGTTTTTTTTAAAAAAAAAAAAAGGTAAATTGAAACCAGACATTTCTCCTGTAAATTTTTCAATCCAGGTGTTTTCAGCTGAAGGGGACCACTAGATCATTTGCTCTCTTCTGCTGTGTATCCCAGGTAATTTCACTCAGTTATTTTACCGAGTCAAGAAGCCTCTTTTTTGAACTAACACATTTCATAGAATATCTAGGCTTGCTTTTTAGATAAAAAAGCATAAATAAATAAAAGGAAAAGCCATAACTTCCCATGCTAATATGTTCTAGTAATTAATCATCCTCACTGAGGAAAACGTGTGTGTTTACAAAAGCTTGAGTAGTCTAGCTTCACCTTTGGGCTACACATTCTTCTCATGACAGTGCTAGATTGAACAATTGTTTATCCCTCTCGGGTTTCTCTGAGAAAGAATATTTCTACTCTGCAGTCAAAGTACCTTTTGGTTTTCTTTTGACTGAGCTTTTGAAGTCCAGTCAGAATCCAAACCTGTATCTCTGCACGTTGTGCTGCTTTGTTACATAAATCTGTTTGCCAGCTGGAGCTGTCAGGTTTCTTACCACAGCATTACTTTACACAATGTAGACAACTATATATACTTCATCCCTAATATAAAATACTTTTTCAATGAGGCAGTAATTATTGTTGTATCCCTTTTGCTGTGTCTACCCCATTTTGTCAAAGGAAGTTTTTAACTGTAGAAAGCAGAACTGTGTGCTGAATTCTCATTCTCAGTAATATGGAGAAGTAAAATAACCTTGAAGCTCCTAATTGCTGTTCTCCCCTTCGTAAAACAAAGGATTCTCTAGCTCCAGCATTGCAGTGGAAGATCGTTTATTATTGGCATTTTTTTCTGCTTTGCATAATAAATCCTTTTCAGAAATGCAGCTTTCTAGGATAAGGTGCCTCATTCCATACATGCGATCTCGTTTAAATGTTGATAAGATCTACAGAGATAGATCTCTCTAAAACTTTGCAGTTGGAGGTATTGAAATGTGGGGTTTGTTTTAATAGACTCTGTCTGCTGAGCAGCTCAGTTCAGCAAATTTTTCCCTATTCTTGCCTCTCTTTTTAAACTTTTTTAACAATCTGTTATCATCAAGTATAACCACAAAAGATGATGTGCTCCTAGATCACAAAAGGAACAGATTAGCATCCCACTGAGTACTAACCTACATTTAGAAATAGCACTTTCTGAAGAAGAGTAAGATCTGCCGGCTGTTTTATTATTGGCACGTACTACATGAGTTTGAAGAGTACGTGGGATATTTTTTTTTTAAAAAATACGGTGTTCAATCCTTTTTAGTGGCAGATTAGGAATTGGCTTGTGCTGCTTTAGAAAGTAGTTCCTTCTCAAATAGTATAAGGCCATCAGTCTGCTTCTATCGATAAAAAAGGATTCTCTGCCGAACATTTCTGTGCTTCCTGCATCATTAGTAATCTGAGCATCTCTTTGTAAAAAATGATGTTGTTACTTAGGTTTTGCATCTTTGGGGATGGAAAGAATGATTTTTTTGATTTACAGGTGTTAACTTTTTCCTCATATTGTTGTCCCTTATCAATACCCAGTGTCAAGGCAGGCACAAAACAAGAGACAAGAAAATAGGATGTGAAGGCTGTAACGGGCAGTAGCTCAGGGGCTGATCTCTACCTGCTAACCAGTTCTGTTCTGATGAAAATGGCTACCAAATACATAGTACTTATAGACTATCGTCTCCTTTGAACAGATACAAGCATAACCCCGACACTTGACACTTGATAATTTCTGGTTCACACCGATTGCTCTCTGTTTTTCATTATCTCACGTGTTGCTGTTTTCCAAATTGCTGCCTTCATGTCTTCACTCAGATGTGCTGGGTATTTGCAGAGTTGCCATCGCCCTGATTGTGGCCTTTTGGTACTCAAGAATTTTGGTTCTTAAGAGCTGGAAGGTTATATTTGTAAAAGCCTCTTTATTTTCTGCTGGGTACAACTCCTGTCCTTGCAGAGTAAAATTATTCTCTAGCCAGTAGCTGTAGGGTTCAAATCTATACCATTTAAGTGTGTGTGGCAAATAGGATGTGTATCTGAAGTGGGAGCAGTCACCCAGAGTAGTACTACTTACACTGTCAGCTGGCCGTATGAAAGCTGCCCTGTATGCGAAACAAGTATTGTGAAGGTGCTGCCCTCTGTTTAGCCTTTATGTTTGAACTTTGTCTGGGATCTTACAAAGCCTGGAATGAAGCATCAAAAACGCTTTGGCAGTTCTGAAGCTGAGCCAGCTTCGAGAGATACTCGCTTACCTGCCATGCATCTAATAAGAAAACTGTATGTTTTGTTTGGTTTTGAGGAATTCTTCAACTAAAAAAGAAAAGTCGCAAGTCTCATGTCATGTTCACACTACTCCACTGACTATTGTTTCTTCTGATAATAACAGCATACGAGGCCTAGGATTTAGATGAGATCTGACTGTAACTGAACTGTTAATTTCAAGAATTTTAAGAAATTAAAGATGGGTGCTAAAAAAGTAATTTTAATATTGCGCCAGTGTGAATGAGATTAAAACCAGGGCTCTCTAAATCCAGAAAATTCTCTCATGCAGAACCTATTCATTATCAGTGACACAAGACCTACTTTAGAAGATGTCAGCTGGGAGGGAGTTTTAGCCAATACGGCTTTTCGGAAATTACTTTTTGGTCCCATAAGTTTTCTGGATTGAAACAGTAATACAGACTCGTAGGAAAAAGTACTTTTCTCTCCTGGCTTTTCTTGAAAGTCCTATATGCTCTAGCGGGAGATCCACACACATGCCGTTATATCTTGAGTTCAGATTCATTTTGGAGTTTGATCTTTGGTATTCCACTAAAAGCTTTTAAAATCTTAATGGTGAAAGCTGAACTGTGAAATATTAATTATGTTCATCATTATTTGAGCATATTGAAGGAATTTAAAAGGAAAGAAAGGGATTTTTGCAGCCTAGAGCACAAACTTTTTAACATTATTTTCTTGTCAGTGCAGTGGTTGTCCCAGTATTACAACTGGGATTTGAATAAAACTAAAATTTCCCCGGTGTTTGCACTGAACATAGTGAATAGTGTTAAATCTTGAATTTGTTATGTAGCTGGGTTCTGCTGCACAATAGTGCCTGAGATAATTGTTGGGGCAAGCAGGGCAACTATGCTTTTGCTTTCATCTCACCACCCTGTTATGCATGTTTAAAGGCACACACTGAGAACTGCTTCTGAATGCTACCGTTTCATTTGTCAAAAACATTTTTGTGCTTGTTTAAAGTTAAATACCGTATTTAAACATTAATGCCAGCATATACACCTGTAAAGAGACATGTTAGTAGGAAAGGAAACTATTTATTTAAAAATGTCTTAAGAGTACAGTATAGAAAATTTAAACAATAAATGCACAGGAAATCATCAAGGTTTAAGGCACATTTCTTTGTACATAGAGGATTTCATGGCCAAGTACTTGTTTTTAATCATGCAAAACAGAGTACAGAGAACTTTGTGTTAACTTTTTAAAATCGTGTATTAATTCCTTGCTGGTATCTTTTCACTAGACTAAAGCTTAGGATAAGTTGAATTCTTGAAAAAAAAATAAGTTGTTGTCTTCTTGTTTATATAGTAATTGCACTGAAACCCACATCTTGCCCTTCAAAAGCCATAGTAATCTTACTTTCTGTAAGCAGGCTATTAAAAAAAAAAAAAAGTAGGTTTTCCTCATTCCTTAGCAGATACATTTATCACCTATGGTAGCCCAATGGCCCTTCCATTCAACTCTGCATAGATTTCACTGCTGTCTCTGAACAACCCACAAGTCTGCTTTTCATTTAACCTAGTGATAAAGAACCCAATGAATGGTATGTGCATAAATTTTTAAGTATACTTTAACAAAGATAAAGCTATGTTTTTGCTATACCATATAATTTACAATTTTATTTTAATCCTTCACTTTTTTCTATCTCTGTCTTCATGTCCCTTCTCATCTAGAAGCCTGATAAAAGCTTTTTGAAGTCAATGGAAGTCTTTCGAAAAAATCCAGTGAACTCTGACTAGGTGTCATAGACTGTAACCTTTTCTACACAGGTCTTCAGCAAGCTGCTTCCATCTACACAAAGCTGCTCAGATGGTGCAAAGCAGCTGGAAAGTTGCTTGGTTGGTGAACCTAAGGTGTCACCTACCATGGTGGCATGTTCTTGGATACGGTGTGCAAACAAAGAGCACCAAACTGTATATATTAGGAATGTGCTTAAATAGTAGTAGCAGCAAAATACTTACTGAGTGGTGTGGTTTGATTTTCTTTTAATAGGTAAATTAAACTTTATTTCCACAGGGTACTTTTTTAGAGAGTCTTGGCACCTTCTTATAAAAACTATTAATGTTGATGTGAAGTGAACAGAGTGGACTAGGGAACGTTTGTGTTTTTCCCTTTTTAAATTTTTCATAGGAAATCTGAAGGAATTGTTTGTTTGATATGGCTTAAATCATCTTGGACTAATTCAGTCTTTTGGGGAAGCTTTTTTACTAGTAGCATACGCTGGAGGTAAGCAAATTTTCAGAGTTGAATTTTATGCAAACATTTTGTTTGTCTTCATGTTCTTGGTTCTGTATCCTAATTACAGGAGATAAAATATGTACACATTCCTGCTTTCTTGAGTCTGGGTAATGTTAGGGAAAGCAGCTACAAAATATAACAGATTTTTCATATACTTTTGAGAGCAAACAGAATACTGGATTAAAATTTCATTGCTGGTTCTTTCCAGTTAATACATTGTTGCCAGTTTATACAGCATTACTGCGTCAAGCAAAATGTCAGATCGATTTCTGTATTCTTTGTATAACTGTTGCAGAGATTATTGGAGCTTCAGGCTTCATAAGTAGATTATTTTCCTGATGGCTACCCAAGAATGTAAGAAGGATGTGGGTTCTACAAATACAGTCCCACTCAAAATGGTACTCAATACTTGTTTAAAGCACAGGTTCAAGAGGATCATGGATTCATATGCTCTCCACGTGTTTCTCAATACCCACATAAACTCAAGGAAATGGGACTACAGTAATTTTGTTTTCTCCATTTTTTGCAGTCTCAGGGCTGAGACTCAGAGCTATTACAGATCAGGTCTCATGTTACTGCCATAACATATTGTTGTTATGAGATATGTAAATTGTATCAGGAAGGTTTTTGTATATGAGGCACTTGACACACTTGTCACTGCTTCAAAACAGTAACAGAAGTTGAACAGAAAGTAAAGCAAAACACAGTTACCCCAATCAACTGATGTTGTATTGTGAATGTGTGGCAGTAAATAAGTTCTTCCTGGGTGGCATGATAAGATTTTTCTTTTTATGAGAGACGATGTAGGTCAACTCCTTGGACAATAGATAAAGTTAGTTTCTTTCTGTCTGCTTACCTGACATCTTTGGTAATATTGGATTTCAGTTCCCCCCAAAATACTGAGTACATATTTCTCAATCTATCGCTTAAGGAGGATTATTTTCCAGAACAGGACATGCTTAATTAAAGGATGTAATTTTCTAGTGCTGCTGAAATTGATGACTTGATGGTCCATGATGTTCTTCCTGAAGATCTGACATGCCTTGGGCAGTCTACTGTCCTCCTCTGGTTCTTTCAAATCTCGGATTTTTTTATTCTACATGCCTTTTAGCAATTCCTCTTTACCTCATTCCCCTTTTCCCTATGTTATGTATCAGTAAGCTCTGCAAAAATAAATTCAACTGCTGTCTCTGTGGGCAAGGTTCATGTGGGCATGTGATTTGTCTTTCTAATGTCTTTGATAGCATAAGTAGGTAATTTTATTTAAAGTATTATTAAAAGGAAAATATTTCTGTTCCATAAGTGTTGTCAGTGATGGGAATTATAAGCATGAGGCTCCCAGTTGAACTTCTTGTAATTAGAGGGGCAGAGATTCCCCTGTAATTCCCTTAACATCTGGTGCATCATCTGAATACATAGATGGGCAATTAGGAATTGAAGTATAGTTTCAAAGTGCAAAATCTGAATCCAGAAGGTATTTATAAATAACGTAGAGCCAATTAACTTAAAAATTTATTTTTATGTGCTTTTTCTATTGGGCATTGATCATGCCATTTACATGTGTGATACATTCAAGAAAGTGTGGTTATTCCTTTCTCTGTCACCATCGAGAAGTTAGGGGAAGAAAAAAGACCGTATAAACCTGTTCCGTATAATATGCCTGTCTCAAACAGAAAACAAATTTACTTGTTCTGTTCAACATACATCTCCTATAGTACTCAAAAGGTTTTTAGAATACTGTGGGATTCAGTTTCAGATGTTTGGAACTCAAGCTGAATTACGCAAAATGGAAATTGAAATAGCGACAAGTTATTTGCTTTCACCTAAATTTCCTTGAAGTTAATTGTCAGTATCAGCACAGAGCTTCTCAGCATTAACCTCTTTGATATGAGTCTAATATTTTCCATTTGTTTCAGCCTGTTCTCTGTTCTTTGAAGCCAGCTATTCTGAAAAACTAGAAAAAGCATTTCAGTATTGGTATTCATCTGTAAAAAATTAAGTGAAGGTACTTTAATGGACAGAATATGCAGACCAGACATTACTCCAAAGCAGTATCTTCCAAAGGAGGTTATAAGGGGGTTGTGTCCCAAGAGGCAAGTCTCTGAATCTCCAGAATGCAGGGGCACAGCCGCTGCATTGATCGCACTCATCTTGATGAAGGTGGTCCCAGATTCTCCCTTGTTAGCTTCATCCTCCAAGTAGACAAAGGAAAGAGCCATTGTGCTCTTCCTAAGGCTGAACCTACACTGCCTTGTCCCAGCTGGCTGATCATTGCTGGGATGGGGAGGAAGAGTGCAAGATTTTCTACTTGCAATGCTGCAACCAGGAAAATCCTTCTTAAGGTATTTGACTTCTCACATGCCATTTGAACCTAACCGGCACCAGTGATGAGACTGAACTTTCCAAGTTCAGCCACGTTTCTGCCCATTACTCTGGCTTGTGCCCATCTTACTCAGCGTGTATTTCACTTTGTTTTGTAGGAAATGGTTAGCAGCGATCGCATGAGCCTTATCTGGGAAAGAAATAGCTCTGAAGTTAGGCAGCTGCTTTTCCTGATATTACAGAGGTTTATGACATTTCTTTGTGATTGCAGGAAGGGAATGAATAATATATTCTTACCATTCCCAGATGGCAAAGCTTTCTCACTTCTCAAAGGTGTTGTCCGTTGTTCAGCCTCAGCCTCTACCTAGTACGGCACTTTAAGAAGCCTTCCCTAATGACGGTCTGTAGCATCCACTGTGTTGCCTAGTTTTGATATGTTGATATAATTTGGGGAATTATGAAGTCCATAACTTCCCAAGACAGCCATCGTGCTTATGAACCCTGCAGATTCAAACTATGAATCAGTCAGCTGCCTCTTGCTGGAAGACTTTAAAGGTCAAACTGTAACATAAATCTCTTGCACTGATCCTTGATTTGCAACATCTCCAAGGTCTCCCTGTGAAGCCTCAACTTCTTCAGGGACCTGAAATGCTAATCGTACTAAGGTATGTTGCAAAAGAGCATTGATTCAATGGAGGAACTTAATTTATGACTAAAGCTACCATTTTTGCATTATGGATGGGTATTTTTATCTCATGTATGGAAAGTTACCTTTTGGAAAATGTAGAGACTTTCTGTTTATAATGAAATCCCTGTGCTTCTGAGTTATGATTAGCATAAGATAATTGCACCCTTTGTGTGTTAAACGTGTGTTGTCAGTCATGATGTTATTTTTGCACAGAGAATGACAAACTTGGTAATATATCTTTCCTCTCTACTTAATTTGACAGTTATGAAATGTAATGCCTTTTGGCACTGACCATGTAACAGCATAACTGAAATTATATTTTGTTCAGAATGGAGTATACAGGAGTATTGGGTAGAATGAATGCATCCATTGATCTTTCCTCCTGCATTCTGCTAAATGAGCCAGAGAGGTTCAAAGAATTGTTGTTCTCCGAGACATGGATTGCATTTGTAACTGTGTGATGAGTACTGTTTGAAGAACAAACACACGAAGAACAGCCTTTTTTAAGATTGTCATATGTATCCCCTCAGCTGTATATATCTATCTACATCACTTTGATCTTGTCCCGGCATAGTGAACAAATTAAGCTTCTTCATGTAATCAGGCAGTTCAAACAATAATAGCCTACTTCAAAATCAGGCCTATGGTTCACTTGAAAGATTTGTGGAGCTTTCTTCTAATTCAGGTAGTAAATTTTGAATGTTTATATTCAATAAGATTACAATGCATAGTTCATCGTAGTTATCATGACTGGAACACGTCACAATACCTTTTATTAAATTTGGTCAATGTGAGGCATCAGATAACAACAACAATAATAAAGTAAGTTATATGCTAGCACAGTCATAAGCAGTGATCAAGCTGTTGGGAGGGAGACTGCAAGTGCAGCTGATATCCTTTATTCTAGCCTGTCACTGACAGGTTAGAAATTCCTTTTGGATTCAGTTCATCTTAGCAAAAGGTCTAGGGGATAATTTAAGATGAGATCCAAAGATTTTCTCTGCTGAGTAATGTAGTTTCTAGGACAGAAGTTTAAAGAGTATTTTTAAAAAACAAATGTGCACCAGTTAATCTGTCTGCAGTTACTTAATTAGGTTGTGATCTTTTCTGCAGATTCAAGGATTAGCATAAAGGAAATACTTGCCAAATCAGTACATCCGTAGGTGGAAGATATTCTTCTCCTTTGCATACCACATTCAATAACTCAGTCATCAATTTTTTTTGTGGCAATTATTTACTTGTGCGGTTTGGCTTTTCTTAGATTTTCAGCAGTTATCCCCTAATTTCAAGCTGCTCCATGACTAAATGGCATTGGCATCACTTGTTTGCCGTGTCATGAAATTGCCACCAGGCTTTCTTTATTGTGGTACAGTGTGTAAGTAATGATGAAGCTCTTACCAAGGACAACTTATGTGCTTCATGAGTTCTGTGAGTAGAAGTGATTGAGGTTGTATTCAACAGCTTTCATTTCTGTTTTGGGTACCTGCTTTACCTTCCTTTATGCAGGCTTGCCTGGCGAATGTCCTGGCCGAGTGTAATAATATAAGCAGCTTTCGTGGTGCTCTAGTGCTTCTTGTTATTGTCTGCAGAATGAAATCATATAAAAAAGGATCATTTTTTTGAAACGCAACAACCACACTTCTTTGGGCAACCCAGCTGGCACACCCTTTTGAGGATATCAAAGGACAGTGTGTATGGGCAAACACCCTTCATGTGGGAAGAAATCAAGATTGTCACAGAGTTACACGGGCAGAAAATCGAGAGAAAGGGAGGCGGACGCAGTCATCACTTCTTGTAACGCTGATCCTTGTTAGACAAATACCGATTCCTACTAAGGTTCCTGGGAGGGCTCCAGGTCATTACCCTGTTGTGGAGCTTCAGCCAACATCAAGTGGCTGGAGGGTTCGGGAAACCTTTTTGTCGTCATCCGTCCTCATCTACTGGTCTTACTACGGCTCTGCAAAATAGCCATGTGGCAATGATCTTTAAGACTGAACAGGCATTTCACCAGGGAGTAAAAGGGAAGGCCTCTGAAGCATGAGAGAAACATATCTTGCATTTCTGTGTACCTCTTGGAACCTTTCCAGAATTTAGACAGGTGTCTATGGAGCCTGGTGATCAATCTTTCTACTTTCATTTATGGTTTGTTACTTCCTGTATTAATTTCCCTTGGCTGCACTCTAAAGCATGTTTATCATACTGCCCTTTCAAAAGCTTATAGTAGAGTCTGTAAGGCACTTACATTCGCATGATAAAAGAATCATTGTTAAAAATCATATTCTGTATATTGTTCTCATGATATTTTAGTGATTTGGCAAATCATTTTTATAGGTAATCAGACACGACAGCTTGCAAATGGATTGATAGCTGTTTGAAACAACTGATACTGAGAAAGCCTAAATTAGATCAGATGTATTAGGGTGGATTAGGATCAAAGCCCAGACAGACCATAAGTATATGTAAGACAATCACTGGGTAAGGAAATTTCTAATGAAGAATGTATCACATCAGTTTTGATGGTTTATCAGTTCAAATGGCTTGCAGAATTCTTGAATGGGTTTGTTACTTGGAAGCTCTGGTAGAATTCTCTGGTAAAATAGTGTTCAGTGTATGGATAGCTTGTAAACTCAATATGGCACAATTTAAACTGTCTAATTAAATGAATTGGTTGATGTTGCTGCTTCTACAGTGGCAGATAGCTTCTGTAATTAACCTAAACATGGAAATGAAGATGATTCCGTGGAATATAATTTTTAATGTAATTAAGACAAGAAAGGATGGTGGTGAAGGAGTAAATTCCCACAGTTACCATGACTTCTTTCAGGCCAAATACAGTCCAGAAAAGCAGAGACTTTAGTATTAGCTTTACCTACAATCATTTTTCAAGGAACACTCATCACTTTCTGCAGATAGGGTGCTTGCTTAATAATCTTCTGCATAATAAAAGTCCAAGAACCATCTAGGGCAAACAAGTGGCAAGGAAGTTTTTCAGTTCCTTTTTTTGATGAAGATTTTTTTTCTGGCACAGAACTGGTTAGTCAAAAATTAATTTTTCTGCTTGTTCAAATTAATGTGAAAAAAGACTGAAGAGCTCACTCTTACCTTCCCTCAGGGACATGTTCCAGGTTTTTAATATTATTTTTTGTTGTTGTTAACTTCAGTACTCTGATGTTGCTTTATTCTGTCTGTCTTTTTTTCTCTCTGCTTTCTCTTTTTTTTTCTCTGAGTCTTTCCAGACAAAGAGACTTTTGTGAAATAATTACTAGCAAACTCCTATTTCCCATCTGTCTTGTATATACCTTTGCTGGACCATAGGTCTGATTTCAGGGTAGTTTATTGTTGTTTGAGCTGCCTGGTTACATGAAGAAGTTTAATTTGTTCTCAAATTAAATGAGGAGTAAGAGTTAGGCTTAACTTATAACAAGCAGAGTATGTAAGACTGTGTATGTGGATGATCTCTAATACATTTTGTTGTATCTCTGTAATGATATAAAGTTGCTCTCAGGAACAACTGGAAATTCCTTGGATGGTGGCAAGGAGTGTCTTTGTGCCTTCATGGCACAAATCCTTCTACAGTGGCTCTGCCTCAGTCCCTGCACCATCTCCCCTTCTTGAACCCTCCACTTTTAAACTTTCCATCTGTTTCTAAAAAGGGGACTGTTTCTAAATACAATGTGTCCTGGCTAGACTGCAGTTATTTGTGACTGAGACTGTTAGAAAAATGACAAAAATTAGACAAACCTGTGATACAAAACTTCTTTTCTTACTGTTTTTCTCCTGATTGTACTGTTAAATGCAACTCCCCTCTACCAACAAAACTGGTTTATGTAGAAATGCAGTGATGATGGCTTGTTGCAAATGCCAAGTTCCCTTTAGCCAAAGTAAAAGTTTTTGGGCTTCATGTGAACTCTTCTGTACTTGAAAACATTTACTGTCTCTGGAGCAGCAGTAAGTTTGCTTGAGAGCTGCTTTTGCCATCTGATGTCTTGCAGTGTGTGCATATATTGGAAAAACTCCAAGAACTGGGAAGGCCTAGTTGATGGAAAACACCTTCCCAGCCATGCAGGCTGAACCATGTTCCTCCACGCTAATACTTACAGCAAATTGGAGCATGGCTTTTGTGTTCCAATGAGCTACGCTGGCATGAATGAACACTCTGTTATGATGACTTCCACCGGATAAATAGTTTTAGTATAGAATCACGTAATGCAGCAAAGCATGTTATTGTGAGGCTTTGAGGACATTTTTTCACTTGAGTTAGTGGCTTCAAGAAAGAGAAAGACTATAAAGATATAGTGTAAATGACAAATTTTAACAGAAGGTTGCAATACTTGATTTAGGTGGAGGATGACTGGGTATGGGCAAAGATTACTAATTCATGATAAAAACAGGCCAAAGCAAAGCAACTAAGGCAAAGAACATGAGTAAAAACACTGAAGTCACAAATGAAGTAACGCTCTTTCCTGATCAAGAAAATGGCAGCAGATCAGGGTGGGTTTTTTTATAAAACGTACGTAGTTTTTGTTATATTGAGAATACACTGCAACCCTCCAGTCCTGGAGTGGGAGCTGGGAAGGGTGGGCAAGCGAATGTGAAGGTGGGGTACGACTTTTGGTCTGCTGCACAGACTCGCCTCATGTTTCACTGTAGGTACTGGCTCATCATTCTCATATTACAAATCTTTTAGTCAACTTCCAGGCCTCTTGGCATTTGGGAGGATGAAAAGATGAAATCCTCATAATTGGGTTAGATTTAAAAGCAGAGGACAAGGTAATTCAACCCACACACGCCAGCCCTCCACCACAAGCTATAATAATGAAAGTGGCTCCAATGAAATATGAACACCATTGTGGCTGTTCCTTTAACCCCCCCTGTCCAACCACATCAAACAGGAAAAAAAATCTTGAGTATAAGCAGTTTTATGTAGATTCATTAAGGCCTCAAAAATTTCTTGATAATAACTGAAATCAGGCATGAATTATAAAAGACCTATTAAATACCTATCTAAGGGCCGTGTAAAAGTCTTGATTATGGTGTGGTACCACTGCTTTAGATTTGTGCACTCAAAATGATCAGGTGTACTTTTTTTGTCAGCTAATTTTTGCTCTTTTGATAGTGCTTTTTTCTAACACCTACAATATTTTCCTGCTACTTGCATATGCTTAAAGTGTGATACTATACAGCAGCCACTTTTGACATGTTTTCTGCATTTTGCATTTAGATATTTTTTTTTTAAAAAGTGATTTTATAACTTGCTTACTCTTTGTTTTTATTTGTTTGTTCTTCAAAGTCAAGTCTAAGGTCTTTGAAATGCTGTCATGTCCTTAAAATGGAATTTATGTTATAATCAGACATTTGGGAGGTATTTGGGAGACCAGAATGATGCGTTTCTTTAGAAAGCCATTTCACCAATGGTTTGATGTTTCCCTAGACTTTCCTTTAGCTCAGATAAAAGTGGTTGCTTAGAGTAGGCCAAGAAAAATGACTTTTCCTGAAAAAAAGTGGGGTTTTTTTCTAGGTTGATAGCCTATGCTGTTATTTCAGCTCTTGAGACATTCAGGAGAGGAAGATCTACTAATTACATCAAAAGTAAAGAAAAAGAACTACTCCTCTTTTACATCTTCTAATTTTGTGATTTGTGCTTACAGTATTAATTTTATAGAAACAATTTCTAGAATTTTAAAAAAATTACTTTTAGGAACAGTAAGTCCATTTCTGAATTTTCAGTCTGAGGTTATTGCTGACTGTTTATTTATTTAAAGTTTCTTGGAAAATATTTTTGTGAGAACTAAGTTTTCTTGAGTCTAGTAGTATGCCTGCCTGCTGCTTGTCTGAGTAACGTGTTAGACCTTCTGTGCGTGCCAGCAAAGAAGGAAGATAAAAGAAGATTAGGGATTAATGGCAGCTGTTTTAGCTGGTCTGCTCAGAACAGCCACTTATTCCTTCTGAGCCAGAATGTTTGCTCATTACAAATACCAGACTGAGAATATTTGCTTGTTACGATGCAGCCTGATATTGTGGTACACACAAACAAAACCCCACCACCAACAACAAAAAATTACCAAAACCCTTTCTAAGTGCATCTATGTAAATTCAGGGGAAAATAAGATATCTGGGGCAGGGGAGAGTGTTATTTTGCTTTGTTATGTTTGGGGTTTTTTTCTTTTTTTTTTTTTTTTTTTTTTTAGTTTCTTGGAGCATGACTTCTCTGAAAAAATAACTCCTTGAGGCATAGTACAAGATTAATTTTGTTCAAAATAAAGACAAAAATTAAAACTGCCTAGTTCCCAACAAACTCTACATTCCCTGACCTGCTATCTGTCCCTTGCCCAAGAATTTTTGAACATTTTTTGGTGGGCAGGGCGTTGAGTACCCATTTGTGACTTTGCCATCACTTTATTTTTTAACTAAAGTTACAAATTAATTTAGATTTTTCCCCCTCCCTCTCATGTCCATTTTTAAGTTTTCCAACATTTGGAACTATTTTCCTTTTCATATATCTGTATATTTACTTTCTTTTTCTGAGCTGGTGGGTTTTTGTTCTTTCTTCCTTCTGTGCTTATCCAACTTTTCATTCCTTTTATTTCCTTCACTGTTTGTTCCCCTGAACTGCTTTCTATCTTTCTGATCCTTTTCAGTAAATTTTAGCTATCCAGCAAATCAAAACCAACTGCAAATATGCTTTTGTCCACAGGGCAGCTGCTGTAAAGAAACATCACTTGAAGGAATTGATAGAAACATTGCCAACCACCCAGGCTAAACCAAAGTCTGAGATGGTGGTCCAATGGACTGTTCACCAGAGCAAAAAGAAAGAAAGTGTTGTGCCATTTGGGTTATTAATCTACTGTTCTTTACTAACGTAGAACTGCTGAATATATATTTATGCTGTCTGTGAGGGTTACAGAAAGAAAATCTATGTTTTATAGCATGCAGGACCCATATGCCAAGCACATGGCCACCTTTTACCTCCTTGTATTAATCTAGTCTTTTCCCCCAAGACCTAATAGCACTTGGCATGACATCAACTCTTGCTTAAGAGTAATAAGATCAAGAAAGCAGTAACTAGGATAGTATTTTTAGGAAAACACTGAAAATGGAGGGATCTCTCTTCTGAAACTAGGGAAGTTCTTATGTGATTTTCTTTGACAAGAAAAAATATTCTGGCTTTGTTAGATTTTTGAAGCGTATGGTATGAGACATCCCTTGAAGACTTCCTACTTTGACCAGGAAAAGGCTTATGGACTGTGTAGTGAAAGAGTTACAGGCTTTATTGATTATAATATCTGATTGGAGTATCTCTGTTTGTCATAACTGTAGAACTGGCAACCATCTAATTTCATACTGGCCTGTTTTTAAGATATGATTTGTTGTAATTTTGTGTTCTATGTTTCTCTGAAAAATGCAAATGTAAAATACTTAATGTGAATGCTTAATTTTTCCAGAAATTGCCCCTGCCTATATATTCTTCCTAAAAATTGCAAAATGGGAAGTTGCAAGGTTTTACAGCTTCTGGTGTATATGCAAGTAATCTAATGAATTTTTAGTTTAGTTAGAAAATAGAGATATTTAAACATATATCTAAACATATGCCAGGAACACACTTTACAGAATAAAGTTCTTATGTTTGTTATTTTTAAAGTAGAAATACTAAATCCTCAAAATAAAGAGTGGGTTCCTTAGACTACACTTTATTATCTCTTAAAAACTACAGAAAATGTATTACCTTTAAAAAAAATTAACTGCCTCCTGCTCTAACCTTTTCCCAGTTCTGAAGTAAGGAATGGGTGAAGAAGTTGTGAGGCGGTAAGCAAGTGTTGATCCTTGGATTAATATGGTGCATAGTGCAAGTTCCTCAGCTATCCTAATTTTCATTGAACTCAAGCAGGTTGGGAACCTGCTGTTGGAAGTGCACCTACCAAGTGAGATGTATGTTTGGAAAGACAAAAAAATTGTCTAGGAGTATGAATGGGTATTTTTCTATTTGCATATTAAAAGACAGGGCCAAAGGGTGTTCCAGACATTTATCTTCTAGGACGCTGAGTTCTGTGACATCCCCAGTAATAGGAAATTATATGAGTCTACTTTAAGCTTACAGAGTGTTTGGGGTCTGCTTTTGGGATCATTTTGTTTAATGCAGGAGTACACAAAAAGCCAGGTATTGAGGTCAGTTGGATGCGATATACATACCACTGAAAAATGATGCATATCTTTAGCTCTCTTGCTCTCTGATCTTTCCTACTGATGATGAAAACAAAAGACATTTTCTAACGATTTGTGGCGGCTGCTTTGTACCATCAGCTCCAGCAGTCAGTCATCAGATCCTTTGACACATACTGTCCTGAGATTGCCAATGCTATAGGCGAACATATGCAATACGCTTTTTTTCCCCTCACAGTGTTTCCCAACAGTATGCTTTTTGCATGTATTGCACATGAAGGATAACAGTTTGGGGGGTGTTTTACTTTAGTTTTTCAGCAACGTTATGTTGTGACTAGTCTTGGGATAGTTACATTGCAGATTAACCTTCCTAAAGCCCTTCCTGCTCTGGCAGTAGGAGCGGATATTTCCAAAAGAAAGTATCTGTAGCATGCCTGAAGAATGATGAATATGTCTTTGCTAAACATCTATATATAATATAGTGTATTTAGCTACACATATAAGTGTGTTTTATATGTATGGAGGAGTAGGCTGTATGTGTTTTCTATATATGTAGGAGGGCTTTGAAGTGCAAACAGATGACAGAGGTGTTGGTACCTGTGACTGGAAACAGGTGTGTGGGTGTACCCATCACATCTGGGTTTTAGCTCTCTATGTAGCAGTTTGTCAGTAATTTCACACTTGAGAACTAGCTTTTGACTGCAGTTGTTGACTAGTAGGAAATTGGATGGTTTATCATGAATTTATTATTGAATTAAAGTTTTTTTATGTTGTGAGCCTTTTGATTGGTTTTGGTTTTAATCTAGCCTTAAGTCAGAGTTTCCCTTTGTTTCCAGTCCTTTGTTTCTAAGCTGATAAGTCTTTGTTAATTTGGACCACACTGTGTTCAGCTGTGTTTGTAAAAAATGGGGAAAAAAAAAACCCAAAACACTGAAGTCTGTCAAGAGATGAAGACCATGAAACAAATGGCCACCAGGAAGGGTGTCTATCAGAAATATAATGATCGTGCTGAAAAGCCTTTTTTTCAGCAGAAATAATGTCATTCATTGGGATGTTTCTTAAATTAAAAAGAAGCTTTTCGATTTTCTATAAGGGGTTTGTCACCAAGAAGCATGTGTGAACTGTGCTTTCAGAGGTCTTTTTCCAGCCTAGATGCAGCAACAGTGTCAGCCGAAGCAGCAGCCAAACAGCTAACTAGATTACTTTTTTTGATAATACTCCAGTTGGTAAATAGGTTTATGCTTCAGCTTGCAACTAAGGTGATTTTTCAGAAATCTGGGTTTTTTTCAATGCTTGTTTTCACAGTGAATGACTGCATTTTTCTTTGAAGACACAATTAATTCCAAGTTGTAACTATTTAAAATATCTTAAAATTGATTTCAGGCTCATAGGTTTTATGCAGCTGTAACCTCACTAATTACTGCAATTACTCACAATGTATGATCTAGAGTTGCTTCCAGTTAGCAGGAGAATCCTGTGCTGGACTTTGCCTTACACTTTTTGAGAGCCCGAGGCAACTCCCATAGAGATAATGTTAGTATAAGAATCTGCAACATTAAAGCAAATGAGAATTATGTGGTGATTTTGATTAGATGTCAACCAGGAACTAGTAGAGAATTAGATCCTTTAATCCAAAAGTTTCATTGCTAATTTTATCCAGTGCTGAATTAGTCTGTTGATCTGATATTGTCACCCTTCTGTAACAGAAGTGCATAATTGTAGGTCAAAATGTTATTTTTATTTTAGAAGAAAAATATTAACCAACAATTTTTAACAAATAAAACCCCAAATGCTAGCAAGATACAATTTTCTATTTTATTGAATTGTCTGTTTCAGTGAGTAGAGGTTTCTTAAGTATCTGAACTACACTTTTTTGCAACTTTCTGTTCATTGTGTGGAAAATTATCAGACAAGTGGAGAACAGAATCTTATTAGTTCTTGATGTGAGCAACTTTTTTCTTGTCTATTCTTATCTGGTCTATACCTTGTCAATTATCTATAAGCAATAAAGACTTTCTGAAATTAGATGTTATAATCTTCTATTACAAAGCATACTGTGTGCAGCATAAGACCTAATTTTGCTAGAAAAATAATTAATGAGCTGGAAGCTTATGGCTTCAAGACCAGTTGTTAGTTGATAACCTTTGTTGTGTGGAAACGCGGGATTTGCCAGATCACATAAGAATTTTACAGAATACTTCTAAAGAGTTAATTTTCCAAAACAGAAGAAAATTACAACCTAAATTTTGTTGGCTTTGCGCGTTTCAAATAGCATTACAGTCATAATTTGATTTTTTTCAGTTTTCTCTTGTGTAATACAGAATAACTAGTTTTTAAAATAATTTCCCTGAAAGCAAAGAATAGAAGCTTAGTCACCATTTCCAAATATTTTTGCACAATAAATCAATATATAATTCATGATATGATATCTTCTTTACGTGATACTACGTGTTGCCTGCACTTACTAGGAGATGCTAAATTCAGTTTGTGCTCATGTTTGACGTTGATAGGCACATACTAGCATTGTTAAAAAGAGTTAGTAATGCGAGACTACAATGTGACCCACCTAAAGCCTCCCAAAGAGTTATTTTCACTGCTTAATCCCACTCCTGACAGATAAAATCTTTGCAAAAGTAATCTTTGAGAGTTAATTAGGGAGCTGGTGTGCTAAGACACAGGCTGTGACCCCTGAACTAGCCTCCAGCCTCTTGGAAGGCATGTGCCGGTCAACTCTGGAAGGTCTGGGAGAGTGGACCATTGTGGTTCATGTGATATGCACTTCTGTCCCTCATATCTGCAGGTGAAAAAGCAGGCTGGCTTTGTCCTGAGGTTGTATAAATATACTTAAGCAATGACCTTAGGGAATTCTAGTTTTGTTTTGCAAACTATATGTAGTATTCAGGATAATTTTTCTGTTACACAGCGGGGAACACGTTAAAGAGCCAGCCGTTCCGACTGAACTGGGCTTGGATTTCACTGGAGAAGGAGAACTATGTCATAGATGAGAACTCCAAATTTCTGGAGGTGACCATCAGACGCAGAGGATATTTGCGAGAAACCTCTTTTATCAGTAAGTAAATCTTTAACATTTGAAGCTTCTTGCACCAGAAAAGGCAGTTGTTAAGGAGCTGTTCCATAGTTGCTTGTTCCTCTATTTACATAATAAATGTCAAATAATGAGAATAACAATGGTATCAACTTTTATTGCTCAGACAAGGTTATGTGTTTCATTTTCCACTGCAACTACCCAGAAATCTAAGTGAATATGTGTATTAGTAGAGGTAAGAATAAATCAATAAAATGAACTTCTGCTGTTTGCCCAGTGTCTTTTTTCCTGAAGTCACATGGCAGGCAACAAAACAGAAATTGGGATAGTCTGTGTTGTTTATTTTGGCAGGAGGATACATTTCATAACACATTATCTTTAGCTAAAAGTAAAAAAATAAGTTCTTGAAGTACCTGGTCTCTGCTCGCAGAACCAAGTTGTAGACAAGTTAGTTACAACTTCTCACTTTACAAGGGGCAGTATTATGCTGGCCTTTGAGCTACAAGAAAATCCGAAAGCTACTAGAAATTCTGGAAGGGTCATCTGCTAGCAGAGGTGGCAGGTGTAGAGCATGCTGAAGTTAAAAGTGTGCTGTCATGGGACAGCAGAGTACCCAATCGTGACAGCTCTGCAAAGTAAATAGGAATAATAGAAATCTTTGCACCAATGGAGTGACTCTTGGAGCATTGAGCAGAAAGGTCTTTTTCACCCTGATTCAATAAGAAAAAGAAAAATGGTTTAAAGTCTTAGGGTGTTTATCATTTAAACCCATGCATGACAATATTTGCTTTGCGCAACACAAATATATTGGGCTATTATCTTGAGTAGTAATTAAATCAGACATTTAAAACCCAAGCGATTGTGGAATAGAAAAACTGTGGGAATTTAGGAATTAAGTCATTTAGGAATATAGCCTTCCGAAGTTCTTTGCTAGCCATCAGTTTCTCCAACAAACACATAGGCCATTGACTTGAGAGAGATTAATCATTCTCAACTGCGGAAGTAAAGCGACTCCTAACTGCTGGTGTTGGACCTTAATAAAAAAAATGCTCATATATTTGAACGAATGCTGGATTGAAACCAGAAGCAGTAATGAATTTCAAAACCGCATTGTGAGTTACAGATCTTTGCTTCATTACATCCGCAGTTGGATTCTGCCAGTATGTGTGCACCTTTGATGAAACCAAACAAGAAACCTAGCTATAAAAATATGCAGGCTTAAAAATGTGTAAAAACTCTCTGTATTTAAAAAAATCTTTTCTTGAGTGCCTTCCTATGATATATTTTTATGTATGGTACAGTCTCACTTTAAAAAAAAAATTGAAAAAGAAGTAAAAAAATTGAGTGTTTGTTCCAGAAAAAATTGAAAAATAAGTAAAAAAATTGAGTGTTTGTGCCGGAAAATATGAATGAATCCTTATGTTAGTTGTAGCATCCTGCATGTGAGTTTTCACTGAAGCATCTTCACATTTCTGTATATTGTTTTTGCTCTTTCAAAACATTCATGGTTTGTCATCATTTCATGAACTCATGCTGCAGCAAAAGCCATCTGATCTGAATAGCAAAAAAAAAACCCCTTACTTTGAGTTAAATCCTCATCTGGTGCTTAACTTTGAACTAAATGCATTCATCTCCAGCCCTAGAATCTCTATGCAACTACTCTCTGTGTCTTTTATTAAGATGAGAATGTGCAGCCTTTCAAACCTTTACAATTAAAAGCTTCTGCTTGGATAATCCCCCAGCAGAGAGGATGGATATGTGACTAGGTATTGCAGTTTAGACTTGCATGAGGAAGAAAAAACGGGAGTGGGAGAGAAGGAGCAAGTTTGCATAGTGTGGTGGACCCAATAAACCTGGAGAACATTGTTCTGTCACACTGAGCTGCAATTCCCCGTCAAACGTCCAGTTATTTACTCACCTGGCTCAGAGAGCATCTGCAGAAGCAAGACTTGGAGAGATGGCAAAAGTCATTAGGGTTTATTTAATGTACGGGTGAAAGTGATAAAAGAACTTCACAGATCTTAAATGTGTATAAGTACAGCACAGACAGCAGTAACAGAAACTGTAATCGCAAAGTATTAAATATACAATGATTAATTTCTCTTGGAAAGAGATGAGTGGTCGGGTTGTTTTTTTGTGTTTTGGTTTTTGTTTTGGTTTTGGTTTTATGTGGGTGACTAAGTTATACCTTCAACAAAACCCTGAACACCTTAATTGACATAAATAAATTTCTTAACAGGCTGATACATCTTTTCTGAAGGTATAACTGGAAAACTAGTTCCACAAATTTTTATATAGATGGGAAAATTGACCCTGTTGAACAGTTCTATTCAGTCATATTTGATAAATAACCTCATACCTCAGTAACTATGATGGTTGCATAAGTTTTAAGTGCCCAGCAGGTGAAGTCAGTGGAATTTTTCATGCAAATACAATTCTTTATGCACATAAATGTTGGCAGGACCCTACCCTAATTACCTATTTTTTATGAGCTATATGACAATGTTAGAGAAAGTGCAATGTAACCATCCTTATTTTTTTTTTCTGAAGGTCAGTAACTGCCAGATTAACGTTTTAAAACTACTTTTTGTGGTGGTGGTTTTAATTCTTTTAAAATACTAAAATACACAGAGAATAATTCCTCTTAATTTTTATGAAGGTATTGGAACCAAAGATGGTACAGCAGTAAAGGATAAAGACTTCAAGGGTAAACCTCAGAAACAGGTCCAGTTCAATCCAGGACAGGTTTCAGCTACATGGCGAGTGAGGATATTTGTAGACCATGAATACGAGGCATCTGAAACATTCCAGATTTTTCTGTCTGATCCGGTTATGGCTGCCCTTGAGATTCCAGCAATAGCAACGGTTGAAATTGTGGATCCTGGTGATGGTATGTATCACTACTTGTTCTCTTAGAATTTGTGATTAGGTGCAGTACTGTTCACTTGTGGATCCTTTGAGTACCTGGATAACTCATCTGCCTTTACTCTTTTGTGGTTCAGCCCTGTCTTAAAGCTTCACCTGGCTGAGCAAGGAATTTGTATTTCTTACTAAATCTCTTCCCTGTCTAAATTCATACTCTGTATGTAATGTCATACAGGTGTTCAACCTTAGCACCCCCTTCTCTCATCATGTTTTTCTTCAGTATCTACAGTGTATATTCCTCAGCTGGAATACAGAGTAGAGGAAGATATAGGTGAACTGCTGATTCCTATTAGAAGATCTGGAGATGTCAGTCAAGAACTGATGGTCATTTGTTCTACACACCAAGGTATGTTATCTAGCTAGGTAACAGATTATTCAGCATAATGTTCACATTTAGGTAAGTAAGACAGTAAATGCAGTTGTTGTTAGTCAGCAAGTATTGCCAGTAACTTCAGTAGCTGTAACAAGTGATTTTTGCAGGCAACCTATGTGTGTCTAGTTCTCTGCTTAAAGAGTGTTTTAAAGCCCAGAATGTAAGAATATGTGTGTGTGCGTGCACATATATACACACACGTATGTATACATACATATATGCATATATATGTGTATACTTTTTTTCAAAGAGGCACCGTTTTTTTCCTGCAGCTTTCCCTGCTGAAGAGAAAATGCCTGTGCCTGCAGTGATTGTTTAGAGGGGAAAAGGATTCTTTGAAAAAGGATTCTGACTGAAAAAACTGTTTTTCTTATAGAAGTCTTCTATCATCTAGTCATAGCTTGAGATACCAGCATTCTGTATGGTTCATGGGCAGGGAAAATGGGGGATCATCCTCAGTTCTGTGACTTACTTAAACGTCTGGTTCAGAAAATCCTTTTAACGTCTTTTGTTTCTATTTTACCCTTACCTGTAAGAGTCAGCCTGAGTGGCTGGCAGGAATCTTCAGTGTGTCAGGCATTCAGAGGTCATTTGTTCCTTCATCAGTGAGTTATAAGGGCTTGACAGAATTTTCCCTCTTTTGTTGTGTATTGATGCACAGAAAATCTTACCAAGTTACTTAAGGCTTTTTGTCCTTGTAGGCTGTCAACCTGTCTGGCCTTAATAATGCTAACCATTTACCCAAATACACATTTGCTGTAATTGTTGTCATTATTTGTGTTTTTCATAAACATGTTGCAGTAAAATATTTTTTCTTGAAGTTTTAAATGTGATAAGCATGGTAAACATGACACTGTCTCTCATTTAATCTTTCTCAGCCTGCTTATTAAGTGTCTGACACATTACTAACCCCTGTCTGCAGCAAAACAAAGTAGTCAGTGCATGTTGTGTGTACTTGTGACCTCTGAAAATCAGGCCACCTAAGGTACTCAGAGTTATTTAGGTTAGAAGGGACCTTGAGAGGTCCCCAGTTAGATCTGCTCCTCAAAGCAGCTGTGAGGTGGGAATGGGTTGCTCAGGCTTTTGCCCCTGAAAATCCCTGCAGACCCAGGGCCAGGCCACTGAGGAAATCCACTTGTAACTGGCCTTCAGGTGGAGTACAAACTATTAACCACCACCCTTTGATCCTGATGATCTAGCCAGTTTTCACCCAGCTAACAGTCCACCCAACCAGACAGTAACATCTCAATTGGCTACAAGGATGCTGGTGGTGCAAATCCACAACAGTTCTTAGGTTCATATTGCACATAAGCCTTACTTTTTTTTTTTTTAACAAGTATTTCACACAAATAAACACAGCAGAAGTAAGAGGGAGGGATTCCCCCCACCCCACTTCTAAGAATCACACAATGAGGTAAATGTGAAGTTCAAATTCACATTCATTTGTTCAGGACCTCATCCTAAGGTCCCAGTGATTTTCATAGGCATTCTGATCCATGAAAGAATAACATGTAGAAGTGAAAAAGGAAAACATCTTGCCATTTTTCAGTGCAAATGTTATGAAATGTGGTCAGTCGTGTGTGATGTTAAATTGGGTGTGGCTCCATGTCCTCATCTTTCAACAGCAAAACCTATTTGGGGGTTTGCCCCTTGTCTCACCTAGCTGCTCTTGCACTCTTCTCTCACAAAATTGCTTTTTATTGTGACCGTTCAATTGATGATGGGGCTGTGCTTTACATAATTCATATCAAAGCGTATTTTTGAGAGGTTTTTTTGTTTGTTTTAATCAGTTGACTCACTTCTCACCTGGTTGAAGTGCAGCCCCACAAAAAAAGTTGAGTCAGGATAACTGGAAAGAATAGTGAATTGGGAGCAGGAATGGTTTCATGAGGGTGCTAAGTGATAATAAGAGCCCTCTGAGCCACTTTGCTTCTGGAGAAGTTGTGATTATAAACAGGAAGAATTTCTCGTGTTTAACTTGTTACCAAAGCACATTTATTAGCCAGTTCCAGCATAAACCCCTTTTTCTGCGTTTGTTTCATTTAAAGGGCTGTTGTTGTTCTGCTTCTTTAAAGTCTTGAATCCCTGTAATTCATTTTTTACACTCTCTTCTCATAGATTCTGCTACTGGCACAGTACCATCCACTGTTTTGTCTTATTCTGACTACATCTCACGTCCTGAAGATCATAGCAGCATTGTTCATTTTAATAAGGATGAGACTGAGAAAATGTGTCGTATTATCATTATTGATGATTCTCTCTATGAGGAAGATGAGACCTTCAATATTTCTCTGAGCATGCCAGTGGGTGGCCAAATTGGCACTGAATTCCCGAGCACTAAAGTAATAATCTTGGCTGACACAGATGATGGTAAGTATGAAGAAGCAATTTTGTTTTGCTGGGACTTTCCTCTTTGGAAGTTTTACTGATGAAATCTCTTCCACTGCGTTATTGTTTTTTAAACAGCTGAAAGCATGGGTCCAGGATTTGCTTACTCAGTAGAAAAACTGGCAGAAAATACATGAACTACGTTTAACATACAGTGTAAATATGTACCATGCTCTTTGGCTTACACTGTTTTGTTATTGCAGTAGGAATTGAGGATTAGATTTTATTGTCTTTACTGGCATAGGACTAGATGACTGTTTTATTACAGATCTGAAGTAGATCTGTGAGGATTAGTCTTACTGTTACTGCAGCAGTCTGTGATTACAGTAGTTTACACAGGTATAGGATTAATTTTGTGACAATATTATAGATGAAAAAGTTTGTATATGATCACATAGAGAGTAGAAATAGTTAATAGAGGCTAATTTGTCATGCACAGTAATTTCCAGTGCATTTTTAAGGCAAGTCTTCCTTTTTTTTGTCATAAACTTGGAGACATAAAATTCAATTCAAGAATTGATACTATTAGACAGAAGTAGAAGAAAAGCCATGTACTTTATTGTCATACTTCTATTTGTTCTTTTAGTCCCTGTCTACATCTTTCTTGCTAATCCAATATTGTGAATATAATTATGCTAAATAAGGCAGGAGTTTTGTACTGTAATTAGACAAACCCATGATGTACAGTAGTGGTCAGGTTTGGTATTTAAGCTACGCTAAGCTGATTCTTTGGAGCTTTTGATTCACTTCATAAATAATGAGAATTTGGGGGCTGATTTCTGTGTCATGCAATAAAAAAAGTAATTATCATTCTGTTATATGAAGAAAAGTAAGAAGCTAAAGATCCAGGAGAATATTTCTATTAGCTACTGTTTATTTCTGCCCTTTTGTATGTCAAAACAGTCAAATTGATGAGAGGAAAAATGTTGTTTTCTCAAATGGACCGTGAGTGGGCCGAAATAATCATTGGTGTAATTTCTCTGAGGCCAAAGGATTTACATGAGAAGTGAATTTGCCATAAGAATGAAGTTAATAAGAGTTATCACAGTCTTCAGCTCGATGAGATTTGTTGAAAGGCTTCTTTATCTTTTTCAGAGAATAGGAAGGGAAAAGGAATTAAGCCATTGTGTCAAGGAAAGAGTTGTTCTCTTTATCAGATTCAATAACCAGATTTTTATTTTCATGGAAAACAAAATTATTTATTATCAGGAGATAAAAACTGCTTTCTATGCGCTGTAATGCCTCTAACAACAAGGGCCAGAGAACCCTACAAGGAGAAAAAGGAAGAAATTGAGAGACAAAAATAATATTTAAAACATATATTAATAGAATTATTTGTAGCATTAAGGGATAATAGCAATCCTGTGTTAGCCAGCCCTAGAAAAAAGAAAAGGAAAATGCAAAATTTTATTATTAAGAACTCATAGTGTTCCAAAACTACTTGTATGGGTAAGTGACTATACACAGCATAAATTAACATTGGTTGAGGCCATGATTAGCTTTAATATAAATGAACCTGGAGCATGATACACGGTTTTTGCATTTATGGGCTTTTTTATATAACAAATTTTTACAGAAATGTATGTAATATTGGCACTACTTCCAGAATTTTACAGTTTTATGAACTGTTTAACAGTTCAAATAAAAAGTAGGTAACCCTGCAGCAAAGTACTAGGCATAGTCCTTCATGTGTAATGGCAAGCTCTGAGGTCTGAACCCCTTTATTTGTAAGTACAGATGATAAAAACACCTGGGATTGAGTAAAGGGCAATATAGCAGATAAGCTTGAATAATTACATCATAAGTGCTGAAATACCTACAGAGGTATTAGGCTACATCAGTGCAGTCAGTGGAGTTTTTGCCGACATCAAGATAAGGCCTTTTGGCAGTGTAGAGAAGTGCAGCTCTGACCACATACAGATAATATGCAGTATGAATATGTTCCTTGCTATAGCAAGCAACACAGGAAATACTCCTCACTTTTTCTAAATAAAAGTAATTTGGGAATGATTACTCTGCTCTTTTGTTTAGCCACGATGAGATTTTGTGAATACTTCCTGACAATACACATAAAAGCCAAACACCTTGTGCTAATTTTATTCACAGTGTTTCGCATCTCACAATGATCAAATACAAATAAAGCAGGTTATTGCTTGGTATTAGTATTGGTAGTGCTTAACATTAGTAAGATTTGAAGTAACAAATACATTTCCGGTCAACAATTGAAAAAAAAAAAAAAAAGACAACATTTAGGAGAGAAAAGGCTTGAGTTTCTTAGGCCAAAGAAAGCTGTGTGTAAGTGCCACAACTTTAATGTCAATCATTTTGGTGCTGCTGCATGTCAGTGAAAGTTGAAGAATATGTTAAGTGACCTGAAATGTTTTTAGTTGCATTAAGCTGTACAGCAAGAAGGAAAGCCACTTAAAGTGTCATCAAGGAAAGTAGTCAGGTAAGTTGTTAGAGTTTCTGTTAGTGGAATTACCACTGTCTAAATATTTGTAGAGGGAAGTTCACAAAGTATATAACATATTTCAGAAAAAACATTCTATCAGTAAAGATAATGTCACCATAAGGTGAGATAAATACCAGACGGTCAAACATTACTAAATTCTCTTAGTCACTATTCTCATTTTGAAAGTCTAATACCAGTGCACAGGCAGGAATGGAGATTATTTTTGTCTTGCTGGCTGTTCTTTTGACATGTCTCATGAGATCTTCATAAAACTTGTGAGATCGCTGGTATCCACAGTGCTATGTGTGTGAGGATGAAGGAGAAAGCAGTTTCTTGGGTTTATTATTTCAGGGTTTTAGGTTTCTTGCACATATTCTGCTTAGATCTCCCTCTCTGAAGGGGCCCTACCTTGCTGCATTTTTAAATAAATGGCCTTATACTGGAGAATAAAGCACACATTACAGTGAAATTTTTTCTGTTAAATGCATGAAAAATTTCAGTATTAGTTCTGTACATAGGCCTATTTTCATCTCTTAGATTACAACTGTAGAAACTTATCCCTATTTAGCGTCTAAAGCATTCACATTTCCACCGTGTCTGCTCAGGTGTGATATGGTTTGTGCATTATACAGAGGAAGGCATTGATCAAAGCTTGAAGTATGTTTTGAGAGACATATGCCCAGGATTCCTTAAAGAGAAAACAGTTTATAAAAAGAAAGTCCCAAAGTTTTGTTGTCAATGTCAAGGAGAGGCCTGCCACAGACTGCCTCAAGTAAAGACCTAGAGCTCCTCACGGAGTCATGTTACATGCACGTAAAAAACAGAAATAACTCATTATTAAGTCTCAAGAGTCTTCAGAGTCACCAGTTTCATATAGCTTAGTGCATGAAAAAGTTTAAAACTTAAGTATCTCGAAAACTAATTAGGACTTCACATTCTCGTAGCATTATAGTAATGTTTAAATAAAGGAAAGTGTTACTTCTAGAATTAAAAAGAAAAAAAAACAGCAAGATAATAGTCAAGACATAATGTCTGTCCTTTGATCTCACATCTCTCTAGGTCAGAGAACAGTGCAGGTTTTGTAGTAGACCCTTGATCCTAAACCAGTAAGCTCTCAGTTGTGTATCATTTTCCTGTAATGTGGGTGCCTGGGAGCACGCTGCCCGTGTCTGGCTGGACAAAGGGACTGGTTGTTTAGTACATGGCTTTGAAGAAATAGGTGCAAACAGCTTGTAGTTTTCTAAGCAAGCTGAAATCCACATTAGCTCTTTGCTTGTGTGTTTAAGTGGCATCACAGGTAGAACAGGTTACAGGACTGCAGCTTGAAAAAAAGAGGAAAAAAAAGGAAAATTGACTGGCTTTCTAGGCCAAACTAATACTTAGACCTATTTTTTTATGAAGGAAAATTCATTTTAAATTAATAGTTCATGGCATTTCATGATTGAAATCACTATTGTTTACTAAAGATTGCCAGTTAGTTCAGATGCTGTTCAGTTTTCTTACATAAATATTTGGCAATGATTTCTTCACTGACCATCCTAAAAGGGAAAAAAGAGTATAAATACATGAATGACCCCCACTTTTAAAACTACTTTTCTTTTTTCCTTTTTTTTTTTTTTTAATTATCTCTGGGCTCCATGATAAAAATGGGTTGTGTTTCAGAGACAAGTGATTAATTTGCTGTAATAATTGACTCTCAAATGTCATCTTCCTTGAGGGCTGGAACTATATGTTTAATAGCCTATTGACTCATGCTTGTTATCCCTACCATTTTTGGAAGAGTAGGTGTATCTAGATTGGACATTTGGAAACTCTGAAGACACAGGAAATGCTGTTGAATATTTCACTGGTCACAGTATCCAAGGAACAATTCTCTTGCGTTGTAGTATATTTCTATGGGAAACATGTTCATCTGAAAGATTAAAAAAAAAGAATTACAGAGACACTTTTTTTTTTAATGTTTTAATCTGTTTGTGTTGGAAATGAAAACCAATATTTGCTTACTCAGTATTTTTCATTGATAATACAATAAGACTGAGAAACTTTGGATCATTGCAGCAAGTTTTACAAGTTCTCTCAGCAGGACACTTATAAAAAGCTTAGCACAATTTAAGATGACAACTTATGATGAGTATAATAGAAATGGGAAAGATGACTCTAATAAGAATATTATTACTGATTATCGCATCTCCTTATGCCATATTTCAAAACAAAAAGCTTGTTATCAAAAGGAGGAGCACTGACATCTGTAGTTATAATGTTACAGTCCATATAGTTGTAGACACTGTGCACATTCACGGGGGGGAAAAATGTTATTTTCCCAATTAAGGAGACTGATATTAAAAGGCCAATTCAAAACAGTTATCATGGACTGCCATAAGCTGAACTGCTTGATCTCTTAAAGCTTCAAAAGAATTTACAACCTGTACTTGAAAATCCATTAAGCTGTGCCTAAGGGAAATTGATGGGCTTTTGATATTTGAAAGCAAATTCCTATGTAAATAGAGGAAATTAACCAGTCTAATTTTTAAACTAAATCTAAACTCTTGGACAATTCTTTCAGAAGGGAAGAAGGAATGGGAAAGAATAGGTTATATTAAAAATATTTTTAAAATTTTTAAAAATATAAATAATAATTTTCTTTTAATTACAGAGATTCTTGATTACTCTTGCCAAGTAAATACTTTTCAGTGATCATCTTCATGAAATGTGGCCAAAATTGTAACAGTTTTTGTCAAGTTGTATTTTTCCAAATTATTTTTCCACTCTTGCTGGGGGACCCCAATGATTTTTCTGCTTATTCAGTTGATGTAGGATTACTGTTTCTGTGCTTTACACAAGTTGGTTAAACAGAACTGTAACAACTTATAGGGCATCGTTAGTCACTTGATAATCCATTATGTGTGACAAAAAGGCATGTAAGTTTGGATATTTAGACTCCTACTCTTCTCCCCACCATGTGGGGAAGACTTCAGTAGTAAAAACTGCATAGCTGATGCGAAGGGAATGTGATTGTCTTCAAACTTTTACCTTTCACGGCAGGGGGGAAATTGCCAAACTGACAAATAACTGATAATTAAAACTGGTGATTGGAGGGGTGGGAGGAAGGTGGGGAGAAAAAATTGTGTTGGGGTACTGCTTAAGGCAAAGAAAAATTTTTCTTTGAAAACAGCTCGAGCTATCTAATTGACATAAAATGAGACATTCAGTTTGACTTTCAGTTGCGATACCCTTTTTCCTAAAACATAAAAATACTTCAAGAATTGAAAGATTGTTTGAAGAAAGTCAACACCTTCAACCCCCCAAAGGCTGCAATTTTTAGCTAGAAGTCAGTCCTGCAGTACTGATAAACAGATCTATCCCTCAAAAAAAACACACTTTCAATCAGCTTTTTGTTTTATTAAACTATTTAACCCATCATCAAGGGTCTGGTTTCATTCTCTAACCTTTCTCTTGAGTTTTGAGTGCAAAAGCTTTGCTTTGTCAGACATCCTGCTGGGCTGACTAAGGAGGGAATTGTTTTCGCCTGTTTAAAGGTAATCTGTCAAAAGGTTGAAAATAAATATTAATGGAGTCCTGCTTGGAACACTTGTTCCTTCCTTAATACGGTGTGCTGAAGACCTCGCCTGCTTCTGCAGTAAGTCTTCGTGATCACTAGGGTTTGCTCTGATGGTAAAGTTACATGAAGGTTCACAGTTCAGTGGCTCAAGAAAATTACAGTAAGTATCCACAGGTGCCTGCAAGCTCGAGTGGCAATGTTTATATAAGTATGGGCCAGATGGTGTTCTGATGTTTTTGTGTATACATGGAGGAAGTGGATAGTGCCTCTAAGCAAATATAACATTCTCAATTAGCTGAGCAGTGCTGTCTGTCCCTGTTGAGAAAAGAACTTAGCTAGATATTCTCCCCCATTTGCAAAAGAACATTTATTTAGGTTTGGGAAGGTGAGAACCAGAATGTAAAAAATTATTACTAGAGTGAGGCACTCCTATTATTGAGTTGCTTCACGATATATAGAAAAGTCTGTCTATTTTTCTGTGCTCTACTTGGCACATTGGATCATTGGAAACTGTCCCTTCTGTAAAACCGGCTTTAAGCTCAGTAATAAACTGAGCTGTGGAAAATGCCAGGTAGCCAAAAATTAAATACTCTTTATGGACCGTGGTGTTTTACTCTAAGCTTCCATTTCCCCAGCTATAGGAGACGACAATCATGACTTCTAAAGCTTTTCAGAGTTCTTTGAATTTCCCCAGGAGGTGCAATAGAAATGCAGCATATTAGATGAGTGCTAGGCTTTTGTGCAACTGCAGCAGTTCTACTAAAGAAGATACTGGCTATTGTGCTAAAATAATGTTGCTGTGGTATTGGAGAGATTCTCTATGTTGTGTTAATATAGATTGGTAGTAATATGCAACACAGGAAAAATGTGTCAGTCTCTATTAATACTGATAGCAAGATAAAGCCTACTATTGTTTAGGTGACAGAAGTAAAGGAGGCCATGTATTGAATTTAGCAGACTCCATCCATTACTTAGTAAAAGCAGCAGGTATAATGTGTCTCCAGTGTGTGCTTCTTCATTCTTCTTGATGGGCATTCAGAAAGGCGGCTAAATTGGTGCTAGTTTGAGACAGTCTTGTGATGTTTGATCTCTTATGCTAAACAACAGAGTCTGCTAAAACCCAATTTAATATTGACCTTTTCCATGACCTGGATTGTGCAACTTTTTGTATTCCCTATGAATAACTAAAGTCAGTTTACCACACTGAAGAAAAAAAACAGCTTGTAACCCTTTAATCTGCCACAACCAAGTCAAATGTATGCTTTGAAAACACTTTAAAAAAAAAAAAATCTAAACTCTTGAAATCCTGTAAGCTGCCTTTATCTTTTAGGGAGGGGGGAAGGTATATTTACATATATGTTCGCTTTAATAGTAAATAAAAAAAAAAATCTGCCTTGGTTTACTTAACAAAAATATAATGGAAGAACTATTCCATGTCTTATGTCTGTGCTATGCTACATAGTCACAATTTTTGAAATGGCTGTTTTACTTCAGATGGTAAGGCAAACAGCCAGTAAGCTGAACAGCTGGCTGTGGAAGATCTCTGTCCACTGCAGACAAGAGCAAAAATATATAGATATAACACTTCATTTGCCTCATTCAAGGAGTGTGTAGTTTGTTCTTTAAAGGATTAAAAAACCCCTTACATTAAATGGTAGGCAGGTGCATAATAATATTTATGTAAGTGGACAGTAGAGATACTGGGATTTGCAGGGGAAATTGGTAATGGTTTGGGGTTTTTTTTCCCCACAGCTGTTAACATTTTAAAAGTCAAACTGCAGAGTTTGAGCACTAAAAGTCAGACTGGAGACTTTAAGCACTAAACATACATATGCACAAGAGCAAGCCAAAAGAGGGCCTTTCAAAAATATATGCATTTCTCTCTGTATTTAGAACCTGCTTTGTACTTTGGTAACACTGAATATCAAGTGGATGAAAGTGCTGGTTATGTGCAGATTTGCGTCTGGAGGACTGGAACAGATCTGTCCAAAGCAGCTTCTGTCACGGTGCGTTCCAGAAAAACAGAACCAGTGTCAGCAGAGGGTGAGTTACTCATAAAAATGTTGCTCAGGTTGCTTTAGAGTATGTGAACATGAAAATGGGATATCTGGCATTCACTCTTGTCAGTGTATATATGGGCTGGAAAAGTAAAAGTCATCAGGCATGGATTTATCAGGTAGAAAACATGATATTTGTGTCCAGTTGTGTGTGGCAAGGACAGCTCGGCTAAGCTCACTGACTTTCTGATGGAGCCTGCAGAATGGATAGGAATAAAATGATCATTAATTTATTTGCACGTTAACTGCTGGCAGACATTGGGAGAAACAGTTGGAGTGAAAGAGAAAGTATTGTCTTTACAGCACTGTGTTTCCCTGGAATAAAACTGAATTTCTAGCATAGATCTGCAGTTGCCCTGAAATGATGCTATCAGTACATTAGCCAAGGAAGCTTTATTTTTCTACGAGAGCTGATGTATCTGATATTTTTAGAGTGTCTCGGTTACTGAGGACAGGCACCAATAGTGTGACCTCTAAGGATTTTCTCTGTCCAACACGGACCCAAAATACCCAAAATCTGATGACGGTCTCTGTAAAACCCTATTTTTATTTCTCAGTCCAAATGAAAAGTCGCTTTCCCTGTCAGACTTTGGGAATACTTAGGCTGGCCAAAATTTTGCGGTGCTGTTTAAATATGTTGCTTGAGTTGCTAGCTGCTAAATTAATTTTAAGGAGCAATTATAGCTGATGGGTGTCAAGGAAATTGGTTGCGTTAATGAGAATTTCTCTGTTCAGCCCAACAAATTGATGACACACTGGCAAGAGACAGATAAGTCTTCAGAAATTTTCATATTAATCAAGCTGAAAGCATAATTGTCTTTTTAAATATGTATGTGACACATAATCAGATTTGCTATCAAAATAACAAAGAATTATAGCAACTAGTAATGCAGCACGTATGATTGAAGGAACAGTTAATTAACTTATAAGGTACCTATGTGGAAACAGAATTTGACTACAGTTACTGAAGAGCAGAGAAGTGGTGAGCAAAATAGAAAATGTATGTGATGAAAATGTGAAGACTCGCTATTCAGGTGAAGAAATATGATTGGGTCCTACATGATTTTCTGTGTTGTTTATAAAGTAGCAAACTAATGTTTAATTTCTAATCTATTTATAGGATTTTTTTAAAAAATAATTTATGTTAAACCTAGGTATGAGTTCTTTTCACTAAATCTTTTCCTAGTTTCAAGTATTTATAGAGTTTTGCACACAGAAAGTACTAATATGGTTGTATATGAAATGCCTATGCACACAATATTTGATTAAGGAAAGAACAAAACCTGTGCAAGAATTGTAGTTCTTCATGATGCGCACAGCTGACCAGGGAGGTCAGTTTTTATGCAAGTGAGTGTTCCTTGCCTCTAATGCAGAGGCTGCATAATGATGTGTGAAAGAAGAAGGCACAGTTGCTCTGAAGTATGTGAACTTCAACATACTGTGACAAAGAAGGGAAATAATTGCTGTCATTACAAGCAACAAGTAGAACATTTTAAAGGGGATAGGGAGAAACACTCTGGTTAAAAAGAATGCAAAATTATGGAAATAGAATCTTAGTAAAACAAGGGGACACTAGCAGAAGGAAGAAGGGAAGTCATATATCTTCCAGTTTAGATTTAATAGTCTCATACACACACACAAAAAAGTCATTCTAGGTGTTTTCACCTGCACTCAGTCTACCTGCTTCCTTTAGGGATGAGACAGTGGTAACAGCGTGATTTTCAAGCTCAGTGATCTAGCCTAGTGCAATACACTTTTTCTTAGGGTACAGCTGAAATTATTCTGGGACAGACATCTGCTCCTTTAAAGGTAAATAGCTAAGTAAAACTTCATGTATGTAGTCCAGAGTTGAGCAAAAGGGTTAAATTGCTGTGGACATCAAGTCTGTTGTGTGTTGTTGAGGCTGTAGCATGTTGCTCTGCAGTTTAAGGGTTCTTAAACAAGTTTTGATTGTGCTGATGGCATAAAGGGTAAATCATGATCCAGATATGTAGTTGTGTGTGTGTTGCACTGTATGTTCATTGTTCCCAAATTTATTTGCACATGACAAAAATCTAAATTAAATTTTCTCCAGGACAGCAATAGAAACAGCTGCAAACACATTTCACAAATGTACAAGTGAATGTTAGCATATAGTAGTAACTGATCGTACAAGTCTTGTTGCTTCCCAAACAGCTGGAGTTGATTATGTGGGCATCAGCCGTAACCTGGATTTTACACCAGGAGTCAACATGCAAGTGTTTCGGGTGATCATCCTTGATGATTTGGGCCAGCCTATTCTGGAAGGTCCGGAGAAGTTTGAACTAGTTCTCTGCATGCCTGCGAATGCAGTGCTTGGAAAGCCTAGCAAAACTACTGTCTTTATCAATGACACCATCACTGACTGTAAGTGTAAGAGGGAGCAGGGGAGAGTTTTTCCAAGGATTTTCTCCTTTTAGCGTTTTAAGTGCACTTAGAAGGTGGAAGAGGTCTTTTGACAGTAGCATAAATTACTATGTGTATAAGTGCTGTGATATATCACTTAACCCCAACTACATTATAAAGATTAACAGCTGTGTGCTACAGCTGGAGTTGGAACATAGGGCTATAATGCAGATTCTTTACTCTGGCTTGTCTTCCTTCTCATTATGTACTTGGAGATACTGTTTTGGACAAGTTAACATAAAAGTGGAACTGTGCCATGAGCCAAAGGTGCGTTTGTTTATTCCTGGCTATTTGTTTGAATGAATATTCATTTTGAAGGCAGAGAAGCTATAGGGATTAAACTTTTTCCCCCTAGTAGTTATTTGAACGCCAAAAATTGTAGGGAGCTAAGTTTTCCAGATAATTATGCAGATTGCTCTTGCATGAAGCTGTAACTATATTGTCTCTTCTAAGGCAGCATTGAGCAGGGAGAAAAAAAAGGTAGGTGTAAAACTTTAAAAGTAAACAACACTCAACACAGCGGCATTTACAGGTCCTCCAGCACTTGCTGAATAAACCAAGCTGACTCTCAGCAGTCTCAGGTTTCTGCAAATTCACTGCACTTCAAAGACTTAAAGAAGCTATATTATTTTAGAAAGCTTGTTCTGAAAAAGAACTCTGAAGAGCAGTTACAGTTTCACTCTGAAATATTCACTTGTTGAATTCAGTGCAAAGTATGATACTGACTTCAGTGGAGATGGAATTGTGGTCATCACCCCTTTTTGCCCTTGTGGTGTTGTGCACCTAATTCCTCTCTGCCTCAAAGGTAAAAGAGACTGCTTTATAGATAATAATCCCACAGCTCTGACGCGGCTCAAATGCTGTTTTTAAAAAAATCACCAATTCTTAGCTACTGTGAGAAGACTGGTGACAGAATTAGTACTAAGTTGGCAGTTAGTTGCTGTAGACCAGGAAAGTATTTGAATTCATCTAGATTCAAAATCTGTGTTTAAAAAGCATGTGCACCTTCTTCAGTTTATTGTAAAAGGTTAGCAAATAAAATGCTAAATTTAAGAAAATGACTTTTTAATTGAGGAATGTGGTTAATATTTTCTGCCCATGTGTGAGGGTCCTTTTCAACTTGTGTAACACGTTCTGTTGTCAGTACCCAAAGTCCAGTTCAAAGAACCAATGTATGTGGCAAATGAAAAAGATGAACAGCTGGTGGCCCTCATTTATCGAAGCGGTGACATTAATCATAAATCCACAGTGCGTTGCTATACTCGCCAGGGTTCTGCCCAAGTTATGGTGGACTACAAGGAGAGGCCAAATACAGATGATTCTGTAGTGGTGTTTCTCCCAGGTAAGCATTTCCCATTGGAATTAGAAAATAATGTATTACTTTCGTCCTGCAAGTAATCTAATGATAAGTAAGAGCTAGACCTCCAGGACATTTTGCAAGTTGTTATGCCAGTTGAGCTTCTGTGGATGAAGGCGGCAGCACAGGACTATTTAACAAATACTTAACAGCAGCGCTTTCAAAAGTTTATATGGCTGAATTTGGACAATAAAAAATTCAGTAATATTGAACATGCTGTGCTGCACTTTTGAGCATAGCACTTGTTCATGAGAGTAAGCAGGAATAATACTGATGCAGTGCCTTCAGCAGAGGAGAATCAGAGCAGCAGATTGCTTGCCATACAGCACCTGCTGAACGCTGCAAGGGTTGATGCTTAGTTCCCATTGTGGCAGAGTCATAGGATTTTTCCTTAGCAGAGATTGACTCAAACACAACAAAAAAATGAAGTGTGACTGTCAGCGCTAGCATCTGCTTCCATGTTCTTGAGACTCTTTTCTATGGCAAGCCTGAAAAAGTGTGGGGATTTTGTTTTGTTTTTATCCTAGCCTTTTGTACTCCTATGAAGATAATGTCTTGTCCTTGCTTCATACCTCTTTGCAGGAGAAACTGAGAAGCCCTGTGTTGTAACTCTGGAGGATGACATAATTTATGAGGAGGAGGAGGAATTCAGATTGGTCCTTGGAACACCAAAAAGTGATTCCATGTTTGGTGCTTCCATTGGGGATCAGAAAGAGACCACAATCAAGATTAAGGATGAAGAAGACAGTGAGTTCTATGTTAATTGTTGATTATATATGTAGCTGCAAATGGGAAAATGGGACTAATTCCATTCAGTGTTTGGTTCAAAGTACCCAGTATCAAGTTTTTCAAAAAACTGTCAAGTCTTATATTTTTATTTTTGAATTTGCACCCTTTTAACCTATTCTGAATGCATCACTGGCTCTGTCTTTTGTGGGGTAATGGGAAGAGAAATTCTCATGTTGATTTTCATTCTGTTTATTGCCCTGTATGTGTTGCTTTCATAGGAGTATCATAAATTTGACTAAGTTGAAAGAATCATGGATGCCTTGGGTCAAATTCACAAAAAAAACACCCAAACCAACCAAACAAAAAAAACCACAAACATAATAGATAAAGCTGTAAAGTGGACTCTTTACAAGTCTTAAATCTGATTTTCTGAAATTACTCTGTTCCATACCTTTGACAAGGTATTAGAACAAAAAACTTGTTAAAGTAACTGCTTTCTTCAAAAGTTAAACGTATTTTATCTCTAAATATTTCACTCTAGACTCCACTAAAGCAAATGCCAGGGGACCATGTATTCTCCTTTTAATAATAGCTACAAACTTCTGTCTGAATTCCAGTTTCCAAAATACTTCACTTTGATCATTCCAGACAGCAATCAATAAACCAAATAAATTAATGGCCAGACAATCACTTTAAAAAATGTTCAGATTTGTTATGACCTTCTCATTTCCTTTAGACTATCTACTCTCAGGTAAGATATTTGTACTTGGTCTAGTTGACACAAGTAAATTATTTATTTATTTATTTATTAATATTCAGGTTTTTGTTGTGGTTTTTTTCTTGTCTAGAACCAGTGATTAAATTCTCTGAAATAAAACACAGCATTCAGGAGCCTCAGGAACCTGGAGGAATTGCACTAGTAAGAATCCATGTTCTACGCCTTGGTGATAGCTCCAAAGTATCTGTTGTCAGAGTGCACACCAAGGATGGCTCAGCCACCTCAGGGGAAGACTACAATCCAGTGTCAGAAGGTAAAGGCTTCATTGGGTGAGGGGATGGGAAATATTAGCTTGGAAAGTGCCTTCCTGCAAATGGAATGCTGGACAGGGAGCTGAATTCTTGTTTTGATAACCAAATGGTAAGTACTGTACTTTAGACCAGGAGTTCCTGCTTCACTTTGTGTGTTTTGGAATGGGACATTTGAGTGTTGTCTGGTTTTATTTTTCTCCAAGTTAATTGTGGGACCTGTAAGGGACTGTATTAGCATTGGATTGGAGGTGAGATCCTGTTTGCTCTGGGCTACTTTGATTCTCTTAACCTGGAATGCAAACTTGGGATTTCTTCATAAGAAGGACAGTTTAGCCTAGCTCGGGTTGTTATCTGCCCGAGTCATGTGTTTGAACAGAATGTGGTTCTTGAGCTTTACCTTCAGGTCCCCTGAGGTGACAGAGGGTTAGGATATCGTTACGATAAACATCTTAAGACGATACAGGAATACACTCAAATTCCTGCTTCTGCTATTTTAACGCAATTGTCTAGATTTTTTTGGCTTTCATCATCCTGCAGTATAGAAGAGAGATCTGCTCTAAGCACTTACAATAAGGGAGTAACCAGTGGCGGGATGCTTTTCATAGAAAAGCCCACTCCTGGGAGCTAGCACCCAGGTCCTCCGTCTCCCAGGAAAGAGTCCAAGCCTCAGGGTTACAGACCCATATTCTCTTTCTGTGACCCACTGTGTTTGGATTTTGTTTTCCTCATAGTGACGTGGTTTTGACGGAGTGTCACCCTCACAGGAACAGTTATAGTCCAGTGGTTATGCAAACTCCCTAGAGGAGTAACTCTTCTACCGTGTCTCGTGGGGAAGTATGACTTTGAATACAATTGGAGTAAAATGAACACATAGAGTCTGTCATTTCTTGAATATTCATGCTATTGGCTAAGGGCTAGTGTGAGGAAAATGGGTACCGCTTCATCCTGACTTCTAGCAAGAAATAACAATCCCCACTTGGTTTCCAGAGGAAGAACCACAGGTGCCTATTTCTAATAGACCGTTCTTGTCTTGTGATTTCATGTAGATGAACATGTCTCCTAAAGACCTAATGCCAAGTATGTTGACTTTTTGGTTCAAATTGCAGTTTTTTTGATCCTGCTGTATTAAATATGCACTGCAAATGAAGCCTGAGGCAATATCCATACTCATAATAATGTACCTGGGACCATTCCTTGGCATGCAGACCCACTCTGTTGAACTTTGCCACTGAAGCAGGATCTCTGCATGAAAACTGCCTAGTTGGCCCACCTTACTTATGTGTCCAGGAATTGTTTGGAAGAAAGCTATTTGGCTTGGTGCAAAATCATATCAGGATATTATGTTTTTATATTATTTTAAGTCGTCCAACAAGTTGTCAATATCAACTTCTATTCATTTTTACTGCCCGGTGAAAGCGGGTTAGTTTTACTTTGTCATGCTGAAGAACAGATAAGGCTCAGTCTACTAGTACGTTTTACTTAGAGCAAAAACATGTTATTGCAACACAATACGATACTTGAACAAAGTACTTGACAAAAAAAACAATTGTTTGGCTCCTGATTTTGCATTAATTTGTTTCTTTTTTTGTTTTTTTTTTAATCAGATATTGAATTCAGAGAAGGAGAAACTGAGCATTTTGTTGAAGTGGAGATTCTGTATGACGGCATAAGAGAAATGAGAGAAGCATTTACTGTCCACCTGAAAGCTGATGAGAACATGGTAGCAGAGACACAGGTAATCACTGTTGACAAGAAAAGTTGCCATTTGTAATCATTATTATTTTTTTAGTTGTATAAAAACATCTAAAAAATCATGTACTCGCAGTGTGCATGACTGCTCCTGCGGTTAGTTTGGTGCATGCCTGTCTAAATAGTGGTATAAATTAGCTGTAAATCCACACACTTTGAACAAAGTCTAGAAGCATTGAATTACAAATTTTATGTGTGACTCACTATATGCTTCACAGAGCGTTTGGCAGTGGAGAGTGCTCTCATTCTTTCCAAGTTATTGGTATACATCTTAGGAAACTATAGTGCATGAACTGCCTTGTAGAAACCTCTTCTAACTTTTCCTATTACATCAAAAGATTTAAAATATTAAGAAAGAAAGAAGCTGTGATTGGCAGGGTTTTTTTGTATTAATAGTGTCTCCGGCTGCTAGAGACCCAGTACAACAGAGAAGACTGCGTTGGTCCCTCTCTAAACGTGTGCGGAGAGATGTGGCAGCAGCAGCTGCAGCCATGCTGTGGTGCTCTGATCAGTGCTCTGTGCCACTTCATGTGCCCAAGTACAGCTCCGTGAGGTCTGCTCACTCGTTCCCATGGTAGGAGATCTGTGGGCAGGGAGGAGCAGGGAGGAAGGCACAAATGGGGCAGATGGGAGTAGATTCATATCCCATTTCTTCCTTTATTTTGGTGAAGCAGAGGAGAGCACAGCAAATGTTAGAGCTACTGCAGTTCTGAAGAGCACCGCCTGCCATTTTGGGCTATGTTTAAGATCTAATTTGACTCAAACACAAGCAACTGCTTACTGCAATACTATATACAGTAAATTACTACATGCAGAGGAACTATGGCCCCGGGATCCAGCATGCATAGTATACCTTGATAAATTCGTAGGCCACTATTTTAAAAACAGAGGTTCTAAAGTTAACACACGGTCTTTAAACTTAAGCTAGTAAAAACCTAAAGTGGCTGTCATGTGAGACCAAGTTGATGAGTAGGCTGAAGCTACTACATGGTCCCTGGAATTAGTTTAGGAGAGTTTGGGGCTTCTTTGTTGTATCCTATGTTTGTGGCAAGGTTTTGGGGGGGTAGATGAGACAGGAGTAAAGTTGAGCATGGGAAAATGAGGAGGAAAGGTGGTGTTTTAATGTTTGTCTTTGTTTCTTACTACACAAATCTACTTTAATTGGCAATAAATTAAATTAATTTTCCTCAAGTCAGGTGTGTTTTGCCCATTAGAATAATTGGTAAGCAATCTCCCTGTCTTTACCTGGACCCACAAGCTTTCTCATACTATTTATTCCTCCTGCCTTGCTGAAGATGGGGAGTTGGATGAGCAACTGTGTGTGTGTTTGACTCTTTGCCAAGGCTAAGATATTTTTTTTTAAAGAAAAATTGGAATATTTTTATTTCCCTTTTCCTAGTGTTTGGGGAAATAATTCTTCCTTAATTTTTAGCTGGTTGCTGGAAAACAGGTTTTAAGTGGAAAACCTCTAAAACTCGCAGAGGAGTGCATCTTCTTTAATACAAGTTACCTTTTTATCAAAGAATCCTGGGTAAAAGCAGAATGAGCTTGGTAGCAGAAATTAAGTTGCAGGCACTACTTCTCCTTCTCCCTCTGTTCCTTATTTTCAGCAGTATACATAACCTTTCTCTCTCTCAACACAGATGAGTAAAGCCATCGTGTACATTGAAGAAATGGACAGTGTTGCAGATGTGACGTTTCCAGCTGTGCCCCAGGTTGTCTCACTTCTGATGTATGATGATACTGCTAAAAGCAAAGAGAATCCACACCCTCCAACTGGCTATCCTGTTGTCTGTGTAACGGTAAGGCTTGTTTCTGCATGCTTTTGTCCAACTTATCCCACGCTCTGGACCATGTAAGAAGATTGAAAAAGTATTCAGTTCTGGAAAATGACAACTAAAAGCAGCAGGCTGCTACTGTGTCAGAGGCACTTGCATAAGTCTTTCTGCTGACCTAACTCAGAGAACGAGAGCTTCCAAGAGAAGGTCACTAAGACCCCTAACCTGTGACAGCTCTTTCTGCAGTGAGTGTTTCTTGCTGACCTAAATAGGTCTTTGATACTGGGCTGTGCTGTCAAACTAATATACAGTTCCAGGGGATGACTGGGACACATGGAATTAGGGCCAGAAAAATAGAGATTTCTAAACCCAAACCTGAGCAGGCAGGAAGGTGAGGAGGAGGTAAGTGCTGCCCAAAATAGGTCTGCGGCTGGGCCATACAGAGCTTTCCAGAAACAGTTTGCATCCTGGGCTTTGTGAGCAGAGCTGTGCCATGAGCAGCTGAGCAGCAGATTTTACCAAAGCTGACTGAACAGCTTCTGGTATCAGCCATCTGTCCCATCTGCAGGAGACTGCTCTCCCAGACAGAGCTGGCAGAGGGACATGTACTTGTGTGCCTGCTGTTTCTGTGTAAAGTCAGGTGTTTTAAGCTGTTGATCAAGGATAATTTTGGGTGGGGGGGTGGGGGGGAAGCTGGATTTTGCACTAGCAAAAAACACACGTGCAGCTTCACTCCTGCTTGCTTCTGTTGTGGGAGCAGCAACAGACTGCTGGGGAGAGTGCAGTTGTAACTTGGCAGATCTTTGCCAGGGATGTATGAATTCAGACTATTCATTTTATGTTTCTAACAGTTTCTAATTTATTAAAGTGGTTTCACACTGGGACTTTTCAAACTAGGGTGTCTGAATTTGGGAGAAGTGTCTTTGATGTTGTCAAATAAGAGTTCAGTTTTTGTAGTTCGCACTAGCATTTTCCAGGTTTGCATGGTCAGAGGTGACATGTGAATTATAACAGCAACTTACTACCATCTGGGGTTTGTTTTTTTGTTTGTTTATTCTTGTTTTCAATTAAAAAATCCCCATGGCATTCAATCATATCCCCTGAATTAAGGGAAAATAGTGTGCCTGCATGACAGTCTTATTTTGCTGATACAGTGTTAGTAACAAGCACAGTACTGTTAGAATCATGCTTAACAGTTTTCTTGCCTGGAGCAGGTGTAGGTAAGAATAGATAACCCCCTTTATTTTGTGTAAATACCAACCCATAGGCATGCAATCCCAAGTATTCAGACTACGACAAAACCGGATCCATCTGCGCCATGGAAAACATCAATGATACTCTGACCCTATACCGCTGGCTTGTCAGTGCTCCAAGTGGGAGTGATGGTGTCACCAGCCCAATGAGGGAAGTGGACTCCAACACTTTTTTTACCAGCACCAAATCCATCTCCCTGGATTCTATATACTTCCAGGCAGGCTCCAGGCTTCAGTGTGCAGCTCGAGCTGTGAATGCCAATGGTGATGCAGGTCTGGAGCTGCTAAGTCCAATTTATACAGTAAATAGAGAGGAAGGTAAGTTTTTAATGATGGGAATTAGGTAGCCTTTCTTGGGGAAAGATGAGGTAGTGTTTGCAGCTCATGGTGGTCTGCTATGGAGTGTTTTGTTTGAGGGTATGTGCTCATATGTTAATTTTTTTTCATACACATATGGGACTTGCTAGTGAAAGGCAAAAGCTTCTTGTAATCATCTCATCAGCTCTAGTATTTCAAGAGTTTGCTCTCATCATAGGTCATGTGTAAAGATTGGTGGGTGTAAGGTAACAATGAGTTTTTACACCTAATTTGAGTAGTGAGTAGAGCAGAATTTGACTTCCCTAGTCTTGGGTCCTTTGCCTTTCTCAATATACATATTTCAAATACACCTCTATTTCCATGTGGTTTTAGTTTAAACAACACAGCTACTGATACTGAGAGCAGATTGTAGGTGTATTGAATTTGATGATGTCTAAAGACCTGCAGACTAAAGACAGTTAAAATACAGGTGCTGGAGAAGGGTGGGGGCATGAAATCCATGTGGAAATTCAGGTATTGCAGCACTGCGTGCATAACTCTGCTGAGAACTTAGCATGTGCCTCAGAAGGTAAGGGGACATCCTAATTCTAAGTTTAGCCCACATCCTTCAGGTTTCTTAACTGTGATCCATATCTGGTTAGTGACTAGAACAGTTACTTGGGAGTTACTTTAAAGTCATATTCTGCCCAAATTAAAGCAGAAGTCTGACTTTACTGCATCTCAGGATTCAAGGGGCCAAAACTTTGCGTGCTAGGGAGTGACTATTCTCTGTCCGTTTAGATTAAAATATTTCATTTAGGGTCTATAATTAAATACTCACTGGGTGCGAGAAACACTAGCTCACTGACTATGCAAGTGGGTCATGCTGTGCTTCCTCAGCTCTCGTTTTTGTGCAATTCAGTTCTTCTGCTACATCTCCTCCGCTCCATGGAGTCCTTCACCTCCATCTCCTCCAGCCGCAGTGCAAAACCCCTGGGTGGGATTGAACTATGTGGGAAGAACTGAAAAAGTTCTGTGTTACCAGGGTATTAGGGATGGTCCTGTTGTAGTCACAGTGGCCTGTCAACAAGACAAGACAAGGCTTGTGGATAGAGGCAGTATTTTTTGTTAAGATCACAGGTTGGGAAAGGAAGGGAAACTTTTGGACATGTAATCCTGTTGTGTTAAAGGGCAAAGTAATTTGGCAGACAATACCCCCCCTTGCCTTCCAGCCTGTATCAGAGGGGCTGGGAGCAGCTAGGCTGAGATTCTGAGTGATGCCCAATTCAGCGTTAAAAGTCCAGTCATGTTCAATATGAATATTGAACTATCACGATTACGGATGCACTAATAACACCATACACAATTTGATCTAGGGGCGTTCCATGAACCAGCACGGCCACACTTAAGGAGTTTGGTCGCGTTCACTATGAACTCTCATGGCTAGATTAATGAAAAGTGTAGTTTATTGAAGCAACAGATGCACAAGTTCTTTTGGATTGTGGTGATAGTTACTGTCTGCAAAGCACATGCAAATACTAAGGATGTTAGTAATACAGCCTGGCTACAAACACACTAAGTTACAAAACAACTCTATAGAGATTTCTAAGTTTCCCAGGGAAGCACTTGGTATAGCCAAGTGTTTGAATCTTGCCAAGCATCCTTATGTGGGGGGGAGAGAGGCTCAGCCCATCGACTGATCCCAGAAGTCAGGGATGGTCAGCGATGGTACTTCCCTGACCGCATTGGTATCTTCCCTGGCATTCCTCCTCTCTTAAGCTATTTTTATACTATTTTTTTACCTTTCAGGTGGAGCATAAGGGACTCTAGTCATACATACTTCTGTTTTGATTGGTGTAAAATTCTCTCACTTCACTTTTAAAGGTATAGACTACAAAAAATTCAGAGCGCAGACTCTGTGAGGAGTGGTCACACCTTGGAGGCGGGTAGCTTTTGGGATGGAGGTGTGTTTTGGTATTATAATGACATTATAATGAGCAAAGTTCACCCAAAGGATAGCATTTTGTCAAAAAATGACATATCGTTGGCTCAGGGTAACAATTAGGCAGCTTATCAGTTCCACAAGACCTTGAAGGGTTCCATTTGACTTTCAAGTTCCCGTTTTATCCCAGAGTTTGGCCGCAGTGTCTCCACTCCACTCCATCCTCCGCACTGTTTTTCTCTTAGAGTTAATGCACCGGACTCCCCCAATGTCATTAATATCTGAGGTTGCCTCAGGAACCTTTGTGAAATGTATCCTTTGCACACCAGCTGCACTCTGCCCCTGGAAGTTTCATCCATGCTGTACTTTTCTTCAAAATGTGAATATAACTTAATTTCTAAGTCACCTTCAGCAATTATCCCACAAATCCGGACTGAAATTTGTCAGTGTTTTAGGCAGTTGTGTTCATGCTCAGTGGCTGAAAAGTAGCTCCCTTGAGACTTTCCTTTGTTAGGAAGTTAGGCAATAGCCTGTGAAGTTTTCGAGGTTCCCTGAGGCTCCTAAGTATTAGATTTATAAGTCTAAAGCAGTGATTATGCACCATAGTTCCTCTGTGGATTTACCACTATGCTCCTAAAGTGCAAGTTCTTTGTGTAATTTAGTCAGAAATGACCTTTTCCTCGGTCACACAGTAAAAGAAAGAACCTGAAATACCTCTCCAGCATAAGTGGTGGACCCTGCAGCACAAAACAAACTGCCCGTATGTATTTTAGTTAGCTGTTGTCTGCAAGATGTTGGCTCCCCTCAGGCAGCCTGCTTTTTGTGGCAAGAGCTTAAGTGTGGTTGTGAACCACCTTGCCCTTCACCTCAGTAAGTGATTGCTGCCAAGGTAAATGCTGATGCAAAGTTGCCATTTCCCCATTTCTAGGGAGGAAAAACGAATCCTTATCAGGAAGAGGTTGGGTTCCTCACCACTGGTCGGCATTGATAGGTTTCCATGCTGCTGCCCTTCCCTTTCTGGAAAAGACCTCTTGACTCTAGGGGTTAGACCAGGCAGCATGTGAGGAACTGCCTAATTAGCGTGTCGATGTTTCTGCATTTTTCTGACCTAGCTTTATGGACAGACATCTCCAAGCTGCTTAACACAGATACGACACAGTTTAGCAGGCATCTCACAATCTGTCTTTTCCATTTGCTCAGGTCTTTGCCAGCCTCGCATCCCGGGAACAGTAGGAGCAGAACCTTTCTCGGCTAAAATTCGCTACACGGGTCCAGGTGATCCTGACCATCCCAATCTGGTCCGCATAACAGTCACAATGCCCCATATGGATGGTGAGCATCAAGTGGTGAGAGTAACCATTTAATTAACACACACTGCTTCGGACTTTTTCTCTCCCACAGGTTTGTCTCCATGGTTTACTGCATTGTGGCAGAACCATGAATAATCCATGTTTAATGAACAACTTGCCAATTGCAAGGTTAATGTATGTATGAAACCTTGGGCATCCTTAGCTCCTATGTTTCCAGACTCCAGCTCTAAAAATATGTTCACAAGCAGTTAATGAATACTTCATTTGCTCTTTCCCATTCAGGTTGTTAATGGGTCATGTGACACTTGTGTTTTAGGAATGCTGCCAGTTATCTCCACGCGCCCCTTATCCAACTTTGAGCTAACGCTTAGCCCAGACGGCACTCGTGTGGGACACCACAAGTGCTCCAACCTATTGGACTACAATGAGATCCAGACCAAACATGGGTTTATTACAGAGGAAACTAAGAACCCCAAAGTGATTGGAGAAATGTCACCTTACCAGTACAGCAGTGCTCTGCGGTCTGCCAAAACCTTGCGTTTCTACCAGAATCTCAACCTTGAGGCTTGTCTTTGGGAGTTCAACAGTTACTACGATATGTCTGAGCTGCTGACAGACTGCAGTGGCTCCATTGGCACAGATGGACAGGTATGTGGCACTGAAGTGCCTTCCTCTCTCAACAGGAGGCTTTGGAAGCGTAAGTCCAACAGAAAGCATTACTAAAGATTGCATGAGAAAGGATTTAGTCACCATGCAGGCAGTTTGATATGTGTTCCCTTAGCACAAATGTTTTTAGAAGTACAGATTTGTTCCTTTGAACTGTACTTCTGTGCACAGACATGATTCATCTTCCTGGTAATTGAGCACAGCTTACTGCATTACTGTTTCTCCTAGTCTGGATTTTAGAAACTGCGCTTTTTTGAGTCAAAGAGCTCTTCCAAGCTGTGTACATGCTTGTGCTGTCACCCAAAGCTCATATAGCAGCATATTCAAAGAAAAGGTGACAATTTTATTGCCTTATGGAAGTAAACCATGTGTGTAAAGTATGTTATTGACCCTGGAAGTGTGTTCTAAGGCTACATAAAAAAGTGGTCTTTTACAAAAAAAAAAAAACCAACAAACCCAAACCACTTTTTTAATTAGAAGCTCTAGTTTAGGTTTACAGCTTTTGGATATTAGGCAGAGCTGTCAAGTAGATGAGATGTTATAATAGAAGCTTGGTTGATAAGGAACAAACACATAATTTTCCTGAGTAAAACAGGCCATCGTTCCAGGTCTTTGATATGAATTACATCAATGTCGATCACAGAGCAGGCACGGTGGCTCCCCTGTGCAGTGTCTGACAGCACATTGCGTTTACTTGGAAAATAACCCAACTTACAAGTGCCCTACAGCAATTGAACTTAGGATAGAGGAAATTCCAGGGGGCTGTAGAGCCTTTCTGCTGACTCCAACTTGAATCAGCCTTGGCTCAGCAGCTTGATGCCTTCCCATTCCGTAGATGCTCAACTGTTACCTTCTCAATTGATGCTCAGTGGCCAAAGAAGATTTATTTACCAGTTATCTACTTGGCCGCCCATTCTGGTTGGTTGCTTGGTAGAGAAACCTTCTTAACTCAGTCTACAATTTTAAATTGCAGTGTTTCAGGGTGTTGTAATCCATCAAGTTCAATCTGTTGTAAAGGTAGGTGTTACTTACAGGATTACTTTCTAAATTTGTATTTAATTTCTGAATGCCTAAGGAATCTGGTGGTTCTGATCTGGAATTTTAATTTAGGCCACCTTCAATTTCTATGGAGTTTCTTTTGAAGGCCTTTTTTTTTTTTTTGATTACAAGAGAAAACAAAATCATAAATGGTCCTTATTTTGGAGAGGTACGAACCCTGTTACGTTAAACTGGCAAAGATTTGAGGACACTATCAAATGAGGTGGTTTGCAGCACCTGAAATAATAGTGATGTCAGTAACAGATGAATAATGTTTCTGTGCAGGTTTTTTTCCTTAGGTTTAAAGAGTGCAGTTGATGAGAATGCAAGGTTGGTGGTGACAGTAATTTTGTTTCAGGTTGCATGCAGTAACCTGATGGCTCATTGTTTTTCAGGTCTTAAATCTGGTGCAGTCGTATGTAACTCTGCGGGTGCCTCTCTATGTCTCCTATGTCTTCCACTCCCCAGCTGCCGTTGGTGGCTGGCAACATTTTGATTTGCAGTCTGAACTGAGACTCACCTTTGTGTACGACACAGCTATCCTGTGGAAAGATGGGATAGGCAGCCCTCCTGAAGCAGAGCTCCAAGGTGAGCTGTTTCAGATGCTGTCATGTCTAAACTCCATCCTATTCAATGTTCTGATGATGAGGGATGTGTGGCCAATAACTCAATGGTTTTTAGCCTTGAGAATCTCAAAAGCAGTAACAGCAAGCTGACTCCCTCAGTTAAAACACCCACCCAAAGGACGGTTATGTTTGGTTTTTAATGCCATATGTTACTAAACCAGATGTTTTGAATCTTCCTTCAATTGCACGCTGCTTTTAATCTATAAAAAAATGCACAGACCAACTCTAAAGCAGATGTTCTTATGGAGTGCTGAACTGGTACATGGCTACAGGGCAATGGAAGTACTTACATAGCCCTGTGCAGGGAAAGTGCCTGCAAAAGGGACCTCACTGGAGTGAGCAGCCTTGGTGTCCATGTGACGAAAAGTCCCAGAGCCTTTCTTTCTCCTGCCTGCGCTCTGTTATAGCATCAGATGTGAGTCTGGTCTTATGTCAGCAAAAGTGAGAAAAAAAATCTACCTTAATAGATTGAACCATTAGCAGGTGTAAATGAGTGCAGTTCTTCTGCTATTAATGGGTTTGGAGATCTGTCTCAAAACAATCAATGTGACAGGGTTTAATATCTGTGAAGAGCACCAGGGTTTAGGTGAAGTGTTTCAGATCTCCAGATGCAGAAAATATATGAAGAGCCTTCCTTTAAAAATGCACTCAGGAAACGTTGGTGACAAAATCATTGGCTTTTTCCTCCCTTAGGCTCCCTCTATCCCATGAGTATGCGGATCAATGACGAAGGGCGACTAGTGGTGAACTTCCGAACAGAGATTCGATTCCGGGGCCAGCTGGTGATGTCCCACCCAGGTGCGTACCCAGCTCGTCCACCTGTGATAGACAGAGTATCTGTAGTGCTGTCTACCTGGCAGAGGAGAAGGGTATCACAGTAATGTGTCTGTCTCAGTGTAGAAGGGGGATAAGTAACTGAGGCATTTCCTTTCCTGGGGTGTAAGTTAATTTCATTCCGTTCTCTTGCTTCTTTGCTTTTGTGTGCTGATTTTATACCATGCCAGGCATCAGTATTAATTATGGCAAATTATAATTTGCCTTATATTCTTTCAGGAACATCTCTGGCATCAATGGTAATGTCTGCTGACCACCCTGGCCTCACGTTTACGCTCACTCTGTTACGAAGCGAGCCAACTTTCCACCAGCCTGTGCAGCAGTGGAGTTTTATCTCCGACTATGCTGTGAGTGTGCATTCAGACTTGAACTTAGGGAAGCAAAGGGAATGTCAGTTTTTAACATACTCTCTATGCAGTTGTCAGCACTGTAAGATCAGTAAGCATCAACTCATTTGGATGCAGTCACGTATTTTCATCACCTAATGAACGGTCAGAAGTTCCTGGTGTCCCTGGAGCTTGAATCCAGAGGCCTGAACCCACAAGCACTAGCCAGCACCATTCACTGACCAGGCCAGTGCTGGAGCTGTGGCCTGTCTTGAAGAATTCGTCTTAACATTATCGCCTTGGCATTGCCAGGAAACTGTGATCCAGGAGTTGCTGCTGCTGTTCTGAGAAGCTGGATTTTTCCCCGCGTGTGGCGAAGCTGGATTTTTCCCCACGTGTGGCAAAGCTGTTTAGCTCCTGCTGAGCTCAGGAGTCAGTGGGAACTACTGTGGCCCCAAAGTCTGTGCCTCTAATAGCGCACAAGAGGCTTGCTTAAAAGTGTCTTGATTCTGTGAGACGGACACAGCCCAGTTACTCGGCTCTTGCTGAGCTGGCAGGAAAGGAGCCATTTGCATTCACTAGAACTCCAGCCAAAATCATCTCTTCAGAGATTTAGTATGTTAGATTTGAACATTGATATGTTTGATTCCCGCCACCACCGTGGCAAGGTCAGTCCCTCAAAGGCCTGATAGCAGGTGTCCTGTGTTAGTCCTCGTTTCACAGAGAAGCAGAGGAAAGACAGTATGTGTCGGTGCCTTGTGTACGCTGCTGAAGCGCGCTGATGGTGTTGGTGCACGCGCTTCCTGCATGAGGTAAAGCGCTATGATCATAAACAGCAATGTCCATGTTTGTGAAAGTGTTTAGGATGCTGCTGGGAATTCAGCTTGGCCTCAAGGGCAATGTGAGCTGAAAAAGTCATTGTTCAGAGACTGTGGAGGAACACTCATTTCTCTAATATTTTCCCAGGTACGAGATTACTCGGGTACTTACACTGTGAAATTCATCCCTTGCACAGCGGCGCCTGGTCAGCAATATGCCCTTCCTGTCATCTGCAGCCCACGGGACCCAATTGCGTTTGATATGGACATCAGGTTCCAACAGGTACACCGTTGTGCTTAGGAGTTATGCATTTTTCTGTGAAACCTCATGGGCAAAACCAGACAAAAGCAAATTTAGGCTGGAAGGCAGGTTTTCTCTAACCACTGAAAGACAGGTTCTGGTATAGGCCATCCAGTACCTGTTGTCAAGAGAAAATCATGGAGTATTTCAGATGCCTTCAGAAGGAGTTTTACAGTGCTTGTAGATTGCTCTAGATCTCATCTTCTCAGGTGAAATAAAATCAAACTAAATTAATTTTTTTCCCCAGGAATTAAAATCTTATTTTTCCATTTATTTACCTCGTAGTCCAGCTTATTCCCAAGTACTTTGCTGCTTTGTTTCAGGAAGGCAGGGGCTGAAGGGGGGAAGGAATTTTAGTTCTGAGCAAGATTGTTTTCAAAAATGGCTTGTAATGCTGAGGCTGATTTTTAAAACTGAGATTCAATGTTATAGAATTGTATCAAGGGGATCTTTTTCTCAAGCAGTGGGAAACACTTCATTCAGAGTTAGTGTGGCTTTGTGATAAGTTTCCTATATATACTAAAGGAAAAAAAAAAGGCACCAAGTAGCGGTATCTTACTATTGTGGACTGTTACAAAGCCCAGGTTTTCTGTTGCAGTTAGCTTGGGGAATGACTTGACCAGCATTTGGAGACCAAGGGCTCTGAATCTGAGACTTAACGTCCAGTGGACACACCTAACTTTTTAAAACCTCTTAGTGTAGTGTTACATCCTTCAGTCAATACATAAAAAATGACCTGATTCCACCCCCCCCCCCCCCCCCAACAAAAAGTACTGGATGCCTCAGAGGCCTTGTCAGTGTCAATCAGGGCTGTTCAGCCCTTTTGACCATTAGAGCTGCTCTTTAGCCTTCTGCTTCCTTATGTGGTTGCCTGGCATGTGTGACAAGTGTGGAGACAACTGTAGTAGGTGCAAATTAACTGAATGTCTCTGTTTTGTTTGCTCAAACAATTGGTGTTGAATTTGATTTAAAGATACAGCTTCAGCAATAATCTTCCTGCTGCCACCTTGTAACGCAGGACACGAATGCTACACAAGAAGAGGAAAACGATTTGATGAGGAAGGAAATACCTGGGGTTGTGGTGGCATTTGCATATTAAGTTAATTTTGCACTTCTGTGTATATAATCACACCCTTATGACTGTTACCCCTAGATGCTGGGTCTATTGTGGTCAACAAGATTAAATAGTGGTGTAAGACAGTTCAGTTCTCTACCTTATTTCTGTGTCGGAGAGCTGTTCCCCTTCTGTTCCCCTCTACGTGTTCCTGCCATGACATGTGTGGTGGGTCTCACAGCGTTCCGGAGTGCCGGACTCACAGGGCAGGCACAGACCCGTGGCCTGGTGCCAGCTTCCTCCATCCAAATGTGCTGGGCTCTGCTGGGCTCCTGTGGCCACGAGGTGTTTGTGGTGGGGAAGGCAGACAGCCGGTGACTGGGAGCAACATACCGTTGCACCAGAGGAGTGAAGCTACTGGCAGGGCAACTCCCGTGCTGTCTCCAGGCGTGGGCCATTGGCCAGGTTACTTTTCTGGGCAAATTGCAGGCAGCTTCCAGGTCACAAGTGGAACACGCAGAGTGCAGCCGGGGGTGAGGTGGAGGTGCAGACGAGGTTTCCCATCCTGTGCTCCTTGGTTTGAATATGCGGATTGGTGTTTAGAGTAGGGGAAATGAGTTGGTGTTGAGCTAGCTGCTGGTCCTGATCTGGTTTTATTGGCCTCTTGCCCACAGCCTTGTTCTCCCAGTAACTTTTGCAAGTGTCACTAAAAAGATACGTTGCCGTCCTGTATCTGAGGAAACAGATATCTTTTGCTGTTTTACTAAGCAACGCTGAAATAAAGCACTACAATTGTGTATTTTAATGGGTCATGATGAGAAGCACAACAGGAGGTTTATGTACGTATGCATGTAGGAGGCATTCTTATAAATGCTGTGTACTGCTGAAAAGTTTGATCAGCACATCACTACTATGGCAATGATGTACAATCATCATTGTAAAGCTACAACCAAGGCATTTTTTTTTTATCATTTAATTTCATTATTCCCCACAGGTCAGTGACCCAGTGGCAGCAGAGTTCAGTCTAAACACTCAAATGTTTCTGCTGTCCAAAAAGGAGCTTTGGATATCTGACGGATCAATGGGATTTGGAGAAGGAGCTGATGTAGCCTTTACCAAAGGTAAAAATTCAATTGTACATTCAGCATATTATGAAAGCTAAAACAGAACCACTTTTAACATGAGCTGAATATGTATTTTACTAGTTTTATAACCCCTACATGGTCTATGTATTTCCACTGCAGAAAAGTAAATTACAGAAGTACTAAAATATTATGTATTTTACTGTAGTTGAAAGAGCCTTTAGTTCTGTTTACGGGCTCTGAGAGGAAAAGCATTGCAGAGGTAGGTGCAGAATTTAAGGTGCGTTTATCTGAAACAGCAGTTCTGGAAACTCTTGCTCAGTTACTGCATAATCTCATATTCCCCTCCCTCTGGTTGTTTTGCTTTGAACCTGCCCACACTAGAACTTTTTGCCCCTTTTTGAGGGAGCTAAGTAATTTCAGTGCTTGGGTTTTTCTAGTCAGCAATGCAGGAATTGAACACTTGTACACCTGAGGCTCCTTGACTTGGTCATGCAGCTGTTCTCAGCTGCAGGCTGGATGCCCAATAACTGCAGCTGCTTTCAGCCAAACTGCTCAGACTCATTCTTGATTATTTTTTTTTTTTTTGACTTCTGGCGCAGGGCAGGTGCTCTCACACACTGTACTCACTCACTGACTGGAGCCGTTACTAGGTTCCAGAGGGAACTCCTGGTAATGGCAGCATTGGACCGGAAATAATTTTGGTTTTAATTGATCCCTTATTTGAGTCACCAGTTTGAAACCCAAATGTCCTGTTAAGAACTTTATTTTACTTGATATAATGCTATCAGGTTGGATAGTTTCTTATACATGAATATGGGTTGCCCTCTAGTGAAGAGAAGGGAAAAGCTTGCTTAAAAAAGGAGCTGCACTCTAAGAACCACACACCAGTACGAATTGTAACAGAAAGAAGACTAAAGCCCATGATAAATTAGTAGTACCGGCCATGGAACGTCCTGTCTTCACGTGCAAAGGGAATACACTTAAAGCTGGATGACTTCTGCCCTGACAATTTTTAAGAATAGTGGTTTGGTAATAACTTGATTTAATAATTTTAAATTGGCTCGTATCATGTTAAAAGTGTTAATCTGCTTTACTAGGATCTGAAATCTATGGCCGAGTGATGGTGGATCCAGTTCAGAATCTCGGTGACTCCTTCAGCTGCAACATCGAGAAGGTGTTCCTTTGCACTGGTGCCGATGGGTACGTGCCCAAGTACAGCCCAGGCAATGAGGAATACGGATGCCTGGCTGACTCGCCCTCCCTCTTGTACAGATTCAAGATCCTGGTACGTAAACAAAGAGTTACGGTAGCATGCATTTTTATATCCCTGATTTCCATCTCAGTCTGGAAATACTAAACTTACTTCCTTTAGGATAAAGCTCAACCTGAGACACAAGCAAGAGCCTTTGGAAACCTGGAGTTTCACGCTACATTAGCAGCTGATCATGCAGATGCTTTTCCTCTCGTAAAACAGCCTGGTTCTGATGGCTTCAGCCTGTCATCTGCTCCGCTCTTCCAGGTAGGGTGTCTGATAGGTATGTCACACGAATTCTTTCATGCTGAAAGACGACTGGGGTGGAAAAGAGAGCATGCAGGTATAATCACGGGCACTGTGTTAGTCAGCAACAGGCTTCAGCAACACATTTACTTTGTTCCCTCTCCCTACCGGTGCAGAAGCACTGGCAGCGTTGCTTTCTAACCCCGAGCTACCCTTCTGCAGCCTTGCGGTGATTGCAGACACGTACACCTGTGACTGGGAGCAGAAGTCACTGGTTTAGCGTACCATGGGGGCCTTTTTACATAGGAGAAAACTAAGAAATGAGGCTTTATTTTCTTGCAATTGAAGGGTGTGTAGGGGGGAGGTAATTGGTTTTCATACAATATGAAATAAAAAAAGAGAACTATGCATCCTGCTTTAAGTCAGATTAATTCAAATTCCTGATGTCTTTTTTTGGTCTCCTGAAGTGGGGTGGTTCTTGCGTAAATTAAGGCTAGTGTTTTGTTAGGTAAATGCAGTAGCCTTTCTGCATTAACGCTAGAAATAGGTTCTCTTAGAACATAGTTTATCTGAGCTACTTCAGCAGTCTGCATTAAAAAAAGATTAGTCCTGTCTCCAAGTGCCTATTTCTGCTGTTGACTTTAATTAGACATATTTGGCAGCAAACTTGGGACATCTGTCTGGATGAATCTGATGCTTGGTGTTTTCCAGTTTATAGTAAATGTGCATGAAGGGGGGGTTGTTCTGGTTTGTTGGGTTTTTATGTGGTTGGTTGGTTGGGTTTTTTTAAGGTGGCGGCTGGCCGAGAATGGTACATTCACACTATTTACACGGTCCGATCGAAGGAAAATGCACACAGGCACAATGGCAAAAGAAGTCTTGAGTACCACCATGTGTTGTCCTCTGCTAATGGAAGAGTTAGCGCCACAGCCTTTAAACGCAGCCGAAGAGCCAACCCGGACGCCCCAGTCTTCATGCAAGACATCGGAGCAGATAAAAACAGGGGCACGAATATTCAGCATATTGCTCTTGACCGTTCTGACAAAGCTGTCATAATCCAGAAAGACGTGGTCCCAGCTGGCGCGCCGCATCACAGGCCAGGCCTGGAAATCACAAGCAGGGACTCCGGAAACAGTATTGTACCCGTTACTGGAGGCTTGACAGGACTGCTCTTTCTGATCTGCGCTGTGCTCACAACGCTTTTTTTGTTGAAGCAGAGGAAACAGCCCTCTGCTGGGAAAAGCAAAGCGCCCATCAGCCACTCCAGCAGCAGCGACACTATGACCACACGACACAGCGGCAGCGACAGTTCGGAAGTCTAGCCAATTGCTTGGGTGCTCGTCTTCTAACATGTAATTTCACCAAAAAGCAGCCCCTCAAACCTAGCTCTCGGCTGACTCCTTTGCACAGACCCTTGGCTGCTGCGGTTCTAACGCTGGATCAATTATTTGTGACGGGCAGCTCTTTCTGACAGGGTTGGCGTGCTGCATCCATGTGTGAGTGACTTATATATAGAATTCAAGCTAGTACTCCATGAATGGCAGTTGGTGCTTTTTTCTTTTTTTTTTTTTAAAAAAACCTAGTTTAATGTTTTGAATATATGCAGCTGTAAACGTGCCTTATAGCCACCGTGAAAGGTTGGCGCTTAGGAGGATGCTGGCTTTGATTACATCTAATAATGTCTAGCTTTCATATAACTGGTTTGGGGTTTTTTTTGCTGTTGTTTTGGTTTGGTTTTTTTAATAATTATTGCTGGGGAAGGAAGAAGGTAGTTGTATTAGTATGGAAGCTAAGTAATAGACGGTAAGTGTTTTAAATGAGTGATACCAAGAGTTTTGTCTCTGATTTTAATGAGGACCTCGGACATCTGGACAGCAGTGGGAGACGCACAGGTAAGGCTGTAATTGCAATTATCTGTAAGGAGAGCATTATATGCGATCAATGCAAATTAGAATTAAATTGTAGAGCCACACTAGAAAAATAGTGCGTTAATGCTTCAGTGCTGGCATTAAGTGCTTTCAAACATGATTTTAAAAAGATTCTAGTTCTTCAGACCAATACTAATGATCGCTTTCCCATATTGTACAGTAATTGGCTATCTTCCTTTGCTTCATACAGACATTATAGCATCCAAATACAGGCAAATACTTCTAAAAGATAGCTTATTTTGCCAGATGGCACCGGCAGAACACATTTGTATCATCTAGAACAAATACTTTGGTTTTTTTTTAACATCTACTTGAAAAAAAAAAAGAATTTTCTGTAACTAGTATGACGTGATTTAGGAGATTAAGGTTTAGCTCCTTTTGGCACTTGAGAATTGTTCGCAGAAATGAAGTGCTGCTCAGTTATTTAATAAATCTTTCCCATCTGCTTCCTCTAAAGGTTTTTATTTAGGGTAGTTGTACGCAAGCGATCATGGCTTATTGTGCTTTGGGTTTTTGACGGTGTTTGGGGTTTTTTTTGTGAAAAGGCATGCTTTGCAAAGGGATGTTTTTAAAGGAAGGCTTCAGCATTGCAGCATTTTAGTTTAGGGTACACCACGTGTAAGCAGGTGGACTGGTGTCTTCTATGGCTGCCATGACAGTGCAACTTGTAAAGCGCTGTGGAATGGCTGTTAACGCTGCTGTACGTACCAAGTTCTTCTGAGTTTTTGAAGAGCAAAGTATGATCACTCAACCTGTTTCCAGCTGGTGTCTGCAAATCAGTCACCTGCAACGAGAAACTCATGTGCGCGTAAGAACTGTACTGCTGTACATGAAATCTACATGTGTGAATTCTCAGCTTTTTCTCAAGTCTCAAGGTTTTGCTTAAATGCTTAAGCTCCATAAAGCTGATTTTTCTAGGGATGCATTTCTCCCTGTTTAAACAACACTGATGCCTTTTGATATGTGTTCTTAAAAGGGACAAAACCAAGCAAAGATTGCTCACTGCAAACTGAGCATTTGTTCTGTTTTGTTGGGGTTTTTTCTAGTAAATTACAAAATGGTGCTACATTAGATGGTGGTATTGGGAAACACACAATTTCATCTCAGTCATTATAAGCCAGATGCATACGAAAGAAAGGCCAGCGTAGGAAATATCCATGCGTGGTACAGTTTGACTGGCTCAGTGGACAGCGTGGAGTGCCTCACAACTACAATCCTGCACGGGTCGAGTCAGCACCAGTTCTTTTCACGGTAATCAAGACTGGCTCACATTTACCACAACCAGCTGGTTGGGAGAAGCGGGTTGTTTTACATATTGTTACATTTTCTGTTCTGACTTGTTGCTGTTTGCCAATAAAACCAATTCTACCATTCTTAGGCCATTCTATTAAGTACAAACCTCAGCACGACTGACTGACCTTTCTTCTGGCACAGACTTGAAGCAGAAAAATATCGTTTTGTTCCGATCTGTATCTATGTTGGTCATTAGCTCTTGAGGTAAATACCTGGCCTCTCCACTAATGTCAAAGAACAGAGTGTATTTGTGCTGTAAAATGAAGTTCAATAAAGGTAAGGCCACAGAATCTCCAGAAATAGGGTTTGACTGCTGGTGGTGGCGGCTTGTAAAAATAAAACAGAACTAACTAGTTCTAATGATCATAACGGAAGAAGTGTTCACAACACCCTAAAATGAAGAAAACCACTGGGGGATGACTAAATAACTAGTTATTCCAGTGCAAACATTAATGAAAAAAAGTCACACGAAGCTTTATTAATAAATGAAGACTATTTATTACTTCAAGTGTTAATGGTAAAAAAAATTCAGCACAGCTGTTGCATTTAAAAAAGTGAAACTACATTTACTATGTTTCTAGTTCAGTAAACAGATGAACCCGATGTCCTTTAATGACATAATAGTTGAGCATTATACAGTACATCTTATGAAGACCCGTAAATTAAAGAACTACTTTTTAAATTTAGTGATTACAAAAATTCTGCATTCACAGCTTTAGCTTCTTTTTTCTTCCACGACCATCAGGAGTACCATCCATTTTGCGCTTCTGTGCCTGTAAGGTAAGTTTTTTAAGAAGTTATTGCGATACAAAAAGATTGTAAGCAAGCAATGCATTTTAAGCCAAAGCAGGCAGAGATGATTTACACCCTAGTAGCTTTAAAAGGTGATAAATTGCAAATGTTGTAATATGGCAAAAATGCACATCCTCCCCAGGATAGCTGCTGTTTTGCATTCTTCCAATTCTGGAAGAGTGTGATTTCATAGAGGTAAAAAGTGTACAGAAGCAAATAAGGATGTTATAAAGCTTCCTGTTTATGAAATAGTATTTTTAAATATTCTGTGAACAGTTCTAAGAAACTTATTAATCCAGCAGTCTTTACTGATTCCTGCCCATCTGCAAAGTAAGTTGTGCTTCTAAGTTTTTGATACAACAGCTCTACGCAACAACAACTTGAACAACAAATCTAGGCAAGAAAATGGGTAAAGCTGGTGTTTTCTTTACAAAACAGGCCTGCGTATTTAGCAATACTTTGAATTCAGTCAGCAAAGAGAGCGGTCAAGCACATGTTCTGGTTTCCCAAATCTAGCTCTAGAAGCCCCTTTCGTGACGAACCCTCCATACAAGGAAAGTGACGGCAGGCAGCACAGTCCACACAGGAACACATGTAAACAGATCTGCAGCACTCTTAAAGCACAATGAATGGTCTGTGTCGCCTATGTATCCCTCAGTGGTAAACGTATAATTTCTTTGGGGACAAAATTAATCAAAAGGCCAAATAAATCTCTGGTTGATTTTACCAGGGTAAACCTGTAGAGCATACCGACTCAGTGATCCAAAACAGAACGCGTTTATCTGCTCCAAAGCACGTAAGCTACAATTTAGAACCTAAACTTATTTTCTTTTCTTTGACATCCACAACTGTACTAGCTGAATGACACTGAACTTTAAGTGGCTCTTAACATTGCCCTCTCAGGTTTTTTGTTGTTGTTGTTTTTAAATAACTGTAGATATCGCTTGTCCTAGGCAACCAGAAAAGCACCCTGTCTTCAAATGAGCTTTTCCACAGAAATGCCTTCTTAAATCTTACCGAAGATGGTTTTGGTCCACGCTTCTTCTTTTCTGCCTTTTCCTTTTCTTCCAGTTCCATGTTTTCTCTTTCAATCAGGGTGATTAAGGTATTGCATCTCCTTTGCAGCTCCTAAATTGCACAACATATTTGCTCACTATGTTAGGCAGCCACTTAACGTAAAAATTGTATTAGAATATTAGGAATGCCTGTAAGTAGATAAGTTTTTTGCTGGGTCTTGGCAGAGTGAAAAAGGAATGAAATATTTTTCGATAGTTACTGGCTGGCTTCGCAGGAATGGATTTGATCACAGATGTTTGCTTTTTAAATCATGTTTGTATTTAACTCAAATTCATGTTTGTTTTCAAAATGGTACCCTGGAATTTTTAATTCCTCCTCCCATAAGACTATTTAGTTTATTGCATTTGCCATGTATTACAGTTGTTGGAAAGTCTATAAAAATGTAATGTATTGTACACATGCACATATGTCAGTATTTCAGAAGCTATTTAAGTAGCCTGACGTACAACTGTGTTGTCACAGGCATTCATGAACAAAAAGCCACGCAGATTCATACATACCATTGCAGTTCTGGACTTGAGAAACCAGTCAAATCTGAACTGCGGGGAGTTTCGGATACACTGTCTTAATTCATCATAGACATTTTCTTTATCGAATCCTAGCTTGTGAAGCATACAGATTAGAAAGCGATCCTCCTCTTCGGTGTAATTCTTCCCTTTATTGGTACCATACGATATTCTTAGCTGGTGGAAAGGGGCTTTGTATCTGCCAATCTAAACAAAACAATTAAGATCATATAAAACTAAGAAATAGTTCAGAATTAGCATGGAACTGTTTTATATGAAAGCAATACATCACATGAAGACAGGCAGACGAATACGAAGTTAGAAAACTAGATCTTTTATGATGTCTGATGCTAAGTCACCACATGTAAGGAACTGTGGGTTCTAGATGGTGTGTTTACCGACACCATCTAAACTGGGAAATTCCGGTTTAGACAACAGACAGCTTTGTCTGTGATCTTTTGATTAACAGCAGACTTTTGACTTGTCACTACATTTGAAAATAGTCAAGATCTGCTAGGCTTCAAATGGCAATGATCTTTTTTAACATACAAATCCTCAGGAATAGTCAAACTCGGAGTAAGAGTAACGAGGTACACGAGACTGTAGCCCACGGTTCAGCTGCATTCTGGTTAATTGACTCAGACACCGTTCTTCCCCTGACTTCCCCAGAAGAGATAACTAACTAGTCAAACCTGAAGTAGGGGGAAAATTCTGATACACTGTTGTAATTTACTACAAATCTGTTCATTACCAAACTCTGGTTGGTGAAACACAGATGAGGACGAAAGCCTCCTCTGCTTGGTAAGTCTTCCCTTTTTAAGTGCTCTAAATGTATACATAGCGTTTTCAGTTACATGGGTCCAAAAGCAGTTCTGCTTCTTCAAAAAGCGTGTAGTTAGCGGGAGTGTGTTATACGGCACTGTGTGAACGCTTTGTCCTACAATAAAGATGTATGGCCCAACCTGTTGTTTGTAACAATCCTAAAGTGATCGTTATAGCTGTCAGCCAGGACGGCACTTCTGTAGAATGGAAAAGCTATAGGAAGCAACTGCTGGGGAATGTGCAAAAGAGGGAAATGCCATGCCCAACGTGTTGTCTTCGTGCATTAGTAACGCTGGCTAGACAGAGGGGCCGGCCTCTCACCTCACCTGCACAGGGAATGAAAGAAGCAAGAAACACACAGCAAAGGTACCTTTGTATCAAGTGCTTTTTTTATGCTGATTCGCCTCTGAATTCTGGCTTCTCCTCTTTCTATCTGAGCCATGATCTTCTCTATGTCTTGGAGTTCATTGCATCTTTCCCAGAACACAGCTAAGAAAAGAACAATTGGTTAGTTTCTTATCGTGCCTTTTAAAAGTTAGGGGGTTTGCACCTTAACAAAAAGATGTTACTTCCTTTACCAGAACTTACTGCTGTATAAAAATAGGCACGCATTTACCTGATAAGGAACCTTCTCTTCCCTATATCGTGTGTTGCAGTATTACAAATGCTGTTTTGAAGGGGGTAGATAGAGGAGGAGTCAGTTTAAATGAGGTGTGATACAGGCCAGAAAGGTTTTTTGTTAGCCAAGCTCTTTCTCAAAGAAAAAAGCTTCTTAAAATGGAAACTGATATAACAGCAATACATTTTTACAGACAGAAGCGGGAGGGTAACTGAGTGGCCAGAGACAAGAGCAAGTGTCTAAAAGACGATTAAATGTTTAAATAAAAGGGTCTTTTTTAAAGAAGTTTTCACATCTGTAAACTGTGATATACCTTTAGGAATTTAGCCCTAGCACCTTGCAGCTGCACTACAGTAGAAAACAGTTCTGCGACATCAGAGGTAAGTAGCCAAGTGGACTTAGGTTACAAAAAACAATGGTGTTACACATACACTCACGAAATGTTTACTGTATCCCACTCTTGATGAAGTAATAAAGGGGTAAAGACTCAAGAAAACTACTGGTTAGCAAACACAAGGAAAAGTGAAACCTCTCCAGCTTAAGCACTGTTTTTCAGCATTTCTTTTTGCAAAAAATTAACAAGAATTGAAGACAGTTAGAGCAGATTTAGGATATATTAAAGTGGGTCCGTAACCGTTTATATGCACATTTTAGTACAGCTTTAATTATGCAGGGGCTAAACACAGTAAAACCTAGATCAGTACATGCCAAATCCATCAGTACAATTCTACCCCGAAAGTCTTCAAGAGCCGTGTAAGGCATTCTCAGAAGTAAGGTGTTACCATGTTCATAGGCAGTTCCAACCAGGAAAGCAGCATTCGATACGGACTCACAGAGCTGACTACTTAACAACTCCGTTACCTGAATACTCGATGACTTCCTCTGGGGTTTTTCCTTCCACTTCTCGTGCAATATTTTCAATGTCATCACGGCCCCACTTCTCATTAGCTTTGATGAACTGGTTAAAATCTCTCTTATTCCAGTTAGTGAATCCCTTTATAGCAGTCAAAAGGAAACATTGCACAGAAGGTTAGGATTTGTCTCTCTCCAAATTTGTTTCAAGAGATTTCTTTAAAATGGCCTGTAACACTTCCATCATTCCAACAATATTAAACCTCGACTTTCTCTGCAGTTTACTGTTAGTAGAAAAACTGTTTTTATACTGCAGTCGCTGTAGTCTCTCCATCTAAACACTGCATAGTGATTAGCACCCGTTCTCTACCTACCTACTCATTTTGGATAAGAGCAGCTTCAGCTCATAAGTTAAAGCCCCCGACCAATATCCTCTGAAAGAGAGCATGGGATCCCTTTTTAAGAAGAAAACCCCCTCAAATGAAGCAATAGTCTCTATGATGGTTTTGTTTTATCAAAAAGGCTCACCAAGTGCCTCACAGGTGCCATCAGCCATTTTCCCTGGTCACTCTCCCTCAGAAGCTCTAAAGCTATCTTGTGACAATACGCATGATATGCCAAAATTATCAAGTGCCAAAATAAGCTGATTTCATATTAGCAATAACTTTTACAAACAGTTGGCAGTAAAACATTCTGCCAGCCACGTTATGATCTAGCCACAGCTTCTCGCGATTGTACCATTGTAGTTTTTAATAGTGACCCATTCCAGCGCCGTACTACTCAAGCAAGAGGTCTTATCCTCTAATTCCACCACCCCCCCCCCCCCCCCAAAAATACAGCATGAAAATATAATACCCAAATAAGGCATAACAGGCAGTAACCTGTTTTAAGTGATTAAACATACATGTTGCCTCATTATATACCTATTCAGCTCATATCCTCTTTAAGAGCGGGACACTATTCGCTACCAAGCAGTTTAGGAAAACTGACCGTTCACCCTGCAGCATTCACTGCCACATGGGAGTGATACACTGACAGAAGATACGCTTTAACTAATGTGGCAACAGCTCTGCAGCTGGTCTGCAAGGTCCCACAGCCGAGGCAAGATGTCACAGGCCGCAGGCAATGCAAGCTTGGGAAGCCAGGCTCTGACACTGGGCTAGTTTTAAGTTTAAGCCTGACTCTTCAGGCTTAAAATACACACAACATAGATCGGATTCGGTAGTACGCTGATCTGGTGCACGTTCTTCAAATGTATCCAGGCTCACGACAAACCTAATGCTGAACCTCTTTTCAGTCAGAACTAACTACGGCATGTGTGAATCAATGACCAAGAAATGTTCCCATAACACTGTAAACACAAAGTGTTTTGGCTTTGGCCGATTCCAGTCTTGCTAAAGGCCCAACTATACCTGGGTTAGAAGCTTCTCTTTTTCTTCTAGTTCTTCATCATTAAGAGGTTCAGCCTCATCAATCTTAAGCTGCTCTTCCTTTTGTGCTTGGGCTGCATTTGGCAAATCAGGATTACGAGGTACCTGAAAGGTTTTGCATTTTGTAAACTCTGATTAATTTTTCACAGATAATTGCTAATTGTTACTTCTCTGTTAATACATCCTAATCATTTGTTCAGCTCAACATGATTTTCTTTCATTTAAATGAGCGTGAAAGGCAGGACAAGTACATAGTCTCCTGATGTTGCATTGCAGGAATTCTTCTATTACCTTGTACCCAATTGTTTTCCTGTAGTAAAGAATCTCTTTTTCCAATAGTTCAAACAGGCGTGGAGGAAAGAACTGGAAGTCCTGTACATTTGGCTGTTTTGGAGGCCGTGGTGCCTGAAATACACACAAAGTTTGTATTTGACTCCCTTTCACAGCTATAATCTGTTTGCCTGTAATAACTAATTTCAGTTTATGAGGGAAAAAAAGAGCTTTATTGTTACAAAAATGCACTGTCTTAATTAAAAAAAAAAAAAAAAAAAAAGCGCCACACCATGCCAGAGACAACTACAATGATGAAGAATTCTGAAAGTGAAAGAAAGACCTGTGAAAAAAGGGGAGAGATTCTTGGGAGGAGGTGGCAGCTGGGGAAAGAGTCTCACATACATCCCCTTCAACAAAGTTCAGGTGTTCTGAGCAGCAATAAGGAAATATTCCACAGGTAGGGAAAATCCACAGTTGCTTAAATAAAAATAAAGTAAGAAACACCTTGGTCTCACTCTCCTGACAGCTTACAAGTTTCATCCTGCTCTTATATTTTTCTCACAGAAGTTTCTCTCAACTCCTTTGGCTTTTTCTAAATTTAAATTCCCTCCCCAATCTATAAAAGTCAATAGAGCAGTTTTTTATGAATAAAGACCAATTTCTTGCTTTCAGCTTTAACCATTTATCATGCACATTTGAACAATTTATTTCTTTAATTTAGTCAACTCACCTTGGGTGCTTTGGGCTCACTGACTCGAAGAGCCTCTCTGAAGTAAGCATCCACAGCATAATTGGCTTTTCTTTCTCGTTTAGGGGGTTCAATCCACTCTGTAAATGCCATCTATAAAAACAAATCCCACCACCCCAAAAAATATTAGACTAAGCCTTGCAAAACGTTCAGACCAGCTGCAAGTTTTATATAAAACTAGGTTTACATCTACTTCATTAAATAAATAATAAAACTTATAAACTATTTTCATGCATTATATTGTATTTTAACCAACACTTCCATAATAAATATAGTTCGATCATACAGCTTAGTGCTTTCCTCCAAAAGAAACTTAAATGTTACCTTCTGTTTTTCTCTGTAGTCTTCCCCTTCAAAATTATACACACTGGACTCCGTATCCATTGTGAAATTCCTAAGTGAGCTTTCACCCATCTTTGAAAGTTTTTCGTTCATTTCCGCAGTCTTGGAAGAAGAGTAGCAATTTTGAGAAGTAATTCATTATAAAACATCTCATTTACAACAGCAGAAAAAACAAACACTTGACCAATATGAAAACCATCAATATCAAAACCCCCGTTCTCTCCAACTTACAATCAAGTTATCATCTAGGGCTTATACTATCTTACCATCAAATTTAAGTCTACGGGTGGGCTTCTGTTTTTTTAAAAGTTTATCTCACCTTCTTTGCACCTCTTTCCAAAATGTGATCAATATCTTCATCTGTAATCTCACTCTCCTTGGAGGCAAACACATGCGTTGCTCCGTGTCTAATCATTTGCAGCATTTCATCCTTCCCAAGTTTATTCAGGTTTTGATCCACCAGTCTTCCTGAAGCGAAAAGCATTGGAGGATCGCAACTGACTAAACAGTTTACATTACAGAAGGAGCTATATCTGATTCTTCTCCCCATTACATTTGCAAGCTAAAGCTATATCCTTTTCTCTCAGTAAAGGAAATTCCAAGGGGGGGGGAACCCAAAATAATTTAGCAAAATCTAGCCAGGGGCCACATACATTTGCTTAATTATACATGAATTGTGTTCAACAAACAATTTTGGATGTAAGGTCTTCCGTATAAGCTTTGTTATGGTGCACGTTTTCACAATTTCCACACTACACCTTACTGACTCCTTTTTTCAGAAACAGCGTTACTGATTCCAGTCAAGTCAACCAAGACGGTTACACTGTCATCACTTTGCCCCATTTATTAAAAAAAGGCAACCCATTCATTCCCACAGGGCAAAGGAGAAGTTGAGTGCTTTAACAGAAGACAGAAAAGTCTGACTATCTCCACTTGTGCATATATATCACTAGGGAGGTAATCGAAAACTTAGTGAGGAAAAGCCTTCCCCTACAGTAAAATAAATTTTCAAGTGGCTCAGACCTTTAAAGGCACGCTATCTTCAGAGTTCAGCTGAGGCAAAAGCAACATTCCCATTAATTCTTACTAGCTGATTTTGCCAGTTTACAAAACTGCAGCAAAAAGAAGGGAATCTCATCACATATACAAAAAAAATGCCTTCATATACTTGCCTTGCTGAATGACTATGGAATCTAGCCGGAGTTTCATTTCTGCACGTTCCACTATTCTTTCTTCCACTGTATTGTCTGTGATAAACCTGAACACTCGAACAGTCTTTGTCTGGCCGATTCTGTGTGCTCGATCCTAGATTGAAAAAAAAAAAAAGTAGCAAAAAAAATTCAGTACTTGGTTTCCAGCATGACTATATAATTAGTCTTCAATTTTCATTAGTTTCAGCATACTAATTTACAAATCAGACTAGCACAGGTTAGTTAAATCTTTATGGACATCCAGTTAACATGACTACCCATGATAGCAAATTTTTATCTGCATTGCAAGTTTTGGGGTAGGTTTTTTTTTTTTGGTTTTTTTTTAATATCAACAATGGCTATGTCTTTAGATGCAAAACCTAAAAAATAGAGTTTGGGGTGGTTTTTTGTTAAATCACGCAGGGCAGAAGACTGGATGCGTCTGACCTTGGGTAACCTTCTGTAAAAGCAAAGTGTTTAAGAAATTATCTTTGTACTGAACAAAAATCTACCTTTCTCAAAATTGTTCACTTGTGCCATGAATATTTCAAGAAAAATACAAGGCAAAACCTCACCCGACTGGCAAATCATTAACCACTGTGAGAATTAGTATTCTGCCCATACACCTATAGTGGTAGCTGGAACTGTCTCACTTTACCTTCCAGACACTGAGTCCATCAGTATCTTGAACTAATTTTTGGCTAGACTACTTGAGAACTTACTTACTTACAGCTTAACTGAAATAATTAAAAATAAATTTCCAAGCTTTGTCACTGAAAGGTCTCATTCGTCAAGAAACACTGGTAGTTTTAAAATAGTTTTACTTTCTTATGTGGTCAGTAGTGCTCTCGATACTACTCCTGAGGTTGCAGATGCATGCAAATCTACTGCCAAAAAAGAGAATTAAAGATGGTTGCTAAACGGAGCTTGCTCACTTATCACCACCATAAAAGCAGGTTTTTGAAAAGTTTAATTCAGCTTTTCTTTGTCTCAGTTCCAAGGTAATCAGAGAACACACGGTAAACACCTTCACCTCCACTCCCCACAGAAGTGAAGTCTAATAGTTTTGGGATTAACACATACCATGCTAAATCTTTTCTTGTTTTTAAAAAACAAAATAGGGCCATTCTCACTAAATACTGCTAAGAGTACTGTAGAATATACTCAGCAACTTCCCACTGCATAAATCATTGTATACCCCAACTGCGACAAAAATTCTACACAGTGGAAGCTGCACTGGAACTGAAAATTAGTCTTAAAAGAACTTGTGCCTGTCCTAAACCAAGAAAAAATTTACTTTGGAATATACTATATCTTGCCACACCACACACTTCTAGGAAAGTTCTGTGAGAAAGGAGAAAAAAGAAAGAACCATAATTTCCATCTAGATTCTTACCATAGCTTGAAGATCTACTTGTGGGTTCCAGTCTGAATCATACAGAATTACAACATCAGCAGTAGCCAAATTGATTCCAAGACCGCCTGCCCGTGTACTCAACATGAACACAAATTTCGAGCTACCAGGTTCGTTATATGCATTAATAGATGCCTAAATAAATAAAAGCAACATATCAGTTGAACCAAATGTTTCACACGTACTGTTTTTTAAGTGAAATACTTAAAATTTTAAATACCTGTCTCTCGTCATGTGGTGTTTGTCCATCCAGTCTACAATATTCATAATTTCGCCACATACAGTAATCTTCCAAGATATCTAGCACTCTGGTCATCTGACTGAAGATTAAGACTCTCGAACCTGTTTAGGTAAAAAGCTTCCTTAGGTTGTCACCCAAAACTTAAGATTTACCAAACTCTGCAAGTCTGCATTACCAGAAAGGAAGGAGAGCAGTTCATGTACCAACAAGGAAAAGCAGTTAGAATTTCAGAACCCAACACCTAACGCAGGGCTGCAGCCGGCTGACAGCGCCGCGGCCGTGTGGGGCTTACCCGCCTGCCAGGGTTAAACCACAACAGGGTTTTTTTTGGTGCCCAACATGGGGGCTTGAAGGGTTCCAGGTACGGGACAGATGTGACTGGAGGGTGCTAGCCCGAATTCATAGCCACGCATTGGCAGGCTCCTGTGCTTGCCGTGGGGCTTGCTTGCCACCTTCTATAGTAGAGCTGAGTTACAGCCTGCCTTTTTTTGCTTTTGTTTTCTGTTGTACTCCTTATCAAAATGTTCCCAGGCACAGCAGAGTAAGATGATGATAACACAGATATAAAAAGGTTCAAGGAGTATAAAGAAAAGAATGTAATTTTGAAGTATTTGGTTTGGATTTAAGATGGCTAGAAATAAAGTAAGTAAAAGTTCTTCATAAAGACTTGTCAGTTTACTTACCTGCCAAGAACAACTTCCAAAAAATGTAAATGTACAGTAATTTATGCATTTACACACAACCATTTCCAACCTAGTTGAGAGATTTAAGTAAAACATAGAATATGACAAAGCTTCCACTTCCCCGATATTCTCCCAGTATGGTTTTCTTTATTCTTTGGACTCAAGGTCTAATAATAATTTGGTCTCTTTTGTTTAAGATGATGACTTGATTTAAGACCAGGCCAATTTTCAATTAGCACATCTCAACAACGCCTCATAGCAGAAAGGAACCAAGATCAAAAAAAAGGTACAGTAACCACTGAATTCTTCTTTTGCAGTCTTACAATGACGCAGATCAGCACAGCTGCTGAATGATACCTGCATACAAAGTATAGGTTACTTTTATATGACCCAAGGCTGAGGTTTGGACTTGGTTTTATTTTTCTGCAATGTCTCCCCACTCATAAACTTCCCTCCACTCCTTTAGCCAAGTTACGTCACTAAGCATACTCATTAAAATAATGAGTCAAAAAACTTACTCCAGAATCAAAAATTCTGTGGCGACTGAGTTTTACAGTAATGTATTTATTCCAGAGCTCTGTCCCCTACTATCAAATAACTTTAAAATAACTGCGTGTTCCCCCACGTTTGCGTTTTTGCCCTAAAGAATTCACTGAAAAAACTCAGGTGCTGCTCAAAATCATATCCAGCAAGAAAGACCAACGTGTCACAAAGGACTTGACTTTAACCCTATGTGAAGGCTTTGAATCTGAAATGGTATTTCACGGCAAATCAAAGGAGTGGCTAAAACACCACATGATTATTTTTCAAACAGCTAATAATGCTAAGAAAGAAAACCTAAAGCCCTGACCAACCGATGGTTCTGTGATCTCAATTTAGCTGGGGGGGGGAAAACCCCACACCAAAAAAAAACCCCAAAAAACTCAAAACACTTCACCATCACAAAAAAACATAACAGACTATAGATCCAATTATTTATGGAGGCACTTCACAAATTGTTTTTGTATCAACTATTTAAGATACAGTGCCTGACAAGCTGGCATCATGCTAGAAACCAACCATAATCCTTGCTGAAGTGTGTTGGTTTTTGCTCAGGGTACATGGAAACATTAAGTAGCACTGATTTCCTTTTTATCGCTGAACCAAACAATGACGAGCCGCGTACGCCGCGTACCTTGTTCTTTCAACTTAGGTAGCAATTTGTCCAGTACTACCATTTTGCCACTGTTGGTGACCAAATGCATATCTGTTGTGTATGGTGGACCGGGTTCTGCTCCGTCAAAGAGATATGGATGATTGCAAGCATTTTCGCAGCTGCATGAGGAACTTCAACAGTCTCATTTTGTCCAGCTTCCCAGCTGAATTCAATATATCTATATCCTTCATTAAGATTCGCGTATACCTACATCAAAGAAAGAAAAAACTTTTTCAACTCTAAAACAAAGTTGGCCTTTCTTTAAATAAGTACAGTCAAAAGTTCCCCCTCCCCCTCACTTAATCAGGTAACTCTCCCTGATACGCATGGTTTTGTCATCACAGAAGTGTCACAAGGAAATATGTATGAGGTGGGAGTAACTACCGAAGGAATTAAATCAAGTTCCACACAATAACCAAATCACAAACAGCACATTCCTTCTGAGCCTTAACCACAGCAGTCAAGTATGTGAATTACCATTCTCGTTGCATTTTGCTGAGACCCACATAAATTTTAACCTCCTTCTTTGGAGGCAAGCTTTTCTCCACATCAGCCTTAATGCGACGTAGAAGGAATGGACGTAGCACCTGAAAGAGATTGCATCATTAAACACACTTTGGAAACTGAAACACTGAACAGGACAACAGACAAAAGCAGTAAAGGTGTTCTCTAACATAAATGCTCGAACACCAGACCTGTTACCGGATCATCTGAAAAAGCAATCTATATGGACATGATGTTATACATGGGAATATACGTGTGCCATCTTCGGAAGACTCAGAAATGACAGAAAAAATCATCTTTCAGATGGTTCTATGCCCCTTGATTCTTTTTTAATTTTACTTGACTCTTGTCTCTTCATAGCCAATATTTTTAATGTAAGCATTTCAAAGCCCTGAAAGCCAGAACTACTGACCCTTCTCTACCCTCCAAACCAATCTCCTTTTCAAGAAACAGATCGTATTCTGAGCTTCACCAACTTATTCTGAAAGTCTACCATAGTTTCTGGAATAAGCAATCCTACCCTAATACTCTGTCACAAGAAGCATTAGAAGAATTATTTAGAACCTAACTTAGCTAAACGTAACGCTTAGACAGAAAGCAGAAAGACTTACCATATGGAGACGTTCCACCAACTTTTGATCCCCTAGACAGTTGTTTGTATCAAACCACGAATCAAAGTCCTGTATCAACAAAATCACTGTTATGTAAGAGGTTCCCTTGCAGGGTGCAATGTCATTACAATGGTGAACAAATACAACTTAACGGATTCTCTTATGTAGGCAGTAAGTAAAAGAACAAATTTTCCTCTTTGGTCTATTTTTATGGAAAGCTCTATAACACAGCATTTTTTTTTAAAAAAAAACCAAAACCAAACCACAAAACCCACAAACCCACCGTACCATTGGAAGGAGGAAAAAAGAAAAAAAAAAAGTCAATATATGAGTCCTTTTCTGCTCAAAAAGATTCACTCACATCACTCCATTGGACAAATTCCATCTGAAAGAAGTGTACTACTGCAGTATTTGATGAAAAATTAAAAGCAAAAAGTAAAACTTTGGTGTAATGCACCACAAGACTTCCCTTTCTCCAGGTGTTACACTCCCAATTCATCAAAACAGTTAAGCACACGCTTCACTTTATGAAGTCTATCGCTTATTATACAGCATCTCCCAACTCCCAGGGAAGAAGCCTTAGATCAACAATAAGGTAACTTACAGTTAAATGTAAGAACAAAGGTAGTTGGTTTAGCCAGCAGGATGTTTAAACCTATTTTGAAATGCAGTACAGATCATCTTCACATTGTGATTTTAAATAACTCTTGTATCTGCTAAGCTCACAACAGCCCTTAAAAATTTCCCAGCTGAGAAAAACAGTCTACCCTACTATTCTTGACAATTCTGGAAACATTTCTAACTGTCAATCTATCGTTATCAGTAACGAATACCCCTAACTGTACATATTCAGGTCTTTTCGAATCTGGAAAATCAGCAAAGTTCATTTAATTTCATTAGCAGAAATGAAGACTTACTTCAGACGAGTTAAAGACATCTGGCAAAAGGAAGTTAAGAAGTGCCCAGAGTTCATGTAAGTTGTTCTGAAGTGGAGTTCCAGTTAACAGCAGCCGATTTGTAGTTTTGAATTCCCTCACAATTTCTGATAACTGAAGGACATTGAGACATGAGCAAATATAAAAATATTATTAGTCCCCACACCACCACCTAATAACCCACACCAATCTCTCTTTCAGTGAAAGTATAAATTACCTTTGATTTTTCATTTTTAATTCTGTGAGCTTCATCTATAACTAGATATCTCCAGTTAAACTTTTTGAATACTGACTTCTCTTTGATAAGCATTTCATATGATGTTACGCAGACATCCCATTCTCCCGGCAACAACACATCTCTGACGAAGGCAGCCTAGACAGCAAGGGGACAGTTAGTTACCGAAGCTTTGTCAAACCTAAACCAAAAGAACACACTACCGCTGTTAAAATTTTAAAACAATGTTGTTACTAATTTTGAAAGAAAAGATAAAATTAGGTACAGAGTCAATATAACATATAACCATTGTAAAGCTTGACAATTTTGTCAGTGCTGAAGCTGTTAAAACCCTTGGGGCAGAGCAGAGAAGGATTCAAAGTCCCTTCCAACCTGAACCATTCTATGCTTCTATGATTTCAGCTCTAACTTCTGGCTTTGGAAACAGCAGATGTCTGACTACAGACATGAGGTTTTTCAATAGCTGAACTATAAGATCAGAACTCAAAATTAGTTTACTGTAGGTTTGCTTTGGCTTTTTTAAGTTTTAAGTTTAGAAAACGGTAGTTTTTTGACTATGAAAAATAATCCCAAGCACAGCTTTATTTGGCTAACTGAACAATTTCTAGAACGCCGACATCCAAGGCTAAAAGCAGACAAAGTAATTAGTCAGAATTCAAAATACAGAGATGTATAAATGTCAAGAACTTAACTCACATAAGCAAGAAATATACTGAAGAAAGAATAAGTACTTTCGGATTTAAAAAAGATGCATGAAAAAATCACAAGGTATCAGACTTGGACCAATAACCTCCAGAACTATTTAAAGTTTCATCAATATTTTTGTATTTCTAACCCAACAAACTCTGAAAATAGAGCTAAATGCCCTTAGCATAAAAATAACTGCTGACAAAAGCAGAAGTTTAATGGCACCAGTAATAACTCTTCCTTCTATAAATAAACAGGTAACTCCAGTTGACAAAGATGTGCCATCATATTCCATGTTTTAAAGTCTTCTTTGCTGCCATAAAAAAAGTAGCAAAAAACTGATACTGAAGTAACAAAAAGAGAATGATAGAAATAGTAAGGCCATAAGGGGCTGAACATTATTTTCTCTTTTAATTGACAAAATTCAAGCAAAGAAAGATCCATTTGCGTACCACTTTTAAGAATCAGCCCACCTTGCCCCCTCCAGCATTAAGCTGACAACTGTTTTCAGAAAACAGTTCCTTAGTGACAGACGCTATAATCCTCTTAAGAACTGCTGTTACAGCCAACACAACGTACTGTACTACATAGAGCAGAAAACAAATTACTTTTACAGATTTATATATTCATACAAATGACAGCACTTTATATGAAACACTTTATTTTCCTGTTTTTATCAGGTTTTGTTGGTCTACATGGTGTATCCCCTTCACAAAAGGAGAAAGAAAACCTTTGGTCAAGAAATTATGAGCGTCAAGTGATGAAGCAATAGCTGGACAACATATGTGTGAATTCTGAGCTGGTTATATTTTAAGTAGGTCTTACTGTTTAACCACTACAAATCCAAGTAATATCCTTCCCTGTGAACGAAATGTAAAGGTAAAGGACAGCAAGATCACACGCCGGATTTACGCAGGAAGAACCACCACATCAAAACTTACTCGCTGGTCTTTGTCACCTATCAAACAAACTGCTCGAAGTGTAGGTACCCATCTCTTGAATTCATTCATCCAGTTATGTAGAGTGGACTTGGGAACTAACACCATATGAGGACCAGGAATATTTCTGTAGTGTTTCATATACCCAAGAAGAGAAATTGTTTGCAGTGTCTTCCCAAGACCCTGTAAGAGACGTTAATGTGTCAGAAAAAAAATCTCTCAGGAAACACCTTTAAAAACCACAACAGTGATCCCTGAGTACAATATGGAAGACACAGCAGCCTGAGCAAATGAGCGAGATATATTAAAGACAGTGCAACTCACAAAAGGCATCAAGATCTTGGTTAGGAAAAGCTTGTATGGCTTTCCATATTTAATAAAGAAATGTAGCAAGAGTAACATTTTCAAAGCTTAGATTCCGAAGTTAGAATTTTGCCCTACCTTTCAAATAAGACACATTCTTAGAAGTGCAAGAAAACATTATTGAATAAAATTTTGTTTGGTAGACTAGGGTGTACTCAATTTATTTATTTAGAGGTCAATGAACTTCACAAACTGGATGTGCGCACTCTTTTAAACTTGAAATAAAGCGAATAAATTAAGAACTCTGTAAGGAGGCTTTTACAGGCCACGACATGATGTCTCTTCTTGTGAGAAGAAAGCCAAGCATAAATGTAAACAGCTGCATATGTCAAAGAAGAAAACAAATACTGAGCTTCTTTAGAAGTACTTTTAGTGTTCTGTTCTTTATTCAACAGAAATATTTAAAACCTTGTGTCTTCAGCATAAAATTTTAATTAAAACAAAACTGAGGAAGACATGCAAAACCCAGTTCATATCACTTAAATAATTCAAAAAAGATTATGACTCAAACATATGGGGTTTAAAATACCCGAAAACCATCAGCGTGAGTTATTTTTGCTTCTAAAATTCAAGTCTTTGTCTTCAAAATAACCACATTCCACCTAGTGTAAGATGGGGAAAAGTGTTTACTAGCTGTGTGAAAGGCATTAGTAAATTCAAAAGGATTAAAAATAAAGAATTTATTAAAAAATATTTAGTAGTAAATATTTAAACTCCTCAACTCAAGATGAATTTTGAAATACCACAAATCCAAGGACTTATAAAGTTTCCTAGTCGTTTTTGTTGAAACAAGCCTGCTCCACTTAGGACTGTACTGAGCAAAAAAATTTCCTCTATTCATAAGCATGTACATTGAAGAAAACCCTTGATCTATTTCGAAATTAAACATGTTAATAAACAGTAACTTAAATTCATTTGTCTCTAATTTATCCTGAAGAAGTTTTACTACACAGAGAACAAATTACCAGAAGGTATGAGAAGTGCAATATACTGAAATATAATTACATTTTTGTTTTTCCTTATCTGCTCCTTACGAAAACCAGATACAACTAAAATCGCTTAAAGGACAAAAACGTATCTTCTTGTCAAACTACTGCAGTTTCTTCTGCATTCATCACTTGTCTTTCAGGGAAAAAGAATAACAACAGAAGCAAAAGGTACTATGGCCAGTGCTGACTGAAATGTCCATGGTCATGGTGTGAAAGAAATTTTAACACAGCTCTCTAAGCTACATCTATCTTTGGATCATTTTTCCCAGAAAATTTCCCACTGGTGCAGCTCTTGCTGCTGGGATCAGTCCACCTAGGACACTCATATCCTCCTATCTGCATTTTACTCTCACAACAACAGGAACTGTTCGTGCATTTGCTGCTCTTTTCATACATGACACTCTCTTCACAAGGGCAGCTTGAGAATACTGCAACAAAATACTTGCAATTTAGAGAAAAAAAAAATAGAGGACATGTCATTCTATAGAACAACTGCCCTCCATCAAACTTTATTTTTCTGAAGTTCGACAGATTCTCTTTTCGTATGTCTATTTCTAAAACTGCCTGCACAGTTCATTTAAATTAAAATACCTGTGACACTTTTCACATAAGTGACTTAAAACAGACCAGAAAAATAAGATTTGGCAACCTACATATTGCATTTCGTGCTATTAAAAAAATCCACATATATAACTGAACTAAAATTGTATTGTATCACATGTGTTCACAAGTGCCCAGAAACATGGGCTATGTGCATACCATTTCATCTGCCAGGATGCCATTGATGCCATTTTCATACAAGGAGATGAGCCAGTTCAATCCTCGAACCTGATAATCACGCAGCTTTCCCCATTTAACATCTAAAAGACATGAAAGAACAGACTAAAAGATCTGTAAACACTTACCAACGCATTTCACCATCCCTTGCCTGCTAATTCACACTGATTATCTAAGCTACAGAACAAAATCAAGTAGTAAGTTTCATGCAGTAAATTCCAAGGACAATGCAGATTGGAGACAGCAACCTGTTAATTTTGTTTCCGCGAGGTGCTCCAACAGCTTTGTTTTCTGCAAGAACCCAAAATATATAGAAATTCTAACTCTATCACCATCCCCCAAATCAGAACACAGTCGAATGTTAAAACAACGGAATACTGAATTCTCTGTTAAATGAACTGGAAGCTGTTAGGTACTTCAAACTGCATCAGAAGACAGGTTACGTACGTGAAGTTTGTAAGATGACAGACTTAAAAACAGCTAGCTCTTTTCTACGAACTAAGGTATAAGAACCGAATTCTTAAAGGACAGGACTCACTGGACTAACTTTCTAGCCTGACTGAAAATAAACAGTCCCTCGATAATACATTCTATCCCATTAGACTGATACTGGATTTTTAATAAATAATCTTCACTTTAAATAATATTTTGAAAGAAAAGAAGGGGGGGGGAACACCACCAAACAAAAAAGAGAAAACACACATGATGGAGATTCTTCAAATCGAGTGCAGACATTAGTTGTCTTGGAGCTTTCTGTTAACAGCTCTTCGTCTTCTTCCTGCTCTGTTCTACGATGGCGGTAGCTGAAAAAGTGCAAGTTAGTTAGTTAGTTTCTGGCTAAACTGAAAAGACGTGAAAATGTTCCAAAATTAAATCTAACGTCATTGCAGTCCAGAATGCAAATGCCCAAGGAAGCTTCTAGCAAGATTCTTCAAAAGAACTCATGTTTAGCTGATCACCTGAAATGCTGTTTTTTAACTCTTTAGAGCCACTAGCTTCTTAATAAGGTAAGATGACCACGTTGTTACCAGCCTCAAACATCAGAGCAAAGTGAGTGGAAAGGGATAAATTGCGTGCATCAGTACTGGCCTTTAACTGCAAGACAGAGAATGACGCTGTATTTAAGAGTTCTGGAACACCTGCCAAACGCTAGATGTACTTAGCCATATAAACGGCAATGAAGTCAATCCAAATTTCTAGACTTCCGATTTTCAAGCTGCCTGTAAGATGCAGTATACTGATGTTCTCTGAGAACTCCTACAACTTACAGCCACAAATGCTCTACTTTTCTTCCCCCGTTTTTCTTCATGCTAGAACACTTTAAATCATGATAGTGCTTTACCACCAACACAAAATTCTTGTAACTCTTAGAATTCTTAAAGAACCCTCAACTTGCAGGTGGGCAGTTGAAAAAAATCACAATTATACAGCATAAAACACACACCAAAATAGGACAAAGACTAGCAAGTTTAACTTACGCTTCTAAAGTACAATAAAATCCATAATTACAGTACAAGCTGGCCTACATGTCATCACTCACTCGCCAACTGACAGTAAATTCTGTTTCTCATCCTTCTTTATCCGTGGACGTCCGGGCTTCATTTTCAAGGGTGAAGTTGGAGTTTTCTGAGCAGCAGGTTGAATGAAATGAGCAAACAGCTCAGTCTGCTTCAACAGATACTCAAATCTGTTTGCTCTGTCTGTTTGCTGTTGACAAGAAAAATTAAGTGGAACAAGCGTGAGACATTACAGTATGAATTCATTCGAAAGAAAAAGCTAACAAATGCTTTTTAAACAATACAGATTCACATTTCTTTATATACATACCTACAATAAGACAGAAGAGATGATTAATGTCAACAGTATAACTATTACTGACAGATTCCATATTCTTCCATTGGGTCAAGGCTAGCCTTTGCTACGCAGTATAATCAAAGCTGCAAGACAGACCTGCGCTAAGACTGCGTCTAGCTTTGGCACAAAGTTTGCATGAGCGTCACCAGATGTGGCCAGAATCCCCTTAAGAACCATCTCCTATCAAGAATGATAGTCCCACTGCCAGAAATTTACCCCCACCCAGCAGGCACAGGATTCTTCAGTGAACTCATTCCTCTCACCAACCTGGCAACAACTATTTTCTACTGCATTAGTTTCCTGCCTGCTCCGGGAGATATACCACACCTCCCTGTGGGTGTCAGATTAAGCAAAAGAGCTGGCATGAAAGGGGGTGGAGGGGGTAGAAGAGCCCATAGCTAGAAGCCAGAACACCTATTCAGCAGCAGAAGACCTTACGATATGCTCAGCCTAACTTGTCTGACTGCCCCCTTGATACGAGTCGCTGTTTCTGCTGTGCAAAAAAAGATTACAGGAGACAATACTAGCATCTAAAAGGTTCAGTTCCTTTGAGACAGGTTTCCCTTGGAATCAACACAGCCTTCCCAAAGGCCACATCAAGACTTCAGAACAGACAATCAAGGCAGAAAGACAGTCCCAAGCTTAACAGCAATGACTCCGACATTCTGCCAGCTGCCACAACATAACCTGGGGTTTAGCAACTTGCACAGTTACAGGAAGTCAGTTTTCTTAGTAAAAAGGAACATATGTTCCAGACTTCTGCAACAGCAATGCCAGCTCTGTGAGTGTTCTCTTTAAATAAGCAAGCAGTTCCTGCACTACGTAAAAGACAGGAAGACAGAGGGTTAGAGAAGAAAGAGACCAAGAAAGAGATCCTGTATGTACCACAGAAGAGTCAGACTCTCTCTTAACTATGGTTTAAGCTTGATTGACACAGCTACAATTCACATCCACTGAATCAGTTTTCCTGTCCATTCTTCGTAGGTTTGTGGGTTTTTTTTGTTTACTTTGCAAACAATTTCTAAAGTTTAAACTAGGTAAGATCTTACTACTACCCAAATTGCTGATCCTTATTTTTAAGTACTTGTTTCACTAGCCGTGCAAAAGAGAAATAGAAGAGATACAAGTGCATTGCAAACATTTCCTCATTCAAAAACTTTAGTGAGGGAATCTTCTACGAGTTTTGGCACCGCACACTACATCCCCACAACTCATTTTCGTTGCACTTAAAGACATTCCTTTTAAGAGACTAACAAACATCTGTATCTTTTAGATAGGAAACAGACAAGAACAGCCTGTACCCTACAACCTTGAGCTATCCTACCAACAGAGAAACTTTTCCTGTTTTCTTTTCCAGTGCGTCTTCTGACTAGCGGAACGGTAAAAAATACAATCCTCCTTGTAATCGTGCCTGTCTAGACACTAGAAGAGACAACTCCAAGTTCACTTCCTTCAGTTTTGCCAGGAAGCAGCAAAGAAATTAGCAGAGACGACTGGTTATTTTCAGTGGCAAGAGAAACATCACAGGAAGCAGCAAATTATGAGAATCAGTTTCACTTTCCTATGAAGAAATTCCACATGCAGTCACAGACACTGGGAATTACGAAACAGGAAAGAAAGGAAAACAGGGAGAACAGGGAAAGGAAATGCAACGAGACGGCGAGGAGTAGACGGCTCCATCTCTCATTCAGGATATTATAAAAAACTAAAAAAAATAAGGAAAACAGCAAGTTTTCATCATATCTAACCCACAAATCACAAAATGAACCCATCTTCAAAAGCTCAAGGACTCTAACTAGAGCTTCACAAAGAAACAAATAAAATTTTAGACAAAGCTAACAAAACCCCTTTCAGTCTAGACAAAAGTGAAAGGGTTTGAAAAGATGGCCAAGGCGTACAGTCAGTGCTTGTCCTAAACAGCAAACTCCTTCCGTGACGTCCTGTGGATTTTAAAAAGCTAACTTTCATTTACTTTGACCTGTAAACTGTACTGTTTGAAAGACCTGACTATTTTGACATCTTCCTACTAAAGCATACTTCAACTGAAAACGAACGCAGCGCCTACTCAAAGCCTTTTGCCCAAACCTTTCTATTTACTGCTCACCCCCTTTTTTCCTACAAAGGACTGCTACTCCTGCAGTTTAAAAGTAAGTTTGGGAAACATTTCCTGTATTCAACAGCGATATAAAAGAAAGTCCTAGACTTCAACTGATTTCTTACATTGAGAAAGTAAGGTAACAGCCATTTAAATACTTATGGATGCTTTCCTAGAGGATCTATCAATTTCTGACTGAGAAAATGAATACTCAACTCTTCATAAACCCCCTTGCCTACAGAAACATCAACTCTACAGATAACTTCAAAAGCAACTTGACAACTTTTTATTACATTTTTTTCCTCTAAGACATTTTAATATTTCCTATTGTATCATTCTTCTAAATCTAGAGCACCGCAAAGCTCTAGGACTATACTTCTTAGAAACAACAAAACACATTAACACATTCCCACAAATGACTGCACTGGAAATGGAGCAACAGCAGAGGACCAGTGAACAAAATGCTAAAAAGGAGGGTCTCGGGGGTTTTTTTCTGGATATTTTTTGGTTTCAAGTTACTTAAATATTTTTTAATAACTACACAAAGTTTTGTAAATCCAGTTAAGACATTTCAAACAAGCAGAAAAATGAGTCTATTTTAAGCCACTGCATAAGTACTGGATAGCTGTACACTGTCCCAAATAATACATACCATTTTCTCTTCATACGTAGGATCTGCTTCCTGGATCTCTTTTTGTTTTCCTGGTGATGCATCATCAAAAGATTCCTGAGAGAAAAAAGAATTAGAAAAAAAAATTATTTCTGAACAAGGGAAGATAGCCACGTAAAGAAGAATAAGCTTGTTTCAAGTTAGTATCTATCCACATCAGATGGCACAGCCATCTTTTGCTGCTTTGATACAGTCAGCTTTCTATTACTTACTATAAAATTACCTGGAGATGGATCAAAGATCCCTGCCACAGGGTGAGGGACAGAGCTAGATCTCTTGTAATCTGATTTAGCTCCATTATTAAAGCATCACATCAATATGAATGAGAGAGACAGCTGTGGGTCCAGGAGCTCGGCATGCCGCTTCTACGGTGCTGAGCCAAAAACCCTCCCTAAAGCTGGCTCCGGAGAGTACTGGTGAAAGAACTAGCTCCCGTCCCGAAGTAAGGAGTAGTTTTCAAGGTTTTTTTTTCCTTTTTCCAGATCACTCCAAATCCCTCATCATTCGTGTACCAAGGGAACAAGCCTAAATAAGAACCTGGGCTGTAGTTTTGTCCTGCAAGCGAAACAGGAATTTAGAAAAACTGCATTTATTTCCCTTATTTAGTTTTACTAAATCAAATAATTGTTGTTATCACCAGTAGTCCAACTACTAACAGAAAAACAAGTTGGGCTGGGAGGGGGCAGTCCTCCCTCATCCTCTTCCTGCCAAATCCCTGACATACTGTCCTTCAATTATTCTTAAGATCGGGGCTTTTTTATCCCTGTCTCTCCTGTTGTTAGGTTAACTCCTTCCTCATCACCTCCCACATGTCCATTTAATCTCTGTTCTCGAAACCAAAAACAGATGGGATGATCCATTGTCTGTAAACCAGTAAAACAATATATTGCAAAATAATTCTTTAAAAGGGTGAGAAAAGGAAAAAAAGAGAGATGCCTTCAAAACCATTATTAACCAGTCTGTTAATTGAGACACATAATACAGCTAAATTCAGTCTTTTCTGGCCACTGTAGAACAAAGGAACAGGAAAGTAAGACACAACCTGAAACAAAGGCAGGCAAAACACGGGATGTTTGTGGGCGGGGTCTTTCCTCACAAAACTCTGGGCAGGTAGGGCATGTGGAAACAGAAGAATCCTACCGCAAATGTTTCATTCACCAGTCAAATTACGAAGAACTGAGCATAAAAGTTAAGGCTAAAGATCTTCTAAACTCATACCCCCAATCTTCTTACTCGTCCTCCCGCTGGATTTAGCCAACACCCACCTACCAGTGAGCACAAGCATAGGGACGTTTGAACTTCTGTATGAAATTCACGTTTCTCCTGAAATGCCTAACACGTGAAACACAGAAACACAGTGGCACGCTACTTGACCTTGTCACGTGCGATAAAGATGACAAAACCACGCAATTTAGCTGGACAGCAAGAAAAGTGGTCCTCTCAGATGATCAGGAATACCAAGAAGCCTATTGTCAACTGAAACGTCGCTTTATGCAAGGTTCCTTCCCCACGCGAAAAGGACTAACCTTGGCAAGTGCAGAGAGAGCCCTCGCACAGCGGGGCAGCTCAAGAGCACACATCTCACAGCCTCCATGCACTATACCCCGTGCCCGGGGAATTGCCCGATTTTTGCAGGTTCGAGCAGGACTTATTACCCACAGTGCTTTGGCAACTTGCTCATCCGAAAAATATGGCATTGCAAAATTTATTTAGATCAAGTAGTTGGACTGTACAGCATGACTCAGAGTACTAAACACCCGGCGCTGAAAGCAGGACCAACCAGTTTCCTCATATCCTTAAGAAACAATGCTGCGATAAAAAAACGCATCTCCAGGCAATCACTCTAATCCCCTTGAAATTTCTAGAATAAGCACCTGCTGCCAAGAAAAAAGCCCTCAAACAACCGCCCACCCCGCACCAAAAAAAAAAAAAAAAAAAAAAAAAGTTTTGAGGGGGGCTTTAGAAGAGAGAACAGCGTACTGCTTTTTAGACCATGGACATGCTCATCGCCCAAGCAGGAAGCACAAACCGATGGGAAGCCTTTCCAGGGAGGGCAGGAGAGGGAGAAAAAGGCCACTTGCGAGGAGGCGGGTAACGAGCCCAGCCAGGGATCTCTGCGCTTTCCAGCGCGTACGCTTCTGCGGGGGGGGGGGGGGGGGGGCAGGGGGGGGGGGGGGGGGGGGGGGGACGCCGGCGGGCCCCCCTCCCGAGTGGGAGGAGGCACGGGGGGCTCCCCCTGCCCGCCCGTCACGCCGCTTCGAAGAAGATAAATAAACTGAAGGTGACCTTGGCGGCGAGGCTCCTCTTGTCCCCCCCGGCGACCGGCGGAGGGAACACGGCGCGCGGGGCCCGTTTGGGCGGGGCGGCCGGTGGCGGCGGGGGGAAGCGGAGGGTGGAGCCCCCCCCCACACACACTTCACACCCCCATCCCCGCTGCCGGGCCGTTTCCCGGCCCCGCCACCCCTCCCTCCGGGGCTCCAGGCGCACGGTACGTGCCCCGCGCCCGCCCCTCCATTGTCTCCCGCGGCCCCACGCGGCCCGGGGACGCCCCACCGGCACCGTCCCTCATGGCGGGCACCTGCCGCCGCGCAGCCGGGAGCGCCCCCGGGGCCCGCCGCCGAGCCCCGCGGAGCCGGGTAGAGGGCTGGGGGAAGGGGGGGGGGGGGGGGGAAGGGGGGTTCCCCGGCGGGGGAAAGCGCCTGACCTCTATCTCCATGTCGCCGGCGGCGGAGGGAGCTGTCCCCGCGGCCTCGCTGCTGTTGGCGTCTGGCGGCGGCGCGGGCAGCTCGTCCGGTTGCGACGGCGGCAGCGCCTGCTGCCCGGCGGACATGATCCCCGCCGCAGACAATGCGCCACCGGTGCCCGGGCTCGGGCCCGGCAGGCTGCGCGCTGAGGGGAGAAGGAGGCCGACCGGCTTGGGGGGGGGGGGGGGTTGGAGTAAGCGGTGCTCAGAGCCCGGTGCGCGGCCGCCGGCAGAGGCCCGTCCCCGCTGCCGCCCCGGCTTTCCCGGCGGGCGCCCACCAACCAGGAACCGAGCCCGGCTTCCCCGCCTCTCGCGAGAGCCCCGCCGCCCGGCGTGCGGGCGCGGGCGCGGGCGGGAGCGAGGTGCGCTGGCGCCCGGACGCCCGCCTCGCCCCTGACTGGACGCGGCCTCGCGACGGGCCCGCCGCCGCTGTGGACGTCAGGCCGGGGGCCGGGGGGGGGTGGGGGGGGGGGAGCGCGCGGCCGCCCAACGGCCGCCGGCGGGGCGGGGCCGCCTCGCGCGCCTGGCCTGAGGCGGGGGGGGCGCCAACCGCCGGGTACCTCAGCCTGTGGTGGGGGACGGCGGAGCCCGGTACTGAGGGGCGACAAGCGCCCCCCGCCGGTGCCCCGCAGGACGGGCCGTGGCGGCAGCCCTGAGGGAGCGAAGGACGGCTTCAGGCTTGCGCCTGGCCGCCGGCCCCGGCTGAAGGCCACAGGCACCTGCCTGGGCTTGTTTGGGCAGCAGCATTTTTGTACGAAGGCGGGCGACCGCGCCGTGTTCCACAGTAGCATTGCAGCTTTGTTGAAAATTGAACTACGTGGGTTCCTTGTTACAGGTTTTAGCCAGTCTCTTTTGGTTTTAATATTTAAATACCGTCACAACACCTCTGCCTAGACAAGATAATTAAGTCTCAATACTGAAATGTAATTTGTACCCTCACCAAAATATAACACAAGGAGGACACCACTGCTATGAAAGGGCAGGTCTCAATATAAACAAGTGCTTTTTTTTCAGGCCGATGTAGTAGAGCACCTCCAGCAGGAGAGAGTGAATTGCAAATAAAAAGACTCAAACATTGACCAAAATAGGCACCAGAGCTAACCGCTCAGGTCCCCTTCCCTCACTTTATCTGGCCGGAGGAGCCAGGTGAGGTTTGTAGGTATAGAGCTATGGGTTTATAGACCAACTGAATAAAACATCATGGAAGCCACCATGGGCTGCAGGCCCCTGCTGTGGGACGTGGCTGAGCACATCCACGCCAGCATTACCTTCGCTCTGGCGAGGAGTGCTCCCTCACTGACCACCCCCACTCACCCTGCCAGGTACCACCTCCCGGGAGAACCCTGGAGCACACAAAACAGATGAAACTGAACAGGAAAGTAAATTTAAAGAGCACCACTGTTGCCCTCCAGCTGCTCACAGAGGCTGAGTCCAAACGGCCAAGCTTGAGCTAGTCTGAAGCAAAAGTCCCCTGAATGAAGGTACACTGTGTGGACAACCAGGTACTCCCCATCAACTGAAATTGCTCTACAGATCTACTCCTGCGGATTTGTTAAATTTGTATGTATGCCTGCACTCACAAGTAGTGTTAATGTAGATGCAGGCAGTGAGCGTACTCTACAGGTTTGTGAAGCTGCATCTCCCACATCCTGACAAACTCTTGTTACCATGAAGGTAGCAGCTAAACTGAGAACATCTCCGCAGTGATTATTACAACTCTTCATTCCATTGTTTTTTATTATGGACATCCTGTAAAATTTCTTGAAGTTAAAATGATTAGTACGACATTTCCAAAATATTGTGTCACTTAATTTCTGTGAAAACTACTTAGAAGAATAGCTTCCCAGAAAGTCTCAATTTTCCTAGAATAGGATTTCTCAACTAATAAAAAATTTACTGACGTATTTTCCCACTGCTTGTTGTCATGTCTTAACACAGATGAAAACCCAGTCCCCGAGCTTTGCTGAAGGCTTTTCTCTGCATTCAGGGAGACTGCTTTAATTTTTTAGTGTATGCAGCAGCAGATTATACTAAATTGTATTAATTTAGCCACTTACACTATTCCAGCACAGTCTTGTGTCCAGTTTTAATCTGCTCTGCCTCACCTTGTGCCCTGCTCCTCTTCTAGCATTGCTTCAGATGACGCAGTGCTGTCTGCGTGAAGTGCGGGTCAGGGTGGGAAGCAACCTACACTCCCCCTCCCCATTTTGCACTCTTTTGTCTCCCCTGCAGAGCACTCAAAAAACCACGTGGAGGATCACTGGTGAAGGAAAGTGGGGTAGAAGGTCCTGGGGAAGGAGTCAGGTATTTGGGAAGAGAGGTGAGGATGTTTCAGCACCTTTGACACCGTATTTTATAGTCAGACTAAAATTGCCAGGTAAGATCTGGTTTGGTGGAGAAGGTGAGAAAAGTTAGTAAGGGGAAAAGGGAGAAAAGCACCACCTCCACCCAAATCTCACTGATCCTTGGCCATCCCGCAAAATAAAACAGCAACATGTCAGTGGGTGGTGTTAAGATACTTGTGTGCCTGGTATCAGAAAAGATGAATATGATATCATTCATTTCTACTTCAAAACTCTTTCCCTTCCCATCCTGGCTACAGCTTTAGCTTCTCTATTTCCCTTACTTCTGAGAAACTCTGCCTTAACCATGAAGATAGAATAATTTTTGCTTAAATTTCAAAGTTAATATGCAAGAAAATACAGGCCCAAATATTTCATTCACAAAAGGTGAAACATTATCAAAAAAATATTCTTAGCCAAATACCCAAATTCCACAAGAGAAACAGCAATATTTTTTTTCTCTCTACATCAGAGGTAGGGGAAAAAAAAGAAAAAAAAAATTACTCTTGCAGTTGTATACAAACTGCGGCATCATATGAGTATTTTTGGATAACCCTAACAGGATAGTAATGAAATACAGTTTTATAGACCCAAATGCTTCTGAATAGATGATTCACTTCTCAACAAAAATCCTAACTAGCTCTAATCCATCCATTATTTAATTATTCAGTATTACTCACTTGAAGTTGCCGTGGACCCTGGATCACTGCGAGAGAGCAGTATCACTACTAGTCAACTCCTACATCAGAATTTTGGACAAGCTATTTCCAAGTGAAGAGAACTATGCCATGAAACAGCAGAAAGAGTTACCAAAATCTCTGTAATGCACAGAGGAAAAGGCTCAACTAGAGGCAAAAATAAAGCAAACTGTTATGACTTCTAACAAGTACAGAGGGCAGGCATAATAATTAAAAAAAAAAAACCCAAACAAACAAACCAAAAAGCCTCTTGTTAAAAGCGGAAAGTAAGACTAAATGTTCTGAAATTCTTAAAGCAGAGCAGAAGACTATGCAAAAAAACCCCCACAAAACAACCCAACCCAAACCGAGAACCCAAACAATAAACCCCAACCAAAACAGGGAAGAGGATTTTCCAAGTTAAGATGAAGATGCTCATAAACACACAAAATCATAACAGTCCATGCAGTGCCCGAATATGGAGACCTTAAATTAAAAGCAAGCAGCGGCATAAAGAAGCTCATGACAGGGGTTACTAATGTGTTAAGCACCAACATATCGTCAAATACACAATAAGGCAAAAAATCCTCCCTCAGCCAGTACTAAATTGTAGAGACAACTAATTATTAACATGCTTATGAAGTTAGTAAAGAACCATTTAATTACAGATTTTTGTCAAATCTCTCAGGCGACATGTCTTTCAATTTTGTTGCTCAGTTGTGTAATCATAACTTTAATTAATATTCTTTAGATGACTTCTTGTTAAACAAGAAATTGAAACACCACAAGTAAGAGCAACTCTGAATGATACTATTAGCTGTGCAGCAATTATGCTAATAGACATTGCTGCACATGTATCAACACTGTAAATCTTCCCAAAGTTTGGGAAATTAAAGGAATGAAAGAGAGTTGTTTGTGGTCACATCATCAGACATATAGCAGTCATCTGCGCTCAAGAAGGCAGGAGAGGGGAGAGAGGCTGGTTTGCATTCACATCTTAGGGGGTTTTGTTGTTTATTAAAGTTTAGTTTAAAATGCAAAAGTAAAATAGTAGACAAGTGCGATTAGATACTGCCAGTTTTTGCCAGCCCCTCACAACACTGACGTTGAACTGGACTATCCCATCCAAAGCTAAATATAACTTGGCCTACTTCAAAGCCATCACTTTTCTGTCACCATCATTTTTCTTCCAGGCTCATATTAATGGTACTACAGGCAACAGGTGATATAGACACACACAGAGTCAAATCAGCCATCCAAATCATGCCATGTCTGTTAAAAAAATAAAAATAAAAAAATATCTCTGCCCATCAGCAAAGGCACAGCTTTGTCATAACTGATAACGCATTGACCTTCACTGTAAAAAAAAAATTAAAAAAATCAACACATGTAAAAGATATTATAAATTAATTTCAGTAGATTTCTTAGTGCAAAGGAAAATGTTTTAGAGTTTACCACATGTAAGCATATAAATTTCTATGTGCTCTTTAAATTTTGAGCACTGTGAAGACGACATTGAAGTTGTTCAAATTACAGTGTAACCATCCTAGCAAAATTAATGTTTCATACAAAATAAACAGCAGTGAGTTCATCTGCAGGGCTTAAACAAACTGTAGTGAACATTTGTAAGCCTACTATGTTTTAGGTCTGCCTTCAAAAAGCACACCACAAAAATAGTGACATGTAAGGACCAAAAATTTTTTCAAGTTTTGCACACCAGAAACTGGACAAAATTTGGTTAACAGCAACACATCCACGTAGCATATCAGACTCTGCTTGTGTCCAGTTTAAAACAAGCCCTTTGATCAGTAACATTTACCCATGCAAAAAACCAACCCCGTGTAGTGTCAACTGCTGATACTTGTTACAGAAATCCTCAAAGAATGGAGATTCTGTAACAAGCAGTGCTCTCACAGAAGAAACCCAGAATAAATAAAATGCTTTCAGGTTTTATTTGCATGCTGCTGTGACTGGAAAGGCTCAACCAAAATGCATAAAACATCATTTTTTTTAATATGTAAAATATATTTTTATCTATAAAGTGATACAGACACACTTAATTACGCACACAGTTCCTTCCCCTTTCCAAAATCCGGATTCTCGTCCCTCTCAGTGGTCAGGTTCTCCCCCGACTCGGTCTCCTTGCACCCGTGAAGTTCACTTCTCGCCATACGGCACGGCAACCAGAGCCAGACAACGCAAGCGAAGAGGCTCCCTTGCAAAAGTCACGTCCTCCGTCTATTGGCTGCCACCTGACTTCCTCCTGGTGCTGTCATTCTTCGAGCAAAAAAGGATTTTGACAAGTTGGATATAAACCAGACTTCACTGAAAGCCAGGGATACATCTGAAAAGGTCTTCTCAAGCAAGACAATACTCTTAACTTTTCTATTTAAACTACACGTGCATTTTTATCTCTGAAAGCAACAGTGGGATTCCACATATACACAGGTACCTGCCTGTACACCCAATGTACTACATCAAGGTCTCTGCCATAGCATCTTAATCTGATTTCCATGGTTTTCTTGCCTTTCTTATGCCGCTTTGTTTCTTCCCAGTTGTCACCTGGACCAATTTTCCCCGTAGCGTTTAGATATTTAAACAAATACTCGTGAAAGACTTTGAAAAACTCTTAAGACGCTTAACTCATATTGACAACTATCTGCCCCCTACTTTCCTGTAACTATAGTATCACAATAAATAGAACATACAGGGGCTTCCAATACAGTTTTTATTACAAAAATGGTGTGTTCTTATGTGTGCTGTAGATTATGCTTGCTTTGTGCCACATGTATTTTCCAAGTCCTTGGCATTAGACATGAATGCACATTTTGCATTAGGCTGTATCGACCTCTTTTGAGTTACTAGCTTGTATGCATCATCTGAATTCCTTTCTGCATTAGTGATTATTCTGAATAACAACAGAGATTATTTGTTTATGTTAAAAAAAACTTGTGCTCACTCATGAAAAACAGAGGAGCTATCATTAAAAGTATTCCTTTTTCAAACCTTTAATTGAACAGAATATTTGGGGAAAAAATCATGTCAGAAAGACACCAGAAATCAAAGTAAGACTTCACCAAAGTGTCCCGGGGAAAATGTAACAGCATGTATTCAGATCATTATGATGCAGGGGAGAGAAAAACTACGAAGAGAAAAGAAAAATCTGACAGATTGTGTGCCCAGAACTGATACAGTTTTAGAGAAGTATCTGCCCAGAAGGGAGTCAGCCAGGCGAAGTTATTTCGCCAGCCCTGAGCAGAAAGCCCCAGCCAACAGAACTGACGGTGTTCAGAAGGGATGCCTTCTGCAGGAAACGGAAAAGGTCTGTACGGCTGCAGTTTACCTGAAGGTAGTCAGACTATAAAAGATAGTAAATAAAGATATGCACTTGAAATCATCTTTTTTTTTTTTTTTTTTTTGAGGGCTGAGTGGTTATTTTGTGTTTTGGTTTGTTGTTTGGGTTTTTGTTTGTTTGGGTTTTTTTGTTTTGTGGTTTGTTGTTGTTTTTTTTTTTTTAAGGAGAATTTAATCCCATTTACAGACCAGTAACTGCTTGTTTAATTTAAAGTTTCCATCTTCCTACACAATGGACCTACTAAAAGAAAATTTCAAGAAAGATCTTAGAACTATCAACTGGAAATTTATCCCTAAACTTTTGTGCAAGTACACCTTGACAAAAAAAAAAGGTTGAAATTACTAATGAATCTGCGTGGCCAGTCACACACCACAAAGTGCATTATCACAAAACTAGGTCCGGAATAAGCTTGCACAAAACCATCTCACAGTCCAAGACCAGACCTGACCATAAATCAGCACCTATTCAGCTTCGTGCCAAAGTCTTCTGAGGGGACTATATCCCAGGGCAGCTTGGATGGCTGGCTCGAGAACAGGTGAGAGCCAACATTTTCTCATCCTTAATCCCAGACTTTAGAAGATGGCCCTCCTCCTGGTACACGAAATGCCAGGGTACTCTATAAAAAACATAGACCACAGATACCACTACAAAAAACTGTGGATGAACAATTAAATTCACAGCAAGATGCAGCATAGCCTGTAAAGGCTCGTACCAATTATACTTGCATCCCAATCCTAAATTTTATCCCATTCCTTTTACAAGGGGGAAACAAAACCATCACCCACCAACCCTCTCCAAAACTAAATTTTTGCTTCAACTCTTTATATAGTTTAAGCGCACTACTCGCTGGTGCCTCTGTGGCGCTGGCCACAGAATTTCTGTCCCCACTTCTAAGCTGAGTGCTGGAATCGGAGGTAGCTGCACTCCACAGCGTACAAGAGGAAGGGAGCTCACCACAAGGCAGACCAGAGGCTAAATACCGGTCCTGGTTGGCTCCTTTCATTTTTTTCTTCTTTTTAAAAAAGTTCTTTAAGGGCTAAGTCTATTCCATGCTCCCTCACATTGAGCTGCCAGTAAGCAGAGCTAATGGTAAAAACGTCTTCAGGATCATCACTTCTTTCATTTATGCAGGAAAAAAACCAAACACTTTAAACACAAACAGCATTTTTAGAATTTAGTTTCTAAACTTCTATTTACATACCTGAGTAGAAACAAGATTATTCTGAAAAAGTTCTCGGAACTTTCACTTACTTTAATGGGATGCATCAGCACCCTGAATATTTAAGTCTGCCCCTCAAAAGATGATACAATGGATTTGTGCGCCTGGGGAACTTGCAACCCTGTTACACTTAATGACATTTAAAAATGGTGCTCCATGCCTAACTAGAGATTATGGAGCCTAACTCTGAACAGCATTTGTTTCAACATTTTGGTCTCAACTATGACTAATTTTTAGAAATAACTAAATTGTACACCATGATTTAGATGTATTACTACGAAGACAACCTTCCAGCAGAGGGTTGAATGACCATTTTGATCCAATTAACTTCAGACTCAAGCTGAGGGTACTCCATCAGCAAGTCTGAGGCATCTCCAAACTCCCAGCCCAGCATCCTTCACCACTATCAGGTAAGGGAAAAAAAAAAAAAAACCTAAACAAATATTTCAATTAGTCTGCAATAGTTTACAAGTGTGTAAATCCACAGCCATGAGTCAAGTGCACAGAATAAGTAGTGATTCCTTCCTCTAAAGTATAGTTCCCTGAAAATAGCATAAAAATATGAAATCTTATATCATTTAAAAGTCTGGTAGGGGAATTCAGGGAAAAATTAAGGCATAATGAACACTTTCCTCCTATTCTGGGCCATCTTATTAGAAAAAAAAGTAGTAAAAAGGAACTTTGAGCCGGGCCAGCCTGTATTTGCTCGCATTCTGTACCATGATCAGCTTCTAGATACCCACATAGTTTCTGTAAACAGGTTTTAGAACAGAAATCTATACTTTACTGTAGCTTTAAGAATTGGTTCCTTGGGCATCTAGTTGCACTGTTAGGTGACACAGCTAGTCACGTCGCTTGTTTACAGCTAGTTCAAGATCAGCTCACTCTCCTGCAATGTCTACAGCTAAACCTAATAAAATATTGAGATGCTCTACTGTCAGCCTTTCATTATTCCAAATCAAAAGCATTTATTTCATACTTAAAAGTGCTCAGTCGATTCTCAAAGTTAAAAGTACATCTGTTCTACTTTGTATTGGCACCTTTTAAATATCTTTGGAAGACTGGGATTTCCACAGCCTCTCCCAAAGTGCAATCAAGTCGCCTGGGTACCCTGTGTAAGCCACCACACACACACACACAAGCACCTGGCCACCAGCCAGAAAGAACCTCAAAGAGCATTTAATGAAATCTTATTATAATAGTAGGATTGGGGGCCTTTTTCAAAATTGATGTGACACACGTTTTCTTACTGTTTCATTGCAGATATAACTTACCAGGAAAAGGCTTGGCAACAACAATGGATCCTGTAAGAAATCTTCAAGGGTGAATCACGATGATTACTACAAATGCTGATTTTATAACTGCAAGAAAATTTTGAGCCTCCATTTTCACAACATTGTGTTTTATGTTCTACACTACGGGATTTTTTTCTATTCTATTTTGCCATAGCAAACTAAAATATTTCAAAATTAGTGAGTTTTATTAACATTTACTTTTTGTTCTTAAACATAGAAGTAAAAGGCATTGGCCCATGCCTTGTGGTTTAGAAACTGAAAAATAATTCTACTGGCTTACTGAATTTGGCATCAGAGATAATTATTTTGCAAGTTGATTTTACCAAAATATTTATAGTGTTTCTTAAATTAATGTGTGTACACTGCAGATGACAACTGTACACTTCAGCTAACTTGTTTCTTATAAAGAAGTTGAAGCAAACATAGATCATCCCTTTCAAATAAAACACGGGAATTTTCTTTTAAGGACCATCTAAAAAGAAAAGGACTGGCATCAAGAGCAGTCTAGCTCTGTTTATCTAACGAGACGGGCAAAAGGCCTTTCAAATAGTTATGCGTCCAAGTACCTGCAATTTCTTCCCACTTATGTTACTGAAATTAACATCAAGGATGCTGAACCACAGAACATATACTGGGAAACTTAAAACATCTGAGACGTTGCTCATAACCATCTCAAGCACCTTTTATTTTTGTCCCACTCTGCACCTCATCAGGTTTGAGACCCGCACCCAAATTGCTTGTTCAGGTTTAAAGTAAAAAGCCAAACAAAAACCTCACCAATTGGTATTTGGTTTCGTCTACACCCAATCAAACATAATGTTTTTGTGGAACAATTATTACACTACTTGTCAGACAAAACACTTTCTTTGTGGTCATGGACCACATTGGTATTCCCATGTCATAAGACAGACAACAAGAAGTGAACCTTAAGAAGCAGTGTTTGGTACAGAGACCAAGAGCAGATGCAAGAAATACGGAGGATAATCTCCAAATTTAAGTTCACCTGTGGATAGTGCTCAGCTTCTTAAGAGCTATAGGTGTAAAATATCCAAACAGATTAAGTGATATTATTGCCTTCTAAAATTACACACGGATATTGTACAGCAATAACTTTTTCTTGAGCAAATAAATATCCTTTGGCTTCTCATGACACAAACCACTACAGCAAAGGATGGAACAGAAGGTTTGTCCAGGGCTGCTAAGTTTCCAAAGTAGTTTTGCAAGACTACAATATATATATAAATTCACCGCTGCAGTCAGTAATAACTAAGTTTAAATTTCACTGTGATAAAAATCTTGCTTAGCTCATAGTGCAATGTGAAAGCTATAGAGCTGCCCATCACTCCCTGTTTAGCTATATGGAGCAATAAATTCTAAATTACTTAATTAAAACAGCAAGACTGTAATTTGTCTGTACGCCCTATGCGTGGCACCATGTCACAACTACCATATGTGAATGGCATTGTTAATTTTTTTTTTTTACATAAATACAAATCTCAGTAAAAAAAGACTAATGATCATGTTTTTATCTTTTCATCTTTTTCAGTGTCACTTATATACATTTTTAGCAGAAACAGCTGTGTCTTTGCACCTGCACTTTATGAGGTAATAGTGATTACGTGACTGTGTAAAAGTGTGGGCCATTAGTACTTACGAGATAACATGTTGTTCAGATTATAGCATAAAAGTGATACCAAACCATCTTTAGTCAATCTCAGCGCACAAGGCACTAAGATTTTCTTCTGATTTTTGCGAGCAAGATTTTGTGTATTTGTAAAAGACCTATTACACACATGTATTTGCAGTTTAAAATTACTCTGGTTTATGACGCATACAGCAATGAAAACTATATCCACAACTGGTAACATACCGGTTTAGTAAAACAAGAATGAACTTACCTGTTTGAAAAAGAACACCTGACGAACAACACTCACAAACTACTTCTGCACTCATATCTACTGGAGTTTTTACCAGCACTCATCTCTCTAACTAGCGTCCTCACAAAGCTAGTAACTGAAAGTTACACAAGGCTAACATCAGTCTCGCTTTCTTTCTACCACCTACAATTCCAGGATTCACATTTTCAATGTAATATTCACATCCTTAGACAAGCCAAGAGTTCAGACAGACCTGCAGCACGAAGCCCCACTCTAGCTGTATCAGTAAAAATGAGATGTATCATCTAGAGTTAGTATCATGGCTCTGATTCTGAATATACTTTGGACAACAAGAAGTAAGTAAAGAAAATATATTACGGAATTAGGGGGGAGAAAACTGCTTAGAAATCTAATTAAAGAGAAATTTTAGACTATTAGTTAGAAAGCATTATACTGTCTGTACAGGCTGAAAACCGCTGTTTTCCTTAACAAAAGGAAGGCAAAAAGCCTAGAAATTAAGATTGGATTCTCAATCATAATAATTAACATTGTGAATGCTGCCAAATTTAAAATGAAGAAAGAATAAGTGTAACGTGTGAGCCAAGGACTGATATCAGCAACCTTAGCAAAACCACCTTTTATCACTAGCTCGACAAGAGGCCAGCTTAGGAAAACTGATTTTTAGGCATTTATACTTCACTATCAGACATGCTCACAACATCTGAAAAAATAGTATAGATATAAATATATAAGTATCACTACTCGATTACAAAAACCTAAAGACTTTTTAAATTAATACACAGTTGGGTAATTGGTAAATGTTTCACGGACAGATGGGCTAGGGATAGGTAAAAGATGAGCAGCCCTTCCAAACTTTCTCCCTCAAATTCTCCCGTCTATTGAGGGAATAAAGAAACAGGAGTTAGAAATATTCCAAGACGATCTTACTCCTTGGGTGCTCACATAAACGCAGGAGTCCACAGCATGGATTCTTCTCCCTAATGACAAGCACCAAAGCAATTATGTAGGATAAACAGCAAAGTGATTATCTAGCCACATCTGTTAACGAATTACAGGCACCTCAGCAGTGAAGATACACTGCTGCCACTGCACTGATAAAATGCCTAAAGCCAGCGTCCTAAAACAAAACTATCATTACATTTGCTGCCAAACACTCGCCACGCCTATGGGTGCTTCAACTGCAGCATCAGCGAAGAAGAGTTTATTACTGGATAGGAAGACCGTCAAAGCGCAGAGTTGAGCTATAGCTCCACAATCTTTATGGATTTGAGCTCCTTTTGATTGAGCCATTAAGGTCCCCTGGCTCATGTCACTTCTGGCTCCCAGAACACTGGGAATTCAGATTATTTAGCTGCTTGGTGCAGAGCTTTAAATCAGAGATTCATTTTGAAAATTGTTTTAGCTGTACATTTTTTTTTTGAGAGGTTCTAAGAAGTAATCTACAATTTTGAAAAAGTGTGGTCGGTATCTAGGCACCTTCATAGACGCATTAGCATGGGTTTGCTCTTTCACAGGACAGAGTTTACACATCAAAACTGAACAACTCGATTTATTTAAAATTCACCTCAAAATGCATTGTGTTTAGTTTCTTTTTTAAAATGAACATTCAAAGCATCAAAATATTACTAATTTAAAAACAACCTTTGTTAAGAATAAGATAATTTACATACTGTAGATTGTGGCTGTGAGGGGAGAGAAACAACTGATGGTAGATTAGGCACAGTACTAAGGCCAACATGCCAGAAAACAATACAGCTCTATGCTCAACTTTTAAATGATCTGGACAAAATAAAACAACTGGGTGGGAAAATAAAACCAACCACTTACTTGAGGGTGTTTGTGTAAAAAAAAAAAAAAAGTGTTAGTAAGTTTTCTATCTAGACCTAACTCAGTCACGTATTTAAAAGAACTCTATCTTCTTCCAAATAAAAAATATTTCTAAACCAAGGCAGATTATTATTTGGAACTGGCATAGTAAAATAAAGGATCACAGTATACAGAGCTTAAAATCCTGTACCAGGAAAGAGCAACAAGTGGTTTACAAGGGGATCATTTAAGTATATTATCTAATTTTTAAAAACAGAGATATAAAATATCAGTTGCATAGGGATTTAAATATAAGGCCAAGCAGGAGGTTAAAGTAAAATAGAGATCATAAGAAGGGCACTATGGTGTCAAAACATAGTATTTCCATTTGAATTAATGTCTAATTCAAAATCACAGTATTTTGCTAGTACTACAAACAGTGAATGTCAAACTGTCCCATTAATCTTGAACTGAAAACTGACATTAGAACTTCTAAATAGTACAAAACTAAAGCTCATTGTCTAAACCTGATCAGTGTGTTAGCACAATAGTGCTTGGTACGTACCTGATTTATATACTCTACCTTCTGTAAATAATATAAAGGTTATTTCTTGTTAATAAGTGTGAGATCACAATATTACTGCATGCCATCTGTGGTTTGCAGGCTTACTTGATATTTAATTATTCAGTCTTTAGAAGTGTAAGATCCCACCCTGCAGAATCTTCACCCATTGAACACAGAACACTGTCATTAATAAAATACAATAGAAGTTCCACCACTAACAACTAACATATAAGCCAGGATTGTAGGTCTAAACCCAGTACAGTTCATTATTATTAACTCACAGCAATTTTTGTTAGGAAGGTAACCTGTAGACTTCCACATAAACTTGCGTGTATTAAATATAAACAAGTATGTCACTAACGGCCGTCTCTTGGCATTTCAAGTAGATTATTCAATTGTGAAAGTATTTCCGCAAAATCAATTTTAAGTTGTTAAAATGAAGTTCAAATATTAATTTCCATATCTACATGTAGCTTAATTAACCTAAAATTGTAAGGAATAGTAGTGTAAGGAAAAAAAAATAATCTCCAGATGAATTAGGCATTAAGGTATGCTAACTGGGAATACCTGAACCAACATGGTAACTGAAAAAGTGCATAAACATAGTAATACTACAAATGTGTTAACTACAGAACAAAAGGTTTTCTGAAAGCTAAGCAATACTATTTTACATGTTATTTACAGGTTGCAATTTTTCCAGAGACCACAGAGCCAATTTACGATCTTAAAATTCTGTTGATACATTCGAAGTGTCCTTTGGCTTCCATCCTATTCGGTCAAGAACCTATTCACACACCAGTGAATCAGGTACTGTACAGTCGAACAACACTGCCACTGTGGTTCTGTAATTCTTCAAAATTCACTCTTTTCTGTTCTTTGAAGCAAAAGCAGTATTTTCACTTCACGCTTTTCGTAGGTGTTTCAGATTCTGTAGACTGTCTCCCATCAGTCCATGCCTCTCGTGTGCTCTTCAGTGCTAGTGTTTTCTGCTGGTCAACCACAACGTAATCAACTCTTTCATCTGCCACACTGCTGCCTGAACCACTGCTCTTTTTCTGGGAAACGCAACGGAGAGTGAAGAACATATGTTAAAATAAATTAACAGCAAAAAGTAAGTAGATGTCCCAAACAGATATAGAACAAGCACGTTTCTCTGAAAGGTCCAACATAGGCTCTTCGACTGACCATTTGACAAACTAGTGAAGATGATCTTGCTGGAGGCTCCCCTCTTTCCCAGCAACTACTTGTGAAAAAATTTTAAACTCTTGATGGCAGAAATGCTAGAGTTGACGATACGCTTACCTTACGAGGTGGGGTAGATTTTCCCGAATCTAGGTCCAGATCTAAATATTCTACTTGTTTATCTCCTTTAGGTTTTACCATAGGGCTGCTTCCTCCATCAAGACTGTTGCTTCCGAACAAATTCTGAAATTATAATATAAATAACTTCAGCTACAAATGTACGTGCTAACAGTCCACATTATCAAATACACTTACTATAAACTGCCAAAATATTAAAGGTTAAAGAACTGACTGAGAGATCTTGCAATCAGCTAAACCATGCAAATTTTACTGACATTGTATAATGAGGGGATATATTCTAAGTCAAAACTGGGACGGAGCCGAAAGCTAACAGGGGGGAAAACCCCCAAAACCAACCCCCCAAATTTAAGGTTGCCACCAAACCAATCTGTGCCTTCCACCTTATGTCCCTTCCGTATCATGAGATAAGAACGGAGCGTGGTTTGTTCTTTTAAAATGAAATTGTTACATCTCAAATTTAGCATTACTTAATTACAAACTTTTTTATCTCCTCAAATTGCTGTTAAATACCTTAAAGAATTTCAGCCTTACAATAGTGGCAAAACTTCAAATGAAACTTTTACATTTCGTTCAAAAGCCATCATGATTAAGCTGAAAATCAAAAAGTATTATTCAATTGATAAGACCGAAAGATTAAAACTTTGGCAAATTTGTGTAGGGCTGCCTGAATTGAAGTCGCATTGTATATACCTAAATGTCAATTAGCCCAGACTTTTACAACCTCACCTCCTCTGTCCTCTCCCAGCCTGATCCCTCCCTCTTAACAGGTGTTATAGGAACAGTACAATAGAAGGACTCTTCTCTAAAAGATAAAGAAAAAAAAGGAAGACAGAGGGCAGCAGTCAGCAAAAAATGAAGAGGAAGACAGAAGGAAAGACGGAAGGGTAAGGCTGACAGCAACTTGAAAGAAAAAGCAGAATATTGCTAATTGTATTAAATAAAACAGAGTATGACACGTCCAAACAAGATGCTTCGAAGCTGATGACAGAAAAAGATGAAAAAGTATGGACTCCTTTCTAAGATGCAGTTGGAACAAATAAAAAATTTCCAAAACATCTATGTAATTGTCACATTTTTAAAACAAAGGCCTTGAGATATCTGGAAACATTCAGGTTCTCTAGGAAATAAAATATTTTATCGGTTAAAGCTTAATGGGCTGGGCTTTTTAAATTGAAGTTATCTATTATATCTGTATCGTCCAACTCATATAATATTAAGTGGTAACAGGGACAAACACAAACAAATGAGACAAAGTTCATTTTTCTTGCTCAAATTCTCTAAACAATCTCTTCCTGGATATTTAACATACAAAAATCCGTTCTGTATCAATGTTTCCAGCATAAATAAAAAACTCTTTAAACAAAAAATAATCTGTTATTTCAAACAAACTAGACAGGCAGAACATATGCATTAGAAAACACAAACTTTAAATATACGTAAATGAAAATGAAAGGAAATCTGCAGAACAACCTTGAAGAATGAACAGTGCAAGCAAACAGAAGATATTAATGACAGGCCGTCTGAGCTGTGATACCAATTATACAGACTTGGACTGAAGTGAAACCCCGGAAACAGCATTGTAAGAACCAACAGAAATCCCCAATTTGAACTGCGATTCCGCTGCGGGGAGAACTGTGGGCACAGGCGCTTCTAAACCTTTGTGTGAAACGGGATGTTGCTTGCATCTGTAAAATGGGATGTTACCGATTACTTACCAATGCCTCTTGCAAGAGAAGGGCCAAGTTTTGACCCCAGCGGCTCCCCACTGCTGAGGCGCATTCCGCCTGGGAAGCGCGCCTGCGCTGCCGGCAGGTCGGACACGGTACAAAGCACGAGCCGGGATGCTCCGCAGGCTGGTGAGCTTGCACCGAGTCGGAGCTGCCGCAGAGAAGTCAGCAGGAGCTGCTGGCTCAGGGGCACCGAAGAGGCAGTTATCCAGAGGCAGCAATGGTGAGCTGGAGGGGAGGGAAACTGGAGGAGGTCGGGGAGGGTACCCAGGGCAGCAGGGGATGGGGAAGCAAGCAGCACTGCGAGAGGAGGAGAGTCCGGGGTGTAGTGAAACGGGCTAGCACATGCCATATAAGAAGGCAGACAGACGAACAGAACAAAAAAAAAGTGCTAGACAGGCCCTCCCCAAAGAAGGTCTTTCATAATGCTTTAAAGATGAAAAATGCTGCTGTACTCCCTACTAAGAACCCAAGTTGTAAAAAAGTGGTGAATGCATTGGACTATACTGAACAAAAAGCTGAGCTCGAGATACAGGTTTTCCTCCAGTGCTTTGAGGGTAATTCTGGACCATGTTTTAGTTTAGGCCTAGGTCTACTGCTACTCTTTTACTTTAAAATACTATTACTGGTTCTTCATTTTCTCTCTCTCTCCTTTCCCCCCAAACAAATAAAACCCAGAGCACGCATCATTAACTTTTCCTAAGTAGCTCTTCACTTACTGCACTGCAAGCTGAGTATCTGAAACTTTATTATCTGAGAAAACTCTCCCCCACAGGGGAAAATCCCCACATATTCAATACGTAAAGAGCTTTCCTATCCTCTTTTTTGAAAGAAGCCTAATAAAAGTACACATAGCTCAGTTTTTATAGAATGTAAGCAACAAATATCAATCCTTTTTTTTCCCCTGCTCCTTCCACATTTCTTGGATGATGTCCCTTTAAAAAAGGTTTTTAAGCTTATCTCAGAGGCCTTAAGACAGTTTATTTCCCTTGATGTCATAATACTGAACTGGTGCATAGCCTAGGACAAGCAATTACAGACAAGAGGCAGTTTCTAGGGAAGAGGAAAAAAAAAGTCATGTACTGAACTGTTTTGTACAATAGATATGTATACTAACCATTCTTTTTATATACGATTATGCTTTTAATTTCTTTAGTGAAATCTAACCAAAATTACAGTTTTCCTACAGAGATTATTTAATTATTATTTTGATCTAGAAGTATGAAGGGAGTGATGTTGAGTGGAAGGATTTGTGTTCGCACGATTTAAAAGTAAGGACTGCACAGGAAGAGAGTAGTTAAGACGTAGATTTTACATACTGGGTCTTCAGTGGACTGATTTGGATTCATGGATACATAATTCTCTTCACTGTCGTGTGAGTCACTGCTGGAAGTTGTGCTATGAACTGAATCCGGTCTGGGAGACATGGGAAACCTGGAGGAGCTAATTACCAGGAATTATTTTACAAACAATACATCTCAAATATCTTAAACCTCCTGGTAAACAACAAAAATAAGCATATTAGAGCTGAAATTTTCATTCAAGTTTACTCGTGTCACATTTTTTGGTTATACATAGTCCCTTATATTTAATATTACAAGATAAAAATTCATATGGACACACTTTGTTTCAATACATATGTGCATATATACACACACGCACACACACACACATATATAGACATACACTTCTAAAGGAAACCTCAATTTGTATTACACAGGCTAAAAATATAATACAGATATACACACATTTATTAACACTCCAGTCAACAAAAACAATTTGAATGAGGAAAAGCGGAGAAACTTACTCTCGCGCAAAGCTTCTGGTGATAGGAGATCTAACTGGGGCTTGTAATTCTTCCCATTCAGGCAGAGGTTTTATTTCTAGTGGAGCTGGTTTTGCTATATAAGAAACAGACAATCTTAAAGCACAGAACATTCCTAAACAAACAAATTTAATAGCTATTCAAAAGCTAAACAATTTTAAAAAAACCACTATTTTTCAAATAGTAAACACTAGTTAGGAAAAGGAGACACTGTCCAGTTCTAAGAAAGCCATGATATACTAACTTATATTTTAAATCTTTCCAGGTACTGAAAAGCAACATCAATTAAAAATAAACACCACAATTTAAGCATTGTGCAAGATATACTTGTATGTAGTAATTCTGTTTTGAAAAGAGACTCGGAAAATGGCAGCATCGTGTTCTGTCTTTACTCTGCCACAACGACTGGTTGAACTGAAAAGTCCAGCATAGGGCTGATGGACTGTTTCAGCTTAAACTGTCAGCAGAGCCAACTCCGCGTACTTTTCTTGGTCGACGGACAATTATTATTATGCAAACTCTGCCCTCGCTGTATCCATGTGCCCTTACTGATGAGGTTTCACAGCTCAAAGCGTGGGCAAAATCTGCAGCGAAGACTAAGTTTGCAAAAGTGCGAGATGAGCCAAGACCCAGCTTCAGTTCCAAGAGGTGCCTGGCTTGCTTCAGTGCTTATCAACAGACAAGCGGAGCAGTGGCGTGTTTGTGCCAGTAATGACGGCTAACATTGTCCTAAAAAAGGTGCCATCTTTAAATTCCATTTTCAGAACAGAACCACAAATAGAGTATTAGTGAGAACGCATTATCTCTCCCTCCAGCTTTTATGTTTTACCCCTCCCAAATGTTAGGGGGAAAAAAAAAAGTAGCATCTATTCTATCATAGGACTTGTGAGAGAAAAAAAATAATCACATACAGTCAAACTGCTGTCAGAGTTTGAATCCCAACTTCATCCTCCCTAAGACTGTTTTTAGAAAGCAAAATGCCATGTCACTATAACAACACCCCTTCCTCTCCTCATGCCCACCCCCAACAGTTTGCTGCCTATCAGCAGATTTACCAAGATCAAATGTCAGGCATGTAGCACCAGTTCACGTGCAGTAAGAGCTGTCACAAGTGACCAGATGAGGAACTGACAGAAATCAGTTGCTTAATCAGTATGGTTATCTCCCAAGGAAAAAGCAGAACTGTACTCATTACACTTTCATTATACTCACTCTTCAGATTGAGTTTATTGAAAAGTCAGCTACCATATATTGAACACAAGGACTCCCGATTCAAATTTTCTTTAGTCTTTAGTACCCCATAGCATCCAAAAACAGTTTTCTCCTTTTCTCTGTTAAGAAGTCACAATTACGCACTCAAAGCGTATCGAGCCTACTCCAGTAATTCTGCCACTTTAACCCGCTTGCTCATAAAAAGCCGTCACCACAGACTCAGAAGAAGAAGTACAACTCATCTATCTTGAGATATAAGGTATCATATGAGAGTGGCAGAACTGAACTTGAGATAGGCAAGATGATACCAAAGCAGGAGTGACACAAAAATGATCAGTTTGGCTCAGGTCCTCTGTAAAGGCCTGAGACCACCTGGCAGGTATAATCGGTGGGCAAGTTACTGCTCCAGCGGAGAGGGAGTCAGGACTTTGTCCAAAGCCCACTGAGAACAGCAGGAATATTTCATCCAGTTGCAATGGGCTTTAACAACCAAAGGTAATGATCAGTGACACTTCCATGAGGTTTTTAACATTATTTGTAATCTCCTTTATTTCTTGTGACTATACCAACTCAGCACCTTCAATAAAGCCTATCAGACTAATTGCAATGCTCATTAAGATTCATAAACAAACCTCTGTACTAGTAAATGGTCAGAGGATGAATATTTTGCTTTTTTTCAGTGTTTAGCCAACAGCAGGAGACTCAAGTAAACTCTGATTTCAGGTTACTGCTTAACAAAAGTTATTTAAAGTAACTTACAGTTAAGTCATATATACTTGCTTCTAAATAAACAGGCAAAAATAAATAAAAAAAATGAACAGCTACAACTTAAGACATCAGAGCACCCACGTTAATGTCAAGGAAATGTTTCCATGCGCTGTTCAAGCCAGAAAGACTTTAATTCCTTACATAGGAAACTTTCTGCTTGGCAAGGAAAATGTATCCGTGATCTTAGATTGTAACAGAAGTAAAAAGACCACACAAGAGTTAAAGTTATTCCAGAGTAACAGTTTTCTTAAATTTTGTTTTACTTATTTCTATAAAGCTCCATATACATACAGTGCTAAAGTACATACCCTTTCTTCTTGTAGTAAAGTCACCTATGGTTTGTGAATCAGTTCGCTCTAAACCATGTGGTTTAGGTCTTAAAATTTTAGGACTTTGACCTAATTGGTAAAAAGAAGACTCTCTTAATAGTATTCTATTATGTAACCAGAAAATGGAATTTTGTAAATAAACAGCACAACCCCCTGCAGAAAGGTTAACGCCACAAGCATAAGCAAGCTGCTGAAGGAGTTTTACAGTCTAGCTAGGTCTCACGCTAAGGGCTTAAGCACCAAACCAGAAACAAAGAAAACACTGCATGCAAGTAATTGTCGGAGGCAAGCACAAAAGGTGTACAAAAAGGCAAAAAAGGGCATCAACCAATCTTGTAACAGATCATTACTCTTAACTGGTTTCAAGTTGCATTACATAAATTCCATAGTTGAGGAATATCTAGCATGACAGGACAATAGTCATGTTTCAGATGCAAGGTGAGGTACCCTCAAAGAAATGAAATCCTCTTCAGTCACAATATTATTCTGGAAGTAGTGATACTCTTGGGACACCTCCTATCCACCACGCATCTCCCACTCGAGAAGCTCCAAGAATCTTTTTCCACATTGTATTTGTTAAACTTGTTCCCCAGAGGTCTGTATCTATCTGTTCCAAAAACACCTCTCTGACCTTGCAGACAACACAAGGGGACCTTCTTTCCAAGGTCCCAGCCTGCGTATTGTCCCCCCCACTATGGCCCAACCCAACCTGCAGCACCAATGACCCTGTCGCAAAATTACCTTTTAAAAATTGTATTAATTGTATATACCTATATACAAGTGCAGCAGATGCACTAATCATTCCCCAGTATGTTATGCTACCATACGCTATCATGTTATTAACATAACATTCCCCTATGTTATGCTACCACACAACACAATGCTTTAGATGAAACTGGTAACAAGGTGAAGAGTACAAACTAAGAAAACATTAGCGCCAATAAGCTTCCTACAGGCAGTAATATAAACCCTCTCCCAACAAGGAAGTTCTTATCCAACTTGACCAAACTCTGCGAGCGTTTCAGGTCACATTGTCTATTTTAAATAAATATGATCAATAGTTCATAATAACCCTAACCTGCCATGAAAGTCTATCTGACAAAATGTTAATAGAAAAGTCGAGTGCCTTCAAGTGGTACACCAAGAAGCCATATGAAAGGTAAATCTCTGCAGCAAACCAAATGAAAAGCCTAAGTCTGATTATGTTAGAAAGTTGCCCTACAGCACAAAATGGAAAAGGACTGGCACAGACTCAGATGTGGGCTGGTACTACCACCAAAGAGTGAGAATGCGTTATAAAAAATAAACTTGGCAACGAACACCAGAAGTTTGCAAATCTCTACCCCAAGGGTTTTGCATATGAAGTGCTCTATTACTGTTATCACTGAAGTATTGGGAATAATCAAGCAACAACAAGAAAGGTAAATAGAAAGGTTTTGTATTGTATCTTAACTTCTACACAGTGCTTCTGAAAGACCATGCAAGCAAGACAAAATTTATTTATTTACTAGTAGTGCTGCATAGCAACTTCCTTAAAAAAGAAAAGGACATGAGATGATTTTCACACAGACAGTTCTTTTCCAATTTCAAAATCGGATGCCCCCTTAAATGGCTCGAAGCGCTGATGAAAAGACTAAGCAGTTGGGCAATGCTGACCAAAGACCCAGATTGTAAAGTGGTACACAAAGCATTTCTGTAAAGTATGCTGTTGACTGGACACAAGTCAAAAGCATGACCCAACATGTTGGCATAGTTCATTCTGAGCTGATTCGATATTCTTAAGTATCTTGCCTACAACTCTATGATAAAAGCTTGCCTATATGAAAAGACCAAGGTCTTAAAATTGATTGAACAAATGTAGAAGTTCAAATTCAAACACCTTTTATTAAGAACAATTTCATGCTGAATGTCATTACCTAATCATATTAAATTTGTGTTCCACAGTTTTATAATTGGATTTAACAGAAATTTGGCCCAGTACAACTCAATTTAAAATGCCAATCAATGCACTGACATACGAGCACAGATTGTAAGTACGGTGAGAAATCTAGTAGAGGTAATAGGGTAAATGAAATTATTTAACCAGTGTGTACTTTATAACCTCTCTGCTCTTATAGCCAAACAGGCTGAAGTGCCTGAAACCCATAATACAGAAGATAAGCGCAAGGAACTCAGGGCTATGACTCATTATTTCTACTTTTGATAATGATGCTAATGCGGTCTTGTGCAGCTAACCTTCCTGAACGATGATAATCCCCATTTGTAAAATATGGATATTATGGAATTGCCTGCCTCATACTTAATTTAGCACTTATAAACCATTCTGAGACTTTCAGAAGTGCTATATAAAGAAGTACAGGTCCCTATAAGATTTCTCTTCTGCATCAGACAAGAACGTACAAAATGTTCCAGCATAAAATAAACTAACTGAGCTCTCATCTCTTGCTGCTGAAAGACTGTTCAGCCTAAATAAATTTGGTGGCAAAACAGCTTGCTTCTACCAACTAACCAGGATAATGCAATTCTTCTAGTTTAACATGGTCACAGAGCATTAAAATGTTTGTGCAGGGTTTTTTTTTTTTCCCCTCCCTACAAAACAAAAAATGAAAGGCCTAATCTCTGTTGAGGAGCTTATACTGTGCAACAGAAAAGACCTGACACCAGGCAAAGGAAAAGGGGAGGGGGAATCACAATCACAAAACTCAGGTTACTTATTTGTGTCTGTAGTGCAGAATGCCTCCACCCGGTTTTTGCTCATTAAAGAAGATAAAGTAACACAAGCTAGGGCACAGAAACCCCTTAATAAGATCCCTTACTCCCTCAAAAGACATTTTCAATAAATCCATCAGAAATTTTATAAGTGCCATTCTTTATCTAAAAATTTGCTGTTCTGTCACTACCTTAAGCCAGATCCATGAACAGAAATGCTTATTTTTTAGAACTTTGTATCTTAAGTACTGCGACTGAAACTCCTGGCGCTGCTCCCAAGTAACCCCACTAATTTCCTCCGGGAGCACATTCTAGCTGAATACAACACGGAGGAGAAAGTGCCCCACAGCCATACAACAGACTGGTCGCCAACATCTATTCTATTCAGAAATAACGACTACAGGTAAGTGTCACAGGGCCGTTCTTCCAACCATCTTAGCGAAGGTGGAAGGACAGATGGTCTCTATGGAGAGCCTGGCTCCATACAGCATTCCAGCACCAGCAATACTGAGGACTACCTTTCCCCGTAGTTTAGGCCCGCAGGCCCAAATTTACCTCATCTAACATTTAGGCACTCACATAAAACAACACTTAAGTTACACGCCTACTCTGGGAAAGATAAATCTGGGTAAAAAAAAAAAAAAAAATATAGGGCTTATATATTTATTTACTTTTTTTTTTAACTGAAAAGGAAATAAATTGTGTTGCAACACCACTGGATGCAAACCTACAGGGGGAAAAAACCCCAAATAAATTATGGCAAGTGAAACCAACCAAACAAGAAGTGAAAATTAGATATTTTCATTGTTCAGTCAAGTCACCACCTGTGAAATGCAAAGTGCTACAGCCAGGAGAGAGAAGCTCAGCTTCTGCACGTTCTATCAGACGAATACTGTGTAAAGGCACTCCGTGCTGAAAAATCACTAATGAAGTCTATTTTTCCAACAAATGGCTGCTTGTAAAAACTGCCAAGCAGAACAAGCGATTATGGATCTAGCGTTAGAGTGCACTCAGACGGCATGAATTCTGCTCCTGGCATTTCGCTGTGTGTCAATGCTGCCTTTGTCTGAGAAGTCACCAGGAAGAAAGTCCATTTCACAACTTTGGTTTTGTTTCAAATAACGGTTTAAACTGAAAAAAACCTTTTGGCTTTTCCATTGGCTAATGTATCCTCTCTTCTTGTTTCCATAAAACACTTGGACTATAATGTTGGGGCAAAGAAAAAGGGGTCCCGCTGCAGAAAATTCCTGTATCAGAGTAGGTGGGTCCTAACATCTTTGGTTTTGAGGACGTGAGCCACTATCACTGGAGAGCCTCATTTGTTTTCAGGATATTGCCTTGAAGCACTAGTACTAAACACGATTTCTGTTAAGAACGCTTCTTTTCTGACTGCCTGCTTGCTCCATGGCCTGCTGGCAAGGGATTTTACATCAGGAAATTGCAAACATCCTCATGAAAGAGGTCAAGGCTCTATTTAAATACCAGTTATTTACGGCTTAAAATTTTAAAGTAAATATACTAACGTGACATAAAATTTAAGAAATGCGTGATCTGTTAATGCTGTTTCCTGGCCAACAGGACTAATCCTCACGAGACAAGGAGATCAGACGCAGGAATGCTACAGCAGTACTTTACTTGGAATAGGAAGGGGAAAGCAAGGGGCAAAACCAGCCACGTAAATCCCTGCATCCACAACAATACTTTCAGAGAGACATAACTAACAGCAATTTCCCATTTCCATTAAAAAATACGCATCTTTCCTCCTTTTCTCTGTAATCAGAGGAAACCGAAATTTGCACCGAGGTCCAAGAATTCCAGTACTCAGAACCATTGTTGATTTTTCCTTAATAAACAAGGCTGAAGCTCATGGTCTTACTCCCACAGGGTTTATTATTTGGTTTTTAATTCTGCTGAATAACGTCCCCCTTTCCTCCTCTTCCTCACCCCAGTGAACTCTGATTCCCGAGTACATGGTCTTCAGCACAGAGCTCTACAAATATCCTGAATTTGCTTTTTCATCTCTGTTTTTATTAAGACTATTTCCTGCCAAGGTACTTCTAATTAGAAACATGTATTTAGTTATACAACATTCATATCCATTTCCATACTAGTATCCAGCAACAAACTGGAGTATCAATAACGTGCTTAGGTCTGGTCAGTGATATCACATGGATGGTGATAACTACAGTCTCTTTATAGTTTGCAGTAAAAGCAAACTGAAATCAACTTATTCTTTCAATATTATGGAATATAAAAAGCAGTCATCTAAAGAGAGGCTTTCCAGTTTTCTCAGACATCTTTATCTTCTCAAAATAACTTCTCTCAGAGCACTGGTACTTTGAATGCTCCAGAAATTCAGAATGAATTGGAAAAAAAATATGGTTATAAAGAAGTCCAACTGCATCTGACAGCTAAGGTTCACTGGTATTCATAAAATATTTGCCAAATGCCATAAAAACTATTCAGAGAATACCAAAGCTATTAATCATCCAAATACTATTTGACCACTCTAATTTGCAAGTAACTCTTCATGTCTGTATTTAAAAAGCCCCCAAAGCATGATGAATTAAAAGCTTTCAATAACAAAGACAGTGTTTTAAGACCAAAGACAGTGTTCTGGAGTGTTTATTGATTAGCAGTTTAAAGCTGCACTAAGATTCATGAAGTCCAGGAGGCACTACTTGAGATTACTTTCTTTTTTTTTTTTTTTTTTAAGCAAAACACAAAAAACAAAGAGAGTTAAAGATTTTAACTTGTTTACTGGAAAAATCAAGCCTAACATTAAGTCTATAAAAAAGCAAATGGAATAGCATGACGATACGTATATCGAAAACTGTGTTTCCTTAAAAAGGCATTAAGCACACAGGGAAAAAAAATTGTACGGAGGGAAGAAAAAATAGGTCGCTATTGCCCGTGTCCTCTTGTTCCTGCTCTCCCTAGCATCTTTGGAGTTCAACACTACCATCTCTACCACTAGTATCAGAGAAAGTCTTGCAGTTTGTCTTCAGAAAACTCGTATGTTTAATTTTTTTAAAACCATTATGTCCACTAAACCATAGCTTCCTTTGCAGCTGTGATGCAGCCATCCAAATGAAATCTTTACTTGAAATTATTTGTTATTTCAAAGTTTTGTAAGACAAACCACAGCTGCAAGTTAAGTACTGGTGTATTGTAGCAAGGAGCTATACACTTTTCATTTAAAGCTATTAAGTAAAAACAAGCCTTGTGGAAGTAATTTAGTACAGTCATGGAGGAAGCATAATTTTCAGATAAATTAAAGTCTTTGGAGCTTGTGGGGGGAAAAAAAGAAGAAAAACAAAATCGTATTCAGCCTGCTTTAGGAACTCTGAAGAAGCATCAAAACATCCCCCAAAATCTTATTTTTTTAAATTCCTAAATGGAATGAACAGGAGGTGTAGCTTTCAAGAGTAAATGGAAAGATTAAACGCACGGATTTCTTAAAAGCAAAAGGAACAGTACTTCTGCTCAGAAAAGTCATCACGAAAATCACAGTTTCTTTTTCAACAGATCTACAGTTCAGTTCTTGCTGCTGATTAAAATCACCATTCACAATTTTTCAATGCCTACTTGTCCTAAAGCCTGAGAAAATGAGTGATGCTTTATTTAGGAATACACAGGACAATCATGATAGCATAGAACACTGCAGTTTTTCCAACTTCTAATTATTATTATTTTTAAGGAAGCGTCAGCTCCTGTTGTCACTAATGCCTTAATTGTTTCACTGAAGTTTTATTTCAGGATGGTGTGGTGCTCCTGCTATATCAGGATGTGCAGTATGTTCACATTGTCCAACTCAAGACACTCAAACATGTAAATATTTAACAAGGAAACTGTTCACTAGTCTACTTATAACTAACTTCATGGTTAATGAGGGTTCTTAATTTCCTTAACAACTATCTACTTTGCTTGGCATCATACTACACTACAACAACGAGCAATTATGCCATTCATGCAGAGGCATCACAGTGGGTCCTATGGGGGCCAGAACGTGGCAGAGGCTGCCTGCCACGTGAAAGCTCTGTACACAATTACCTCTTCAAAGTGGACCTATGCTCTTAAATAAAGAAAATTGGAATTTTCTATGAAGTTAATCTGTTTGGGAGATGCTCATGAGTAGTCCTGGCAAAGATACAGCCACATTTTTATAAGCAATCCACATATTTGTGGTTCAACCACACAAATTTATGTCTTGTAACATCTTAAATGAGAAAAACCTATAAGAAAAACAACCAGATAAAATTTTTAACATTTTTAAAACAATCACAAGTCCCAACTCCATCACAATTTTTTTCCTCTCCCTTGGTTTCTTTTGTTTGTTTTCTTGTTTTCAAGGTGCAACCGGGTAATTTGTTGGCATGAGAAGAAACTTGTGCTTCACTCACTGTCTCCAAATCCTAGCTTACCGCTTGCTGGGTTGAAAATTACCAGGGCCAAGCAGCAGTCTCCTTTAAAGGCAATTGTATGGACTCAAGTTGCAGGAAGCATCTCAGACTAAACGCTGACATATTTTTGTTGAAAGATAAGCCTTTTGTGAAAAAATAAAGGTGAAAGTGCGCTACACTAGCTATTGGGTTTTTTTGCCATCAGCAAAATAATCTGTGCAATCCAACCCAAAACCAGGACTGAAAATCTTGTTTAAGTAATCTTGAATGCAATTAAACTCTAACAATACTTGGGCAAATATAAGACAAATGGAGCAAAGTCCAATACCATGTTGTAGGCTGGGAAACCCAAGTTCTTTACTGCCAGCAATCAGCTTAGTGATCCTGAGTGCACCATTCTATCACAGCTCCCCATGACTCTGAACTAGCACCTGTGCTAAACTGAACTCTCTCGTCAAATATTTTAAGTACTATGGTTCAAAACCATTAGAAAAATGGCAGTGTTACATTATGTTTAAATGAATGAGACTTAACTTTTGATTTTCATTCCATTGTGGTGATGAATCGTTAATTCAACCACACACTCACGGTTCATAAATTTCTTTTCAGAACCTTAAAAAACCCACGTTGGTACAGAGACATGCTGCCCCCCAGAAATGAGAAGTTACCAAGGTACAGTAAGTAGGGCATCAAACCGAGACTTTTAAAAAACTAAATTCCACCATCACCAATTCCATCATTGATCTGTTTGATTTAGATATTGGAAAACTAGATGTTGTCAGTTCAGATGGCAAGCACGTGTTTCTTACGAGCTTTGAACTTTACAGACGAGATGTACACACACACTAAATGTTACATAGCTATAAGGATCCTTCTGGACAGCTCCTAAACAAGTATTTAAAAAACCATAAATCTAATTTTGCAGTTGTTTGGTCTTAAAGTCTTGCTTTAAGATCACAAACCCCACCCCCCCCACCCCCTGGAAATAAATCGTGGGGCAGGAGGGTGTCATTATCATGCCCAGAGACTCACAGACACCCCCATCTCTCAAATGCTGCCTCCTGACCCATAAAAACCAATTCACACCCTGGCCCTTTTATTTTCGACCATGCACTTTCCTTGATCTCTGACTTACATCAGGTTTGTACTGAAGATTAAGATCGTCTAGACTCACAGACCTCTTGTCAGGCCTCAAAACTTTCTTGTGGACTGCCAGCACAGCCACCCGGGACCTGCCTTGCTACGCAGAGTGTTCCCTGTGGAGCAGCGAAACCTTCACTGCAGTCCTGCAAGCTGTCAGCAGGATGGAGATCACAGGATCCACTGCCCCATATCACAACCCTTTTCAGATATTTTGAAGAGCCCCAGGGAAAGTAGGAGGTGGAGCAGAAAAGAACCTGGTTGTTCTTTGCTGCCTTAGCTGTCTCAGGAGTCTTCACCTCACTGCATTTGGGCACCTTTAATTCTACTGCTCCTTCTTGGAGAAATGGCGTTTTGAGGAAGGAGTACATGACTATCAAAATAAACATCACTTATTCGCTCTGTGGCAGAACCAGTCACAGTCTTTGGACAATTCAGAGAGTAAGACCCAACTGCATGGATGGATGCAGTATTTCTTCCACTTGAAACCTTTTGCTAGCAACAATGCTTCCAATTTAGCATCACGACTACATGCAACCGTTGCAAGCTAAAGCAGCCAAAAAGCAGAAATACAAAATCAATATAGAAAATGGTTCTTTATAATAAAAGAAAAAGCATCCTGAAAAAAACAATTTAAAAAAGAGATTATTTTTGTCATTCAGTTACAGGAGAATGCAGAAAAGCACCTGGCCAAACGCTTTCCGTTTTTTCCCAAGCAATGTAGCACTTACCTTTTGGTATGCTTCTCTAAAGAAATAGTAAAGCACTTTGGTTCAAATTATTGGGGCAGGAAGCCAACACCATGTTTTGAAATTACTTTCAAGACTTCCAGAAAGTACTGGAAGCTCCCTGCATTTACAGATGCAGCTGTGAGCTAGAAAAATGAAACTACATGAAAATGTAGTGTCATTCCAAGGCTATACATATATATTTATTTTTTTTAAAATTTATTATTTTTTAACCCATTTCCTAAAACAAACCTCTTCTAGAAACTGGTGGAAAAAGACACACAGCTCCCCGTGGCTCCTGGCCCAAGCTACTCCTACAAGTGGGAAGACTGAAGAGCCTCAGGCTCTCTCAGCAGGGGTGCACAAGTACCCTTCTCAGAAGAAGGTGAACATACTTTAGTGAATTTTAGACCTATTTATTACCTACATTTAGTTTACCCATGTTGTTGATTTTTCACAACTCAGTCTTTTGTAACGGTTGCTACTTCTATACAACTTTACCTATTCTTAAAAATTTGGAGAATGTTAACAATTTAATAAATTATCCAGAACATCAGAGCTGTGATGACATACACATTACAGTCACTGCTGCTGATAGACAGACTGCCACATCCTTGCTGCCTGGCACATTATTCTTCAAAGACAGCCGAATCAGAAGTAACTGAGTATGTGTTTCATCTAAGGGTTACAAAACAGAAACAGCAGAGGGGAGAGCAGGCTATACGTAACAGAATGACCACTGCCAGCACCCAGCCCTTCATTTTCTACCCTTGTCAAACTACACTGCCTGTAAGCAGTAAGCCCTTAAACCAAAGAAAAAGAGAGGTGATGCTAAGCATATACATTTGACAACAAAAAGCAGTGCGTTCTTTCTTTATGTGCTAGTTTCACTGCATTATTGCTTCGTCAAATGCATTTTTAGCACCGAACATAAACTTCCCTGGCCCACACAGAAACATTATTGAGCTAGAGCTAATGCTCACGTACGTGAAAGGTGATGGTGATATTTCTCAGTAACAAGGACAGCTACCAAAAAGGAATTGTGAGTTGGAGGCAGTGCAAACGCTATTTTTGCGGCAATCTGTAACCAATAAAAAATATACAGCAGCTTCTTCAGACAGAACATGAGATGGGCCCTCCTGTATCTGGAGGCCTTATCACCAACACACCCCATGTCTGCGGTAACACCATCTTTTAGAGAAGCCGCAGTGGTCTTCAACAGAAATCCTTGAACCAATGGCATATTTCCTTCCCCACCCTAACATTTAAAGGAGCAATACCCAAAAGGTAACTATTCTATATACCTTTTCCTCCCTTTCTATGTCTGCCTAAGTTTTATTGAACGTAACAGCCGACTTGATACTTTTATGCACTAATTTGTAGCAGAAGACCATTGTAGTACATTTATATAAGCAGAAACAAACTGATTAATAGAAGTTACTATAAGAACTTCGCAGCCGGAAAAGCAACATGGTAGAATATAAAGCAGACACTTGCTTTAGGTAAGGGTCCACTAAAAGAAGAATTTTATCCTATTTTAATTCAAAAGGAACTGCAGTTTTATGTTCCCAAAGGTATTTCTGGAAGGAGTTATTTGCATGGAGAACTCAACCACTGAGATGGGAATATATTACCGTCCTGATGTGTCATCACATCTGCTCTTCACAACAATGGAAGACTCGCAGTAGTACACTTGATAAAATTTGAGTGATCCAGTGTACGTGTGTTACTAAGATAAAATCCTCAGTGATAAATCTGAATCATTACCATTCTTGGTAGCTCAACATCTGCACAAAGGTTTTTTCAGCCCCTAAGCTTTTACTATAGAATATTTACTTCTGGGAAAGCTTTACTTTAAAATTACTTTATCTTCTAAATTATATTAATAATCATATTATTTTACAGTGATAACGGCTTCCAAATGTCTACTGGCAGAAAATACAGCCAGTCACTCTACATTCATTAAGAGGCACGTTAGTACATCCAACAATCTTTTCCCTGATGTTAGCTAGGTCTTTCTAGCTGTAAAGCATTTGAGGACAGGAGCAAAGCAGGAGTCTTACACGCCACTTTTAGAATGTGAAACACTAATTCAGTTTGAAGAGAGATCTGTCCCAGCAGACATCTGTGCGACTGCTTTGCAATGCCAACAGCAAAAGCAAGAAACTTTTCAACATAGGAATTTACTGCTTTTGAAGGTCAAACAAACATTATCAGTCAAATATACAAACTGGCCAGTCAGGGAAAATATGTTAAAGCAGTTCAGTGTTTATTTTCAGAATATTTTCCAGTATCAGCTTTCATCAATCTGTTGCTGTCCAGTACTTCTTAAGAACTAAACAAAACTACTGTCTGGTAACACGGAAACAATTAGAAACAAGCAGAGAGCCAAGGCCTTGAAAAAGGCCATGCCTCGTTTTCCGAAGATAGACAGCCAGAATGAGACGTGGTACTTCCCATTTCACACTGAGATCATCTATATCGCAATGATATTATCTACTTCACTTAATTACAGGCTGTTTTCACTTAGTGGTAAAAGTACCAATTTAAAGGTTTAGTTAGTGAACATTTTGAATCATCTGAATATTTGCCATTGAGTTTTCCCCAAAACAGTCAGCCATTCTCAGTATAAATACTAATTTTTCAAGGACATAGTTTTAAAAAAATAAGACTTACTCAAATATAAAATACTGCAGACATTTGATCTAATGTTCTTTAGTTCCCACTTCTACGAGAAAGTCAATTATCTGAAAAACTGATAAGCTGGCTGATAAAACATTTTAGATTAACTGGAAAGGCTAAGCTACTTACTAGCGATTCTCTTATAGACACATCACAACAGGATCTTCTTTGTTTCTTAAGAACACCGGTCACCCAAATAATCCTTATTTTAAGGCAAAGTAAACCCAGTACGCACCAGATTAGAGAGATTCACTTTTTTTAGGATAGCTTTGAAGGGGCCCTCTGAAATCTTGGATTTTTTTCAATTTTGTCATTGAAGTTGTTGCAGCTTCCTCAGACTCATAACAGTTATCTTCCACACATTCAGCAGTCTGAAGTATTTCCACATAAAGCTAGTTTTCCTTTTGCTTTATGATTTTGTTTAATCTATCACACACTATAAAGGCAAGGAAATTTTCACCTACTACAGCTTATACAAATTTCAACATAAGCATGGCACCCAGCTTCTGTGATACAGCAAATATATCTTAAGAGCTGGCTTGAATTAGCAGTTCCTGCCTCCCATTTGGATCCCAAGGAAAATATATGGGAACCTCACACCCACATGTTAAACACCTTCCCGTGACTCCCCCATGAGGCCACTAACACTTAAGCATTAAGCAGCTGCAACATCAAGTGATTTTCCTTGCTTTTACAGACTGAAATGAGGATTTACCATTACTTACTTACTAGTAACCACTGTTTCTTCAATCTAATTCTTCCTTCATTTGAACGCATTTGTAAGAATTATTCTACGTAAGAATTTGTAAGACCATTGCATACTTTGAGTAGGACTAAAAAGCAGCACAATATACAACTCATTCTTGTTGCAACAATTTCTTCTAACAATGTTTACATTAAAAGCAAATACCTAAAATAGCTAAGTAAGTTATTTTTAACTTTTACTTCATACAATGAAAATGTGTACCGATCCTGTACCAAGCATTGTTATGGCTATAAAGTTGTATTCTATCCAATGCCTTGGGCGCGCTCTCTCCATCACAAGTCGGCTAGCTGTCTTCTGTGTGTAAGGACTAAAACTCACACCAGCAATTCTGTGTCATTTTTTCATTAGTAACTACGGCAATAAAATGTAAAGCCATGCTTGTATTTGGCATTGTTATTGCGATGTTTAAATATGGTTAAAAATAATCCTATGTTTCCTTCATGTTATGGCTATCTCTTAGGATAAAAAATATTTTGCTAGAATTTCTAAAACTATGATAATTTTCCACTAATAAGAAGTTGGGAGAGCTACGTTACTTACTTAGATAATAAAAATGTACTTCTATTGGACATTTTCCTCACCTTTTCTGTCTGGTTTGAGGTTCCGATCCACTGGCGGTGGCTCACATTCTGCAGCAGGTACTGACCGTCTGGGAGGAGTCTTTGGACTGGACCTGAAACCCATGTGAGCAGGAGGAGGGACTTGCTTTCCAAATAACGGAAAATCAAACGTGCCTGGTGTCATTGGTACATAGTTTGTTTCTTGGATGGGTTCAGTGAAGCTGCTGGAATGCTGTCGTGGAGGAGAGTTGGGATTCATTGGGACATAATTTTCATCTAGTTCTTCACTTGAAACACTTCCCACTGTCAACATGCTTCTGTTTTTCTAGAATTAACATATATTTCCTTTAACAAAATAAGTTATGCAATCAGCTGTGAATCATATGAGTTTTTTAACCTAATCTACTCAGATTAATACATCCTACTGAAACTGAAAAATCACAAACACCGTACAGTGTGCTTTTTTACATGGGAACAAAGAGCATTCGAGCACTGTCACTGTCACCTCTCATCAGATCAAGTCATACTTACAAAGTGGTTATGGAAGCCCTCCAATGAATTAGATCTGTCATTCGGAAACGTTCGCGGAATATCATAACAGTCTTGAGAACTAATTTCTAAAGAAACAAGAAGAGAAAGTGGCTATTTATCATCCCTGTTCCTGTCACTTGGCACCAGGCATCCAAAGTCTGTTGTTATTTACTGTCTGCTTCTGAGAGCATACAAACACACCTCCTGAAGCTCCAGTGGCCCATAGATTTTATCTATATACTTGAGAGGACTGTGTTCACAAACAAACTTAGCACTCATCAGTCACAACCTGACGCTCTTACAGTGGCATTTTTCCATGGCAAGAAAAGAAAAAGTAATTTTGCTTTCTAAAGCAGCAGCAAAGTCTTCCTTTCAAATAGGCAGGTGTAAGAATTTAGTGTAAGAGTGGGTTTTGAGATACTGGGCCCTCATGAAAATCCTATTCTAAAATAAACAAACAGCAGACGTAATTTAGGGTCTGGAGAAGTTTTCTGCCTGAAGGCCCTTCCCTTGGAAAATGCTGATTCAAGAGGATTCAATCTGTTGCAGGAACAGGTGAATCGCTGCTCTCAGCTCCCCACTGCGGTCTCCAGGGGAGACCTTTGAACCTCCAGGTTCTCCCTTTGAACAAACTGCTACAGAACTGAAGGATCTCTCCATTTTCAGGGTCCTGGCTCTTGGCAGTCCGCATTAAGAAGGTCCTCAGCTTTGTGGCTGCTTCTCTGGTCGACGGGGGTGTTTGTGAGACATCTGGCTCCCAGGTCCCGCTCACCTGTGCAGGTGACAGGCTGCCTTGCCCTGGCAAGAGGCATCCCCCTCCTTCTGACGCCAAGACAGAAACTGTGGGCAAACTCTGGGTTTTATCCCTGTCTTGCCCTGAAAAAAAGCTCTGAAGTTTGAGATTTCCACCTCAGAGGAAAAATAAACAATTCTGCTACTAATTGCCAAATTAAAACAGTATTTTCAGAAAGGCCACTCCTGAGACTGACAATCTCAGCTTTAGTGTAGGAATACTCACTCAAACTCAACAAAAAGAGAAGATAAGTGAAGCAAACAAGCATCTTCCAGGGTGTTACTTTGTCATTTTAAAACACTAATAACCACCAATATTATTACACCTAGCTTACAAAATTAACGACAAACAGGATAATACAATCTGAGCCCCTGTATGATCACATCCATTCTCTAAATTGCCTCCTCTAAAAGCCCTGTCCCCATCCCCTTCCTCATTTCAGCCTCCCATCCCATACCTAGCACAACACAAACAATTCTCCTTTAAAATCCCCTCTAATTACCATCGACTCTAAACAGTTTAAAATGTCAGTTTAAAAATACCACTTTCACTTTAAAAATGCCCACCTGCCTCAGGAACCTGAAAAAAAGTGAAACTCTTAGCCCAAGAGCAGTTAACGACTAGAAAAACTGCCCTCGGTGACATTAAGTATCAGCTTCCCAATCTCTACATTTCACTGCATTTCTCGAGTTTAAATCTGAGAGAATAAGAATCAGAACAAAAAAAACAGGGAAAAAACCCACCCCAAGAAACACCAAATTCTTTCAGTAAAAGTAGCTCTACGGGATTTGATAGGACCCGAAATACACCCAGCTGCTAGAGGAAAAAGAGGAAAAAAAATACACTAGCACATCTGGAATACCAACATTTAGGTGACCATAAGAACAACTTTAATTTTACTCAAAACCTGCAGTATGCACTTCCATCACAAGGAGAGAAATGGACAAGCTCAAGAATTGGGCCTGTGTGAACCTGATGAGGTTCAACAAGGCCAAGTGTACGGTCCTGCACCTGGGTCGGGGCAACCCCCAGTTATCAGTACAGGCTGGGGGGTGAAGGGATTGAGAGCAGCCCTGCCGAGAAGGACTTGGCCGTACTGGTGGATGAAGAGCTGGACATGAGCTGGCAATGTGCGCTCGCAGCCCAGAAAGCCAACCGCAACCTGGGCTGCATCAAAAGAAGTGTGGCCAGCAGGTCGAGGCACGTGATTCTGCCCCTCAACTACGCTCTGGTGAGACCCCATCTGGAATACTGTGTCCAGCTCTGGAGCCCCCAACAGAAGGACATCAAGCTGTTGGAGCGAGTCCAGAGGAGGGCCACAAAAATGATCAGAGGGCTGGAGCACCTCTCCTATGAGGACAGGCTGAGAGAGTTCTCTGCCTGGAGGAGAAGGCTCTGGGGAGACCTTATTGCAGCCTTTCAGTACTTAAAGGGGGCTTGTAAGAAAGATAGGGACAGACATTTAGCAGGACCTGTTGTGATAGGACAACAGGTAATGGTTTTAAACTGAAAGATGGTAGATTTAAACAAGATAGAAGGAAGAAAATTTTTACAATAAGGGTAGTGAAACACTGGAACAGGTTGCCCAGAGAGGTGGTAGATGCGCCACCCCTGGAAACATTCAAGGTCAGGTTGGATGGGGCACTGAGCAACCTGATCTAGTGGAAGATGCCCTGCTCATTGCAGGGAGGTTGGACTGGATGACCTTTAAAGGTCGCTTCCAACCCAAACTATTCTATGATTCTAAAGGTCAGTGGCAACAATCACCAGATCAGGGTTGATCTCAAAGCTCAAAGTCCCACTGACCTTCATGAAACAGTTTCAGCTTCTGCGGATTTGGACTGCTTTGGACCACACTAACCTTAGTTCGGTCATTCTGAAAGACTGATAATGGCAGTATTGAACTCAGCTACATGAGCTTATTAGCAAAACCAAGATGATTAGTTCTTCACTGCTGTTTTCTAAAGACGATTAACACCATAAATATATCTAGCTCTTCAAATATTTTACCTAAGACTGAATGCCACAGTGTAACATACATCCCTTATCAATGTTCTCTGCTTTGCTGTTTTGATGGTTTCCTCTAATAATCTTCTATTTTTCCTCTTTCTTACATATTTTAAGCATTGCGACCACAGACTGCGCTGTGAAGGGCTACACGCTTGTTTTTAAGGGCTAGAAATGCTCCTCATATCATTCAGCCCATTCATATCATTCATATTACATCATTCATCACCAGATTACATCATTTAACACAAAAAATCTGGAAGAGCAGGATAAAATATGGAATACTGACCTTTACGAAAGATATTCAAATCTACAGTTGAAATGGTATTACTGCGTGAGGGTGGCATTCCTGCTGTAGGGATGCAATAACTACTATCAGTGTCTGAAGCAGTGCGACTAATGCTACATGTTTCCACGGGAGATCGATCTGCAGCGTGGTGAGGTTTTGGTGGCCGAGGTGGAGGAATATCCGGAATAGTCTCCAGTTTTGAAGTCTGGGACAACGTTCCCTCTGGAAAAGTTCGTGGAATCTGGTAAGTACCTCCAGGTGTGGGGGGAATGTCATAGCTAATGGAGATGTGTCTCATCTGTGCGTCTAATGAAGATGATGCTGATGGGGTACTGAAAACATGTTGCTCTCCTTCTGCATCAGTCCCAGATGGAGACGCTGCCTTCGGTAAAACATCCTGTGAGTAACTCCTAGGAAGGTTATAAAGGCTGCAGTCTGCCAGTGTCTGTCCAGTACGAGACGGCGGAGAGTCATAGACACCTTGCTGCTGAAAAAAGCCATTCACAGCATGCTTGCTCGCTGATGGAGCAGGATTTTTGTGGGAGGGCACGTTATCATTGCAGTCTGTTTCAGAAGAACTGGATTTTGCAGAGTCAGCATGAGATCTACATGTAAGATTGGAAGATTAAAATGCTGATGAACGTATAAAGAAAAACAAACATTACAAACAATAAACACAACGTTTAAAACGTAAACAACTAAAAAGTCTCTTCCAATTTTTTTTTTTTTAAATGAAATGCAGGAACTCAATTATTAAACAAACAGTAGTACTTAAGAAGGATCCTAACTACATACATACAAATCCATGCACGTGAAACAGATAACACAAGTGTGGAGCTTTTGCAGCAGCTAAACAACAAGCTGATGTTTCATAAAGCAAGTGATTTCCACCACACCAATTTGGAGCAGAGTTTGTTTGGGGGCTGGGAGTTCATTTTTTTGTTTAACCCATGCTGCAAACTAGCAGCACTTTAACACCACTGTCAAAGGTAAAAATAATACAGTCAGGGTATATATACAGGGTTTACAGTACTTGGTAGTTCTAATCAGTATGAAAAAAAGGTTAGAGGAAAAAAATACAACTGCTTGTAACACTCTTAAGTGCATGCCTAAAGTTGTCTACTGATCATATAAAACTGATTTGAAATGCATAAGGGGAGAGAAATAACAGATAAGAACAGAAATAGGAAGATAGCACGCTCTTTGGCAGGAAAAAAATAAATCCATAGGATGTATGTGCAACAGAATGCTTTTGCCTTGAATGCAAGTTAAAGCAGTGTTGTCAGATAAAATTGCACAGTAGTTTACCTTTGATTTCTTTGGAAATTCCATCTTTTATAAGAATAGCACTCATTAACACTGGTACTAACCAGTACCAGTAAACTTACATGGAAAGTAAACACATTGCAATCTTTCTTCTTTTTTTTTTTTTTTTTGCAAACCTCCCCAGTTACCTTGCTCCAGGCAGAGAAATTCTGTTATCAGTCTGACTCCTTGCTTAAATGAAAGTTAAGACAGTGCCAAAACACTAACACAGGTGTAGTTAATGCAGTCCATATGCTTTTTGATCAATCGTACCATGATACTTCCTATTTTCGTTACCACAGTACCATATCATTGTGTTAATTTATAAATGCATATGTAAATATTTCAGCACATGTATGTATCAATGAATAGCTGCTATACCACTCTTACTAAGCTCTATTAAACAACTGGACCATGCAGTTTACAAATTTCCAAGGAATAAAATACATAAAAATCAACAGCATGACTACTAGAAGCATTTTTTTCCCCTTGTTTTAAAAGGCTCTCTACCTCAAAGTGATCACAACCAGAAATTATTATTCAAATTTCAATTTGTCAGTAAGATCGCACAAAACTTTCTTTCTTAAGGGACAGCTGGATTTATCTCCTGGGGTTCCAGTAACCTGAGGAGAAAGGAATCCAGTTTAGCTATTCATTTAGGTTTCCTCTGCAGTCATTGGAGAAACAGAGACTGTGTGAAACACAATCCATTCGTCTTAGATATGCATCTAAACCCAATGAATCATTCCCAAAGTGCCTCTCTGCCAGCTATCAAGGGAACCAACGTGATTAGCTTAGACTGGACATCTGCAGTCAAGAAAAATGTCATTCGCCTAACCAATTGGTTTTTGTCCTATTTAATAGCAGAGATACAATCTTCCATCAGTCTGAGCGGCTTATAAGAGTTCTTCTCCAGCTTTAATTATATTATCTTTTTCTGTTAGCTTGTTCTTAGGTTTTTTGGTGTGGGTCCTTTTTTCATTAGAAAAAGTGCACTAATTTTGCTCTGGTTACTATTTTAAACATATGTTTAAGTTCTGTCTCACCGGTCAGAATTGGTTTCTACGTGACTCTCAACATTAAGCATTTAGTTTAAAAGATCCCCAAAAAAGAATAGAATGTTCTCATTAAGTATTTATCCTTGGCACAACCAAGGAAGTGAAACTTCCTATATTCCTTACGATGCTGACCATCAAAAATGTATCTCTTGTTTGCTACTGATTTAATTCCCTTGCCTTGGAGCTTCAAAATTCAGTGATGAACCACTGGAAGTTCAATACACTTGCAAAAAATAGAGCACATAGGACTGAAGGAACTACATGAGGTTACTGAGTGCATAACACATTGTGAACGTACTGCATGACTTTTACCACTCTGAGCTTAGCCCCTGCTGCAGTCCTTGCTCTTTACTCAAAGGATTCATTCAGGAGTTCCTCACTTTCTAGTTCTGCTCTTCTAGTCCTCTGGTATTTATTCAGACCAAAGTCGCAGCAAAAGTCACTTGTGTTTTCCATGGGCAAGTATGGCAAAGCGTTGTGACCTGTATTTTACGTGCTATAAAAATCAAGTGGGCAGTCTAGAGAAGCTGGACACTGACAATCAATTGTAGAACCAAAATTATTAGTTCCAGTTCACTAGGATATACTTTAAAATGAAGAAGCTTCCTGAACTACAGAAATAAAATATAAACACTACATTTATCTTACAAAAACATGCAGAAGCGTATAACCAAAGCTCAAAATGCAACAGCACATGTATGATGCCAGCACTTAAGGATTACCCATCATATGTAAGGAACAAATGCTATAATTTTAAATTTAGGAGTTTTTCTGGGTCTAAGTGAATGCTGCTGCTTCTTTCTTGACCAGAAGCACTTGTGAAAACAGAAGACTTTCAAAAAACATGACCCATGAGGCAGCCAGGCCTGTCATTTGCTTAGCTGATGGCAACAACTTAACATTTCTCATTATAACAGGGCATTTCTGATTCACTTCATGTTTTGAAAAGTAATCTTTTGGAATCAGCTTCTTAGTCTATTGAAATACTTTTCAAGATAAGAAAGGGTTGCAACCCATCTGATTTTGCAAGACCAAAAGTTTGAAGACAGTCCAAAACACGGGCCAAGAAAGCAGTTTATGCCAAAATGAAGACAGGGAATTCAGCCTCTGAAGTCCACCTAGGTTTCAGAAGTCAGTATTAACCACTGATAGGAACATCGCCTACAATTTTGAAAATCTATGTTACCTCAAGGAAATTTAGGTTAGGACTACAGTTCAGGGACAGACTTTACCCCTGCTTTCTTTTCTTTTATTTTTTTATTTAAAAAAAAAGAAAAAAAAAAAGGATTTCAGATGCGGGATGCTTGATGACTTCTGCACTTAAGGAAGTTACCTGAAAATTTTAATTTTTCCCCACACACTTCAGAACAGCTCAACAAAAAAAATAATTTGGCTTAAATATTTTATTAACAATTAGTTACTAAGATAAATATTGATTTTTTTTACACCTCAGTTTAAAACAATGGCAAAGTCGAATATAACACGATGAAAGCGATGAAAGGTCCTCTCTCTATAAGCAGAGGATGACTGTGATATGAATTCAGTGTTATCACTTGTGGGCATCACGTATCTGCAAATCGTGCTAAGTGGCCAAACTATTCCTTACGCAGTGCTAGAACTGGACACCTCTTTACACATATCGAGAAGAGATAACTGTACAGCCTGCTGATCTACAAGGACTGGACATCAAGATGCGCAGAGAAGAGGTGGGGTATTGAGGCAGGTGGAGCCCAATAAAAAGCCTGCCTCCACGTACTAAAAACTACTTGTTGACAGAGACTCAGGAAAAAAGTTTTAAAAGTGTTTTAGTCTGAGGTGTAATCATCCCATTTTTGAATATGCTGTATTTGGTCTGGCTTGCCCATTCAGCCTTTCAAGCTGATTCTTTTCCCATCTGCACGAACCAAGATGACCGATTAAACAGAATACTATGAACAAAGCGGCAGCAAAACTGCTCTCGTGTGCCAGCAATCTGGGACAGAAACAGCAAGCATAGTAAAAGTGGGGGTAGATAAATAACTAACTAAATAAACAATAAAACAGCTCTATTTCCAGAAAATGGAAGCCAAAGTTACATAATTTTTTCTGTTAAAACTCACAGAACACCATGCAAGATGCATCTCAAACAAACAGTATTTTCAGGCAAGTTAATGGCTCTGTGATTAATCTCTCACACGCGTTCCAAGAATGGCTACTGTTCACTCACTGCAGTGGAATCTTTTTACTTTCAAAATCTTCTAATAGCAGGTATTCCTGCCCTTCTTCCGAGAGAAAGGGTGACCCTTGGCTGGTTCATAAACATAGGAAAGATGAGGAAGACAGCGTTTAGTATTTCAATATACCTCTCGAATGAGCCAGAACAATAAGGGTTTTGGAAACAGTCTTTGGCTGCATTGTCTTATTTAGGATCCAAATACAAACCTTAAAATCTCACTAAATGCTACAGTTGAACAATGCTCTTTCTCAAGTCAACAGTGATCAGAGCATAAAACTATTTTAGACAAAATAGAGCATTATTACAGCTGCAAGTGCTGTGTCCAAGATATTCTCACAACAGTACGTGGTGCATTGCATGACACTGTAATGAAGCATTTCAAAATTATTTGTTAGTTCTGAAACACCAGTTCTTAAAAATTTCAAAGAGGCAACTCGGATACTTCCTCTATGTTTCACAGTTACCTGCCTCATGCAGAAAAGAACCCCAAAGCCTTGAAATAAAATTCAGTGGTTCCCAGATTATCTATAAAGTAACATGCAAAATTAGAGCAGAAAATGTTCCCTCTGCCTATCAGCAACATAAAGTCTAAAGGGAAAACGGCATAGAAATAAATCATTCAAGCAATGGTACCTGCCTATTTAATTACATCTATTAAGCTTTGTATGAAATACACAGATAAATTATTCCAAGTCTGGAAATTAATAGGAAAATGATGCAGCCATTTAATTTTTTCTTCACCTGTGAGGGTGTGGATTGGGGCAGTACAGAGTGCCCTCTAAATTATCATCTTAGAACATGCTACCCAGATACACAAAGCTCTAATTCCATAGGAAAAAGGTCTATATCCTCTATACTCTGGCCCAAATCCAGCAGAACACCTACTGTACCAGACATGAAACATACGCAGTCCTTTTAGGTGGATCTGAAACTCCAGCATAACTATTATTCTGAATTGTCATTATTACAGCCTTCTTAATAAAATAACATGGCTATTTAGTGAATTTAGTTAAATATAATACACTAAGACCATATAATTTCCAAGTAATCACAATGCTAATGTTTCACTGCCTTCAAATATTCCTATAAAAACATCATTTATTTAAACAATCTCTATACTACCAAAGACTTCATTCAGTTCTTTCTCAGTTCCCTCGGCATTTTACCTCCATTGGACCTTCTGCCTTCCCCAACACCCAAATACCTTCTTCTCCTTTGTCACCAGTGTCTTCATCAAGGAATTTTGCAGGCTATTCATGGACTCTATACCTTGCCCTGTTTTGTGTGCCATTTTATGGTCTCCTCAGACTTTACTTCATCTACTTAACCCACACGTCACACAACTCTGGAAGTCAGGTGAGAAAGTCAATTACGCATCCCAACTTTGATCATTCCTAAAAATACACTTCCTGTGGTGGTGTGAGAAATCCACTCTGTGCCCATCCCTTGCAGAAGCAAACGGGCACTCAAGACGCGTTTCTGATGAGCCAGGGCGCTGAAATGGAAAGTCAAGATCTGTCTTCCAAGCCGTTCTGGAAACGGTACCAAACTTTCTGATAGCATGTTGGTAGGAACTGTGACGTACCTCTCGGGCACCATCAGGTTCTAAACATCACTAAATACTGAAACCTTTAACACTGAGAAAGCACACACTGGGTTTCCCCCCTTCTCTTGCAGGAGCCTTTGGGGCACACCAGGCTGCCCGTGACCTGCACATTCCATACTCTGGGGGAACTGTAGTCTTTTTTATAAGAAAGCTCATAAAGGGTGGATACTTTTCTACCATGTAATCATCAGTAAACGGAGCAGGAAACTCCTCAGGCACAACAGAGCAAGATAAAAAACACCAAGGGAGCGGAGAGCACATGGCACAGGTAAAACTGGCAGAGCATCAAGGTGTTGATGAAGAAGGCACCGCCACTAAAAGGTATGGCCCTAAGGGAGTATGTGAAATACTCATGAAAACACTTTCAAAGGAAGCTTTCCTCAGCCTTCCATGTACTTGTCTGCAATCACAAAAAGAATATGACGTTTTGTTTATTTTTCTGGAAATACCTCAGCAGATTTTTATTTTGAATTACTGCAGAAAAGAAGCTTGCCAGAGAGATTTACAAGGTTTTCCTACAGAATACTCAAGGTTGGAAGGGACCTTTGGAAATTATCTGGTCCAGCTCTTCCAATACCTCTAAGCAAAGCCAACTTCAAAGTCAGGTAAGACTCCTTAGGAGCTTGTCCAGTCAAGTTAATCTGTGGTTGGTTTGGTTTTTTTAAGTCTCAGAGGATGGAGATTCCACTCAGTCCCTGGGCAACCTGCTCCAGGGATGGCCACCACGATCCATTCAGAAAAAACACAGTGGTATTTCCCAGGTAGCTACCATAAATATCATATCCTCCCATGCAGGAGGTGCTGTACATCTATTTAAGTTAGAAGTAGCAGTTGGAGAAATAAATATAAATTCAGAAGTTCTCAATTCTTTCCTTAAAATTTCCTATTGCATACTTCTCTGGAGAACCAACTATGCGGGTACTCTATTCAGTTAAGAATTAAGGCTTATTTGAGTTTGTTTTTAAATATCTGTTATTTGGAAAAACTTAAAATTCAGGATACAGAAATTGAGTGGTTTAAGTCTCCTGCATTCTTAGGTATCATAAAATAGTTATTTTTTACTCTTGGTTGAGAGTCTGAACCATGTTAGTAATAGTCAACAAACACCATTTGAGGATTGCTATATTCAGTGATGTGGTAACCTGGCAGGTGATAATAAGTATCAGTATGTTTTACTGCATCCCTTCCATGAAAGCTTTTACTGGCAAAACTGGGGCACCAAATACCAGTAGGGAGAAAGGCTAAATTTCTCCAGCTTCTTCTAGTCCTAGACTGGACTAAGCACACCAGATTGTGGCTAAAGAAAGGGTACTTCTCTGGTCTGTGCCATGCATCGCTTCAAACTACAATGAAATGCTTGGATCACTGCATATATCTGATACTTCATAGTGGCAATTGCTGTCCACACTTCTGAAGAATGCAACATGGGTCTAGCGTTGATCAAACAAATTACTACTGCTGCAAAAAGTTAAAGCATACAAAGAAAAGAACCAAAAGTTACAGGCAGCTTCCCCCTGCAGATTGCATGCATCCAAATGTTCAATGACTCGGCAATAAAAAAGTGCTTTTAGAACAAGTATTCTTGGCCTGTTATACAAATAAGTGTTATTAAGAAAAAAACATCACTTACCTCATAGGTTCAGGTTTTTTACTTTGACAGTTTATTAGCAGTAGGTAGTCTTGAGGATCTTCTTGACCAGAGGAAGACTCCAACGGGGGGATGTTAATAAGCTGATAAGGAGGAGGTAGTGAAGATTCTGCTTGCATGGAAGGCGGTGAAGTGTTGATGGGCAAGGGTAACTCGGCAGATGGTTGTAAAGAACTGACTGGTGGCTTCACAGCATCTGCAAACATAGAAGCAAAGCATTCTTTTTACAATGAAGATATAGTCTTACAATACTACCAAAAAAATTTATTAACAGAGGATGAGAAAAATCAGGGGTTTTAATTCAAAATTGTAAAAATCAGTGGACATGAGAACACCTGGATATTAACATTCATTTCAGAGTACTTTTTATATAAACCTTTATAATCTCTTTGTATTAAATTGTAATCAATTTCTTAAGTATGCCTTGGAAACAGAGGTTATGCCTTATTTAATGACTTATTTAACCTGTTTTCTGGTCACAGAAAGAACAAAGATGCTGACAGCTGCAGTAAGACAGCTAAAAACACAAATCTGTTGTTTTAATCAAGAGCAGACAAAGGCCCATAGGTTATTACTTGAATATGGTAACTTGAGTCAGCACTTGCACGTATTCATCCCTTTTTGACCAAGGTCACTTCAACATTTGAGATTAGTCACCAGTCAAGAACTGGCCTCTCTCAATATCTGAAAAGCAGCAGGAAAAACACTGGTTTTGCAATGGAAGATCCCTTACAACTATAAAAATAATGCAGAGGTACAATAGGTACCACATTCCACTAAGCCCCCTCATTACATACCCCAACTTTTTATTTTAGTGCAATGAATGAAGTCATCGTGGTTTGTTGTTTGGTTTGGGGTTTTTTTTGCAGGGGGAGAGAAGGTGGTGTGTTTTGGTTTGTTCTTTTTTTTTTTTTTTAATAACCTTGTCTTTATAATTCTTATCCACTTCCTCTTCATGTATATTCTACTGTAACTTCTTTTTTCCTTCCAAACACATGTATCCTGACTATTAAATTACCTGGGACTCTGGAAAATATTGACACTGTCAAACATTAAACAATCATTTAACTTTTTCATTGTTTTAATGATACATTGACTAAAACCAACATCATTAAGTAAATTGTTCCTCAATTATCAAGGCTCCCTTGTAGTTGCAACTCATTGTACATTCCAGTTTGCACATCCCAAGAATGGACGCTGATTATTAGCACTGTTTAAATGAACATATTATTATCCAATGCAGACTGCTCCTGTCAGGCTTACAGGCCAGCTACGCACTACAAAGTAACTTCATCCAGCTTCTGCTTCCCAGCACTATCCTGGGAAGAACCAGATGAGCAGACCAGGACACGGCCCTCCTGCTTCCAGTTCTGTGTGCACTAGGTACAAGCGATTTAGACGTGGAAATAGGAACAGCAGTACTTGCTTTGAACTCCCATGGCACTTGCACAGGCTCAGAAATTAAATCCCACCACACCCATGTGGGTGGAAGAAGTCTAGGTGTATGAAAATTCCTCAACCCAACCTACCTGAAAAGGTAGGATAACCTAAAAAAAAAAAGCTTTTATAAAAGGTTGTGCGTGACCTAGGCATCAAACTAGTTAGCAGAACAAAGGCAAAACCAGACTGCACCCAATGATCACACACAGATGAAAATAAAATGGTTTCTTTACTACACACTAAAATATGAACATTTTTCTATTGTTTAGGAATTTCAACAGCTTGAAGGAGCCTATTTGAGGCACCTACTGATACTTCTTCATTCCCCTAACATTGGGGTTCAATAGCAGGGAGAGAGAGGTGGCTGAATGGACCTACCAGGCATGTATTTCTTGCTCCTGGAAAAGAGGTAGTGGGCGAAAGGACAAGTAGCTCTCTGGCCTGTCCTCTCCAGATCTGAGGAATCCCAGTAAATTTATGCACGAGTAACACAGAGAAGAAAGGTTTCCTGCCAGATACACTATCGTTCTTTGGCCACACTTACAGCCAAGATCCTCAAGGGCTTTGGTGTACCACGATCCCCACCCTTGTTCCTTGTCCCTGACTACACTCGACCTTCACGTCATTAGATCTGCTTGGTGCCAAGTTCACACAAGGGGAAAAAAGGAAATCAAACAGAAGAATGCCACTGCAGCTTCCAGGGAAGGTGGGTGTGTCAATTAGACCACAGGTAGTCCGGAGAGCTCAACAGGTATATAGTAAGATGCATGCCTACGTGAGGCTGATGCATTTAAACAAACCATGCACTACCATTCCCAGGAAGAGTAACAAGACTCAAGGGTAACTTTCTGGGGTGGGGGGAATAAAAAAAAAATTATTAAAAAAAAAAATAATCAAGAAGCTTGAAAGAGGACCCATGTATCCACCACGTTTGGAGAAGGAAAGACTTACTTTCTTGGGGGAGTATGAAAAAACTGGGTGCCTGAGAGAAAGAAAAAGAAGTTAAAGGCTGGCTATAACTTGTAATTAGCGAAAGGAGGAAAGGTGGTGAAGACCATTAGGCTAAATATACTGGCTCAGATCTTTGGTTTCTGAAGCCCAGGATGCCACCTCCAATGGTGGCCTGCTGCAGACCGACTGGGCACAAGCAGCAAGGGAAGCCTGCCACACTGCCCACAGCTTCTGGGGCTCTGCAGCTTCGGGGTACCCCACTGCATGGGCTGCACCCACAGTCCATGCTGACCAGCCCCTGACAAACTTTGCTCTGAATTTATCCTGCCTCTTTTGAGTACATTTACATTTTTGACCTCTACCATCATCCTGTGCCAGTGAGCTCCACGCCTTATTATGTGTGGCAAGAAAAACCACTTCCTTTTATTTTAAATCCACTGCTTGATAGCTTTACTTGATGCCCTTCAGCTCCCATCTTCAGGGAAACAGTGAACAATTGCGTCCTATTCATAATCCCCATTCCCAACTTTATGCAACTTTGTCACAGCTTTACTGAGTTGGTGCTGCTTAATTTTTCTTGGTACAGATGCCATTTCGTTGCAGATCTGGCTTCCCTTCACCTTCACCTTTCCAAGCTCTACTAATTCCTTCCCGAGAAGGGAAACTAACTATTGTATAAAATGTGCAAAAAAAAAGATCTGGGACACACTTACTGATTTACAGAGACATAACAATAATTCATTCTGTTCCTATCCTCACCACTTGCCTTTTGATTGTTACTATTAAAGGTGTCACCGTCCAACTGTCCAGAAGGTTCATGATCTCTTCTCTGAGCAAGGATTTGGAGCCCATTAATGTTAATGGCTCGTTAGGGATACTTTCCTTGTGATGAGCTGCCTCATTTATTTTGACACAGATACCACTTGTCAAAATCCCTGCGTCCTCCTACAGATCTGTTGTGGGGGCTTTCTTGAGTGGTTTGGTTAGGATTTTTTTTTTTTTTCTTCAGTGGATAGAGCACTAAACTATTAAGAGACGAACTTTCTGATCTGAAATTCACTCTCATACAGCCATTTTGTATGTGTCACATAGGGTACGCTAATGCCTGATTTAAAGTGCAGCTCAACTTACTCTAAAGCACTTCACTGCTGGGCTATTTCTTATTTGCTTTACGCATTCAGGCTATTTCAAATTTGACTACGAAGAAAACAGTAACGTTAACGACTTTGATCACTGAGCAAATGAATGCTGTTTGCCTATCTGTACCCTCTCAAATATTCTCTTTAGCCATGTACTTCAGAAGCTGATATGAAGGGAAGAGTTTCTCCCAGCAGCCTCTTATGATTTCAAAGAGTACAATCATCAACTTGCTCCACTTTGGACTAGCAGATTTTCAGGGAAGGGGTCATCTGCACACCAAAGAGCACTGTAAGTCATTTGGTTTGTTCCCAGAGCTCAGACACTCGGACTGCTTTGAAATAACTGGGAGCTGGAAAAACATCCAGAATATTTAACATGCAAATAAGCATAACAAGAATCCTATTTTGTTTTTATAATTCCTGCATTCAGCACAGCTAGAACAAGCAGCTTTCTCAAAGCAGGGCAAGAGTTTTGTCTTTTCTCAGTTGCTTTGTTAAGAGCAGTTAGAGGAATCATCTTCGCTAGAATTTATGCTTTTTTCCTTATAACCATTTTCGTACTTGCCTCAGTAATAAAACAACCATAGAATTAATGAGGTAAAAAGAAAGTTTTCTGAATAAGAATAATAAAAGGCTCCCCTCTCTTCCTTCTTAACTATATAAAGCTTCTTTATTCCACGTGTTCTTTATCTGTGCTTTATGAACAATCTGGAAGATTTGAGTGTGAGAGTTTGCATTTAGGGCTGGTTTTGTGTTTTGTTTTAGGTTTTTTTGTTTTTTTTTTTAATGAGAGCAAAAATTAAATTGTTTTCTACATTATGATATATAGTCTCTTAATATTCTAATTATGTAAATACTTGAAATGTTCTCATAGTGAACAAAACACAGAAGCCTCATTACTGCAAGCAGTTCTTTACATGTCAAAATTGCAATCAAAGTAAGAAAATGCATTCTTTGCAGATCGTAGGTAGAAAGACTAAAATAGAAATGGGATTTTCCCATTGTAACAGTGAATCAGCAACAGATGCAATCGCATGATTCTACTATTCTTCTGAGATGTTTCATTCAATCCATTTACTATGATGCAGACGTTATCATTAAAACAACCAATTGCCAACAAAATTTTAGAGTAATAACCTTGAACAAAAATTTACAGATACCACAGTGGGAGCCATAATAAAAAAAAAACAAACCTGCATTTTAATCCTTAAAAGGACCTTTTTTTTTTTTCCTTTTTTTTTAATTAAGTCTGTTAAGTCATTATCTGTACTGCTTAATGTAATACACTGCTGGAGTCTCCTCTAGTGGTAGTTTCTATGTGGTCTCAAGTGAATCCTGGAATCAAAGGGCCACATGTGTGTATGTGCATGCACAGAGCGCAAGCATGTGTATGCTGACAGGCACAGACAAACAAGCACTTGCTCTGTTCACATACTTAACTCAATAGATGTGAGCCAGATCCAGCCCAGAAGATGCATAGACACATTAGCTTGGGTTTGGTTTTCAGCACAAGCGATCAGCTTACAATCAATCTGAAATCTATGCAGTGAGCCTCAATTCTGAACACACGCTTTCTGCTACACCCAGAGAAAAATCCTTTCAAAAACTTTAATAAAAGGTTCCCGTGCATTTTGTAAGTTTGTTTTCTTAGTTTAATATAATCTCAAAGTCATCTCTCTTTTTCTGAAGATAAACATGGTACCCTACTAAAAGAACACTAACGAAGAATTCAGCAGTTGCTCGTTGTATATTATGCTCAGGACAACCCTGCCTCCTGCATCCAAACCAAAACCACAACTGACTGTTCCAAGCTCCTATCACACACTGAAGTTTCCAGCTTTCAGCGGTCATATCTAAGATTTAATACTTAGTATCTGCAGCTCATACGTAATTTTAAGCTGCTCTTTTGGTTACTCATTTAAAATTTGAAAATACCAAAAGCATTTCCACTCTGGATTTCTTCCCCCTCTCCACCTGCAATTTTCTTTTGAAGACTACTCATTTAAAAAGGATGGGGGGGTAAGAAACATCTGTAGCCTGTTCTCTCCATCTTCAGATGGTACACAGGCTGGGTGACGCAGGAAAAATAATCAAGGAGTCCTGTGATAGACCGACTTCTGTAGGTGCTTGTGAAGAGAAACAGTGCAGCCCACCACATTAAAACGTTTGGGTTTTTTTTTTTCTTCACTAAAAAGGCCCAGAGCTCTCCTCGGCAGAGCAGGCTGTGCTAGCCACGTGGCAAGCTTACCCAGCTGGGGCTGCAGTACGCTGCCTGGAACTGGAGGCACCTCTGCGCTTCAGAGAGGTTTTCAGCGCTCCCCACACTGCCTCGCAGCACCTCGCGACTTGAGAACTAGCAATCTGCAGAACAAGTTTTCCAACCCACCCTCTTGCAATCCCCTTCTCCTAGCAACTCATCAGGGGATGTTAATGCCACAAAAGGTGTCCAGCGGGAACCAGGGAAAATTAAGTTAATGAATTTTTGTCACATGCAGCTGGCAGCTTAAGATAATAACATCAAACACTCAAGATTAAGATTCTGACCACGCTCCTGGTAGTAAATCATGTCTTTTTAATATAACTATTTTTTCCTCACAGACTGGTAAGGGAAGACCTACTATTGCAGATTTTGTACTCTATTCATCATCATCTCACTTAGCAACCCATCCTTTAACCACACCATCTGAAGTTGAAGACATCTGAGCCTTCTCTGCTGTCCTCTCTTTCTCCTTTGGATAACTGGCAATGATTATCTCAGCTTTGCCTCCCTTTACTCAGCTCTTTAGCCACCAGCTACCACCTCTACCAAATCTGCTATGCCAAGTCTCAGGTCCTTCTCTGGTCCCCCTTCTTCTAATTTTACTCTTCCTCTGCAGTTTCGCCAGATGAAATCCTGCAACTTTGACAGCCCCGTTCACAGTTTGTCATCACCTTCCTCTCAGCAATTCCACCCTCCAAAAATACCATGTTTGTACAGCTCAGTGGCCACTATCCCCCATCTTTACCTTCTCAAAGAAAGCAACCAAAAAAAGGCTCTGCAAGAAGATATGCTCTTGAGCCACTATTCCACTATTCCCTCTAAACCTACTGCCTGACTTCTAAGACAACACAATCCATATCTGGAGGGTCTCTCTCCTAACGCTTAACGTGGTCTTCCACGTTATTCTTGTCTTCACTCCAGGTCACCAGTCACTCATCCCCCTGGCATGTCACCTTTGAGCTGACTTTCTTTCCAGATAATCATATCCAAGAGATACAAAAAAATCTCAACTCATCATTAAGTACATCATCTCTACGGTGCTACTTTGCTGCAAAGACTTTTTTTAAACTTATTACTCTGTCATTGCACTTCTCTCTACACTTCTCCAATCTCCCTTCCTTCATCTAAAAGCTCACGCTATTTCTCCTTACTTTTGAGCCCTTTCGTGATCAAGGTCTCTAATATTCATCACGTGTTATTGAGACGGCGATTTTGATTTGGCAAGCGTGTAAGCCTCTGTCATCCACCTGTTAAAGCTGTCACAGGAGAACATTTTTTATTTCTTACAGGTAGACCCTTCATGCTGGAAGGGCAGCCTAAACACCACTAATGTCCACTATTTATTTAAAGACATCCTGAAAACTTCTTCTCAAAAAAATCCCAGAGTTCAACAACAGCCCAACAGCTGAAGCACTAAGCATTATCTGTCACAATGGGCAAAACCACCTTATTTGTGCTCACTTCTTCCCATGCCTCTGCTCCTATGTTGATGTCTCTTACTGCAGACAGCAAGTTCTTAGTGGCAGAGCCTGTTTTCTGTTCCACGCTTGCGTTATAGGCAGCACAGGGGTATCATGATCTGATACAGAGATCTCCAGCACCGCGTAGCAGCAGTGATTCCTGAACACGCAGCATCAGGGAGACTACAAGGAGTCAGGATGGGAAGGTGGAGTTCTGTTCACCCTGCCAGTCACTGATATTGCACCCAAGCTGTGATTGACCGCAATGCATGTATTATCAGAACACAATTTTTAAAAAAACCAAACTGTTATCTGAAAATAATTTTACTGTTCAAAATGCAGATGGCATGAGAGGCATATACCAGATAGCAGCTGCCTGAACAGAAATACTACAAACTTTGAAAGCGTTGTATGTGAAGCAAGCTGTAGCTCTTTCAAAGTACGGTCGCCTTATGATGACAGAAACTTTCCTTACCACACGTAATTATTTGTGTAAATGTAATTGTAGATTTCAATGTCTTGTTCTTCCCTTTTCTTTTTTTCTTCTGCTTTACTTTGTTATTTCTTCTGGTCTACTTTGTTATTGCTATCTTTATTCAAATGAGTACATGCAAGTAACATGTTTGCATACAGTAAGATTATTTCCTCCTTCCCCTGCTCTGCCAAGCACGCAATTCACTAAATTACAGAAACATGGAGCTGGATCACGTATAAAACATTCATCACAGATGTCTACCGAATTCTAGGGAAGGGCTTTCACAGCCTGTGCTTAACTATCCTTAGAAGGTTTTTCTTTATTATTAAATTGCTCACTAAAAGAGAAACAAATTACCTCTCTCTTCAGATAACAACTGATCCATGTCCTGCTTATTGCAGCTTTTTATACTTTGAAAGTCAGCTTTTCCCTCGGTATTTTCTTCCTGGGAAAAACAAATTCTTCAACTTTTCTCCTCATCAATCACTTTTAAAAATCCATTTCCTATATTTCTACCATTCTTTAAACATTCATCCTCCTCCTTCTGGAAGCCCAAGCCACAGCATTTCTGCTGAGGTCTCCACAGCACCAGGCAGAGGAGAATAGTCATTTCCCAGGTCCATTTAGTCTCTCCATCCAAGAATGTCTCTCACTGGAGTGCACAACACACTGGCAACACATTTTTGCTTATAGTTACGTTTAAACCTCTAAATGATCTATTACATTATGACCTTACAGAGAAAATATGAATGTTAGAAGTGCAGTATGAAACTTGGTGGTAAGCCCATGAGCAGCTCCCCTGACCTTTGCACATTCATTTTAAAAAAGAAAGATGCTACAGAAACAAACATTTTATGGCTTCCATTTGAAAACAAGAAACATTAGCTGAAAAAAAAACCCCAAACATTAAAAAGTACCCAGAAGTTTCTTTAAAAAAATAGAACAATTATTTAGCGTATTAAAAAAAAATAATCCTTCATATTTCTGTCTTGTTGTAAGTTTAACACACCTAAAATCACTGTAAACCCTTCCTTAAAAGAAAGTCCCTATAAAAAGCCACATGATGTAGTTGTAATGTAATTGTTACAGATTACACTATATTATGATGCAGTCAGAAAGCTGGAGACTCAATGGCTTGTAAATATGACTAAGGAACATAAATTTATCTACTCAGTCCAAATACAAATGTAACATTGCAGATCTCCACAATGAACAGATTTCACATGCATAAATCCATTTCTAGTTGGAAGGTCGCAACAAAGCATTAGATAGTCAGAAACTACTGTGAACACTCATTTTTAAGAACAGGAACAAAAGAAAATACAAACTTCGCGTCACAGGAATTTCTGAGTCTTCACCAAGTACAGAAGGAGCAGCTCAGAGCTAGTCTGAAAGGATCTTTATTTTTTTGGTCTCTCCACAGTTATGATTAACTGTTTCTCCCTCATTCCTCCCAACAGCAAAACAACAACTCCGTAGTAATTTTCTAATAGCATCAACCACCACCATCTCACAATTTTTTTTCTTTGTAAATCCAAGGAGGCATTGGACTGGGCATCCAAACAAACAGCAGCAGGAACAACAGGCCGATGGTGCCCTCAGTCCCTGATCGAGCAAAGGATGCCAGTGACAGCCTTCTCGTAACAAGACCCTTAACCAGTCTGGCAAGAGACATTTTGTCCAGCTTCAAAGAAAACTATCTTCCGCTTCCGTAGGCTCAAGGGAAGTTTGGTTATGCCCCATAAAATCTCTTTTTGTTTAGTTCCATACTAAAATAATAGTGCTTTTTTATTGTCTGCAGTGAACTTCACCTATTCTTTACCTTCTCAAAATAAACTGTAGGTTAACACAGATTTTATAAAGTAAGTTTATGACTTGCTCTTCCATTAGTAGGAGGATTTATCTTGTAAAAATAAGAACTTGGCCATAAACAGACACTCATCAACTGACTTTCCCGTTTTCCTCATTTAATTCTCCCTCAACGCATTGCAAGACACTACTAACCCCTAAACCCGACAGTACTGTCAACTCTCATTTATGTACAGCAAAGGTGTTGAGATAATTCAAACAAAAATGCCAAAGATGAAACATGCGATGAGAGCATAATGGGAATAAGTTACTGATACAATTGACTGAAGCAAAAACCAGTTTTGGTCCAAACAGACAGTAAGGGCACAGTTAGTTCTCTCTGCATTCATAGCACGTTTCGCCTTCAGTTCCACAGAAGATGTAACATCAAAAGAAAATCAAGGATTAGCCATACACCAGCTCTCAGCAAGGAAAGGCCTCATGGCTTCAAGGGAACCCTACCTCTCCGTTCTACCCAATGGACGTGTGCTTCTTTGCGCTCTCACATACGTAAGAGCTGCCAGGTAAACACATTTCCTCCTTATTTCCCAGATTCCTAGTTTGTCCCCAGAACCAATGACTTCTAAGCGCGTCCTGCCCACGGCTGCACTGGTGCACTAGTGTACTATCCACCTGCCTACCTCTCTCCCGTACGGAACGGATGCCTGGCAGACTGAACACTGAATCACATGGCAATCGCTCTTAGAAACGTGCTGTGGGTGGTCTCGGTTATGTTTAGAATGTCATAAAAACATGCTGAAACTGTCAAAACAAGTACCCTTCACTGAATTTGCTACCGGAGTGATAATTCGTAGATGAAACTTTCGTGACAAAGTTTTGGTTCAAAACTGCAATCAGGAGGAAGAAAAAGGCCTCTCGTCAAAAAGCAACAATATTTTCCAGTCACTTTTGAAGATTTGGCTGGTGTAGAAGAGATACAAGCCCTTTTTTCCCCACCTCACTCAATCCACGATCCTACAAAACCCAGGGATTTAATTCTAGCCCCTTCAGTCGGGCATGCTTTATTTCTAACCCTCTTACAACTCCTATTTAATCTTTTCTTGGGCCTGTGCACAGAGCTACAAGTCATGCAACCCGCTAATCTCCACAAGGAATGCAGGAATAATAAGTAAATAAGGATGGATTCAGAACAAGCAATGGCCACAAGGTATTTGCAGGAATTAAACACACCATCCTGTTTCCTTCAAGCTGCTTTCACACAATGTCTATTTTGGTAGGATTAGAGCTGGATAGTGGAGAACTACAAGTTATTTTTCATTTGTTTCAGCTGGTGGGGGGTGGATTATTTTTTTTTTTCAAGATGCAAAGCAGACGGAGAAATGGTAATATTAGAAACCTGACATTTTGCACTCATTCCTGCTTGCATAACCATACGTTTTTATACCAAATGGGATTCCTTTGATGATTATGATGATCTTCTGTTTTGCATGATTTTACTTAAAGATTTTTCCTATACTCTCAAGACCTAACATCATGCAAATCAGAAGAGCATCATCCAAGTTCTATGGCACACTTAATTTGTAACAAATTCTTAATATCTCCCTCTATCCTGCTTGCTTTTTGTTGGAGTAACAAGCAAGTTTCATAGCCAAGGCACACAAGTTTTAAAACATATGCCAGCTACTAAAGATAGTAATCTGATCTTTGAAACATTCTTCACATGTAGGCATCACACTTTCTCAGAAAAACCAACAGAACTTACCCTCATCTGTAGGGTTGAACCCACAGATATCACAGATACATCGAACCCACTTATTCATCTCCTCCTCGCTGTCTGCTACCAAATAGAAAACTCTGTCTATAGTGTTGATATCAAAAATATAACTGTTTTCAAACTCTTTTTTGTTGAACGTTAATCCAGCATCCACTTGTTGACACAAATTTAAGTCAATAATACGGATAGGCTTCTTGGCATGGTCATTTTTGTAGTATTCCAATACATCTGGATCTCCTGTTAAACGGCCGCTGCGAAGCACAAACCATCTCCTCTTCCATGCCTGAAAATTGGAAAGAGAAAAAAAGGGAGAAAAATTAGAAGAAAGAAATCATACTTTAAGACTGTTACCTTTTGTGTATGGTTTCAACCTGGGTTGAACCCAGTAATAATAAGTTCAATTATAACTAAGAGATCACACACCAGTTACCTATATTTAACACAATCTATTTATGTATTGTTACAGCAGTGGACTAGAAGATTAGTGAATTTGTAAAGTTTATTTCTTCTGTATTTGAACTTGGTTTTTAGAAAGGGGACATATAATTAAATCACTGTTTACAACATGAGAAAGGTCGAATCCAGTAAAGAAAAAAGCGGGGAGGGGACTAGGAGAGGGAAAAAGGCACACACAAAAAACTTCTGAAGGAAGCTGATGTAGGCATGGGGAAGACAAAATAATATATATCTTTAAGTGCTCCACAATGTCTCGTTTCCAACATCTGCCAATTCAGGCTGATGCATTTTAACTCAATTTTTCACTGATACTCAATAATAGTGACCTGAATTTAAAGAACAGACAATGCTCACATCGTATGCTCGCCTCGATGTTAGGGGAACTCTGCACTCAGAACCTCATAATATTCCTAAGATAGTAGTACTTCCAGAAAAAAAGAGTGCTACATTTTTATTTTGGAAAACGTTAGAGAGATGGGGATGGAGAGAACGACCAAACGTTATAGTTTTACCGCATAAAAACAGTGTCTGTGGAAAGTACTTCCACAGAAGAAATACATTTCAAAATCTGACGCCACGCTTGTTATACCAGTCTTCCTGTCACTACAGAGAAAAAGAAGCTGGTCCAGGAGAAAAGCACAACTAAAATGCCTCATCTTCCAACTAACCCTCAACTGCCTTTCAATGCAGTGGGCCTCCATCCCCTGGTATAATTCTCACCAAAGATGCTAACTCAAACCAAGCAACTAAGGTTTGCATACAACCACCCTGGTGCTACCAACAGCATCTTTATTGCCCCACTTAGCTGCATTTTGGTTCCCCAGCTCTACCAGCAATACAGCATCCCATGCTATAAGCTTCCTCTTATGGATAAATGCCAGGATAATGGGCACAGTAGAAGAAACTGGACGTCCTGCCATTGCCCACTAGAAGAGCTGCACTGCATTCACAGCTAGAAATCTGAAAGTAGAGCCTAGACACAGTGGGAAGCCATCACCGCTTTGTCCACTTGTTTTTACACTTTTCAGCAAAGTTGGAGACCAAGGCAAATCAATGCAGCAGCCAAGCCAATGTGCGTTACACCACAGACTGACACCGTGCCCCAAAGCACCCCATTTAAAAGTTCTTTAGGATAGTCAAACGAGGTCACCAGCAAGTCCTCTAGACGTACAAAAAAACACAGAAGAAATAAAAAAAAACAAAACAGGTGAGTTCTCCTTTTGGCCAGCCCTGGCTGCACGCTAACCAAGGAAAGGAATGAAATCAGCAAGGCTGGTCCCAGAGGAGGTCAAGACGCGATGTCCTTTACACGCTGTGACGTAGCTTTGAAAACAAGAGCTCCTTAACTATGTATTAGGAAAAGATTCAGACCCATTTTCTTGAGGCACAAGAGTGTTTATGTTTCATTTTTATGTAGTTGTTACCTTTAAAGAACATAGTAGAGGGAGGCCATAAAGGACAAGGAGCGAGAACTGCACTGCCATCTTCCAGCTCTGAACTAGTGCCGTCAGCTTCGCACTAGAGACTCACAAAACCCTCATTGTCAAGTAGGCATGCCTTTTTTGAGTATCAAGCTTAGGAAGCTATTATGAAAAGATAATACAGAAAGCAGGAGAAAGGGAAAAATGCCAGACAGCTTAATAAAGGCTTGTGATCCATTCTCCAACTATCAAGCCTCTAAACGTTATTTAAGATAACCTTTAGACTTTATAAAACAAGTATACTTATTGTAGTTGTGAATACTGCATCTGCCTTTAAGTGCTGAACTGTGTGAATCAAGCCAAGGTCTCAAGCAACTGTTTCCACGGTAGCAGTAAGTTTAACTGGGTGAACAGTAAAACACAGAAGCAGAAGATGCAACAGATGAAACCCCTTCAATTTAGATTTCAAATGTGAGCATCTTCTAGTAGCGTAGCTGATAAGCACTCTTTAACAGCGACCCAAAAAAACACTGGCAAAGTTTGTTTTGTTTCCTGTTTCCAAATCAAGTGACAACTTAGATGCTGGGATAACAGGAAACTTCAGTAACGGAGGCTCTCTCTCCAGACAAGGTCGATCGCAGATAACTGTTACAAACCAAGCTGCAAAACTCTGTTGCATCAGAAACTAGCTTTATCTTTAACCTCAGCCTGCAGTCATTCAGATGAAATTTTCAAAGCTTAGGACAGGAGGAGAGAGATTAGAGATAGGAGAGGGACACGAGCAATTGAGAAGCACGATGCATTTTGTCTCGCGATTCGTGTAACAAAAAAAAAATAAATAAAAAATCAACTCTGTATCAACCAAGTGTGCCTCTTCCAGGAGTTTATTTCTAGTACTGCGTTAAGAGTGAAAGATTCTTAGCAATCCTGACAATCTCCATTAAGCATTAATGAGTAAATAGGACTCCTAAATTTAAAATTCAGAAAATCAACCAGCTAAACAGAATTTGCTTTCAGCCCTTCAGGCTACAAAATAGCAACTATAAAGTACTTAAAACATTGAATTTAGCCTACCAGCACCTGCTACTATTTTTGAAGAGTTTTCACATAGTGCATATGTGAATGTTTATTTCAGTCGTATAATGAGTCACACTCACTGAAACTGGCACAGATTATATTCAAAAACAAAAGCAATTCCATAAACTACACACTAATAAAGCAGATACAAAGGTTCTCTGGATTACAGTACAAAGCACAATTTAGCAGCAGAATAAAGCTTAAAGCTAGACAAGCGAACTGACATCAGCACCCTTGCTAATCATAGTACAAAAGCGCCTCTATATTTTGTCAAAGTGCAAAATGAGCCCACATAAATCACTCTTTGTTATTTGAAAATATCTGGGATTCTTAAAGCTTGATCTATTTTTAACATTTCAGTATTTGTCATTGTAACAAAAGCTGTATACGGCCTCACTGAAGTACAGAATACTGTGCTATATGAGTAAGGAAGAGAGCGTATTCAGTAATGGCTTTCCAAAAAGAAATCTCTAAAAGAGAGCGTACACATGTGCAAATACGTAGTTATGCAAATTTAATCTTTTTTTTTTTTTTTTTTTAGCCCTTTGGGCATTTTTGTTTGAAAATTTTGCATTTCCTTTTACAGAGCACATTACAGTCTATTCCTCACAATCACCAAAAAAAGATGCAACTGTTTTAAGTCACAGGAAAATTACAGGTACTACTTATCTGTCACATTACCGATGTTATCATCCATACATTATCAAACACTGGTTTTCTGTGCTAAAAGACAACTGCATTAAGTTTGAGAAGTCAAAAAAATAGCCTGTATGGGATTTAAATGTCTTCTCCCAACACCAACATAATTTAATTCTGGAAAGATATTTGAGCAAATAGAGAAAAGGTGGTGTTTTTTTAATGAAAGATTTTTTTCATATATATATATATAAAAATATATATATAAATATATATATATAAATATATATATAAATATATATATATATAATGTGTGTTATTAATATAAATAGGGTTTTAAAAATATATTTTATAAATATACTAACACCTAGTTACAAAGCACTGCATGCAGATCAAATACCTAATTCAGAAGTAAAATTGTTCCTCTTAAAAGTATAGTATGGCAAACGTCATGGGAATCAAGATCACCAAAAGCCTGTGTAGGCTTTGTAAATTATTACAAAACAAGGTTTAACGAGGTTTGCTGCTTTTGTTTCAGACTAAGAAAGGCCTTGTGTGCCTTTCAGCTTGTTTTCTCCTTTGAGCTGCAAAGCATATCAGCTGGTCTAACATAGGACACCACCACGCCTGCCAAACATTGTCCTGTTTGTATCATGAGACCATCGTATCATGAGACCACCATAACTATAGAAACAAGCTTGTTTGCTTGTTTTTGAGATAGTCTAAAATGTGACAAGCTGCTCACCCACAGAGCATCAAATGATCAAAGGAATAGTGGAACTCTATTTTTCACACAGCGTTCTGAGTAGGTTACAAAGCAACACCAAGAAATTCCTACGATTAGTTCTTCCACTCGCATATATGCAAACTGCTGATTTAAAAGCGAGTGAATCAGCTAAGAAATTGGCAGAAAGCACCATTTAACAGTCTTGGGGGCTTTCTTTTTCTTTTTTTTTTTTAAAGACTGTAGCTAAACCTTTATGCAGTACACAGGATTTACAATATAATCGCCTTAAAAGAGGTATATCTGTCAAAGAATTTGTAGCTATACCTCCCTTAATCTTTACATTTACAGATTATTTTTTTTCCCAGTCATATATATTCGAAGTGTATCTCATTCAGCTGCTGGCTGTAGTTCAAAGATGTAGGAAATAGGGGATGCATGTGTAAATGGAGAGGGAAAGGAAGGAGGAAGGGGCAGGAAAGAGTAGATAATTTATATTTATATTTTAAAAAGGATTTAACCTTCCATTTGGATCCCCTCAAGCTGTTGCTCAAGAGGCCAAAATAATTACATTTTTTAAATAACTTTTAAATAAAAGCTTAGGAATGTTAAATGAAAGACAACTTTTTCTGGCCCTTTTTTTTTTTTTTTTTACAGCATTTGCTCTCATGCAGTTAAGTAACTCTGCTTACTGATAAAATGGTCAACTGTCCTTAGGTTTGCTAAGTATTATTACCCATAATCCTCATGTCATTTAAAGCTGATTTTCCTCTTTTAGCACATTTACCACCTTTTTTCTCTTGGGTAGCATCCAGTCAAAAAAAACCTGCAAAATTGTTGAGCGCTGGCTAAGCCAAAGAAGGTATCACTTACACCCCACTCCGGTAATACCACTAATAAATCTTACCCCCATGTATGACCAGTAGACCCAGGAATAAAATTACAAACCTCAGACCTTCCTTCTCATCTCTCAAGTGTGCAGACATTTGTGCTTAGGTTTTCATCTCTGTACTCCGCAGAGAGTACTTTAAAAGGCCAGTATTTGGCATCCTCCTTTCCCAGAGAAGTCCACTAAGACTTGGAAGAAGTGACTTACCCAGGGGCACAGGGAAGGATCCATAAGAACACCTGATGTTTTACAAACAGGTGACAAAACATTTCCTTGCTCCAAAAGAACTTATAAAGTAAGTAGAAGACACGCAGAGCGTGAACCAGAGAGAAGTAGGGGGAAAAAAGACAGCCCAAGGTCACTTCAGAATGCTCTCCTGGACATTGGTCTAAGTCCTGAACCTACTGTTGAGGTCTTTTTACCTGTCTGCTGGGATCAAGATTTAGTTTTCTTTATGCCTTTTGCTCCCATCTATTTCATCTATCCCCCCCCACCCCCCCCCCCCCTTACTTTTTTTCCAGTGTAAAGGTTAAACAACAGTGAAATTGGTACATGTCTTTGACAAACATCATGAAGAAGGGTCAAAAAAAAAGTTGAGTATTTCTTCTCCTCTTTGCCTCCACATTTCTAATGTCCAGGCATTCTCTTCATCGCAGGAGCCAAACACATCTCTGGCACAGCTTCACTAACTCGTGCATTAGACCTGTGCTCTGCACCTCATTAGAAGCTCAAATGAAATAAAAATAAGTGTTCCTTCACACTATGCTTCTTTTTAAATCCTGTTTGTGGCAGGTATGGACCAGTAACAACTGTCACTGATGAGCTTCATCCCACAAGGCACGTATTTGGGAGGACTGCCGGGAAGTAGCTAAAAGAGGTCACGTTAGGTAATGGTACTTCAAGTACAGAACTTTACTTTTTTCCACTTGCTACTCTTCAGGCTTGCAGAACTAATTCCAATGTGGTGAAATCTCAAAATTTCAGCTGATGTTTTCCCTGAGAAATTAACACTTGTATATTTCTACATAGAAATAAATTAAGGGATGTTTTTCAGAAAACATTTTCTGGAAATCTTTTAAAAGCTTTTTTTTTTTTTTAAAGGCCATATCATGAGCACCAGAACTGAAGAACAAGTAATTACTAGTTACTTCTGAAAACCATTGTCATTACACCTACTGGCAACTGCCATCCTCTTCTCTAAAAATGATGCCCTTTTTTTTTAAAAAAAACAACGTAAGACAAAACAACTGAACTGAGCATGAAAACGCATGTTTAGTGTCTTAATTCAAACAGCAGAAACTGCATTTCCAAGATTTGACAATAGTCCAAATACTCTACTCTTAGTGGCATTAAATACTAAGAAGTGTAAACAGAGTGTTGCAAAATAAACAAACGTGATAGGAGGAAAATACTGGATACATTACGACTTTCTTTAAATACTTAAGACTTGTTTTCCAGGAAGCACCATCTTTTCTCACTGAGCAAAATAAGGAAAAAACAGTCTCAGTGGAAGTTTCCACTCTCCTGGCCATCATCCTGATCATCTGTTCCGAATACACACAAGGCCAAAATTTCCTGTTTTCAAACTATTGTCACCATTTTCTAGTCTTGTGCTGTCGATTCTAACTTTAGCTTGTTAAATAAACAAAAGAAAACACTGAAAATACAGCAGAACAATACTTCCACGCAGATTTACTGTGAGCACCATTTCCTAACTGACGTTTCAGCATGTGAGCTAGTCTCCCAGTGTTACACCACTAATTAAAGCAATAAAAAAAAAAGGCACAAAATACAACTCAGACAATGTAGCACTAACTGCTGCTTCATTTTGTGAATCAAAACCTAACTGAATGTTTTCACAGTCCTTTCCACTTTGCTTGGGGGTTCTTGGCCTTTTTTTTCTTTTTTTAAAAACAAACAAGAAACCTTATGCCTATTCCCAGCATAATTGTGCAGCCAGGTCTGTATCACGTAACTCACATTAAACTGATCCTTATTATGACTGGTAGCATGGGTCACTTCAATAAATACTGACTTTTCTGCAGTATGTCAGAAATTTTCTAACGGCAAGCACAAAATGTCTCTCTGCCACACTCCCGCACAACAAGAGAATTATCATTATCTCTTCACCAAAGGAGAACCAATTCAGAAAGCCGCATAGAGCAATAAAGCCAGAGAGCTGCGGCAGAGCCAGGACCTGAGCCCTCATTTCACTGTCTCCAAGCTAGGACCAGTGACCAGACCATCCCTCCATCTTCCTACATCATCTTATCCACTTCTTGTACCTATAAACATTCTGTCGTTTCTGATCACTCGCAAACTCACCTTATCACTTCTAGTTGCTCTGCTTCACACCGCCCACCCTGCGTGGCGAAGACACGGCTCCGCAACAGTCTTGCCAGCAACGTGTTCCCTAGCACAGATATTAGCTTTGCCATCTCCTCTCGCTGCTTTGTCAGCAATGAAAACATAACACTTGTCATGGCGTGACGCTTGTCACGGCATAAGGAGAACCATATCTGTTGCAGGTCCCTTACCCACACACATCTACACGGTCTTTGGTTTGCTGCCCTGTTTTTCAGAGCATTTCTAGAATTTGATCTTTTCCTCTCTGATCATCTCCCTCTTCAGTCTTTCCCATATCCCTCCTATTTAAAATAATACTACCAGGACAATCTCCCTTCTCTCATTCTGATCACGTCACCCTGTATTTTAAACTTCTCCATTTATTCCCTTTCTTTATTGCAGTTTTGAGCTTCTCTTCCTATTTTTAGGCTTTTTCTTCTTAGGAGTCAGTGCGCTTACTCGACTCCCTCCCGCTTGCAAGTCACCTCCTATTGCCTTGCTCTACCAATAATGCCAGATTCAGTTCATTTTTCTTTCTCCTGCATCTCTCATCTTTCTTCAACTTCTGACAGCTCCCCGAATCAATAAGCAAGGGCACGACATCTCCTTCCTTCAGATTCCTCCTAAAGATCAACCTCTGCGATAGTATGTATGATCACCCAACCACATTACAATTTGGCTCCCCATCAGATGGATTTATTTAAAAAGTAATGTTTCGGTGTATTCATCAGACAAAGGTTTATTTGTTTTTTTGGTTGTTTTTTTTTTTTTTTAAAGTTGCTTCAGTCTTTTCACCAGCTCTTAATTAAAAGTCACTCCCCCCCCCCCAAGTCTTAATCTCAGAAAGCAAAACATTCAGGGTAGGTTCTACCCTGCCACCCCCCCCCCCCCCACTTTTTTTTTTCTTTTTTTAAAAGTGTCTGTACTTTACTTATCACAAGGACTACTGCAGTGCTGACAAGACCCCCTTAACAAGTCAGAGAAGACATTATCATGCTGTGTTTGACTTGAGTTCCACTATCCCGAGCTCATGGGTGTACGTTGTGACAAGTTGCTTGAGAGCAATACACAGAAAGATTAAAAAAAATTAGGATTTATAAAGCCACGATATGTCTAAAGCTGAAAGGTCAAACCTATGCTCCAGTGATAGCAACAGCTGCTTTCACACTAATGGCCAGGGATGAAATATTTCACCATATTTTTTTAGCTATTCATTTCTCATTTCCTAGCAGGACAGTCATTTTGAAGTGGTGTTTGTAACAAGGTGTGAAAAATTCCCATTCTTCCAGATCACAAGCCCAGTACATATTGTAGTGTTCTGTACAGATATAGTGTTCCTTTTTTTTTTTTTAATTCTTACTTGCCTGTGTAGATATCTATCTTCATCATCTGTGAAAGGCTTATATAAAAGCAAAAGCAAGACACTAGGATTGTGTAAAAACATGCAATTCTTGACACTACTTTGGATCCTTCAAAGGACACTGCAGTTTCAACAAACATGCCATACATGCTTCACTGCTTCACGTTTGGATCACTCAAGCATGCTCATGCTGCACACAAAATAGAGATTTCTACAGGTGACAACAGAGGCCAGGTATTCTGCACATCATCTTTTCAAACAAAATATTCATAGGCTTAAATACTGTGTTTTGTAATCCCCATTAAAAAAAAAAAGGGAATTTGAGCTACAGAAGAAGCAGTTTCTCAAACTTCAATAGGGAATGATGAATTAAGAGGGATTTAGCAATGAATTAAGGAGGACAGTGCAAAGATAACCCATAATTTCTACAAATTGCCTCCCAACTAACTAGCCTGGTTTAAGCTACTAGTTGTATGCATAATAAAAGAAGCTCCTACACACCCATTAACACCCATGCAAAAGTCTCCAAAGGAAATTCCAGACAACGTTTTAAATAATCCCTACAAACGAAATTTAGGACATGCTGACGCTCCAGCCTTATCCATTCCCTGCGAGAGCAAGGCTGTACACTAGCTGACATTTTTGCAAATCAAGTATCTGTAGACCAAAGCAGGAGCCTCTTTTGTAAATGAGCCAGCCACTATTACAGCAATGAAAGGACTGGTACTTATTCAAGCCACTTTACTCAGGCATAGTAAAGGGAAAGCTAAAGGAAATCTATTGTTCTGCCAAGGTACTACAGAGACAATCAGCAGAGTACTTTTTAAATACTGTAAGGCACTGCAAGGAATTCCAGGGAAGGGGAAGAATTGGGAAGGGCATGCTCAGTGTTTACATTTTAGGACCAAAATTCTTAGTTTTTCCATTACAAATCATCAGATCTGCAGTGTGCATGAACCAAGTGTGCAGACATGACAGGAAGAGCCGCTAAGAAAAGTAAAAGCTAAGGTAAAGTAAAAGTCAGCATTGTGTCCGGTATATACATTCTCACTTTAAATGACTGAGAATATTCACCAATTATGCTTAGCAGAGTTTTTTCTGAACAGAATTCACCTAAAGAACTTTTTGCAGAGAAAAACTGGTTTCAAAATAAACACGAAATAAGCACAAAGTCAAAATTATTTGCAAGACATTATGATATATAAATTACTTTTACTATGCTAATTAAACCGGGTTTCTATTATAACAAAAATATTGTTTTTCCAACATTGCAAACACTACACTTTTAGATTCAAATAACTCATCAGTAGTAACAAAGTGGTTAAGAAATTTAAAACCCAGCTACACCATATACCAACAGCAAATTTAAGTACATACCAGCATACTTGAAAATTAAGATGCTTCAGTATAATTACTTTGAGTAGCTTACAAAACGCTCCTCTTGCTCTCATCAACTCACATAGAAAAGTTTTCTGCTGTTTCCTAGACTGTGACAGTACCATCATGTCATACATTATCAGGATCAACAGCTTTGTAGAATTTAACCACCACAACCAATTAATTAATCTTTTTTCCCCCCACCCTAGAGCATCCTTCCGAATCAAGATTTCTTCTGAAACCAAATCCTTCGAATGGCGTTGCCACAATTGCTTACCACAACGGTTGCGCTGCACTGCCCCGCCGGAGGAACCGGAGCGCCAGGACCAAGCCCCGGTTATAGCCAGCGTCTGGCTCACGGCAACTCGCTGCGAGCCTCCCTGTTGACAAAACCGGAGCGCTCACACTAGCGTTTTAACAGCCAAGAAGTTACAGATGATTACATTAGTAATCATTAGTACAGATTATACTTGAATAACGATACAAATATTAAGATAAACTAAGTGTTTTAGAGGGCTGTATTAACACACCTACACGTGCCCACATACGCCTGTAACATACTGAAGCGATACACCACAGAGCTTCTACTTGCACTTCGTGGCATAAAGCTTTTTTTTTTTTTTCTTTTTTTTTGAATTAGTGATACAACCAAACAAACAGGGTAGAGGTTTAGGCTCATGGTTCATGAACAGAATTTTCCAAGTCAACTCGTAAATCAAAACAAAAGCTACACCTCCTTTTGAATAAAAACCACTTTTCAAGCAAAAAGATAACATTCTTTAAGGAAGCCCCTGTTTACTTACTCCAATTCAGTCTCCATATACCTAAGCTACAAAGCACAAAAGTAAACAATATAGAGAACAGGGTTTTTTCTAGTTTACCTTGAGAACAGTTTTTTTTCTAGTTTACCTCTTCAAGTCTTCAGAAAATTTAAGCAATGTCCTGGCCATTTCTGCAGTTGTGTCTACCCCAAAATAAGCAAAGCTTTCTTTTTCCTGCCGGCTTCCCACCTCACTCTACACCACCCTATCCTCATAACCTTTGACCAACAGGAAGCAGACACAATGGACTGAAAATAACAGCAATTGTAAGATTTCGAATGATTTAATATGTGAGGGGTGGGCTTAAGATTTGAAAAACTTGCCTTGCTTTGGTTTTTCAACAGTTGCTTTAAACATGTTATCTACACAGACTTACAAGATTTGTTAGAGAACCCAGGTTGAACGAGGCTAAAAACTGTGAAACACTTAAGAGCACAGAGGTACAAATTCTTGCATATGTTGAGATTCTGCATTTAAGTCCTAGTCATTAAGCTATTATATACAATGAACTTAATTTTCTGACAGCGTAAAGAATAGCAGTAGAAGTTTCTTACAGCATTACATCTTTTTTTTTTCCCCAAATATTTTTACTTATCTGAGCTTTTAGATCAGTAATAAGTATAACTATATGTCCCACAGAATAATACGACATTCTGGTAAGAAAAGTAACCAGCAGCCCATTTAAACACTGCAGTTAAAGGTATAAAAAAAATGGCGATGGAAAATCACAGAACAATTTGCTAATACGAAAAGGACCTTTGCTAATTGTAAGTATCTGAGGTGCACTTTGTGTTGTAGAAGGAAGGATCTTTATCTTCTCCTCACGTAAAAGCCCAAGCAATGACCCCATAAATATCTTCATTACCAGTAAAAAAATTCACGTGCTTTAAATTGTACTGACATCTTGGCATGAACACTGAGGGGTTACAAATTCCAATGTCCAGATAGGCAACTGAAGCATTTCTTTTTATTAGTTTTAATGTTTTTGCACCCCAAGTACCAGCTGATTATTATTTTGCAAACCCACAATCACGTCCCGTCTCTGCGATCCCTCCCCAAAGCCCTCAGGTTCCTCCTTTGTGGTTACACCACAACACATATGGGACACGATGACAAGAGCAGAATGAACTCAGTCAGAGAGGGACTCACCTCTCGTCTAAGAGCTATACTGTGTTTTCTGGAGAAGGGAATGGTGGGGGATAAAGAGTCAGTGTCATTTTTACACAGACTCCTTGTCCTGAACACAAGAGGACTAAATCAAAGGCTCTTCCACAATCACAAAAGCTGGTAAAGTCCTCGGCCTTGTAAATGCCAAGCAAAATTTCAGGCTAGGAGTGTGACAGTGGAGCAGTTACAAGCATGCTGAAATGCAAAGTCATAATAATGTTCCAACATAGTTTTGAGTGCATCTGCCACCCCATGCACACACTTTGTCGAGCATTCACTGTACCTCTATTGCACATAGAGGCATTTTAATCATGGAATTACACTGGAAATATTCTTTTCTTGGCATGGGAAGCTCAGGCACTGCATTTCTGCAGGATAAGACTGCAGGATCTAACTTGTCAATGCAGTATGCCATTAAGGTCTGCAAGTCCTCAAAATAACTACAGAGAAGGCCCTCTCATGATATATTTCAGCATGGTATCCACAACAACTTCCAAATACAAGACGTCCACATGGCACAGGAGAAAGCTCTTGAGCAGCAGAAGCCACCCCTGACACGTTAGAATAGCAGCTCGAAACACAACTGGTTCAACAGGGAGAGTAAATACAAGGTTCTCTGCAAGCCTGCAGTTTAAGAGTCCCTTAGGATCCTCCTTTTCCCTTCCCCCATTTTAAGACACAACCTGATGCCATCACACCAAGGAATAACAGAGAAAGGATATCCTGTCCAGATTTTCCATTATACAGATCAAATCATCAATCCAGAGAGGTCTTTGCTTACACATAGGATAAAAAGAAGATGCTTCCAACTGATAAACCCTGAGAGGAAGCAAGGTTGGCTCCACGACTATTTTTAAGTAGTTAGCCTTCACACAATGGCCTAAAATTAATGGCCAACCCCCAGGGTCCACGAAGCCTTCATTTAAAAAAAAAAAAATATTAAGGAGTTAGCATATTTGAGAGAGGGGAAAAAAAGCAAACAAAAGAACTAGAACGTGGCAGATATAACCATGTTTCTTCCCAGACTCACCTTGAATTAAGTTTGTACACTTAGCTTTAAGTAGGTGAAAAGATAGGAAGCTTTATGTCGTTTTCTCTAAAAATTAAGCATTTCCTTCAACAATTGCTGGGAGACATCTCACTTCACAGCTCTTGTCATTTTGACTAAATACTCTTTTGCTCTAAGTATCATATGACAAAAAGTAAGTAAACACAGAAAAATAAGAATATCTTTATGGAGCTGTGTCATGAAAGAAGGAACTTGTTTCTCAGCCCTAATTTCCAAGGCCAGCTCCCACAGCTGTGCTGCAGCTCCCAGCTGAACAGCTCCCTACATCTCACCACCTAATAAACAAAGGACATTTAGTTTACCAAATGACCCGTGTTTCTCACATTTAGCTCAGTTAAGAGCATCCCACATCTAAGGCTTCATCTAAGCATGATAAGAAAAGTCATATTTTGTGCATCTGGACAGATGATGAATACAAACACCTTTGGTATCATCTAGAGAGAAATAATTGAAATGGCATCATTCCATCATTAAATGCACTGAAAATGCAATTCTCATGCCAGGCGTTTCTTTGAATAAAGAACAAGATGAGGCAAAAGGCCCTGTAAGATCACCTTTGTAATCTAGGAAATGCCCAGAAACTTGAGACATTTTAAATATCACCATTCATCTCCACCTTTTAGTGCTAAGAAGGATTTATTCTTATAAGCATTTATCCTTTTGGAGGGGCTTTTTGGTATTGTTCTTTTTAATAACAGCATCCTTCTGATGAGTAACTAAGAGAATCATGGGAAATAAAAATTGTCTAGAATTTCTGATCTCATCACAAACTATTCCCCTCCTCCTCTGCGTGCTACATGAAGAGTGAACAATTAGCCTGCTGTTTGCTCAGTACAGTGAGATTGTTCATTTCTTCATTTGTATTAGATCACATCACGGAATAGAGAAAAACATTAAAAATAAATTACACAAAAAAAATAATCTATCATTAAACCACCAAGGCTACTACAAGAACTTAAACCCCCTCAACTTTTATTATTTATCTTGTAGTTTTGAGCAGATTTAAGTGTTACAGTCCCTTTACCTTATCTGGTTTGCAGAGTACTTCACATTTTTAAGCTTTGCTCTTTGACATGAAAAGCAAGCACTGCATTATCAAACTGCTTTTTACCCCTTTTTGTGAGAGTTTCAGAACTAGTTTCACTGACTATAAAAATGCTTAATTTTGAACTTACAGGCAGCAAAGGAACTCTAAAACTGGACGCCTTGTTACTTTATTTATTGGCTCTCTATACATCTAAACGGCATCTACTTTGTTTACTGACTGGAAGCTCTTACTACTGCCAGCACTTTGGGAACAATATAACCGTGGAAAGGGGAAAACATGTTTTTCTACATTTTGTTTGTCATCTAACAGAATTATAAGGTACACATGTACCAGTTTGAAAATATTTTTAATAGCTGGTAACCTCAAATGGACAAAACAACCTACCTCAGCAGGTACTTTGTCTGAACCCATAACTTAACCCTTTTCATTCCGGAGCTATTTACGAGTAATGATGACTACCCAATTTGCTATAACACTGATTATTTTTCAATACCTATATCGTAATGACACTGAAAAAGCGTGTGCTATTTCTAAAGATGACCATTTTTTAATCCTTAAAATGAGAAGAGCTTTGGGGCAACAGCAAGAAGCATGAAATCAGAAACAAGATTTAACAACTTGTACAAAATTTTCCAACTCTTAAGACATATATCACACCACCGCTTATATGAACCCAGTAAGACGCACAACTGATTTCACTTGATTTTAAATACAGATACTAAAAAGAGAGATGTGCCACTATAACAACATATCAAACCAAGCAAACAAAGGAAGCTTCTCATTTTCCCCACCACTTACAGAGACATCCAAAGTCCTTCCTCCCCCGGGGAATTCCAGTCGTGTGACAAGGATCCACTTGTCTGTGGGGCACAGCAAGGTGAGAGGGATGCTGCTAGCCAGGCCAGGTGCCACTCGCCAGCTCCTCTGAGCACACCTCCCTCCTGCTCACCAGCACTGCCAGCGGTCCTGACATAAGGGAAGCCGGGGTGCTGTTTCAAATAGGCGAGGTTTGGCAGAGGAGCGCACTTTTACATCCAGCATCAGGTCTCACACAGGTTTCCTAAGCTGCTGTTTACCCTTGATGCTAAACAGATGTAAGGCACATATTGAGGTCTCCAAGCAGACGGCTCCCCTACTTCCACAGCCAATCATCTACCCTCCCCCTCCCAGACCTGAAAGGCTAACAGAAATATAGAAAAAAAAAAAAATTAAGTAGCTGCTCTAAGCAATACTCAGCTGACCTTCACACATTTGAACACGGTGGTTTTGCCTCTGCTGCAAGCCTCTTCCTTCTAGAAAGCTGCAGAGCTGAAGCTGCTTATTCACGAGGCGAATCGTGACAGGAGAACTGGTAAGACCAATAACAACAATGTCAAACCAAATTTTAGAAACCGCTGATGTAGAATGATTATATCTTCACTGTCACCGACTGCGAAGACAAGACACCTACGAACGTCACATTATTTGTACTGCTGCAGTCAGCTCCCTATCAGGCAGGTGCCACTTCACTGAAGCTACTACATGATTTGAGAGCACTCGTTTTTCTTGATAGGCAGGGAGGCCAAAGACTGAGTGATATGGAAACAAATACACTCTCACTTTTGAGAACAGGCTGACGTGCCAAGGTGGGAGGAACGTCCACTCTTACTCTCCATTACAAAAATTTTTCAGAGAAAATAAGACAGCCTTCAGCAAGCCAACTCAGATTTTACTGAAGCAAAATTACATCACTGCACAGTGAAAATCAAAAGATTTTGAGGACGGGATGATAAAGCGAGAGCCTTTAAATTTTAGTATCAGTTCATTTTGGTTCAAAAATGTGCATGGCTGTTTCCGTGTCCATCCCCCCCAAAACTATAAACTTTAAAACATGAGGCCCCATGCCATGTGAAGAATCTAAATACTGCTAGGACCACTTAAATCAGCTACTGATGGACACCATCCAAATTGCTCCAATCCAGAGGAAAATTATTTTGGGGATCAAAGTCACTGAATCAAAGTGACAATAAAGAGCACTTATACCAAAGTCTTGGCACCTTAACCAAAATATGCTGATCAATTTATTAGCCACTTTATGAGTAATAAACAAACATAAACAGTATTAATTGTGTGCTTCCCCCCCCTCACAACTCTGCTCAAATACTGCAATAAGAGCACAGGCGAACAGTTTAATAGTTCGCTATACTATGAATACCCTACCCACAGCGGCAGGGATAAACGATTTTCTGCAATAACGCGTGCTTGAACTAGACATACAAATTAAACACCTCCTGCCCGAGCAAGGTGATGACAGGCAGCATGTGATGCTGCTTGGAGGAAAAGCCATAGCTGAACTTCTCTGAGCATTTAAAAGAGGTATCGCATCACAGCGACAGAATCGATAAAATTCCCACAGAACATGAGAAGTTTCAGTGTTTTTATCAGACACGACAGAAGTGAGCTGACAGAGTAGAGAAGCATATACAAATGACTGCTTTCTCTTTGATTCACAATATTTAGATTGTTATTTCCAGCCCAGGTTAAACAAATTGGTGTTATGATACTATTGTTAGGCTAGATATATAAACACGCTCAATGCACTTTTGGAGGCAGGCCAGCCAGCTCAACAAACAGATTACAAAAGAAACAGCAAAGAGGTAGAACACGAGCTGCTGCTCGGGTTCACCCACCGGGCTGTTGTGCAGCGGGAGCAGGGGGTGGGAAGGAAGAAAACAGCGCAGAACAACACTGGAGCAAAATATGTTGTGAACACGCTATTTTAAGAAGTGTAGAAGGTTCCTTAAAAAAAAAAAAAAAAGGCTCAAGAGTTGGTTCATAATCAGCAAAATAACTCCTGAACATTTCATATGGAGACAGATTCATCAAGCAATCTCAATTGGCAAAAGAAACACTAGATATAGATTTCTTAGAGTGAGAGTAAAATTAGTGCTCAAACCACAAAATCCCTATCAGCAAAGTTTTACTCAGTATAGAAAACTATTTGTTTTCTTTATGAACAAACAATACGGACAAAACACACTTTCTGGGTAGTCCAGATCTCCCACTTTGTCTCTAACGAGAAGGGCTCAGCCTTACCCCACCACCTCTTCTGCAACAGCTCAGGCACTTGACCCTAATTCTCCATTCTACCCAACATTTCTCTAAAAAAATGACATTAAAAAAGATACTTTTTTCCCCTCATTTCGATCAAAGGAAAAGTGTTTTGAGACAGGTTGTTTACAACCGTTCACCAGGGCACTTAGTTTACAGATGCAGAGTTGAAAGCAAGTATATATGAACCAGAGATTACGGATTTTTCAGGTATTTCAACCAGCCTATATAAACAGAAGAAGAGTTACAACTTTTAAATAAGAAAGGCAGAGTAACAAATGCAATCATGGATTAATCTCCCTAGCTTACACTCTGTCATGGTGAACCTGAAGTCACTTCACTGTTCCAACAGCCGATGGGGCCGAGATATCACCACTGCGAGTGCATTTTCTAAGTGGACCCAACATGCAGAAAGAAGAAAACCGCATGAAGTAGTAAACCCAGTAACTCACTCCCTTTGAAAAGGGCCTTGTGAGGTTTCTCATTTATGATTTGCTCTCCTCCATTCACGGCAGGCGCTCTGCAAAGAGTAAGCTGGGTTGCAGTCATACCAACAAAGGAGGTTTCTATTTTCTTAATCAAAACGTTTGTCTTGTTTCACAAGAAATACTCCACAATTTTAAATTCTGTTCAGACGAACAGGTCCTTCACCAGCAAAATATAGCTGTGTACCACGGCCTTGCTTTGCCCATAAAGTAAAAAGTAACTGCAAAGAAGTGGCATTAGCTGAGTACCCTCAAATACCTCACGCAATGTCGGGACTTGACCAAGCAAGGTCTCCCAATCGGAGACATTGAGATGCTCTCCAAGTGTGCCGGCTGAGTTGAAGTAAGTTAAAATTGAAATGGAAAACAGTTCCATACCTATACATAACAGATATTGTAATAGTCAAGTAAGTCACTTCAGTCTGCTATGCCGAAAGATATACTTAACTACACATAAGCAATGCTTTGTGAATGGTTTAAAAGGGGAAAAAGCACACACAAAAAATGTAATGCTTGCCAGTTCATTTATTTTCTTAAGCATTTACAGTATTTGATGAAACTCAATTTGATTTTGCATATAAATTATTGGCCTGCCTCTTATTTGCATATCACTGATATCCAGTATAACCTTGAGTTTTAAAAAAAACAGTCACATGAGATGATGTCTCCCGTCATCAAGGTATGCCATTTTTACTAAGCTAGGAAAACAAACCTGAAAACATGGTGCATACTTGCTCTGCTGATCATATTTCACAGAGTATTGTTGTCTATAACCCATTAGTAACTTGTGCAAGTTTGTATTTTTATTTTTTGTCAAATACACATGAAAGAAGGTTCTCCTCGCTGTGTGTGTATGTCCCCAGTTCTTCACATGCTGGAACAGGTTGTTGTTGTTGTGTTGGGTTTTTTTGTTTGTTTTTTTGTTGTGGTTTTTTTTTTTTTTGACACCAGATCCTAAATAGCTCTTAGACAAAGATCACTTCCTTGCAGAACTGCTGAATAAATAGACCACTTTTGACAACAGAGTTCAGAAGATACTACATTGCTGGGGTTGCTTTGCCAAAAACAATAGAGTATCTGTGCTTTCGTCTCACATAGTACTTTCTCTAAGCAACAGAAATGGACCAACTGCTCACAACACACAATGGAAGTTACATATATTTCTTCTGTTTGACTGACTGTGTCCCCCCGGTCCCCCGACAGGTTAGCTGAGCTAACCTTTAACAGAGAAAAACCCAACTATACAGCAACAGTAGTTACTCCCAGCCTCAGAACAGCAGTCTTGACCTTCCAAAATTCTGTTCTAGTAACCCCTGCACTATAAATACTGTAACACTGGAGTCCCAGAATTAGAAACATTTGTTTTTCATTTTAGTTTGCTCACAGAAACAAAGCTCAAGTGTACCACTAGTAGATTATACTACTTTTCATTTTAAATTCAATGTTTTTCAATGAGCTCCTTAAAACAAGTAGCACATGACCAAGTCAGATAGGATTTCTGTATACCACCAGTTCTAGCAGGAGCATGTGCTGCCTGTCACACTACTTGTAAACAGGACAGACAAAGAGGATAAGGAGCGCCACTTACACTACACCTTGTCCTAGGTCAAGACAAAGCCAAACTTCACAAAAAACACAGTCACTTCATAAAAACAGAACTGTGATATGCATCTTTGCTGTAGGGACATAGGAAGTTACACAAAGCAGAAACATATCATTTTAACACTAATACTAAAGAATCTCACCGAGAGCAGAAAAGCACGATAAAACTAAACTAGCACAAGCCTGATGCTGACTTAAAGAGAAAACGACACCTTCATCCAGAATCTTACTTTAAGACACAGAAAGATGGAACATCCTTCATCCGCCTCCAGCTGCCGCGACCTCTATCCAGGAGAAAAACCCAGCAAGATCTCCATTTCAGCATCACTCCAAGGAGGGCACTACACTTTAGCATCAGTTCCCAACAGCAATGCAACTGAAAGCCCTGCAATCTGGTAGACTCAATGAAGGTTTTAATCATCTAATGAGATTACCTCATCCGTGTGTGGTTTCACAATGCAGTCTCAATGGTAGCCCATTACGGGAGTCCCCTGACATGCAGTATCAATCATGCTAATCGGCTTACTCTGCTATCACTCCTACAGATAGATGACTGCCATGCACAGAAACCAAAACCAGGAAGAGTTTCTACCTCACAGGATTAGAAAAAAATTGTGAACTAAGTACTGCCACGACAGTACAGACAACATTGCTAGCTCCAATCCTAAAATTAATGTCACTTCTATCCAACAGGTTATGAGCCACAGCCCATTGTTAAATTTTACAGATGTTCTATGCTCAGTCATAGCAGAGTACAACAGCTCCCTTATGGAGAACATGAAGTTTGATTATAACAATTTACATGTTTACAGTTAATAAATTTCACATTGGAAAATCATAAAGCTTCATAGAACATCAGTAGCTGCCTTTTCTGAAACACAAGCCTCCACGGTTATTGTCAAATGGAGCAAAGTACAGCACACTGGCTGTTTTACTGTTATCAATATAAAAATGTTACAGTAATTAATGCCGTTCATTTACCAAAGCAAGCAGCATTCAACCTGAAGGTAACATAACACACATACAAATAAAACTTGTTCTTTTTGACAGATGAAGCTAATGAGAAAATATTATTATTAAGACTACTGAGTCTGTATTTTGTTCCTTGGTTGCAAGCGAAAAAATAGCCCTGAGTTCTGATGTCTTTCCAGGTAACACAGGGATCCTTGTTGTACACACAGTTAAAAAAAAAAAAAAGCTAGCCACACTACACAGCTCGAAGGACAAACAAAACAAGTCCCTCCAGTATCAGCATTTTATACGAGAGAGATTAAGCAGCTTGCCCAAAGCAGTGCAAGAATCATGGGCAAAAAAGACCTATCTGTTAAATTAGCACTACCTTATCACACTGGCTTTACCTCTTACACTTTTCCCAAAGCACTTGAAAAATATTAGTGCTATCAGAATTTCAACACATCTTCATTCAGTGCAAGAAAAAACACACAAGCATAAGCACAGATATTAACACGTAGTTAACAATGCAATTATTTTTTTAAAGCCTACACATACGTAGACTTTACTAAAGACTCTAAAACAGGTCTCTGTAACCCAAAACACCTTCCCTACTGTATCCTTTTACTGTTAGCTGATTTCAATAATGTGAAGGAAAGAGAAGGGAAATTAAATAAAGGAGACCAGATGAGTACATAAGGCTGCAATCTTGTCATATTTACATTGGAAATATACATAACCACTTAAAACTTGACACAACCTATGAAAAGCAAGAATCTCAAAACAGAAAACTGAACCAAAAAGGCAGAAAAACAAAGACGAAACACGCACACAACTAATATGAAGCAGCTTTAGGCCTTTACAACTCTGCTGCTAATTATCAGCCCATTTTGCTGGACCAAGTATCCCCAAAGTCTTCTGAAAGCATCTCAATCCACTGCCAGAATACTCATTTAAAATAGGAATGTAAAAAGGGAAACCAGCACGGAAATATCGGGGGGAAAAAAAAAAAAGTCTTTTGATCTTGTTATCCAAAGTTAACTGCCTTGTAAGCCGCTGACTCAGTTGGCCCAATTGAAGCCAGGATCTAACTCGGGACTCTTGCCTTGCTGAGCAATCATTTTTTTGAAAGAGCAGATACCAAAAGGTACCTTGTGGCATTTGACATTCCAGATAAAACACATCGTATTTTAAAAACCATCTACACTTTCTCCTCTGCTTTTCCACAAACATACGGAGTCCAAGCAGTTCAATAACTTTGCATTTTTATAGGCTATCATCTTTGCATATCCCAAGTGAAGGCAAATAGCTCTCCATTTCAAATAAGAAAATAGAGACTTAGAAACAACCTATCCCTCCTACCCAAATGCATACTAACCCTCCGGAACAGAATACAGAAGTGGGTCATGCTGATTCTCTCGCCCAGACTTGATTACTTTATTACTGAGTTAACATTTCTGATTTCTCAAACTTCCAAACAAATGAAGGAGAAGACTATGATCAAGAGTAGTCAGCATGGATTTACGAAAGGAAAATCACACCTCACCAACCTGACGAAATGACTGGCTTAGGGGATTAAGGGCGAGCAGTGAATTCTAATTATCTTGACTTAAGGAAGGCTTTTAGCACTGTGTCCCATGACATCCTCATAGACAAACCCAGGGAAATATGTGCTAGATAAGTGTACAGAAAGGTGGACTGAAGAATGGCTGAACTTCCAGGTTCAGAGGCTTGCAAATCAGCAGCCTGAAGTCCTGGTGGAGGACAGTAACTGCTGCTGTACCCCAGGAACCAATATTGGGGCCAATACTGCTGAGTATCTTCACTAACGACGGGACAGAGTGCAACCTCATCAAGTTTGCAGATGATACAAAACAGAGGAGCAGCTGATACACCAGATGGTTGTGCTGGCATTCAGAGGGACCTCAACAGTTTGGAAAAATGGGCGAATGAAAATTTCATGAAGTTCAACAAAGGGAAATACAAAGTTCTACACCTGGGAGAAATAACACCAGACATCAGTGCAGGCTAGGGGACAGCCAAATGGACTGCAGCTTTGCAGGGAAGGTCCCGGTAGACAAACTGACCATAAGGCAGCAATGTGCCCTCACAGCCAAGGCGGCCAACAGTTTCCTGGGCTGAATTAGGCAGAGCATTGCCAGCATGTCAAGAGAGGTGATCCCTCCTCTCTACTCACTCCAGTAAGACATATCTTGAGCTCTGGCTCCAGTTCTGGGCTCTGCAAGAGGGACATGGACGTACCAGAGAAGACCCAGGGAAAGGCTGGAGAGATAATTAGGGCCTGGAGCATCTTTCATATGAGGAGTAGCTGAGAGAGCTGGGACTCTTTAGCCTAGAGAAGAAAAGGATCTTATCCATGCATATAAATACCTGTTAGGTAGAAGTAAAGACAATGGAGTCCAACTCGTCGCAGTTGTGCCCAGTAAGAGGACAAGAGGCAATGGGCACAAACTGAAAAACAAGAAATTCCATTTAAATAAAAAGGCTTTTCTTATGTTGTGAGGATGACTGAACTCTGGAGCAGGCTGCTCAGAGAGATCTTCATCCTTGGAGGTGCTCAAAAACTGGACATGGTCCTGAACAACTTGCTGTTGCTCTGAGCAAGGGCATCAGAGTGCATCTCCAGAGGTCCCTTCCAATCCCAGTAACACTGTGAATATATAAATAATCAAGCAACTGTCAAACATTGTATTTGTTGACTGTTTTTAAGTTTTACTTTTGCCACAAATGCACAAGCCAAAGCACAGTTTGCATAAGCAAAGACCTTTGAATCCTTTGCCATTTGAAACACCATCTACCAAGCAAGAGCTTTCTGGAAACAATAAAATCACTTACTGTTTACGAAGCAATTTTGAACTGTCTGTGAGACACCCCAAACAGGGAATGCAACTGAAAGATTGGGCAGGTAGACAAGCTACTACACAACTTGAACTCTCCCCGCTTAGGGATTAAAATGTTAATATAGTTTAAAGAAAGGCACAAAATCAGAAATCTAGCTACAAATCAGCATTGCTGCTTTCACTGTTCTGTCAAAATGAGTGCACTGACAAAAAGGAGACAAGACAGAGGAGTGGAGGGAAAATGCATTTGACTTAGCTTCAAAAAGAAGTAAGAGTAGGAAATAAATAAATCTCTAATAATATTTTACTCCACCTAAAGTATCAAATTTTGACATTAAAAGCAGCATTATTATTCTGCCACTAGCATAGCACTGAAATCTACCTAGAAAGAGCAACATAGTCTCTGTAAGCATGGAACACTGGCAATGCACAAGTGTCTCTTTTTAAACTTCTGCACCGTTAACAGACCTAAATGTTTAATTCTGTCCCACTCAGCAACTTAATATTGTTTCCAAATTTGAACTATATTCCAGAAGTCTGCTAACAGCCTTCTGAAACCAAGATGTTCCCACCCCTCCAAAAAAGTTCCTGTTGAAAAATAGTGAAGCGCCTCTCAGCCTTGCTACTGAAAGAATTTAACAGGGGCAGAGGACAGGGAAGGATTTTTCTTAAGGATTTGGAAGGGGGGAGGGTGGAGGGAGGATGGGGGAAGAGCAGTAGGTAAGAATTCATTCATGCAGGTGACCTATCATTCAGAATAGACTAAGACTAACTTAAGAAATAGTTCCTATCAAAAAGAAGATTAAGTAATGGATTAATGCAATTCCTGAATTTGCTTATGTTTATTGATCTCCTAGTTCCTAAAATACTTTTCCTAGTGCAAAGTATTCTATAAGCGTGCTAAAATTGCACAAACACGTAAGCAACCAGAGAATGGAAAGGAGTGAAGGACAGGAAGAAACTGATTTACAGCACAGGACAAGCAGGAAACAGGGATTTGAGAATTGCAGTTTTAAAAATAATTAAAGAGCATTTTTTCAATTACTGCCATATATCAAGAAATTATTATCTCAGGCTTGGTATATATAACCATAACAATATGCTTCATGTCTGACAAGTCATTTTGGGTCATAAAAAAAGTGTTATTTCCGACACATTTTGTGTTGGTCAGAACCTACAGATTACTCCACACTTCTAACCAAGGCATTGCAATAGGCACAAATGTTGAAAGAACGTTTTAAGAAATATCTTCCCACCTGACAGTAATTTCTTTCTGACTCCATTATGATGAAGCAGAGTGTGAAGCTGTACTGGAACTTACACCCACAGAAAACTTTAAAGATGAGAAAATGCTTCTGGAGATGGACATTTGACCACATTACGTATAGGATTGGGGTTGTTTGGGTGTTTTTGTAATTTTGCATATTTAAAAGAGTCTGTCCTGGGAAAGTGCAGGTGCTCCTTAGGCCAGCATGCTTTCAAACCTCACCTACGGGATTTACAATGGATATAGTTCAGAACCACAAACCTCAACATATATGCTGTATGGCACCGCCAAGACCACGTCTGTAAAAAGGCGTATCTCAGCCTGCCCTTGCAGTTCCTGTCTAGTGTACTGAAAAACCTAAATGAACAGCACTAGACAAGATACACACACACACACATCTATATAAGCTGATAAACACACCGTATTCGAACAGCTCAGAGCAAGGAAGCCTGATCACTTCTACTGATATTATTCCCCGACCGACTCTCTCAGACAGGCGAGCAGTGAACAACCATTATCGGGGGACAGACCATCTGAAGAGTAACAAGCTCCAGGGCGTTGCCTTACTAATAGTCAAAATAAAAAGCTGGCCTAGACAAGTCTTCAGAGGCAGCAGAGCTCTAGCAGAATGAACCCTAGACCCAAGATGTTGCTAACAAGCAACCTGCGATATCTTCTAATCTCTGCAGTGCAGATTCAGGTCTGAAAATAAAGGATAACATCTTTTTTTTGACTCTGCCTCCTGCCCCTAATTTCTGTTATACATTATTACATACAGAGATATGGTATGCATACATCAGAAACAACATGATTTTACAATTATAAATTACCGACATTTGGTAAGACAGTGATTTCAGCCATTGTTCCAAGACTACTAAGTAGTCATTTGTTAACATATGAATTGAAACTACATAAGTTTTTATGGTATAAATTTATAGTCAAAAAGCAAACCAGAACAGTCTAATTAATTTAACTTGATTAAAAGCACACTTGAAATATTCCACAAAGCGCAGGGGGGGTTGTGGAAGTGGGGGAAGTACTAAAGCGCAGGCGCAAAACCAGAGACAAGACATATGTATTGGTAAGCCAATAGTGCAAAGTATCATGGAAGAAACTGACCTGCAAGAAGAGGGGAAAACCGATTAATCAGCCCCAAGAAAGACCCGATGAAATAACTCAGCGTTAGCAAGCAGCAATACACCACGTATACTTGTGCAAAGCCCTGCCTACACGTGACCAGCTTCGTGCCCTCTCCTGTTCCGGAGGGAGACGCGCTGCAGCACACACCTCACCACCTACTGAACATACTTCTAGGGCCGCAGTTTTCAGAGGCCATCTGTAGGAAAGCCCTCCGTACGGATTGCACGCGGCTATATCTTAAGACAGAATCATGAAGACAAAGTAGCAAAAAAGGGACGGCAGTTGTATTTATTTATACTTGATCAGAGGCACCTCTTAAGACCCCAAAACAACTCTTGCTCATCCTTCAAGAATCTCCCGCCAGCTGCGCCTGGGCGCACACGCGCTTGCAGACATGCATTTTGAAAGGCGAGGGAGAACAACAATTGATTTCCTGCAAGTGTAACGTCCTGTTGTTTTTCCGAGGTGATGTAGAGAATTATCACAATCCCAGATGTTTACAAGAGGAAAGAGAAACGGTAGTGACTTTGCACAGGATGAGGTGGTTGACCGCCTAAGCACATTATTCTAAATGCAAATTCAAAGCTTCACTACTTTTTCTATAGGGGCTCTCTGTTCCAAATCCTGGAACTGCAAGCTGTAGGACATTAACAAGCATACATTTGAGTTTCCAGCCACTTCAAGTGTGTATGAGGCAACGAACTTATACAAAGTATTTTTAGACTTCCTGCAATCAACTGTCCTCCCGGCATTGCTCAATATGACGCACAGTTGTCTGAATTATGCAGTTGTGCTAACATACACTCTAATTTTAAAGTTTCATTTCTGTGTTTTCCATAAAATAAGTACTGTCAAATTTGCTCATGCAAGAAGTTGAATCACAAGTGATTAAGGGTCATCTAAGCTAAACCATATTGTGTAAATGCTTATTAAATTATACTTATAAGAAGTAATTCGTTTTATCTACACAAGATAATTGTGTAAACTGAACAAAACACTAGTAATGACTGGGCGTGTAGAGAAAAAGAGGTGGCTAAATTCTGCACAGTAAGTTTTGCCATTACACAGTCACACAAGCCTAAGGTTAGTCTTGCTCGGAGATAACATAAATCTGTAAAAGAAAATAAAGAAGAAAATGTTGCTTCAAGTTTACAGATCCTGCAAGATAGAACGGCTGAACTCTTTAAGAATTGTACTATTTTCTGGAGTGATTCAGAAAATATTCGACAATTGAATTGTTTTGAGGAGTAGTCAGGAAACAGGGTGACGGTTTGTACAATCGAGGCATCTCATGTGTCCAAGAAAGGATGGAGTTATAGCTGTATCAGTGCAGGGATGACAAGCCAGACACAAGTATTCCAATGCAAGATGTTCTTGCAAGAAATAACTATGGACAGGGTGATTACTGGAACAACCTAATTATTCAGCAGAATTGAGTAACAAATCACTATTTGATGCAGCTCCAGACTATACACTATTATAATAAATACTGTCATTAACCATGATTATGCATTATCTCTAATGAAGAAGCTTCAAATGAAGGAGCTTGCAAATTAGCTGTGTCCTACATCTCAGAGCCAACATAGGAATCTTAGAAGTCTTCTGCTACTAATTTGCAAAAGTGGGTGAATAAGACTGGTCCAATAAGATGGTGATGACACTTCTTCCATTAAGAAAACAAAAGATGCCATCAAGACGTGGTGCTGTGACTTTAAACTGTTACTTGGTGTACTTTAGCACTGTGACTGTCATTTACAGAAGAAACTGATTGCTACTTTTGGTGACTGCCTCAATTAATCATGTCCTCATTACTGCCATTATTATTAGAAAACTAAGTAACAGAAAAATTGATCACAGTCCCAACTATTCAGAAAAAAAAAAAGAATAAGTGTCACAGACTAAAGCTGATGTAAACTGAAGAGAATTGCTTTTGATTCAAGGCCCAGCTGAAACTGCAATGCAAAAAAAGTACTTCGTTTTAAAGAGTAAGTTTTCATAGTAGTATCCTGTTAGACACAAATTGGAATTCCTTCTGAAGAATGAGTCAAAATAATCTCAGTTTCATGTTAATAGGGAAAACTGTTTTCCTCAGACTAAATGATAACCGACAAAGAATTTAAATGAAGGAAACAGTCTCTGGAGGCGTGTCCTCTAAAAATGGTGAAGAAATATATCAGAATTACACTGACTGCTTCAATGTTGCTCAGACTTACTACAGTATGTGCTAATGACAGTAGAGTGCCATATTCTTTTTTTTTTCCCAGTTACAATCTTGGTCTTGATAAAACCAAGAATAGTTCAAGGAGTTAAAAATTAAGCCACATACAAAGTTAAGGATCCTCTTTTTAGTAAGCACAGAAAACATTTCTTGTTACGATAAAAAGGGGTTGAATTAACTAAGAAAGAAAAAAAAAAAAAGGCTTTTTTGTCATTTGAGTTTTGAGAACCCCTCTCCCCTTCTGCATAGCACAACCAGCAGCTCTCCACAAATGGATAATCCACAAAGAAGCTTTACTAATTTGAACAAAATTCATACATTTGGTAAAGCATAGATAACTCTTCATTGGGCAACACATATGCAAAAACATTCAAGCAACTGTCTTGCACACTGTTCTTTCCCATTTGTGTCACATGCAACGAATTTTCCTGAAATATCCTCTGAACTATTCTTGCTATCACCTCCAGGCCCAAAAGTCGCATGGCAATTTTAAACAGATCTTGCCCACACCTGTGAATTCCAAAATTTTACCACAAACCTGGCCCATTTTTAGACATTCTGCAGTCCAGCACAAACAGCAGTTTGCTCCAAGAGCAAACTAAGCTCTGAGCTTTTCAGAAGTCAAGGAGAGAAGAAGAAAGAAAAAAAAAAAAAAAATCATCACCAGGCAAAACTCCTGCTGCCGTACTGGCTTTGGGTTTGCAGGTGTGGAATATCAGCAGTGACAACAAGAGGTGACACACTCTTGCATTTGGATTGATACTTCTCAGCTGTCATGGTATTAGCCAATTGACTCACTTCAAACACACATCTACCTAATTTACTAGGGATGCATTAGGAAAGACAGAACCCATCTTGTCACTGTAATGCTGTTAATGTGGCATACAACCAAGCTGGTAGGTCAAACAACTGAAAGGAGTCAACATGAGGAGAAGGCATTGGTTTCTGAAGAGAAAGCACCAACTCCTGTCATGCATCATGTTTCCTTTGTCTTTAGATGATGAAAGAATGAGAAGAAATACTTCAATAGGAATTATGTAAGTGTTTAAACAGGGAATTATAATCTGAGAGCTACAAATAATTAATCTAAGAACTATGGATAAGAGCAGAGCATAAACAGAAATTTTTGTTGATGGCAAATCCATATTGGGGTGAAGCAATGAGGTTGGTATTTATGCCAAGAGTACATAGACTATTTGTAATAAAGTGCAAGGGATACTCCCGGTACTCCTAAGAACTATAAAGAAAAAAATATATACACAAGGAGAAGCATGCATACAGAAAATATTTAAAACCGCAAGAGAGCTCTAACACTCAGTTTTATGCTATCTGGTTTGACAGACTGAGAAGGTGAACTGCCTTGCCATCTCCTCACTCCCCTCTGCTTTGCCACATAATACTCTTTATTTCTTTTTGTTAAGCATACAGAAAGATTAAGTTACGCTGAAATAAGTGACTGGAAACTATTTCACATCTCTCTACAGGTATACCCATTTTATATTAATATCAGGTCCCAACAACTGAATAAGAAAGCCTAGTTATATTTCATATGGGCTGTTAGAGAGACCTGCTACTCAGAACATACTTTTCAAATTATTCTCCTATGCTTTTAACTGGATAGTTACATGCAGCCAGAGGAAAGGGTTTGCTCAAGCCTTACAGCAAAAAAAGCAGTTACAGGCAAAAACCGCATGTGTAAGATACAAAAATTTACACAAATCAAGTAGTATCTCAGATCCCAATATTACAAGCACATATCCAAAAGTCTACAGTTAAAAAAACAAAAAAGCAAAACAAAACCCCACAACAAAACCCCACACAACCTTTCGCACAAGCATTACTGCTATGTAATTTGTTGGGTCAATCTGAAGGCATAGTCAGAGCAAAGTTCCTCCATTAAAGCAAAGTCAGTACAATTACTCCTAAAAGCAAAGTAGTGCCACAGTAAAGTTTATTTTCAGTATGAGAATACCAGAAGCCGCAACGTGACAGCAGCCAAGGTTAGTTTTACTGTTCCTCACTTGAGGAGTGAACACTAGGTATCTCTAGACAATACGTTATCTCACAGTGGTTTCTTTAACACAGGTGCTGCGGGGGGGGGGGGGGGAGAGAGTCTGTTCTTCACAGGGAGAAAGACAAAGCACATAGGACATCTCCAAAACACACTTTCCTTCTTTTTTTCTCTTTGCCTATGATTGGGTTTATCTTAAAAGCACGGACTGAGTCACTTGCCAGGTACATCTATCTAATGCACTAGGAAGAAACAAAAGGTTTTGCAACAGCCTTGGTAAACTAGTACTCACAGATTTAAACACAAACACAAACCACTGCGGTATCACAGAAGTTTAAAAAGAGTTACTTTAATAGCAAAGACTCTTTCAATTGTTTATTAGGCTTTTTCAGATAGTTATGAGAATCTAGGTGGTTAGCAAACCCCCAGTAGGATTTTTTCCCCTCCGAGCTAAATGCTCTAAGGAAGCATAACCCATTGGGTTTTTTTCATTAGCTTTCTGTGGTATGTTTTTAAACATTCTCCCTTTTATTATTATAGTTCTTGAGAAGGGCTCATAAAAAGATTATGAGGAATTGCTTTCTCTAAAAGTTGACCAACACTGCTTCAAGGAAAAGCATATTAAACACCGTAGTAAACCCAGTTAGTGTTTCACTGCATGTTTAAAGTCTCTTTACATCCAAGCAAAAAGTCACTGAGACAAAAAGCAAAGAGAAATACCAAGTTCCAGGCTTGTGAAATGGAATTATCGAACTATGACACAAAATCCCTGTCAAGATGACTTCAGTTTTCACATGATTTTTTTCACCACAGTTAGTAACCTCTACAATATTTTAGGCAAAAAGCTTGACTGCAAAAGCTTGGCTTTTTCCAAAAGAAAAGGTAAATACAGAAACTTTCAAGATGAACGGAGTTGCTACTTCTATTTATTGTGCCAGTAGCTGTGATGTGCAAAGGAACTCCTGCTACGATTTTTAAAAAAATTGGCTTGTATGATATGCTTACAGCCGCACACCTGCCCTTTTGTTACACAGAGATGGTCTACTGACCTTAAACGCCAAGTCTGTTGAACGAGACTTTCATCAATGAAACGCGGTTGCTTAATGACTTAATGGAGACAGACCATTAGCTTACAAAACAGCGTCGGTTTGTCTAACCAGAAAGAAAGTAAAATTATCCCAGTGGGACAGAAAGGGAGGCTAGCAAGGAGATGAAAGGAAGCGTCAAGCGCATGAGCAGGATTTAGAAATGCCGAGGGCGGCAGGACAGAAGGACACGACATACCTCTCCCTCAGCGCTGCCCCTCTCTCTCTCTCCGACTCACATCACCCTCTGCGCGTTAAGAGTGGTCTTCGCAGAAGCTGCACATACAGCACAGGCTGGCCCACAGCCAACTGAGTGACTTCAACTGCTCCATATTAATACGGCCACAGAAGCGATAGGCAGGGGACAAGCGAGAGAAAATGGAGGGGGCTGCACCCTTTGCTCAGTGTGTCTCGTCCCGTCCCCCCCCAAAACTGCCAGGAGGCAGCCGAGCAAGAAACCCGCTCACTCACCCGGCACCAGCATTATGGACACTGGCACCTGCTATGCCACCTAACGCAGGCCATGATTTGGTTCAAAACAAACCAACAAAAAAAAAAGGCAGGCAGGCAGACAGACATCCCCTCTCCCTGTCAGGTAGCTGCCACTGTTCAAACACCGAGGTATTGACAAGACAACCGGACCCAACCTCCCCAGCCTCACCACTGACAGCACATCAAGGTGCACCAGCCCCACAATCGAGCACCTCGCAGGGACACTTGACAAGCAGAACTTCTTCACGACAAAGGGGAAGATTAAAGAGATGGATTTTAAAAAGGCCTTGAAAGTTTCAGAGAGTGATAAAACGCACTAAATTCCTGCAATAAATTATCTTGCACATTCTGAGCTATTTCCTGATACACGAGCTGTTCAGTCAAAAACTTAAAGGTCAAATTTGCATCGATAGCCTCGCCAAGAAGTTTTCTGCAGAGAAAAGAGGGGAGGAAGAAAGACCAGAGAAGCAGACATGACAATAAGAAACCAGTATCTATATTTTTTGTAAGATAAAGTCACATGCAGTGCAGAATCAGCCTGAAGAAGTGAGCTATTAGTCTTGTTTTAACAAATATTCTTTCTCTTATCTTTGTCTTTTTAATTAGTGATATTCATTCTTTTCTCCAGTGTTACTTGGAAAGCCTTCTTTCTTTAAAAAGAGGGGAGGGGGATTACTGACTGTCTCAGTTTTAATCCTTCCTCACACTCCCACACAGAGAACTTTTTTTTCTTTAAGGACACTTCACAAGTACTTCATTATGTCAGATTTTATTTTTTTTTTTTGCCCAGTACATATAAAAGAGCTACTCACCATTTTTAACTCATTCAAGCTGCAGCCAAGCATCTTGCCACGGAAGTTTAAAACTAAGCACACTGCTGTTAAAAGAAAGATCTCTGAATGCTTAAGTTGTAATAACATGCTTAAGCAAGCAAACGCATGAAAATGCCAAATGTAATCTCTTACCTATGTCACTTGCAGATTTCTAATGAGCCTGCATGGGTTTGGTTTCCTTTTTTTTTTTTTTTAGACTTTCTTTTAATGAAGGAGAAGTGGAAGCACCTGTATCTTCTAGAACCAGCACATACCAATAAGAAAACTGAAAATCTTGATTACTCAAACCTGTCTAGTTCACAATTAATCAAGAATGCAATCAAAAGGTCCCACATTCAACCAGCTGGTATTTTAGTGAGATCATATTCATATGAAAGCTGATATGCTACCACACTCAGATAGGGAAGAAAAAGAAAAAAGCACTGCCACATGCATGCCTTATTTTCGCACCTCATACTGTCAATAAAGCCTTTCAAGAACAACACGCTCAAAAAAAGAAAACCCTGTCTCTTAATGCAACCTGGCACTGTGATTTGCAAAGTAAACAGAACAGCATTTAAAGCTATTACAGCTTAGTACTAGATTTGCAGTGACCAAACCACAATGAGCCACGCACAACTAATACCCAAGAAGGAAGACTTCCCAGTAGCACAGCTTCCAGGCTGCCAGTCCATCCCCCTCAGCTTCTCCACCTGAGAAAAGCTGTAAAGTACGTACCCAGCATCACTTAAAGCCTGTCCATATACCACTGCAGCTGTGCAGCCTCGCACACGAGGCACAGAGCGCTTTAACTTGGTTCAGCCCTTCCCTCTCCACTGCAGAAGTAGGGGAAGACCAAGAACCCACCACCTCTTCCACAACTTGCTTCAGCTTTCCCCTGCAAGGTCACCATTTACCCCTGGGACACAGATTTAGCCCTGGAAAAAAAACCCACCCTGTTACCATCAGGTGCTGTGATCCACCAGAAAGTTATTACTGAAATTCCCCAAGAGAATAGATACAGCCCAGCTGACAGCAACTGTAGGTCTGAATGACATATTAAAAAGCAATCAAGCTGATTACATTATGCATCAAAACATGGTTAAGTGGTACAGTTTTGCTGCAACATTAAAAGAACATCTGATCTTCCTCTGAAGAAATGCGGTTTAATTGTCAAGATGCAGGCAAGAAAAAAAGATAAAAACTGCAATGGGAGAAACAGTTTTTCTTCGTTAGTTTCTGGATTATAAAGCTAATGTTTCCCACACCAAGTGAAAACTTTATGGAAACAGAGGGTAAATTTAGTGACCTTGCCTTAGGCAAATGGAAGAGACTGTAACATTACAAAGTTCTCCTATTCCTTTTGGGGGTTTTTTGTTTGTTTTCTTAGGTGCAAGTTATTCCCGCCACTCCCTTCTCACCAGGTGTAGGTTCACTTCTAAAGCTCCCAGTAAACCACCTCTCCTCTCACGCACAGCCTTTTTGCTGTTGCAGGCCAGCTGCTCTTCAAGTTTCTATACTCAGAGTCCAAAATAAGAACAAAAGCTTCTGCCTGAAGGAGAAACGTTCATCACGTCAAGAGAAGAGGAATCCAGCAGAGATAAGCAACAGCACAGAAAGAAGTCCGTCCGCAAATTTTGTTCTACAAAACCATTTTTCTTAAAACATCATTCAATGAGACAGCAAAGAGCTCCGTTGTGGATGTGCTACATTTCTGCTGCAGCCAAAAAATACATACACACACATTCCCCCATAGCAATGACAAACTCTGGGTAGTGACAGACTTGTCCACTTCAGTCAAGTCCACTTGGACCACTTGGCTCCAGAAAAGGGAGGAAAAGCTTATGAAGAAAGGACACTGTCAGAACTTCACCTGCCTTTCCAAATCCAAAGGCTTCACTAGACCCAAATTACAGAATTTTGAGCCCTGGTAAGTTCAACCTTATAGAGAAGCATCTGCTGGAGATACCAGCCCGCCACCAACAAAACCTCCTGAGCTCCTCAGCAACTGTGACAATACCCACAGCATGCTGTGGAAGATCTTAGATAGCTCTTGCTTATCCAATTTGACAATACAGCGTGGTGATTTCAAACAGGAGATCGCCTGTTATTTTTAATTGAAGACTTTCCACTTCAAGTTTCCTCCAAGGTTTGGATGCTGGATTAAGGGAGACTGTATTAGTTTAAGTCAAAACAGCTGCAGAGAGAGAGAAAGAGATTACAAGTTTGTAGACACTTCTGCATACCTTTGCATTAGTACTTTTAACTTGGTATAGCTTCTTTGAAGGCCTAGAGAAATTTACAGATTAATATTGTGAATGTTAAATTTATGCTTGGATTCAATGCACAGTAAAGATTAATTAGGAATATAAAAGCATACTTTGTTGGACCACCACCAAGTCTATCTGGGAACCTCACAAAGCTCCAGAACCGTACTTCTGAGGTTCCACTATGGGAGCCCAGGGGACAAGTGAAGCGGTCCTTGGGTGGTTTGCAGCCACATGTTAACAGTACATCCATCACTCACATGGTATTTGGACTAGTGAGCATTCACCAGCCCACAGTCTACTTTTAGAACGAGTTTTTTTTTTTTGCCTGTTTCTAACCCAAAAGGGTTTTCTGATGCCCCTTATGAAGAGTGATGCCACAAGACAACTCCCAAGACTAATGCACTCTCTCATAAGCATTGCAAAAAGCAGATGGAACAATTAATGCACAACTTTTCTCCCAACATACTATTATCGGTCTGTGGGTCCTATACACAGCCCTGTAACACACCTGCGGAATAAAAAGCAAAAAAGTAATTTTCCAAGGAAAAAAAGATTATGTTCCACAAAGCTCTCTGCAGACAGCAGTGGAGTGGATGTCTCCTCTTCCTACACAGCGAGAAAGAGACTACCAAAGAAGCAGTTAAGTCAGCCAGCATGCCAACAGGAAAGGTTTCACATTTCAGCACTGCAAAAAAAAAAAAAAAAACAACAAACACACACAACAAAAAAGGAAATTCTGCTTCCATGTATCAGGCCTGAGCAGGAATATTCACTAATGAAGGCTTCTGAGTCCAGTAATAACTTCAACAGAAAAGTTCTTCCCAGTTAGTTTTTGAGTTACTCAGTTGAAAGTCTTTGCATTTTATATCACGATCCAACTACTGAAATTCCTTCCAAAACCCCACCCTTCCCTCCATGCCAAAAGTTCACAAATTTGAAACTCTAGCCCCATCCTGGATTAACAATTCACTGCTCTGTCACCAAGTCGTATTTCGCAACCAGCCTTTAATGTACTTGTAGCAAGAACTGTCTATAAAATCTTAAGCTGCCAAGACCTGCTCTGATGCTCCCACTCCACTTGCTCCCAGTCTCATTCAAAACTCCAGTGCAGCCTGAAGGCAGAGACACGGGAAAGGGCATTTTTGCCAGGAGTCCAGGTATTTTTCTGCTACAGCTGCCGAGGTACCTATCAATTTAAACTGAACGATTCACAACACGTCAGTAAGTCTGAAGTGGAATCAATAAAGTTATCTGTCTAATTTCATTCCTCCCTCATGAATTAAGGAAAAGGAACAACTATTAATCAGAGATCAGGCCACCAGTATATTACTGCAAGACAGTGCAGGTCATGTAACTTTTGGTGTATACACTGATGATAATAAATGAAGAAATCCTCCAGAGCATAGTACTCTCAGTTATAAAAAATACATAGTTTCTGTACTCTAGAGTGTGCTAGTGTCTATATGTTCTTAAATACTTTAAGTTTTATTCCTGTAGATAGTTTTTTCTGAGAAGGCTTGTCAATAGCAAAATTGAGGAGAGAAAGATGTAGACAATCTGAAATTTAAAGACTGAAAAAAAGCCCTTTTTTTTTTAGGATTTCTGATTATTTTTTACATGATAGTATGAAATTCAAAGATGAAAAATTTTAAATAGCAAAGCTATCTGGAAGCAAAGGTCTTAGGAAACAACATGACAAAGGAAATGTATTTATAGGTCTGCAAAACGGGGGGGGGGGGGGGAGAATCACTGAAGCAGCTGCATGGTTCTTGCACAGCGAACAAAAGAAAACAATTTAAAAAGGGGAAAAAGGCAGACAGGGAAGAAAGTAAAGTTGTTTAAAACAAAGGCTCAAATACTTAACTTATTCCTGTCTCAGGTTACTGTGAAAGTGTCGGGTTTTTTTTTTTTTTACTTTAAAACTAGTGCTTTTTTTTTTCCCCTACCTGATCCAGTTTTCATAAGTGCCTTTCCCAGTTTTCATAATTAAACCCATTAAATAAATAATTATACGGCTATGACGCATGTTGCTATGGCAAGGATTGCGATAGCAAAGATTCAAACTTTTATGACTTCACTACAAGGTCACATAGAAGCCTGCGAACAAGAAAAATGTGTGGCGAAAAAGGTTACTTCCATTAACATCCACTGCAAGGAAAGATACTAAGATGAAGTACGCGTCCGCACTCTGGAGAGTGGTCTGAAGCACGAGTGTTTCATTTCTCACTCCAGTCTCTTCAACAAGTTACAGAAGGAAGAGAAATGTGACTACTGACTGCCTCATCCTTCTGGTTTTGTCTGAAAGGTGTGTTAGCACAACCCTCAAACAGCGCACGAGGCCCCAGGGCCATACACATTTATTTGCCCGCTAGCCCAGTTGAACGCTCTTTTGCCTTTCAAAGTATCCATAAAAATACGACAAGACTGTGATCTTGAAAGAGCGCACACTCCTCCACCGGCTACCTTTAAAGTGGCGTTTCAAGGAAGATAAACAGCACAGCCTGCCTTCCCATAGGAACACGGGCATCTTCCGCGCCCGCCGTTCCCACCAGCCATGCTCAAGTCCAGCCCAGGTGGGAGAGACACGACGAGATGCACAACCAAACTGGCGGTGCCAGCCCAAAGCAGGTGGGCAGGCACACTGGGGGGGGGGGCTCCGGACAGTTGGCCACACTTGGTAGCTGTGCGGTGGTCTCCTCTGAAGGCGAAAACCAGTGTAAGACAGGACCCCACAGAGACCTTAGCTGGGAGGAGCAGGGAGCAGCCTTCAGCCCTACACTGGACGGGATGTAGGGAGAAGAAAACCTGCCCTCAGATTACCAACCAGATTTCCTCCCAAAGCCATCAGAAACCCCTGCGCTTCCCTGTCACCGAAGGCCACGACTTACATCATGAGAAGGAAGCCGCCCGTGGGCCAGCAGCTGTTCCCAGCATCAGCCTGGCATCAGCCCTTCGGGTGGCAAACGCCGCCGCACCTCAGAGACGCGCAAACACCCGTTTTGAATGAAAAGCATAACTAAGCTAAAGCAAGGTGCCTCTAACTTGTTACTATTTTTACCAGTAAATCTTGCCCTAAAAATATTTGTGTGGGGGAGGAGGAAAAAAAGGAGGATTTAGTTGGGGTGTCAACTGAAAACTTCTAATCAAATACCTACGTGTATTTGAAAGCAAATAAACTGCTTTGATGCTGCGCCGTGGTGAAGTCTACGACTTAGCATAGAGGACGAGGCAAACAGACTTTCACATTAAGAGAAGAGGTGGGAGATTCAAAATTAGAGATGAAGAAAGCACACACTTGTACTGAACTTTCAAAACAAGTTATTCCAGTTTAACATTTTTTCTTCCTGAACTGACGTAGCATAAATCAGAACCAATGAACTAATGAAATGCAAAGCTTATCCTGAAGCATGAAAGTATTATAATTGTGCTGTGCTTGGCTAATTTTAGAAGACGAAGAAGAATGACTATACTATAATAAGTCAAATGTAAATATACAAGGCCATCCAATCACCCGTAGTGCATTCAGCCCACATTATTCAATTCTTCTCTGCGTCTTCTCAATTTAAGGCTATAAGAGCAGCAAGGAATTCCTCTACGACCTCCGGTTTGCTAGATAAACAAATCTATTCTACTCCAGAAAAAAGTTTACTAGTTACAATCTCCTCTGCTTCAAGGCTGAACTTCTGCCTGTAGCTTTCTCCACCCAAGACACACAGAAATGTCAGACAGCGTAATAAAGAAGTGTGAAGTCTAGCATCTTCACAGTGCTCCAAGCCCCTCGGTTGGCTCCACCATCACCCCTGCATCCCAGGGGAAAGCCGCATTTTCATCACTATGGTACTCACACATTGGGCTAACAACAGTGTAGTCTGAAGACTGTGGTTTCTTACATGACACTCGAAACAATTGGACTGAAAATGGAAATAATGAAAAAAAACCTACTGGGAAGTTTCAAACAAGGGAACATCTTCCTTTCTAGTCACTATTTCCAGATAAAAATCACTATGGGTCATGGCCTCTCCTGTTATAAAAGCCAGGGTTTTGCACAAACCTTCTTCCAGTAACACAGATTAAGAAGGTCAGATAACTACACGGAAAAATTGACATACAAGCCACAGGGTAAGCTATACATCAGTATATGCTTACTATCTCTGCTTTAAGTTACCCCTAAAAACTCTAGACAACCTAGCCTAAGCAAACTGTGACATGCATATTAGGAAGGCTATCAAAATAGGAAAAAAATCAGGAAACCCCACGATTATGAAGCTATGTTTCCTTCCAACCTTTTGGGAGAGAGGTGAAGCAGAAGAGAAGAAATAATCTGGAAATGTTTTGTTTCAGCGGAGCTATGTTTTCAGTCTTATGAAGAAATTTTATTACTGTTTTCACGTTAAAATTAAAATAACTAGTTTTACTGTGACAGAAATAACAGTTAAATATTTCTGTTTTATGAAAACAGTTTTCTACAAAGGTCATTAAATCAATGTATTACAATGAAATATTTCAATTCATCTAGATAGCATTTCTAATATGACTCTCTTGTTGGAAACTTCAACTTTCCTATTTGAGAAACCTCAGGTTCTTAGAGACAGGCAGACGTTACGTGTCTATGTTCAAAAGGGACAACAAAAAGCAATTCTAAGCATAAAAAAACCAACTCTTTTACAACAGTCCAAATTCTATAGCTGAAGCTGTTCTCATGAACAAAACTGGCAAAAAGTATATACTAACTGCAGAACTTGGTTCAAAACCAGACTTATTTCATGTTATTCTGTTTAACAGAATAACAATCAACTTACAGTAGCTCTGATTAACTGGCTTTCTTGAAAAATTCTGTACTAAGTTTTGCTTAGTATTAACTCATTAAGCTTAGCCCAAGAGGAAAAGAAAAAAAAAAAGTAACTAACAATTTTCCTTAGCACTGAAAGTGTTATGCTGAACGACTATTACATTCTTTTCGCACTAGACCTTCTCCGTGAAAGAACTTGTTCAAAGTAGCTACATTCTGTGAAATACCAAAAAGATTTCTATGATGAACTCCAAAAGCTCACCAAAAGACCAAGAAGGCAGTAAGCGTCAGGAAGGGGGTGGTGGATTTAAAAAAAAAAAAATTAAAAAAAAAATCACCTCGCTTGATACAAACTGTCCATCAATACAAAAATTTTCAATTCATTTCAGAACAAGCCCAAAGAGCATCGATAAAAATATCTTCAGCTTCCATTTACCTTCCTTAGGAACTGAGGTCCCTGCCCCCCACCCCGCCTTTGATGACTTTTTTAAATACACAAGGATGGTTACAATATTTTTTGAGTATGACTGGTTTCCCACAATCTGCAAAAAAGTGATATCACCATTATGAGGTGTGTCTCAAAAGCATATAGATTTCGTATGCCATTAATGTGTCATACCACTGGGGCATATTTTGTTAATGCTATGTAAGATATTACAGTACATTCACTGAGCTCTGCAGACTTCAACCACACTCGCCTAACAAGACAGGCGAGTTCGGCTTAAACAATACGTAAACAAGCCTCAGAGCAAACATGCAGTAGAACAAGTTGAAACATTGGTTACATTAGTTAAACCTCATTACACCTGAGTAGCCTCTTCATTTCCAGTTATTCCCATTAAGAACACTGCAGGTTAGCAAGATCAGAAATATCACCTCTTCTCCATCCCTGCCCTCTTCCAGGAACACCTCACGCAGGGAGATGCGGCAGAACAACTGCGGGAGCGCACAAACGGCTCTGGACCGCTTCCAGGTTGCGCTCACATCTACGTGCAGACAGGTCTGTCTTCCCCCTCCCCCCCCGGAGCACGGTCACTGCCAAACTCAAACATACAGGCCGACCAGTTTTAACTCCACCAGCAGCAGCCTCTGGGACCTTGGACTACGTCGGTAGGCGTGGGACCTCGGTGAGGTGGCCCACGCAACTACTTCCCCTTGGACAACAACAGGCTGGGATTTACATGACGGCATTTTGGGATTACAGGGATTCCCTCCCGTGCAGAGTAACTCTCTTTTGTCACGCATCATTTTTAGAGCATTTTTAAAGACCTGCGAAAACAGAAAGCAGTAGCCCCCGTGGTCATATCACCACTGTAAAGGTATCTCTCAGCTCCAAATCACTTCAGACTCGCCTGACACAGGGTGGGAGAAGAGTGCCTGACCAAGGCTCAGTCCAGGGAAGACAAGACTGATGCTGTAGGAAGCACTCAAAGACTCCAAAGCTTTTTACACCCCTTCAGATGAGGGAATGCATGTGGTGGACTCTGCTGGCTTCAGGTTTATGGTTTTTTTGGTGGTTTGTGTTTTGTTTTGTTTTTTGTTTTTTTTTTTTTTTAATATTTATTTTATTATTAGTGTAGTGAGATCATCAACCAAAAGAAAATTGGCTTTATAGTTAAAATTGCATTCTTTCAGGGGTCAGCTTTCATATTTGTGTTTGCTTTTATATCTCAATGGAATTCGAATCATGTACGCTATTTGGGGCTTTACTGAAGGATGACCACAAAGAAACTTTACAGCTGATACAGAAGACAGCAGCTTATCTTGGCAGTGCTCCTAACAGAGCACAAATAATTCCCATGCCTTCCAGACTGTATTCTGTCAATTGTTTCTATGCCCAAATTCAAGCCATTTCAGCCTTAATGGATCTCCATATAGGCAAAGTCCTAGCTACAAGGAAATCTCTCACTCTACCCAGATTAGTCTAAAAAAGACCAATTACGTTTAAAGCCTGCTGCATGCTTTCCAAGCAAAGAGAGAGATGGGACTGGTTTTCAGTGTGAACTCTCCTGAAAATATCATCCACAGTTCCTTTCCTCAGTAATGTATGATCTCAGAAAGAGGGAAGACAGAGGAAAAATGGGGAAAATAGTTATTTCAGTTATTTTGCTCTATAAAGCACTCGTGTCCATTTAGCACATTGGGGGGTGAGGAAGAAATTAGAATTATCCTTTTTAAAAATGACAAATAACATGTCAAAAAATAACATGCTGAGAGTAAGAAGTATATTCAATGCTAACATCCTCCTTGTCCAAAACCAAACCTTACCCTTCTAGACATAGGAGCATTTCACAAAAATACACCAGTGAATAGAATAACGTACAAATCCTTCATACATGTAAAAGAAGTTAGCCTTAATTAAGAACCGAATGAAAAAAATACTCAAGTTCTAACAGTTCAGAAAAGAGTTTAATCAATTCACCCCAAACTTCACACAGAGTTTAAAGACAAAGAGATAAATCTGTTAGAGCAGACAGGAAAAATAATGATATACAAGTCTCTATAGAAATACAGTGCAGTTATGAAAGGCTTTAGATACAACCTTCAAGTAGTCCAAATTTCCTTATATTTGTTGCATTTAGAGATACGCAATATGGTTAGCTGATAAAAAACATTCACACATGGTTCTGTCTGGAAAAAGTCTACGTGAACTCCCAATGGCGAACGCGGGCCATGTCATCTACATGTTCCTGGAATAGACAACTCTAGCACTCAAGAGATTTGATCATTAAGAGCATGTGGGTATATTTTAAAGGAATAGAGAATGTGAACTGCAAAGGCAACTTCCAGGAAAAAAGATATACGTCATTTGGTAGCGCAACATTAATGATAGCAGTATACAGAAGGCAAGTCAGAGGAGAAAAGGCAGCATTTAGACTGAAGCACGTGCCATTGATGTAAAGCTCACATAAAATGAACATGGGAAGTCATCCATGGACAGGTGCCAACGGCAAGAAAGAGCAAAGATTAAGAGATACAAGCTAACACAGAGGCTCCAGATCTCCAAGGGAAAGTGAGACCCAAAGGAAAAGGAAGGAGAGGGGGGGAAAAAAAAAAAAAAAGGAGAAAAGAAAAGAAAAAAGCTACCTTTCGGTAGAGAGATGAATCAAGTTACCAGAGTAGCAGCGTGCAGTGTCACAAAGCTAAATACAAGAGCTCAAGCAAGGAGTTATTGATTGTTTCTAAAATGAATAAAGATGAAAGGGGAAAAATTATAAAGAATGAATGAACTATTGACACAAGAATCAGCTTGGAAAAGGTCACCTGTAGGCCTGCGCCGACATCAGTAAGAGTCATGAGGAAAGACTGAAGCAGGCACAAGCCAAGGCTTCCCAAACATGGAGATGTACCAGTAGACCGTTTTCTGGGAAGGCTCTTAGCTCTGAATTTTGCTCCCGCCTCCCCCTTACAGATGACCTTCTGGGCATACTGCAAGGCTTATTTATTTACCCAGGGTTTTGCCTGAAGGATACAGGGATGGGTGTGAAGATTTTCCTACACGGAAGGCAAAGAGATCTTTTGCTGGCACATCACTAATTTCTAAGCTGTTTAAATTGTTTTAATTACTATATACACACCAAGAGGTTATGGTAGAAGCTGAAAAATATACATTGTGCTCTATTATATTTAGAATATATACGTATTTGGACACTGAGGTAAGTTCTACCACACTCAACGGAAGTTCAACACGTTCTTTCTAATCATTTCATTAACAATACTTAATTTTTAATTCAGAACTGTAACAAACTTAAGAGGACTCATTTTGTCCTCTTACGTTAAGATAATACATGACTAACAGAGCTGGGGCTCAAGCAATATGTCCTTGTTATCTCATAAAATAATCACCCAAAACAAAAGTTTCAGAATTATGCTATTGAAACCTTAAAGATTGGTTGGGTTCTGCCTAATCTTCACAATACACCCTTGGGCAAGCCTGTGAAATTATTCTTGTAAATCACAAGTTACAATCCTGCAATCCCATCTGCATCTGGGGACCTTTTTCCACAGACAAATAAGAAGTTGTTGGAACGCAAGTGGGGAATAACCACAGTTCAGAGGACCCATTACTTTATTCCAATAGGTCTCTTTTTACCTATGTAGCCGCTAGTTCAGGGATTTGTTAAAAAAAAAAAAAAAAAATCAGTGTGGGACACTAAACTTCTTCATGAAAAGCCAAGATTAACACATTGAGTCAACAACTTCTATTTTGAAATAGTTTAATTCTCTAAGGAGATGACTGCTTTCCCCAAATGATGCAGACGTGTCTGCTGTTGTCTAGGCCAATTCAGAGGCTTGTTATTCACTACTCGGTTGGTTTCAAAATCAGACTACCCCTTCAGAAAGTTGCAGAGACTATGACATCACATTTATGATAATTTATTGCACAATTACAGTGGCTACATCCCTGGATTTTATTTCGTGGGAAAGCATGTTTCTACTACAGTCTCAACCATTTTCTTGGCTTATGCTTGCTCACAGAGTTACAAGTTTTGGTATAAAGCTTAGCGTGATTTTTTTCATAACACTATAAAGGTGTTTTATAGCAACTTAAGGCTGTGTAGTTCAATTGCCTAGAGAAATATTTGCACCTTAAATGGAGACTTACTGTAATCTCACAAGCGACTCACAGAAGCACTGCTTAACTATTTGCTAAAAATCACGCAAGCCTCCACCAGATTTGACTTTAATACTACTTACGTCTTCTTAAAGAAACAAAAAGCCCAACATCCTTTGAGGAGGCAAGATTGTCATCTCCTTAGATGAATGACAATAATGCAATCACTGAAATTCAATGTAAGAGTATAATTTAATAACCTCAAGTTCAAATGAAAAGATTTGCACACCAATGGGATATTTATTGACTAGAACTGATAAAATAGTACTGTGGAACATTACAAGACAACTTACAGTAATGCAAATGATTTAAAAATTGGGTTTCATTATACTTTGGTCAGTGTTATCTTCATTCTAACCAGAAATACTTTATATTACAAGCTTAAATTAAAAGGCAATAGTAGACAGGTCCTGTAAGACTATAATTACAGGACCCAACCCTTACATTTTTACTTCTGATTCAGCAAAACTTTCACCATACGGTGTACAAAGGACACAAAAGTATTTTCTACGTTATTTAACATGGCATTTATTTGAATATGCAGTATTTAGTTTCAAGAATTCCAAAATGCATGTAACAAACAGATAAAATAAAAATATTTTCATACAGTTGTTTCCACATTCAGTTCCCATGTGGTAAAGTGTTCTTAAGAAATAGGTTGCCATCATTTTAGACTAGAAGATATTATAAACAGGATACATCTTCTGTCATGCTTTCTTCCCAACTCCCTAGCATTGTTCATGACCCAAATGGCACCCTCAAGAAAATGACTTTCATACTCCAAATACAGAAATCTCATTTCAACCCCAACCATAGGAATCAGTAACTCCTCCCACTATTGTGGAAAGAAAAGTAAATTATTTCATTACACACAGGCGAATAGCGTAAGTAGGCAATGACAACAGAAAGGGTATCCAACTCATTCACAACTTCTAAGATGAGCTACCAGGTCCAAAATCTCTCAAACTTATCTTTCTGAGGAACTCCATCTTTTCCTCTACTGACCAGATGAGAACAAATGGCACAAGGGAAAAACCCCGTGCCCCTGTGCATATGCAACCTCAGCCAGGAGAAACTGGAACATGAGGCATTCCTATGGCATGTAACAGCAGGGTTCTTTTGCTTCAACTGTCTTTTCTGAAACTGGTATTAAACTAGGCTAAGGTAATATTCTGTTGCTTTGTTTTATTGGCACAAACTGCCAAATTCTTTCTTTTTTTTTTTAAAATCACCTGCATGGAAAATACGCTTCCCGTGCTCCATGCAACACAGTCAACAATCAAGGCAAGTTGTAACTGTTGAAAAGGCGGCACATGTGTGCTCTCTCTCTTTTATGAGAAAGCACAATTAAGAAGTCAGTATAACATTCAGGGTGTTCTTAACTCATCTAGTCTGTCCTAAATATATTCGACTTATTCTCACCTTGTTCCCATCTTAGTAGGGGGAACCAGAGAGGGTAGTGAGGATGCACAGATGGATGGGAAGGTACAAATGCAAAGTTGCCAAAACAAGGACTGGACTTTCCTCTGCTGTCTCCATTTACCAAGTTACGTCCATGTAGTTCCAGTGTAGGAGCTGTAGCGTTCAGTCCACTGAGAGACTGGTCCATCATGATTCAATACGAGTTTTCCCCATAAAGGACAGAAACCAGCAAAGAGAGAGTGCAAGTGCATCGGCAGAGGTGGGGAGTCCCCATGGGTGCTAGCTGGGTCTTCTGTGCATCACTGTGGAGTCACAGTCAATTCAAAAATAAAAATAAAATGAAGGATTTTCAAAGCTTAGAAATAAGAGTAATCATGGGAAAAGTGAAGACGACACACTCATATTTGGCAGCTTTTACAAATACGGCCTAAGTAGTCCAGCAGGCTGATGGACGCATCCTGAAATGCCCTGTATTGTCTTCTCACCTTGCAGTCAAAGAATCCAAAAAACAAGCAAAGCCCTAGCGTTAGACCAGACAGTGCTTATCACAAGTGACTGGTTAAATGCAGACATCATGTATCTCAGCAGCGCAGGTACAGGCAAGGTAGAAGGGAGAGGAGCGAAGAGGCAACACCAACAGCAGGAACTCTTGAGGCAACCTAGTTGCTACTGTTATTAACTTCAGAAGCTCGTTACCCACTGTTTATACTCTTGTTTTTATCATCTGCTACCATTCACCTGCTTGTCCTGATCGGCCAAGCAGCTACATCAGTTCAGAAGATTGGAACGACAAGGAAATCAGCTGGCCACAGAAGCGTGCAGTAAGCAGCTTATCCGACCTGTACACAAGTGAATTAGCTTCCCAAGCACATTGCCAGAGGGACCCCCCCCCACCTTCCTAAATACAGTGAAATACGTTTGGAAAGGTGCCAGGACTAAAATGTTTGTTTACTGCAGGCAGGAAGATCTACCTATGATTCAGACATTAGGAAGTGACAGGAAGGACTAAATTATGCAACTTAAAAGTAGGAAAATAAACACAAAATAGTTGCAATGAGAGGAAGGAGGAGGAGGAAAAGACAGGAGAGACAGAAGTTTTGGATCTTCTCTCTCACTTGTGCAGGGCTGAAGCGATCATCGCAGCAGGAGGCCCCCGTAGGATTTCTTCAACTTTTAACCCTCACCCTAGAGCCCCTGGCCAGGGACTTTCCTCCTTAGCACTGAGTAAGAAACAGCTGTCCAGCCCAGTCTCCCAGTTGGAAAGGACAGATCACGGTCTTCCTTATTTTGTTTAAGCAGACAGGGATTTCAGAGAGGAGTGCTCCATCTGCCCTCCCTTTAAACAACAGCTACCAGAAGCAAAGGATCCGAAGGCGGACAGAAAGAAGGCTCAATTTTACAGCCAGCTAAGGGAGGCAGGAACATACTTCAGCTCTGTCGGATGCTGTTTGCAGAGACTGATAGGAAAACCTCTTCCCGTAAGCAGAAAGCAGGAGAAGCACCCCAATGGGAATAGCACTGCCTTCCCAGCAGTTGTTGGAAGCAGTCGAGCATCTCAGCAGCATGGCTTACGACTTTGCACTTCCTCTCCGCAGTCTGTTAGATCGACTCTCAGCAGTACGGATCTAGCAAAAGTTTTAACTTTGTTAAACTCCAGTAATAGTCTGCATAATTAGCGTACCCATTCCGAAACAAAAACAGCAAACAAGAAGATTTGAGTCACAGCCAGTTATGGCTACACTGTAAGAAAATGCCACCAAAGAACACTATGAAATTTATGTAATGATGATGGTGCCTCCCTTATAATCAGTAAAGATCTTCCTGCCACTCTCTTTGTAAACCAGACAATAAATTCCTTCACTTTTTTTTTTCCCCCCCAGGAGCTGCAGAGATTCACAGATAAACAGAGCCATCAGGTCAAGGAATAATGCAAAGGAGTGTGAATTTACTTAGCACTGAAGTACACACCGTAGCAGAAAACTCTGTAGTTACTTGTCCTGGGATGTTACCCTGATGTTACTTGTCCTTGGGGGTTGGACTAGATGATCTCCAGAGGTCCCTTTCAACCCTGACTATTCTGTGATTCTGCGAAACCAGGGTCTATTGGGTTTGCATGGCAAGGTTTTGGTAGCAGTGGGGCTACAGGGGTGGCTTCTATGAGAAGCTGCTAGAAGCTGCCCCTATGTCTGACAGAGCCAACGCCAGCCAGCTCCAAGACAAACCCCCCCGTGGCCAAGGCCGAGCCCATCAGCAAAGGTGGTAGCGCCTCTGTGATAACATATTTAAGAAGGAGAAAAAAACCTGCTGTGAAAACAGCAGCGGAGAGAGGAATGAGATGAGAGAGCAACAACTCTGCAGACAGCAAGGTCAGTGAAGAAGGGGGAGGAGGTACTCCAGGTGCTGGAGCAGAGATTCCCCTGCAGCCCATGGTGGAGACCACGGTGAGGCAGGCTGTGCCCCTGCAGCCCATGGAGGTTACGGCAGAGCAGATATCCACCTGGAGACTGTGGAGGACCCCACACCAGAGCAGATGGATGCCTGAAGGAGGCTGTGACCCCGTGGGAAGCCTGCAGGCTCCTGCAGGACCGGTGGACCCGTGGAGAGGAGCCCATGCTGCAGCAGGTTTGATGGCAGGACTTGTGACCCTGTGGAAAGGACCCATGCTGGAGCAGCCTGTGCCTGAAGGACTGCACGCCATGGAAGGGACCCACACTGGAGCAGTTCGTGAAGAACTGCAGCTGGTAGGAAGGACTCATGTTGGAGAAATTTGTGGAGGACTGTCTCCCATGGGAGGGACCTCACACTGAAGCAGGGGAAGAGTGAGAGGAGTCCTCCCCATGAGGAAAAAGGAGCAGCAGAGACAACGTGTGGTGAACCGCCATCCCCTGTCCCCCTGTGCCGCTGGGGGAGGAGGTAGTGACTGCGGGAGTGAAATTGAGACCGGGAAGAAGGGAGGGGTGGGCGAAAGGTGTTTTAAGATCTAGTTTTTATTTCTCATTATCCTCCTTTGATTGGATTGGTAATAAATTAAATTAATTTCCCCTCCATTCAAGTCCATTTTGCCCATGATGGTAATTGCTGAGTGAGCTCCCTGTCCTTATCTTGACCCATTTTTAATATTTTCCTCTCCCCCTGTCCAGCTGAGGAAGGGGGGAGTGATAGAGCGGCTTTGGTGGGTACCTGGCATCCAGCCAGGGTCAACCCACCACACAGGGTTAAGTTTCCCAATTTATACTAATGAGCCATTTGAGTGCTACTCTTCACTTTTTATCTTCGCCTCCTGCACCGTTTCTCCTTTTCCCTCCCCAAAACTCCCGAAAGAAAAAAAAAAACCAACCAGGTTTTATCTTAGTAATGACGGACTCCTGAGTGTGTATACAAGTGTGTTCTGTCTGCTGATGGACCCCAGGTAGTGAAGAGTAACTTCAGTTATTTTTCACAGTGCTGACAAGCTTATGCAATTTAACTTCATTCGTCCACAAAGACAACTGTATTAGATAGGTCATAACTAAGAGCGTGACATGACCTCAGCTTTGAGCTTTAAGGGCATTGTTTCACACTGAGTAACAAGTCATTAGACTGCAAAACTTATCCACATAGCATGATGCAAATAATTTCAGCAATAATGGTGTAGAAACAGTAAATGGGAACGCATTAAAACAGGCAAGACTCGGGAAGATACACTTATTGTCATACCTTATACCTACTCTTGCACTTCTTAAGGTTATCTCCCTTAGCAACAGGAAAGGATTTGGTAAACAAAAAGTTTATCTAATGCCACCATGAGAGCATCACTCAGTATAACACGTAGCTAAAAGAAACATTTCTTTAATAAAGAGCACCACCAGAAATCATGGAATTATATAACAAGTGATATATTCAACAGGGATACGATTTTGTCAGTTTGTGGCTTAAATCTCAAATCAAGTTCATATAGGAACCTCCTAGGAAAGCAGAAACGCCAGACGGGATCACGCCCATAGCCTACCTCTAACACATCCAGCACATCAGCAGAACTAGGAAAAGACCGGATCGCACAGGTAAACCAAAGGAACTGGTTGCAACAAAACGTTTTAGAAGTCTCCTCTTGGCACACCCCAGACCTCCAAGCACTCCTACGTACAGCTGGGGGATTCTCTCCAAGCCCCCTGGAATCTCCTACATTCCTGAGGTGGACACCACGTGGCAGAGTGCTCCACTGCCTCATCTCTCCTGGGAAACACCAGCCTCTTCTGTTTCAAACTGCACTCCATGCTCCCCCCCCCCTTTTTTTTTTTAATTAAACTATGCAAGGACAAATTGCCAATTCTCCTCAAGTCCACACATTACCTTGACATCCTCCCTTTTAGTTGTTTCTTGATAAAAAGAACACAACCTTACTTTTCAGTGTTTGCTGGGAAGACCAGACTTGCTGTCAGTATTTCACGATATTTTTAAGGATCACAAATATTTATTTTATTTAAAATCATAACTGTTCACTAGATTCTGTATATGAACTTTGGAGTTCATCAAGGTTAACGATTGCTCACATGCTCTACACTGATTGGTTTCAAAAAACAGTCCTTCCAAAGTATCAATCCTCCCCTGCACCATCCCAAAACCCAGCGCGGCTTCTCTAATACATCTCATCCTGCTTAAGAATCTACATGGAAACACAAACGTCAGAAAACTGTAAAAGAAACATGCATTAAGTGTGAATGGGAACATTTGTCTAGCACATTACGTGACTCAGTGCAGTTATTGTTTGTACAAAGGGAAAATGTCAAACTGACACACTATTTTCAGAATTGCTTCTTTTTTTATAAAAGGGTATCATTCCATTTTGAAACTTAAAATCCACTTTTCATCTGATATCAGGTGTGTGTTTACCCTTTTAATAACTCTCCCAAATGGACTGTAATTCTTGTGTGTTGACTGCATCAAAGGTCTATTTAGAGGCAGGGGTATTAACTGTGTTTGAATAGCTTCCTGTATTCTTATTCCATACCCCAAATCTAATCCTGTGAACTCCTACTGTCAGCAATAAACACCTACGGAAGGGTTTATTTTGTTTTCAAATCCCAAGCCCCAGACAACATAGAAAAAATAAATCAAAGTCTATTTTTGTGTTGATTTTCTTTTTTGTCCTTTTCTTTTGAGGCAGAAACAGTAAGGAGCCTGGCGGTGGCCATAACCCCAAAGAGAGGAACGTGCCGACCTGCGCCTCTGAAACCCATCGCATTCCTCCTGGGGTGGAGACAGGCTTACCCCGGAGGAAAGCAGGCAGCAGATCTGCCATCACCCTGCCCCACGGCTGGCTGTGCTGCAAAGCGGGTGGGGAAGCAGATTTAGTTTGTGACAGCCACTATCTCCACTGCCGCGAAAGGTTTATCTGGCCTTGTTTTCACTTATAAAGCAGCAGGACAACCCCGCATGTGACCAGCTAGCCGGCTGGAAAACAGGCAAGGAGACAAGGTTGCTTTTCTCCTGCGAGGCAAGGTCATCCCGATACCCTGCCGCCATCCCCAGCCAGCGGGTACAGCCGGGCGCCTTGCCTGCACATAGCCCCACGTCAAGATTCCTCACCCCAGCTGGCCAGCATGTGGCAGGGACAAAAATTACCTCCTTTTTAAAAGCAGAGAAGGTGAAGCTTTCTCCTGGCTTCCCAGATATTAATCAGAGAGAAGAACAAGCACAGCTCCTGAAAAAGAACTTGTTTGTTTTGTTTTTTAAATCATTCTGCCAATAAATTGCTGTACAAAATAAGAAGGAGCAAAACCTTTTCATTTAATTCAGTTCTTGATGTGGGGCGTAAACTCAGCGGTCCAGAAGTGACAAGCTGGTAATACTAACTTGGCACAGTCTCCCAGCAGAAGTATCACCTCTCTTTCAAGGTATGTTTTTACACAGAATTATTTGTGTTATTATGTACAGATAATATGTATAATAATACACAAGCCACATGGACATAACTGCCTGAATTTTTTTAATTACATGTTGTGATACCACCCATTCCAACAGAGACAACTATCATGCTGTCATTTACCCCAAATAACTGCCATTTACCTGAAAAAAAAAAAAAGGGAAGAAAAATGTGTCACTGTAACCTCAGGTAGTTTAATTCTAAAGTTGTAATTTTGCTGCATAAAATGCAATTAAATATATTCCTTCTCCTCAGTTAAAAAAAAAAAAAAAAAAAGATGGTTACAGAGTTCAACAGTTAATTCAGTCTCTTTCATCTCAGGGAAAGTTACCTTCCAAACATTTCCCTAGTGGATACTGCTAAGGGGACAGTCTGATACTACATAACATAAGATTATTTTTCACAACTAAAAGCAGTATGGCATGTTCCAAAAAGCCTCAAAAGTTAATCACGAGAAACAAAACTTTTGTCAACAGCTGGTAGCAAGACCAAACACAAGCACAAAAAACAGACTACGTAACTTTTTATTGGAAGCCAGTTGGGTTTGGGTTTTTTTTTTTAAAGAAAAAGTTCAAAAATAAAACTAGCATATTGCACTGAGCAATATTTACAAAGCTAACACTATTTGTACAACTATGAACACTTTTCCTAAAATAAACAAGCCAGAGAATTCATAAAAGAGGAACCGCAGTAGCCTAATCAAGAATTGATAAAGGGGTAAATGAGAATAAACACTACTTTAGTTTCGGTCTGGAGATGGAAAAAAAATGTGTAGTACCACCTTAGAAATACTTGTTTGTACATAGGAGGAGCTGAAGCCACATTAGAGTCCCTGAAACAGCAGCAATTACATTGGACTAACAATATCCACCTGTACTCAACACATACCTGCCTTGACAAGATTATCCCTTTCTGCCTGCCTTGCTCAAGTAATTTGCATGACACAAGGTCTGTCCCTCCTAATGAAATACTGCAATTAAATTGCAACAGTTGAAATTGCTTCTATTGGCAATAAAATTATTAGTCATTGAAGCACAGAAAATTTTAAGGTCATTTTGAAAAAGTCTCAAGAAATCTGTCCCTGCCGCACTACAAAAGAAGTTGGGATGAAAAAAGTATGGAGGTGTATCTTTGCTTTATGTTTATTTGCTCTACGTTAAAACAAAACTTGCACCTCACCCGTTGTACACCTCTTCTTGATTTAAGAAACTATTTCATCCAATATAGTTCAGCAGCATCTATTTTTAGACTAGAAAAAGGTGATAGCAAGACTAGAGAAGTACGAGATACCCAAGCCAGAGCCATCTACGATACACAAAATTACTCTCTCCCTTAAAATTACTACATTTTGAATCACTGATGTTCCTTTTACTTTTTGCCAAGACTTTTGTCAAGGCCATGCACCAAGTTTAATGGGAAATGTGTTATAAATGTCCATAAGAGATTACATTTTATTCTAATCAGCCGATCCAGAAGTCATGTCAAACAAAAAGACGAAAAAAATCCATGCCTCAGTAGTGTCCAAACCATCATTCCACGATTTTTAAAATTTGAAGAGAGAGAAAAGAACACTGGAAACAGTTTTACATCTGACACTTTCCTCCTTCTAAATAAGGGACTGTTGAACACCAATAAAGATGAATGAAAACAGTAGGATTATCCCTCATTTGAAAGAGTCACCTGGTCAACCAGAGGCCTCCAGAATTGATGCTCATTTTGACAGTCAAGGCCTATACTTTTCTTTTTTTTAAGCTAATCTGTCCAATAAAAAACATTCTTTTCTCCATATATCCAATCCACATTTACTTCATACAGCTGCTTTGGGCTTACGATTGACTAAGAGCCATGCAAAACAAGGTCATCTGCATATCACTGGAAATTAAATTCATGGTATTTCATTATTTCCTCTGGTTACTACGTATGCTGCTTATACTGAATGTTCAAGGCTGCACGACTTTGTGCATAGACGGAGGAGCAGCTACTATGCAGCATCAAGAAAGTGGGAGACATTACTCTGGTTTTCCACTTCCTCCCCCTGCTCCCTCTTAGCTCTTCACTGAATTGTAATCCCCTGCGACTCGCTGCTCCAAATCTTATTAACGCACCTACCAAAGGACAGAAGCATAGTGAAAGGGTACCCATACATCCAACTGAGAATGATCTTCAACCTCACAAAAAGTCAGAATTTAACTATTTCCTCATCTCAGTTATTATCGTCCCAAATTAACAGTTACTATTTAACAGCTGTTAAGAAAAAAAAAATATTCTCATCAAGAAACATCTTTATAATATCTGCCGTATTTCATATGTCCAGCAGTTCACGTGCATTTCAAGAGGAATGGGACAACTTCTGTTACTTGGGTCTCCAACTTTCCTATCTACACCAAGAAAAGAAGCATTCAAGCAGTTCAGGTACCGTCGGACCATCCAAGCTCAGAAACATTTAAATTAACAGTGTACATCGGTGTGGTATATTACATGAAAATTAGAATAACTAGCAGAAGAGACTTATCTTAGCTCATGTATATTAGACTTAATCTGTTTTATATACTGTCACCTGCTCTTACCCTCTGAAACCATCCACTAGTAATTAATTCAGAGCAAACACCATAGGTCAAGCACCGACAGTGTCGTAGCTCTGGCAGCAATGTCAACACCAGCTGCTAATGTCCTGTCAAAGATGATAAATACTTGTACAATGAGTTCCATGCTCCTCGAGTGAGACTTGCACCCAAACAGCAAGCTTAGGAGGTAGGTATACCCCCAAAGTCATACCAGAGATCGTTTCAGTATCTTCAGCCGGCAAACAAAACAACGCAACTTCCTTCTATAATCAAAAAAAGCATTCTGTTTAGTCATGCCTTGGAATTCATGGTTTAGGGTTTACTAACCCACATTTAAAAATATAAAAAGTCAAAATACTGGTTCCTGCACGGTGCATAGCAGAAGGGAAGGGACAGACTTCCTTCCAGAAGGAAAGGTTTCTGCCTCCCGCAAGGTCTTCAGCAACTCCTGGAGGAGCACAAGCACAATCAAGCTCAGAATATTAAGATGTTACTTGATTACACTCATCTGTCTTGAGTTAACTTGATCCAGCTCTACAAGAACAGCACTGAATAATGTCAAACAAGCTCATCTTGGTTTTTTTCTGTAAACCAACTGGCTTCTTAAATTTGCTCACCATGCTCATGCAAGATCACAAAGCTCTAACGCAAACAGGTGCCTACCAGAAACAGGGCTTTTGTCAGGCACTGCAGCTTTTACCAGATTACAACTATTCTGCTGAATAAAACATTTCTTAACACCATTACGTATCTTAGCACGTTTAAGTATTACTCAAGACAGAAGAGGCACCTATGTGATTAGTGCCAAAGAGCAACTGCCAAACAAAACCATAGTAAAATATTCCCCTTCTATTATTTTTGTACCTGTAGTGTCTTAGCCTATAGTTCAAACATCAATAACCAGCTTAATAGTCTGGCACTTTTTTAGTCACCATCTACAACTGAGAACTTTAGAGTAAGTAAAAGGATGCTGTAAGTAATGTCTGAATTACATCAGTGCCCCTTATTTCCTGGGGAGATCAAGCTTGTTTCTCATCTTTAAACTCTTTGTTTTTAAATAATTAAATGCACAATCAATAGGGAATAGTCAAATAACCAAAGGATTTTTAGTAATAATTACACTAAAATTAAGGTTTCCTAATTTACTTTCAAAATCATCTTATGAACTCTTGTAAGTACAGGGAAGTCTATCAGGCACAGAAAAATCTCAATTTACCTGAAAAAGTGTTTTCTCCTTTCCTAATACAGGTTATACAAGATGCTTTTGATGAAGTTTTACCTTTTATCAAATAAAGTGTATTTCAGTCTAAGTGGGACATGTTAGAATGCTGAGAATTACTACATCGCATCAGTAGACTTTCTACAGATCAGTTCCATAAATGGACCATTGACACTAAAATCCTGATTTTTAAGCACAACCAGTTGTCATACTGAGCCCTAGCCACCACCCAGACAAAAGCGTAGTAGCTCTAGGAGAGAATTTCGAAGACTTATTCCCATTCCCTCAAGCTTTTCTCCCTTGCTTTACCAAGGACAGCTGTGTTTAAATATCTGGTGGTTTCTTAGCATAATGGCAGTAAAAGATCCTCTATGCCGCTACCACAAAGAATCAGCTATTTTAACTGGCACGTGCACAGCAGAACTGCAACGCAGCAGAAAACCACGAAGCCAGGGTTTACTATCGCTTTTTAAAGGACAGATGGAGAGAAAGGGGCTTTCCAGATTACACCTTCAAAAATAAGGGGACCAGAGCAGAAGAAGTATGGTAGGATTAAGGTGAGGGCATAAACATTTGCAAAGTTGAAGGCAACAGAACAAGCAAGGAAAGAAAATAATAAATACAGAGGGTAGCAGGAGCTGTGAAATTTAGCAGTCCCCCATCCCCATGAACAAACAAGTTCTTTCACATACTCGTGCAACCACCGCACAGGCTGTAGAGACCTGTGCAGGATTCAGCCCCAGCTCCCTTCCCTTTCTTCTCTACTAAACCCCCATCCTCATCTTGGACCCTCAGCCGACACCAAAAGTTGCTCATATTTTCCCCAGAGATCTGCCGCTCGAAACGACCAGTCTATTCCAGCAAACAAGCTGTTCTGAATACCAGCTCCAGGGAACCAGCACCAGATCAGAAAATTACTTCTGTACCAAAAACGCATTAATGAGACGTGAAAACAGGACTCCTTTTAAGGGAGGGGGAAAGACATCCATGGCATTAAGGTACATATTCAAGGAAATCTGATTTTTTTCACCTGCAGGACAGGGTTGGGTGGGGTTTTTTTTTTCTTTTTTTAGGCTCAAAATTATTGTAAGCTAGCTTTAATGCCGTGTCCAACTGTTTCAAACTAAAAATTGAAGTCCCTGTGAAACATATGTCTATGTACTAGCTTCAAAGTGCTCCTTTTCGCCCTTCCTAAAAACTGAAACCATATTTAACGGCAATTTCAGACTTTTTATCTCCCTTCCCAGATGGTAACCTGGATTTGCCCCAACACTTGCATGCAAAAACTAATAGAGCGTGAAGTTACAATTTTCCATATATATATGTGAAAAGTATGTGTTGCAGAAAAGCAGTTTCCTATTGAAATCACTTTCCCATCTTTTCGTCTGGTGCAGCCTCTTGAAATATTACCAGTATAAAAATATGGCTTTAAAAAACACAGAGCTCTTCTGTGCCTTCGCCTAAGCGTAGAATTACAGAGAGCATAAGCCAACACTTCAATCAGTGCGCTCAGTTAAAGTTCATCGTCTTAAATACGTCAACTTTTTGTTTGCTTGAAGATGGCGATCATGATGTCAAGGTCACTTTTAGGTCTTTGAAGTGAGCGTGAACCTTTAGCCCACAACTGATCAGGCACTACAGACTAGCAGGACGAATTTCACTTTAAATCCTCCTTTAAACAGCACCTTTCTTTTATACAAGCGGAAAACAGTCTAAAACAACGTGCAAGAATTAAACTTACGACCTTATGGCCTATAGTGCGTGCTGATGCTGAACCAAGTCATGCTCACATAAGCTTGCCGTACTAGCACTCCGATAGAGATGCCTCCTCAAAAAGCAGATCCCCCTTTCAAGTGAAAATTAAGGAATGACTTCTTTAGGATGGGGAACCACTTGACCAGTGCTGTAGTCAGGGGTTTCCCCTCAAAGGTCCTGATCTTATTCCAGTATGGAAGCAGAGCTATAAATACAGCGAAAGGTCAGCTACGTGGAATAAAAGCTAACATATTTAGGGACTGATTTATGGTATCAGCTTCAGAAGGCAAACTCTTGCTTACAGCTCTGTCCACTAATGGACAGCAGAACCGTACATGATTTAGAATTTGAGTGGGAAATTTATTCAAACTTTAAAAACATTAATGCTGCTCTTAATTTCTACGTATTGGTAAAGCGGCATCCTGTGAATACACGTGGAAGACCAGCCAAAAATACAGCTCGCGTCCAATTCCGCAGGGAAGCGCAGCCCTGCCATGACCCATCACGACATTCTCTTTGCGAGTCTGATCCTGCATCCTTTGCGTGAACAGGATTTTTGCCATTGGGAACCAGAGAATGGGCTATCCCAAATATTATTTTTTAATTTACAAAGAGTCTCATTTTCACCGATTTCCTGGCATTTAAAAAAATTGTCTGTAACAGCAACGGTTCTTCGAGGAGTGTTTGTTAATCGCTAACAGATGCAAATAACACTAAGACCTACATTCACAGATTCTCAAACAAATCTGAAGGCTCAGCTTGCTTAAAAAAAAAAAAATAATAAAAAACCCAAAACACTGGTAACTGCAAAGGCCCTTTCTATTTAAGTACCACCTAACTGGCTAAATGAAGATTAACAAAAAAAAAAAAAAGAAAAAGAAGAAGAAAAAAAAAAAAAAGCGGCCCAACGTTTTGTACCAATTCTTAGAGGGATGCCGTGAGGCGACGCGGGTGCCAAGGGGAAAGGGCTCAGCAGGGATGACTCCTGCCATCCCCCCCCCCATCCGCCGCCGTGACCCGCCAGCGTCCCCCGCCAGCACCCCCGGCAGCCCCAGCGCAGGGCAGCACCGCTGTCACCAAATCTGCCCTCTCAGCAAACGCGCTCCATTTTCCTGCGAACTCAGTGTCAGCTCCACCACAGCCCCTTGCGAACCTCTTCACTTCTGAGCAACAGCAGGCTCCACTTTCAGCAACGGGGGGAAAAAAAAAAAAAAAAAAGAAAAAAAAAAAAAGGCACTTTTCTTGCAACTTCCCCCCACCCCCGCCACTCCGCTTTTACCCCCATGTAAAGGGCTCCGGTCCCAAGGGCAAAGCCCCCCCCCCCCCCCCGCCCCGGCCCCAGTGAGGGGGGGGGGGGCTCCCAGGGCATCCCCGGCTCCCGACGGCTCCGCTCTCCCGCCCCGAGCACTGTGACGGGGCGCCCCCCCCCCCCCCGCCGCCCTCCCCTCCCCTCCGATCACGCACCGGCGACCCGAGCGGCAAGTGTTTACATTTAAAAATACATATATATATATATCCCGAGCCCGGATCCAAAGGGAAGACGGAAAAAAAAAAAAAAAAAAAACAACTCCGCCCCCCTCCTTCTCCCGACTCCCCTCGGAAAGGCGATAAAAGCAGGGCAGAAACATCTGACCGCTCGGCGCCCCTTTTGTAAGGGGCGGGGGGTGGGGGGGAGAAGAAAAAAAAAAAGAAAGAAACAAACAAACAAACAAAAAAAAAGGAAAATAAAGGGTCGGGCAGCCCCGCGGGACGCACCGGGCAGCAGTCCCGGGAGGGCGGTTCGTCCGCGGCGGCGGCGCCGCCGCCGGGCCCGGCCGGGAGGGACCGCGCGGGGAGGCCGGGCCGGGCCGGGCGGGAGCGTGAGGCGAGCGGGGAGCTCCGCCGGGGGAGAAGCGGGGAAGAGGGAAGGTGGGGGTGTGCAGGGGTAACGCGGACCGCGAGTGGGAGAGGGCACTCACGTAGCGTTTCAACTTCTTCTCCGGTGGGGACTTTCGGAGCCAGCCCGAGCAGACCACCTCCCCGCCGCTCATGGCTGGGCCGCCCGCCCGCCGCCGGGGCAATCCTTCTTCTCCTCCTCCGGCAACAGCAGCGCCCGCGCCGGGCCGAGCTGAGGGAGCCCCGAGACGCGGCGGCGGCACCGCGCCCGCTCCGGCCTCCCGGGGCTGCGGGGCGAGGGAAGGGGAGGGACGGGGGAGCGGTGTGTGTGTTGTCTGTCCCTCACGCACAACAACCGGCCGGAGCGGGGCTGAGGCGGGAGGTTTCTCCCCTTCCTCCTCCTCCTCCTCCTCCTCCTTCTCCTCCTCCTCCTCGCCGCCGCCGAGTCACACGAACATCGGGAGAGACGACAGGGGCGGCCGCCGCCCCGCCGCAACTTCGGCTCCGGCGTCCCAGGGCAGGATCCAGCCGCCGCCCCGCCTCGCTGGCACCGCCCCCCGCGCCGCCGGCACCCTCCCGCCGGGGAAGGGCCGCGGGGGGCTTCCCCTCCCCTCCCCTCTCCTCAGCGCCGGCCGCCGCGGCTCCCCGGGCTCGCTCCTTCCCCTTCCTCCTCCCCTTGCGCCGGGAGGAGGGGATCGGCCAGCGCTGCTGCCTCCTTCCCCTTCACCTCCGGGCGGGGCGGGGGGCGGCGGCGGCGGCTGGGTCTAGCCCCGGGGCTGGGGCTGGGTCCGTTCCCTCCCGGCGAGCGTGGGAGGGGTTTACCCCTGGTATTCACGGCTTCGTGTGTCTGTCTGTCTGTCCGTCCGTCCGCTTCCCCCCCAGCCCACTTTTCTCCACAGAAAACGGCCGAACGGCGGCACCGCGCCTCCCCTCCCCGCTGCCAGCGGGAGGAGCCCCCGAAACTCCGCCGGAGCCCTTTCAAACAACAAGGGCCGGGAGGGAGGGAGAGGGAGAGGGGAGGGGAAGGGAAGGGACGGCGGCCTCCCAGAGGGATCCTGGGAGCTGTAGTCGGCGGGCGGCAGCGGCCGGCGGGGACTGCGGCGGCGCGGGCGGCGGCGGGGTGCGGAGGGGCCGGGCCGGGCCCGCCGTGTGCCGGCGGAAGGGTGAGGGGGGGGAACGGGCAGGGACCCCGACCCGGCACCCCCGAACCCACCCAGCCGGCCGGCGACAGCCGGGACGGATTCACTCGGGTGGAAGCTCCGGAGGGATTTTAAATGTCCCCCGGGATAACCAGCGCCCACCCGCCTGGGGGCACCCCCCGCTGCAGGCCCCCACCTCGACCCCCTCCGCTCCACAGCACCGTTCCCTACCGAAACCCCACCAAATTAAAAAAAAAAAAAAAAATTTAAAAATAATATCGAGTTCCGACGGCTCGTGCCTGCTTATTGATCTGCGGCATTCGCGATACTATTATTTTTAAGTGGCGTGTGGGGTCCCAGCTGCGCGTCCCTGGGAAAGGGCCGCAGCCCCCCGGTGCCGGGGCGGTAGCGGGGCGGCCGCCCAGCGGCCCCCACCGGCGGCGGCGGCACCTCCCGGGGGCGAGGCGAGCGCCGCCTCGGCTCCTGCTGCCGGGAGGCGGCGGGGATCGCCGCCCTCAGCCGGCCCAGCGCCGCTGGCACCCGGCGGTGCTGGCAGCGGCCGGTGCCTGTTCTCACCCCCCCGCCACCCCCTTTTCCCCTCCTGGCTGAAGGCCGGGCGGTGAGCCCCCTCGGGGTAGGGCTTTCTGGTCTGTCTTCGCACAGAAAAATACCCCCCCCCCCCCCAAAATAAACAAAACAAACAAAAAGAGAAAAAAAAAAGAGAGTGAGATGCGGGGCTATCCTAAACACTATTCAATTAAAAGGGAATGACCAAACTCATTCAACATCTCCGCTGTCGGTGCTCTTCCACTCTGCCAGAAAAGATCTCCAAATAATTTTTTTTTTTTTTTTTTTTTTTTGTTACAGATTACTTAACTGCAGGCTTCTGGCGTCGGACCGCTGTGGTGGTTGTTAGCACCGGTACTCTTCCACTGCAGAGAAATAGTCCCCCTAGTGTGCCGTTGTTGCAGGGAGCGCTGCGATACTTGCTGCGATTCGTCAAGGTATAGTGCATTAAAAAGTTACAAAGCAGAGGTCGTAGCGTTTTAGCAGGGGCTAAATATTTGCAGAAATAACAGGAAAAATAAAGGTGAAAGCCTAGAGATGTTGAAATCAGTGCACCAATTTCACCATAAATCTTTTCACAATAGTGGTGGCAGGTAAAGCACTATTAAGCACTAAAAGATCATCAAAGAAGAAGGTATTTTGCCAAAAACTTTTGAAAAAAGAAAAATGGTGAAATTTAGCCTTTATCAAAGTTAAAAGTGCACAAATCCTGGTATCCAAACCATCCCCACGTACATCTCTGCACATCATCATTTCAGCTGCCTCAGCGGGGCTATTGAAAAGAGTGAAAAAGTGATTTGATGCGTGCAGTTAGTAAGCATGAACTCAAATTGTACTATTAGGTTTAGATTTCAAGCTGGGTTTCAGTGTAGCTCTTTTGTTTAGACCACTGATGCTGTTATTTAAGAATCTCAACATTTAAGATTATTTCAAAGTGTCAGATAAGACCACGAAATTTTCCAGTTTCCTTTAGAAACCTGGAGACAATTTAGTATCGTTATGGCAAGAACATGTAGAATCAGTGTGAACTTACTAAAAACGCCATTGGCAGTAGGGCGTTGTAGCGTGATCCAATGTTTCATTTAAATCCCATTAATTAACCCGTGTCTTGAGGGCCAATCAAAGAAAGCCAGAGTCTTTTGGCTTAAGCAGGCTCTATGGAGGCACCAACCAAACAAGTTATCTGGTCCAAAGACACAAAATTGTCCCCGAGGTCAAATTTCAAAACATTGCATTTGTATTTTAAAACACACTGAGACCAGTGTTAGCCTGGAGTCCGGCATTAGTTTTCATATATTTGTCATATATTAGTTTGTCAATTCGTATTTGTGAAAATAGCTATCCAGAGATAAACTTTGTGTGTAGGTTTCATCCCTGATATATAATGATAAATTGTAAGTTAGGGAAAAGGAGTTAATGTCAAGAATAGTGATAAATAATGAGTAATAAAACCTGCTTTTTAGATCACACCTTGTTGTTGAGCCTAATCACAAGTCCCAACACTGGACATAAAAATGTTTTACTGGATTGCTGAGTTAAAGAAATTATAGCAAAGAAAGGTTTCCAAATTACTCGTTAAGATGTTGTCTGATGGGCTGCTCCCTTTCTAGTCATGGTGGTGGATTTCTCTTTCTGCTCTCAGCCCTCTGAATTACCCATTCACGATTCCACCGGCGTTCTCACTAAGCGTCTCAAGAGAGGGCTGCACGTAGGTGTACCCCTCTTCCCAAGGAAGCTAACAGCCAGCAAAATCATGGATTTCTGTGCACAACCAGCAAAGCTCTGCAGTTCATAATTTAGACATCCTGTATTTGGGTAAACCGAAGCAAGTAAGAACACTACTGAAATGCTTAAACAGCACAGTACTTCGGTCTGACTCTTAACATCTGCGTATTTACAGCTGTAAAACTGTATGAAGAGAGGTTAGTGGGCACAACTGAAGTAATTACACCAGCCAGTTTCTCTACGGAGAAAAATCCTTACACTCGGCTAAATTAGGCTAAGGCATAATTGCCTGAAATTAGGATAAAAGTCGCAAAGCCCTCTGTCAAGAATGAACGTTTCAGCTAGTTTGCCTGCTACGGTTTTGTTCTGAAAGTTTAAACAACATTAAGCATGCTCCATTTTGAAATTCTCTCGCAAGATGGCTTGTGCTTGGAAGTACCGCGTCCCCCCGGAGTAGTCACTGCTTGCGGGACTGCTGTAACCCCACATCAGGACACGACCACCCTCTCCCCTCACTTTGTCCCCGCAGGTTATTTCTGTACAAGCGTGCTGTTGCTCAGGAAGCCCAGAGGATAAAGGTCCTTTGAGCTCAATTAATTGCACTACGGAGGTCTTTTGTGTCTCTGTACAAGGCCAATCCTGGAGGAAAAAAAGATTTTCGTTGCTTTGCCCATGTATCAGTGATGGCCTAAAAAGCTGCAGAGGTCTCATTGTGCCCACTAGGATCGATCTCGCTCTTTTGCTTTGCAAACAGTCAGTGTTTGTGAGGAATTGCCACCTTATTTTTCAAACGAGGTTCCTGTGCTTTAGACCTTCTTCTTTTTTTTTTTTTTTTTTGTTTTAATAGCAGCAAGACAACAATCAACTGCCCTCAGCCATTTTGCAGCTGGTTGTGTTACTGACATTTTTTCCGCCCCCATTTTTAAAAAGGAGCATGCAATTGGCAGCTGGCGGTGGCCGAGAAGAGGATTTGCCCGGCAGGGCAGCTAGAGAAGGGAGCTCAGAAGGGATCCATCCTTGCTGCCTACGGCGCTGAAACCGCTTCAGACCCAGCTACCGCACAGTTGCCTGTGTTGCCATTTCTGAATCCCACATAGCCATCGCCGTCCAAAACAGCACCATGATCGGCTACTGCGACCAACTACGCAGTACAAAAAAACACTGAATAAAATGCACTTCGACCGGCAAGGTGATGCTGTGCCCTGCTGCATGATGACTACGCGCACGGTCATGGTGCTTGTGCCACCTTCCAGCTCATTGCGTTGGAGTTCAGGCTCCTCTGACAGTGGTTTCGCCTCAGTTACCACCTCCCTTCCACGAGCACGTGCAAGACATCTCGATTCCTCCATTGACTTTGTGTTGTTTCACGAGTGCATTCCAAAGTGGTTTAAATGGGTTCTCCAAAATTTTGGAGCAGACTATTTATATATCTCACCAGATAAAGTAGGTCATGTGGAAATCCATTTGCCTCTGGTTTGGCTGCCAAGCTGCCTTGACAAAGGAAACAGGAGCTGATAGAAGAGGAGATTAAATTCATATGGGTTTGTTTTTAAACATAGAAATGACTCTAATTTCTCATGCAAATAGCTTAGAAATTCTGAACTGGCATAGTAAGACGCTGCTTGCCACAGCTCCCGACTTTGTGCTCTCCTTATGGTATGAAAACCTACGCATTCCTCTGTAGTTTCACATTGCAATCAGTCAGCTGCGGCTCCTGATAGTGATCCCTAAACTCTTCTACGCCTTCTGCTTACATTTGAAAACAAAATTTGTTCTTCATTATGACACAAGAGACTTAACACTCCAATAAAAAACCTAATCAAATAATAAAAAATTAATTGAATAAAAAATTTTGCATGTCAAACATCTTTAGGTATTTATGCAACAATGAATCAATGCAAAAAGACAGATTCTTTTAAGCTTGAAAAAAACTGCATTTAGACTTTTTTTTTTACATCTGAGATATTTCCCTTTTGATTTCAGAAATATTCCCAGGTAAATTTAATCTACAGAGCTATTTTGGTCAGTTCATGGATGACATTATCTACTGTTTCTTTCAGATTGTAGTTATTTAGATTATTTGGCGAAGAGATTGAGGAAAGTAATACAAACCAGACATAATTAAATGAGGTGACTGTGTGTCCACACACTTTAGAGTTGTTTACTGGTTGTGAAGCTACCTCTTGTCTCTTTTCTGTTATTCCTTTTAATATTGGTGTGGGCAAATAAAGGCAAGGGTGTGCTGCAGAACTCGTACAAAAAAGGACTAGTTTTCAGTTCTGCATTGGTGGAACACATTGAGATTTCCTTTGTGATTTTTGGGGAAAACTCTCCTTCCCACTTCTGGAATGGAAATTCACTGGTAAATGTTTGTCCTCTGTTTTTTTGCCCGGGGATCAGTTGACTACCTGACTTCGTGCAAGGGAATTTCCCTTTTCTTTCGAGACTGGGCAAAGAAGAAGGAGCCGGCTGGCTGCTTGGCCAGCCATGCAGAAACTTCCTCAGGTCTACGCTGTTCAAAAATTAATCAGTGAGATTTTCCCTCCCTAAGGACAATACCTTTGCTCCTATCGTCGTGTACTGAAAATGTGTGGACTTTTTCTATCATAGGAAGCACTTTACAAGTTCAGCACAATGGAAACTTAATAGTTCAGCCACGTTTGGTTTGGTCTTGGAATAGAAATAAGAATTACTGTGGAGATGACCATGTTTTCAGGGAAAAAAATAATGCATGGTCATATAAGAGACCAATACTTTAATTCTATGCATAGTCAAGAAAGCATCACCCAAGTTGTTTGGTTGACCGTGGTTTGTCCTCCAAAGCACAAGGTGGAAGATGTATTGAACACCTCCAAAAAGATAAATTTCTTGCAGTATAGAACACCAGGGGAGCAGGTAAAGGCTAAGAAATATGAGGACATTGCAGGCTGGCGGTTTCTGTTACAGCATAAAAAAGCAAGCCCGTATCAGAGAATATTTTGGTTGGAGAGCCTTTTCAGCAATTTCAATAATTCAGCTTACAATGCAAGTATAATAATAAGTTATGTCAACTAGGTAGCCTGCTTTTTCTTACCTTTCTTTGTTCAAATCTCCATGCTTAAGCAGTTCCTTACAACTGGTATTTTGAAAACACAGTAGGGAAATCAAAAGATTACCTAGAAGTACCTGAAGAAAGAAGGAAAAATGTCTGAATGCCAGGCAGGGTTAAGATGTGTTTAGCTGAAGCTCCTGTTTCCCCCTAACAGATTAATCCAAGAACTGTGCTCCCAAACTTAAATTATTAAAATAATTTAAACCAGAAATGAAAGTCACCAGATGTCTTGGAATATTTTTGATAACAGTCAAAACCAGGGAAATTAAGCAGTAAAAAAAACCAACAACCAAATGATGCTTTTGAGGAGAGGTCCATCTAATGAACACACAAATGGCTCTGAACATTGCAAAGAAAGGACCTACCACCACAAGACAAAGACGGCAGCAAGAAGGTGCCTTTCTAACATGTTCTCAGACTACAGGGTGACACACTAGAGCCCAAACTCACATTGTTTGGGAGCTGGTACTTTGCAGAGAAATTAGCACCACCACAAATTATCTTCTCCGCAGACGTCAGGGTGCCCCCATCAAAAATGCTTAGCCCTCATTTTTAGCAGTTGCTCTTCAGACAGGCACATTTACTTCTCTTTTATCTTGCTGGAAGAATAGGAAATGCAAGCCTTTCACAACACTAATATGTTCTGCTGGAGTAAGGGCAGTTTCAGGGATAGTCCTGACACTCGCCTGCAGCCTCGGCCGAAGGGGACTCCGACGGCATTAAGCCAACTTGCAGTGCAAGTCACCTAGGCTGGGATTCATCGCACTGTAGTCACCTACAATGTGGTAGTTTGCATATTCCTTTGTAGTCAGTGGCAAGATATAGGCAACTGGGACATATTTAATCTCTTCCAAAGGCAGATGTTTAAATTGATTAGGTGAATTGTGTTCTTGATGTGCATGTTTATCTCCATGGACTATAAATAAGAGTCTAGACAACTAGCTCGGAGGTAGGCAGCCACGCTTGTGACGTAAGAGGTTAGCTAAGATGAAACCTTAGCACGTGAGTGAGAAAAACAACCATATTCTCAGGGGTGAATGCCAGTCCTGAATGGGAGTTTTCTTCATTTGTTTATTTCAGTTGAGTGTTTTTGAGAACTTTGAAAATCCTCAGCCTGTATCGGTAGCAGGGGTAAGAGGTCGAATGAATTTACAAATTGGACTAAAAGGACTGAAAGCCAGAGTCAAACAATTTGTACTGAAGCCAGGAGAGTCTTGTCCAGGCAGAGCACACAGGAGAGACATAGTCTTTCTGTAGTTATTTATAAAACCTTTCGTGCTTTGGCTTGGGACTTCAAGAGCTTGAAGCTAAGGGGATTTAAATGTGTTTCTACCATTATTGTTATTTTATCAATCTCTACAACAATGTCTAAGAACACTATAGTATTTAAAACCCCCAAAATACGAAGCAGGAAGGTGTATTTCTTTTCTGCCTTTCCAAACAGCGAAATACGGGGGTTTTTTTCTTTGCAAGACTTTGCTTGTTTTATTTTGTTTTATTTTAAGAGTTTTCACACTGGACTCTGACTCCATCAGAAGAATCTTTTTCATAGATCTGAACTCTTTCAGGCTCAATCAGGGGTGACCTTATCACCCTCTACAACTACCTGAAGGGAGGTTTTAGAGAGATGGGGGCTGACCTCTTCTCCCACGTGGCAAGTGATAGGACAAGAGGAAACGGGTTCAAGTTATGTCAGGGCAGGTTTAGATTGGATATTAGGAAGCATTTTTTCACTCAAAGGGTTATTAAACATTGGAATGGGCTGCCCAGAGAGGTGGTGGATTCACCATCCCTGGAGGTGTTTAAGAAAAGGGTAGATGAGGTGCTTAGGGACATGGTTTAGAAGTGGGTGTTTTTAAATCAGGGTAGGTTAACGGTTGGACTTGATGATCTTAATCGTCCCTTCCAACCTCACTTATTCTATGATTCTATGATTCTATGATTCTATGATTCTATGATTATTTCTGGAAGGAATTATTATCTCATCAGGAGTGCACCGTAGTGGAGTAAAGCAGACTGTCTCAACTGAGTGAGTGGAACATAAGATATTGCCTGAGCTTCAATTACATCTTTCAAACGTTTCTGTACTCCTCAAACCAGAAAGAAAAAAACAGATCGGAGCTGGCAGGTTAGAGAACGTGTAGTGCCGCTGTCAGGGGAAGAGAAAGACCTGATCCCGAGGTCACACAGTGTCCAAGACAATGTGAAAACGCGTAAGAGAAAGAGGAGGACAGTGGGGTCACAGCTGCTTTTTTGGGATGTCTTGGGCCAAGTCCAGAAGAAAAGAGGAGGAAGGGACAACTACACGTAGTTCTAAAAGTAGCATCGATGATCAGGTTCACAGTTTAGGGGGATTGTTCCTTTTCTCTTGCATCATTTTCAGTAGTTCTGGAGGACAATCGAGTTGTCAGTAATTCCCAATGAGATGAATCTGAGGGACAGCGGAGAGAAAAGTTCGAGACAGGTATGGACTCATTCTTGCCAACACTGCAAAATTCAGACGAAATCTGAAGAGCTCGGTAAAAGTCACTAAGGTAAAAACTCTTTCCTTTTTCTTCTTGCCACAAAATGATGCCTCTTTGACATTTTTCAGTGGAGCAAGGCTGTTAAGAGTCTTTGTCCCTTCTGCAGCTGCTCAGTCGTGTGACAGAAATGCCACACTCCCCTTGCTTCTTCCAGGCACAAACAATTTTTTTAATTAAAAAAAATAAATCAAAAGATAGGGAAAAATATTTCTAAATTACAGGTGAATAGATATAATGCTCCACTTGTATTTAAGAGCAAAAATTTAAGTTTCCTAAACATTGCCATATCTTCTCTCCTATCTCTGTCCTGCCATCTGCCACTGTCTCCTTGAGGGAACAATATTCCAGTTCACTGGTTAGGCCATCACCTTTTCCCAAGGTCGTCCAAAGTGGTGAGAAATAAAAATGTTGCTTACGTGATCAGCCACACAACTCCAATATTGATATGTGAATAGTCACCATGAACAACTCCTTAGCAAGCCACAGTTTGCAAAAAACATGAATTAAACCATTCACAGGAAACTTATGACCAGGTGAAAGAGCTACATTTGACCCCAAAATAAATACTTTCCACTTGTTGATTCGTCTACCTCTACTGGAGACTATTACATCATATTTTAAAGGATTTAACGTCACCGTTTTTTCTAGAGTATTAATCTTGTGCTCATCTGTAAGCTGTCCATATTTACTGTGGGCTTTCACAGACAGATAGCTCTCTGTGGTTTTTGAGATGTAAGCCGATAGTAAAGGATTTGGTATTTCCAGAATGAAATACTTATTTTTATAGATTTGTTTTTATGGCATAGCTCTTATGGCACAATCTTGAATCGGTTGCTTCATTTGCTGCGTACTGAAATCTGTTCCAGAACAGTAAGTGTTGCAGGCAGGCAGTCACAGGCATTCCTGCCATTCGGTATCTATTACACAAATACTGTAGGAAAAAGGCACTCTGCTGAGCTTCATCCTGGGGCCATTGGTGTAGGCCTCAGGTATCATTCAGGTTTTTTGTCACATGCACTGAATACTTCACAAAGTGTTCCTCTGGTGACTTTTTCCTCAGGAAAAATTAAAACTTTTGGAGTTTGGATGTTAAAAAAGCAATTGAAACCTAGGCAGTGATTTAATTTTTCTAGGTAGAGATTTAAAGGGTAGCATCTACTAGAATGCTCTTTAAAAATGTTATTTTTTTTAATGCTTCATCTTCCCAGTGTTTTGAGATTGCTTGGAAGCTTCCTCTGGGTATTCCTGTTCCTCTGAAAGCTGGGTGTAGTGGCAGTGTTTCCTTTATATGTGATAGAAATCAGTGATCCAAACAAAATCCTCATGGAAAACAGAGAGAAGGATGCAAACAGAAAAACATGGGGTAACCTGTGGTTAAATCACCTCCTCGGCGCGTGGGAAGACAGAGGGAACTGGGGGAGCTGCTGTGACCTGATCAAAATGGTCCAAACCAGCAGCTCGAGACTGGCCTGTAGACAGCCGGTGTTTACAACCAGACTCACAGCGAGTCCACCCTTCCCATGCCAGGTTCTACACCACTAGCAGAGGCAGTCGGCAAATAAAAGCAGATCACATGGCCAAACATTACTGAATTGCTTCTTTGGTTTAATCACAATGTTTCCTCCAATGTGGTGCTGCTTGACGCTTTAGGAAGCAGGAGAGAAGGAAGAAATAGCTCTTTTTGACACATTAGCTCCCCAAAAAGGAGAACCTTACCCATAAAGGAGAACAGCTCACCCCCAGCCCCATATGCAGTATGTTGTACTGAACATAAAGATTTAAGACCAGTGTTGCACTCTGAGTAACTTCACAACGAAATCTACAGACAGTGTATCTGTTTGTCTGGCAAAGCACTGATTTATTTTTTTTTCTTCAGAGAGTGCGGTTGCTGAAGAAAACTCACTGTTATGCTTGTTGCTTCTTAATATTTGTAATGTCTTAATTTCCTAATTTCCTTCTTAATATTTCTAATGTGTGAATCTTCTCTACAGAGGCAGCACAAGGCTTTTCAGTAATGTAGGCAAACTCAAATTTTGCCTTCCCACAGATAAGGGCAAAAATGGCTTAGACTGTCTTCATCCTCGGGAGCAGCAACCTCCAGTTTAGCAGGAAAGCTGGACTGTGTGCCCAGAACGAGGACGGGGAGCTGGGAGGGTGCAGTGGGAAGTTTCAGGAGGTTGAGAAACATTGTTGTGAACTCTGTGAACTCTCTTCCCTGGCTCAGAGCTTTTCCCATCTCATTGGAGGGACTGAAACCCAAGGTAGAGGCCGAAGGAAACAAAACCCCCCTTTACCGGTCAGGCCATCACCTTGTCCACAAAGACTAGGTCATCCAGCACCATAAGAAGAAAAACTGTTGCTTACTTGATCAGCCACACGATTGCAGCATTGAGTGTTGGAGAGGGTGTGTGACAGGGTGCTCATGGTCCTGTCAAGAGGCCGTGCCTTTGCCAGGGGTGTGAAATGAATGCGGCACCTCAGCTCACTCCCCTCTGGAGAGGAAGAGAGAGGGTTTTTTTATCTTCTTCACACAACTTCACTCTCTTGCTGTGGGAGAGGAGTGTTGTGAGGTTTGGGAGGACAGCGGGAGGGTGGGGGGCCAAGCACGTAGGGTGAGCCAAGAACTATAAAAAGAGGCAGTGGGGTCGGAGCCAGGCATATAGAGATGGAGGGTGGTGAGCCATCTCTGAGGAGGGACTCTTTATCAGGGAGTGTAGTGATAGGACCAGGGGTAATGGTTTTAAGCTGGAAGAAGGTAGATCTAGATTAGATACCAGGAAGAAATTCTTTACTGAGAGGGTGGTGAGGCACTGGCACAGGTTGCCCAGGGAAGCTGTGGATGCCCCATCCCTGGAGGTGTTCAAGGCCAGATTGGATGGGGCTTTGAGCAACTTGGTCTAGTGTGAGGTGTCCCTGCCCATGGCAGGGGGGTTGGAACTAGGTGATCTTTAAGGTCCCTTCCAACCCAAACCATTCTATAACTCTATGATTCTATGATCTATCATGATCCTGTTGTCCCAAGCAACTGCCTGCATGCAGTCAGCTCACTCTCTGAAAGCTGTTCTGCCCCTCATGTTTCAACCTGTTGTGACTCTTTCCATAAGAATAACATGTCTGATATTACATGTATGTAATACCACAGCCATCTGGTATGTAATTTCTCAGTCACGTAGCAGGAAGACCTGAGTTTGCAACACTAAATTCTGTGCTGGTCCTTGGCCTCCCACAGGCAGCAAATTAGAAATAATCAAGTGTTGTGATCAAAAAGTGGGAAGCCCGAGACTTCTTTCTGCAAACAGTTTGGGTAGTGAGAGAGGACAAGGAACACAAAATAACCCTGCAAGCTTGCAAACTTTTGGACAGCTACAGACTTCAAGAGGATATGAGAATTCTCCTTTTTTTTTTTTTTCTTATTTTTTGGCAGTGAGCCCACGACTTTTGCACCACAGTACCAACACTCTTCCAGGAAACGAGCAGCTTTGCTGTGCCTTTCCCAACACTCACAGCGTCCCTTCCCGGTGCGCTGCAGGACGGTGGTGCTTTGTCAGGTGCAATGGAACCTTTTTTCTCTTCCTGGCACAGCTCTTGGTGAGTTTATGGTAGTAAAAAATGAGGTGCTTAATCCCATTTGAGAAGTGCCCAGAACACCTAATTGAGCAAAGCCAGATAAGGTAATAGTGATAATAAGCTAAAGTCTAATTTGTTACAGGTATGTGCAGGTTTGATAAAGACCTATCTAGGACCTAACCAAAGGTTAAAAGTGAATTGAAATCACTTCACATGATAGGGTGAGGAGAAGTATCATAACCTCAGCTGTACTTTATGACCTTGATCACTTTTCTGTCTGTCAGTGATTATACATCTCCATCTCTGTGGAGGAATCAGGCTCTTTACTGCAAAATGGCAAAATTTGCATCACCACATTTTGCTCAATAAAGGTTTCACTTGCAAGAGGAGGTTGCTTTGTTCTGGGTATACAGTTAATCTCTCCTGTTGTAACACAGTATCTTGGTTCAATATAGTAAGTTCTTCCCCTTGAAAATGATCTAGCTTCTACACTAAAATTTTCTGGCTGAAAATTGAAAAGCATACAAACTGTATATAGATCATATTTTCTTACTAATGTATAATTACAGGCTCCCATAAAACATGTTTATGAAATGTGAACTGTTCCTGACTAGTAATGTCGAAGTTGTTGCAATGGCTTATTTCCATTAGTTGCAACATCCTGTAATCTTAATAAGAACACAGCAACTTAAATATCTAAAAACCAGAGCATGAAAGCATGAAAGAAACCGATTTAAGAATCTATTGATATTAATGGGCAACAGTGATTTTGCTTTAATTTTATTCTGTAGCAATCTAGATACATCATTCACAAAACCACATTGCAGGCGAGTAAGGAAGATGTATTTACTGTAGGACGAGTGGATGATGTTATCAGTCAAGCAAAGACAAGGTAAAAACCAAAAATGAAAAGTAAGGATGGGGGAGAGTAAATAGAGCTGTAAGCTGAAGGAGAGTGCAGTGCCTATATTGCCCTTGGGTTGGTTTTTTTTTGTGTCTTAGATTGTAAATTTTTGGAGGCAGGGGGTGTTTTTCTGCCCTGTGTTGAGATTTAACTCCAGGACTTCTCAGGCATTAAAGCCAGTTTCTTTCCTCCCAGGGGGACAGGAGGGGTGTAAGCATAAAGATCTGTGGGGCCAAGTCCTGGGGGCTCGTACTCGCTACGCCTCCTGGCAGACGCAGGACTGGGGGACCGTGTCAGAGGCTCTTCTGCTTCACCTCCTCTCTGACTCACAGCAGGAATTTAGTATGACAGCGGTGCTCATTGTGGTATTACAGAGATGTGGTAGAGAGAAAATACGCTGTAAAACCATGTCTGTTTTGCATCCAGATCAGCCTCTTGCCATAAGCCACTGCCAAGTTTTCCCATGCCTGCTCTCACACTGCCCGTGTTCGTCCAGCTCAGTAGAGAGTTAGTCCTTGTTGCTACAAGCACACAAGCAAACAATAATCAATAACAATGTGGCCTCTGATTTTGAAACGCTTAGAATAGCAATGTTTGGGGAAAAAACTCAGCCACGGTGTAAAAATAAGACCTAGTGCTGCAGGTTGGCTCTGTTGACTTTAAGAGTGTTATTGAGTCTTGTATTTCACCCTTCCAAACCTAAAGAAATGTTTACTCTCGCACACTGGTACACACTGCTCTGTCACGCTTCCCCAGGTGGGCAGACTTCGACGGGCATAAGGAGAGCTATTCTGGGGGAGCGTGCTGTGCCCTGCAGGGCTGGGGCACTGAAAAGGTGCACAACAAACAGCATGTGCACAGGCCCAGTTCTACCAGTGGCAGACGCCAACTTGCGCCAGCTTCGTATTTGCATAAGCAACTGAAAGAGATGCGCTTGCAAATATACATATTTATTCCACTTAACACACTGTGCAAAGCCCAAATGCAAGGGGACATTATGATTATGAAGCTAGAACACCAAAAAGTTCATGTGCAACCATAAATATGCTCTTACTTGGCCGTACAACTGTACTGCTGTTTCCGCAAAGCCCCTGCCAAAATCTCAGCACAGAAAAAAGAAATGTCCTGCAAATAGCTGAAGCTAGTGGGAATTGAAGTAATTTTGCACTGTACTAAACTCGGGGAGGAAAGTGCGTGATGTGGTCTTCAAAGCTGCACAAAAACAAAGTGTAAATTTAAATAAGAGACCATACCATGGTGCAAAGTTAGTATTGGGTCTAAACAAGCTGTAACTCAGCATTTAAAAATGCAATTTCCTAAGTTTCTCTGAGGGAAAATAGCAAAACGAGAAACATGCTGCGTTTGCTGTTTCCTAGTCAAAGTGCCTAGACAGCACCGGAGATGGGGAAGTGAAACTGCTTGGGGTAGGTGGATCATACATTAAAAATATTATAGAACATGGCTGAAATGTCTGGGATCGCAGTCGTTCACTTAGACTCCTAGTTGCTGCGTGCTCTACCTGAGGCTATTTTGAGGATTTAGACTGACTCTGTGTGGTGGCACAGGCCTCATCCTAGTGCTTTTTATGGGGATGCATTTCATCCCAGTTGCATAACTGTCAACAGCTGCAGTCCATAATAAATGCCATATATGACAGTTGTTAAATGGACCTTTCTCACTTGCCGTGTAACTGGCATGGAAAAGGCGGAAAGCACAGTAGCTGGGAAGCAGCAAGTAACCACGTAATGCTTCAGTCGCTGTAGATATCTTTTCTATGTAAGTTGAAAATGTTTTTCACTTCGAGGCAGCATATATATGCTGACAGGCATTCAGTTTAAACACGAGATGCCATTGGTAAGGGGCTGCAGACACAAACACAGGCTCGCACCACGTTGTGATCTAGCTTTTTGGAATTTGTGACCTTCAGCTCCAGAAACATGGGCTCGGTAAGATAAGAAGAGCAGCTCTCCTAGCTTGCCCATAGATAGGGAACTGATAAACACTAAGTAGTTTGGCATTCCTTTCTGCAGAGTGCAGGGCTATGCATACATATGATATAATTACAGTGCAACATCTTACGCCGGTAGTTTTCATATACCATCATCAACTAAGGCAGATCTCCCACATCAGGAAAGCCCGTACGTCTTGGGCATCAGCAACATAACTTTGGCAAAACAACACAGTTTAGAAGGTCAGCAGCTTTCTAAGAGGTCCAGTAAAGCGAACATCACTTTGAGCTATAAGTCATCGTAATTGTATGGAACACCACCAAGGTGTGGGTATCGCCATCACTATATTCCTGTAATCTTCCAGAGCATCACTGAAGGAGCTTTGCCCTGCATAATCTCCTGGGCTTAAAAGCATTTTCAGTATCCACAGATATAATGAGCTTAGAAGACTGAAATAATCAATACTCTTTATTTATGTTTTTCTCATACACTGAAACAATTAATAAAGGTTTGCAAAGCCTTTGTAGGCATACTGTTACAGACATCCAGACCTGCTACTGCTGATGCAGCAGTGCAATTTGTGGGAGGGGAGCTATATACCCCTGTTAACGACCTTTCCTCCGCGGTGGGGAATATACCATAGGGTAATCAAAATTGTAAGTGTGCACGATACCAAATGATGCCGAAACGGTTACGTGCTAATACTATTGCAGCATGCCAATACTAACAGTAGTAGCTTTACGCATTTTTCTGTGTTGCTTTTTATCATTTCTAGATCCTTCTGTACAGAAGTAAGGCAGTGGTAACCACACAGCCTCTCTGCTCACACAGGGGAATAGAGGTCATGCTGCCTTCACGTCCAAATTTCAGGACTCCTTCCTCTGTCCCGCTGAATGCCCTGTACCCTGGGGTCTACTGTGGCATGTAGGTCCTAGGAGGCAAGTTGATAAAGAAGAGGCTGGCCTGCGACACACAGCTGTCTTCTGGAGAGGCTTCCGGGGAGCTGGAGGTGCTCCAGGGCAGCCTTGTGCCACAGCTTTCACAGAATCGCAGAATCACAGAATGGTCAGGGTTGGAAGGGACCTCTGGAGATCATCTAGTCCAACGCCCCTGCCACAGCAGGGTCACCTACAGCAGGTACACTGCTCCGTGAGGTGAGTTTTCCCAGGACGGATCCATCAAACCCCGTGAGAGCAAGAAGCAAAGGCAGACAGTCCCTCACATGGCCTTTGAATCCCACTGATCCCATGTCATCCTGGTTGTACCATGAGCCTTAACAATACCATAATAGCTTTTGATTTAGTATCATGATGGACTCAGATATCTATCATCCCTAATCTTCCCAAACAGTAAGCCAAGCCTGAAGTGCTGCTCAAGATTATCTCATTAGCTGTAATCTTTCTCTAAAGCTAGCAGTAAGCTGTATCACATGTCATGTTATGTTATAGAGTGCTTATGGACTGAGGCTCATACCGACTTTAAGTTGCATCAACTCTTCTTTTTCTTTCCAAGAAAGAATACCTTTGCTTTGGATGAATGAATTATATATTGGCAGAGAAGATGATAACACACTGTAGCTCTCTCCATGTAAAAACTTAACACTGTTAATCAGACACTGTTTCACCAGCAGAAGGCTTAAAAATTAATTTATTGCCACTCATGGCACAGACTTTGGTGTGCACGCTGGCAATGCATTTACACACAGTGGAAACTCCTGTTGGCAGAGGGTTTCACAACTGAACGCTGAAATCTGGGGAAAACGCCAGAGGAGAGACATCTTTTTGAGGAATCAGACAGCTCGAGGAAGCTGCAAATATGTCCTCTGAGCTCTGGAGGTGAACAAAACATGCCAGAAAGGCGGGAACATCCAGTGACCAAGATTTCCAGGGCAAAAGGAGGATTCAGTTGCATCTTCCTGTAGCTCCAGCTACTCCCTCCCCTTGCAGTGGGGACGGAGCAGGGTGAGGAGCAGCCACCTGACCCAGCTGCCACTAAAGGAGCTGCCTCTGCCTGCAGGCAAAATTTTACCTTGTGTTACACTGATGCAGTGGCAGTGAAGTCAATTTGGACACGCTGTCTAGACTCACTATTTAGACCACTGTGATTCATTGTCATTTGACCCGCAGGTAGCTCAGCCATGCCGTAGTTAGGGATGTGACAAGGCTTCCAGGCACAGGAATAATGCAAACAGCAGTAACACCTGCTGGACTAAAGTAGCCTTTGTTTCTTCCTGTGAAAATTACATATATTTCATCTTTAACCCCACCACATTTAGCAATACACTGTACATCAAGATACAAGCTACACTGGCCAGACATGTCCTCTCCTGATATCTGTACCAGTCTTAACAGTGGGACAGTTGAGGCCTCAAGAGCAAACGGGATAACAGCAATAAGTAAGAACAACATTATATAACTGTATTCGGCTTGCTAACAACGTGCAGGCTGTCTGTGTATGCAGTGGTTTCCATCATCTAACTCCTATTGCACAGCTTGACCACATCCCAAATCTGTGTGAGGACAAACTGTGTTGTGCACTCGGGGCTGCACGGGAGCCACATCATGCTCCGACCGGTGCCCCGGCTGGGAGACCGGAGCGATGGGACGTACCTGTTTGTGCACCTGCCTTGAACACAGATAAAGCACTAAGTGCTGCATCCACGGAATGGACGCATTTCTCTCTGCTGAGATGGATTGGTTCTTTTTTCCTCGCTCAAGTCATCGGTTCTTTTATGTGAAAGAAATCAGGTTTGAGCTTTTTGGAACTGACTTAAAATAGCAAAAATCCAACCTAATGCGAATTTTCCAATGGTAATCACTTCATGTCATTAATGAATAAGCACTTCTATACCATGTTGGAGAACTGCCACCATTAGGAAGTCTGCTTTCTTCAGAAGGAAGACTATTCACTAGGAAAGGAAAGGTCAAAGGCAATTATTTTGTCTAAACGATCATGACTATTTCTTTTGACAAGCACTATAACAATTTCTGGCACGGTCTTTGAACTGAATGAAAATCTAACTTGAATAGCCTTATCATTGAATGTTTGGAGTGTAATTTTCTATCCTGAGTTTTATTTTAGACCAGTATTGGAAATGAAAAAATAATGCTGTGTTGTTTCTTCCCTAAATGTACTAGCCAGTGTCTCAGGGCTTCCCAGTTCCTTTCTTCTCTTATTACCATCTGGAGGAAGCTTTGGAAGAGCTTTTTTACTGGGAGGGGGAGAGTCTTTTTCAGGCCCTTCTAACAAAGAAATTCCCGCTTAGTACAACGGTGCAAAGTAATTAGCAAGTGCTCCTGATGGAAGACCATTTGAGACTATCTCAGACCATCTGTGTTAGAGACCTTACTAGCAGCAACGCACTTAGGAATTTCGTTAACTGATATGTATTTAAAACACATAACTGAAGAAGTAGCAATCTCTTCTAAAGCCCTACCTGACATTTCTCTGCTACTCATATTACCCGCTTCTCACTTCAAAAATTGGATAGTGGTAAGCTTTGTATGAGATTTTTAGGCATATTCTCCCCATGTAAATTTACTGAAATACAATGGACCGTCTCCCCATTTAATCTGGGGAACAGGAGCAGCTTACTCTACCTCCTACCCCCAAGCTAACTTGAAGCCTGTCTGCATTTATGCTGAGCAGCCCCAGGCTTGCCCTGTGCATCGCTGCGCTCCTGCACGTCCCAGTGAGCAAAAAAGGGTGTGGGAGAGCCCAGAGAAACAGAACGTGATGAGCCCTTCACTCTTCTGTGTGGGAGAGCAAGTGACGGCCGCGACGAGCAGTATTGTTGCAAAGAAAAATCTCAGCAGAAAATGCTTTAATAGTAATAATAATAGTTTTTTTACAGTCAAACAACCTGAGATTCAGCAGAGTGATCATAAAACTGTGTCAGGGGCAGTTTTCTTTTCTCACAGTTTTTCCATGTCTCTCGTCAGCTGTTTCTACATGAATGCGTTGTTATAAGAAGTCATGGGGGAAAGGTAATGTTCAGTGACTTGTACATTATACTAAACCCGAAGCAGCAGCTTGCAACAATGGGTCGCGTGAAACATCTCCTTCGGGATACGATAAACTTTTTGGCTCCTGTTTCTTGATATAGAAGTGGGAAGAGGCAGTACAGATTCTGCTGTAGGAAGAGTTGCAAAGCAACTAACTACTTTGCCATTTGCTTCCCACCCCCCTCCTTCTGCTCAGCATCCCCATTCCCTGCGAAGCTGTACCTAACAACAATAGTAATAATAATAACAACAATAAATAGAAACTCCTTCACACACAATCCCGTGAAAATATATAAAGCAAGCCAAAGCTTCATAGGACAGAACAAACCCAAGGACGGAATAAAAAGCAGATGGGAATGCAGTTAATGGAGAGGAATATGTTTTTGATATGGGAAGGCAGCCTTGCTAAATTTTTGATCAAACATATATGCACTTTCAATAGAAACTGAAGTTAGGGTGTGAACCCTGAGGCAATGTGTTTGTATGAAAACCTATTTTGCTTAGGTAGTTCCCAAATGCTAACTATGCTGAGCACTGATAATCCTTTGCAGTTGCTTCTGCACCTCTGATGTTATTGCCTGTAAGAAATGCTTGTAATAACGTACTTAATAGTTTTAATTTCCATTAAGGATACAATAAATCATGTCATAGGTTTCTGAATTCACACGCATAGGGAAGGAATGACTTTTCTGGGACAGGATTATTTTCTATTTCTTTCCTTGCGCATGCAAGTTTGGCCGGTTCCAGTAATGAGCATAGAGCTGAAAAACAGCATTTGTTGCCTAATCTCATACTTCTGTGTTCTTACATAGCCCGTGCTTCCAGAGACATGTCAACATGGGGACATCTGAGAGCCTCAGCTTCCACCCTTCTCTAAGCAGGTCTGAGATTTCCTGGGTGCAGACAGTAGTTTGGAAAGACAAATCCTAAGTCCCGTATGGATCTACAATTTATCATTCAATCACTCTCATGATTTTGGAATATTTCAAGTTAGCAAAATTATTTTCCCACCCGTTTCTTTGCCTCCTTTTTCATAATGGGGAGGAAAGGAGGAAAGGGAGGAAGGCACAGACTGAAATTTTATTTTACTTCTGTGTGAGCCGTGCAAGGGGAAAGGCTGGTAAATTAGACTCCCTCCTCCTCATTGCCCTCACACACATAAGGGCCAGGCTCAGTTTGGCTCCTAAGACAGAACAAATCATGGTAACAATTTACTGAAAAACATGATGAAATAAGATCCTTAAAGCTGACAGTCCCTGGTGTTCGGATTTAATTAAAATATATTTTAATTCATCCATTAGCGTGAACTAGACTGCTCTCTCTTCCTCAAAAATACAAAAATAATAGGAGAGAGCTTCCCATGAGCCAGAGCAAAAGATACTTTATGCCTTTGGACCTCAGTTCCAGGCACCAGCACATTCCAGATTCTACTGTTTTTTGGCGCACGTTACATGGATTCTTTATTGCTTGAGTTAATCTACTGCCTGGATTAAATTCTTGTTTTTAAATCTGAGAGCAAAATGGACAAAGAGAAATCCAAGAAGAAATTAAGCAAAACATGACACGGAGGTGAAATCTTGTTTTCCACGTGTAGGGCCAAATGTGAAGTCAGTGAAGTAACTTTGAATGTACAGTGGTGGAGCTGAAGGCAGGATTTGGCCCTTGAAGCCATGGATTACTAGGTTTGGAAGAGAACACTGGTCGTTCCATTGCAGCTTGGCTCTGACAAAATATGACTTCTGGACATAGTCCCAACAAGACGGGAATTATTTCAAACAATAATAATTTTGTTTGCATAGCATAGGATTTCGCTCAGTTATAAATACATCTTTTAAATTAAATTTCCCTTGAAAAACAATGATTTAAGGAACAAAGCGGTTAGTTAAACTCAGGGTATTCTCAGTGAAATCTAGAACTTGGGGTGGGGGCTATTGGAAGCCCAAACCACTGCTTAGTTTTTGCCATGACCACAAGAATAGGATGTTCAATCTCAAGCAGAGAGCAAGTTGGCCTCGTGGTTTCCTTTGCCTTTCCTGTAACAAGACAAAAAATTCACAGGCAGCAATGGCACAGCGTTGGGTTTTTTTTCCTCTCTCTCTCTCTCCCCCTGCTCAGTGAGGACAGGCAAACCATGGCTTTCAAAACACTTCATCTGTGGACCACACACAGCCTGAGGTTAACGCTATTATTGCTCCTTTGTCAGGCCTTTTTTATCTGCTCTGCCAAACAAATTGCTTATTTCTTTATTAAATAGGATTCTTTTCCAGTAGCTGTCTCCCTTAACCTCAAAATAAACCCCTTCCCTAGAAGCAAAAGATCAGCTGTGGACTGTTGTTCCCTTGGTGAAATGGCAACGACGACATTTCACCAAGGGAAGTTATGGCGTGTTCCCTAAGCCCCTTACAGAAAACGCAAAGCAAACGAAAACTAGACATATTTTTCCTCTCACTTTAGGGCTGAAGAGTAAGTATATGATACTCAGGTTGAACTCTTGTTACTCCAACTTCTTTAACTCATTTCAAAGACAACTGATGCCTCAGAAAGTAAAACTCAACTTAAAATAAGACTTTTTTTACAAAATATTAATATCCTTTTAAATTAATACCTATCTATGAGATATACGAAACTCAATCTAGAAAGCCTTTCTGCTTTCTGGGATTTTTCAAGGAATGAACAGGATGGTTATCTGAAAGAAAGGTTTGTGCCTATGTGTTCGGAGTGGCTATCACTTAATTTATCTTTGGTCATTGTCACCATTTCAAAGACTTCAGAGGGCTCCCTAAAATATCTACAGGACTATCATTATCTTCCCTCATTCAGTTTTTAGGTTCACTACTCATATATTCATATTGACTCATTTTCCCAGGGCTATGACTTGGGTCCATATGAAAGGGTCCAACTTTCTCTTTTTATTCTCTGTACAGTAAATTTCCTCCTGGTGCAGTCTTTTTTAACCCTTCCCCTTGCCTTTCTCCTTTCTCTCACCAGTTTTGTTTTCCTAGCTGCATATTAACCCCTCACTTGTTCATCTGCCCCATTACGTATTTGATTTCATCATCACACTCTGCTGTTTGCCCTCAGGATCAGCCAGTACCTAACTCTCTGTCTCCACATCACACAGCATTCCTGGCTGTGCCGTGCCATCCGCTTAGGGTCTCCTTTTTGCTCTCACGCTGGGAGCAGAGCACCCTCCAGAACGGTGTGGTATGGCTTGGTGTGAACCCCAGGGCTTATGGACCCCAGGTATCACCCCTTCTCTGTCCCTATGCTCGGTAGCTCTGCTCAGGATGACTGGGACTAATAAATGCACAGTCTTGATCTAATCAGATCAAGATCTGATTTCTTCTTTGGTTGACTGGCAGGTGACAGTTAAATCTTCCCTTTCAGACTCATTCAAGGACATGGGAAATATTTTGATTTCTTCCATCTGGGATTTGTACTATATGAAGAAGATGATTTCCTATTTTTCAGAGGGTATGCCATCTGGAAGTGTGGTGTATTCCCAAGAAAGGCTGTTTTTGCAGGGCTTTTTTTTCCCCTGGAAAGAACAACCAACATGCCAAATTTGGTTGGAAACGCTCTGCTCAAATTCACGCTAAGTCAATTTCTTTACTTATTCTGGTTAATTATGCTGTGCTTTGAAGCCTGCTCTGTTCTGGGAAGAGGGGAAGCCAGGGCAGCTGTGAAGTGAAGCTGCTGGCTCTGCAGCCACGGGAAGGGCCACCCCCCACTGGTCCACTCTCTTCTTACTCCTCTACCGCTTCTTGTGCTGTCCATTTTCCTTGCAGGATGGGAACATTTCTTGGCTGCGCTGATTTGGGCGGCAGAGAGAGAGAGAGACTCAGCCCCTCGCTTCACAGGATGGAGGTGGGCAACGCAGCACCTCTGCCCTTGCATCGGGGCAAAGACACGAGATTCCTAGGCTGACCCACGAGGGAACGGCAGGGGAGGTTTACATCTCTGCTTCTTCTCTGGAGCGAGCAGACACACAGAGGGCCTACCGAGACAGAGAAGTGTTTCTTGGCACACCTTAAACTGGGGTCACTCAGCACCTTCGACTAGAAACCCCATGACATTAGCCAAATAGAGAGATTTCTGATGACTTCGAGTAATAGTCAGCATTGCAGACATACATGATTCAAAGTATACATCATTCCAGATGAGATCTGTGTTTAAATAGTAAACCTTGGTATAATGCATACGTACTAAAGCTGTTAGAAGCTGGCATCTATGTTTTGCACTGGTGTGTGGTGGTGCACTATTTTAAAATAAATTTTCCAGAGGAAAAAAAATGAACAGGAAAATGTGGTTTTGTACTGTTAAATTTTCCCAAGAGAGTGGTCAAATCAGCTGGCTATCACATTGAGAGGATGAGACTACCTCAAGTAGCATCCAGCAGAAGACTACCTAAAAGAATCGTCCCTTCTTTTCATTGATGGAGTACATATTGCTGAAGGAAAGGTGACTTACACAGTGGCATCCACAAACTGCTTTTTTTTTCGCACTGGGACAAAATAAACCAAAGCAAACTCCCAAGAACAAAATAATCTCTGTGTGTCACTGGGTGATAAGACTTTTCCCCCGCAAGACAAATGCATGACAGATTGTGCTGTGGAAGGCACAGCTGTATTAAGACAGTGCTGAACCAAACACGTGGGGAAGGAAAACGTAGTGACATCTGCACTGAAATATGGACTGTTCTGAACTTGTGCAAACAAATAATTAATGTCATAATATGCACTAAGAAGTTTCTGTGTGAGGGAAGCTTATATTTATCATGGATTCATAGAATGGTTTAGGTTGGAAGGGAACTTAAAGATCATCGAGTTCCCACCCCCCTGCCATAGGCAGGGACACCTCCCACCAGCCCAGGTTGCTCAGAGCCCCATCCAGCCTGGCCTTGGACACCTCCAGGGATGGGGCATCCACAGCTTCTCTGGGCAACCTGTGCCGGTGCCTCACCACCCTCAGCGTGAAAAACTTCTTCCTAATATCTAATCTAAATCTACCTTCTTTCAATTTGAAGCCATTCCCCCTCATCCTATCACTACATGCCCTTGTAAAAACTCCATCTCCAGCGCTCTTCTAGGCCCCCTTCAGATACTGGAAGGCTGCTATAAGGTCTCCCTGGAGACTTCTTTTCTCCAGGCTGAACAACCCCCACATAGATGTTAGATGTATAGATGTAGAACAGAAGAGCTGTATGGAATAGTTGGAACTTCTTCTTTTCAACTAGTAGATATGCAGAGGACTACCACAAAAACAGCATAAAAAAAGAAGAACTTGTTTTTATCACACCCAACTGGAAACCGCAGTATATTTCTGATAAGAACCCAGCTGGTGTTAAAATCCTCTTGGAGATACTGCAAAGATGTCATTTTGATCGCCTCAGCAGAACTGCTCATAGTATAGGAGGTTGGAAGAGAAAGTATGGAATGGATCTGAAGGCCAGACACCTGTTTCTTGAAGGAGGAAAGAAGTATGGGGCTTGCGAGCCTGCCGTTACCATCTCCTGATGCAAACTGCATACTGCGGATCCCGTGGACGGCTTGTAGCTGCTCAGTCCCTGGCAGGAGCAGAGCTGGACCCAACCTTGTGAGCCACCAAACTGACAGGAGGAAGTGGTGTCCGCTCTTCCGAAAAGGGAGCCTGGGAAAGCACCGGGCAGAGAGAGTTTGCCAGAAAGCTTGTTGTGAAAAGCAACTGGCAAATGAAATATTGATCTCTCTGGGTCCTGTGTAGCTGGCTGTGTAGGTGTCTGGGAATTGGCTAACCAGCTGGATGAAAGGAGTTGCGCTCCCTGAGGAGATAGGAGCAGAGGAGTTGCAATAGCTGTCTGATTTCCTTGATACTGCATGCAAATAATTTCTGTTCAGCTGAGCGAACTGCACGCGGGGTATAGCGAAATGAACAACAGAACCCAAACTGTCATCCCTAGGTATGATCCAGTGCCTGCTGTGAAATCACAAACGTGTCACCGAAAAGGGCAGGGAGCACGTTCGCGGGGAATTTTCCCCTAACAGGTCTGAAGTAAGCTGTGTTCGGTACCGTCCACGGAAAGCACTGGCAGGGACAGTCTCCAAGTGCCTGACTGAGCTCATCACAAGGCTCCACTCTCAGAAGCCGACAAGGGGGCAAGTTATGAGATGAAAATGGCATGCTATTCTTTTTGTCAGTCACTGGCACAGTGCAACAAATACTTGAGTCAATAAAATCAGATAGCAAGAAGCCATCACTGAATGTGGTAGAAAAAGAATCCAAATGAGTTACTCTAAATAAAAGTAGAAGGCAAGCAAAAAGTCACTATGAATAACAGATTCAGCTAGCTTGGAATCATGGATGGCTAGCCAAGGAGGACGTTCCAAAGAAACTGGGGGAAAAACAGGAACGGCATGTTCAGCTAGTTTCCCTTACAAAAATTAGAGTTAAAGTAAAAACATGACATCTCAAAATGTCTGAGAAAAGGCTTGCTTTTCCCACAGGGCCTTGTGAATGTGAATTACAAGAAGTTAATGTTGTTGAAAGGAAGAAAATTGGATAATCTGAAATGTGGTGCTGGCAAATATCCTTGTGTGCCTTCTGGTTTGAAAAAAAAAGAAGAGTGCTAATGTTAGCAACACTGCTAGAAAAAGATAGACTCTGTTTGCAGACTTAAGCAGCCACGGACATATACTTTGATTGTATCAGACATAGCAATGGAAATAACTATAAAAAGCTCATCATAGCAAGGTGGGAGGGAACAACCAGTAGAGAAGTGAAAGCAAGTAATTTGATAAAGGTTAGTATCAGAAATCTTTGTGCAGCTCACATAGCAAAGTACTACAGAAGGAACATAACGAAAGTCTGAGGGATACCAAAGGAAAAAAGATTGTTAATGAAAAATGTATTTGAATATGAACATAGAGAATACAATGAATTTCCAGTTATTAGAAAGGAAGATATTATATTATATTATCACAATGTTATATCACCAGACTCATCTCAGTTTGACATGTGAGCAAGTGTCATGCCATAAGGAGAAGTACATCGGAATGAGGGCTGTTAAATTTACATCAAGTGTGTGAAGTTAATTTTTATATTTTCAGAAAGATTTCTAGATTTTTTCCCCCAGCTAATCTAAAAGAATTTGTTTAAAAACATGTTAGCTTCCATTTATATGGATGGTCTTGTAGGATCTGAGGGATCAGCTTAGTAGTATTTTGTGTAACAGCCATTCTGCAGTCCAGTAACTGCTGGCAATCTCAAAATGTACAGATCTGTGTAAGTGAACTGAATATATGTAAATGTGTATATTCTTAGTGGATAAAAGTTCTTGGCAACCATCAAGTAAAGGGAAACATACTGGCTGTAAAAACTGATGAGGCTAGCATTATTTAATTTCTCACTTCCCAGAGATCTTTTCCAAAGGACTAAGCATATCTTTTCCAAGCAGTGGAACCATAGAATCATAGAATGGTTTGGGTTGGAAGGGACCTTAAAGATCACGTAGTTCCAACCCCCCTGCCATGGGCAGGGACACCTCCCACCAGCCCAGGTTGCTCAAAGCCCCATCCAGCCTGGCCTTGAACATTCCCAGGGACGGGGCAGCCACAGCTTCCCTGGGCAACCTGTTCCAGTGCCTCACCACCCGCAGAGTGAAACATTTCTTCCTGGTATCTAATCTAAATCTACCTTCTTCCAGTTTAAAACCGTTACCCCTTGTTCTGTCACTACACTCCCTGATAAAGAGTCCCTCCCCAGCTCTCCTGTAGGCCCCGTGAAGTACTGGAAGGCTGCTATAAGGTCTCCCCAGAGACTGCTCTTCTCCAGGCTGAAGAACCCCAACTCTCTCAGCCTGTCCTCACAGGAGAGGTGCTCCAGCAATGGAATGCAGCTTAAAATGCAGTGTTGCAATAAGTGACTATCTAGTTTGGGAAAACATGTTATATTTTTAGACACATCAGCAAAAGCTGTATAAATTAACCCATTCTTAAGTATTGTTTAGCCTCCTGCATGAATAATGAGAGGAACAAATTTAAAATATTAGGCCTATGAATAGCTAACGTATTTTCTAAAGCCCTGACTGTAAGGGGAGATGAATTTTATCTTAAAACACATTAAAACAGGTACTGATGCATTAAAACATATTTTTCTTTCTGTCTCCAGATAAGGTCATCGTAGCTGGCATTTTTTTGTCAGTGCTGAATTATAATTCTTGTGACAATACTGTGACACGAATCCCAAAATGTCGACATTTCTGTATCCCATGGAGTTTTTAATCTGAAAGACAAAACAGATAAGCCAGGATACAACAAAGGATTACTTCGGAAAATTCCAAGTTTGTTTGTGTTTCTCCCTCCTCCCTTTCTTTGGCTTGATGGTGGTCTGCAATCCTCTCAACTCATATCTCCTCCCGATGCTAATGCAGCGGTGATTGACTCCTCCCGTATACTGGCAGCAAATCAACCTCAAAGGGCTTCCAGTTTGCACCTTGTAGAACTGGCTTTGTCACTATGAAAAGATGAGTTTACTGGAAGGCAAAATCCTAAATTAAATAAAAACTAATGCTTGTGATCGAGAAATCTTGATACAACTTTTGCAGTGCAAGAGTATAATCAGTGTATCAACCACATCTGGAAGGTGCTTCGGTTTAATCAGAAGGAGACACTGGAATGTGAATGCGGGCTAGGTTGGGCCATTATAAACTTGAAGAATGTAGGTCAGGCACATTGCAAATCTGTTATCACATCTTTTTTCCAGAAACAGGATGAGAACATTTAAAAAATAAAAGCCAAACAAATCCTTAGGGTCAATTATTGATGTTACACGATGGCTGAATTTGACTCAAAGTCCATCATTTACAGTAAATGATGTTTTATTTATGTATTTAGGTGTTGATCAGTATTTCACTTCTGATGTCTTTATCAGCAGTTTCTTATTTTCCTTAATCCTCTCCCTTCTGCACTGCATATCACTAGAAGAAATTATCTTCTAAAAAAGTTCTACTGTTTTCTCTGCATGTAACAAAGGTTGGAAGTAGAGAAATGATAGACAATCGTGATTGCTGATGCCCTGACAATGTTTAGAAATGGGGGCTCCTAGGTAGAAACTCGTAATGGTATTTCCATAGGTAACTGCTGTTTTTTATGAGTTTGTCTCGGTGAAGGGCAGGACCCTTCTCTCCAGACCTTCCCACAGGTGCACTTTCAGCAGAGGTGAAATTAAAGTTCTTTCTTTCCCAGAGCATAGATGGTAATTTTCTTCCCAGACCTCATCTCTGAAGTTGTTAGGCAGATGGGAATGTACCATTTAGATATGTTTTGATAATTATAGTTCTATCATTCTAGCCTGTTTTCTGCTCTCAGTAGGTATGCGAAAGAGTCAGGAAGCTGAAGTCCCCTACAGACCTGTGAGACAGAGAAATATCTCACTGATCCATTCGCAGTTCACGGCGCTGCTTCTCAGGTGTCTCATCCCAACCCCAACAAGCTTGGACATTCCCTTCAGTATTACCTCTCTCAGAGTAGAAGTCCTGAGAATGACAAGACTGATTCTTGTCCAATACCTAAGAGTGGCGTGAGTGACAACAGCCACTGAGAGATGTCAATTCTCCAGAACATTTGTTTGCAGATTTGCGAGGCCCAAATCACCAGGGCATTGTGCAGGTTCAAGGAACCAGCTTCTCCTAAAGCACCAACCACTGACACCAAGTCTTCTGAACCAAAAGGGGTTATGTACCCCCAAATTTTTGCGGGCTCCAGAATTACAGGAATTACAGGTGTGCAAGCCTGATTCCTTGGGTTCCCTATCAAAAGCTTGACTTTCTTGTTGTGCAGAAATGTATAATGAGGCGTAATTTTAGTTTAGTGAAAATTCTGTGCACTGATAGCTTTTGTCCTGTATTTTCCCTTTTCCCCAGATGGTAAACATTGCAGTAATAATTATAGCAGTACAGTGGCTATTACTCTTGTCAGCAAAGTGTTTAAGTACTGAAAAATATACCTGAGACATTAGGAAGTAAAAGAGGGTGTAGTCTATTTTAAAAGGCAGTTATCCAGTTCCAGGTGGTTGGAGGGCAAGATCAGAGCATTCATTCATGATGTGGGTGGTCTGGACTGAGAGCTGAACTCTGTGCAAGGGAGTGGACTGCACAGTGGGAGAAAGAAAGGTTGAATTTATTACTTTTTTACTTTATTATGTTCAGTAGAAGTTATTCATGGAATATCCGTAAAGGCAAAGTTGTTGGTAGAGCTGGCAGTACTTAGTTCTAATTTACTAAAGATATTTAAGAAGACCTTGGGAGAAAAAAAAAAAAAGGAGGAAATTAATTTTCAAATTAAAACTGGCTGTGGGGTAAGTACTCAGCTCTAAAGAAATTCTGAATTTTGGAAAATCTGGATCCAAATCTTTTGGGCCATGGCAAGCTCTGTTTCTTTTTTAAAATCTTTATTTTTTTATCCCCAGGGGTCTCTCTGTGCTCATTTTTTTATAGATCATAAGGGCTTTTTTAGGAGGGGCAGGGTATATGTCTTCCTCTATTGATGGCATAACAGGACCCACACCATAAAAGAGGTTTTGGAAGTGCTACGGTGGTGTAAATTAGGAAAATCAACCTTCTGGCCAATAGGTATGAATTCCAATCCATTACTCATTGGCAAAATACTCCGTAATCATATTACCAGTTTTACTAGCAAAGCTTTTTCAACCACATTTTAATCTGGTAGCCATTTGACTGTCAAACGAGAGGAAATACTTTTTTTGTTTCAATTTAAAAAAAATAATTATTGTACTTCTGCACTCCATGGAACACTTACGCCTGAGTTTGTGATGCACTGAAAATGAGAGCAGGTGCATGACTTCTGCAGCACTGCTGGGAAACACTGGACTAAAGCCTCTGTCAAGATCACGGAAAAAAGACCTATTATTAGTGGCATCAATCCCATGTATGACAGCACGGAGTCTGGCCCATTATACTTTCAAGGTCACTAAAGCAAGGTCACTAAAACCAGCAAATTGAGAAAATGGAGAAAACATTATTCTAGAGCAGCTCGACTGGGGAGTGAATAAAGAAGCAACTCTACCATCTGTTTTGCATGTAATATACCCATTCAAAGTCAGCTATAATTGGTCCAAAACGTTTAACCTATTTGAGGCAAGTTTAAGGTTGGAATTTTGTTTCGAAAAATAGAAATTCATGCTTCCTAAATTCCTGGAAAAACGGTACGTTCGAGTATGTTCTATTTAGCTCTTGTTATGAGCTATTCCCAAACAAAACTGTAGAGGGACCAGAGAGGGTGCGGGGTCTCCATCTCTGGAGATATCCAAACTCACAGGCAGAGACCTGGGCAACCTGCCCTGGTTCACCCTGCTTTCAGCAGGGGGTCAGAGAAGGCCACCTCCAGAGGTTACTGCCAGCCTCAGCAGTTCTGTGATCCCGGGGCTGTATGCTGTCCCGTTCTAAACAGCATCTGGCGGACACTGCTTCCTGGGACTCGAGTGGTTTAGAAATGCACCCAGCCAGGAGTTTAATTCTGTTGTCCTTTTGCTGTGGGTTAACCCCAGTAGGCAGCTGAGCCCTACACAGCCCCTCGCTCATCCCTGCCCAGGCGGGACAGGGAGGGGGAGAATGGGAAGGGCAAAAGCGAGAAAACTCATGGTTTGGGATAAACAGAGTTTAATAGGTAATGCAAAAGCTGCGCGCGCAAGTGAACCAAAATAAGGAATTCATTCCCCACTTCCCACTGGCAGGCAGGTGTCCAGCCATCCCCAGGGAAGCAGGGCTCCATCACACCTAACAGTTACTTGGGAAGACAAACACCTTATCCCCAAAGCCCCCCCTTCCTCCTCCTTTCCCCTGGGTTTTACTGCTGAGCACAACGTCATGTGTCCCAGCCGTGCCCCCTCCCAACTCCCAGTGCCCCCCCAGCCTACTCGCTGGTGGGACAGCATGAGAAACAGAAAGCCTCAACGCTGTGCAAGTGCTGCTCAGCAATGGCGAAAACATGGGTGGGTTATCAGCACTGTTTTGGTCACAAATCCAAAACATAGCACCATACAAGCTACCACAAAGAAAATTAACTCTATCCCAGCCAAAACCCGTATACCTGTTCTTTTTATTACCATAGTGCTTATTTTCCTCAATTATCTATCTCCTAGGTTTACTTCACATTCAGTCAGCAAAACCAGTATTTTATAGTTATTCCAGTATTTTTACTTCATTTAAACAGCAATTCCAACAAGCTAGTTCCATAATTTTTTTAAAAAACAATTTCTTTCAGTGCATCGGATGTATTCAGCAACTCTGTAGTTGTAAAAGTCTTTGCCAAAAGAAACCCCGTAGCCGACTGGCGTCACATGTAACAGCTCCAGCAAGAGGAGCTCTTAGCTACTGGCTCGTTTCCATTATCCTTTTCATTCCTATAAAGCAGTAGTGAGTTATTTTGGATTCAAAGGGGGTAAGTGGGAACTGAAACTGGGTTTAGGGTTCCCTGCTTTGCACCGGTATCAGCCTGTTGTGCTGCGGGCAGCCACGAGCTACCAGATGTCCCAAAGCCACATTGCCTGCAGCTTTCTAAAGCCGTCGTAGCTTACAAACTCACAGCGGTCACCTGGAGAGATCTGTGTCACACACATTTTTTACTTGTTAGGCTAACTAGAAGAAGCATTGATTAAAAAAAGAAACAAAAATGCGAAGGTACTCAATGGAGAACAGAGAAAAGGCGATTGGGACAGACTCAGCGATGAACTGAAGGGGGAAACCAAACATTCATGCGAGAGACTTAGCTATTGCATGTAGCGGTGGAAGGCTGTTGGATGGCTGAAGGCAACCGGAACACCCCAAAGACAGAACTCTAGTGATTCCCAGCCTCCTCCTATGGTTTATTGCCTGGTGTATAATGCCCTGAATACCTTAGATATTACAGGCTTGTCCATCACAAATGCACTTTAATGGAACCAAAGGTCAGGGGCAAAATTAATGATGGGGAGAAGGAACGGCCTCAGTGTGTGTGGAAGTGGGGGAGATGGTTATTCCTATTTTAGCTTAAGATAAAAGATTGCTGTGTATTTGTGTATGCAAAGCTTTTCACTAATAGCTACTGAAAGGCCACAAAAGCAAGCAAAGAGGACAGAATTGTTGGGCTTATGAGCATACAGATGACGGTTATCATAAAGCTCAATTAAAAAATCTACTAGGTAATCATTAAAAGATGGTTTTAAACTAAGAAAAACAAACAAAAAAAGATGCTTTAAGGCACAATCTATCCCTGTTGTGAGAACGTTCTAATACTTACCCATAAAAAAGGGGACTTCAGCGTGCAATAGGAGCGTTATCCCAAGCGATTTCATTTTGCTTTGCCACTTTAACTCGCATTTTTAATGCACCTTTCCGACAATCTTGAGAAAATTGTACGTAGAAGAGTTAGCAAGAGACTCTCTCGCAATTGGGCCTTTGTGAGATGTCAGAGAAATAAACGCGGCAAAGACTTCAGAGATCGCTAGGGTCTCCAGTTGAGTCACTGAAGAAACTGTAAGCAAATATGATGGGAACCAATAACTCCCATTAGAGGCTGTATGCACATTTCTAACTTGCTTTGCACGCAAAAGCAGCTCGGAACAAGAATATCCATATTTATGAAATCCGAATTCACTTCAGAATATTTTAATAACAATAATAGCTTGATTAAGATCTAAGTGAAAATATGAAGCTCTAAAATGAGTTATTTTAATGGTACATAATTTTCCCTTTTGAAGCTTTGCCTAGAAAGGAGTTAATCCTCATGGACTAAAGAGCACAATACACATAGGAAAGACCTTTTGAATGGTTATTCATTTCTGTAATGTTAATGACACACAAGCAATTGTGCAGGCCCCACCCACACAATCAAGATGGCAAAATCAAGCTCTCTTAAACCCAGGTATTGCTAAAACTTAGATTGCCTACACAATTGCTGTTCAGCCCCCTTCCATGCGAGCTTTATGATAACATGGTTAGTTTTATGGGTAAAAACTGTATTTTTTTACAAAAAAAAAGTCTGCCTTTAAGTACAGAATTGACTGTACAAAGAGCTCGATACCTGTAAAATAGTCTTCACAATTCAGCTAGCAACCTACTTATTACCTACCATCCGAAGCCTACACAGAATCTTTAATTTCTGCATGTGAAGGGAAGCTGCAGGAAAGATGAGATCGAGCCACCGAAGAAGGTAATGTAATGCACACAACACAAGAGGACTAAATTAGGGACGCTCACAGCCACCTGAAGAGTTGCGTTTTCAAGCATTTCAGCACTTCCTAAATATATTTCATCTAATGATCTGCTTTCCGAATGCTATTTCCTGGGATTTTTTTAATGTCTGAAGACCCTGTAATAAGCCGCCATCAAGAACGGGGCTGAATTCTGATATGCACTACTGCCATATAATTGAACAAGTATAATAAATAACCCGAGAAGATTTATGATAGGGGTTATTCTTTCCCCAATGTATATCATCCTGCGTCAAAGTGATGAAGTAGAAGAAATTGCCAAGGATATTGAGCCCGAATCTCTCTACCCATGTCCCTCGAGAAGATGTGTGTTCCCACAGCTCCAAGCTGACTAAACGCTGTTGTTTACATCTGGCCTGGAAGCACAACTTCCCACAAGGCTAAGCTGCAGCAAAGTTTCGCAGTCACTGAAAAGGAGAATTTGCTCTCCCCTCCATCCCCATCCCTTCTCCTCCAGTCTCCTGCTTGCACGATGCTGCTTCTTTCCTTGCGCTGGCTGTCCCACTTGCTGGATCTCCCCTTGAACTGAATCAGCTTGTTCACTGTCGGAGTTCTTGTTGCAGCAGTAGTTTTCTGCCAAATTAGCGAATTCGGGCACAGCATGAAGGTGCCAGTGTTGGCACAAATGGAACTGGCAGAGGAGTATGGCCAGGAGCGGAAAGAAGGGGAGAAGCAGCAGACGACCTTCCTCTTTCTCAGCCGTGAGCTGTTTGGCCAGGTCATCCTGGCCGGATAACCTGGAGCCTCCGATTCTGCCATCTTACCAAGGGTGCAGGAGGCAGAGTTTAAAGTTGAGCTTAAACCAGTGTGTGCCTCAGCCGCACCTGAGCAGAACGGTGCGAGGGGCAGAAGAGACACTCCTCTGGCTCCGAGGTGCTCTCCCTGCTTGAGTTTCAACAGCTTCCCATACACAAAGGGAGAACTGCAGCTTTCCCAGATAGGTCAAAAGATGTTTTCACGGTGGGAATCGTTTGGTGATCCAAATGCAGGGTTGCTCCCGGCTTGTCCTATAGCGTCTTGCCCAGATGGCAGTGTTTTGTTCAGCTCCCTACAGTACAACGCTGAGCTCTGCAAAGCTTTAAGATGGTCCATTTCCACGAGGTCTGTGGTACCTAAACTGATGACACTGTCGTGATGTCATAAACTCAGTCAACACTGCCTGTGACATCAACATATGACATCACTTCAGGAAGTACTGTCTTCTGAAATCACAGGTTGCAGCTCATAGTTTCCAGGAGATTTCTATGTCCCCAACTCCGAGTATGAAAAGGATGACTAGGTCTTCCATTTCCGTCACGCACGTGTCTAAACATCCAGTCTCCGACGGGTACCTCGCAATTAGGTCAGGGCCTGGCATAAAGCTGCATTGGATTCCATTTTGGCTGTCCCCCTGATGGGCAATGGGGGGCACACCTCCCTTTGCCTCAGGTGCCTGCCTGCTTCGGAAGGCAGCATTGCAAAGTGCTGCTTATTCGGACCTGTGATGGGAATTTACATCTCTATACCTTTACGTCTTTGGATTTCAGGCAATGACTTCTGCGAGACATGATATTATCTCATCACTGGTGTCACATCAGCTCGTATTTATAGGGATTTATTTCTTGGCCATCTCGGAAGGAAATGATCTAATTACAGACTAATATAGTAGGATCGTTATTATGTTAGCTGCCCCAGCCTTCTCATTATAAGACCCCTTTTTCACATTGCCTGTAATTTTGCAGTTTTAACTTTGACCTGATTTTTTTTCATCCCATGAGGCTTCTTCAGTCTTTTTTTTTTTTTAAATAAAATTCTTTGCCAAAACCCATACTAATTTCCAAGAATGTGGCTGAAAAGAGAGATGCTATTTTCCTGACACTAAATCTTCCGTATGAAAAATCTAGCCTACATGTAGCTTTGAGCAGCAACTAGAAATTTGGGGTGCGGGGGGAGTTAAGGGATTGTTCTTTGAAAATCAAATGAAATATAATGTAGCAAGTGTCTGGAAAAACTGCAGTTTGCACACATTCAGTAGAAACTTGCCAGAACTTCATAATGTAACTCTTCAGAGCTGCTGTCTGCAACAAGAACACTAGACTTGATAAGGCTTTTCTGTGTCAGGAAGGTTTATAACCTAATACCACTAATAATTGCTCCTTCAGATCAAGTTGCAGGCCTGTGCCGCAGATTTAAAGTTTCTAAGTTTCTAGCCTGCCGATAAATCCTGTTACTGTCAGTACAACTACACAGTTGAATTTTCTTTGTTTGCATCTTTCAATAAGCTTAAGAAATTTGGCATAAAAACTCTCCTTTAAAAAAAAAAGTATAAAAACCATGCAAAGTGAGTATTATTATCCCCATTACACACATACGCATCTGAGATATGTGAAGCTTAAAGCCAAATGTATCCATTGGTTTTTGGGTATTCAGTCAAGAAGCAAAATTTGATTTTTAAAATTTTTTTTTCTGAGCACGTGGCTTGACACAGCTGTAGCTGTGTGTTCTCAGACTCCTGCAAATCTGTTTCAGTTCTTAGAGTCAGGCACTTGAAGAATAGGGAATGTATAAGATAAAGACTACCTGTGAAAAACATGGGAAAAAAGTGATCTTGCAAAGCCCATATCTGAACTTGCATTCCATGGGGGAGCACAGCTACGCAGCTAAGATGGGAAAGGGACTTTCTGACCGAGGACTGACTTACAATAATATTCTTTTGATACAGTATTTCTAGAAAGTTGCCCACCAAGATTAAACTTTACATGATACATTTTGCTGCGTAAGAAACTGGCTGGAGGCCGGGCCCAGAGAGTGGTGGTGAATGGAGTTAATTCCAGTTGATGGCCGGTCACAAGTGGTGTCCCCCAGGGCTCAGTACTGGGGCCAGTCCTGTTTAACGTCTTTATCAATGATCTGGATGAGGGGATCGAGTGCACCCTCAGTAAGTTTGCAGATGACACCAAGCTGGGTGGAAGGGTTGATCTGCCTGAGGGTAGGGAGGCCCTACAGAGGGATTTAGACAGACTGGATCGATGGGCCGAGGCAAACTGTACAAGTTTCAATAAGGCCAAATGCCGGGTGTTACACTTTGGCCACAACAACCCCCACCAACACTACAGGCTTGGGGAGGAGCGGTTGGAAAGCTGCTCAGAAGAGAGCGACCTGGGGGTGGTGATTGATAGCCGGCTGAACATGAGCCAGCAGTGTGCCCAGGGGGCCAAGAAGGCCAAGGGCACCCTGGCCTGTGTCAGGAATAGTGCAGCCAGTAGGACCAGGGAGGTGATTTTACCCCTGTACTCAGCACTGGTGAGGCCACATTGAGTACTGTGTTCAGTTTTGGGCCCCTCACCTCAAGAAGGACATTGAGGCACTGGAGCATGTCCACAGAAGGGCAACAAAACTGGTGAGGGGTCTGGAGCACATCTTATGAGGAGCTGCTGAGGGAACTGGGGCTGTTTGTTTAGCCTGGAGAAAAGGAGGCTCAGGGGAGACCTTATCGCTGTCTACAACTACCTGAAAGGAGGTTGCAGAGAGGTGGGACTCAACCTGTTCTGTCAAGTAACAGGTGATAGAACAAGACGAAATGGCTTCAAGTTGCACCAAGGGAAGTTTAGATTGGATATTAGGAAGAATTTCTTTACTGAAAGGGTCATCAGACATTGGAACGCGTTACTCAGGGCAGTGGTGGAGTCCTCATCCCTGGAGGTATTTAAGGGTCGTGTAGATATAGTGCTTAGGGACATGGTTTAGTGGTGGGCTTGTCAGTGTTAGGCTAATGATTGGACTAGATGATCTTACTGGTCTTTTCCAATCTAGGAGACTCTGTGATCCTATGATGTAAACAGGCATATTCATTTCCCCAAGAGTATTTGATCAGATGTTTTTCAGCATTTCTTAGTTTTTCTGTGGGTTTCTCTTGATTGTTTAAATGAACAAAAATACTATGAAATTATGAGTATATTTTATCTTGAAAAAGTACAACCACTGTTTGCACAATAATTATGGCAAATATTTGTATTGCAAAGATATTATATCAATACAGAGATAATAATGATTTCATGATGTCATGATAACATTAAGCCTTTCGTTGTAAGATATTATACACTGATTAATACCTTTTATTTCAGGAAAACTGAAGTCTAGCTACAGTAATCACTATCACACTGTGAACTCGGGCACAGTTGACAACTAGCTGTAACGTTAGTCACACAATATTAAAAAATAAGCAGAGGAAATAAAATACATAATATTTTCTTTAAAACTGTTGAGCGATTCTAAGAAACACACAGAACCACTTGTAATTAAGATAAACACAGCATCTTCTTAGCACTGCTGTGCTTAAAAGCTCTTTCAAATAGCACATATGGTTTGTACTTTTATCAAGTGTGCCTTTTTGCCTAACGAATGATCGTATGTGCTGTAGTTGGGAAGCAAAACAAGACTAAGTTAAATACACTCTGGCTGCCTTAACTCAGAATTTCCTTGTTTTTATGGATTTATATTAAATCCCTAAGGTTATTTTAAAATTGTTTTCAGTGTTATTTTATCATTAATCTTATTATCATCCAAAAAAACTGGCTGCAAATGATTGCTTTGAGGATTGGCAAACACATTTGTACAGCTTGAAACAATTTATTGAAAACATGTTGCTTACATAAGAGAACATGCTGTCTTTAAATGTTGTTGGTAAGAAGTGTTCATTTCTTGAATTTCCAGTCTATTTATGGGCTCTGAAGACAGCAGAAATACAATTCAAAGTGCACTTACAGGTTGCATACCTTTTTACGATCACCTTATTCTAACCTCAAGAGAAGGGACCTTCATTGTCTAGCGGGGACTTTGCAACGGGCTCCTCAGTGGTGGCATACAGCAGCACACGAGCCAACATAACCCACCTTTCCAAAATATTTGATCTCTTCTCCAAAGGAGAAACCTGTAACCAGTCATGTTGTAAACCAGTAAACATTGGTTTAATAATGAGAAAGATTCTAGTTTCAGTTCAACAGAACAATCGTTTTTAGCCAAATGTATTTCTGTGGGCACAGTAGGTACAATAAGTAACGATTTACAGTAATGCACTTCCTTAGTTTCCCCCCCCCATATATTTACCATCTGTATCATACTGCAGTCATTTGTACATTTACATAACTCCCTAAGATGAACTATAATTATCTTTGCTATTTTATAGCTGGTGAAAATGAGGTACAGCCAGTTACACAGAGCATACCTAGAGGAGCAAAAGTATGACGCCCCCGAATGGTGAGTCCCAGTTCAAACAAGATGAAATTTCCTCTTTCACGTGTGCAGTGTAAGCTTTAGGGGCCAGATCTAGTCACTGGCAATTATTAGCATGCAAGCTCCACGCTTCCCCTCCAGCACGCTGGATGTCCATCTCCCCTCTCTGGGGCGCACAGTGGGTGTCCTGCTGGGGAGACGGTCTAGGACTTTCCCCAGCTAAGGCAGCAAAACAAACCGCTCTGTCCATTCTAGATTTCTTAAAATGGAATCTTCACTTTCCAGAAAACAGCTCATTTCAGATGCCATTTTTAACTGATACCTGATTCTTAATAATTTATATTGCCCTTTATGAAGGTTTTGAGACAGTTACGTGATTTTCTTCTGCAGTTCTAAATCCTGTTATTTCTGCTGTCTATGTCAGCAGCAAATACAGAGGTTTTTCCTCTCTTTCTGCTTTCCTGGTCTTCCACTGATGGGGTACCTTGTCACCTGCTTTTCCTAAGAACACAGAAGCCCAGAGCTTTTCATCACAAATGGTTTTGTATGCTTTCATTAACTTGGGAAGGGGAAGAAAGGAATAAAAGGAAAAACTCTGGAGTTTGCAATGTGCACAAGTACCATAAAATCCCAAAGCTTTTACCAAAATTTCAGCCCTCAGAGCATCTTCCAGAAAGACAAAAGAAATCCAGTGACTTTCAGTGGCAAAATTTCGCTACAACACTTCTAGGTCAGGATTTTAAAAAATGTAATCTCAGTTTCTGTAAATCCATCTACCTGTTTAGGTACAAAGTTCTGCCCGCATATGTCTGCACTTAAATTTCACACAGGAACAAATGTAAATCCTTTCTCTAGAATGAAAAAAAAGGAGAAGGAGCTGGCTCACTCAGAAACTCAACTAGAATCCCACATTTCTAGCATGCTTCCCCATGTGGTCACTTGTTTCAAGTTCATGAAGGCTGGACCAAAAAGGCCAGCAGTCCAACTTGACTCTCCTATATATTTTTTTTTTTTCAATATCCAATTTTGAATGAGGAGAGTGACATATGTGCTTAGGCATTCAGAACAGCTTCCCTTTAAAATTAAATATAGCTGTCTTTTAACAAATTGAAGATAGATAGATAGAAAGATTCCCCCCACCACAAGTATGCATAACTTAAAATCACAGCCAGACTTCAAAGATCCTGCCTTTACACCCACACCAGGGTCGTCTTTATTGCAACTCTTCTCTAAATAACTAATTGCCTGCTAAGTGTTAAATAAGCAATTTATGCTCTCCCCTTTATTCTTCATGGGGCAGTTGACAAAGCTGAGAGCACAACTACCAGCTTAACTGAAAGCAACGCAATTTTGGTCAGGTCACTCCATCCCAATTTCCCAGGGATCCGAAGGGTGTGTATAATGACTTTTCTCCTGTTTCATTGTGCTGCGAAGGCTAGTTGAGTAACTTTTACCATGTTCTACTGAAGGTCTAACTCGGCATCTCCTGCCAAGTAACTATTCCTTGCTTAGATTGATCACAGAGTTTTTGTCAGTGCTCTGACTCCAGAAAGCTGAGATTTTGTACAGAAACTGCACGACCCCACTGGGAAAAATTCCGCAGCTCAACTTGCACGTTGGCTTATGCGTCACTCCTGGTTCCCCGGTAAGACACAAGCATCTATATATTTATTTGCCCGAGTGCCTTAAAATGAAAGTCAGCTTTTTGGAGTTGTATTTGTACTCTGCTGGAGTCTCCTTTCTTCCCGTCCTGAGCAGCATGTCTCCCTCCAGAGCTGCTGCCAAGGGAGGGGACCGCGCAGTCCCAGCCACCTCCTGCCACCGCACTCTGAAGTGATGCCGAGCTAAAGGCTAGGGGTGCTGCAGCTTAGCACACAGCTTGATCCAGACATGCAAGAGATTTCTGAAAGACACCACCGAGGTTGCGTTTCTGGCACTTTTTTCCTCCCCCTAGTCTCTTCTATCGAACTTCTCACTAAAAAAGCATCCGAAGAACTGTTATGGAAGCCTAAGAAAACCTTCAACCGTTTGTTATTAAGTTACTCATCTAAAGACAGTAAGAGACAGATTATGATAACAAGATTATCAAAAAGTGAATGTTTACTTAGTGCTCTCAGTAGATCATGCATATCTTGAGATAAGCCAAGAGCATTTTCTTATATACTGAGTAACTTTTAAAGATCAGTGGTCAGGTTTTCACAAACGATAACATGTTACGTCAGGATTAATGGCCTGGTTTTTATTTACACACAACGTACTTTACAGCATATTTTTGTTTGGCAATATATAAACTAGTCACACAAAAACAACTGATCCCAATTACGACCAGGTAAGTAGAGAGTTTACTGTCTAATCACCTCGTTAGGTCAGCACTATTCACTGACATACAATTACATTGATATGGGCACTAAAAATAGTTCACCTAGATTCTTCTCTGAGGTCAAGCCTGGAAACTTATGGTGGCTGTTTCAGTTTCTACGAGCTTTAGATCCTCTCGGAAAGCCACTGGCCTGGCCCTCCTTCCACCGGCTGTGGAGGAAGCCTGGGGAATCTGACCTCCTCTGTCAGTGGTCTAATTAGGCGGAGTGAGTACTTTTACTCTCTTCACATTCCCAATTTCTGTTTTATGGTTACAGTAACTTAAAACTCCTGTCCGAAGCCCATCTGTCAGTATAAATGCTCAAAATAAAGAGAAATTGAGCCAACTATGTCCTTTAGACTTTAGAAAGTGTTTTAAAATAGGCATATTTTGTAAGTTTTATAAACTTATCTTATTTTCTTAAGACATTATGTTTTTGTTGTTTATTTTTAATTCTTCCTGTCTTCCGCATGTATATTCAGGGGTGTACAATTATCATGGGCAACTTTCCCAAAGTGTTATGCAAGGTGATTTGGGATTCTGCTCCAGGAACTTCATCCATGCATCTAACTACCTTCTTCTCAACAGTTAATTCCTTCCTTTTCCTATCTGATCTGTGCCAAGTCCTCTTTCTCCTTTCCCTGGGAGCCCATGTTAACTCAATCCCCACACTGAGTTTGCAATGTAAGTATCCATCGCTGTTAGCTTTATTGCTCTCATGCTTACAGTTGTCTTGCTTAGATTTTATACACTGCATGCGTTTTACACAAATAAATTTTATGCATCATACTAAGATGTTTATTCTCACCTTCTCCCACAATAGTCCAACAAAAGGAAATGACAAGTCCAGAAAGACATCATACTCTGCACCCAGTTTCTAAAAATGCTGTTAGGAGCTCGGATGAGGGTAAGGGTGCACATGTAGAATAAAAGCCGACTAGGCTGAAGGGCGTACCAGTCCTCCCGGTAGATCCTAGGGAGGGACTGAGCACCAAACCAAAATGGCCAGGCTTTCCCGTGCTGAAAAGCCTTTCAGTCCAACCACGAACAAGCAATCCAAGCTCTTCTACTACCCAGACAGCTGACATGCAGGCAGACTGAAGCGTCCAAGGAAAGGAAACACCTTAAATAGACTGAAATGCTCAAGTGTTTTTGCTGAATAACAAGCACTGCCTGGAGGACACTGTCCTTACTAGCAGCTCTGGCTTGTTTTTGGTTACCGTATAAAGAATCCCCCGGGGCTCAGTATGGTTTCAGGAACTCGCATGCTATACAAATGTGCAGTCTCCTTCCTTGAAGCCACGTCACCAGGCACTAGAGATGAGCAGCCCAAAAATAATATTTTGGAAAGAGCACTGCCAATCCACCCTTCATGTGAACGGTTTTCTCACTGGCTCGCCTTGAGGTATTAAAAGTTACAATACAAAAGCCCTCCAGGCAATGTTTCCCTCCTGGTATTGTTAGCTTGTATTTTTACTAACTTTAGTCTGCTGCGACCACCTCTATCACTTACCAGGCAGGGGTTTGGTTTTGATTAGTGGATTTAACGTCTTATTCCTGGGCTACAGCTTCTTCTAAACCTGCAGTTTTCTTCTCACACCCATTCAGAACAGGCTATTCTATTTCTTCTACTCACTTTTCTCCCCCCAAAATGTATCCCCTTGGCAAAAAATATTTCCCCTCCCCATGTCAATCATTTCTAACTGGCTGCTTCCCCTTTTGTTTGTTGTTTCCATGAGGCACGGTCCAGAGAAGAAATGCTGCTTCCTGTTCACAGAAAAAAACCAAAACCAAACAAACAAGAAAACAAAACCCAAAGCCACCGTTTGTCCTCCCTCTCCTCATGCCCTGCTGACTACCAGACCATGAGGCCATTTTCCACTTGTCTGCTGACAACCATGATAAATGCCTCCTTGTGCCTTTGGGAGCAGGCAGCACTCGTGCTCCTACTCCAGAGGCAAATCCTGCGCTAGGTGTGGGGACCCTGCCGTAGCAGCTACCGCACACTCGTGGAGGAAAGCTGGGAGGCTGAAGGCACCAGTTGAGGCTGTATAGTACTTTTTGCAAAGGAGGAGTAAAACCATCACCATCTCCACGCTTGTAACAGAGCATGCCTTGAGAAACACATTCAATGTTAGACTTAGTTGGGCAGGTGAAAGAACCTTCAGAGTTGAAGATCAAGGCTGCAGCTTCATGCGGACCTACTGGAACAGGTACGCGGAGGAAGGAGTGTGTGTTACCCCTGAGTAGGTGAGCTAAAGTAACCCTCAGCTCCAGTGGTGGTGAATGGGAAGAAGACTGCTGAACTCACAGCGCTGGGAAAACTGTAACTGCTGGGACACCAAGCGCAAAGCAAGACAATAGAGTAACGTTAGAGAGACAAGTTTTCATCTTGAAACTGCAGAATTCCCTTGCTCTGAAAACATCCAGAAAAAGCTTAATTCACTACCCATTTGGCACAGTAGGACCCAAGTGACGCAGGATGCCAAGCCTTCCCAGAGCACCTCACACTGCCCACATACAGCCTTTTAATGCTATATGAGCATCACAAACTCATGTCCTTTCAAACTAATACTACTGGTGGTACAAGTCTGATATACCCTTAATCTTAAAAAGAAAAAAACAAACCAAAAATACAGTAAGAAGAAGAGGGAGAAGAAAGAGCTTTCTTACACGTGAACGCAGATCAAAACACTTTTCTATGCCTATAGGGGTTTGAGGAAAAATACAACAAAACATAACTTTCAATGAGGTGTATTTGACGAATGATTTATAGGCTATTTGTGTAGAAGTACTAGGCACGATGAAGTCTCATCTTGATAAATCAGCTCAAATTCCACTAGTGCCATTAATAAATCAAGAGCAGGTCAGGTCCATTCTTAATGCTATTATTATGGTGCCTTCTGTCTGCTAATGCAAGTTTTAACATCTTCTTCACACATTAGTATGAGACAAAGATACATACATCTCCTTAGTGAATTAATTAGATAACAGGATTTTGCACCCTTCATTTAACAGACAGGACATCTCCCCACTCTCTTCCTCGCACTCCTGTAGCTTTCTGAGGGGGACGTCTGCAGCACACAGAAGGACAAGTATATAACACTGCGACAAAACTGAGCCAAATTAACACGCCAGCCCTTCTAGAAATGGAAGGCTACCCTCTCCCCTTCTGCAATACCCTGTTGTCAACCCTTTCCCTTCTGTCCCTGGCTGCGCAGGTCACCCCCTCCCTTGTGCTGACACCAGCACTTGTCCAATTGCAAAGTAGGTTGATGCAATTTAGTATCCCAGCAGAACTTTAAAAACCCCAACAAAAAACAACAAAAACCCCAACATCCCACCCCACACTGTTTTGAAAGCAAGCCAGAATATCTGTGGGAATGTTCAGCAGAACAGAAAGGCATTTAAGTGCTTTAAATTGATTTAAATGCAGTCACGAACAACAAAGCCAGCTCAAGGTAAGAGGAGGGGACAGGATGATATCTTTCCCTTCTGATAGCTGCCAGTTGCTTATTTGGCTTATCCACCTACAAAACTTTATCTTAAGACTCTAGGACACATTTGTGGGCTTAAGACTCAAAACTATCAATTAAGTCTGATTTGTAATTTGAGGTAGTCTAATTCATTCCTACACACAAGTAATTCCCCATGTCTTCACTGTGCTGGTCAATGCTCATCTGCAGAAAGGGTTGGGCATTGTATTACATTTACTATCTATTACACTTCTTAAAAACATTAAACTTCTACTTGTAACACGAAGCATCTTTAAGGCGACAAAAGAATTCCATTTTTTTTCATAATATGTTGATGAGCTTACATCTTCTGAAGCAGAAGCAGGTTCTGGTCAGCGTGAAAACCCCACTCCTTACAGCTTATTTCTAAAAATGTATGACAGAGAGAGACAGAGTACAGACAAAGACTGAGGAGAAATAGCTTCTACAGACTCTTAGAAATCATTTGGAAGAGAAGGGGGACTGAGGAACATACTGAAAGATACACTGTGGAATTTTGAAACCTTAACACAAGTACTGGCATGCTAGTCTGATTGGCTTTTTCTGTTAAAAAAGAGCCCAACACAGTAGTTTCAACAAAAAAAGAAAAACAGTTTCTACAAGGTTATGAACTACTATTTAGTACTAATTTTGCTAATAACATGATTTTATGCACAGAAAATTAAGATCTAAAAACTATGCATAAGGCTGTATTGGCCAGACGCTGCCACACACATGGTCCCTGCTCTGCGGAGTTTACAAAGAGCTCACGAGGCACTCCCCCCCAAATCAAATGACTTTCTATGCAAACTGCATATTTCAGCCCCAAATTTAAAAGGGCTTATTAAAGTGAACATTCACCAACTTCCTATCTGTGCATTAATCAAATATTAAGTAGACTCAGGAATGAGATGATGTAGTACGAAGCTTTATTCCCACGTGTTTAATCTTCCCAGAGAATTCACAAACGGTTGAGGCATGACCAAGATTTGCAGGTGTTTATAGGCTCAGCTTCTCACTTGGCAGTCACCGCCACAGCCTCCGAGCACCTTGCAAGAGCTAAAAACAACACCATCAATCACCTCTCCTTCCTTCCTCCCAGTAGGTAGGCGTAAATTACCTGACTTGGATGACTGGGCTGGAGGGGAGGGAAACAGAAGCAGGGCAACCAAGGGAAGCTCACTGGTTGAAGTTGAACGCTTCACGCCAAACCTTCAAAGCCTGTGGTCATTCTTGTACCTCTGTTGACACACAGCTCCAAAGCCAAGGTCCAGCTCACACATAAATTCTGGCTCCTATATGCAAATCCACGTTTACTGCACAGCTCTGTGGCCACAGCGAAACACAGCTGCTGCAGAAAGCCATACACGCAGAAGGACAACCATCTCAGACCGCTGGAGCTAATCCCGCAGAGGGCTTGGAACAGCAAGACAGTCAATGTATGGGAAGAGGACCTCGTCAGCATACAGGACATCAGTGTGATGATCTTACAGTGACCTGCATTGCTCAGCAGGCAGTCTACAGCAGGTTTGGACCAGATGGGGCTTTTCAGGGTGTGATCTTGGTTCTTGCTAATGGAAATAATCCCGCCTGGCTGTCTCAAGTGCATGGATCACTGCGGAGGATAGGATGAGATGCAAACTCCTAACCAGAAGCAGATGGAAAGATTTATTATTGTGGCTCTTCCGCACTCACAGGGCGGTGGGGGTCTAAAGGGTCTGAATGCCGGAGGCTGACAACATCCCTCTGCAGTGGGGGATGTTACAGAGCGGACAAGTTATCTCAAGCACACTCCCCTTTTCCGGCAAGAAATCGAGCTCAGCTTTTGTCCACTGCTGTTCTATCAGGACTTCCCAGTTAAACAGCAATAATATTTAAACAGTTTGTCACATATTAGTCTTCCTTAGGAAGACATGAGGAAAAAAGGATATTATCTTATTCTATTGCGACTGCTTTATTTCCTTACTATTATTGCTCATAAAAATTTACTCCATGTTTTGCGAAACAAAACCCTGTACAGCTTCGTCTTGTGACTATATATATGAACCCGGCATTTTGGTAATTATCTCTGGCAGCCTTCCTCCCTCATTTACTGCTCCTCCCCCAAAAGAGATTCAAAACAGGAAAGATCTTATTTTATATCTGAACATGGGATAAAATGCTCACCAACTGTCTTCACTAAAGAACAAAGATAAAATGATGAGATTACTTTATCATATAGGCTACACATTCTTCAGTGGCTGTGGAAGTCACTTAACACTTCTCTACTCAATTATAAAAGAGTGTTAATCTCTTTCACCCTTGCAAAGATTCCTGTTATTATTGAATGGAAGCTATCAGTAAAAACAATGCAATGGGAAAATACCAGGCTCAGTAGGAGTTGGCGAGCACCAGACATAACTGTGGGAGTGACTCCCACAGTGGGTTCTGGCTAAGATATGCCAGTTATGTGTTCTTATTTTATCTTCATTGTAAACTGGGGTTTTGACAAGCACCCTCCCCCTCCATACAAGGTTATTGAACTAATGAAGTGCACAAGGTATTTTTCAACTGAAAAAAAAGAAAAAAAGACCGGCAAGGGAGGTTTTTCTTACTGTTCTCTTAACATAACCAGCAAGGGCTAATCTTATTTTGTATTGTCAGACCAATGCTTATCCTGGGAAACGGGGACTCAAGTGCTTTATACATATAAAGGCACTCTCCCTCGACACAGGTGCCGAAGCGGTGACCCCACTTCAGGGAGCAGCGATGAGCTGGAGAAGGAAGAGCACCACGTCAGCAGCTGAACTGGGAGCCCAGCACACCCCAGCCCCTCTTAGCCATGCCTCTGCTCACCCCCACCCTAACCACTCGCAGAGCGGCAGCGTTGGCTCAGTCAGCTCGTTCACAATGGCAGAAGTAATAAATCCTTGCTTAGTTTGTAGCTGCATTTTTAAAATCCAGCACGATGTTTCCGACTCTTCAGAAACTGCAATCCCTATAAGCATCCCAAGTGAATAGAATCACACCTGAGACCGATCTGGCCTTTTTCACTTGCTATAGGAAAGATGGATTGAAATGACTGAGTTTAGCTCCCTAACATCTGCTCAGCAAATGCTCGCATAAATCAGGATGCAGAATATAGTATATTTGCCACACCCTGAATAGCAATAGTCACGCAAGATGAAGAGCAGAGTGAAATCCTGGACTTGCTGAAGTCCATGGCAAGACTCCCATTAATTTCAGGCAGGCCAGTATTTAAATGCAGATTGTTACCAGATGGTAGATTGTAGGACCAATTGACAAATGCAATTAAAAGCAACAAAGAACTAACTGATGTGATAGCTGCATTAATGAACTGCATTCGTATTATCAAAAACCAATACACAAAATTCACATATCTCCCAGCAACCGATATGACCGCCCTCTGGAAAGTACCCATTTTCACTTAGAAAAACCTGAAATTCTTCTAACTCAAACATTCTCCCCTAAGCAAGCAGATTTTCCATACCAATTTGACCTTTAAACATAGAAAGATGCTATTTTTTAACGTTGTAAGTCACATAGTTTATTTAGATAAATACATTATCTTACCCATGCTTAGACCTTTTCCCTCATGTGTTGAATAGAATCTTTTCTATTAGAAGTAAAGTAGCAAGGATAAAAATTGGGAGTTGTTTCTGAGGTAATACTGCAGTCTTTTAAACCGAATTCAAACCAAACATCAGCTGATACAATAAGCCTAGAGGTAATACTACAAGTTCATGCTCAGCTTCATAGTGTGACTGTTGCTTTTTTTTCTGTAAGTCCTTACAAATAACGTAATAAAGATATTGCCTCCAGACAGTTATTCTTAAATTCATCCGAGACTGAGATGAATTACTATAACTCACGCTTCTCTCAGTGTGATTGTTTCAGATCGCCTGTATATTTAGGAAGATTAATTTACACTGGTCACATTATTAAAATTCTTCTATCACCCTAAGGGAGAATTAAAACACCTTTTTCTCCTACAGGCAGCATCTTCATGCTTCAGAAGTAAGGTTAACAGTTCACTGAGCTATTAAGAGCAAACACAGTTGGACTGCTGGGCAGCGTGGTGAGAGACGTTTTACCCAGGACATAAATTTGAGATACGTTCCCAAAGTTACTCTGAAACATTTTTTTATGGGTCTGTTTATGATTTCTCATTGGCTCCATCCAATTTTCTCACAAAGTGAGTAATGGGATTGTTATTTTTAACTGCTGGCCACAAACTCCATTTGACATCTCAAAGACAAGTTAGTCTTTCTCGCTCATGCTACATCATCCATGAGGACTCTAGAATTTCAGCTTCAGTAAACTACCTTATGTCCAGCTTAGCTGTCTTGGCTCTGGCACAAAGGCAGGCACTAAAAGATTATTAATAAAAATGCCATTTTAGCGACTGCTGTTAAGATTTTGCCTATGTACAAAGAGGCAGGAACCACCTTGGTTACACCATTGACTTCCCTGAGATCTTTAAGATACTTGTAGCACCAGCAGTCAGCCGTTTATCCTCACAGTCCTGGCAGCAGCCCCTCAAAGAGAGATGCTGACCAACTTCCACATTAAAGGCCTTCACTTCGCTATTCAATGCAAAGGAGAGACTGGAGCACCGCTGTGACTCCAAACTGTGAGTAAGTGCTAGCTTAGCATTTCCTGCGGACTCCCGCTTTACGTTCTTCCCTCACAAACTATTTATAGCAGAGCTTCAGCCGTGCACCGATTCAGAGAAAAACCTGCAGTCCCAACTCCAGCCCAGTGCTCCATAGCACAAAATTGTAAGACAACACTGAATAATTTGATGGGAATGTCAACTAAAAGATAGCAGTGTCATTAGTGCTCTCTACTGGATAAACACATAATTACTCCTAAATTAATAAAGCACATCAGCGACCTCAGTAACAAAGTGGTGTAAACCCACTTCTATTTAAATTATAATACTTGGACTATATTTATAAAAGCTTACGCTACTCAAAGCAAGTTAAAACCTTACATGGAGATGCAACAAAGGATGTAGAGAAGTCCTTGAAAAGAAAACACAGCTGAAGTTGCAACTCCGATACCTGAAGTAGGCCAGTTAGAAAAAAAGCAAGCAAGACAGTACAAGAATACTCGAGTCAGGGTAGTTTTAATCAGAAATATTCCTTCCCATTCTTCACATACTATATCCATATGCACAGATTAATTTACAGCTAACAACTGTGGAATTCAATTTCAGAAATTCCTCTGCCCTCAAAAGCAGTAATGCATTTGGAAGTCACAACGCAATTTTCTTCATCGCTTTTCATACCTTGCAAATACGGAGCAAGCTTCTACTTGGCAGTCAAAGTGGTGTCACTCTGTTGACTGTGACTTCCAGGTGAAGAAAACCAAGTCAACGTTTCTGTTACCCCCCCACCATCTCCACCAGTGCCTATAGCTCCATCTGAAGGGAGAACACCGTAATTTGCCATTCCCTCCAGCCAACACTGAATCACCAAGCCCCACCACTGGCAGAACGGATACACTGCCCTGTGGTTCAGCATTATTCACAGCAAAACATGAAATACCTCACTTGGTACCGAAGTGTTGATGGTTCAAGCACCTGCAACCACAAGCCTTTGCATAAAAACGAGTAGCGATTGGCCTTTGTGAGAACCTCTTAATAATGCAATTCCCTACAAATACCTGAAGCACACCTCCCACTGTGCTACTTCCTTCTACTGGTGGGCATACAGATTTCTTAGCAGGAGTTCTTAGAGGTTGAAGAAACACAAAACCATTTTTACTGTAACTGCTACTTGCCTGAATTTTTACATGCAAAACAGAAGCTTTACAGAAAGTCACATCAGGTTATATAGATGCAATAGCTCGTTTTAATTTTTTTAATTGCATTTTTGTTACCCCATGTTTGATACATTTATAAATTAAGTTTATCACAGTTGCATTTAAAAGCTGACCAAGAAAGAAACACTATTACGTACAGCCTTGTACCAACATGCACGCAGTGTAGAAGACCAGAAAGGTTAGCATCAGAGTTGACAAGGCAGCTGCAAGGGACATGAAGAGGGAAAACACCACAACACCGATGAAGCCATAGCAGGAAACACTTAGTAAGTATCATGATAATTTATTCCACTGAATTTGTTTAGGGGAGAGTAAGATAAAAGAGAGCTGCCAGATGGACATGGCAGAACTGGTGAAAACCACTACTAAACCCAGAGCTGCTGAGAAAGCTGTCCAAATGACAATTTTCCCTGCTTACGGACACTGCAGTTTCTCTTACCCAGTGAGCCCCTGGCTGCATCCCCTCAGTTTTTCATGAAGGCACTTAAAGTAGGAGGGGAGTAAAGAGAATAATCATGCTGGGTCCCAGTGATCTGAAGAACACCTTTCCTAAAAAATTGCGGGGTTAAGGATGTTTCAGGGATGAGACTATCTACAACCTAAAATAAGATACCTATCACATCAGATTGGACTAATGCTTATTATACACACAAACACACACCACCCCCACTTGTTTATATCACAGCGTGCACCATCCTTTACAAGGTGGGGAGAACATTCAGGCGGAAGAATACTTTGGAAAAAATTAAATAGCTATTTCCAAAGGAGATTAACTTTTTAAAAAGACAAAACCCCAAATAGTCACTTTTGTCCAAAAAAAAAAAATTTGCTTGAATACAATGCAGATGGATAAGAGGCTGGGCATTAGTTTAGCTCAAATAGTAATGAAAACACAAATAAGCCACAATTACTTTGGCCAAATGATTGCTATACTTTTTCCCACATGGTTTTTCTTTATGCATACATGACAGGTGAAGTTGGTAAGGTTTTGCTTAAACATCCTGTCTTTGGTCTCAAAAGAGTAGGAAATCCACAGCTTTGCATACCCACACACTCTGAAGCTCTTGCTCACATTTCTTTCCAGCTTCTCCCTCCCCTATTTAAAAAATCTTCTGGTTAAGTTCCTTTCATCAAATCCTCTCCAAAGCCAACCATTCATGCCCGTTCCCCGAATGCGAGCTGGGGAATGTGAAAGAGCTGCTACTCTACAGCTCCTCCTGGTCTCTCCCCATCAGCACATCCTTAGCACCAAAGGGGACCAAGTAAGATGGAGATGAGCTGACTTCAAGTTTAAAAGCAGCCTTGACAAATCAGTAGTTACAAACTTCTTCACTTGAAGTGTCTCCCAGCTTGTGGCTTACGATATGCATTCACGACTGGAGAAGAAATATTGACCACAATGTACAAACTCCAATTTTCTTCCAGGAAAATGAGAAGTTTTAGAAAGAAATACTCTGCTCCCCCATACCTGTGACAAAGGAAATGTTCTTCATCTATGACTACACTTAAGCCTGTGGTCTATGAACAGAGGGTGCATTTCAGGCCCAGCATACCAATAGCATTTTAGTCTTTCCATACATGCTTTTCACCTTAACACACCCCATGAAAGCATGGGAGCAGCAGTACCCTTGCAGGCTGCCACGCGAGATCACACTGACACTACCTAGGATCCCATTCCAGGAACCGACCCTTCTTCCCCAGATATGTTAGTAACTGCTTTTAAGAATTATTTAGAAATTAACTACTTGAGGCCTGTTTGCGTTCTATTCCACATCCTCAGATTCGTATTACTTATTATCCTCACACGTCTTCATTCACATCAATCCCCAAATGCAAAATATGGCAGACAAACCCAAATGATGAAATCATCGACCTCGCTGCTTGTTTGTACTGCATCCAATTCCCTCACCCAATGAATTGTGTAGCTGCTGTTTTCATGGTCTCATCAGTAGGAAACACCTCTTGCAGCCCTGGGATTTTAAAGCACAACAGAGAACTAGCAACTCCTACCCGAGCCAAAGCATTTTTTTAATTACGATTAGGTCCTTTATTATGTTAAAGCTTGATCTATCCCTTACCTTGGCAAGTAGCAGGTTCAAGGTACCTAAAACAAAACTGAAACAGCTCAGGTCAAGAATAATTCTCCAATTAGCCTGATTGGTCTTGTACGAAGGGGAGGTTCCCACGACTTTATCCTCACAGGCAGTACCAAGCTTAATCCTGAGACCACATAAAGGCAGTTGTTTCTAATGCCAGAGGGAGGTGTGGGCAGCCAACTAGAGGAGACTCAACTTCAAATTACACATTCTAAGGGGAACCCAAAGCTTTCCCTTCCCTCTCACACAATTCACCACCTGGAGTAATTTACAGATTATTAACTGGCCTGTTAATTGTTTGAATTTCCTAGGTATTCTTGTAGTCAAGAAGAACAACCAAACCCAAAAACCTCCTTTCAACTTTTCATCTGGGGAAACTTGAGGAGAAATATGCAAAAGTTGAAAACAGCCTTTGAGAACCTTGTCTTTACTTACAGGAGGCCTGAATGTTTCTGTGCTGTAACTTCCACATTATTGAGACAGCAGCACTTTAACCAATGATGATGTTCTTTATTAATTCAACAAGTTGAAGGTCATTTCATCTTCTTTGAAGATTTAAGTAACACCAGTTGAGAAGACAATTCAAATGAAACATGGTCAGATCACTGCAACTGAAACACACATGAAATTCAGCTACTGCCTACGCTTGGTTCTCCAGATCTAGTTGGCCCACTAGGACCTCTCTGCTCTGACTTATTTTCCATGTTTCTGTGTGAGATTCTTCAAGCTGACGTTTACAAATAATTTACAATTCAAAAAAAAACCCTCCACCACTGTTTTATTTTACTAGAACATCTATCTTTCAACTCAAGTCAAACACACAAACTTAGGTACTTTCAGACACCTTCCAAGGCATTTAAAAATATATATTTTGACTTTGTTATGCAGCCCGTGTATACAGCAAAACGCTCATTTGCCCATCCATTTTCAAAAACTGATATGAAATACTATTAAACATCTATGCCAGTTTACAACAACAAGATTTAAGAACAGACATACTGCAAAAGTTATTTCAACTGTAGTTCAGCAGAACAAACACCATGAAAGATACAGCAAGAAAATTAAATAACTTTCTCTTAAGGACTTGAGCACTAAATATTGTAATTCTTTAGAGAACACTTGAGAAAGGGCAAGTCGGTTGAAAAACGGTACTAACCTTTAAAGCCAAGTACTAACAAACACATTCCTGCGTTTGGCAAGGGATATGCCCTCCCCTCAGAACTGGAATGGCTTTGCATCCCTGCAAACCACTTAAGGCCGGCACCTCTTTTTTTGTTATTTAATGCATATGGTAGGAAAACAAATGGTGAAGCAGTTCACAGCCCCTGCATCAAATTTTCTAAGAACTCAGAATAAACACAGATCCAAAACACGGTCATGCAGCATAAAGCAATGACAATCGTCCATATTCACTGAGTAAAAGAAACCATCATTACGAACAGGTCAATTTTGATACCCGTCCCCATCAAGTTGAAACTCTTTTCAAGACTATAGCCCAGAGAAGTGCTCTCCAAAGTGAGATGCATGCACCCCAGGGGGTGTACAAGACAACCCATTTGGGTACAAGAAGAAAGGTTTTTTTGTACCATTAATAAACAGAATTTTAAATAATTTTTAAAAAGTGTTTATTTCATCTTTATCTCATACTTTTTAAATTTCTACTCTTGTGTATGTACATAATATATCAGGACAGTAGTACATATATAATTTATAAATAAATATACATATATTGGGTGCACACTTAAAAGTTCTACTGATAGAGAGGCGTGCAATCAAAAAAGTTTGGAGACCACTGGCCTCGAGGATGCTGTATGACACTACAGCTGCTAGCCCAGTCACATCTCCTGTTGCTACATTAATTTTTTAATGTCAATCTGAAACACTCTCCTTGGCAACATATTTTCAACATGGCCATTGAGAGTTTTCTCCCCCCCCCCCTCAAGCACACGGATATAATGGAAATTTTAGAAGGATTAGGCTTGGGCATAAAGCGCTGCTGACAGAGTATCCTTTGGTGGAATTACACTAAAGTTTACAGCAGATACATATGAAAATATCATTAAAACATATGCAACCTCTAAATCAGATTAGAGCCATCCTTTGCTTTTTACAGTTTGGTAGTCCCATTTTAGCCTTGCACCAGCACTCCTCCTTCACCGCTGCCCTGCCCCTCCTTCCCACGCACCAACTCCATGCACTACTTGCCACAGATGCCGGTCTCTGTCGGCAATGCAAGGGGTCTCCAGATTTCCCACTCTGGAATCGGAGGTGTCCCTGAAGGGGCTGGGGACTGTGCCCCACTTGAACAGTGGGGCTGGCTGGCTGTTACACCTCAGACTCCTCTTGCAGCCCCTGCTGCAGAGACACATGCTGAGGCAGCACCTCAAGGTGGCTGCCTCTGGCCACCCACAGATGCAGATGATGGTGAAGGTCCCAAATGGCCACCCAGCAAGGCGCAGTTCACAGGTGGCACCTGCTCTTCCCAGTTAGTGTCTAGGGAAGCCAGCCAGTATCTCAGCATTTCAGCGCATGTGGTACCACGCTGTTTACTAGGGCAGCAGTGGCAGGTTGTGCATTTTGACATGCCTATTCCAGCACTTTTACAACTGATTCCTAAAAATATTACCCACGTTGGAAAAAAAGGAACAAGAACTGTGTATCCTGAATCCACACACCTGCCTAGAATCTGGCAGGCTTAGGAAAAAATACTTCTGCTTTCAATAAGAAAGCAGCATATTGTATTTAAAACCCTTCATCTCTGCTTCACTCTGGCTAGTTTTAAGTTTGTTGGTTTTCCCTTTGATCTAGATACCTTCATTCAAGCAAAAGCGAGACTCTCAGTGAATGCGGGGATGCATATGCATTTTAAAAAAAAAAAAGCATGTGTGGTAAACCAATGCTACACTACATATCACAGCCGGCACACTGATCACAGCCAGAGCTCAACCCACCAGCCAAGTCTCTTTAACCCACTTGCTGAAATAGGGACTCTCGCTAGTTAACTCCAGGCAGAACATAGTGTTGTACAAAAGTCAAACAGTGTCACCAAGTTTTCGGTTCTCAACTGTTACATTTTAACGACACCTATGTGATTTAAGAGGCTATTACTCATAGGTGTGAATTCAGATTAAGGTAGACCTATGATGACTGGCTGTAGGGAACATGAAAGTTTTTAAGATCGTCTATTCTGAGCTCTTGTTCAGATCATACAACATTCTGCTCACCCATTGAAAAAGTCCAATAATTTACGTTTGATTACAGCCTACTGAGGATATCAAGCGCTACAACCCATTACATCTCACAGTAGGTTGTTAACCAGGGAATGGCCCTTGTGTTAGAAACTGAGCACATTTCTTCTGATCACAAGTCTTCCTAGCTTCCACTTTCCATCACTTCGTAGTTTTTATGCCCCACACCCCTAAATCAGAGGCCAACACCACCCAAAATTGAGCAGTCAACCTTTGTGTTGTTATGTTGTGGTTTAGTATTCCCTTCATTTCCACTTTAATCTTTGACCCTTAAAAACAAAACTGGCAATGTGTCAAGACGGGAAGGCAACAGAAGAGCAAAACTCTAGGGAAGGGACTAGAAGGGACCTCTGGTTTATCAAGTCTAGTTGCCTACTATTCAGACATCACTTTGCATTTAATTTCTTTCATAGATATATTTGGCTCTTCCTTCAAAGCAGGTCTCTGCCTGGAAGGCTGTTCCAGAATTAGTTCCAGTAATTAGGAACTTAGTTTCTAATCTAAATCTTATTTACAGAAAGTTTATACTCACTTGCTTTTGTTCTAACGCTCCTTTAGCTCACAGTGCTTCTGCCCTTCGCCTGTCATTTGTACAAACAAACAAAAAAGTAGAAAAAAAGCAGTATTCTTACTCCATAAACAACCTTACTGCTACAGGTAAAAAAAAAAAAAAAAAATCAAAAAGGCTTACCCATGGAATTAAACTTCCAGAGCATACAGAAGATAAAATATTTAGCTTTCTAGAGTAGGGAACGAGGAGGGGGGAGAGGAAGCAAAAAGAGCTAGTCAGAAGGTATGACTTGTTTGGTTATCCAAAGAAGCCTTTTCTCTCCTCATCTTGGATAAACGGGCTTGTAGCTATTGTAATCATTTGTTACAGGGGTGACATTCACAGTAATCCACTGTAATGCTCCACATGAAAAATATGTACAGAATCAACTGTATGGACCAAAGTTAATACAACTCCACGGACTATTAAAACAAAGACCAAAACACAATCTGTCTTGTTAAAGGAAACATGATTTTACAATACATACCATCCTGGAGTTTGGTACAATAGTGTATCCTGTATCCTTCATGAAAGGAAGCAACAAAAAACCTAAGCTTCAAAACCAGTATTATGTATTTTGTATCTTACTACCGATTCAACTTAGATAAAAAACAAATGAAGAATGGAGCCAAAACGGTCAATAAACAAACCATCCAGCATTCATTCACAGGCAACAGAAATTGAAGTACCATATGTACATTGTTCTCTCATATCATGTCCAGAAGATAGAAGCATGCAACACCATTACTGTAAACAATGAAAAAAGGTGTACATTTTAGAGTGTGAAATACTTCTCCACTTTCACTAGTTTTATTGAAACCTTCCAAGTTAGGTGTGAATCGGCCTGTGATGGTTGTCAGGTCAGCAAGCAGACTTGCAAATAGGTATTCTGAATTTTAAAATCTATTTGTAAAACCCAAAGTAACTGCATCAACAGAAGTCAACAAGAGGAAAGAAAGAAGTTATTTTCAGTTTGAGACATACCATCATTTTACACCTAAGGAGATCCAACCCTATTGGCATTACTCTCATAAAATTTCCATATTTAACACCTAATTTAGAACAGGCAAATAAGGGTGTATAAAACCTTCTAAGAGCTCATGAAATAAATATAGTACAATAGGTATACAAAACTCATACTGCACATTATTTTTAGGTAGGCTACATAATTTGTATTTTTACTGTGAGAACATAAAAACAAGACTGACCTTTACAAAATTATGATTTCATATAGAGTAAAAACACTTGCCCCTGCTTCTACTTACTAGTGTTTTAAAATGAATAGCAAATTGATACAGAGAGACAAAATACTCCCATTGTAATGCAAACTGCAGACAGCTTTTTAGTGTGTCCTCATAATTTGGGAGAGAAAAGACAAATTAACCTGTCATACAGAAATTTTAAAACCAGAGCTAACTGGCAGAGAAGCCTAAAAGGAAATTAAAAAAACCCTCTTAGACTGAAAGTTACAGAATTTCAAGGCGAAGTGAGCTCTCAAGAAAACCTCGTCCAAGCACAATGAAATGAGAACGTTCCTCACGCTAGTCTCATAACTCTCCACATTTCCACAGCTGAACCCCTGGTTCAGAGACCTACAACTGAGATAGCAATGAAAGTGTAGGTCAAAGCCAAGGTACTACAAACAGTCAAAACAGAGCTTGGAAACTATCAAAAAATTAAAGGGAGCTGCTCTAGCTTTCTTGAGCAGTAACCTACAGCAGAGCAAATAGCATAGTTTTAGTGATAATACAAAAATAGCTTGCAAGCTAAGTTACCTTTCAGACTAAACTCCATATACTTGATATCATATGAACAAGGTTTAATTTTCTCAACTTATTTTATGCTTTTTAAAGGTATTTTCTAAGAAATTGTTTTTATTTTGTACAGTTAAGCTAACACCTGCCAGGTTTGCATGCTGCTTAAGGATGCACTTTTCACCTAGTAGAATATAAAAACACAGTAAAACAGTGCAGAATTTTGTAAAAATACTTTAAATAAATTTACACTTCACTATAAGATTATTCAAGTTAAGAATTAATCACCAGGTTCAACAGTGTAACTCCTTTACTTCTGTTATCCTCATTGCACATCAAAACCAAAGTTGCTATTTCTGCCAAGACTGAAAGAATGGATCCTCAACCTCTGCTGGCCTAACAAGCAAACGCTGCTCCATAGACAGCGTAATTTTGGTCTTCTGCAGACAATTAAAACCTCAATTCATCAGAAATTTCTCACTATAAGCAAAATCAGAAGGCAAAACTCCAAAGGACTCTCAGATGCACAGATCCTCATCAAGGATCAATACAGGTAGCCTCTCCGTGATTTCACAAACATAGCTCAGTATTTATGACTAGTTTTTTCTTCGCAATGCAGGCCATGGAAGTTATAGATCACTAGGTACGTATTTTTTTAATCAAAAAAATAATGGGCAACACACTGCATTTCAAACTACCAGATTTTTACTTCTGGAAAACTAATAGCTTTCTATAAGTGTACTGATTTCTAATACTGACCAAAAAACATAATTTACTACTAACACATTTTTCCCCTTTCTGCAGCCTCAGAAAGTGTGTTTGAAGTTACAGTACTGCAAGGCACATACAGAATCTCTTCCTTTCCAATACAGAGCAGATATATTCCCTGAAATAATTTTAAAATCCTCAAAAAAATTAGAAATGCTACAAAGTTAACAATTTCTATTTAAAAACATTGTTCCTACAGAACATGCACTTTTTTGGAAAACAACTTAGCAAATATTTATAAATTATTTTTTCTTCTTTACATTTACACTGGAAATATATTGAATAATTTTTAATCTGGAAATTACTGTATCATGTCACATTTAAGTTATTGCCTTCATTATAAATTGCATCATCTCTGGAAACCCATAAAGGTACCGGATTTGAAAATAAGGTGGGGGTGAGAGACTATGTATGCAGTTTAGCCCATCTGAAAAGGATTTCCACATAAAGCAATAACCTCAGAGTTAAAAAAATTAACTTTCTTCATTCAGCGGATGAGGACAATAGAAACTGATGTAAGTGCATTTGTTCAGTTTAATGCAGAGTCATTAGCAACTATGTAAAAATCTCTATTTTCTGTCTTTTGGGCAAGCATATCTTACTATAAAAGCAACTGAATTTTTAAGAGGTAGTTTTTTTCCATTATGCGCTTATTTATTTCAAATAAAACATAACCAAAAAAACCCCAACATTTGCTTTTGAACAAGGATCAAGTCTCAAATCTTGGTACAATATCTGACAAAAGTTCAGTATTTTAGTTGTCCTCAGCAGTACTGGGCTGCTTTGGAACCAGTGTATTCCAGGTTGTCTTCACAGTCAAAAGACTAATCTACCAACAGTACTGAACCCACCCCCTCCTCCTCCACCTGTGGGTCCACAACTTCCCGGCGGGTCATTGTCATCAAATCCATTGGGTCGGAAAGAGCACGAGGCTGAGGCAGCTTGAAGTGCTTGTGTTCGAGCACTAAGCTCTTGCTCCTGAAACCAAAGAATAAAGACAATTAAAAAAAACCAAAAAAACCCTCAAGTCCTTGAAGCAGCTTATTTCTACTAAATTTTGAAACAGCTTTTAAAGCAGCATCACTAACTTCCGGACTCCTAAGTCTGCATGGCTTTGTTGAAATTCAAGTTGAACATCCACAGCCAATCTGAGATATACTTACTGAGGTTCAACGCAATTGTACATGTGAATCACAATTAAATCCATTTAAGGTTATGCTAAAATCGTGCTTTATAGCAACATGGGATGTTACCAAAGAATTAGACTGCCGATCAAAAGCTAACAAAACATTAGGTTTTGACACATGTTCCACATGAATTTTAATCCTAGCAATTTTAAGATGCCCTTGTTCTTGGTTGCCAAATAGAGTGGTAAGACCATTAAATCAATGTTAATTATTTAAAAGACATTTTTATTCCACTCAATCAACTGCGTGGAGCAACACAGTACTCAGAAAAAAGGGCAAAAAGATGGACAAGCTATTTTGTTTCCATGCAGTGCAGCTATTTAACTTTCAAATGTTATTACTATGCTAACTCTGTTCTAACATTACTAAGTCTCAGGAACTCTCAAGCACTCCATAAAATCAGAGTCAGCTGCTGGAAGATGTACTTGCACAAGTAGCAGGAACATGAAAGAATAGCTTCCTGCCAGCTGCCTTTCAGCTGAATGCCCCTGTGGCTTCTTAGACATCTAAGAAGGGGACAAGCACAGGCTTTTCCCTCATCAGACATATCATACATTATTTTGCCTCTGGCCAACTAGTTTCATAAACCTTGCAGCAATTTCTTGTCTTTAGTACCCCTTTCTCAAATCGGCCAAGTGCTTCAAAAACTGAGGGAGGGAAGGCAGATGTTGGGCTCCGGAAGACTGGCAAGAAAAAGACAGCAGACCTGTACAAGCTTTCTTTCTTTAGGAAAGAAAATGAAAGCGCTCAGGTGCTAAGGCATGATCATACTGATAGCCTCCTTCACATGACACTGCGTCACTACATACCTCCCGAAAGGCAACGGGAGGAAATTTTAACAGGGTTTTAGTAATTACGTGGGTCACCTTGAATTGTTCCTTTTCTTCTCCACCTCCTGGTGAAAGCAAGGAACAGAGCCAAGACCCTGGAAGACTGTTTGCATTATACTACCACGAAAGCACTAAACTTAGTCTTGTCCAGGTACTTTCACAGGTGCTAAAAATAGTACTTGTGGGTTTAAATTACTCTGCCCTGTTAGAAAAACACAGCCTAAGTTTAAAACTATTTTACACTGCTAAGGACTGAAATGCATACTCATTTCCAAAAATTATATAAAAGATATCTGGAGGACACAGATACCCTGGCCATATTCTTGAAGGACGGTATTATGCTATCTCCAGCAATACGTGGATTCTTGTGTATCTGCTAACTATAAGACACATCAAAAACTAAGCAATTTTACTAGGAATAACACAGGAATATGAAGAACTTGCTTCTAGTACCGCACATCAACAGAAAATTTTTATTAAAATAGCAGCCCTTGTATAAATAGCCTGCTTAGTTGAAAAACTACACTGCAAAACTGTTTAGCTTAGAACATAATCTCTTCTCAAAACCAAACAGTGGGAGACTAGCTTTGAACATATTTCTTCACAAAAACAAACAGTGGGAGACTCGCTACACTATACCTGGGCTGGTTTTTCTTTTTTTTATGGGTAAAACATTTCAGAAAAAAATGTTTGTTTTAATGCAGCAAAGTCCCAAACCAAAAATGGAGTTTTCCTTACTCCCTCCTCCACTTTCATCCTTCCAGAGAACTGTTTTCTGGCAACTTCATACCTCTTAAAGCCCAGTAGTTGAGCTTTACCTAACAAACTGTACTACAAAAGAATATAAGCATCAACAATAGGTTTCTGGATTATGCTATATTAAATAAAAATCTTAAACTTGTAGCCAAAAAGAACATTAGAATCTTACAGCTAAGAAATTTTTTTGCCAGATTTAGCTAGAAACATGATTTATTTTTGTTTGCCTTGCTACAGTTACTGGATAGCATGAGGTTTTGGCATAGCTATGCAGCTAAATTACTTTATGTATGTCTTCTATTACATACCTTTCACAATACTGTTAGTGACAGTATGATTGTTCTGCTGTCACTATGCTTCCTTACAGAGGGGGGGACAAGCTGAGAGAAGAAGCACTACTATGAACAGCAACAACTCAGTACCTTGCACTTAACTTGCTCTGGAGACGCAGATCACATTTGGTAGAGAGTATAAATGAGCTGCAAGCACAGCTTTTGTCAGCCACTTAGAAATACTGTTCAAAAGCAGCCATAATGCACTGAGAATAGGATAATTTGTGATCTTAGCTTCATTGCTACTGTGTACAAAACATTTTCTATAATGGATGGGAGGTATTTCTCTATATATGCACACACACAAGAGAAATATGGAGCAGTGATCAAATTATCAATTATTAAAGTTTCTTGGCAGAGTACTAGTAAAAACCACACACTATTTGTGTCTTCAATGTTAAAAGTGAAATTATTTAGCAGTTTAAGATCTTTCACACTTTATTCCTATGCAGTAGTTTGTGCTAAATGAGAACATTTCTTTCTTCTCTCAAGGCATATATTGACTTGATTAATACTAACCTATATCAAGTTGTTCTAACCTACATTAAATTGTTCTAGTATAGCATATAGCATTTTTGCAATATCCTTGTTCAATGTTTTCAGAATGATTATATTTATCCCAACAAATACTAAATCAGGTAAGTAAAACTTGACCGTCAATACAGTTCTCTGGACTGAGAATAATGCAGAGCATCCCCCCCTGCTTTCTACTTGTTCCCGGAATGGGATTTTTAATTTGTTTTAACTGGAGTGGGAGCTACCCATATTGCAGGTTTTGTTATTTAAAGTGAAAACATTTTAATTTACCATGTGGTAAACTGGTATGCAATAGTAAAACAAAAGGAGTAAGCTAGAGATTTTTCGGAACATTTCTTCTAAAAAGTAAAGGCTTTCTCAGGACAGAAAGATATATTCTTAACCTAGCTGGAAAATACCAGTTTAGAACGCCGAGCAATGAAATGCGACTTCTCAAAAATGCAATAACCTAATTCAGTAAATCACAGTATTAGTACTAATTTGAGAAAAAACAGTAACTGACCATTTCTAATCAGCCTCATTTCAACTGAGAGAAGGACAGGATCTCAACAACTCGAGATTAGCAGAGCACTACAAAGCAAGCCAATATTAAAGAATCCAAAACTGAGAGGTAGCTGTAAGAGAAAATGACCGCGTGCTTTATATAACCAGGTACATGTTCTGTAGAGAAAGCTTTAGTCTGGAAGATTATAAAAAAACCCGCCACTTTTGTGTATATGCACCAAGTGACTAAGTTTTATAAAACCACACTGATTTTTCACTGGTTCTAGGCATGCAGCAGTTCTCAAAAGGCTTAAAGTATCTAACTTCTTAGCGTATTCCAGAAACTGCATCAAAATGGTCTTGAAAATGTTAATTCAGAGAAACACATTTAAGAACAACTTCATTACTTAACAAATTATTTTCTCAATATCCTGATAACGTTGCTTGTTCCATATGGCTAAGCATCGCTTCAGATTTGAAAAAAGCCTGTTATGAATACTCAGGCAATCACCTATCCTGTTCATAACACTGAAATATGCGACCACAAGCACTGAATTCAACAGGAAAATACACAAACAAGAATAGTTACTCAGATTTATAATCTATGTGGATGATAGTTCCTCTTTTACGTGTTTGGCTTTATATAAAAAGAGGTTACAATATCAGTGTAGTTGTTGTACTACTTTTCTTCAGGCTGTGTTCTTAAACCAGATTTTTTTTTCCCCATTACTCAATTACCTAGATGCTGCTGTAATTATATACCTAAAATAAAAAATAATCTGTCTTCAAGTCTGAAATTTTGCAATTAAAGCATTCATGCATCAGTGGAAGTCACCGCAATTCTGACTGAAAAAAATTATGTTATCTTAGAGGCAAGTTCACGCTCAGGGCAGCAGGTGAACCCCCCCCCTTGCCCACCTCACCTTCCCAGCTGGCTCTGTACGACAGGTATGAGGCTGTGGATGTGGAAGGCCAGTCAATGGATGATGTGGATGACAGTCCGTTGACACCAGAGATGTTGCCAAGGTCAGAAAGGCCTACCCCACCATATCACAACCACTTCCACAAGGAAGACAAGACAGGTTATAGTTGTAGGTGACCCCCTTCTGAGGGGAAGTGTCCAATATGCCAGACAGACCCTCCTCTTAAGGAAGTCTGCTGCCTCCCCGGGGCTCACGTTAAGGACATCACTAGGACACTTCCTAGCCTGGTACAGCCCTTGGACTATTACCCATTACTTCTCTTCCATGTGGGTGGTGATGAAGTTGCAATGCATACTCCAAAAGCAATCAAAACAGACTTCAGGGCCTTGGGACAGTTGGTAAGGGGTTCCAGTGCACCGGTAATTTTTTCCTCTCTCCTTCCAGTTGCGGGAAGTAACACTGGAAGAAACAGATGGACCCAGTCTGGGTCCATGGCTGGTGTCACCACCACAATTTTGGGTTTTTCAATAATGGGGTGGCCCACATAGCACCAGGCAGATGGGATTCACCTTTCTCAAAGGGGGATGAGGGTCTTTGCTCACAAGCTAGCAGCGCTCATTGACAGAGCTTTAAACTAGACTTGAAGGGGGAAGGGGATAATATCAGGCTTGCCTGTGACAAGCTGTGGGATGACACACCAAGGTTAGAGGGATGGGGTGCTAGCAAGGGCCCTCACTCAGCCTGTTGCTCTGGGACATGCTGGCTACACTGCAGCACACGAAGTCTTAGGGAGATGAGCCAGGGGGTCCTGAGGTAATAGGAGCCAAGAAGGAAACACCAGTGAATACCTCAAAGGAACTAAGGGGGGTTCCTCTAAGAAGGTGACACGGCCAACAGCCCAGCTGAAGTGCCTCTACACTAATGCATGCAGTACGGGCAACAAACAGGAGGAGCTGGAAGCCACCGTGCTGCTAGAAAGCTACGGCCTAGTTGCCATTACTGAAACTTGGTGGGACAAATCCCATGACTGCAGTGCAGCTATCTATGGCTACAGACTGTTCAGAAGGGACAGGCAAGGAAGGAGGGGCAGAGGGCTTGGCCTCTACATCAAGAAATGGATAGAGTGTGAAGAGGTGTCTCTGCAGAGTAGCCACGAGCAGGTTGAAAGCTTATGGATAAGAATTAGAGACCAAGGCAACAAAGGGAACTTTGTGGTTGGTGTCTGTAGCTGGCCACCCAGTCAAAGGCAGCCTATTGACAAAGCCTTCCTAGTCCAGCTACAGGAGACATCACACTCACAGGCTCTCAACCTGCTGGGCAACTTCAACCACCCTGACATCTGCTGGAAAAGCAGCATGGTGAACTGTATGCAATCCAGGAGACTCCAGGAATGCACTGAGGATAACTTCTTAAGCCAGGTAATGGACACCCCTACCAGAGGGGATCCAATACTGGACCTGATGGTCACCAATGCAAGTGAGCTAATCAAAGACATCAAGATTGGAAGCAGCCTGGGCTGCAGCGATCATGCACTGGTGGAGTTCACAGTCCTGAGGGATATGGATCAGGTGAAGAGTAAAGTCAAGACCCTGAATTTTAGAAAAGCAAACTTCCAGTTGTTTAAGGAGTTAAGTCAATAGGACCCCTTGGAAAACTGCCCCTGGGGACAAGTTAGTAGAACAGAGCTGGCAGATCTTTAAGGACACTTTCCATAGAGCGCAAGAGCTCTTGATCCCCAGATGTAAGAAATCGGGAAAGGAAGGGAAGAGACCAGCATGGATGAGTGGAGACCTGTTGGTCAAACTAAAGGGCAAGAAGGAAATGCACAGGCAATGGAAGCAGGGACAGGTATCCTGGGAAGAGTATAGGGACACTGCCTTGATGTGTAGGGATGGGGTCAGGAAGGCCAAGGCACAGCTGGAGCTGAACTTGGCAAAGGATGCAAAGAATAATAAAAAGGGCTTCTACGGGTATGTCAGCCAGAAAAGGAAGGCCAAAGAAAGTGGACTTGCCCGATGAACGCGATTGGCAAACTAGTAACAACAGACAAGACGACTGAGGTACTCAACATTTTTGCTTCAGTCTTCACAGGCAACCTGTCTTCCCGCACGTCTCGAGTGGATGGACCACAAGACAGGGACTGGGGGAGAAAAGTCCCTCCCACTGTAAGAGATCAGGTTCATGACCACCTGAGGAACCTGAACATACATAAGTCCATGGGACCTGACAAGATGCATCCCAGAGTCCCAAGGGAATTGGCTGATGTAGTTGCCAAGCCACTCTCCATAATATTTGAAAAGCCACAGCAGGCAGGTGAAGTCCCTGGCGACTGGAAAAAGGGAAAGATTGCACCCATTTTTCAGAAGGGTAGAAAGGACGACCCTGGGAAATACCAATCTGTCAGCCTCACCTCTGTGCCTGGGAAGATCATGGAACAGATCCTCATAGAAGCTATGCTAAGGCACATGGCGGACAGGGAGGTGATTCGAGACAGCCAGAATGGCTTCACCAAGGGCAGGTCCTGTCTGACCAACCTAGTGGCCTTCTATGATGGATTGACTACATCAGTGGACAAGGGAAGAGCTATAGATGCTGTATATCTGGAGTTCTGTAAGGCCTTTGACACAGCCCCCCACAACATCCTTCTCTGTAAGTGTGAGAAATATGGATTTGAGGGTTAGACTGTCTGGTGGATAAGGAATTGGTCAACAGCTCAATACCCAGATGAAGATCAGTTATGAGTGGTGTCCCTCGGGGGTCCATATTGGGACCAGTACTGTTTAATATCTTCATCAATGACATAGACAGTGGGATCAAGTGCAGCCTCAGCAAGTTTGCAGACAACACCAAGCTGAGTGGTGCGGTTGACACGCCTGAGGGAAGGTATGCCATTCAGAGGGACCTGGACAGGCTCAAGAAGTGCGCCTATGTGAACCTCATGAAGTTCAACAAGGTGAAGTGCAGCATCCTACACCTGGGTCATGGCAACCCCCAGTATCAATACGGGCTGGGGGATGAAGGGATTGAGAGCAGCCCTGCCGAGAAGGACTCGGGGGTGTTGTGAAGCTCCACATTAGCTAGCAATGTGCACTCACAACCCAGAAAGCCAACCGCGTCCGGGGCTGCATCAAAAGAAGTGTGGCCAGTAGGTCGAGAGGGGCGATCCTGCCCCTCTACTCAGCTCTGGTGAGTACTGCATCCAGTTCTGGAGCCCTCAGCACAGGAAAGACATGGACCTGTTTGAGTGTGTCCAGAGGAGGGACACAAAATGATCAGAAGGCTGGAGCATTTCTCCTATGAGGACAGGATAAGAGAGTTGGGGTTGTTCAGCCTGGAGAAGAGAAGGCTCCAGGGAGTCCTTATTGAGGCCTTTCAGTACTTAAAGGGGGCTTATAAGAAAGAAGGGGACAAACTTTTTAGCAGGGCCTGTTGTGATAGGACAAGGGGTAATGGTTTCAAAGTAAAAGAGGGAAGATTTAGACTAGGTAGAAGGATGAAATTTTTTACAGTGAGGGTGGTGAAACACTGGCACAGGTTGCCCAGAGAGGTGGTAGATGCCCCATCCCTGGAAACAGTCAAGGTCAGGTTGGACGGGGCTCTGAGCAACCTGATCTGGTTGAAGGTGTCCCTGCTCATTGCAGGGGGGGTTGGACTAGATGACCTTTAAAGGTCCCTTCCAACCCAAACTATTCTATAATTCTATGATCTCAGATTGCTGCAAAAGAAGCCATGTTTTGTGCTACCCTGTAGAGTCAAAGAGAGAGGTGGCATATAAACAAAGACGGTTAGGATACAAATGTTTTAACCACACAGTCTGGAAATAGCAGCAGAATGCAATTTAAGATGTCAGTTCTCTTGTTTATGTTTTTAAAATACCTGCAGCTATTATAAGTTTTCCACAGTGAGATTTAGCTGTTCTTTTCTAATACGAATTTACTTAGTTTTTCTAATTTGAGTAGGCCTAGAACTCTTACAGGAACAGCTTAACCCAAAGAGCACATGGTAAAACACACTTGTACTGTTACTCTGTCCAAACACAGCAGCAATGCTTAAAGTAAACCACACTGAAATGTAGAGAACAGTGCTTTTTTGTAACAGCAACTGAAGAAGCAACTACAGCTAGGTGAATTTCTTGGAGCACAGGGAACATGCAGCTGGCAGTGCTGGTCCCACAGAGGGAGGCATAGACAGCAGAGGGAAAGTGCAATCTAGTCACTAGCATCTGGTCTTTATTTTAATAGTTCTAGCATTTGGGTATGCACAATTGTACATATAAACCTTCACTCCAAGTGAAAATATGCTAGGTAGAACACTCCTGAGAAGTTTAAGTATTCTTAATATATATATATATAATATAGCTACTCTCTCTATATATATAAATAATATAATATAGCTACTCTGGTAATTTATTAAAGGCAATGAAAATTAGAACTGTTCAAAAAGCCTCTCTCCTGCATAGAATTGCAAGTGCTAAATGACCTATGCAAGCATCTCCGCTAAAAATTTAAACTTAAATGAGTTTAAGCCATTTTCCTTGATGCTTCTCATCTAATGGTGACAACCTTACTATGAAACCTGTCTAGCAACAAGATCGGCAACTTAAAAAGTTAATATACCAGAATATTTAAAACCTAACTTTTTCCCTCTTTTAGACTGTCTCTTGTGAGTTTTAAGGAGACCACTCTTCATATAGAATTTCCGTCTTACCTGCAAGTACAGTTTGTTATCCTTCGTAATTGCATCCATGAGGTCTTTTTGTAGGGGAGGGTCTCCATTTACCCAGAGTCCATTTGCCGAATTGGTGTTGAAGCCACAGGTGCTATTTTGTCTTTTGTAAAACAGAACATAAGCAGTGTCCTTTGGAAATCTACTGGTGATTTTCTGGACTGACTGAAATGAGGTAAATGTCACTCTGCTGTCATTGAACAGAAACCATTCTCTTGGCATCTCAGTGTCCAGCTCATTTTCTACAACAGTACAAGGACTCTCCTCTGTCAACAACTTATCCTGAGGAGAAACTAAAGAAAGAGCTGTAGACTGGTGGCAGAGTCCTGAAGGCCCTGACCCTGTAACATTTCTAGCGTATGAATAATAATGTCCACTTTCAGAGGATACACCAGAATGCACCACCACAGAGCTTAACGTGTAGGGCACCAACTGTGGGCAGGTCACTTCATCAGCACCTGAGGGCTTCAGTTTTTTAGCAAGATTTTCTCCGATATCAGAAATTTCAACACCAACAGACCAACCTCCCGAAACTACAGCTAGAGGGGATGTTGCTCTTTTGACTGGCAGTTCCAAAACAAGTGGTAGAGACACATTGTCCAAGATTTTGCGCCTTATATGACACTTTGGATCATATGAAAATCTCAAAAGAGTGAGAATGAGGTATTCAGGTTCCTCAATGATTTGCATAGTTTTCTCAGCATTCTGTAGAGAGGCACACTTTTCACAATAATACTTATTGTCTCCGCTAAGGATCTCAGGTGCCAGAAAATAATTCAGTAAGTCTGTAACGGACAGGGTGTTTTTACCTACAAGCCTCTGAGACACATCCGTATTATCTTGAACTTTGTGGAGTTCAGAATTTGTGGTACTCTCAGAGTTTGGCTCAGTAGAAAAGTCTTTTATGGTTCCTTCATTCATTGTGTCACATCCACCATTTACTTCCAAACTATTGAGGGGTGTTTCTCCAGCAAGACTAGTTGCTGAAGCATTAATTTGCACCATGCAGTCATCTTTCACTTCAGAACGCTCCACACATTTTGGGCCAACGTTCTCCAAGGAAGTTGGAGGACAGAAAGCCAGAGAGAGATCTGTGAAAACTTCTTCCTTTTGAGACATACTTTTGCAGTTCAAACAACATATAGTAGTCTTCAATTTTCCTCCAAACATCTTCTCTATCAGAGTTCTTTCTTCACTTCCCATACAAGCTGCTTCAGCAAATACTTGTGCTTTATGGACAGATTCTTGTGCCTGGGACTCTTCATTCACTAAACTTTCAGCAGTCTTTGCTGAAGACAATGCTTTCAAGGTTCTCTCTTCTTCATGCAGCCTGAAGATAAAAATAAACCCAAGTAGCTGTGCTATTTTCCAAACAGATATTATCATACATTGTCAAACTTTTTTCCAGTTATGCTAAAAAACATAGATAATTAAGTGGCTAGAAACGTCTCATGTTGAAAAAGCTGTTTGTTATTTTTTATATAAGCAAGCTGAACCATACAGGTCAGGACTATCCAAAACCAAGTACGAGAAGCACAAACACATTTAATATGGGTTTCATTATATATAACAGAACACAACGAATATACTGAGAGAACTGGCAAGTATTAAAAAAACCTAACAAACAACGTTTTTATTATTTATCATTACATTACCTTAATAAATCAGTTCTCCAGTTGACTGGTTCTGTATGTCAGATTTTGTAAGAGAACAAGTAGCTATTTATCTAGTGCCAGACTATTTCCAAAGAAAAGAAAAGGTCAGGATTTTGTAGCCAAGAAAGTTAACAAACTACAGCAAGAAAAACCAAACCAAAAAAGAAATCCAAGACTGGGGGGCGGGGGAAGAGAATACCATTTCACTATTAAGATAAACTTCTCCAGAAGTGGAATGTGTCATAAAGCAATACTGCTTAAGCCACATGACAGCAAGCAAAATTAAAGAATGCTACTAATAAATTTAGGTATTTTTGTTTTATCTGTGCCACAGTTAATGCGCTTGTTTATTAAACTGGTTATAAATACACATACATCTCTTCATGACTTATCTGACCTGTATGAAATATAGCTGTCTCCACCAACATGAAATTCTAGATGCACGACTAAACTGCTTTCAGCAACCACATTAATTTACAACAGGACCATGACTCTAACATAACACCCAAGTTTAGATTTGTAAAAATGGAACATTACTACTACTATAACCTGCTTTAAATGATATGGATATAAGATGGTATCCAGACTTTACCCCAGATTAAACCCATTAAGAAAAGCGTTTCACAGGCCATACGGAAAACCAGACACAGCCGGGAATGAGGCCCAAAATTCCTGGTCCTCAGTCATGCAGTGGAACTGTTACATGACTGCTCCTATGAGTTCAATATTACGTAATAAGACTGGAGATTCATTCCCATTAATGGCACAATAACCATACCTGTCTAGCAGGAATCTGAGATATTCTGAGCAATCCTGCTGCGATCGAGGGGTGAACCATGGTGGTCTGGAAGCCTCAAAGAAAATTCTGGGAGCATATGCCTCCCTCTGTTCGCATAAGAGAGGGACAGACAAGGTTACATAAGAACTACTTAAAAAATTGGTTATATTATTTTGATATTGATCACTGAACTTTAGACTACACTATTCTAGAGGAACTGTATGAAACACATGGTACACAAACATTTAAACCACCTAATCATAGGAAGAGAGAGCCATTAATTTTGTAGTAATCACCTCTAGTACAAAGATAAAAGTAGTGGATCCCGCAAGCAATTATTAAACATGTACTGAGCGTAAATCAGATGTTATGCATAATAGCAGTTACTGTTCTTGCTGGCAAGCTTAAAAAAGGTTTTCTTGCTTCAGAAGAAACCAGTATTTCATAAGTACCAACTTATTTTTAAGGTGATCCAGCCTCATCCCCTTCACAACTGGTTTATTGTTATAAATCAAAGAGAACAAGAGAGTCATGTCTTTCTAGCACTAGCAAAATATTCTGATTATTTAATAAAGATCACTTTAGAATTTGAACTACAATAAAATTTAGTGTAAAAATCACTGCAGGAAGTCAGTTTATCCTAGAAAGTTACATAAAGCCAGCTCGTATATCAAGTCAGGTCTTATTCAGATTTTTTTCATTTTGGTTTCTCAAAAGAAAGCCTGGTACTGCCCGTTCATATAAACAACACAATGCCAAGATCTTCCACTTATGAAATATAGATTTCTCTAAGTCCATCCACACCATCTGAACATTTGGACACAGACTCATTCCCCTACAGATATATCATATTTGTATTTTTAACATGCTCAAGGGAACTCCCATGGCATCATGTTTGTTCCTAAACTTTGGTATATAGATCTAGGCTTAAAAACCAGCAGATGCAATAAACTGACATACCTGGGTATGGGCCAAAAATGCAAAAAGATGTTGTAATTTTCTCATTAGTGAATTACACCCATTTAGGTTCAGAGATAAAACGTGTCTTCTGAAACTGGAAAAAAAAAAAATATATACATTAGTTTCCTTGCTAGATTTCTAACAACAATGCAGTTATCGTTCCAGCTCAGATAATTACTTCACTTTGAAAGAAAGCAAAACATGTAACGATTCCCTTCAACACCTGGATTCTGCTCTAGCGCAGATGCAAAACAACTGTACAGTAGGAACTAAAACTGCAAAAAACCTATTTCTTTAAACATTTAAATGTGTAAGAATGGGCTATAGACAGATAAATTTTCTTTTTCATAGCTTCCAGATTATAAGAGAAGCATCACCATAAGCTTTTACAACACTGAAGGGAGCAAGGACAGTATGGAAAAAGGGATTTGTCTTTTGACACTAGACAGAAGGATCGGGATTTTTAATGGCTAAAACTGCAGTTTCACAGAGCCGGACTTTAACAAAGCAACAGATAGCTGAGTGCAAAGAAACCCACTCAGCTCTAGCAAGCTGAGAGACGGTAATATTCTGTGAAGAACAAAAATGCAACTGCAATAGTTAATTCTCAATGAAAAGAGCTGTTAAAAAGGACTTACTCTGTAGCCATAAAAAGTGCCTGAATAACACTGTTCATGTAACAAGTATTTCCTAGGTTAATTAGACCTGTCTTCCCAGTTTCAGATTTTCCAGAAAGTCTAGATAAACAAGATGGCAAAGAACTGGATTGAGAAGTCCAGGCACTCTGACTGAGAATCATCTTAATCTTCTCTTCAGTGGGTTTGGGCATATCCTACAAGAGAAACATTTAACACACTTAACAGGTTCTTGTATTTGTTTTTATAAGAGCTCCTGCCATTCAGCAGTTTTGTATCTTCACTTGCTCCCGTATTCTCCTTCAGGGTCTTGCTATCCCTAATAGCCGAGAAGATACAACTCCCCCCTCCAAGCCCTCTTCTTCAAAGGTTTTTTTACTCAACTCTCAAATGGCAAGAAAAAGAAGCCGGTGGTCACCTTTGACCTGCATATTCACAGAATCCTTTCTGCCACCAAAAACTAGCTCTCAAACTTCAAGCTTTAATAGACCCATAAAGCACACTCTGTGCTGCTAGAAATACGCTTGTGCTCTGTCAAATCAAAATGTAAGAATGAAAGAATAAAGCCCACAATACTTGGAATTAAATTGATAGAGGCTTTTTAAGCATCAAAACACTTAACTGCAATACTACTGCAGGCAACCAAGTGGTTTTTTGTGTTTTTGTTTGGGTTTTTGTTTTTTTTTTTGGGGGGGGGGGGGTGGTGGTGTGTGTTGTATTTTGTTTTCAATTTTATTTGTTTTGGGGTGTTGTTTGGTGTTGTTTTTTTTTTTTAATTTATTTTTATTTGAAGTGCATTATGCTCTTAAATATTTATCTAAAAAAGCCAAGTTTTGCTTTGAAACAGCATAGGCCAGCATCCTTTACCCAAAGAGGCATGCGATGCTGACTGCAGTATTAAGATGTAGTGCTTAATAGTGGTGTTTTGGAGCTAGCCAAAGATTAACAGCATGCCACGTACTCCTCGGAACCTACTTTTCTTCAGTACTATCAGTGCTTTGAACTTATATTTGAAGAGCTACAGTTTCTAGCTTGGGTTGAAATGAAATGCCTAGAATAAACCTCACAAAAGTCTATTAAGAGTTACACGAGGCTTAACAAAACAGATTGTACTTTTAATAAAGGACCTCATTTCAGCCTTTTCTAAAAACCTGCTATAATCCTATCATGGACGCTCAGAACAATTTTTCTAGCGTATTCCAACAGTTAGAATTGACATTATATTATGCGGTTAGCTCTTTTCTCTCAGTGGAATTTCTAGAGAATTTAGATCTATGGGATTACAGCTTTCATATTGGGAAAACAAAACAAAAACATTCCACCCTCTTAATATACCTTAACAGCTTCCAGTATGGGTTCATAGAGCTCTGGAAATCCTGAATAATGATACATCATACAGTGTATCAACTCAGTCAACTGCATCAAAAAGGCTGTACTGGAAGGCAAGCCATCTCTTTTGAAGGAGTGAACCAAGCCAACCACATGTGGGACGATCTGAATGGGAACACAAACAAACAAACAAAGGGTGTTAATTGCATTTTTCCAGTTTTTTTGTTCTACAAACAACTTTACTGTTTTACACATGTCAAATGACAGAGGACCTTGTGTTCATAAATAAAAAGTGGCTGAGAAACAATAACTTGAAAAACATGCATTATTCTTTACTCATGACAATTTTTCTAACAGCACAATTAATTATTCAATGCTCTTTTTAGCTCGCTTATCACGTTTTGGAACTTTATAAACCTAGAAAATGCATTTTAAGATTTTAAATGGTCAAGCGTCCACGGTACTCATCTTATTAAGGATATTGACAGCAAACATTTTGCTTTGTGCCACCACTACCAGTGCAGTATCCTATTCTAATTTCACAGATACAGTTTTTAAAACAAATCTCTCAATTTTCCTTAAGCAGAATCTAATGCTTGGGATCTGAAGCCAATGAATACATTCATGCTATTTCAGTTTACAAGATGGAAACTGGCTCACAGCTCCACCTAGTGAGGGAGCTAGGCTCAATAAACCAAGGAAGTAATTTACTATGAGCTAAAAAAAGCTTACCATATATATGGTAATCTATTTGAGGATTAGTTCAGATTCATTACTATTTTAAATTGGGTATAAATCAGAAATGTTTACTCCACTTCCTTCCCCTTCTTCAGCACAACTCTGTCTGTATTTTTAAATGCATAAGACTTTTTTTATATTAGTCTTAAAACATCAAGTAGAAAGTTATTTCAATGCAGCCCCAAAGAGCAGGGACTTCTGACTGTGAACCAAAATATTTTAGACACCTCTGTCAGTTTCCAAGTGATCAAAATGGATTAGCTGTGAAAGAAGTGGATGGAATAATTTCTCATCACAAACTAGCTTACAAATTGTTTGGTAGTAGATACACGAAATACAGAACAGAAGATAAGAATATAACAATTTTAGGAAAATATACCAATGACAACAATTAACATACTTCGAAATACCAAAGTAAAAAGGGCCAGGTGCAAAATACTCATTTGCCACTTTTTCAAATATCTGTTGTTTTCTAAATATAAGGAATATTGGTACATCTTGGAGAAACAAACACTACTCTCTTGGTAAGCAAGATGCCCACTGTTTAAAAATGAAACCAACAAGATTAAGCATTCAATGTAGTACAGAGTCAATAGTGAAAGGCGCAATGAAAAATTTCCCTCTTTCACTTTATAAATGTGGGTACATAGCAATGAGAAAGTAACTCAATAGACCTCCAAGAATGAAGTTTGTATAAAGTAGACCTAAGATACAATAATTTTGCACAGACAAAGCACACGGGAAGAACAGAGAAAGTACAAGTTCTTAGCTCTCTCAAATTGAAAGCCCAATCCTAACTTACAGCACGCTGCATAATACTGAAAGTTACACTTTGAACACATACAGAAGTATCACTTCTGGCTTGAGGTTGAATTTTGTATGTCAGAAAGTTTTAGAATTCCACAGTACACACAACTTCTACATCCCAAGTGCAAGATAGAGTGTTTTTCTTCTATAAAAAAACCTCAAGTCATTTATGCTGACAATGCTCAAACATAGGGAAAGGAAATGTTAACTCAGATGTATTGCAAAATAAATTCATTTATATTTATCAAATGTGTATTTAACCATTTTATATTCAGATCATTTATTATAAAAAAGTAAACAAGTAGTTTAAGTGCAGGAAAATATTGTAGGATACTAAATGACAGCAGTAGCTCAAAAAACGATAGCGAAAAAGGTTATTTAAAATGGAGGGAAAATGGTCACGATGAAGTTCCAAAGACAGATGTTTATGCAGTACTGCATGCAGCCTATGGTAGAAATTTTTCTTGTTAAAGCAAATGCCTATTCCTAGAATAAATCTTCTCATATTTTACATTTTTCTCATGAATATTTTGTCTCTCTCAGGAACAAAGGAAAAAAGCAAGACAGCAAATATATGAAATATTTACATTTTGAGCATATTCAAGGCTACTCGTCTCTTATTTGTGACTCAAATGTCTATCCTAGGCCAAGATTAGGGCAGCGGATGGAAGAGAGAGAAACTTTAGACTTCCATCATTAAAAAACAGTGTAACAGGCATAAGGCAATTACTGGCACTAATCAAAGGGTTTGTGATCTCTTCAGGCCTAAGAGCCTTGGGGACAGCTTAGAGAAACAGTGTGCCAGGCTGTTACTATGTTTAAGTCTGAAAGACCCGTATTTCACTTAAACTTTAAGCTAAACACTGAGTATGAGAACAGGGAAGGCACTATACATCTTGATGTACTAATACGAACAGTCATTGTCATACTCTAGTATCTCCCACTTTAACTGGTGAACTGCATTTTGAAGAGTTGCCATTAAAAATCGTATCCTTCAGTTTGCTCGTATGTATACCGAAAAACAGATAGCATCGCTTTCTAAAATGAAGTACTACTTGGTCTCATGCACCTGTCCAAGGTGACTAGGTCACATACAGCAGATAACTGGTTATCTGTGTTCTCCAAATAGTTGTGCTTGAAAGTCTACTTGTAGCCCAACTTCATCAGAAGACTTCACACCACATAAAATGGATTTCCAGAAGTATACGGTCAAAGACAGAATGCAGTACCCAGATAATACTGCCAGAAACACGTACATATCAGGAAGATCAATGCTCATTTCCCGTTACAGATTAAGTGGTTGAACCTGCAAGTTGGAAAGGCTAGTGGTCTGTGAACCACAGAAATATTATTCTGGAACTTCAATACAAAGAGGAAATCCAAGCACATTGATTCTGTTACTCTTTACACCCACCTTAGAAATCCCACATGAATGACATTTCAAAGAACTGAAAACCATTTATGTAGTAACTTACCAAATGAAAAGCTTCTGGAGAATGCTGAAAACTAAGTAACATGTGGGAAAGCACAGCAAGGGCACCAGGCCTCACTAGAGGAAACCAAAGTCGATTAAAGACCTAAAAAAAAAAAATTTAAAAAATAATCACATTTATTTCAGTAAATCTAGAAGTGACATTTCAGTAAAAATGCAAACAGATCTCCAAATCCACCACCATTTGAAACAGTCAGAATCATTACATGCAACTGAAACCTAGAGATATATTTACATCATCTTTGCAGAATAAGGTAACATCTGTTGCAACAGAAAACTTGCTACGCAACTGCTGTTACAAATTCCTTTCCCTCTTCTTCAATTTTGAATGTTCTTTTCCAACATACCAATTCAATCTTAAGCAGAGTGACATCAATGAGGATGGTAAATTTCTGGACCGCGGCCAGTCCTTTCAGCAGTGCAATCACCCATGTTTCCACATGCTGAGCCAGAGGCCAGGACAGCCAGTCAATCATTCTGAAATATTAATGAAAAAATAGAACAAAACAAAAAAAAAAAAATATGCCATTAATTTTAATCTCAAAGAGATTCTATATGTTACCCAGACAGTTACACACTTACACAGAGACTCACAAGAAGTAATACAAGAATGTCAGGCAAGTAGTAAAATAATTTTGATTATATCTCAAGTCATTCAGCTCTGTAACTATGATCTATTTAATATATTAGCAGCAAATACACCCCCCCCCCAAATACAGAAGCATATAAAATTAAATATTATGTCTATTAATGTTACTTGTTTTTTAAGAATATGAATCCTGGTTTTATAGACATTAAATTAACATTTTTATTTTGTGGCAAAAATTTACTAATGAGGACGAAAAAGTGCCTGTACCTGGGAATCTCCCCTCCTATATCTTTTACCCCAAACCAGACCAAAACTGACTATTCAGTTTAAATTTGAAAAGGAAGCCTCTTCAACTTATAACTACATTGCTGGAAGCCAACTCAAATACTGTCAGTTAAAAAGGTAAAATCCAGTCACTCTAAATACATTGCAGCAGGTGTTACAAGGATCTTGTAATAGCTATCAGCAGCCTGGGGTCTACATGTGCCCTAAAAGGAAGAATTTCACTACAGCTAAGAAAACTGAAGAGTGAAAGGACTTTATCTGTGCCTAGAAAACATAGTGAAACATCAGCAGCAGAAGACAGGGGTATTCTATTCTTCTAAATTAATAGACAATTTACACTGATACTTAAGGCAGCCAGGCAGAATAGTTGAAGCAATTCTAAGACACATACAATATCATAAGAAAGTACCAGCTAAAACATGAAACTTAGGCTTTGTTCTTCTGAGATTTGACTTGGCAATATTTTGGATTTTCTTTAATTGTCTGCAAGATTGCCTTCTTTAAACCAGATGACGAACCATTAATTAAGCAGAAGTAAAAATTTTTCCACCATGAGGGCAGTCAGACATTGGAAAAAAGTTATACAGTAAGGCTGAAGCACTTCCAGCCTTGCAGAAAGCTCTCCATTTGATTGAACAAGGCCCTGAGCAACATCTGACTTTGAAGCTGGCCCTGCTTTGCGCAGGATTGGACCAGGTGACTTCCAAAGGCTCCACTCGATCTACGTAACATAACACTATGATTCTATTCTATAATTCAATGGAAAAAGGAAGTTAGAAGTGTGTTTCTCTACTTCTGTTCTGAAAAAGCTCCTCATAAAGATCAATTACTTTGAAAGGCTAAATTCTAGCACAAAACTGAACAGGCTATAAGTAAACAGTCTAACAGTCACTATCACTACGAGTAGGCACAGTTAGTAGTTATCAATTTGAAGCAAACGGATCAGCCCCTACGCTCTTCCTGGAAATTAAGAGCTCCAAACAGACTGAAATCAGGGTTTCAGTTTTCAGACTCCAAACTAAAAAGAAAACCACAGTCTTTGGCAACACCAGACATGCATTCTGGGCATATCCTATTACCATAAACACCCTGAAATTTACACAGAGTTCATAATTCGGATTTGAAAAACGTATAGTGCACACTTTCCAAAAGCTATATAACTTAGAATTATGTACTATCTGCACATGTAACACTCAAAGGCTTCCCTAAAATAAAGAATCATTAGGACAGCCTTTTTAACAATCAAGCACAGATCTTACTGGGTTTCTTCCATGTTACTACAAAAAAAACCAAAACAAAACACTTGGGGAAAAAACATAGCAGCATCATAATCATTGCTCTGAATTTACACAAAGCTCTCATTTCCTCAAGATGTTAAATTCAAACATGTTTATTCTGAGCACCCTTTCAATATACTTTCTAAAACAGGGAATCAAAAAAAATAGGCCAAAGCTGCTTTTGCCCACAAAGAATTAACCCTACTCTAAAAACAGGCCCCTAACCCCATAGTCCTATCATCTTTAAACCTCCCTCCCAATTTGTAGGCTTGATACTTTTCAGCAGTGGCACAAGCACCTGCACAGTTAATTTAAGCCTAATGACAATATATTCAGCTCTCTTAATTAACTTTTTAGAGAAGTAAAAGTATTCTGTAGAGCCCTACATTAGAACCACTGTTCTAAAACATCTGATTACCATTTTTATACTATGTGCACTTTGAACCACACTGCCTCTCAAACTCCAAATGAAAAACAGTGCGTTTGAGTGGGAGCTGGGGCTTCCCATGTTCCATCCCATTGCTCTAGTTATGAGATGGGCCATCCTGTGCCACCTCGAGTCGGTATAATTAAACACTAAACTATTCAACATTGCTACTAACAGGCCAACGGCTATCATTTCAGTATGATTAACCTTGTAAAGAGAAGCCTCATTCTCTGTATAATTGATAGAATTTCCAGCCTTAAAACCTGTTTCTGCTCTTAAAAGCAGAGTCAGCGCTCTTAAGAGCAGAAACAAAAGCCAGAAGAGGAAACAGAAGTAAACTTGCAGACATGCTTGAGACTGTCTGAAAAAGCATAAAACCTGAGACCTGGTAGGAGAAGACATTTTGGTTACTAAATCCTCTCTGCATTGCATTTACTTGGCTCCTGCTCTGTTGCAATCAGTGACTAATCACATTTCTAATACCAAAGCACATATTAATATGGGACACGATGATGATCATGAATAAAAACACAGAGGATGTTTTTTGTGTTTGACCAGATTATGAGAACATTAAAGGCCTTACAAGGACCTTCTGCCTCATGTCACCCTAAAATGAGCAGGTTTGCTATCCATATATGTGCTGAACAAGGACCATATTTCTGATGTCTCTGAATAGAAAAAAGTTATCTGTGCAACCTCAGACAGTAACTTCTTTCACAAAAATATCTTCTTAGCCACATCAGACAAAGAATCTCACTGCTCAGGTGGAAATCCCTCAGATTAGAAAAAAACAAAACAACAGAAGATCCTCAGACTAACAGACACCCCCCAAAAAAATTTAACATCTTTTACAATATTGTATATCTTTACCAATAGAGCAAAGGGCCTGGTCATGTCTGGAGTTTTTGTTAGCAAAAAGTTCGGTTTCTCTGAACAAAGATAGTTGGGGTAAAGCACAAACAAGCATTATACTTGTAAAGATACTGAGTATAGGCAGTCAACTTCCTCTTGAGACCTCCGAAGCAGATCCATAAAGTAGTCATATATCCCAGAAGAGATTCAGCAGTTTTCTGCTTTTCCTCACTGATGCTTCAGGTAAGGTTTCATGAGACAGCTGAGACAATTAAGAACAGCTCAACGATGCCAAAAAGCAAACATCCTTTCTTACGCTAACTTGTTTTTAATATAACTCCCTACTAAACAGATTCAATTTATTAGTTTTCTAATTACAATTTATTTACTAATCTGTGTTCAACTTTAGACAGACTCCGCAGCATCATGAAAGTTATCCTTAGGAAGTGAACAACAAGGTCTCTAATTTGCAGTCAACAAAGCCCTGCTGACTCTCATCAGGAGACCTTGTTGTGCCTGGAGTTCTGCATCTCATGGGAATGATGCAAGCTTGATGACAACATTGTCATTTGGTGCTCCAGACATTCCAGCTGCATCATCCTCTTTACAATTACTTCTCTAAGCCAGAGGAGAGTAATTACTGCAAAGGGTTTCCAGAGATAGAAAAAGAAACTGGATACAGTGTTGACATGAGAGTATCTACAAACAAAAATAATAAGGGGTACCTAGAAAGTTAGTTCCACGGAACAGAACTAGAGGCTCTTAAAATCAAGTTTCACTTCAAAGAATGAAGAGGCTAAGTAAGATTGCACCACCCTTTCAAAAACAAGAGGAAAAAAACCACCACACAGCTAGTATTAAGAAAGAGCACTTATTTGATAATAACAGCTCCTATTATACCCAAAGCTCAGCACTGCATTACTTCCCTAAGCAAAGGCATACAGAGAAACCATTCTAAGCTACAATTATACGATCACATTGTGCTGAAGCAGGTAATACAACATAAATAGTAAAATTACATTAACATGAAAATTAATCACCAGCACATTACTGGCAAATTATTAGCATTCACAAATCCTCCTGAATTTCCCAGCTTTGAATTTTAGACTGGGCACACAGCTTTGTTAAAATCTGTTCAGTCAAGCAGATTCTTTCAAAGTCCCTAAACAGCATGCCTTACCCCAAATTATAATACTAATGCTGCTTCTTCTCATTAATTATGTTCTCAAATGAAATACAGCTTCTCAATTTAATGTAAATATGAGGAATGTTTTCAGTGTGAAAAAAACCTCAGTGTTTCACCAAGATATAAGTGCTACACTATGTGAATGTGTAAGTATTACACTACGCTCGAATGCAGTTAAAAAATAATATAGCAGACATTAAATTCTTTTAGTTGAATTTAAAAGGGTTTTTTTTTAAACAATACAAACTAACAGCCTCCTGCTTAGCTGCTTTACTCATTTTTCTACTCTTCAGTGCTCAATCACAACTTCCTCCATAGGCTTTAAAAAAAAATAAAGAACTTCAAGGTCTTCATCTTTCTCCCACTGTCATCTTTCTGCACCACTATTATTCACATATCTGTAGATACTAACGAAGATTGCAATCTGAATCACAGTCTGTTAACAGTGCTACTAATCTCAATGTTTACTCGTGTTTAGATTAGTGACAAGAAGCATAATATGCAATTCTTTTTACATCATTCCTTTTCTTCTATTATTCAAAGAACATCCAAAAAACCTCTGGAGGCTTGAGTGAAGATGGGAATAGAAGCTGTCTCCTGTGAATCCCACTAAAAAGTTGTGAAGATATCTAAGCAGAGAAAAAAAACCACAAAACTAAGCAATAAAACTAATTTCTAACTCTCTCCTTTCCTCAGAGATGATGGGTAAGACAATCGTGAGAGTGCCACGCTGCTTCTTGGAAAAGCAGAAAGGTTGATCTTCGGAAAAACAAGGCCTTGCTTCTCAGCTTGACTGTAAACCCCATGAAATTTCTTATTTATGCCATCTCCCGTAAAGTGGGAGATCTAAACATAAGATGTCATCTACAAGGAACACAGACAGCTTGCTTCCTCTTAGTTTCTATTTAACCCTCTTCTTGATCCACCCTAGCAAAGCATGAGAAATAAGCCACATTAGCAATGAAGGTAGCAACCTTAAAATGAAACTATACCAGTAACATCCACAGCATCGTGAATTATATTACCTTAACATGCTAAACAACATAACTCAGAACACCATTTTTTAAAGGAGGTTTTTTGACGGTTTTTGGGTTTTTTTACTGGAACCTAAGTGTCAAATAACTTCAAAAAAGGCAAGAATAAGAAAAAGAGACTTTTCCCCCTTTTACAATGAAATACAGTACCTGCACAGAGCTTGAGTCATACTTGCATCTTTCACATTTGGATCTGTAGTAAGGCTCCTGATGAGTACTGTAATCATCTGTAATGGTATGTGCTGCACAAGACTTGCCAGTGCAACAGAAGGTTCAAATGAAGTATCTGCAATAATTGGACATGACATAATGTAAGAAACTAAAAAGAAAACCCCACAGAAAAAAATAAGCTTTATTTTCTATCTTACAATTTCACTCTGGCTATACAGTTCTGAGACAACGAGTCTATCCTACATCTAACATTCTAGCATCACAAACCAAAACAGAATTTAAAAAAATTTCAATGGGTTAAGTACAATGAATAGTGCTGAATTACGAACTCCTTTTGTTCATTTAATATCCCCGCAAGAAAGTGACAAATCTGCCAACTTCCTCCTCCACCTTCAATGGAACTGAGAAGTGGGGGTTTTCTTCTAAAAAGGAGTACCATACAATTGTTTATCATGCTTGATGTTAAGCCTAGGGATCCGATGCAGCTATTTCCCATGTCCTATATCAACAACTGTCTGCTAATCATACCAGTTATAGCAAGATACATTAAGTTTCCCAGGTGCCTCAACAGCAAAGGCACTTTCCAATATGAGCTAATACAATACTTCACGGACTTCTGAGGTCAGAAAGGACCTATTTACAATTGCATCTAGATTACTCAGGCAGTGAATCCTTCCTACGACACCCACGTTTTATTTATTCCTTACATACCCCCCAGTTTTGCAGACTAAACAGTTCCAAGACCTAACATATCCCTCCGGACAGAGCAAGAAGGAACAGTAGCTTTTGATACTGAGAGTTTTAGTTTTTCCTAACGGGACACACAAAACTCTGTTCCGGTATATTATTTACAGCATTGCAACAGGAGTTTTTCTAAAAACCATGCTGCTCTGCGGCTAAATACATCACCGTTTCCCCCTCTAGCTTTTCTTTGCGGAAAAGGTCCCTTCCAACTCTAACCATTCTATGATTCTATGGAAAAAAAGTTAAATGCAGGCTTTGCTTTCTCGACGGCCAAAAAGTTGCATTTCAGTGTCCAGGCGAGGAAGCCACGGGACCAGGGCAACGCCACCGATGCTGGCAGTAGGGCTCTTCCTTCCCGCTGGCGAACCTACCGCCCTCCTCAGTCGCCCGCGTTCCTCCACGCCCCTCCCGTTTCTCCCCCCCCCCCCCCCCCACCGGCGCTCACCGGCGGCGGAGATGACGGCGAAAAGCTCCTGCAGGGAGGGCAGCAGCGTGTCGGGTTCGGCCTTCCAGACGCTCTGCAGCAGCCCGCTGACCTGAGTCACCTGCGAGACGTAGAGGCGCAGCTCGGCCTCCCGGTTGCCCTGGCTCTGGAAGTGGGCGATGCTCCGCACCAGCTGCTGGCAGAAGGCGAGGGAGAGCTTTCTGCCGCGGGGCAGGCACTGCGGGAAGTCGCCCAGCAGCTGGCAGAGGCGGGCGCAGAGCGGCGGGGCCGGCCGCTCGCACACCAACCGCAGCGCCTCCACCTGCAGCAGCTCGAAGAGCTCCAGCACCGAGGGGCAGCTCATGATGAGGCGCAGCCCCGCCTGGATGTAGTCGAGGATGGCAGGGTCGCGGTTGCTCAGCTCGCCGTAGCCGCGCTGCAGGAGGCCGAGGACCAGCCCGCGGTTGAAGAAGGCCTCGAACTCGGCGCGGTGGTAGCGGCCGTAGGCCTCCAGCACCTGCCGCCCCACCTGCCGCTGGAAGGGGTCGGGGCCCTGCAGCACCAGCCGGGTGCTGAGGGCGAACATGGCGCGGCACTGCGCCTGGCTCAGCGGCGTCTCCGCCGACTCCACCACCCGCCGCACGATCACCCGCTTCAGCGGCAGCGGGTGCGACGAGCTCACCAGCCCCTCCAGGATCTTGTCCATGGCGGGCGCTCCGGGCGCATCGGCCGAGCGGCGGCGGCGGCGGGCCGGCCCAGGCCTCGGCGGAGGCCGCCGCCGCCGCCGCCTCCCCGCGGCCCTCCCCCCGCCCCCGCCGCGCTATGCCGCCTCGGCGGCGGCGGCGGCGGCCGCCCCTACCTCCCGCCCCCTCGCCCGGGCGGCGGCGGCCCCGCTCCCCCACCTAAGGCAGCGCCGCGGCCCCAACGGCGACCGCCGAACGCTGCCCCCCCGCCGACCCGGAAGCGGAGCGGCGCAAACAGGAAGCCGGGGCGGCGGGCCGGGCGGCCACCGCGCATGCGCCAGAGTAGGCCGTGGCACACCCACCGCCTCGCTGCGGCGCCGGCCAATGGGGAGCGAGAGCGGGGCGGGGCGGCGGGTATGGCGGCGGGAGGCGGTGAGGGGCGGGCGGCGGTGAGGGGCGGGAGGCTGGCGGGCACCCGGTCAACGGTGAAAGGCTCCCAGGAGCCGCACGGCTTAAAGCCAGCGTGTGCCGTTCAGCTTTTACGAGCGCGTAAGGTCCCGCCGGCCACCTGGGCGCTCGGTCTGCCGTCACGGGGGTAGCCCCGTGTGGTGGGGCCACGGCCAAAGCCTGTCCCGCCTTCAGTCCGGGTGCACGGCCCGTCCTCTGCTCCTGGGACTGGCCTTGATTGCTTTGTTTGTCACTCATGCTTGCTTCTAAGTGTACTTGTAGCCAGCAGCACTTCCTAAGAGAGGCCTTTGCTGTTTTAACAGAGGTTTAACAGAGTAGCGGTTACCATCAACATAAGTGTGTGTCCTGTGAGAGTGTTCCCATCCTTATTGTAAGCCCGCTTATCCCTCATTTTGACCCACTTTAGCTCTGGTTTCCAACGCTGGAATTTTGTTAGTATGCCTTGCATTTCCATACCAGAGTATGTTTCCAGCACGAGGAAAAAAAGTTCTGCAATTTCCAAGGGCCGAATATTCTCTTGAGAACTAGGTAACGAGAAAGGTCACAAAATTGGATTAAAAGCCTCATCGGCTGTAAGCACACTAGAAGCCAAACTCCACTTCCTTAATCAAATAAAATCTTTTAGGCCAGCTCACTGGTCACGTAAGATTGAGTGTGTTGGCAAAGCCCTCTCCGTGGTTCTCTGTTTCTCAATACAAACACCTTCATGCTATGTGGTTGACTAATACCTGTAATTCAACATCACAAAAGTATGGAAAATGAGCATAATCAATCCCCGGTTTTATTTGATGTGTAACAGGTAGAGAATCTGAGCTGGAGTTTAGGTTGCCAACAGATACTGTTAACTTAAGGGTAATAAAAAATACCCACAAACCCTACAGGGACAGCTGTAAGATACTACAGCTGCCAGAAAGCAAACTATGGAACCAAGAAGCTCAGAGTTAACTTGAAAATTGAGTCCACTGTTTATAAAATATTTCAAACAGTTAAAGTGCTCAGATAACCTTAACTTGGCTCCTCTGTGCTCCAGTTTTCTGATTGCTCCTTACAAATGTAAAGTCTAGTTCTAGAAATCACTGTGCACAAAAAAAAATTACAGTTGCTGAGTCATTACATTCTGGTATTGATTGTGTTGATTAAGGGCTTTTTTTCTGAGAACTTTACAAAGGTCAGAGACTGTTGCCACCAATATCTTAATTATCTAAATTATCTTTGTAAAGTGTACTGTATTGGAATGATATCTAAATTAACTTTTTTTTTCCAAAAGGACTTTGTAGTTAATATCCATAAAAAAATTAACCTTGAAAAAGGTGCTGGATTACATAGCTTGTATACCTGTGGAGCTTAATGCTTTGTCTTTTGTGATCTGTACCAGGAATGTTTTAATTTTCTTAAGTTCACTAGTAAAAACTCTTGTTTAAATTTTTTTTTTTCTAGCACCGTTCATGGTATCTTCTGAAGCCAGAAGGGGTCCACTCAGGAGCACAACCAGAACTCTGAAAGTAAGGGCAAGGACTGAAATGAAGATGCCAGAGACATGTGTATGGAAAGGGGTAAAGTGACACCTTATCTGGAGAGAGGATCATGCAGACAATGGAAGGAGAAAGAAAGTTTGGATGCGTCAGAAGCTGCAAAGGTGCTCAGGTATGTCAGGGTGTATGAGAAAGAGAATAAAGGACAAGAAATGGGGAAGGGCAGGTGGTATGGCAGGCTCACGGGGCATACTATGGAGTAGGAAAAACAGAGGGATGATGAGAGGAGCAGTTGCCACAAATAGAGAAGCAAATGTGAAAGAGCTGGAATGGTCATCTGAAAAGCTGGAGACATACAGATGGCTTGCAGACGCATGAAGATACGGGGAATGCAGAAAGCATGAGCAGCTGCAGATTAGCAGGATTCAGGGGCTCCTGTGAGCTAGGAGACCAAAGGTCTGAGCAGGTTTTCAGTGTTTTGTCCTTTGTTTACATAGCATTGTGGATGGTAGGGGAGGCGGCGCCTGCTGCTTGGGGTGAGGGAACAGTCTTCTGACAGTTCAGGAGTATTCTACTTAGCAGCCTGGTCACAATGATTGCTGCATAGATGGGGCCATTTCTCCAAAAAAGCCACAGAAAAGTCTGAAAATCTACAGCCCCAAGAAAAACTAAAGTTGATAGTTGGAGCTGTACAGGTGGAGGGAGGGTAAGGTACCTCTAGCACAGGAGTTTGGAAATAGTATTCTTATTTGCATCCAGATGACCAAGTATGCATACTCCTTATTTAATGAACTGATTTCAAGTAATAGAACTAGCAATGAAAACCAAGAGGTTAAGAGTTATGATTGGTTGGTTGAGTCACTGACTATGATTATGACCTCAGAGCTAAGAGTAAGCTGATCTGTGGGGATGACCCTAATTCCAACCTTTCTATTAGGTATGCAATTATCAATATATACTTATGAGCTACATTTTGGAACACAGACTGTTCCTCTGTTTTCAGTGACATCTAACTCCTATATAAAAAATATTACTAAGTTGTGACAAAAAGAAAAATAAGTGAATTCTTCAGTGAATCAAATATATCTTAAAATATTTTCTCTGAAAAAGTAAGAAAAAAAACCCAGTCATGTTTCATCAAAAACAAAGATTATCAGCAAATCTCAACACTAATTACTCTTACTGTGAAACAGCACAAATAGCAGAAGAAGGTTAACCATGTTGGCATCTCCTTAATGACTCAGAAATCTTAAAGACAGTAAGGCAGAAAGGAAACTTTTTACTAAAACCCCTGGATTAGCGATACCCTGTCAGCCTACAGACATTTTATACCTAATGCACGAGACCACTGCTTCCTAGCAGAACATTTTGTAGGTAAGGGGGCCATCCTAAGGGCTGGGCAGGCTCTAGATGCAACATCTGCCCATTCCTTACGCCACCCACATGAACAAGTCTAACATGCTGGACTTCCTGCTGATGTACGAGGATATCCGTGTTGCATGTACAGTGAATTCAGTCTCCTTGAGAGGTAGGATCTCCATATATCTGCAGTACGTTTAGGGTGTCTGACATAGAGTGTCGTGTGGCTTGGCTGTGTGCTTGCACAGCTGCTAAATCAAGTGCAAGATGGGCAATAGGAGCCTGGGGGAGATGGTGAACCGGCCTCCCTTTTCAGTCATAACTTGCTGTTAGATCAGTTTCACCGTAACGTGAAACTGCACCATGAGTCAGGAACTTCTGAGCGCTAACCGTGGCTCTGATATCAACTCCATTGGTGGCTGCAAGCAGCTTTTTTAACTGCAGGGTTGGTATCTGTCAAGTATAAATAGTAGTAGCTAGGTACTTGAGAGCACTCTAAGATTCAATTAGATAATGTTTACCAAGTATTAATTAAGTATTTTAATTTTCAAGGTGTTGATTAAAAATGCCCGAATGTTGAGTCACCATGGTCTAGTTGTACACTGTCACATGTCGCAAAGGTTTATTCATCCAGTAAGCAACAGCGTACAGGTTTATTTATCCAAAAATCAAGACAGCACAGCATGTGGCCCCAGTGCCTTACTGAAAGTGGTTATCACGATGCAATTATTTATTTTTGAGGAGAGAAACTTTGATTTGAATGAGCTGTTCTGTCTCCCGTGGATACAATTTGTCATGATTCAGTTTTGCATATCTAGTATATATATTTGCCGTGTCAAGGAGCAACATCTGACTGAATGTGACTTTATTTCTAATTCTGTATTAGTTTTCCTGTTGTAACAGGACGACATTGCAGAGATTGCATTTGGTATTCAGAAGACCTGTGTAGTAATTGCCTTGAAAACAAGGGGCATCAGTAGCTTCAGCCAAGTAACGGGCTATTAACAACTGTGATTAAAGGCTGCAGTCCAGCAGTGGTGGGAGAACTAGGTAGCTCCTCAGCATTCATGTGGCAATAATCTGCCTGGGTGCTACGTTGAGACACTAAACAGTTTAAGGAGACTCGGGTCTCTGTTGGGATTAAAAGATATAAAGTGTGGGCTGTGGGGCCATAAAGCTGATGTCTTAAAAGGCAGGCATATCCGCATGAGATAAACTGATAGACTGTATCTGCCACTGAAAATTTCCAGGAATAAGAAGCGTTGCTGTGGTTCTGCATGGCTCAGACTTCGTTTGGCTGAAATACTGTGTTTAGACTCAGCTTTCTTTGCTAGATACATCTGCCTTCTTTACTAAGTACTCTGTCTCAGTAAGGGTTCCGCTGGTCCACTGTGATAAGTCTAATTTGTATTTCATCCTTTTACTCAAAAGGATAACTGCCAAATCTTTGTACAATATCTTTCTCTCAAATCTCCATTACATGAATAAACAAAATTGCTTGTTACCAAATATACTATTCTCACTGATGTCTATCTCATTGCACACCCTAAAGAAGGTGAATGTACTAGACGTAGTGAAACAATGGTGGTTAGATTGATATTTGGGCAACTGGAAACTTAGCTGTGCATTGGACTCTCCTTGATGGTTCTTCACTTATGTCTTTGTGAAATTTAGAATTACATCAGTGAAGTCCCACAGAGGTCAGGAAGGTTTAAGGTACCTAGGCATTCACAGCAACTACCCAGAGGCAATGTATGTGCCAACAGCTTATGTTTCACTGGTAAGATGTGCGTAACTTTTCAAAGCCCTGACAGTCTAAAAAGCGAACTTTTGGGGACTCCATATCTCTTTCTTCTCTTGCACTGTGCAAAATGTGCACAGTAAATGTCCCAGATTTTAAAGTCGACATAAACTGCATTATGTTTAGGATGTGTAAGGCTAGATGTTTAAATATGGAGAATCAGACTAAGTTATGCCAAACCCCCTTGAATTTGTGCAATCCTTTATCTATTTTGCTTGTGCAAATGCCTATTTTGCATGCATACATTTGCAATACAAATGCAACTTGAGTGTGTTCATATGAAAATGTGACATTCTGTAGGAATTTATATGCAATTGCTAAAATACATACTATTTTCAGGAAAAGAATTTGTAACGGTGATCATCTCTTTCAAGTACAGACTCCTCTTAAAACAAGAAAAGCCATGCGTATATGAGGAGCTTCCTTTGAGAAATGATGCATTTGATAAAATTCAGATACCTGCTGAGGAAATAGCCTGTTTATAGAAATAGAGTTATACATCAGCCCAGCTATCTGACAGAAAGTAATAAAAGTAGATTGCCTGCAAGGTCATCTGTGACTCAGAAATTAGACAGAATATGGACTGTGGAAGTCAGCTGTGAGGCTATGGCAGAGAACAATGCATACTTCGTTGAGTCTGCCCCAAAAGATGTGTCAAATATCACACCTTTCTCTAGAAAGAAAAGATTCAGTAGGTGAAGAAAATATTAAGCCTTGTACATCACTGGACATTATGCACAACTGACTTAACAGGTTTTTCACTATGTGATATTGGTGAAATGTTCGGTAGCTACACATGCATCCAAATAGATATATATTCTAATTTGTGAAAATATGACAGCATACTTCATTTGGAAAAGTATCAGGTTTAGCTTAAGTTAGACTGATGTTTCTTTTATCAGGCTTTAATGAAACACTAGGCCAAACCAGTACTGAAATCCTTACAGCCATTGGCTGACACTTACAGTGTCTGCTGCTTAATGAAGGAGTAAATTGTTTCATAAATCTCCTATTTTTATTGCCGTTTCTTCATATGAGGAGTGCACATCACCTTTCAAATTTACGAGTTTCTGCTGTCTCCTTCTTCTTATATTATCCATGTGTATTGTAAAGAATAGTGTAAAAGAATGTAATTTGTCCAAGACCAAATAACAAAGATGTTCATGCTGTCAGATCTTCTGGATATATGTTTGATGGATGATGTTTGAAAGAATAACTTGAGGACCAAAATGCACGTTATCATTAAAAGAATCCAAAAATATGTGGGGAATCCAGAAAAAAAAAGTATGACGTTAAGTTTTACAGAACAAAAAGTTTATCCCTGAGAGATATGACCATGGCTTGATTGGTGTGTACCTTAAAAGAGGTGCTTCACCTTATTAGAGCCTGGGGATTTGCCAGTATTAAAAGATGTATACATCCTGTGAGGAATCAAGCATTTCTGTGTACCTTTTCTAGTTGTTACCTTACATTTATAACACTTTTTTCACTAATCCAGCATTGTGGCTTGTATGAAATCCTTTGCCCTGAGCTAACAAAACAAAATGTTTCAGTATATGCCTGATAACGTAGCAAAACAGAAGTCTCATTGTTTTCAGTGGGAGTACTGTAATGGTTAACTGGTCATCATTGCCTGGGACTTTTCTGCTCTACTGACGTGCAGACTCCTCTTAAGTGAAATAATCCGGCATGTCTTGCATCTTGGCTTGTGTCTTGTTTTGCCTTGCATTTGCTGCAGCATGTAAGATCTATGCACCATTTTTAAACTCTGAGGTCTTGGTGCTTTTTCTTCTCTTAGTTTTTTGGTGGGTATTGTTGTTTGTTTTTTTATAACATATTTAGAGTCTAAAGTTTCTCTTACTTCCATAATGCTGTCATTACCACTGGTCAGGCTTCATACATTTCATGGGCTGTGTGACTTCCTTTGTTCTAATTATTTTGCCAAAGATTAAGCATTGGCTTTCCAAGGGTCTGAGAATTTCGTCCCAGGTCGTAACTGTGATTTTTGTTTCTCCACTTAAGCCATCAAAAATCCAAAATGGGTTTGTCAGTTGTAAATCAGTCACAAACTTCTCTTAGCATTTTTTTTTTTTTTTTTTTTGGTCTCTGGTTAAAAATATGCTGCTTGGACCTTAAGGCAAACTTCAGATATCTACAGTTTCACATTAGCTCCCTTCTGACTCTTGACTCTTTCCTGGCAGCTAGTTGCTTACAGTTGTGAAGCAAGTCATTGTTTAATTTATTCATGTTCCATTTTTAAAAGAGTGTCAGTGCTGATAAGTCCCAACTCAATATTTCCCTGGTTATGCTCACAATACTCTGAATTATTCAGTAAACACTCTGTGTCAAAAATGTTTGACAGAGGTCCCTTTCATCCTCAGTCATCATCCTGACTGCATCTAACCTACATTGCACGGTGGAGATACCCAGCTTAGTTCCAGCCTGAGCAGGTATGTCTGCACCCTGCCTCAAATAATAAGCAATGTAATCTTTTAATTCACAGGGGCACAGCTGGGCTGCTGATGCTGCTGACGCTGGAGTTCAGTTGCCACCAGTTTAAGTATTTCTACACTACGCTTTGTCGTGGGGTAGATAGGTCCTTCATTGCCCAAAGAAAGTCTGTGTGATCAGGTCATCAAATTGGCTTTCAGAGCCCACCTGCAGTGTGGAAGCATTACATCTTTGAAATCTCTACCTCCTGTCAAATACAAGTGAACTTAGCCCTTCTATTCTAACACTTATGATGAGCAAGAAGAGGGCAGACATATGGACGTGACCACGTACGCCTCATTTCCTTGCAATGCCAAGCAAAGGTGTCTGACTTCCAGCTCAAGGAATCCTGAAACACTACAGAGATCATACACATTGTGTACACTGAGTAAGTTCACCCAGCAAAGAACTACTGTGGAATGAAGGAACACAGTAGCTCTGGACAATAACAAAGGACAGAAAATAAAGAGTATTTTATGCAAACATGAAAGCATGTTTAGTGAATCAGAAGTCAGATGCAGACCCACTAGCATAGATCCTCCAAAATCAGGGACAGCATAAGAAGTGCATTATGTTGGTCTTGTACAGACATCCTTGAAGATTTCACACTTAAGTGAGCAGATCACAAGGAGTAATTTAGCCCTAAGACACAGTGTAGTCACACTGGTAATCAGAATGTACAATTAGTTTCTATCTTTGCCAGAAATGTCAATGCAGTTTAGTGATTTTTTGGAAGAGTTTGCACAGCTGCTATTTCATTTACCTATTAGATTGTGGGGTTTTTTGCTTTTTGAATTCAGCTCAAATATTCGAATCCCCAGAAGAATCCTTAGCCACAAAGTAATATATTTAATTCAGATTATTTTGGTTTGGAATCTGTGTTAATCTTCCAAAATAAGCCAGCCTGTCCATATTTTGACACTTCGTGTGGTGTTGCATGCACTAATTCAAATGCGTAACAACAAAAGGAATTGTAAACATTTTTTTGGTTTGAATAGCTGAATTCTGTAGTAAAAATTTGGATCCCTAAGAAAATTTTCTGTACCTCAAGCTTACTTAAGATCGATGAAAAAAAGAATTGTGGAGTATAGAAAAACAACGCAGGGTCAGATGTATACACTGAAATGTGAAATAGTGTAAACACATTTTTATTTGGATTCCATTTTAAATTTCAGCACAGATGGAGCCTGTGATAATTCAATAGCGGTGGTATTTTGTCTTCATCTTAAACCAGGATCTGACATGTTCTTCGCTTACAGTAGCTGCTGAGGGGAGCTTAGGTTAATGTGTAAAATAATTGGTTCTCAGAACAGTTGGGCACAGTCTCAATCAGTTCCAGTTTCAGTATCAGATTTCTTTTAATCAGAGGGAAATACAGTCTTTTTCTGATGCTCTGTATGCACTGAAATTGGTTGGAAAGAAAATGCTTTGAACAGTGCAGTGTAGAAGCAAATGTTCAGTGTTATAAATAACATATGATTGGACAAATATACTAAGCTTGTAGGGCTTATTTATGTTGAATCATGTGTCAGGGTGTACTATGGACTTTTCTGCTGTGATTTCAATGTTCTCATTCTTCTGGGAGAGGACCTATTTAAAGTAAAAGTTCATTTCATGCAAAGTATAAATACATCTAGAAAAATAATTATTTTTCTTTATTGAAGACAAAATTCTCTACTACCTATTATCTACAATACGAAAAGAAAAGAAAACTCACTGCTGGTGGCCCAAAGCATTTAAAAAAATGAGGCAGATCCAGCCCCATCTGCTGTATACTGACAGCTTGATATAGAACTTACCCAAATAAAAAGAAGACGGATACTTTTTCTCCTGTAGTTGTTACATGTGTTTGAGTATCTTCGTTTTCCTAGAATGATTTAAAGGCAATGAGAGAATCACAGAAGGTTTATAGTGTCATAAACTACTGTAGGAAAATCTGGATAACAGAGAGGAAAATTAATTTTTATTTAAGTGGCTATAAATTGCTTTTGGTTTGTTAATGCTCATTTAGCTTAATGCAAATCCGAGACCTAACAAATACATGGAGCATTCTTTCTGATAAAAAGAATTGCCATTTCAGTTTTTCAACAAAGATCTTGCTTACGTTGGTCCCCTGGGGAGGGCTCAAAGGTACTCGCTAACCCTGTTCGTACCCTTAGGCCAGTCACCTTCCAGGTCGGCCGCTCACCAGTCAGAACTTCAGTTCTGATTTGTGCCTCATGTTGTTTATTGCACTGCAATAAATGTTTATATCACTGTAAGAGTAACAGCTTCCTAGCTCATGCTTGCTTCCTGAGTTCACTGCTAGTACTTACCTGCTGTGCATCCGTCTTTCTGCTAGTGCTGGAGAAGTATCTTCCTCTCAGAGTAGACCAAGGCAGGTTGGAAGGGATTCCCAAAAAACCTCTGCCTCTGAGGGAAATGTCTGATTGCGCAGAGCACCCAAATTCTTGTTTCCTATTGGTATTAGACAGATCCCTTTCAAAACTGAACCATGACCAATGAACATCCTCTTGTCCTGCAACCCACCACGATAAGGTGGGTTGCAGCTGACGTACCTGTGCCGTGGTGCTGCCAAACCAGGCATCCCCACCTGAAAGTGCTCTGCTGGGTAGTTGCGAGTCCTGCTTTCTACCAATACTCCACAAACACCAATGCTTTTGAAGATAAAAGGCCTTTAATGCTTGGTCATTTAAAGTTTGTCTTTCCTACCGTCTCATAGAACCCTTGCAAAAGATTAGTTGTGGCCCACCACTTGCTTGTGAAATAGGCATTACTGTAGACAGTCTAAAGGATTCACCAAAGGCCACAAAATGATTTTACAGCACCTGGGACTCTCAGAGAATGATGCTTGACATTATCTGGTAAAGCAATTTGATTTTATTCATATTGCAATTTATCTGTATTTTAAAAGTGGATCAGGAGGACAAGAAATTACACCCTGCACTTCCAAAGTGCTTTATGAATATCAGCCTTACCGAAAGCCAATAGGGTGCATGTTCTAAAATGACTTCGGTGCTTTTGAAAATCCTCTTCTGTAAACACCTTAACACTTTTCCTGATGAAGCTCCATCTGACATACCCTCATAAATATCTGCAAAACCACCTCATTCTCTTTTTGTGACTCTCCGTCAAACTGCCTCTTGATATAATACCTACAGAAGAGCTCCAGGTTGCTTTCTGTGATCATTTCTTAGTTTACTGGCCTTGATTGTCTTGTTATTACCTCCATGCTCCATCTATTTGTTCTCTCTTCTCTCTTGGCTCATATTTAAATTGGCAGTGTTCAAGAACTGGACTATTCTTTCCATTTTGTGCTTTTACAACATGTACTAGGGCATGGCTTGCTTCACAGTGAACATTTCCAGGAATGACAAAATAATAATGCACCTAGTTTTCACGGCAAGGAAAAAGTAAGTGAATATTACATGAACACGGTTGCATCTGGCAACATTTAAGTAGGGAACTCCCCACACAAAGGGACTGTTTGCCCCTGCGGTGCCAAGAAGAACTTCAGAATGGGGTGGAGATTACCAAAGTTTTTTCGTAGCTTTGCTTTAGTGTGCAAGCTTATACCCTGACAGTAAGATTGCAGAGGACATGCTATGAAAAGATGTTTCATTACAGTGGAATACTGTAGCACTGGAAATAAGTATAAATAGGGACGTTCAAATGAAAGAAGTTGGGACTCATCTGGAAAGAATGAAATGGAACTGATTTTTGCTTCATTTGGATAGTTAAAATAGGAAAAAGATAACCATTATAGTGCCAGTGACACACTTGCTAGCACAATAGAAATAATCAGGATTCCAGTTTAATGAGATATTGTAGAATGTGAGAATATTTTGAAGTGCTAATGAAAAAGAAAGAAGTGTTATGAGCAGTCGAAAATGGTAATTGGTAGATAGTAACACATGTAAGGAATAGTGACAGTTTCATATGAAAAAGCATTGTAAGAATGTTGATTAGCTTAACTGGGACAGGAAAGATTTACAGAAAGAAGGGATTCAAAAGAAGAGCAGCCTTACTCCTGTCCTTGCAAAGCATTGATTAGTATTAATTAAAACTGAGACAGGACAAAGCTTAGGGCATGCATAATAGCACAACTCCTTTTATGTGGAACATAATTCCTTTCATGTCCATGCAGACAACAAAATATCCTCTGAATGGCATAGACCAACACAGGTGAGTGGTAGGTGAGCGTAATATTGCAGAATATTTGGAAGAATTACTAATATCAAAGGACTTTGCGTTGTACCTAACACGCTGCATGGGTAAAGTGTTCCTGTCCCAGCTGTTTTCTTCTCTGCATGCTGTGTAACGCGGGGCAGGAGCTCAATGCCCAGAGGAAATGTACGTTCAATTCTCATTTTGTGTAACCACCAGCATAATATTTAAGCTCTCTATACCTTAGTTTTTCGCATGAAACTGAGAACTATGTCATATGATCCTTCTGGCATGGCTTTGTGCATCATATTTACTTAGATAATGAGCCAGTCCTACTGGTAGGAGCTTTCAGTAACTAACACAGCTGGATTCTAGTCTGGGTGATCAGGTGCAATCCAGGTCTCAAACTGCCCGTTACAATCTGCTCTGAGCGGCTGCTGTGCCTTTCCCAGTTTCAGCTGGATTAAATTAACATGTTTCTTAAGGGAGCTCTTTGATACCACTTCTGGACTTGGAGCAATAGCGATAACCCGCTTCTCAACAGGCCCCAAACAAGTATACCAATAACCATGAAACCATCTTTACCTTTTGGGGAAGACTGTATGAATCCAGCCGTCCTGGCTTTAGATGCGAAACAGGGAAACAGCAAGGAATTGATAACCTGAGCTTCTGGCTGGGTGTATTTAGTAGTATCTGTCTTATTCACACTAATTGCTGGCAAAATTCATACTTTCTTCAGGAAGCAGAATTAGGTCCACTTTTTCCTTTAATGTCCACAGGCTTCTCCATTAATGTGACAAATTTGTAATTCTGCAGATTCTGGGACTGCACCTTTGCTGTGAATTTTGTACCCTTAATTGCCTATGACTAAGTAGGAATTCCATTTAATCTCAAAATACTCTACTACTCTATGTAATGAAAACTTTTCCTTTTATTTGGTTTTTATTTTACCTTACTTATTTATGATACTGAAAATACTTTTTAGAAGTTTATTTAACATAAAATGAAGATTTTTTGTTCAGAACCATCTAATGCCCTTGTCCAAATACCTTGCCTTTCTTGTCATTAACATAAGTAATCTCTTAAAACCGAAATAAATTACCAGCTCCATCCTAATCATTATTCTCTGACTTGTCAGCTGAAGTTAGACCACATTTAATGGTAATGCTATGTAAAATCTGACATGCTGGGAATATATAACATATTTCTGAAGGGCATGATGATAATCAGATTTGTCTAGACATGTAAAACACATTTTTGATGCTGTGAATTCCTCCAATTAATTTCATGAGTTTTTGAGACTCATGATAATTTAACTCAGATGTAGTGTGGGAATTAGAAATTGTAATAGTCACAAAGATATTAGCAGAAAACCCACTACCATCTTAAAATAACAAGGCTACATCACCATGTGTTGTAAATACTATTAGTGTGTTATTTCCAATATTTAATGTATGCACTAAGCTTTTTACTTAATGCAGGTACTTGTTTGTCTGAGGAGGAATAAATTTAGACATTGGTCAATATAGTGTATCAACTTGTTACTTACTGGCATACTTTCGTCCGATGCCCATGCAGCTGTGAGCTTTTCAGTTCATTACGCTTCTCTCTATTCTGACGCAGCACATGCTGGCTGCAACGGGAACTGGTGCTTACGTGCAATCCCTCTCCAATGTGGCTGAGGAGTAGCGGAGCAGGTCAGGATATTCATGATTCATGATTTTCCGTTACAGGTCTGTTCAGTAGGAAAATAACATTGTCCTAAACAGCACTGGTAAGCTGGTCGCATGTTTTGAAGTTGCAAAACGAGAGGTACCACAATGCCAACTTTTAAGCTGGTCAGTGGCGTGGCCAGTCCTGCAGTCAGATGTCTGCATGTTGCTGCCACTTCAAAGCAATGGAAAAACCACTATTTTTCATATCTGTCTCTTCAGTTCCCCTTGCTTTCCCCCAAAGTCTAGTGTACAAGCAGCTGGCAGAAACACTCCTTTGCTGATGAATGTGTTCATCTGAAGCACTGATGACATTTAATTTGTCAAGCTGAGCCTTTTCCCATCTCATTTTGAGTTTGGAGTGAGGATTCTCCATACCTCATTTCCCCAAGTGGAAAGAGAGGTTTTGTCTTTCTCTCTTTCTTCCCCTGCTGCAGACTGTCCACAGACAATATAACAAAACCTGAGCTGGCACGGGAGACCCGGGTGCACTGAGCATGGCCGTGGAGCGCTGAGGGCAGTCTGTCCCCACTGTCAGCCTGTCTGTCTCCGTCAGTCAGCTTGTCTGTCTCCACTGTCAGCCTTCACAGGAGCAGTGGCTGACTGAGGAAGATGGGCTGTTTCATGGAAAGGACAGTCCCTGCCCCAGCAACACCCCAGCTGGGCTGGTTTCCAGCCCCCCACAGCTGTCCTGCTCCTGGATGGGGTGGTGGGACGGGCCCTGGCTGCCAAACCCTGCCCTGACAAACGCCCTGTAGGTACCCCCCACTGCCCCCAGCTCCCATTCCTAAGGGAGCAGCCAGCTCTTGCTGCACTCAAAAAGAGCCACCTGGAAAATAAAGGCTTGGAAATCACAGTGGCATTTAAAAAACAAATATCCATCACTGAAAGATATACTCAGTTGTTTGGTTTTTTTTTCTCCAAGGAGAAACACATAGCAACCTGCTTATTCAACTTGACTGTATTAATGTAACTGCCCTTTGCTGCTAATAATTATTACAGAGAAAGATTACATAAAGAAAATAAAATTTGTCTTGCTTTTAAAGGTGTGGCTTGAAAAGTTTTGGTGTGCGAAATCCAGTTCTAGCTGGGAGCTGTCTGACTTCACTGAGTAAAATAAACCCATTGTGGAAGTGTGGTTAAAAATCAGGAGCAAAAAGTGTGACCTAGAAGTCATAGGGGAAGCGACACAGGAATTAACTGGAGAAAGCTGCAAATGGTTTGATCTGCTGTGGGTGACCATAGGAAGGGTTTTCCAGAAGGCTGGGCTGCTTGGCAGGTTCATCACCAGGAGACCTCTGTAGGGGTCTAAATGCCAGCCTGATCAGGAAAGAAGACAAGAGGTGAAGAGGTTCCCGCTGTCCTTCCCCAGTTTAAAATGTACAAAGAGGGCGATTAATTTCTTGTAGAAAGGTAAAATGTCTCCATAGGATAAAGAAGGAGAGAATCTTTTAGGCAAGACTGGAATGATTGTTTCTCAAAAAACAGATGAAAGTCCTAAAGAATGATGGAAAACATAATCCGATGCTTTGACAGTCTGGACTTGAGCACTTACATCCTTGAGCATTTATCCCTTACGTTGTGGGATAAATGAGTCTCCGAGACTCTGGACAGTCTCCAAGAATCTGCAAGACAGCTTATTCTCTGCAAGGGTAGAGAAGAGAGGGAGTGTTCCCGCTGCATCTGGGGCTTCTCAGCATAGGGTCTAGCTGTACCTCTGCTCAGGGACGATGGTAGAAGAACCAGCGTAGCCAAAGCTAAGGCACACAACATGCCTTCCCCTTCCACCCCCGTGTCCACACATAGGTCTCAGTGTCATTGCACCTGGGGAAAAAAAGCCTGACTGGAAACTTCTACTTGTCAACTGTCTTCCTTTGTTCACCTGCCTGGCTGCTTGCTTGTGGGGTCCTGCTAAAAATGGTAGTCCCATCTCCTCCGATGAATGTGTCAGCACAGAAGGTTTGAAGATACAGCTGTTTTTATTTATCTCCTAGCTTGAATGGATAGTGCCAAAATAGCAGTTCCCCACATCAGACACTGTATGTGAGCCTGATTCTTAGAGTGGGGGTTAGAGGACGGTGCAAATAGTTTTCCTTCAGTTGACAGGAAAACCTACGGGTTTTAGGTAGCTCCCCAGGGGAGCTGAATATTATTTCCTGAGGAATACTGGTGGACCTTAGCATCATCACCAAAATCATTAAAAGTTGTTCCTCCTTTCTTGAGATTAGTCTGAAATGTGGGACTTAGCAGGCCACTGAAAAAGTTTGCTTTGTTTCTGTAGGAGGTCCTGAGCTATGATATTCTTCGTACTTGCTGGAAGCAGAATCACCTCTGCAGTATAAAAAGAAATTAGGTTCCTTTTCCTCCAGTTATATTGTTATAACTCCTTACTCCGGTGTTCATATAGGAATATATTAGTAATGGAAAGTACAATTATAAAATCTCTTGAGTTGGTGCACGAATAAAGCCATCAAATAAGACAAAGCGCTAATAAAATCTTACACAACTTAGGGAATATTACTGTAATAACACTGAATGAAGAGTAAGTCATACATAACAAAAATACAGTAATACAATAAAAATAATATAACTACTGTTAAGTGTTACTTAATTAAAGTCCTTTCCCTTAGTGTCTTTTGATTATGCTCCCATTCCACTGGGGTCAAATTCATCCCTGGTGTGACTTCGAGAGAGTGCTAACAGATGGATTTTTGCTTTTGATTAGGGCTACTCAGAAGTTTATGTCGTGTTGCTTCTGAAGAAGTTCTGAGCACCCTCATTTGTCATTTGTGTAAACCTGAGCTACAGTTTTTCAGGCTTCTTAACGTCATGTCCCTGCACATCCCTGCTCCTAGTGCTCCTGTCCTTGAGTGTCTGCTAATGATACCGGCACTCCTACAGAAACAGAAATGTTTGCTTAAACCTAGGCAGCAGAGTGGTCCTGTTACCTAGGGAATACTCGCATCAGTAGATGGGGCTGTACCACGCAAGAGGAGCTCTTTTAGACACACTGGCTACATCCACATTAGCACGAGCATTACATTAGTACAGATCAGGGGAGCGCATTTGAAGAAAATCTCCTGCCAGTTGTCACTGCACACTGTGCTTTGGTCCGTGGCACAGAGCGGAGGGGAGAGCAGTGCTGTGCGATGCTGAAGGGACAGGACCTTTCTACTGGCAGAGCAGAGCGCTACATTAAGGAGCCCCTAGCAAGAAAGACTGCTTGCTGAGTGTGCCCGAGATAAAACTGAGGAGAGGTTGATCAGAAATCAATACGCCATTTTTTGTTTAAATACCACCTTTGTCTCCTACTAATCAGCTTGCCAACTATTTCATAACTATGAAATTGAGCATTTTCAGTCCTGTCCCAGGATATATTAGATACCGTCAGAGGTCTGCATGTGCAGATTACTTTTTTTATTAGGTGTGTTTTCTGCTTTCTCACCAAAATAAACAAACCATCACTTGCACTCATTGAATTCATTTTATGTTTGTTTTTGGTTACTTGGTAATTTATTCTGTATGACTGCTGGTGTTTGAATGGAATAGCTGTCTGAGTTCATTAGTCAAACAATGAGTAGGCTAGCTGGAGCTATCTCCCCTGGCTTGTAAATGTTTTGCTAGCATTAAAACTTTATTTATATCAGTTTTACTAGTCCCTTTCACAATTTTCAGTTCTGTTAGGCCATGCTGAAGTCTTCTTTTTTCATACAAGTGTATCTTCAGCTCCACAGGAATTGCCTTATGGTGTTGAGACTTGGTATTATTTTTATTGCTTTAGTAGCTCTCAAAAGGCATGGTGCCCCATACAGCAACTTGTACAGTACGTCCTGTAAGTTTTCTTGTTTTTATTCTGATTGCACAGCAGAACGTGTAGAAACATGGTATTTCAAGTGCCTCCTTCTTTATTGCATATGTGTACTGGACAGATGGATGTTTCAATGATTCTTCCACTATAACTGCAAAATCCTTTCCCTGTTCACTTTGCTGGATGATTGCTCCATTTAGCACATTCTTGAGCTTGATTCTTCACTTCCAGGCTAATTATTTTACAAGGTGCAATGGCTAATCTAAACTGTTATGTCAAACTGTCAGTATCTAGAGCCCATTTGTTTCACTTACAGAAACAGCAAACCAAACCTTCAATGGAAAAAAAGAAAGTAGAGGACAACCCCCATTCAGCTGCCATTCATATTGCTGTGTAAACCAGGTGACAAAGATCAGAGATCAATGAAGTAGCACACTATGTGTCCCATGTCTTTTTGAGTTTTCCTCGACTCTTTCGCTTAATTATCTAAGTGCTTCTTTGCCGCAGCAACATCTGAGAAGACCTATACTTACGCACTTTTAGCTATAATCTCAGATATATGAAGTACTGCTTCAGCAATGTTGTCTTTTAAAAACAGCCGTTCCCTTTTGCTGCCATTCCATATTCTCCCTTGGGCTATACGAGCTTTATGCAGAAAATAACTTAGCATGTCTTAACCAGTGGTTTTGCTCCTCGTTTTCTGAGATAGGCATTAACTTCTTTCAAGAACTTCTTTCCAGGGATTTCAGACTGATTAAGATATCTTAATCTTCTCTGTGCTAAAACATTCAGACTAAATGATGTAGATCTCAGTATTAGCAATGAAAACTTGTTTCCCTGCCAACCAGGTATGTGTCTTGCAGAAGGCTGATCAAAGATGCCAGTATGCAATCATGAAGTCTATGTGTCAGCAAAGCCTCAGGTGACTTAAAGCCCTTAAGATTACATACTTGAAAAATATAATTTGGAAGAAATTCTGGATGCAAGTAGCAAGGACTATTGCAATGCTGTGGTTGTCTAAACCAACAAAAGTGGTCTTGTTTTGTACCCAGTTTTTGTCTCATTTGCTGTTAAAAGGAGCCAAAAGAGTGTGTAGACTCAAGGAAGGAACAACTTACACCAAAGGCAATTCCAGATAGCCTCTAGGAAAAATTGAAGTTGGACAATCACTGAATCAGGCTGCCCAGGAAGGTTGTGGGATCTCCATCCTTAGAGATACTCGACACTGGACTGGATGTGACTGACCCTCAGTAACTTGGTCTAATTTTGAAGCTGGGTGTGACTGAAGTTGGTGATGCTTAGTGCAGTGGACCAAATGACCTCCAGAGGTCCCTTCTAACCTACATCATTCTGATCCTGTGCTTATAAAACATCTGATGGGCTGGGATGAGAAAGTAGAAATTCTGTCTTGGGCTATTATAGAAAGTTCAAGAAAACTATGCTATGTCCAGATGACTCAGATACACAATGCTTACAGTAGTAAAATGGCAGCACATTTCAAAAAAGAAGTTTTTATTTAAGTATTTGCTCTTTTTAGCATGTATTTGCTTAAATCTCATTGAATTTAGCATGATTAAGAGCTAGATCTGTTGCAATACAATCTTGAAATGTAGCAGGAACATGCATAAAGATAGACTATTTAGAATCTGTCTTCCAAAGAGAATTATCTGTAAAACAACATCAAATGTACTAACTACAATATCTGCTTTTGGCATGGTTGAATCTTTCCTGTGAAAGCAAAACTAGACGGGATTTTCAGCATCTTTGGTAGACGGCTTATCCCTGATGACATATCCATTCCTATTGATTTTTACATCCATCCATTGATCAGTTGTTTTGTAACTGAATCTGCAAATAGTTTCTGGCTTAAAACTCTGAATTTTGCGATGGAATGGTGCTTTAAATTGAAAGTTGCAGCTCAGAGCAGAAGAGAAAGTCAGAAAGTACTGCGGTGATTATGCTGATTTCTCTTGTTTGATTGTCTCATTTGTTTATGAGTCTTCGAAAACAGTGCTTAAAATCCTTGGGCAAGGATGGTAGGATGGTGGTCAGTGATCTAAAAATAGCAATGAGAATGCGCAGATTTCACAGTGACACTGGTGATTCATGATTTATCTGATTCTTCCACTTCAAAAAATATTTTCTTGCGTCTCTGCATGGCATCATCTTACATCTTCTCTCCAAGATCTGCTGCATTAAAAAACCAGTAGAGCATAAAGTTGTTCCATTTTTAACGTAATAGGAATCCGTTTTTTTTCTGGATTTCATATTTTTAGGGACTCCGAATGAGATCTCTGGCTTATATTGTACATTTGTAACATTTCATTTTCCTTTCTACAAGACTCTTATGCTGAACTAAGAGAGGCTATGTGAAAAGACCTGTAGTAGTAAAAATTGAAATTATTTATGCTCCAATCAGTATTTTTCCTCAGAAATGCTGGGCAAACATAGCAGCACGTTACAGCCTTTCACATACATACAGACAAAGCATATATTGTCATTCAGTGATCAGTGGAAGGGAAACTCGCTAAAGTGACATTTCAGTGTAAATTTATGATTTATTAAAACATTTGAAATGCTCTGCTAAATCACTTCCTTCTTTCCTTTCCCTTGTGCCTTCACTATCTTATTCATGTATAATTCCTTTCTTCCTTATATGAAAACTTTCTATGCCATACAAACCGTGAAAGCATTACCATCAACACGGTTACGACTTCTCTGGTCCTGAATGAGGGTCGAATGCATTGAAAGCAATGGGAAATGACTACCGAGAAGTAATTTTAATCTACTTAATTGAACACAGCCAAACAACAGTTACTAAAATGAAACGCCAGTGTAGTATTTCCAGCAGATATTTATGTTTATGGTTCTGTGTCTCTCTGTGGTTTAGTGGTTAAACCAGTAAATACCACCACCTCTGCAGAGGCAGTGAAACTGAGCTCTTTTTCACTCCTCGGGGTGATGCTCTATTTCCATTATGAGCAGAAGAGTTTCTGAAAGGAAGGTGCATGCTCATCGAGATCACTGTGCCATTGAGCTTCCTGTAGGACGTAAAGGATGCTCCAGGGCAATCCTCCCCAGCCAGTACTTCCAGCTGGACTGGGCTGGGCTGGACACATGCTGAAGGAAAGGCACTGAGTCTCACGCAGAAGCATTTATTTCCATGATTTTGTGCAGGAACTGAGGCTCCATTTTTCTTTCAGTAAGGGTATTGGGAACTGGGGTTGTTTAGCTTGGAGAAAAGGAGACTCAGGGGAGACCTTATTGCTGTCAACAACTACCTGAAAGGAGGTTGTAACAAGGTGGGGGTCGGTCTCTTCTCCCAGCTAACAAGCAATAAGACAAGAGTAAATGGCCTCAAGTTGCACCAGGGGAGGTTTAGATTGGATATTAGGAGAAATTTCTTCACCAAAAGGGTTATCAAGCATTGGAACAGGCTGCCCAGGGAGGTGGTGGAGTCACCATCCCTGGAGATATTTAAAAGACATGTAGAAGTAATGCTGAGGGACATGGTTTAGTGGTAACTTGGCAGTGTTAGGTAAACGGTTGGACATGATCATCTTAAAGGTCTCTTCCAACCAAAACGATTTTATGATTCTATGATTGGTGGCTGACTCATGGTGACTCAAAAGCAAGTCAAAAGCTCTCCTGATTATTATGTTTTCAAAGTTGAATGGTTGGCTTCTGATCATCCTAAGACCAGATATTGAGATTTGTGGTCAAAACTTAACCCCGATCCCATCAAAGATTGTGAGAGTTCTGAGTATAGGAGGATTCAGATTTTACGTGTAGTGGCAAATGTTTTGTCTCACCTGGCTAACCAACTGACAGGGGAATAGAAGGATTAGAGCCTAGGGTGGGAAGGTTGGCTGTAGCTCTCTAACGTCTTTCATTCTCCCCAAGTTTGTTAATTAAGGGAATTTTGGAGGCTAAGAAGCTGTTAAATGAAGAGCTGCTACAGCTATTCTGCCTCTGGAGCTCCCTCTTGCTGAAGAGGGTTCCCTCCTCCCTCACTGCTAAAGATCGTTTTAGAAAGGCCCTGCAGTCCTCTACTGTAATCATTAGCTTATTTAGTGAAGTTCTTACATAGTTTTTTTAGAAGCTACAAAAATGTCTGCAGATACAGCCCTGGAGCCCTAGTTCCCGTCTTTGCATTTACAGGAGCTGCTGTTTAATTAACGACTATGACTGGCACACTGAAAAACAATACATAAAATTAGAGGTAAATAAGCATACTTTCATCCTGAGTCTGTGTGGAAAAGTAGCCTTTATACCTCATTAACAAAGTCTCTACTGCATATATCCCTGCTTGATCCCAAATGGCAGCTGGAGATGTAAAGTCTCCAACGAGTGACACTCCTGCACTACTGAGCAGCCCGCCCTGCCACTGCCATGAACTGGGAGCACCCTACAGGTGCCGCTCTTTAGTATTTCGTTTAACATTATATCAGACTTCTGTCCTTGGATTCCAGAGCATGTGCTCTTACCTGTTACAGCTGTAGAGTCTGACGTGAAGAAAACTTGCTTTTATCACTAAAATTCAGCAGATGTGACTCTGATCACACTTCAGGAGTGGATTTGTTGCTGAAGTAGGAACTATTTTTGTAATCACATTTGCAGAGAACCAGGCTAGACATTATTTAACATTGGCAAAGTAGACATATTTTTATGGTGGGAAAGAGCTCACATTTCTATGGTTCTTGGCGATAACAACCCAAAGATACTGGTTTTGTATTTGTTATTTTGTATTTGTTTTAAAAAATGAATTCCCTTTAGCATATACCTGTAAGTGAGCGCTGAATAAAATCAAAAGGGAATGTCTGCATTTTTTTAAATACGTATATCAGTTAATATTGTATCTTCCATTAAAAGGACATCAGATCAAACACTGCTTATGTCATCATCTGTTTTTAAGAGCACAAATGACATATTATTTGACTCTCAATAGGAAAAAGTGCAGTGCCTCTGTTTCTCCCAGTTTGGTCAGCTTTCCATGAAACGTAGCTTGGCCTTCAAAGCCTGTATACTGGTCATGGTGCAGAAGTAGATAAGCTAGCTAAAGTTTCATAAGCCTGTCCAAAGGGTCTGTAATTTGAGTGGCAGGAGAGAAGGGGAGGTAGAGGAGGAGAAACATTTTTAATTTATAAACTAACACATCTGATACAAACTTTTTTTGAGACAATAAGCCAGGTTCCTATTGAAGTCAGCTGGAATAGCACATGTTTCAGAGGCTCTTGTGGATAATGGCCATGTTGAACCTGTCTTAAGGGCCTCCTTTATGCTACAGAGTAACTGGGTGCTGATGTATTTAACTTTCAGTGTGTCGTTTCAAGTGGTTCCTACTAACTTGGGCCCTGAGGTGATGCTTTATGACAGTGAGGTTCCCAGGTGACAGAACACAAGATAGGGATGGAAAGTCATACAGAAAGAATTTTTATTTTTTTTTTAAAACTGGGTTTTTTTCCTTAAAAAATAGTAAGTGAAGTTCTGTTATTTATCGAATCCAGTTACAATGTACCTAATTACAATTGGAAAATACCTTGGTCACAGTAACCTCTCCTCCAACAAGAAAATCCTGATCCTGCATCAGAAGCCTCCAAACCATTACTACTTGGCCCATGGGCAAGGTTGTGGGCTGAGACAAGAGCTACTTTTTGTGCTGCTGTTGTAAACATCTAGCAGAGTTAAGTCATAATCCTGCAGCAGTTTGATATTACCACATGATGTTGATGGAGTGCTTAGTGGCAAATAACATACAGATGGAACAAATCATCTGTGATGCATTTTTTTATCACCACAATCGTTTTTGTGTCATGTGGTTAGGTTTTTGTATATGAAGGCTCATTTTTATGACCTTTTCAGTTTTCTTAATTTTGTGCCAGCTTATTTTTTCCTTATGTCTCATGATCAACCGTTGTATTAGTATTATATAAATATTTTAAATGATAGTAATTTGCATGATTTTATTTCAAACGTTATGTGTAGTTTCCCTTGTTCTTTCTATTTATTTGTCTGATGAAAGTCTATAGCAGAAGAATGATTTACTAAATGCATCTGAGGATTATAAAATGCTTATTAATCAATGTCCCATGTTGCTGTTTTACCAGAAAAATGTGAAGTACAAAAATTCAGTATAAGGAAATATATTGAAATTTCCTTAAATCATATGGAACATAGCTATACTAATCATAATAGATGATAGAATAGATGGATGAAAGAAACAGAGTTTATCTGCCAGCAGGCATGAGTCAATTAATCAAGAAAGTATGTTTACCATCTTTCTATTTATGCTATCCACAAGTGAAAACCCCAGAAGGAAAAAACCCCGTATCTAATAAGAAAATGCTTCTTTTTATAGGCGTTTTATTTCCCCTTTCACAAATCTCTGTAATCCTCTTCAGTGGTGTGTGTAGGTGTTTACAAATACACTGAAGGAGCACCTCCTGGAAGAGCTTCTGGCAGCTGGGAATTGGCTCCAGTGAACACAGCAATGTTATCAGTGCTGTAGGTTTAACTGCAGTACTTCATGCTTTCAGAGAGCAATATTCAAACGACGTGTCAGGATAAACTTTGTATTATGCATTAGCTGGTAGAAAAGCTGGTACTGGAGTGAGAATGCAGCCTCTGTACAAATATACCTCTCTCCCTTTCCCGGCCTTCTCAGAAGGGTGGAGACAGAAATATTTGCACTTTTCCCCACAGATTTCAAGGGGTGAGAGACTGCAGCAAAAACTCACTTTTTTCTTTTTGTCCTTCTTATGTTTTTGAGTGTAGTGAAGACAGTGACTCTAAAAATTAAAGTTTTATGAGTTAGTTTGTAAACCTTTGAGTATTACTGGATCAAATCTATTATTTTTGGACTCTGCCAGTAATTCTTAGTCCATGACCCATATAGTCCAGCTTATCTGCAGTTGCCTACTGTCACATTTTCCTACTTCCAATGCAGACAACAAAAACCCTACTGAATACTTCCCTAGCAATCCTCCTTCACATAACCAGCCGCTGCTGCTGTGACCACCTTTATGTGATGACTGATTGTAGGATTACAGCACAGGCGGTACAGATGTGTGACTACAGCCCCATCTTTTGGAGTTGTACAGCAAGATAAAGTTGTCAACGTTCACTTAGGAAGCATTAATGGATACACATAATCCTTGTGAATACAAATAATATCTCTGAAGACACAATGCAAGTGTGCTTCATGAATACAGTGCCCTTCTGAGGACATGGAAAGGTGGCTTCAGGTGGTACCAGCTGTCCCTTTCATTGTAACTGGCTGCCTCTACTATGTTAATGGAAGGGCAGGAACAGGTATGTGTAATGGCCATAATGTGGGAGCGTGCAGGGAGAAACACTTTACAGATTCCATATAGGGCCCAGAATGACATAATTTTTTCTCTGGAAACACTTTAAGTACAACATGGAGATGTTCTGAGAGATACTTCGCTTGCAGGCTGCTGAGGCAGAATTGGTGGACTGAGGGCTGGTAATGGAAGAAATAGCTGGAATAATATGAAACCCTAAAGTACAGTAACGGGATGTATTTTCTAATGTAAAAATTTTATGATGGTTGTTTTTTGGAGTAGGATGAAATCCCGACTGAATTGCAATTGGCAGTTTGTTATAGCAGCTCATCCTGAATTTCTCGTAAACTGAGACAGGGTTGTTTTGGTTGAAGGTAAACAGTCCCCCAAAGGGAAGAATGGTACTAATGCAGTCCTAGCTCTAAATCAGAAAGCATTGCCTGTTGTCCTTCTTTAACTGGAATTTTATTCTAATATCACTCAATCCTTCTGACTTCCATCTTTTTTCTCCAGATAATTTTAAAGAAGCACATGTACTCAAAGCTAATAAAAATGTTTTATTGAAACAGTTTTTATAAAGAAACAAATTTCTGTCTGGTAGTTCTTCTACCCTCCCCGTTATATCTTTTACTTTGAAGAAACTTTTTTTAAAGAGAGGAGAAGTATTTTGAAAAACATTGTGCTGGTTTTGGCTGGGGTAGAGTTAATTTTCTTCATAGTATCTGGTATGAGGCGGTGTTTTGGATTTGTGCTGGAAACAGCGTTGATAACACAGGGATGTTTTGGTCTTTGCTGAGCAGCGCTTACACAGCGTCAAGGACTTTTCTGCTCCTCACACCGCCCCACCAGCGAACAGGCTGGGGGGGGCAGAAGGGGTTTGGAGGGGACACAGCCGGGACAGCTGACCCCAGCTGATGCCAAAGGGATATTCCAAACCGTATCACATCATGCTCAGCGTATAAAGCTGGGGAAGAAGAAGGAAGTAGCCATTACACATGATAGAGCCCTGCTGTCCTGGAGATGGCCAAACACCTGCCTGCCGATGGGAGGCAGTGGATGAATTCCTTGGTTTGCTTTGCTTGCATGCGTGGCTTTTCCTTTGCTTATTAAACTGACTTTATCTCAACCCATGAGTTTTTCCTCACTTTTACTCTTCTGATTCTGTCCCCCATCCCACCGGGGTGAAGTGAGCGAGCGGCTGCGTGGTGCTTAGTTGCCAGCTGGGGTTAAACCATGACAAACATTTAAATGTCTTGTTGAACAGCTGCAGAATGAAGTGTCTTGGGTTTTGCTCTTATTTAAGATGTCTTGGCAGAAATTAACAGAACTGAAACATTTATAATTTATTGACATGTTTTGACTGTGAACTCACATTACAAAAATTTTGATTAATTGAAAAGATCACAATTATTTGCCTTTTCCTCCCAGCTTGGAATTAAACCACTTCATTTTCCAGTTACCGCTCTGTACTTTTACTTTAGGAAGAAGAAATATGGAAATGGATAGGCATAACAGCTACTGAAATTCTCTGGGATGTCTCTTTAAATTTATTTCCTTTTCTATAGTTTCCATCAGTTGTGGTTACGTTTGGTTTTGTTGTGTTTTGGGACAAAAAGGACATACTTGATTATGGCAGCTTGCTATTTTACAACACCAACAGCAGCAAAATGTTGACTCTCACGAAATTAGACCAAAGCCCACAACATTAAATGATAATAATCCCTTTCTTTTTTGTTTGTCTGCTGCTCTGTGCACTCCCACCAGCCTGGCCCTGGGAGATTATTATAATTTTGCCAGTCTTTCCAAATTCAGACCAAATCATTTGCAGCCCCCCGTGGCAGGTTTACTATTGGGAATTTTCTGGGGGTCTCCACACTCTCTCCTGCTTGGCACCGAACAAATACACAGCGAGAGTTTGTGCCTGACCTAAAAAACTACCTCAAAGCTGCGCAGGCAAATACACGAAGCAGAAGCTGGAGCTGAGACTAATTAATCTAGTGCGGTGACTCCAAACATCAATTAGCTGGGAATAAATTTTAATCCCTGCTTGAGCCAGGCAGGATTTCATTTGGTATCAAGAGGTGACAGGCTGTATCGTTCATTTGCCACACTTTGTGTGCTGGGAAGAGGCTTATTATATTAAGTCCTAATCTTTTCGGATTTTGCACAGACCCAGTCACCTTGTTTCTGGGAATACAAGCGAAGCTGCCTAGGACAAAGGGTGCTCAATGTTATTTCTTCGTTTCTGTCGGGTGCTACCCTTGTCCGTAGCACCAGGTTGCACCCCAGTTTGTGTACTGGTTTGAGGTGGTTGGCCTTCCTGTGCTGGAGTGCACACTGCAGCCTGAGAAGCACAGTCCCAGCTAAGCATGGAGGCTGCCATAGCTGTTAGTCACAGTAACAAATGCACAGCAATAAAGGATATATTAACACAAAATTTGAAGTCATACGTTAATTCAATATATAGGAAGCGAATTGTTCTAGAAGCATCTGATTTGACTTCTCTTCAGTCTGTGCAAGATCCTTTACTGACCTGCTAGTCCTGGTTTCAGTGCTGTCCAAATCACTTTTAGAATTCCTTTTTCTGCAGAACTGGGGAATAATAGTTACTGTGCAATTCAGTGTAGTGTCTTGGGTTGTGAAGGGCAGAAAAATATTAACCACAGTTGGCAGAACAGCTGGGACTTGAACAATTAGCCTCTAGACACGTAGATAAAGCTCTCTTCCTCAAAGCCATAAGACATTTTGAGGGGGATTAGTTCCTCATTCTCATTTTGCTTTGCAAAAATTGTGTGAAAGTTGCAAGATTATATATAGCGACAAAACAGCCTATAGCAGTGACCAGAATTGTGTTACCTGTGATTAACAAAAAATGACAACGCAGCCTGTATGTGGCCTATTTCAGTGTGAGGAATCCAAAAGTTGCAAACACAGAGTCTGATCTCCATCCCACTGGTATCTACGGTGAAGGAGTCATCCCTTTAGCTAATGTAAGAACAGGCTGGTTGCGGAACTAGTGTCCGGGCTACACGCATGGCACAATTAATCTTCCACTGTGCTGTAGCCATTACCTGTTTGAAGCACTGTAAAATCCAACAGTTCATGGCCTCACTGCATAACTGTGCAAGACAGAGGTGAGGAGCATCACAGCCGCTTCAGTCTGCAGAAGGAACAGGCCCGCCAGCAACAGCCCCATCAGGATACCCGTGCTAGGCTGCTTACACTTAATAAAATCTCTATAAAATAATGAATAGTAGTTGTTGGTTCAAGACTTTGGGACAGAGGTTTTCTCTTCCTTTCGTTACTATCTGACACATCAGGGCCAGAGGAGCCCAAGCTAAGTGACCTGGAGGAGCTTCCCCATCAGCCCCTGCATGCCAAGGGAGTAACAAGGAGGTGGACTAGGGTAAAAGTAAAGTCCTTGTCTGTCGCTTTGCAGGGTTTCTGAGGTGTACAGCAGTCTGCAGGTCATATGGGATGATCTTCTGGAAGTTGGAGTAGTTGATAATTTTCCCTCATTTATTCTAGTTTTAATTTTTAACCTCCAAAATGGCCTAGACTTCGTCGGGCAAAAAATAAAAGCAACTATTAGCCATACAAATTCCTGTATCTTTTGTTTTTCTGGGTCCTCTCTAGCAAGTACAGCATGGCATCATATCTCTTAGTTGGTTTCTTTCGAAATCAGGCACCTTCAGCAACTCGATGCCCCTTTCTCACAGCACTGAGGAAGTGATTCATTACTGACTGGGAGAGAGGACACTGTGCAATCAGTATCTGTTATGACTTGATTTCTCTGTGCTGCATTATTTGCTCTTTTTCTTAATAAGAAAAATTCCTGTGAAGTGGGAGTGGTGTCAGTTTTGTGATCAGATGTAGCCTGCAGCAAAATAAACATGGAAATGGTAAGGAAGACCTTATATTTACTCTCTGAAGCTCTTTGTTTGGTATAAGGTAAAGGTCATTGTGGAGAAACATGTCAAGAATTCTAGTGATGCTGGTAGACATCTAACATTACCAGAGAACCAGAAGGTTTAAAAAGGATTTAAAACAATAAGGGGGGGGGGGGGGGGGGGGGAATATAAAAATATTTTTAGACAAGAGAGAGTTTGCTGTTTGAATGTAAGGACAATCATCTGGGTCATGTTTTCTGAGCTGGGCAGTACACACACTGCAGAAAGCTTCAAGTGTAAAATGATCTTTCCTGTTACTGTTTAGAGATGCAGCACTACAAACCCACCCCTCTCCCCGCCCTTGTGTTTTCCAACCACGCTGGTAAAGGGAGATAATACTTAGCAGACACTTGTATGCTAGATTGCAAAACCAAACATACAGCTGAAAGAACAAGCCTTAACAGATACAAGTGATAATACCAATTTCTGAATCACTTCCTGAAACCTCCTTTTCCTTTGAGGTGTCTCATTGCTGCTGAAATTGGAAGAACTGGAATGAAAGTTATTACAGAGGTCACTGTAATCAGGAAGTGTAAATTTAAAAAGAGCCCTTTAAACATTGACAGGAGTGTGCAAAATGTGCTTTTCATTCCTGGCGCCCCCGCCTTGTCTCATTCAGAATGACATTGATTTTCGTCTTTGGTAGTCAAAGTTTGAGAGTTTGTGTACTAACTGGTACACAGAGGATGAGGGCAAGGGAAACTCTGATTTTGAAGCTGTTGGCTTCTTATCTGGTAGGTAGATATGCAGGATCAAAAATCCTCTGGGCATGGAGAGCTAAATGGATGAGGACTAGAGATACAGCACCATTTTCATCTGATTGACAGAAAATGTGGTGAAAAGTTGGCCTTGGTCATCAGCCTAAATCAAATTAGTAGCTGAAGAGTCTCTTTACTGTTCTAATTATATCACAAAGAGCACCACTATGACTGTTGCTACTTGCTACTCTTTCTCACTGTGCGAAGACAAGGGGTAAAAGGGCAAAGCAGGGTGCCCCTTTGCGGGGCAGTGGCCTGGCTGGGAGCATTGGCTGAATTGTTACTGGCATTTACTTCTTTTTTAAATGCAGAAGCAGCATGATCTGTCTCACCAGCTGATGCAAAGGCCTTCCACAAGCAAAGTGGATAAAGAACATGTGAAAATTTGGCTTGGCGCTTCCAGAGGATGCTTCTGACATTTGAAACTGGATAACAGGCCATCCAGAGGGACCTGGACAAGCTCAAGAAGTGGGTCCGTGTGAACTTCATGAGGTTCACCAAGGCCAAGTGCACGGTCCTACACCTGGGTCACGGCAATCCCCAATATCAATACAGGCTGGGGGATGAAGGGATTGAGAGCAGCCCTGCCGAGAAGGACTTGGGGGTACTGGTGGATGAAGAGCTGGACATGAGCCAGCAATGTCTGCTCGCGGCTCAGAAAGCCAACCGCATCCTGGGCTGCATCAAAAGAAGTGTAGCCAGCAGGTCGAGGGAGATGATTCTGCCCCTCTACTCCGCTCTGGTAAGACCCCATCTGGTACTGCGTCCAGCTCTGGGGCCCTCAGCACAGGAAAGACATGGACCTGTTTGAGTGTGTCCAGAGGAGGGACACAAAATGATCAGAAGGCTGGAGCATTTCTCCTATGAGGACAGGATAAGAGAGTTGGGGTTCAGCCTGGAGAAGAGAAGGCTCTGGGGAGACCTTATTGCAGCCTTTCAGTACTTAAAGGGGGCTTATAAGAAAGAAGGGGACAAGTTTTTTAGCAGGGCCTGTTGTGATAGGACAAGGGGTAATGGTTTCAAAGTAAAAGAGGGAAGATTTAGACTAGGTAGAAGGATGAAATTTTTTACAGTGAGGGTGGTTAAACACTGGCACAGGTTGCCCAGAGAGGTGGCAGATGCCCCATCCCTGGAAACATTCAAGGTCAGGTTGGATGGGGCACTCAGCAACCTGATCTGGTTGAAGGTGTCCCTGCTCATTGCAGGGGGGGATGGACTAGATGGCCTGTAAAAGTCCCTTCCAACTCAAACTGTTGTATGATTCTATGATTCTATAATGTAGTTCAGAAACGGTCCTTACAAGCTGGTTGTAATACAGCTTATATCAGCTCGGGTCAGGCTTGTATTGCCCACCTTGTAGCAGTTTATCCATTTATAATCTGACAACTTTGAAAAACCTATAGGGGTATGGTAGTATTACTGAATAAGCAGATAATGACAAATTTAACTGGTATCTTTACTTCATTAATTTTTGAGATGAGGTCCTAAAATCAAGCTTGCTTTTAGGATCTGTTGGAAAAACACAGGCTTATGTCAGACACTCATTTCCCAATGCAATGGGTACTCTCCACCCTGGCCGCTGTGGTATGCCCTCCTTCCCCCAGCAGCAAACTGAAATATTTCAAGTGCTAGTAATTTCTTATGGAAGAGCCAAAGCAGCTGAGCTTCTCCAGCTAGCTGCTAGGTCAACTTTGGGCCCTCTCTCCTCCACCGGCACGTCCCCTCACCCTTGGGAGCTGGGGCCGGGGTGCAGCATGGTGGCACCTCCCACCGTGGCACTGCCACGCATGTGCCACGGGCGTGTTGCCACGTGGGCTATTGCACCCATGCCCCTCGCTTCACAGCTCATCCATTCCGACTGATCCTGCCGATACTGTGAGGGTGGCACTGTTTAACTTTTAAATTAGGACAGGGGAGAAAGGTGAGAGGGGTGAAAAGGCAATCAGTTTAGGGTCACTTTATTGCAATTAAGCTGTAAAATTGTTATACATGCATGCTGGATCCCACATCATGGGCACAAGTGGTTCCAAGAGCTTTTTGTCTATATAGGAGATGACTTCTCTGTGGTTTAGGAAGGTAATGTAGCTTCGCTGCCACTTCTAGGACTCCAGGAGTGCAGCTGGGTGCAGGATGGCAGAGCATGTTCCTGGTGATGCTCTCAGTTGCAATTGATGCTAGGACAGTCTGAAAACTGCTCTAAAAGATGACTCACAAATGTGTGACATGGCTGGCCTAAGACAAAGGAATAAAACAGTAGGAAACTACACAGGCAGGCACTGAAAATTGGGACCATAGCGCCTGAATGTGCCAGTAGGCAACAGTACCAGCACATATATATTTCCATGCTTTTTTCCTATTTCAGGTTGATAAACATTGTATTCAGCTATTCACCAAAGCTAATAAAAGATGCTGGTAGCTGGCTTTGAGACTGAATTCCCTTATTGACAGAAGATATTCAGCAGAGGCAGTGACAATGTTCACTTTCCCTAGACAGTTCTTTCAAAGTGCCTTTATGCTCAGTCACCATCTCTGAGATGTTAAAGGGCAGATCAGTCACAATGTTTATTGAATCCTTGCCCTTTCTACTTAAATTGCCTACAGGGAAGGCAACTAATTCTGACTTTTGGGGATGTAAACAGTAAGGTCTGTGCACCCTTTTTTTTTCCTCCTCAAAAAATTCTATGATTTATAATAACATTTTTCACTTTACTTAAAACTTTCTCTACTACAGTAATTTCCATATTATGCCGAAGTATCGATTGTCATGAGCAAATACTCTTTAATATTTTACAGACGTGTTTTTATTAGGAGTAGCTCCTAAGTGGGCCATGGGACTGCCTCCCTTGCTCAGAGGCAAGAAATGAGGAGCTTTTGCTTACTTCCAACCTTGCACCCAGCATCCTGAAGCACAGAATGATGGAGAGTAGAGCTCCATCCCTCCAACACGCTGACTCGTTTTCCTCTTCTCAGCTGGTACATAAGTCAATAGCATTTACCTCCCCTGTGAAGCATAAAAATCCTTTCTTTTATAGTTCACAGGCAACAATATTTCTCCTCCTGCTACTGGTCATGTACTTAAGAGCGTAATCGCATTCTTAGCAGTTAATTTTAGGAAGGAGAATAAATAGTGGGCTGTCAAGATTATCTGTATATTTAGCATCTTAGTATACTTCCGTTTTATTCTCAAGTGTTCATTATTTGGCAATGGTAGGTAAATGTTTTTTTTCTTCCTGTTAAGTAACAAGACTTTCATTTGAACAGCTTATTGGTTTTGAGAAAGTGACTGTAGAGGAAAAATCACTTAGAATTCAGGGAGGGCTAGCCTGTTTCTGGCTAGATTTCACTTTCTGTGGTGGGCTTAGTATGTTTTATGCAGTTAATCTGGGGCAAATCAGCCATTAAGCAGAGGGATCCTTTCTTCCCTTCTTTATATTAATTACTGAAATAGCCTTGTGGAGAGCACATCGTAGGAGGAGATATGTGCCAAGTAGCAGGTTCCTATCCCACAAGTTGTAGGATTTTAGAGAACATGAAAAAATAAATACAGACACAGAATGTTGAGGGCTCGTATTAGCTGAAATCTTATAAGGGATCTTAGGTAAATGGAGAAGAAGGTGAGAGTCCATTTCAGTCACTGTAGTCAGTGTGGAGAAAAAATCAGGAAAGATCCAGGTAACCATTGCTCTACTCTTTTTTAGATAGTACAAAGTGGTATTAAAAGATACCACTTAGATTTAATAGCTTTTTGTGTGTGTTCTGCACCAGTTTAGCATTAGTGCAAATGGCTGTACTACTTGTTTTCTGAAAGTGGCAGAGGCTGTGGCATTTTGTCTGCTTCCTTTTTGGTGTTGCTTTCCTTTTATTTTCACAACCATAGCCCAATACAGATTGGACTCCCCCTCAATGTTGAACCCTAAGCCAGCCTAACCAAAAGGAAACACGTTACCACAGTGAATATGAGGTGGAAATCACCATTTCATTGGGGGAATTCAACTACTTCAGGAAAACTAGCAAACCAAAGAGAGCACTGAGGCAGCAGTTCTGAGAGGATGGTGACCAGCACCTGCCACCGCAAGGAACTCCATGTTGTCCCATAGACCAGCCACCTAGCCTGGGCCTGCCACGTTAATGTGGATCTGTGGCTTCCAGGATGGAGCTGGGCTGCTCCCCATCAGCTGCAAATATGGGTAGGTGTGCTGGGACTGGCCTAAACACGCGTGGGGAGACTTACCCCAAATGCTCCTTATTCTGTTATTCTGAGCTCCACTAGAGCTTTCCATAAGGAAATGGTCCCTCATCCCACCCCAAACACCACACAGGACACCTGAAACCTCAGACTGTCCCATTTCATGGCTACCTGCTGTTTGGAGTCTTTACTTCATGATGCTTCCTCTGATCACCAGGCAGGGATCCCACCCAGCTGCTCTCCCTGAAGTCCCTCCAGCGTCCCTGCAAGACTTGCCTCGAGGACTTACCACCTACAGAAAGAGGGATGTCAGGCAGACAGCACTTCACCTAGAGTTGTCCTCAAACATCCAGTGCTCAGCCTGTTATGCCAAATAAACCTTTTCCTTCTTTTCATCTACATTGTAGTATTACATGGATTTTTTTAAAAAAAAGGAAAAAAAAAAGCTTTCTTTTGCTGCTTTGTGGCAATTTAATCTTCTCTTACATATTCTAACATCAGTACCTCCTGATCAAGGAGATGAAACCATGTGTTTTGTTTTCAGTATTCTATGAGCAAAGGAGTAAGTCTGACTGGTATTGAAATAAAGAGGAGTCTGCTTTCCAAGACCAAAAGAGTTTATCCTCCTCTGCCCTTCTCAAAATGTTCTCAGCTTTTAGCTGTTCTCTTATTAAGGGCTGCTGTGCATAACTGGTTTGTTGTTTACAGGCAGAGATGTAACTGTCAGGGTGGTTAAAAGTTTCTGGTGCTATATCCATTTATTCACCTATGTTTACTACTGCCTTGTATTTCTTTTCTTAGCTATCTAATTGCCATTCCTAGCTTGCAGTGCCATGAGTTCCCCATGCTTTTTACCTGGTGCTGCTGTGAACACACCGGAGCAATGATTTAGGAGCTGTCCTACCTACCTGAAATTTTGTGGGTGAAATTGAACATACGTCCCCCGTCTGCAGGGGCTTGGGGATTGCTATGCTCTCAGTTGCATGAGAGAGGAGCAGCTATTGCCAAGCATCCAAAATACAAGTGCCCCAGAAACTAGTGGAAGAAACAACACTTAGACTCTCAAATACTAGGGAAATAATACTTTTGGAGCTAGACAGAAAACCTGAGAAGAGGAGAATCAAATGAGTTTTGACCCCTGACTTGTCAGGTCTTGTCCTTCAGTTAAGACCTCCACAGAAGGGCATTCTTCCAGAACAAACTCACATATAGGGAGAAAAGAGAGATTGCAGTAAAAAGAAAGAAGAAAGGATTAAAAGGTAATCAAATAAACAGAGAAAATAATCATCTTTTCCCTTTGAACCTTCCACCAGACTTTTTGATCTGTTTTTGGAGTTGTGGTCTCTCTGCTGAGGAAGATGAAGCAATGTGCCTTACAAATCTTTGCAGAGGTATCTCTTGTTTGGTTTGTTTATACCAGACAGTCAAGTTAATTATCTCTTTTTGCTCCATCAATATACTAGACTCAGGGAAAAGGGGAAAGACTAGCAGTCGTTGTACTAATACAGCTTGATTAGTGTGTGAAACCAAAGCTTAAAATGAAGTGCATCCTATCATTTTGACAGTTGGCCCAGCTACTATAATGAAATCCTTTTCCTGCTTTACAGCATGATGCTAAAAGATATTGTCAATTGCTTAGATTTCAGCTCAGGATTATGTTTTCATTCCTATTTATGTGATAGCTGTTAAACAATGTTATGAGATTTCACAAGGACCAAATGCTCCACATGAGTAGCCCCGCTGAGCTGGATTTCGGCTTAGTAATACAGGGGTAAATGCAGATTAGCTCCTTCAAAGGCAATGAAATAAGTCCAGATTTATGGCGGTGTAACCAGGTCACTAACATTATTGTGACTATTTCTGAGGGAAGAAAAAAAAAAAAAAGACAAACAGACATTTGCTTAAACTCTCCTGAGAGAGTCTGGAAGAAATTGCGTTCAGGTTATCAGATGTGATGGTTCAGGAGGAAAAAAAACCCAACTGTCTGCGAAGATTTTGAACCAAAAGTCATTAACGAAGCAAAATTTTCAGAGACCCCAACAGGGAGTTTGGTGAAGAGTGCAGGATCGCAGTACTATACATAGATTCTGTTGTCAGAACACTAACGGAGTAATTACACGGGGAAACAGCGTGACTGCTGTGAGCAAATTCACAAATTGTTTAGGAGAAACAGTACACTTAATAGATAGGAAACGCTGACTTTAAGGCACTGTTTTTTACTTTGCATTTTAAGTTAGCTTACAACCCAGCCTAGCATTTAGATCACAACACACTAGCGTGTGAAACTACTGCCTGGGAAGACAGCCAAGAGCTAAGAAAATTAGTGAAGGGAGAAAACACGTTCTGTAAATGTTGAGATTCAAAGAAGGTGTGCTCTAGCCTGATATTTTTACAATTTCCTTGGGACTGATATTCATATCCTTAAAGCAGTACGGTTTTATGTGAACAACAGTTACTTCTTTTTGATGAGAAGGGAAAAGTTTTGCACCTCTGGTTCCTTTTGCTTTATTTCTTTCTATGCTCACTTCTCCTCTCCCCATCCAGTAACAGGTTATACCAACTATTTCACAGCAGTCTAAGGCTACTGAATTCAAGTTAAAAGTGACAGGTCCTTCCGTCTATTTTGTCACTGACTGCAACTTTAAAAAGGAAATGTAGATTGAGTGGTCTGCAGTACTGTTTATTAGTAACCTGTTCTCTAACTGTAGAGAATACCGTACAATTACCTTAGTAATAAACAGAACTGTAGTCCACTAAATACTGTAAAATTAAAAAATTCTAGAGGGTTTTATTTCTGCACCTTATTAGCCTGTCAAGATGAATAGTTCTATGCGTTTTTTAAATAACAACACATGCCATTACAAGAGTAGAGCTTGGACAGAAAAAATTCCCTTCAACTATATTGCATAAAAATGACTCAGAAGGGTGTAGTGTCCTCTGAAAATGCAGCACTGTATTTCATGGATTTTACGCAGATGGCTACAGGAGAATTCCACTTCAGATAACAAACATATTTTTAGGAATGGAGTTATAGGATAAAGCATAGGCCTGCTAAGTAAGAATGCTTGCATTGTTCAGTATCCTGTAATAAAATAGGGAACACTGGAGTAACATGGCTGATCTAATTTGAATTTACTGCCCAGAGATGTTCATAGATCTTTCCTGTAATGTAAATCAAATAATGCTATCAATCAAGGACAATAAAAGGTGAATAAAAGGAGCCTAGGTCACACATCAGTGTTTAGTGAAGTGTGTGAGCTCCAAGTTGCTTCTTAAAGAGAAACATCTGAAATATTACCTCAGCTGAATTAAAGGAAAGTCTCTCTAAAGCAGTATAGCATTAAATTTGTTTTTACTTTCCTAAATTGTGGGGTTTATGCATTATATTTGAGCACATCCCAAAAGTTTGACCAATGAAGTAGTCCTAGGGTATTAGGAAATTGAGATATTTTATAGCTAAAGGAAGGTGTATGCAAAATGCCTGAAACTTCAGAATGTAAAAGGAAAGGGATAACTCTTGCAAACTTACCAGAACTGGCAAATTACTCTACCACTGGCATTGAAAGATTGTGCTAGCATGACTAGTGATGAGTAAAGCTTTTTGAAATTGAAAATAATAAAACCTATTCCCATTCCTGCATGGGTCGCAAGAAGCTGAGCACATTAGATGCTTAAACACAGCAGAGAGTTGTCTTTTCTTAAATGATAAATTGCTTTGCAGCAGAGAAACCTCACACAAAGTGATTTTATACTCCTATTTTCTATAAAATATGTGATTGGTTTTATGATCATTTTACTTTATTTTATTGCTTTCATATGGATTCTTGTAATAAATTTTCAGCATTATTTTTAAGAGTAGAGTAGTAAAAAATAATCATAGAAGCATAGATTCATAGAATGGTTTGGGTTGGAAAGGACCTTAAAGATGATCTAGTGCCAACCCCCCCGCCATGGGCAGGGACACCTCCCACCAGCCCAGGTTGCTCAAAGCCCCATTCAACCTGGCCTTGGACACCTCCAGGGATGGGGCAGCCACAGCTTCTCTGGGCAACCTGGGCCAGTGCCTTACCACCTTCACAGTAAAGAATTTCTTTCTAGCATCTAATCTAAATCTACCCTCTTCCAGTTTAAAACCATTACCCCTGGTCCTATCACTGCACTCCCTGATAAAGAGTCTCTCCCCATCTCTCCTGTATGTCCCCTTTAGGTACTGGAAGGCTGCTATAAGGTCTTCCCGAAGCCTTCTCTTCTCCAGGCTGAACAGCCCCAACTCTCTCAGCCTCTCCTCATAGGAGAGGTGCTCCAGCCCTGTCTGGGTTATAATTTTAGACACTTCAGTACGAAAGAGATGCATAAAGTTCCTGCTACAGTATACGGAAGGGATCACAGATTTAATTAGCCAGATGTTTTGCCTACTGTGATAGATTACAATTAAAACCTGGTTCTTTCACATACGCACAACTGCAGGAGTCAGAGACAAGGAGTGAGCTTTCCCCATGTGTGAAGCCTTGCTGTGTGGTTAGGCAGGCACCTTCCCTGGGGCTTCTCCGCTGCCTGTGGTGAGCTCTGACCCCCTGCCCTGACCACACACTTCTGAGGAACTGCCTGGTTTCGCAAGTGCTGTTAGAAACAAAGCCCTGTACTGACCTCCCACCTAAGTTTTTCTTCTGATCAGTTGTCACATGCACCAAACCAATGGGAAAAAACCCAAGGCTGGGGTGTGTAGGCTGGCTAGGTATGTCCAATGGTGTCATTTTAGTGGACTAGTGGACACAGCTGTGGAGAAAGAGCCTTTGTACTCAGCCTCTCCCCCTTCCCTAGCAATCTCTGTGGCCAGCAGCCTTTGATCTACCCTTGATGCAAACATTTTTAGGTTGTAGCACAACGTCTGCAAGAAAGAAGCGTTACTATGAAAAGGATATTCCATTACATTATACAAGCTATCACTTTTCTTCTTCTTTCTTATACCCCACAGTGGAAACCATCTACTATGAATTTGTTACAGAATTCAAAAGCTCCTTGCTAACCAGTAACAGGGTTACTGTGTAGGAATGAGCACAGAGAGGAGCCTGTTGCACACCACTGTCAGGGAGGGGCTTTCTGTTTTCAATTTTTTTTGGCCAACTCGCCATGCATATTTGACATGTTATCAGTCACGTTTGCCATGACAATCTTCTTCAGATAAGTCTGTCTTTCCTACAAAGGATTTGATACCTTCAGACATGCAGGGTTTTTGTCCTTCACAGAAGACATTTAGGAATTCACAGCTTCAAGTAATGGCATTAGAGTCTACAGTAAGAGTATAGCAGATATTAAGATGTGTACCCTTTGCCTTCAACCACTTTTTTTACATTAAAATGAAAACTGGATTACTATTGTGTGGTCTTGTAATTTAATTTTTTTCAATATGCTGTGCATTTTCCAGTCTCTGTAATATTCATTGTACCTTGCAGGGCCCAGAAAATTAGCTGTTTCATGCTCAGGTAATCACTTTTGTGGTAGAGGTGGATCCAAATAAAGAGTTATATCTGAATCACACCCACTTATACTCTCTTCTTCTTGCATACTGGTCAAATTTGATTGCATTTAAACTTAGTTGCTAAATGACTATTGTCAGAACGAGCAAAACAAAAGCTGTGGCTCCTGACTTGCTAGAAAACAGCATTCAGCACTGCTGTGCTGCGCTGGCTGGAGGAACTTGTGCTCTCTTACAGTGATTAAACTTCAATGAGAGGAAAACCACTCACCACAGAGAAGTGTAGAAACCCTCCTGCAAGGTGGTCAGCATCATTTGTCGGTCCTTTGCACCTCAAAAGCTCAAGCCTGAAAGTATAGTTTTTCCTTTTCTTATAAAGTGAGCCCAGTACAAGAAAAGCATCTGATTGTTTGGCAAGTGTGCCAGCTGTGCAGGTATCTGGCACTAACATACATGTCAGAACTTGTTAAACCGTTTGCTTGCTTAATACATAAAGAAAATCCCCTAAGGAAAACATCTTAGTTTTTACCTGTGATTTGAATTACCATTGAGCTCAGTCCTGTCGTCTTTTCTTTCTTTGCTGAGGAGAAAGTCATGTTTAATTCCCACTTAATTTGATGGGCATTTGATCTGTTTAATCAATCTGAATAAGGAAGGCAGGATTTGGTCCAGTGACTTTAAAGGATAAAAGACTTCTAAAATCTGTAAGCAATTTTGGAAACCAATTCTGTATAGAACTCAGAATAGACCAACAAGTAGGATAGTTTGTTTCAGCTTTTGGATATCAGTGGGTTTTCTTACTTAGTGAAACGAAGGGTTAGAGTGGCTGAAGTAAAATTGTGCAGAGAAGCAGTGCTGCTCTTCATCGCCCCAGTACAACTATTGCATTAGCAAACTTTCCAATTAACCTATGATCCACAGCTTGATGATGCAGTGATCACTCAAAGATGTTGCAGCTGTCCCACAGGAATCTAAAGTGTCTAAAGTATGAGATGCATTTATCACAGTCTACTTTCTGCCATGCCAGAAACCGTTGTAAGTTCATTCTCCATCTGCATTAATGGCTGGTTTAACTAAAATGCGTACTCAGGCTGAGTGGTCTCTAGAAAATCTGACAATAAGCGAAGACAGCCTCTATGATGTGGGGTGCAAATGCACGCATCGTAGCCGCTTTAGTTTAGAAATAGCTCAGGCAGAAATCGATATACAAGTGAGGCAGAAGGTAGGTGTCAGGCAAGATGAATAATCTTGTTCACCTGCCTGTACCCCAACCCAAAATCACTAGCACACTTGGCTGCCAATCTTGCCTCTGTTTTTTAAAATATTTTGATGCGTCATTAAGCAATCCTCATGTGTGAGCTACCAGCCTAAGTCAGCCTTTTTTTAAAGTAAAACAGGCTGCTGGGCTCCACTTAAGCATTTTTGCACTCCAGAAACTGCAGCAAACATGGGTAAACCCCCATATTTGTGTCTTAAATCATAGGTTGCTCTTAAAGGAAGCAGGTAATGAATGAAGCGCAGTACAAGAAAATGGGATGTTCCCATTTGGCACTGCTGGGCCGGGCAGGGAGCAGAGGCAGCCAGCAGTAGCCCCCTTCCATCTGGCACTGCTGTCAAGGGCCAGCCGGCGTGATGGCAAAGTAGCCAGCAGTGCCTCAGACAGAGCTGGAGTAGCGCTGGAGCATCTCTCTTATGAGGAAAGGCTGAGGGACTTGGGTCTTTTCAGTCTAGAGAAAAGAAGACTGAGGGAAGATCTTATTAATGCTTATAAATACTTAAAGGGAGGGTGCCAGGGGGATGGGAGCAGTCTTTTTTCAGTGGTGCCCAGTGATAGGACAAGAGGTAACGGGCACAAACTTGAACATAGGAAGTTCCATCGAAACATGAGGAGGAACTTCTTTCCTTTGAGGGTGGCAGAGCAGTGGCACAGGCTGCCCAGAGAGGTGGTGGAGTCTCCCACACTGGAGACATTCAAAACCCAACTGGACACTGTCCTGTGCAATGTGCTGTAGGTGACCCTGCTGTGGCAGGGGGGTTGGACTAGATGATCTCCAGAGGTCCCTTCCAACCCTGACCATTCTGTGAGTCTGTGTTTCTGTGTAAATGAAACACTTCTAGGCCAGGTAGTCTCTGACATTGGATAACAGACAAGCAGTAATATACATCTTAAATAAATAAGCTGGTTTTGTTTTTTTTTTTTCTTCTAAAATCCTTACTGGTGTAACAGATCAAGGGTGTTCTGTTCTCCTTAAATTTTTGTTTAATACTTACCTTCTGTCTAAACCATTTAAGTAAACCCAGAAAAATTTGAAATATTCAGGATCAGCATCATGTTTTTTTTCTTTTTTTTAGTGGTGAAGCAGGCACAATCAGCCATTACCACGTTAAAACCTGCCATTTCTCTAATATTTCATAATCAGTCCTTGAATCGTCTGATCAGCCCAGGGAAATTCTTCTGGTATTTAAAATCTAGCATTGCTAACGTATCAGGTCAGAAAGATAACAGCCATCCTAACTTTAAGCCATTCTCAACCTCAGCTTTATCAAGACTGCGAGGAATTATGCACATTGAAAAATCCCGATTGCTCAGGGACACAGCTACAGCATAACAGTTATAACAGTTCTTCACTTTGGCTCAGGTGCCTAAGTTCCATTCCCCAAAATGCTGGACACAGCAAGGGATATAGGGCTTAATGGAGCCACAGCCCAACAAAAAGGAATCAGGATGTGGCTAGGGCACAGAGGCACATCCAAGTCCTCAGATTAGACATAATTTAGCAGCATATTTTCCCTGTAAAAATGGAACAATCACAAAAGGAACAACATATATCACAGTAGGATACGAAACCCGTTGCAGATTTTTTTGTATTATGTAAAATGAAAGTTGTCTGCCTACTTTAAGTTGAACTTTAGCTACTGTTGACTTACTGAGAATTATCTCTGGTCTGACTTTGAAAGAGACCTCCAACTTGTCTTTTATATATTTTTAAAGCAATGCTTTCTTTTTATTTGTTTTGAGCTAGTTATTTTACAGTCTGAGTTAGCGATGATTCATTCAGTTTGCATTTCTAGAGCATTTTGGGCTGAAATTATCACCAAGGTAATTAAATGTTTTTTATCAGGCAATAAGAAAACATAATAACCTCTAGCAATTATGGAGGCCTTAGAACCGGAGGTTGAGATCAGCTAGGAAAAGAAAAGGTTGAATTTGAAGAGTAACACATTTTCTTGAAATACATTCTTGCCTTTGTGCCCCATTTTAGTAATTACATTTTGGCTAAAACTTCTTTTTCATGACAGCAAGATTGTCAATATTGTTAGGTTGAGTTCCTTTACTATAAATGTAATACCTTATTTAATATTCCAGCTTCACTACATTTGGATTGTTTTATTGTATATTGTATTGCACGCTTTAGAGAGATTTCTGTGACTGTTGTGATAGATCTGCTTTGAAAGATCAATGATTCTTTTATGATTCTGCAGAAAGCACAATGTTCCATGTTTATGCTTTGCCAAGTAAATCTATAAATTTAAATAGTGAATTATCTTATCAAAGAGTATATGCAGTATATACAAATAATTTAAAAGCATTATATTTACATAAAATTTAATTATAAATAATTGTGTTAATTATACATATACAATTATATATTAAAAATTATATATATGTGTGTGTTTGCCTTCACTAAAGGCAAATCGTGTCTGACAAATTTGGTGGCCTTCTATGATGGTGTTACAGCATTGGTGGATAAGGGAAGAGCAATCTGATCTACCCAGACTTGTGCAAAGCATTTGATGCTGTCCTGCATGACATCCTCGTCTCTAAATTGGAGAGACACAGATTTGACAGATGGACCACTCAGTGGATAAGGAACTGGCTGGATGGTCACACTCAAAGAGTTACAGTCAATGACTTGATGTCCAAGTGGCAAGCAGCGACGAGTGGTGTTCCTCAGGGGTTGATACTGGGACTGGTACTGGGACTGGTACTATTTAACAGAGACACAGACTGTGGGATAGAGTGCACCCTCAGCAAGTTTGCTGACGACACCAAGCTGTGTGGTGTGGTGGACACACTGGAGGGAAGGGATGCCATCCAGAGGGACATGGACAGGCTTGAGGGGTGGGCCTATGTGAACCTCATGAAGTTCAAGAAGACCAACTGCAAGGTCCTGCATGTGGGTCACAGCAATCCCAAGCACAAATATAGGCTGGGCAGAGAATGGATTGAGAGCAGCCTTGAGAAGGACTTGGGGGTATTGGTTGATAAGAAGCTCCATGTGAGCTGGTAATGTGTGCTCGCAGCCCAGAAAGCCCACTGTATCCTGGGCTGCATCAAAAGAAGCACGGCCAGCGGGTCGAGGGGGGTGATTCTGCCCCTCTACTCTGCTCTGGGATACCCACCTGGAATACTGCATCCAGCTCTGGGGCTCTCAACATAAGAAGGACATGGACCTGTTGGAGCAGGTCCAGAGGAGGGCCACGAAGATGATCAGAGGGCTGGAGCACCTCTCCTATGAAGACAAGCTGAGAGTGTTGGGGTTGTTCAGCCTAGAGAAGAGAAGGCTCTGGGAAGACCTTGTAGGAGCTTTCTAGTACCTAAAGGAGGCCTACAGGAAAGATGGGGAGGGACTCTTTATCAGGGAGTATAGTGATAGGATAGGGGGGTAATAGTTTTAAACTGGAATACGGTAGATTTAGGTTAGAAATTAGGAAGAAATTCTTTACTCTGAGGGTGGTGACGCACTTGAACAGGTTGCCCAGAGAAGTTGCGGATGCCCCATCCCTGGAGGTGTTCAAGGCCAGGCTGGATGGGGCTTTGAGCAACCTGGTCTGGTGGGCGGTGTCCCTGCCCATGGCGGGGGCTTGGAACTTGATGATCTTTAAGGTTCTTTCCAACCCAAACCATTCTGTTGTGCCTTTCAGGAAAGTCCCAGAGCTTTATGTCCCTCCAGACTACCCTGGTGCCCTCCCGACACAGGCTGCTGTAGCAATCTGCTATCTGCTATCTGCAGAGCTACCTATCCCCACTGGCACAAACCTCCTTGCTGGCCCTTCTGCCACAAGTAAGGAGTTGAACCGGTTAATATTGCAGTTCCTTATGTTAAAGTACATCTGTGACTGAAGTTGTTCTGCTTCATATCTGACTGCAGTTTGACTGGTTAAGACTCATTCCCATTTTGAGGCAAAAAAAGACAGTCCAGAGCATTTTGAGGTTTAGACTTCATTCAACTCCCTTATCAGAGACTCTCCAACAGTTTCTGCCATCTCCAAGGAGGGAATGAATCTGATTCTATTTCTCTGGCATTCCTATACCAACATCTGGTCCTCTGCTGGGAATAATTGAAGCTATGACACTTTACATTAGCAGGGAATCTTAATTTTTCTCCTTCAGCTACAAGGAAAGAGGTGGAAAACCCCATAGGGAAAAAGGGAGAGTGAAGCAATTCATTTGCAGGGCTTGGCATACAGTTGGAAGAAGGGCTGCTGGGGAGGCTGGGAAGGTACTGATTTCGGATGCCTTGCTCAGGTCCCTCTGGATGCCAGCAGCAAATGAAGGGGTACTTTGGACTAATCTAGACTACTGGTTTGGGGTTTTTTTGTCCCCTTGTAATGTGTATTTTCTTCCAGTCAGGAATCCTACCTCCCACAAAGGCCCTAGCTGCAGGAGACCACCTCTCACACCACCTTGCCTGCCATGTGCTCTGGCAGCAAGCCCCTGGCTCTGCCCCTGTCCCTGTCCCTGCCCCTGCCCCTGCCCCTGCCCCTGCCCGTGCAGGCGGGCTGCTCCCTCCCGGCAGACCCTGCGGCATGGCAGGGCGAGTGCTGGCGGATCCAGGATAAACCCCCCCATGACAGCCCCTCTCAAGCATGAACTGCAAGAACTCTTACTCTTGAAAGTCAGCGTGACTCCCATAATTTATTCATCCCAAGATGTATTCATCCATCCATTATTTATTTGCGTTTGTTTTACTACTATCATTACAATTTCATAAACAGTGGCACAGAGAAAGAGATGGGAAGTTAAAGACAGAGGTAGCTGCTGGACAAAGGCCCTGGGCTTGCTTCTCCCCAGCTGCTGACTGCTTCTAGGTTTTGTGTAAAGGCATAGCACAGAACAAGCAAAACTTCTCCTCTCTCCATTCCCTTCACTGGGTTGGTGGAAATCCTTTGTTCCACCTAAATTCCGCTCCTTAGTCATTTATATTCTGTTAATGCGATGAGGACGCTGGAGCGTACCAAAGTGGTGGGGAGCTCTGCCATGTGCAGAAGCCGAGAGGAAGGCAGGGGTGGATGGGGAAGGGGTGTCGATGCCGCAGACCCACCATCTCCCCTCCTCGGTATGTTCTGGGGGTGAGCAGGAGGAATGAACTGGTTGAACATCTACTTGTACAATTAATAGATTTAGATTTACTATTTCCGGCTGTGATCCGGTGTGGGGATTACAAGGGAAATGGGAGATTGTGTGGAAAGGAGTGGGAGGCAAATCCTGCACAGAACGTCACCTCCCCGGTATCCTTCCTCCGCAGGCTCGGCTATCTGGGCTGTGGAGAGATGATTCGGAGTGATCAGTTTCCTGTGGCTCAGCGGTGGCAGGTGACTGTCCCTACATGCTCCTCACTAATCAACTTCAAGGTAATATGTGTTGACTTAAACTGCTTTCGTGATTACGGTGTGGAGCTAGAAGTTCAAATATCAGGTACATTAAGGCACAAGATTGAAGGCCACTGGGTTTCCCATTAGGGAACTCAAGCCATTCTGTAGCACAGGGCTTTTTGCAACGTGTTATTGACTTTATAAAAGCCATAGCAGCTTTGTTCTGAGTGCTGCCCTCTAGACCTCCTTCTTTCAAACAATATACAGCTCTATTGTAAATCAATGTCCAAAACCACTGCAGCAATACTACTTTAATCTGGAGGGACCGTTTTGTGGAAAGGGGACGTTTCTTCCAAAAAAAAAGAAGGTATACAGAATTTCCTAAAGATTCATTTTGAGCCTTTTCAATCAGCCAGATTATTAACTTCATAGTAGAGAAACACAGATTTGTTACTCAATTTTTCAAAGGAAAAAAAGAAAATAAAAGAAAAAGATTGCTACTTTACTCCTATATAGAAGGAAAAATAAATTGCCATGGAATTAGATGGTGGCATATAAACCTTTTATGTAAATAAGGAGAAGAGGTTAAGTAGTTGTAAAAAAGCCTTTAGCCCTGGGAAACGTGAAAAGTCGACTGTTTCAGATTTTATGTGTTCTGGATTTTTAAAAGGGCAACTTATTTGTAGCTTTGTTTAAAACAACTGGTGGTTTTGAAATACATGAATCCAGCAAAATGAAATCAGGGTCTTAGAGATGAAAATTTAATCAGGAAAAAAAAATGGCCGTAAATAATACATGGAAATGTCATGGATATTTGAGCATTTTGTTGCACAATATATGGTACATAGGGTTGTTTCTACAACACAAAAAGGTTATATTCTGGGTTTTTTTTCTGAGCATAAGCACAGGTGAGGAGAACAGCTGAGAGATGGAGGAGCAGAAGTTAGCATCCCCTGTTCTCTCCTCAATAACTGTAGAAAGTGTCTTTTGCTGATTGAGCTTGCTAGGCATGAATGAACACATAGGCTCTAGGTACAGCAGATCTGGGGCATGAACTGTATATTTAAATGTGTAGGCAACCAAGAAAAGAAGTTTTTAGACACTATTCTCTTACTTGGGCATCCTTAGTAATATCCTAGATTTTAAGGGGTCCCTGGCTAGCTCTGGCTGCAATAATAAGCTTATTTCCTCATTATTTTCAAACAAAAATACTAATAGTATCTCTTATGTTGAGGTAAAAGCTATAACCAAGGATGTACCATTAGATAGCAAGACTAGTAAGTGGCAACAGTTTCCTTATTTCTGTACTTGGAGGATGCAGAGGATACATGCACATTTGCCATTTGCTTTAGAAGTGCTACCCCGGAATAATGTTCTCTCTCTGGGTATTATGCATGTATTGGAACGGTATGGTATTTTTTAAGCACCTGCATCACATAATTTTGCATTAAAACAGTGTAAATTTGGGTCAGTTTCACTCACACGCACATCGTAACACAGAATGTAGAGTGACTTAAAATATTTATAGTATTGTGCTGTATGATATCTTAATGCAATCCCTGCATTTACATTCCATTTAGCTGTTATCCTGCCCTTAGGGAAATGTCTTTTACCCAAGAATGCACAGTCTCTGTAACAAATAGGATCACAAAATCTCAAAAAAATTGAATGGTAATAATATTTATAGAAGGAGGAAGTAGCTATCAGTTCACCATTATCAAGAATATTGACCTAGAGAAGCATTTTTGCACCCGATTAAAACAGTTATTGAGCACTTGGACTCTGCATACAGTAGCGAAACTTTTAATGAAAAATGAAGAAAACGTTTATCACATAGTGTGATCCACTGTTGAAACTTTCTAGAAATTGAAGGTCTATGATATGTCCATAACAATATCTCAAGGCACCTAATCCCCTGCGTTTTAGATCCCCATTAGAAGTTCTCTGATCATCTCCTGCAGTTAAGGGAATCTGGACCATTTTATGATTCTTTGCTAACTTCAGAAGGTGAATGGCAGTTTCCAGCGGTCTAGGGAAAATAAACCAAAATAAACTCTAGGGAAATGTTTCTGATAGACTCACAGTTAAAAATGATAGGAGCTTTGTCCAAAATTGAAGTTCAATGAAACTCCAAGCCACGTGACTTGAAAGCAAATCACAGGTGGAAGAATAGTCTTTTGATGAAGGCACTGACCTGAGAGCCAAGCCCAGGTTCATGTCTTTGCTGTGCTGCAGACTTCCTGCCTTTCCGTGTGCTGTCTCTGTGCTGCGCTTTGTTTTCTATGTGCTGAGAATGACAGCATCTAAACCGCACACCACTTGGGATGGGGCTATCTTTGTCTTCTGCAGAGAAGTGCCTAGTTCAACGAAGGCTCAGCCCTGTGGTATCGTGGCACAACGGTAATGCTGCACAGGTTGGCAGAAGCGTATCTCAAGGAAAACGTTTCTGAATTCAGTGTGTCTTTGCAACAGTGAGCCATAGTTTCAGTGCGCAGCACAACTGCTCAGAAGTTTTTCAGGCAAAGATTTTTGCATTGGAAAGAGCTGACTGAAGTGAATTAAAACATGGCAGGACAATATATCAACCCCATCGCATTCTTTAAGGTGCTTTATGAAAACATTTTGCTGTGGAAGGCACAAAAGGATGTCCTTCAAATTTACCATTTACTCTTTTGTACCCTTAAAAGGATGTTTGAGCCTTATCAGCTCTAACTATTTTATAATATGTTGGTTCATGAAAAACTGGGAGCTTTTCGACATTTTGCCTTGACTTGTGATTAAAACAAATGTAAAAAATCTTTGAATTCCCTCTCCAACATATGTCCTACTTTTCAACCAGCGCTACTGCATAGTGTCCACCGAGATCACCATTTTAATAAAAATGCCTTCAAAGCATTAATTCCACTGTTATTAATTCAAAAAACCTCTCAGAAGTTCAGTATTCATAAAAGAAAAATCTTCTTTGGCTCACCAAATATTAAATGTAATCCTTCTAATACGGCAGCACTGAATAATAAGGAGCCAAAAGCTACAGATCTAATTACTGGGCATCACTGGCTCAGGAGTCATAAAAACCTTGACTCTGAATAAACAACCCAGACTTCTATTATTAAAGTATAACAATTACTTCTTGTAGCAAACAAACCCTGTATCTTCTTATGATAAAGAAATGCATCTTTATGAAAAGATTAAATCATCTGATTATGTAACAGCATATTTGTGGCCTAAAAATGTCCAACCAGAATCAGTCCTGCTATCACTAATCTTAACACTGAATTCTAATCAGGGTATGGTAATGAGAAAAGGAGAATAGAGCTGTCCCTCAATGCAATTTGAGAGACAGGGCTTGCTGACTTTCCTCCAGGGAAAGGAAATTTCAGAAGTTTTATGCCCAGCTCCACGACTGTCTATCTGAGAAAAAGATGCGTAGGGTGATGTTTTCAAAAGGGCTCATCAGCTGGCTGATTTCAGTAGACTTAGCAGACTCAGCTCTTTTAGGGGGAACTGAGCTGGGCCACTGACAAGAGCTTTCTGAAGTCATTCCCTCCTCTGCTGTCCGTGGACCAAATCACTCCTTCCCATGACAGAATGCAAAAAGAAACTATTACAGGAAGGAAATCTCTAGATCGCTCCTTTGCATTGTTGTTTGTTGTTTTCTGAATTGTAACACGCAGGAAAAGAGTTTGTGTCATTAATCTAAAAAGCAAATGACTGACATTGTGTTTTCCCTCAAAACCAGTGGTGGAGGCTTGGGAGTAGAGTGAAAGCACAGACCAAAAGGGGAGCATGTTGAAGGCCTTGCATCACTTTGGGGATCCTTGTTCAAGTGCCTCGCATCACAGCTGGCCTTGGAGCCCTTGAAGAAAGGGGCTTTCTAGCCTCCAAGGAGCACCACAGGAAAGGTAAAGAGCATTTGATTTGACTAGCGTTTCTGGTCCTCTCTGTTTCTAGGCAGCTTACTTTTTCCAAGTGCACCCCTGGACTTTCACAAAGCCTACCACTGACTAATGAGAAGATGGCAAGATAATTATGGGAACAGCTTGCCTTGAGGTGCTGCACAGAGCAATAGCTTTCCGTGTCTGCACACTGTTACTCACATCTGTTTGAGGGGCATGGGCCGCTTCTGTGTAAATCCTTAGATTTCTGTCATGTGAATTCAAACAAATACCATTTACCTGTTTCTCAAAGAGAAAGCTGATTTCCTAATTATGGAGATATCTGTCACTGAGAAATTAAAAAGAAAGGAAATAAACCCACTAAAAATGAGTGTAGTCATTTCCAGTCTCTGTTCGGTTTGGGAATTTACAAACGTTGGATCGGTGCAGGCACAAAAGAAATACTGGTTGCAATCCAAACACAGGCACCCTGGAATCAGAAGACTGTACACATCAGAAGAACACAGAGTCAGACTTGCAGCACGTGCTGATTTAAGTGACAGAGCAGAGAACAGTGGAATAGGTATAGATGTGGCAGGAGTGGATTTCAAACAAATGAGGCTATGCACCAGGACTACAGGAGATAAAACATCAGGACTGAATAAGTTAAGTACATCTTAAATTAAGGCTGTTTTCCATTCAGATTGAATGAATCCAGTAGTAGTTGTACAAAGCGATAAAAATTATAATCTGGGAAAAAATTATAAAGAGCACTTAGCCTTTGTGATAATATAAGGCAAGAATTAATTTGCTCCTTGATGTATCAAATCAAGTGGCTAAGATCACCTTTACTTCAATGGTACTGAATTCAGCCCAAGGTGAACAACAGACAACTACTATGACAGGATATTCAGAGTGCCCTAATCCTGTAGGCACGTCTGAATAACCTACCATTACAGCAGAGGAGACTTACAAAAGAAATAGGCAATAAAAGACTAATAATTCAATTCAGCCATTCCATTGTATTCATAATGGGAAAAATTAAAACCTTCCAGATTAGATTTGAGGAACTAGTGACTGGTGAGGAGCTATAAGAGAAATGGTGGAGAAATGTAGTACCCTGGTGAGGAGCTGAATCCCTCTTGTAAGGAGAAGCCACGTCTCATGAGCCTCTTGGAGCTGTCGAAACATTCAGTTTAGGGTGATTGAGTTGATGTAGTCCACCTGGATTTCCAGAAGATTTTGGGTTAGGTATAAAGTCGCTTAATGAAACCTTGCAACAATGGTATAAGGGGAAAGAACTTTGCGTGGATAAAAAATTGTTAAATGACCATTTTCAGAGGATAGGAGTAAGTGAATAATTTGACAGTGGAGAGAGCTGGTGGAGAGTTCTGCAGGATCAATGCTGGGATCTGTGCTGTGCAATACATTCATAAACAGTGTGGGAAAGGTGATGAGCAGTGACATGAAAAACTTTGCTGATAATACTAACTGATGCAGGAGAGTAAAAAAGTCCAGTCAAGAAACACTGGTGAAAGATCCCATGATCTTATTAATAACACAATGGCAATTGAAATTCAGGGCAACTCAAGTGTAAAAGGGAAAAAAACCCCTAAGTTTACACAAGCTCTGCGTTTACTAGTGACACTAGAGAATGAGATCTTGAGTTTGTAATAGACAGTCTTATGAAAATTTCTGGTCAGTGCCCAACTGCAGTCAAAAAGAAGTTAATTTAGTGTTAGAAATTGTGAGGAAAAGAACAGAGAACACAACAGAGAACCATTTCCCGTCTTTAAATACCGCACGCTGTTCTGGTCCCTGCATTTCAAAGGATGTAGGAGAACTGGAAAGGTTCAGAAAATGGCAACAAGCTCGTCAAAGTTATTGGAGCAACTCCAGTTGAAGGCGGGATTAAATAGACAGGAATGCTTCAGACTGCAAAAAGAGGCGCCTGAGGGATGTAAACCATTGAGTGACATGACAGAGTGGCTAGTGATTGATTGTTCACAGTTTCTTCCACTACAAGAACAAAAAGGCATCAAATAGAGCTAACAGAAGACAAATTCAAAATAAAGGAGGTGGTTTTCATGCAATCGGTAACAGACCTGAGGAACTCCTTGCCACAGGATGTTGTGAACGCTGGTGGTTTACAGGCATTTGGGTGAAGATGGCATGAACTTATGTATGCGAAATCTGTGGAGGGATGCTCAGTTCCCAGAAACCAAGTCTGGACCAGGAATCCCCTGAGCTGCAAAAGGTTGAAGGGTGGGAGGACCACGTATGTTCATCCCGTTCCTCAGGCATCTGCATTTGACCATTGGTGGAAACAGAATACTAGGTTAACTGGATCTTTTGCCCAATCCTGTATGGTTTGATTGTGTTCTTCTGTAACATTATATCAGTAGCAGGTCAAAGCAATTTATAGTTGCAGGCGATGCTATGTTTGGAGGTTCAAAGCAAACCTATACTGAGAACAATATAAATCTCAAAGTCTTTGTGAAGCTCCTCTGGCTAAAATATATATCCAGAGCAGTTCACAGAGAAATCTTTGTCTAGCAAACAAAGCAAATAAACCCTGGCACCTCATCTTCTGCCCTGGAGAGTTGTCTGACAGACCGATATTGAATTAAAATGCTTAGCCGCAATTTGCTAAACATACAAAGTTTCTGCATACTTTGACCCCACATAAGTATAATAGATAGAGATAATACTGTAGAGACCATGCTGTAATTTGTAAATCTTCCTGTGTCTTGGCAACAGGACTGAATATCCCAAGTTACAGATTGGTAGTAATACGCTGCATGCAGTAAAATTGTAACAGTTAACATTTAGGTCTGGATTGTTGGTTACTCCGAAGCTGCTTTATACATCAGTGGCAATATAACAGGGGAATTAAAGTGAGTGTAAGTTACCCTTTTACATGCACTTAAGTCTCTTTTATGCTGGCAGAGCAATGTAAAATTGTCTTAAGAGTAGTGAGCCCCACACTGTTCCGGTTTAAATCTGCCATTGTTCGAGAGAGGTAGTCCCTGCCCGTTTTATTTCAGACAGGAAAAAAGTACGAGGGAAATGGTAGGAGAATAAACTTGTCACTGATGCGGCCCATAAATGCATGCTGCAGAGCGACTTCCTTGATCTTAGGTGACAAAGAATAACAAGTTGAAACAAATGACACAGAAAAATGTTCTTTAGATTTGAGCTGTTTCAACAATAATTTGTTGTCCATCAGACTCATGAGGCTTAACTAATGCTTTGTGAACTATATCAACTAGGATATCCTTTTTCTTCAAATATCTTTTCCAGTTGATTAGCCTGTAACTAAAATGTCTCTTGGGTAAGCTACAAATTCTAGAAGCCCTAATAAACTGACTAACCAGTAATCTGTTCCCACTGCCATGCTCCTTTTACTTTTGTAATTCGGGGGGGATTATTCCTGTCAGTATAATTTTTCTGTAAAAAGAGTTGATTATTCCCCACCAGCTCTGTATTTGACATCCTGATGTAAATTTTAAAATCAGTGTTGTACTATATGTATCAGCTGAATTCTGCGTTTAAAGCTGGCCTTCCCCTTTTAATGACTCCACCAGGACAGCACCGTAGAGGTAACTGGTAGAGGTGCTTTTTACAGATTTTTGGCTGGTTTTAATTTTTGGATAGATGTTTAAAAAAAGATATCCATTAGCTGAGAAATAGAAAACATCTTTTTTATTATGACATAGGTGTGCAGTACCATTTTTTGTGGGCTTGTGGGAAAGCAAATAACAAGAACTGCAGTAGATTATGAACATAAAAATCAAGCCTTGCCTTCACAGTTCTTCATCCTAGCATGGCGTGCAACAATGGGCAAAGCTTTTAGCCTGCAGAGACTATGGGGGAAGTAATTCTAATATATAAGACGCAGGCACTTTCATTATCATTAGCAAGCCTGCTGGATTATTCATGAAAACCCCACTTACAGATATAAGCAGGCATTTGCCATTTATTCCTTAGTGTAATTTAACTCAACACATCACTTTTTATGTTAACCTTGTGGAAGGTATTTTGATCTTAACTGGGTTTTTTATTAACACATTACTAAAACTCTGTATCCATTTGCACCTACTCATCTAGCACTGGGTTGCAGACCCATCCATCAGGGACAATATATATGTCTACGTTATGGGAAATCTTGCAAGGATTACCTAAATGAGGAGTCTGGATTTAGCTGGAAGTGTGTGGGGAACACAGGCTCTATAGTGCCGTCCCCCTTCAGCAGAGAGTAGGGAGGCTGTGACACTCAGCTTGCAAACATTGCTCCAGACAAAAGGGCTGAACTGGCTGAAAAAAGTGTTTCATAGGAAATTAAGCGTTACTGTCAGACACCGTTCCTTCCCTGGCTCCTCCTTCCACAGCGCTCCTCTCCCTTCTGCCTTGGGACTCCTCGGGAAGTCGCAGCGCAGAGCTGTGTCCTGCCACTGCTGCTCCTGGTCATTGCTCCTCTGTACACTGCCACGGATCCCCTGCACGTCCCGGGGAGGATGAGCAAGGTGAGGTGCTACTTAGCATGGCAAAGGATGGCAAAATTTGCCTCCTTGTGCTGTGATCTCCTCTCCAAAGAAAAGGTTGAACAAACTGGTCTTTATGTAGTCATTTGTGTCATTTTGATTAAGCATGGTCAAGTGACAACATACCGGTATGTGTTTAGCTGAAGAGCGAATAAAAGGAATACTTCATAGCAAACTTACCTTGTTTATTTGGATGGGACCAGGAAGGAACAGAGATGTTAGAGGAAAATTATTTGCCTAGTTTTTATGCTAAAGAGGCACGAAATATATAAAGAGGCATAAATCTATAAAAATGTATTTACATAGGACTACCTCTCCAAGTTATGGTCAGTGAGATAGTGATAAAATGAAGTGTTGCCTATACTTGAAATCTGGTGTTTTGTGGGAAGGCAGGCAGAAGTAGGTAATTTCGATTTTGCCAAATTAGAGCAAGGCTCACTCTGTTGACTCGCAGTTTTCTTTGACTACACAACTGCATGTAGTTATATGTCTGGTTTTTTTCATGTTCATAATATGTAACAGTAGCTCAAAAAAAAAAAAACCACTAAAAATTTTACACTGTTAAAGTGACAATAATCAACTAAAAATGGTCTGCTTAGCATCGGTCTGCTTAGCACCATGAATGGCTATATATTTCAAGATGGTTGGCTGTATATTTTTTTCAGTTTTATTCCTTCGTTACTGAAAAATAACTTCATTTCTAAAGAAATTAAATAGAATGCCCTAGAAATTGCTCTAACAAAATGTTTATTCCCACTAAAAAGTCATGTTATTTCTATGAGATTTTTTACTTGTATTATACACTACAATTCTCTGTTAAAATGTGCAGTATGTATAAAAATAATACCCCAGGGAAGTTTTTAATAGTTTATTATTCCATGAACCTTTTCCATAAAATGCTTTATTTTTTACACACTTCCTCTCACCTCTCCTCTTCTTGATTGTTCTGCCTACTCCCATATCTCTTCACTAGTCTAATAAACGACAGTCATACCAAAAAGCCAGATAAATCAATGAAATCATCGATTTAGAGCAGAACGCAAAATGGTGCTGTAGAAATACCCCTCAATAAGAGGCAGCGAAGGTTTGACTAGCTTGTTGCGAAGGGAAAAGCAGCTTCTTGGAGGTGGTTCTTCACCTGTTAACTAGAATGATCTCTGTCTAACAGCCTTATTTTCTTCAGTTCCTATTCTTCCTTGCCTTGGCTCCTACGCTGAAACTGTTATTGTGGCAATAACAGACATTTGTGCTGTTTACGCTATCATCCAAATGTGTGACATGATTAGCGTGCTTGCAACACGACACTATTAGAATGTTGTTTATGGCAGCTACCGGCTGGGAAAGCGTATAGAAGGGGAGGGACACCCCCTCCACTACAGTACAGCTCACTCTGAAGCTGAACAAGCTGCTGTGTTCCTCCTTCATGGGGGACAGGAGATCAGTTGCTTTCTCTCTCGGCTTGGATCTCTCCAACCTTCTTGTTGGATTTTGCTTGAAAATCCAATGAGGAGAAAATAAGAACCGTTGAAGTGGCATATATAATCATTGTGTTTCATCTTAAAATGGTAAATTCTGCATGCTTGAATGGGAAGCAATAAATATGAACGTTTTGATAGACCTGCATTACACAGTGATGCAGGGAAACCAAGACAGGTTTCATGTTATTTCAGACTTTTAAAAGGAATTATAGGTATTTCCTACAGCCATTATGCTATCATCTTATATGGGCCAAAATTAGGCCATCATCAAAGGTAGCATTTCTGCTCAGTTATGGGTATTTTAAATCCCTGCCAATATTTCTGAATATCCCCAAATATAATTAAAATATGTATTTCAGTCCAGCCACCAGGTGCAGGAGATGACAATTGTTTTTTTCCTAAATCCACCATCATCATTTAAAAAAAAATTAATAAAATTTGTCTTTCTTTACAAGCTGGTCTTGCTTTAATGCTGCATATCAGAGATTGCAGACTGCTATATTGTCTGGAGATGGTTTGTTCTTCCTTTGTTTTTAGGAGTTTTGCTTGATCAGTAAATAAAGGAACTTCAGGAATGTATTTCTTATTTTATTGAAATGTACACAGAGATTTGATTGCCTGTATGTACTGCACCACAGAATGCAATAAATATTTTTCATATGCATACTACCTGATCTCACAGACTGGAAAATGGCATAAACAAAATGTCAGGTGAGAAAAATGCTAGAATCCGTGTACCCGATCAGCAACTACAGATTTAATTTTAAAGAAACATTTTTGACATATTTCCTGACATTTTAACCTTTTTATTATTACACTATTACCTTTGTTAGCACTGTAGTGGCATGTGGATTTATCCGAGTACCATTTCCAAACAGCAGACTTGTTTACTACTCTTCTATATACCATTTCTTCTAGAAATCCTAAAGTAAGAGGAATAAATGCCTCAGTGCTGATCAGAGTAGATTACATCTGTGCTGAAAAGCATAAACTTGGTATCTAAATCAACACTACCCCATTTTGATAGTATTTCATGTTATGATAGCTTTTTGTGTTCGGTTTTCCAACAAACATATTTACGGAAATTGTACTCAGAGATTTAAAGCATCCTATTCCATTTTATACAAAGTATAACAGCACAGTAACTATCAGCCTATAGTCTCGAGGAGGAATTCCTTGATAAGGCTATGGTCATTGTTTTAATCTTCCATCTCCTTTTTTTATAACACGTTTTGTCACAAGGAAAATATCATGCACCAGAATGCATCTGGCAAGGAAGTAAACATGCTATTGCCAATAGCTGTTGAGGTGATAAATGTCAATGCCAAATGAAGGACTGCAACACCTTGAAGAGCATCAGATCTTATTGTGCTCCTCAGTCCTTGCTCAGATTTTGGCTGGATTATCTCTGCAGTCATATCAGTTTCCCAAATTTTGATATGATTGTCTTGATGTCAGTCATACAAAGAAAAGTGTCAATGCACAAGAAAAATAAACATCTGAACAGTGAATGGCGAGAAGCCCTGACATACTTCTACCTTCCTTCATGAAATCTGTTGCTTTATACTTCAGCTCACCTTCCTTTCTAAGATTTAATATGAAAATGAGTATGAGAAGAAATCCATTTCTGCAGGTGTAATCAAGAGAGATGGCATTTAGCAATTTCTTCAGGAAGTAAAGCACTAGTGAGAGCACTCGATAGTCTCAAGCTCTTGGAGAATCATTACTAGTAGCAATTTCATAGGCTTTTTGCTTGTACACTGCTGTCCTGCTCTCCCCTCTAATTGTGAAATGCTTGTTCATTCTCCATGTTTTAACCCCTGCCCTCATTAAGAAGAGGAAAATGAAGGGCTAACTTAGAAGTAGTGTTGCGATAGAAATGTTATCCAGTCTATATGTTTCCTTTCTAGCCAGTTTCACATGCAGCTTAATTTTGTCCTTCAAGCCACAAGGGACGTATATTCACCCTTTCTTTTGAAGGCAAGTTGGAGCTCATTCTCCATGTCCTCTGAGCATGGCAGAGGTGAAACAGCTCTGACTCAAGGACTCTATTTAATCTATACCCATTATTTCTTACATCCAATAAATGTTTGGAAAAAACTTCTCTTCTGGGGGGATTATTTCCACCTAAAGGAGAATTTGTCTCCAAAAATGTAATATACAAACCCAGAATTCCATAGTTCCCACGTAGTTTTTTCTTTGTCATAGTTTCTTCTCCATTCTTTTTTTCTTTCTTCATTTAAAGTAAATTGCAAGCAACCTTCTCAGTCAGACAACCATTTGGATACAAAAGGCAGGAAAGGTAAAACACAGGCATATTCTGGAATTAAATTTTCAGGAAATCCTAAAGAAAATGAGTATTTGCCCCAATATACATTGCAGTAGGAATATAACATTTCTACGAGAGCCTGAATTTCTTTCCACAGCAGAAGGAAATGTCCCCCAGATTCCCATGGCAAAGGTTGCTGGACAATAACCCTGTGGAAGCCAGCATTTGCTTCACCTCTTCTACTCTCACCTTTCATTCCCCACAAAATGTTTTGAGGTTGATTTGAAGGATTATTGTCTCTCCACAAAACAGGCCCTGGGCCATGGACGGACGGCACAGGTTTTTCTCCTCCCTTGTCCCCAACATCCTAGCAACATCAAACCTTCTAACGGTGGCTGCTCATACGAGCTCTGAGTAACACTACCGAAAACACAAAGGAGCCACAAGTAGTCGTCACACTGGGTGGAGGGTGGAGAAGCGATGGAGTGTGTCCGCAGCATTTGCCTCTGACTTGCTGTCCACCCCCATCCTTCCTTCTCAGCGCATCTCTCACTCCTTCACCAGCCCACACCACGGAGTTAGGCTACTCGGTTCATGTTTCCTGAGCTTCTGCAGTGTAATTTTAACAAGAAATGTTAAGGGTTCAAGGTAAATCCTACCTGTGATTGGTTGGCTGGCAGTTACATATACATCTGTTATAGTGTGGGTGAATCCTGTTGTCAGTCAGATGCTGTCATTTCAGAACAGTTCAGCTGGATCCAACAGAATTTCTATGAATTTGTCACAGAAAAATAAAGTAAACAGACTCTGACCCAATGTATGAAATGTAGATAGGTTAATACTTCTATAAGAAGCTGTATTTTGTATTTCTTTTCTTGCTTGACTTACAAGCAAGGTATGTGTACACCAGCTGATCTCCCTTGGTCCCTAAAAATAACAGGGAGGAAGTGGTTACAGAATTATTTTACATATTAACACCATCTACACTTGCTAAAATATTTTTCCAGGATCATGTGTTTTTATAACTCTAAAGTTAACATCTGCTTAGCAACTAATGTTGGTTAACTAGTAAAACAGACAAAAAAAATAGCATGAATGCAAACTTCATATTGTAATGGATTTAACCTTTGAATGTGGAAGTAAGTTACCTTTTATTAAGTAGTCTTTACAAAAGTAGTGGCAGTCACTTAGGTTAATTAACCCTGAAATAGCTGAAATAATATTTACTCTGAAGACATTTATTTATATGCAATCAACCAAGCAAATTAACACACTCTGGAATTACTGTTAGTTACCTACAAAGTATATTTTCTTTGAGAACACACAAGAAAAATGTTTCTCTCTAACCAGATGTGCTGTATCTATACAGCTATCTGCTCTATGTGGTTCTGCTCCAGGACACAGAATCCTTTATAGCTCATGATAGCAGCAAGATATTAGAATGTTTGCAGACAAACACATAAAACATAGAGCTACATATTCTTACTTTTGAGCTGCAGAAAGAGGTTCTAAAACTTCATGAGAGTAACTCTGTTAAACTTAGTAGAATATTTGCATGTCCCAAGATGACCTAGATAAAACTCAGGAAGGAGCAGGGTATAGTTCTTGAAACCAATCTACTGCTAACCAGAGAAGCTGAGAGATATTAATTCCTGATAAAAATGGGCTTGACTTCTCATATGACCTGACACATGACTTAAATTATTTTAAATATGTTCCTCTGAAAAATGAATAGTAATACTGTTGGTTGAGCATTTTAACTTGTGCTAAACGCCTCAATTAATTAAAGGCCAGTCTGTCCTAGGCATGGAGAGTGAAACAGGCGACAGTCTGAGAAAGACTCAGAGAAAATATGGTTCCTTCCTAAGCTTTGTGGCCCTTTTTAGGCCAACAATTTCATATGATTCCACTGACTCCCAAGCTCTTCGAGGCAATCTACTGCCCTATGGCACCCAAAGGAAGGAGTTTCCCCCCAACACTTCCCCAAAAGTATTTTTCTTGGTCAAAATAAGGCACATCGGGCAAAATTCTTTTTTATACCCTGAATGGCACACAAGTGCTGAAAGTTCAGTTGTAGCCAGGGCCCAAATCTAACCGCACCTTGTGAGGTCAGTGAGGGAGATCATAGAGCTATTTTACAAGTGGGTCAGATCCATACAAATTAAGTGAAGCTCTCAAAATTATTCAACTGGTCAGTGACAACGCTGGAACTAAAACCCACTGTCTTCACCACCAACCACCGCATACTACTTATTTACATTTATTTTATTTACTTTACAATGCAAGGCAGACACTGTTTCCAAAGATGGTGGATGAAACAGACCTTGGCCAGCAGAACGTACGGCCCACTTCAACCAGTGAACATCACTAGCTAGTTGATTCATGTTACAGAACAAGTTTCTACAGGACAGACAGGGTCAAAATCCAAAACATATCAAAGATCAGGAGATAAGAAGTGAGGGACATAATCAGCTAGGCATATATCAAGCTCCCCAAAATATTCTTTGTATTACTTTTTTAAATTGCAGTACGGGGAAAAGAATACACCATTAAGCAGTGATGATTTTAGATTAAGCATTTACCCTAAGACAGGCTGCAATATCATACACAGACAAGAGACTGCTATTTTTGAATGGCATCAAATTGTGAATTGAAGCACAGTGGGTAGGAAAATGCTGTAAAGGGTTTTGAAAGTGATTGCTCATCTGTGTAGTAAAATATATCTTTTTTAAATTCCTGCTGTGACCAGTATAAAAAGATCAGGGGTGAGAGTCTGCATGCGGTCTGCCGACATGTAGGAAACAGAAGGAAAATCATTGTCCAACACAGGCCTGGGTACATTGCAGGTACATGAATAAGCCAATACAAAATGGTGATAGAAAGTTATCCTAGAAGTAAAACTTCTGTGAAATCAAGGCGGCTGTGATTTAAAGCACTAGCTGATTAGAAGAGGGGCTAGCAAATTTTCAAACAAGGGCTGTCAGAACTGTATTTTTCTTTCTTAAATTAGAGGAAAAGTGTGACAGCAGGAGCTCGGCAAAAGCTCAGCAAGAGCAAGAAGAGGTTTACCCCTTCAAGAGACGTGATGTTACCAATTAACTGACTGTTGGTATCTTACCTCTGTAGCAGGCAGACAGGAGCTCCCTGTTTCTGGTATTCATATGGAGCTGTGAGCCAGCCCCTTCTTCAGATGTCTCCCTTGAGGTGCTACACCTGCAACAGCCCGCTACGTGTTATTCAAACCTGCTTGCTTGCTGACTTGAGCACCGCCTGTACCTTAAAGAATCTTAGAATCGTTTTGGTTGGAGGAGACCTTTGAGATCATCAAGTCCAACCATTAACCTAACACTGCCAAATTACCACTAAATCTTACAGGTCCTTGATTTTGCCGGTTGGTATTTGATATGGTTAATCTACTTGTGTTGTCAATGACATTCCCTTTGATGCATGGATGAAATATGGTGAGAGAAAAATGTGTGCTGGAAACTTTACGTTAGTTTATCTGAGTGAGTTCACCGGTGGTTACTCTGCAGGGATGTGAGATGGTTGGAGTGTCACAGCACCAGGTTCGCTCCCAGCTCTAAGGTTTTGTCCGCATACATGTCAGAAATACGCTCAGGAGCTGTGAAATTTACCATCCCAGGCTCCATTTATCTGCACCATGCCCTGGGAAAATTGTCTAGGTCTACGTTAAAGGCAAAAATTGCTTCAGAAATCTGCCGCTCAACACAGTAATGGACTTGCACAAAGCACTCCCTCAATTATCAGCTCCACCTGGCACACAGGCTTGGACCCCCTCCCAGTGCAAGGGGGAATGGCCAGTAAATGGAAGAAAACACACCTTCTAAAGATTATTTTTCTATTTGCATTCACACCTTATTTCTGAACATTCTGTTCCAGCTCTAAAAACCTACTTTTATATGGAAGAGAGTAGCTGTTAAAGCTTCAGCTTGAATTATTTTCTTTAGTTTTCAAGTGTTTCGTTTTCTTCAGTCAAGTGTGGTATCTTGTTGGGCTCCTCTTGCTACGAATTTGCAGGGTATGCATTAGAGGATATATGTATGCTGCTGTAAAAGGAAATACATATTAAATGAGAATGGAGTTCACATAATCATTTTATCGAGCTACTGATGATAAGGTATCCTATCATCTTGCTACTTCAATCTGGCAGGTATTTGTGAATTTTTAGGTTTTTTAGATGTTGCTCGTCTTCAACCAGCTGCCACAAATGAAGCCAAAATCTATTTCAAAAGAGAGTGTGAACTACTCCACCAAAAGCACTGGAAAGCTCTAAGGGCTGGGTTTTCTATTGCATCAAACCTTTTAATTTTACTATGCAAAGTGAAAAAAAAAAAAAAAAGCTATTGTGGTTTGAGAGAAAGTTGTCTTCAATATAATGTGATATAAATAATTACACCAGTGGAGGGCAATGCAAATGTGAACTCGGCTGCTTTCTGCCAATTCGTCCCTTTGGAAAATGAGAGAATTGGGAACAGCTGGCCATTGGCAGGGACACTCTTTTTATAGGCATTGCTATCCCAGATGAGAGTTTTGTCTCTGAATGGTGAGGCAAAGGAACATGGGATTAAATTTAGGACAAAGCTAGATTCTCTTGAGTTTTTGACAGAATTTTAAAGGGAGAAGGTTGATAATATTCTTTGTGTAAGTAAGGCATGTTTACAGTTCTAACTTCTGAGAATGAAACTGGAAGTCATAATTCTATTTTGAGGGGGTAGTTGTGGGGAAATAAAAAGTGCCATGAAACTGCACTTAAAGCCATGGGAATGGGGTTGCGCTTTGGTTTTTGAGTTGTGGTGGGGTTTTTTTTTGAGAAATTTTCTTGACAGCTATGTTTTTTTTTCTAGTGGACATCAACATGACACTTTAAAACAGGTCTGTTCTGCATCGTACAGACCTTCCTTGAAATTCAGCCTATGTAGGGAATGTGAAAAAAGCAATGGCAAAATCTTGTCAGCAAGTAGGGAATCATGTATTGCTTCCATTTTAGCTTGTCTGATGACTTTATTGTTTTAGACAGTAAACTAACTGCTGGCCTGGCCTTTCACCTTCTGTCCCAAACAAGTATTGCCGAAAGATATTGAAGTATTTTTGCCTTCTGAGATAAGATAGAGCAGTGTGATTTTTTGGCAGAGGTTAAGTGTCCAACATCCAGTAACAGGGCATTTGGCCTGAAAGATGGCATACAATACTAGTAGACCTAATAAAAGCTATGCCTTCTGCCCCGTGCAAAGGTCAGTAAAAAGACTCCTAAAGTCTATGGAGTTTGTACTAATGGAACTGGTCCATTAATTTAATCACTGATCTTGATTCCTTAAAGCCTTGCATGCTTTATAGTCATTTAAGTTGGTGCAAAGTGAGCGGAAAAAGTTAAAACTCTCTCTTTTTTTCTTTTTTTTTTTCCTTTCTTTTTTTAGGCTGCAGTGCACACAGTCTTTAACTCAAGATCCGCACATGTCTGTCTTGCTTGGCAAATCTGATCCAGATTAGGCCTGGGCACACAACTGTAAAGTGGCCGGAGGACATGATACAGTGGTTATACAAGCTTTATGGGAGGCTACCTGACAAAGAGGCTATTACAATCAAGTCACTCCATTATCCTGTTTTGAACAGTAGAGTAGGCTTACGCTGTTCAGTGTTTTGTGTCGTATGAATATGATATTTCCAAGGTCATATTAGTGATAAAATAGTGTTTGCTGTCCTTTGGAACTCTGGTTTTACAAAACTTTGCCCAGCAATAAATGACAAAACTCTGAGAAACTGCTATTGAAAGAGAACTCAATAATAGTGCAATAGTGCTTTGTCTGGGATTCCTAAGACTGACTTTTTCCTGACAGTGGGGCAAGAAGTGAAATTACTGTTCAGATTGGCATTGACGATAAATATTTGCATTATATATTCAATGCACAGAAAAACATTTGAGTTGGGTCACTCTGTTACAATCGTTCCCTACTCGTACAACAAATACTGCCCAAGTGTAAAGGAAGCAAATCTATCTGTCTTTCATCAGGAGGTGCAATCTGCTCAGCACAAGACTTCATTTTGGTTTGGGTTTTTTTTATTATTTGCACTACCACCCATCTCTCATTTGGTACACAGTATGATACTATCTGTGCAGTCGTTTTCTCCGATGGTTCTGTATTGGTTTTCCTCATTGTCTTTTGATGAAAAGTCTGCAATCATTTCAGATAACTGAGGAAGTGTTTTCCTTTGACATTGCTTTCTTCGGTCTTTTGTAGTATGGTATTTGTCTCAATTTCAGTTTCACCTCCATTATATTAGTTATATAGCTCTTCCTCTGGTGGGTGTTGATCCTGCAAGTTGTTTTATGTTGGCAGTGGCCTGCACAGGCCTCAGTGGAGCCACTGGGCATGATGGATTGCCCGTGCAGAACAACCTGTGAAGTTAAGACTTTGATTTGTTCAGTAACGTGTGGTTTTCAGTTCCCTTGCAGGACCTAGTTCACCATCTTTGTGCTTCTTTTTGCAATCATTCTGCAGCTGCATTCTAATACGTATATTGGGTATAAATGATGATTAGATTAGCAGGGTAACTTTTTGCACATATTCATCATTAGCGTAAGTAACAAGGTGTGAGGCACCGAGAGCCAAACTGTAGTTCACAGTCACCGGTTCTGTTAAGAGCCTGACATAGTTCACAGACTTCAATTTTGAGCAGTAATCTACAGTGACACTGTTACGCAGGAGGCTGTACCAGTCAAGCTGAGTCCTGCTTAGGATGTGGTTTTGCTGATTTTCATTTGGGGCTTTAGGTTTTGGCTCAGTGCTAAAGCATCCTTTGGTTTCGAGCAGGGTTATTAGTTTCACTACGAGGAGGACAGTGGCTGTAAGGGGCGGGAGTCATCAGCCACTGATACAGGAACTGTTTATGCTTTCATTAGGATTTAATTTTTGATTCGCTAGTTTCTTGCAGTTAAAAAGCAGGTATAAACCAAATAATCTTTGCTGTATTGTGCTTAGTATGGACAAGGAATGCAATTATGCTATGCAGTCACTCATACTACTGTCCTGAGAACAGGCAGCCCTGGATTTGTACCCTAGCTGTGCCTTCAAAGATGTTTCAGTGCTGAGGAATACAGAATGCTTTAGACCCTTCTCAGTCCCCCTTTGATACTGAGCCTAAACTGAACTACTCTGGCTGACACAGCCCTGCTTCCTAACAAGGTTAGCGGGACAGACTCAATTGCGTTTTGTGCACATTAACTCCTTTCCCTTGGTGAAGCGTTATACAGAACGCTCATCGAAGGTAACACAAAAACAGCTGCTTGAAAACAAACCGTTTTTATCCATCAAAATGTACTTTGAGCAAAGGCCTATAACAATAAAGATTTGCATTTCCTCTTGCTTAGACCTTTGCCTTTCCTTGAAAGTTTAGTAAATTCCTGTCAACCCTGTGATTTCCCCCTGCGCGCTGGGAGACTCGGATCACTTGCTAGAGCTTCTCCAGCAGAGGCTCTACTCCAGCTTCTGACAGGCCATTAAATCCTACTTCTTTTTCTCATCCGTAAGTTCTTTAATGACTGAATGTTCACTTTGTTCCCAGGCCTTGGCCTGGAAATAGTAAACCTTGCTAGCCAGACTGGATCTGGCTAGCAGAGCAGGGGTATTCTCCAATAGCTCCACATGCTGTTCCCTTGGGAAGCCTTAAGTCTGTCACAGTTTAATATCTTGTTTGCTCCCTCCCTCACCTTCTTATCCTCACTTTTTTCACTAAGTAAGAGACTCCTGATTTGACTCGAGAGTCAAACAGAATAGTATCAGACCAGGAAGCTTAGATATACTTAATATTTATAAGGTGGAATATAGGAGGTCATACATAGGAGTTGGGGAGGTAGCAGAAAGGGAGATTTTAAAGAAAGAGGCATGTTGATTTGGAAAATGTTGGGAAATACCAGTAAATAAGTAAGTAACAGGAAAAAACTGCCCCAGTAGGTGTTTCATTTTAATTTTTCTCCTGCTACTACAGTCGTCCATTACAGCCTGGGCTTCAGATGCTGCTTTCCATCTACCAGAATGAGTTGAATTATGCAGCCAAGTACTTTGTCAGGTTGGTGTCTCGTCGTCTAATGGCTCAAGTCTGCATTGCTTTTTTGAGAAGGCTTTTATAGCTTGTCTGAAGCTTTCTGATACATTTATTATGAAGCACAGGTATATGTAGGCTAAAATTTTCAAGCCTGAGTGAATGCAGTTAGACACCCTAAATCCATATCTAGGCACTTAAAGAAATGTGATTTTCAGAGGTAGGGAGTATTGAAACACATTTGAAATCATTTTGAGCTCAGTACTTTTGAACATCAGATGACATTTTTTATGCTTAAGTGTAATTTCAAGCTCTGAAAATTTTGACTGTATGATGAAAGAGAGTTTTAGACTGTATGTCCATTTTAAAACATTTCAAAGGGGGATAAAACTCTGATTCTTATCTTTTTTCCACACTGACATATGGCAGGTTTCTGAACAGGCATCCTCCAGTAACATCTTGCATCTTAACATAAAAGTAATCTAAAAAGTCTTTTTCCTTCCTGTGGTCCGCAGTATGACCGGTTGTACGACAAAGCCTTGCCCAAGAAAAAGTGTACTTCGAGACCATACTTTTGATAACTGCTCCTTGTATGTTCAGTGCTATATGTATTTAAGGTTTCATTACTGAAATAAGTAAGCAGGCGCTTTCACAGCAATTCCTTCCAAATCTCACACGACATCAATTTTACAGACTTTGTCCTCGGTTCTGAACACATCTAAAAGCTTGGGATTGCTTTCATTTGAAAAGTAACTGCAGACTAAAGCTGAGTAGTAGTCAGCTCTTAAGGGAGCAGAGAGACAGAAACACCTTACGCTACTGAATTACATCTAGCTAAGTTTTGTGAGTTCCCTGTTCACATGCTGGATTTTCACTGGTGGCACTCGGAGTCTGCTGGTACTGATTCCTACGCCGGCAGGATCTTTTCTACTATGTGTTATGCTATGGAACATTAAAAATTGAACAAGAAGGAAGATCATGAAGAAATTCCTGTTGTGAAAAGCGTAATATTGTTCATGAGAGATACTCAAGAGACTCATCTCTTAATTTAAAAGGCAGTTTTACTTTGTTACAATGGTTTGTTCAACATGAGCCTGATTCTGCATTTACGCATAAGTAGCTTTACATAAACGGGTAGTTCCATCAAGTTAGGTTTTTGTGTATTATTTCTTATGGTTAAGTGTTTTGACGAGGCCAAATGTCTCTCTCTTGTGTCTTCTCGGGGTTTTCCTTTCAATTTTTATGTCACTTATAAAGCAAGTATTTGGTTATCTCCCATCTGCTTCCAACTTTGTCTCTCTGTATAACTTTGTTTTGACCTCAAGCTCTTGAAGCTAAATCAATCTTGCTTTGCACAGATCATTGTCAGGCTTTGTCCTGGCACCTTGCAGATGACTGCAGCTATTGCAACATAGCAAACCCTAAAATCCAACCCTGTAAAAACGGCATTGAGGAGGCTAAAGTAGCTGTCTAAGGGTGTATTAACTTCAGTTGTTTTGTGTACGATGGTGTAGGAGTTGCTTACGCGGCTCAAATCCTGGAGGGTGCCCCGCTATAGCGCACAGGCAGTCTCAGCAGGATTAACTGAAGTTCAAGGCACCGCAATTTATCTAACGACAAGAGGAATAAAAAGCTGGATTATATGAAGATTATTATCAAGTGAGTAAGACGCATTCGATATTACTTTTTCTTAATTCCTCTGTTGCCTGACACGCTAAACCATCGTTCAGGCGACGTCCCAGCCGTGTGGCGTTTACTAGCGGCGGCGCTTCGTGGGGGCCGAGGGGAGGTCAGCTCCGCCGCCGGGGCCTCCGCAGGTGGCTTTCCCGAGGAAGCGGGGTCGCCTACGCAAAGCCCAGCGTAGCTTCGATGCAAAGGCATTTATTTACACGGACAAAAGCGCATTGAGGGGTCGTATCCCCCCTCCCCACCACCTCCTCCCCCCCGCCTCAGCGCGCCCTGCCCCTGGGCGCCGGCCGGGCGGAGGGGGCTGCGGCTCCCTGCGGACCAAAGGCGGCCTTTAAAGGAGGCCATTAGCGCTTTATGGAGCTGCCCCCTCCTCGGCGCTGACAGGACGGGGCTTCCCTCATCGCCCCCCAACCCCAAACTTTTGAAGCTCACAGGAAGCCGGCCCGGCGCCTCCCTGAAGCCTCCCGGGGAGCCCCTGCTTCCAGCTCCGAGCGGGGGATGTGACTACCGTTTGCCCCCCCCCGCCTCTGACTGACCGTGCCCAGCGCTTCCCAGCCCGGCCGAGGAGGTGCCGGTCAGGAGCCTGTCAGCCCGGGAGGGACATCCCCCCCCACCCCCGCTTCCCCCCTTCCCCGGCCTCGTCCGACCGTCCCCTCGGACCGGGCGGGCTCCCGCCACCGCCTCTCAGCCCCCGCCACTCGGGCAGAGGCGGCGGCGGAGGCCGGGCTCCCTCTGGGCGGCAGGAGGTGAATGGCAAGCGGCGGCTTCTCCCTCCCACACCCCAGTGTCGGTCTCGCCTCCTCCCGCAGCAGCAGCAGCGGCGGCGGCGGCAGCAGCAGCGGGTCACCTCTGCGCGGCTGAGCCGCTCCGCGCCGCGCCGCCCGCCGGGCGCTGACAGGGGAGGCGGAGGCAGCCGGCGGCTCCCCTCCTCGCGGCGGGCTGACGGGCGCTACCTGCGGGGCCGCCGCCGAGGCTGCGGTGACATTGGGAGGAGACTCCTCCGAGGGCGGCGCCGGGAGGGGTGGGGGGGAAGGAAGGAGGCAGGCAGGCAGGAGCGCCTTGTGCCCGCGGCTAGCGCCAGCCAGCCGCAACTCGCCCTCCCGGCGGCGGGCGGGCTGGGCTCTGGCTGCCCGGCGCGGCTGCCGGGGCGGCTCAGCCCTTCATTTCCTCTCGCCGTCGCGCTGCTGGAGGCTCCGGACTATAAATAGCAGGCTCGCCAGGGCGACACACGCACGCACCCACCCGCAGGAAAGTGCCGCGCCGGTCGCCCCGCCGGGCGGGCGGTCGCCCAGCTGCCAGCCAGGTAACCGCCGCTCGGGGTGGGGAGGCAGGCGGGCCGCGGGGGCTCGTTCCGGCTGGCGAGGGGTTTGTTTCCTTGTTTCCCCGCCGGCTCCGGCGCGTCGGGAGAGGTTAAAAACCGGGAATCGGTTCCGCCGAAGTCCCTCCCTCGTATATTCCCTTATCAAGTTTCTTAAGGTTACAGCCCGCCGGGCGTGCGCAGCCCCGGCAGGAGGCGAAGCCGCTCTCGTCGGGGGCCGCCGCAGACCGGCGATCCGACCGGGGCCGCGCTGAGGGCGGCTGCCGCTCTCCCGCCTCCGGGGCGGGCGCCGCGCGCGCGCCCCCCACCTCAGGGCCGGGGCTGAGGGGAAGGGAGGCGGCCCGGCCGCCCCAGGGACCCCCGCCCCGACCGCCACCGCTCTCCGGGGATCAGCGGGGCCGCGGAGCGCCCCGGGCTGCCGGGGCAACTTCCAGGGGGGATTTCTCCCACTTTCTGCCGCCGGCGGCGGCTGTGTTGCCGGCCGGGGAGGTCGGTACCGCCCTGGGCGCTGTGCGGTGCCGGGCCGCCCCCCCCTCCCCCCCGCAGCGGCAGCCGTGGCTCCTCTGAAGGGGCTTTGGGAGGGGTGGGAGGGGGGCTCGAGGACCTTATTTTCAACGGTTTTCTGTCATGTTTGGAAGTTGGGGGCACTTGGCTGACGCGGGGGGGTGCCGGCAGGCTCCGTGGGTGCGGCGAAGGGGTTAATTCGGTGGAGTAATTGAGCTATAGGATACCCATCCCCATCTTTGCAAATAACAGCGGCTGCTGAAATGCCGGTGGAAACCGCAAGGAAGGTATTACATATAATTACAAGTTGAGTAGAGTTGTAACTTGAAATCGTTATCAGCCAGAAAAGGTGGTGGTGGTGGTGCTGGGGATGATTGTTTAATTTCTGAACTGTGACCAAGTGGAGCTCTGTTTTCTTTTCCCCAAAACGACATTCCGATTTCGAAGCATGGATGGCAGAGCTTCTGCTATTTGCTTGCCTGGTCCCCAAAGCTAACCCGGTGCCTTATCTGGAATAAAAATAATAGGATGGAGTCTTTGTGGAGCTATGTTTTCATCTGATGCATAATTATGTTTCCATTTCTCTTCCTCACCCGAAGAAACGTGCGTGTTTATTTACCCATTAATGATCTGCTGAAATAGATATACTAAGATCAGTCCGCCGAAATCTGGCTTTGAATCTCAAAAACGAGACTAATTTTCAGTCTTCCTTGGCTTACAGGCACCCTCTATCTATGTTGAAAGGATATCTACATAGCAAGAATGGTGGGGGAAAATGTCTGTTTCTCGGTCTGTATCAAAGCAAGAGTTTATGTAAATAATCGGTTACTAACAAAACTTCTTATATTTGGATAAGTATTTACAAGTGTGATAGCAGTCTTTAAAAAGACAGTGTTTCAGTCACTTTGATTATTTTTTTTTTAAATGTTATTTTTATTTTACCTGTTTAAATTTGGATTAGCTTTAAAGCCCTGCGGCATCTTAGGTTTTTTGTCCTGTGAACCTGTGTATTGGATAGGGTTTGTGCATGCAGGTCCTCATTACTGTAACTATCCATGCAGGACTGAATGCTGTTTACTTCACATATTCTGATAATTCCGCTAAAATTAAGATACAAGTCACAAGATCAATATGAGCAGAAATTAGTCCTGTGGGATTTTTACAGCCCTGATCACGTTAGTGGGAGCATGTGGCAGTGTTACTACTTCAGAGCCCTATTTTTGCTTTTTTTCCTCTGCTTTCTGACAGTTTCTACAGTGCTCAAGAGAAGATTAAATCTTTCTTTAAAGTAAAGCTTTTCATTTACTGGCTGTCTCGGACTACCTACAGCTTGAAGTTCCAGTTCTCCATGGGTTCCTCAAACCTTGCAAGTGCTGCTGATCTCTCTTTTGCTCTGGTTACTCTGGAGGGGCTTATCCGTGAGGCTGCCTTAGTTCTTTTGGATCAAAGAATTCCGTCTTCCTCAGGCTAAGGTATATCAGTTTGAGCAGGTGTATCCAGGTGCCTCCTACAGATCCTCCCTTATGACCCTCTCCTTATCTTCTGATCTGACCTGAAGATTTCACAACATTAAGCAATGGTTTTGTGAATCAAAATGCATGATTAATACTGTGCTTAGTATCTGGAAGTACCTGGTTTACTGTATTGCAAGACGACAAAAAAAAAACCCAACAAACCTGAACCAAAACCAAAGCAACAAAAAAACCCCCAACCAGGAGTAGAAACTCTGCCTGGAGCATTGAAGTCAGCCTGTGGAGGACAGCACTGCCAGTTGACAGTGAAGAGTGGAGGCTGCGAGATAGTTAGCAGGTGAAGTAATTGTTTGAATAGGCCTAGGCCCAAATTCACTATGAATTTTGAGGAAAAGTAGTGGGATTGATATGTCTGCTGAATTGTTTAGCTTCTTACGGTTATATATATTTAGCATGTGACTCCTGCAGAGAAATATGGAAACAATACTTTTTGGATTTATGTAACGGGCTTACAGGAGAAAGTAAGATGGTTTGCTAAGAGAGACAAACTGAAAGGCAGGCAATTACTCCCAACAGTAATGTTTCTTCAAAATGTATGATAACTTGAGCTAGCATTCCTAAACACTTGGGCAGTTAGCTACGTTTCTCTCCCTAATTTATATTTTCATAACCTTTCCTGTATGCCAAATGCTCTGACCGATGGAAATTTTTAGGAAGAGCTAGTTTTGTTTGGCTTATTAAATCTTTTGTGTTACATGAGTATTTTGTTGTTACCACTGATGAATGGCAAATGTTATTTATTAGACTCTTGAGGAAGGATTCCTTCTTCCAAAGTAATCTGGACTGATAAAAATCAAATTCTATGAAATACTTTTCCTTGGCTTTTTAAAATAACTTGGAAATGTAACTTCACATGTCAAAACATGGCATGGACGGAAGGCTGAAATGTTACTTGGGAACGGTTGACAGTCCTGGTCTCACCAAGCCTGCTACTTACCCAGGGTTTAGGAGCCCTCCCCACACTTCCTAATTTTACCTGCAAACCTGGCAGTTTCGCTGCAATTTTGTCCCAGATTCTCCATCTTGTTCTTTAGGAGCAGTCACAGTTGGTTTTGCTCTTGCACCCCTTTAAGATCTTTTTTTTTTTTCTTTTTTTTCTTTTTTTTCTTCCTGACTTCTGCCGGATAAGCATCTGGTCAGTTAGCTTATCAGGCTCTCCTGTCTGTGGATAGTTGATCTGTTACAGAAAGCCTGAGACAAACCTTGAAAGGTTGGTTGGATTGTGTAAGGTTTGAGTGCAGTGGTGCTGGACTTCAGCTCGTAGATGTCTTCACAGTGATAGAGGATTTTAATTAAAAAGACTTGCTTGTCTTGATACAAAATCCATGCTGGCAATTCTAAAAAGGACTTGAGGTTTGTGAATTTCAGTTTCTGCTGTTTGGAAGACTGTTAACTGCTTGCCAGCTGAGTATTAAGAAGAGGAAAAAACTATGAATTAGTGGGGAGGATTCTTTAGTTTATTTTCCCCATATCCTGCAAAGGTAGATTCAGTTGATTTGTTAAGATCATTAGCTTATCATTTCAGGGAAGAGTTTTTTTCCTGTTTCTTTTGTTACCATAAGTTAACTAAAGATGGGCAGAATCTCAAACAGCAAATCAGATTTATACAATGCATTCTACTAGGAAAATTGCTGTTAGGAGACAGGATACGTTGCCTGCCTTCCAAGTCTTGTGTACCTTTTTGGCAAGGTATACTGGGATAGCATACTGAAAAGTGAAGTGGGCATCTTATGCTGTACATGATACATTCATTAACTTCTTTTAAGAGGGAGGGAATAGAACAAATCGTATTTGCTTACTCTGTAGGTTTTTCAAGTTTACAATGGTAAAGTTTGCTTACATGTTTCAGCAATGGGTTTTAAATTGTTTGATGTAATTATCTTTAGTGGGACTATTTAAAAATGTAGGATTATTTCTGCTTCTAAGGTGTTTGAGATCCAAGTTCTATAGAACTTACCACCCTTCTGAATCCAGAAGAGACTGGGCAAGACAGTTCTTGCATTTACAGTAGTTTCAACTCTGTAGCTGCACAGGAGGTTTAATACTGGTTTCCATATGTTAGAATGCTAATAGGCTTTTTGCCTTAGCCTGACAAACTAAGCCTCTTCCTGTTTGTCAGAGAATTTACCCTATAGGTTCCTTTCGATTGTTCTTAATGTTGAAGAAGGCTCTATCTAATGAAAATACGGAAGGCAACACAAGCTAATGGTGCTCACTTCACGTAGTACGGTGTCAAAGTTGTTAAATGTGGTGCTGTTCATCAAGTTCATTTCTCTGGCAGGCTGAGGTTGTGCTCTGTTACTGTGTGCCATGGCATTAAAAATCAAATCTATCTGTGGGTTTTTTTGGCGAATGTTTTGTGTTTTGTTTTATGTCCTGTTCCTATGAAATTTCATCCTATGCTGTGACCTCAGTGAAAATTTATCCTGAGTACAGTAGTAAAGTCAATCTGGGCTAAGTCTGTCTGGGGAGCATTTTAAACTTACCGTTTATACATAACTAAAACGTGTTCATTTTTATCAATTTCTTCCATTCTGTTAGCTGTACACTTGTCAATAGGAGTTTCTTGCTTGCTGCAAAAACACTAATTTGGCAAATAGAGTAAAATCTCTTAATATGAGGCACTAAAAAGACTCTATTTTTATTATAATTGTAAGAGGTGTATGTGTAATGGACAATTAAGATGGGGAAAATCTTGTGGGAAATAAGTTTTTATTGTATTTTGACAGTTTTTCATGTATCATCAAGCTTTTGTATTGTTTATTTATAAACTATGATCTTAGCATATTATAGCAATGCTAGTAAGATGCGCTGAACTTAGGGTGCCTATTTCTGTTACAGAAATGCCTCAAAACACATGAAAATGGTTATAAAAGTCTAAGCGCTAAATGTGACTTGGTATCTTGTGTATTTACTGCTGTGCAAACGGAGCATTAAGTAGAACGCATCAACACTTTGGTATTGTACAGTGTTTCCATTACAGCAGTAACATCGCTGCTCTGCCTGGATTTTGTTTGCTTTGTATATGTGTAAATGGCTAACGAAAACGGGTATCAGTAGAATTGAGTTTTATGGGGTGAAATTATTTCCTCTGCTATAGTGACATAATTTTGAAAAAAATCTCTTGACTGGGTTATTCCAGTTTATACTGTAAATGAGAACAGAATTTGGTACGCAGAGTAGGAGATACTGCATTTGACGTTCAGAATAACGTCAGTCTGCTATTTTTATAGCTTTAAAAATATACTTCAATTGATGAGATCTTTAATTTTTCAAATTAATAATCTAGAAGTTGGAGTGTGTATGAAAAGTGCCTTTTTGCTTTAGCCAACTAAGTGTGTGGGTTGAGTATTTTTTTTTTCCCCCCTCCAAGAGGCAGCTATATCTGGAATTTCTGTGTTACTGTCTGTCATGACACACAATTCGTGTGGCTTTTGTAGAACGGCCACGTGGCGTAGCCTCTGTGTTAGCTGGAAAAGATAAAGATGGCAACGTTGCCTCTGTGGGGGAAGTCGATCATAAAGCAAACTTTCCTGCAGACCTGCACAACAGCTCCTTCCACAGGAGCAGTGTGATCAGGCTCATCAGGTGGTGATCCAGTGATTAAACCTTGTAATAAAGATAGAGCATGTAGATGATGAAGAAATACCTCGTTTAAAAAAAAAAAAACCCAAACATTGAAATAAGCATTCTCAGTTTAGACCTGCTATTGAGAAATACTGTTTAATTTGGCCTGTAGTTTCTATACAAGCACAGACGCTTAACCTGTCCAGTGAATCTGCATTAAACATTTTTCCAGATTAATCATGCTGGATGATTGTTTAGCCACAGAGTTAAAAATATATGTATATCATTCTTAATTGTTGTATCTGTAGGATTTTTTTTGGCTTTCCTACTGTCGATGTCAGATAGCTTTAAGTTTTGGTGTTTTGTTTTGGGTGGCTAGTGTAGTCTTTTCCTTCTAGGAATTGATAGTTTCCAAGTAATATAAGCAAAAGCGGGGGTTGCTGTTTTTATGGAAGTCTATTTTTTGTTTTGGATACCTCAGGTATTGATAGTTGGAAGCTTGGAACATACAAATATAGCCTACACTAGATGGCAGTGTAAAATATGAAGAAGTCTTAAGACATTTGGAATTCTTAACAAACCCAGTAGAAGCTGCCACACTTATGGCTCAGTTAATAGATAAGCATATTTTTACTGCATGTACTCTTGTTAAATATGAGGTCACTTATTTTTCATGGTCTAAATTTGTCTTGAATTTACCATGTTTGAGTAAGAATGTTTGGGCAGTTACTGTAAGATAGCTGGCATCCTGTAAATTCAGTCTACAGTTTAATCGTGGTTAGCTGGCCTGTGTTTGTAGTTGGTTTTTGGTTAGGAAAACCACATGTACTTTTGAAAATGTTATTTGAGATGTGTATTTTAAAACTGTAGGACAAAAGCTATCAACTAATAAAACAATCATGGGTGAGACTTCATTTAATATTTTATAAATGGCCATAATACAGCTGTAATTTACCTAGGATGATCTGGTGTGTATATGTTGGGTTTTTTTTACAATAAAGTAAATTAGATTGTACATAATCTCCAGGGCAAATTACTGATGTCAAATTGCATGTACTGTTACAGTTTATTGTCTTTCCCTTACAGAAAGTATCGATGTATGCAAAGTGATATATATCAAACCAGTTGCTGTGATGTCGGTCTTTTTAAAAATGCTATGATGCCTCAAAAAGCCTAAATGCCTCTTAATGCTATTCAAGCATTGCAGGGGGGCTTCAGTGAGAATGGGAGTTAGGACAGTTGTTTGTGAGCAAAGTACATCCTTTGTTAGTATACCTTGGAGTGCTTTCAAAGTTTTCCTTACAGCAATTTACAAAATTTCTGATCAAGGTGAGAAAATAACATTTACAACAAACCTTTAAATCAGTTTCTATACCATCAAGATGTGATAGCCTAGAGATAGATTTCCCTACTAAAGCATAAAAAGCAAGAGGGATTAGAGGACCCAACCTATAAAGGTTGTGTGCATAGTTGTTGAACTGCTTTGTTATGTATTTGCAAGTGAAATTAGAAAGCAGTTTGATGTAACACCGTGAAAGCTTTACATTTTTATAAATTGGATTTTCTTTCTCTGACAAAAATGAAAAGCCTGGTCACAATAGCTTCTTTGGAGCTGCATATTGGAAAAAGCAAAGCTATCCACACGCTGCGATTATTAAGTGTACTCGGGCTGTCAAAATATATATGTAAATATATGTAGTAATTTGCACTAAAATTGATCAGTAATCAATCTGGTGGTAAATTAGGAAGACTGTACATGCTTAGGGTGTATGTCAGGACATGCTGAATATGTCTGAGGAAAAAGAACATTGTACAAAATCCCAACTTCTGATAATGACTCCTTTTAAGTAGAAGATAGAAAAGTACTGTAAAACAGTAGGAGGGTTTAGTGAGGAAAAAACACTTCCCATTCCTTGCTTTTCTGCTACTTCTGTAATCCTTTTCACAGAAGAAAATGTTAGGTGCCATTGATACCTGTAATATCAGTATTTTGAAGATAATGTGAAAGATTTACCAGCAGCAAATGTAGATGTTCCAGTAAACTGATGCTTGGAGACATAGTGCATGTGTGTATACGGGTCACCGACTGACTCACCGGGTGAAAGGAACACAGACACTGAAGCAAGATTAAATGACAGTTTATTTTAGACCTGTATAAAAAGTATTCCAGAAATAAACTGCCCAACGCTCTCACCTCCAACCATGATCATGGGAAACTGAAATCCCTTTGTCCAGTTTAAGATTGTGTTTCACAAAGGCTGAGGAGGCTTGATCCATGCAGGTGTGATGGTAGCAGTCCTTTTTTTTTTTGTTGTTTGTTTGTTTGTTTGTTTTCCCTCCTAAACCTGGAGGTCACTCACCCAGTTTCCTGATATTTTTGTTCTGGGCCAGCATTTGGCTATTGTTGGAGGACTATCTGCTTCTTCTCTAAAACTTTACTCCTGAGAATGGGTCTCGTGGCTGTTTGTTTAGGATGCCACTGAGTGTATCATGCCTGTGGCATGCTATGTGATCAAAGATGTATTAGACTACCAAAGTAACCCTCTAAGTTTACTGTTCTTGGTAGTATGATGTTACAAGGAAAGTAAAGCTTTTTATTTATTTTACTCTTTTGCGTGCGTAGGAGGAAATTCCTCTATTTCTGTTTCTGCAGGTAGTTCAGCTGCCAGTTGCAGATGTGTCTTTCTTGTCTGTTACCTGTGGTCATGGGTGCAAGTTGGAGGAATTACTGATCCTGACCTTGTAAACAAGGCGATGAGCCCCAGATCAAGCCTCTGGAGCTCCTGGGAACAAGTCACTTCTTACCTGAGCAGTGGGGACAAAGGGAAGCTAAGCTGTCTGGAGTAGTCCATGTATTTTTCTAGTACAGCTGAACCTTGCAGTCTTCTTCCAGGTGGTAGCATTTGTTGGCTATCATATTTAAATAAATCTGATGTTCCACTAAGAAACATGCTACAATTGTTTCCATATTACTATGATAAGATACATTTATAATAATTATTTAAAATACCTAATTCAGCACTTGCTCAACTTGTTGAACAGCTTGCTAATGAGGTGTCCTAGAGTTATCTGTGAATATTTATTGAGATTTATATCAACAAGAGACCACAGAAAAACTGTACTCTTTTTCAAAAGAAAAATTATGGTTACTCATTTTCAGCGTGCTGAAATTACCTTAACAATCAATTTTGGTGTGTTACAATAGAATGACATGCTTGGGCATTTTGCCTGAAGCAGTGATCAGGTTTTTTTCCTCTGTCTGATTTAGTTCATCAAAGCAAGATAGTGCAGGTAAAATGGAATTTTACCTGGCGTTTGTGGCTACCTTTTTTTGTTAAATACAAAAATAATGAATAGCTTCATCCTCATGAACTATTCCAGTTGGGGAACAAAATAAACCAAACCACCCCAAAACATATGCACCTTTTGCCTATTTTAAATGAAATACTGATGAAGATCTAACCCATGTTTGTGGGAATTTGTTTTCTTGTCAGATACTTCCTAAGTTCTGAAAAACAGCTTTGAAAATCTATTTTTGTGTTCTGAAAGAGCAATGTCTTCCACTATAGCTTGAAAGTTAATGTAGAAATATTTTTAAGAAAATTGAGCTACAGAGTACAAGAATACTGAAAACATAGCAGAAGATATATTTTTAAGCAATTTTAAAAGACAATACCAGCCTGTCAGTTATGACCCTAGTTTTTCATTTCTGTATTTGGAGCAGTGTTGCAGCTTTACATTCAGATGATTTGTTAGTTCTGCTGTAGTAAATAATTCAAAAGAGCCTTTGTTGTATAGTCAGCAATGTCACATATCTCTCACTTCCCCTAAGTGATGGGAGCAGATTCTGACCCCATTTGCAGTGCTGTAAGTTTACTGAAGCTCAAGGAAGTACTTTTTAAGAGTTTTTGGGTTTTGGTTTCTAAAAAATTTTCCTAGCTTAATTTAAAAATTGAATTTTAGAAATTGTTAGTAATGTAACCCCTCTTATGTTGGTTCTGGAAATGCACAGAAGGGACAGGATAGTCAGAGAGACACAGATGTGCTGGTATCTTGGAAGGAAGTATGGGTCTCATCTTGGAAGCACTCATGGGGCTGAGGCTCAGACTTGCATTTTGGTCAAATGTACTGATACCTTGAACAGGCAAGGTAAGATGTGTTAGGATGGTGGTGAGAAACTAGAGGAGAGCTAGTGTCTGCAGAGCAGCAAACCTCTGGGGAGTCATAAGAACATCACGGCTAGTGGAAATTTTCATACCAGGTGAGAAATGAAGGGATATGCTGTGAACAGTCTCAGCATTGCAGCTTTCCTAAATCTTTAACAATGAAGTTAAGTCTTTGTGCGCTTGGCCACTTTCCATCTTACCTCAAAGGTTGCTTTGGTCCTGTTTATGTTTAGAGAACTTGTGTGTATATGAGGGGATGATGAGCTAGCTGCCTCCTTAATGTTTGCGTGTGAGACTGACTCCCTCTATGAGGCAGGGATGCAACATTTGGGTCGCGGAGGGCATCAGAACTTTCAATGTCTTTAATTTGGAGTTGTGAGTATCTTGATGAAATATATTTGATTCTCTTTGACTATTTGTATTAGTGATGATAATGTACCCTGTTCTTTGTCTTTTGTATTGTTCATACAACGCGAAACACAGAAATCAAACTTCCCTATGTATTTTCTGGTTTCCTTTTTCTTTTGCCTGCCTGGCATGATGACCTGAACTCACAAAGTCTGTAATGCCTCCTTTCTAGATGCCCTATAGTAAGCTTCGGATCTAGACACCCTATGGTAAGCTTTTACCATCCTGAGGGACCTTGTCAGGCTTGAGAAAATTGGGCCAGAGCGGGTCCAGAGGAGGGCCACAAATATTATCAAGGGCTGGAGCACCTCTCCTGTGAAGAAAGGCTGAGAGAGTTGGGGTTGTTCAGCCTGGAGAAGGCTCCAGGGAGACCTTATTGCGGCCTTTTAAGACTTATGAGAAGGGGGCTTATAACAAAGATGGAGAAAGACGTTTAGCAGGGCCTGTAGTGACAGGACAAGGGGTAATGGTTTTAAACTGAAAGATTTAGATTGGACATAAGGAAGAAATTATTTACCACGAGGGCGGTGAGACACTGGCACAGGTTGCCCAGAGAAGTTGTGGATGCCCCATCCCTGGAGGTGTTCAAGGTCAGGCTGGACAAGACTTTGAACAACCCGATGTAGTGAAAGATGACCCTGCCTGTGGCAGTGGGTTTGGACCTAGGTGATCTTTAAACATCCCTTCCAACCCAAACCATTTGGTAATTCAGTGATCAGGCTTTGCCTTTCAAACTGTCCCATAGTGGTAGTCTTGATGGTTATTTGGGAGATAAAAAGATTTAGGTTTATTCTAATTTGTTCATAATAACAAGTTAAGTTTGTTTCAATTCTTAATGAAGATGTAATTTAAATTTTGTATGTAGAACTACTGTTGGTCAAGCAGACCTTGAACTGAAGTAAATTCTACTGTTGAGTAGTCAGTTTTTTGTTTTTTAATGAAAGGTGCATATAGTTATTTTTTGGAACTTAATGAGAAGTGTTCAGTATGCCTGTGTTCATTAGTGAAGAAAATTTGTAAAGTCTCTGACTTACCACAGTTAACTTAGCCTGTTATTACAGTCAGTGATACTGGATTTTGCTCCTTCTTCATACATGGTGATCTTTCAACTTGTTCTATTTCTGTCCGAATGGTGTTGTTCTCATTCTAGCCCAGTGAAGGATATTCATAGCTTTCAGACGTAGTTCTTGTCATACCCAGACTACTAACAGAATCAGACAGTGTAAGCCAGGACCTAGAGTTGAGGTGAGAGTTGCATGTAACTTGCCGTGCTCTTCTCAGTAGAATTTTCTGTATCTGACAGATGAACCAAATGAGTAAAGAAAATTCAGATCTTGTAATATCTGTAGAGGTGTCTGTATGGACTGCAGTGGCTCAGGTAACTGAAAATAAATAAAATAAATTATACTGCATTTAAAATAAACACTGCCTTAGTCCATCGTATGTGAAGAAGGGGACACAAAGTGTAAGTAAGTTCATAAGATTGAACAGAGAAAGACAGATAATTCTTTTTGTTTGCTGTGCCACACCAAAAAAAAAAAAAGAAATGCCTTAAAAGAATTACCAGACAAAGAGGAGATAATTAAACCATCAAACACAGGGAATTTCACGGCCATTGTGGGTAAACAACTCTGGCTGCTCCAGGCAAGGGACCAACTTAATTAAAAAAAAAAAAAAAAATTAAAAAAAATCTAATTTAGTTAACCCATTTATCAAAGAAATATGTTGGAAACCTATTAGTCTTTCTATAGACATTAAGACTTTGCCTATAAGTGCAACATTTTAGAAAGGGAACTTTCTAAACTTTCTTTGGCATTACTTTAAGGATGTACAAACAGCATGGTCTGCAAAAGTTTTTGTGTTTTTTTTTTTCAATCCTAACTACCTGATACTTCATTCCTTTTTTTATCATAAAATATTTAGTTTTCCTTTTCTAAATACGAAGAAAGCTGAGATCTGTAGCATGAGTTGCATTTTATTCTGTTTATTAGAAGATAAATACCTTGCGACCTTTCTATTAGTATTTACTGTGTACTCCACAGGTATAAAACTACCTCTCAGTTGGTCTTGATGATGTATAGCTAATTAAAGTTTGGTTTTTTCCTCACTTCTACCAATGTGTCTGATAAGGCTTTTTCTTTGAGAAAAAGGTATTTTATCTCATTTATGGATAATGGTAGTTTTAATGAGATATTGACTACTAGAAAATATGCTTAGGTATTTAAAAATTAAGGAAAAAAAATAAAGCAGAACTCTTCTGTATTAATTTCTTTATCTAGTTATAGCGGCCAGTGGAGATTTTTTAAATAATTTTTTAATTGGGCTAGGAAAGAATAAATAGTAAGAAAACCAATATACAGTCTGGAAAAGTATTAAGAAACCCAAAGAAGTGGTGTTGGTCCGTAGTAAAGTTATTTATAACTTTACAATTGACAGAGTAAAGGCAGATAGACATTCGAGAATCACAAAGTTAACTTATATTGGCATACCAGAGGAGAAATCCCAAATCACATGGAAAATGCTTTGTTGTTCAAGAAGCATTACATAAGTTGCAGTGCCGTGTTGGAGTAGGGGATGAATTTTGACAACTGTGAAGCCAACAATTTTGGAGCTTGAAGAAGCCCTGGTTTGTATTCCATGTGATTTGGAATGAATGGCTCTTCAATGTTGGGTGATGTGAGAAGGAAAAGACCAATTATTTTTTGAAGGAAGGAAATGTGGAGTTGGTGTGGTTTTTTTTTAATCTAAGATACAAAAATCTGAGAATATTTTTTGCCATGTTTCCCCTCAGTTACTGTGTTGAGTGAGACATCAGCTCCCGAAGCTGAAAGTGAATCTAATTTTTCCTCTATTAACTCCTGTGGCATCCGGTCTCTTCAAAACTCCACTGGGAATAGCAGCATTAATCAGCAGACAAGTTGACCTGGGCAGCACTACTATGATTTTTATTCCACAGTGTATCCGGGGATTTGGCTAGGGGATTCAGAATGGCCTGTTAGTATCTGTCATCCCTGTCCTTACTAGTCTGCATGTCATAACTAGATAAAGTAATACTATATGTGTTGGTGGTAACAGTTTCAAGCCAGACATGTTCCTCCTATAATTTACTATTCAAAATAAGTAAGGCTGAGGAAGAAGTAGTGAGTGGATGAGAGCATCAGTTGAGAAACTTGCTGTTTGTGTTTAAGGGCAGCAAAGAAGATCAGGGAGAAGAGGCAGGTGAGATCCCAAAGCTCTGTATACAGAGTATAGTCTCAGTAGGTACGATTCCAGGTCCAGGACTTTAACGTTTTCAAAATATTCAAAGACATTCATAAATTATAAAAATAATATTTTGGTCTAGCCAATCATCACTCATCTCTGAGCTTTAGCAGTACATCATCTGTGCAGTCAAGCAAACACTATTTGCACTAGGTTGTGCAGTTTATGGTGGTGTGGATGCTGACTTGGCCTGCAAGCCTTGTCTTGTCTGTTATTGCACCATCATGGCTACAGCATCACCAGCAGAACATACACATTAGCACATGGGAAGCGTATGGTAATGGCTGGATTGCCCAGGGAAGCGCTTAATTGCTTAAGTAAAGATGAGTGTTTGTGTGAGCTTGAGGCTCGACTATAACTAGAGCTGCCCAATCTAAAAACTTAAAATCACCATTAGCCTAAAAATCCAGAATGAATCAATGTAATACTTTAAGCTTTCAGTTTGAAGTGACATTTTAACCTGTACTTGGTTTCCTGAAGTGTTACAGAATGTGTGATATGGTATTTGCAAATAGCAGCATTACTTCATAAATTACTCGTGTTCTTACTGTTCTATGTAGATGCATTAGTCGCTGACTGTTTTACTGTAGTTGGGGAGAAAGCTACAACTGAGTGCTCATGTATAAATGAACATACATAAAGCTGAGTGCCAGAAGGCCAGCAAGGGGAAACACATAGGCATGCCAGAGGTATCTGGGGGACCAAAAGGAGGAAATCGGCATTCTCATAAGAAGCTTCTACTGCTGTGCTTACACCAATTTAACAGCGTGTAACAAGTTTTCCTGTTGTGTCTAGTTGTGCTACTGCCTTGTGCCCCTTTGACATCATTTCGGAAATGTTCGAGTCCGAGCGTGCGCATGTGTATCTCTTCTTGCTCACTGAGGCGGTGATTCTTGATAACAGCAGCTAGATTCAACTTCACATTCATATTATTACAGGGCGTAGTTATCTAACACATTTTTTGCAGGTAATTTTCCAATCTTACTTTTAGTTGTGGATTTAATATTTAAAGTGTGAGGATTCTTAATGTTAAGAGTAATATTAAGGAACATTAATATTTAATTCAGTGTCATAAGAAATAGCTTAAAGTCATTTTTGCTGATGAGATAGGTAAGATATCTCTCATAGTTCCTTTGGAATTCTGGTGCTTATTAATCACGCTTTGCTTAAAGGTTAAGGCATAAAATCTTCCTTTGTATGTGTCAGCCAGAAGTTAGATTACATTGGAACTAAATAAACACTAAGTTGGAAGGAATTTAGATTAAGACCTGTATCTGTAGATTTTTAAGTTACTTTAATCCTGAAAAACAAAGCTGAAGGTTCTCATCTGTGTCAGCACTACAATAAACTCTCGGTTGGCACAGTTCATACTTCTGTGCTGGTCCGTCCCTGGCACTTGATACTTTACAGCTCCATTCTTCATTCACAGAAGTGCATAAGTAGAAGTAGGACATAGTGGGGAAAGTGGTCTCCTTAGATGTGTGCTCGTAAGAATTTCACTCTGCAGGCCAGGTTGATGTTGATGACTTAACTGGAACAGAAGGTTCGGATCAGACCAAGAAATTGACCTTGATTAAGGTCTTCAGTTCTAAATCTGCATCCTTATTAAAAACAGAACTCATTGGTAAGCTTTTAAAAGTCTTGCTGTGAGTTATGGTTCGAGTATCTTTTTTGAAGAATTTTTTGCAAGATTTTTTCTGATTCCCCTGTGCCTCTGCCCCCCGAGGTGCAGGAGCACTTTGATTTGTGCTCTTAGCTGCTTACCAGTCTGGTTTCCTACTCTTTGGCTTATTTGTAACACAGTATCATTAAGAATTATTTAATGATCTGGTTAGAGCTATGTATTGCCATATAATGAAATGCGTTCAGCATTTCTTCTCTTTGTTCTTTGTGTCTTTAAAACTGGTATTTTTCTGTCTTAATCTAAAATGGAATGTTATTCTTCACAGTGAATACAGGAGGTTTAATTCTTTTCTTTTCAACACAAGTATAGAGTTTCTGTCTGGAAATGTCTTTTTTTTTTTTTTGTGTGTGTGTGGAATACATAAGGCTGTACCTAAAATCCTCTTAAACAGTTTCGTAGAGAATTTCTGATTCTATATGGGAAAAATGTTACCATGTTTATCTGGGAAAGGTTTGGTAATAGGGTGTTTTTTCTAGAGAAAGCTTATGTTGGAAATGGCGGAAATCTAGCTTTGTGGGAAGAAATACTAGGTTCCTTTAATGAGAGCCAGGGAGGTAGGTATGAAGGATCAGGATGAGAATATTTTAGTAAAGATGAAAAAGATGGACACTGATAGCCTGGAAAGCTGGAGGTGACGTTGACAGTCCCTTTGTTCATTTTGCTGTCTTCATTGTTTTCTTCCTCAGTTTTTGAGGCTGTTTTCCTGACAAATTCTATTAATTCAATGATGAGAAAAAGGAGATGAAAGTTTGAAGTGCAGTTGTGCGTGTTGTTTTCGACTAAGGAAATCAAATGAAAAGTAACAAAGTTTATCTAAACTGTCTCATTATATGTCTTGTCTCCTGGTTTTAGTGGTGATAGCAGTGCAGCTGCAAATAAGTTGATTGCACAAACCTTTGGGCAGTTTGAGAAACTCTTAGACCAGAAAAATGAGAAATGACAAGTGCTGGGAGAACAAGGCAAAAAATGACATTTCTGTATTTCTCCTAGTTTCTGCCTTTGTTTTTCTTTATGAAACTTAAGTGCAGCTTACTTCAGGGCATGACAGATAGCTGTTGTCTTTTTATTTATTTATTTATTTTTTAAAGAAAAAACCCCCAAAACCCCCTCTCAATTGCATGTCAAAAGTAATCTTTTGTTTTCAAATTACATTCCTATGCCTGTGTAGATATGACATTCAAATATATATAAAAAATACAATTTTAATATAGTTTATCAATAAAATGCAATTTATTTTGGATAGTCTATAAATAAGTTGCCTCATAACTAGCAAAAATCTTGTGCAAGGCATAATCAAAATGCTAATTGAAAAAAAATCCAGTCACCCTTTTCCGTTTGAAGAGCATGGGGAGTGATTGTAATTTTTTGATCCAACACAGGAATAAGTAATCTTAATTAAGGGATCGTAATCTGTAAAACTAAGACTGATTTCTTTTCCTACTGGGACAAGATGAATGGTTACAAGGCACTTGGACAGCAGTAATGTTTAGTGGTATATAATTTGTTAGATGGAGAGAAAGCTATATTCTATGAACAGATGAAAATTTGATCATCAGAATATCAGAGGACTTGGAAATTTGTGTTGTAGATAGGCACGAAATAAAAGATAATCTAATGGTAGTCATTAACTTGCACTTTTTTTTTTTTTTTTACTAAAGTCAGTATCTTCTTAAATGAAGGTTGGTTGCCTTGTTTTCCCCTACTCTAGGCGGACTGTACTGGAAGGTGGACCATGTGGGATCCACCTACTCTGGGTCCGGTAACCCAGTGCCATGAGAAGGTGATAACAAGTTCCTATTTGTAATAGTTTCTCTTCTTTTGTCACTTCTTACCACTGACAGAAAAAGAAAGACAGAAGACCATGCAAAACCTTTCCAGGTAGTATTGGGTTCCACCGTATGAAATAAGAGTGATAGGAGTATTGTGCAATCAGTTAATACAGGACAGCAGTGTATTTATTGTACTGGATGACTTATCACCTAGTACAATTTCCTGAATGCATAATGTAGGAAAAAAAAAAGTTAAGTTTATATCAAGTGCAGTGCTGAATTGGAATCTGTATGTATCTGCTGGCAGCCACTGGTGACCTGGTACTCTTCACTCCTTGAAGCATAATTTAGCAGACCCAACAAAGGAAGGGCGCAGAATTGGTACCATGGGATTGAGTCCCCTGATGACATAAAAAGAGGCAAATTATATTTTTCTGGGCCAATAATCTAGGGGTCAAAACTTACTGTTATGTTTTTTTAAACCACTCTTTACTGTGGTTTTCTTCTTTTAGTTTTAATATGCAAATTACCAGTCAAATCTGTTGTTTTATCAGCATCCATGGAAATGAAATAAAATGGGAGAGAATGCAGCTGTCAGTGGGAGCTGTGCTCATTTAATGACTGTAAAATTTGACCTCAAGGTAGGCCTCCTTTTATTTCCTTTCCTATGGATAAAGGATTTGATGGAAGCGTTTTGGTGTGATAGCATTTCAAAATTTTGACATATATTTAAATAGATACAGACTGCGTGCTTGAATCTGTACTTAGCCTTTCATTTAACCTGAAGATTTATAAATGCAAACAAAATAAATGAACAACGCAGTCAGTAAAATCATCGCCAGTGATGCCTGCCATGTAAGAAAAACAGCAAACCAACTGCCAGCCAGTATGAGACCTAAAGGAGACAACCTCAGCTCTGGCCAGGTGTGGCAGAGTTGTAGTAAAAAATGGTTACTGCAAAGTAGGTATTAGGAGGTAAGCAATCCTTTCTGTATTTTTGTATTTTAAAGGCTCTGGTTTAGAGTAAATAGACAGCATACATGCTGCGGGTATGTCTTAAGATGTATGAAACATCCTAGAACCATGTCCCCCACCTCTGATGTATGGCAGCTGGTGATACAGCTGTCTTCTGTGACAAGTCAGTCCAGCACTGCTGTAGGCAGAGGAGGGTTACTGAGAAACCTGAATATGGTTTGTCTCCAGGGCTCTTTTTCTGTTAGCTATATAGATGTCCCAGCACTGATCATCACCTCCAGAGTGCAAGATCTGTACTGGATTTTGGGACAGTGGAAGATTAAACTGTTACATTTCTCTCCTCAGGCTCAATTATGTCAGTGTTGAGATGATGCCTCACAGTCTCTGTGCTGTTCAGATTAGTCCGAGCTTTGGGTAAATTGCTTCTCTCATGCTTAGATTGGCTTCCAGCACCTCCCTCCCTGGGGTGGAGGGGGATGTAGGACCATTTTGTTGCTGAGGAGATGAGGGGTTAGTTTACTACCAGACCCATTATGGCTTCTTTTAAGGATTAGCCCAGAATAGAGAAGTGAAATATTTGTTATATACTACTCCCCTCCTTTCCCCTTCTCTTCAAAATGGTTCCAAACACTATGCAAGCAGATACTCGAGCTATACGTTGGTAGGTGTCAGGTTTTCTGCTGCTGGATTTTTATTTGTTTATTTATCTTTATTATGTTGGGGGGAAATGCAGCAGCCATCTAACAGAACTACATAGCCACCATTAAGGTCAAAGGGAAGAATATTATCTATCTGAAACTGCATGGGAAATTCTCGATATGTATCTTGGAGTTAGGCAGGTTTTGCCCAGGATGCCATAATTAATGCCCTTGATGAAAGGCAAGTCTTCATTGCTTAGACTCTTAATACCAGCTGTCATATGTATGTTCATCCCAGTGTCAGAGGCTGCTGTGCCACTATGAAACGATCAGTTTTTCACCTTTTCTTTTGAGCTGTAGGTACCCAGAAGCCCTTTCTATCTTGGCACAGTGATGAGTCCATGAAAGCTCTTAGGCTGCTTGCATTGTGTATGTATTTTTTGATCTCCTTACTGCTGAGAATACATAATACACAATTCAATATGCTTCCCAGATTTTGCTGCAGCAGTGGAAGAATACTTAACTCACAATTTTAGTTTTAATTATTTTTCAAATGTAAGTGAAACTGTAGCTCACCTCAGCATGAATATTCTATTGAGAATGTGAATTTAACTGGGAAACATTCTCAAAATTAAACTTCCACTTTTTCTTTAGATGGAATCTTTTAATAAAAGTTGACTGATTCTTCACAGTGCTTTGTGTTCTCTACCAATAATACTTAGATATAAGCTTCTTCTCTGAAGAAAATTTCAGCAAGTTGATCAGTTGTTCCTTTCTGCTCCATTATCCATTCAGCTCAGCTTGATTTGTGTTGGTAGCAGCAGTGGAATGTAAAGAGCAGAAAAAGAAATTGCTGGTTGTGCATGTCTTCTGACCAGAAGTGTTTGTTAGTTAGCTATTCCATTCTTCTTATCCTTCGAGTCAGGGCAGCCTGTACGGAAATGCATTTCTTCATCCAGGTGGGAGAACATACCACTTACAGTGCCATTTTCATCCTGGAAATGGAAAATTACTTTTCCTCTGGAAGGCACGAGCGTTCAGACACATCTAATGTCTTTGCAACTCTTTAAGAAAATGAATAAATCAAGCTGTCAGGCCTATAATCTCTGACTGAGAACTCTGTGGTTCTTCCAAGGCTCAACATATAGAACCAGAACTTTGTCCCTTTGAAATGAAGGTCCTGTGAGTAAGCAGAGGTCACCGTTTCACAACTTGCTAAGTACATCATTGACCTTTCTAATATGTCTTAAACACTTGCTCTACAAATATACCATGTGTTGGCAGATTGAAAGCGAAGACTGAGGTAGGATTTAGGTGTTTTTCTTTCTTTTCCTAGTTAACCAAAATATGTATGGTGGACAACTATGGTGTAAGAGAAGCAAAAGTGGCTTGAAGTTGTACAGTCATTGACTGATCAGTCACTGAAGGGCAAAGCATCTGCTGGATCACAGCACTAACGTCTGTCTGTGATTTCCAGGGCCTGTTTTATCTGCTAAGGTTTTGAGGAATATAGAGCCACCTTGTAAAGACCTCTGCTGAGTAGTGATTTAGTTTAGTGCCAACAGGATGACACCAGTCTGTAGTTAGCCATGTCTAGTCTGTAATTAGACTCAGTGGGGCAGATTAGGTGCTCTCATAAAGGGAGCATGTCTGGAGAAGATTGGCAGGAGAAAATAACATAGATACTGAGGCAGCTGGACTTAGATAATCAGTACTCCAGGTGGACAAAGAGATTTGTTTGTTTCTGGATGCTTTGCTTAAATTTGAGACTAAGAAGTAAAACTGTGCCGTCCTCTAGACATAGCACTGAGTCCCTTCAGATCTTAGGAAATTGTTTATTTGCATACATTTTGTCTGCTTGATTACGTGGGGTTTTTTTTATTTGCTTAATGGTGGTGATCAGCTATGCTATTACAAGAATTAATCCCATCAGGAGCGGTCTTGCAAGTATGGAAAACCATAACCTTCGGGGATTATGATTCATCCATGTTTAAAAGGAACATTCTGGCATTAAACCCAAGTTTTATTACTAGATATACTGAGATCCCTGCCCCTGGCTTACTAGAGAGGAATGGGAAATAAGAGTAGAAAGCAGATGACGAGCTCTGCTGTGTCTTGCTGAAGTGGCTGGGGAAGTTACTGCCCTTACTGGTTTCTTGTGTTGTTAGTGCTGGGCAGCAGAAGCAAATGATGTTGTGGCTCTTCAGCCGTCACTGGTCTCAGCCAGGTGCTCTAGTTTATGTTGATACCAGCGCTCCTTTGTGTTGAATAGCAGATGTTGAGGATCAGCATTATCTTTATTTCTGTCCCCCTTGCTGCAGGGATGGTGCTTTCTGCAAGTAGGGAGGAGTGGCAACTAGGAGTACTACAATTTAACACTGTTACTGCTGAATTCAACTAAAGCTTGTTTGAGAGGGAGAGAGTAAGCTTTGTAGAAAATAAAAATCTCAGGGAAGAGCAAGAAAGCAGAAGGCATCAACACCAGTTTCTTGAAGTTTGTGTCTTGACACACTAAGCTCAGGTAAGGTAGTTGGGTGTAATTTTTTTTTTCCTTTAAAAGTAATTATTGACTATTATGTATTGTATAGTCATGCTACTGTTCTTTTTGTTTCTATGCTCAGGCTGGTCCTGGCTCATAAAGGGGAAGCTTTGAGAGGTATCTAAAAGCTGTTTGGCCTTATGGAGCAATCATCATTGAAATATAGGCTTTATATTATATAGCAGCCTAAAGAGAACTGTGGCTAACGTGTGCTGTCCGCATCAGTGTGGTCTTCTATTGCATGAAAAATCTGCTGGTTTAGTTGAAGCTAGCTCTAAAAGGACTGTTAATAGTATTAATATTCGTTCTTCATCAATACAAATCCTGTGAGAATAACTGTAGGTGTCTATTGCAGCATCATGTTAGATTTATTTGCTAGATGTTTCTGGTCACACAGTGCTTGGTAGCTTTGTGTTTCCCCTGTGCCTTGTGTGGTTTTTTGGTGGTGTTTTTTTTTTTTTTCCTTACTTCACACGAACTAAAAAGCCCAACAACAATAAACCCCACAATACATAGGTTTTGGTCCTATATGTATCTACAGACATCTTCTGTGAAGAAAATCTTGAGCTATCTATACCTTACTTATTGATGAGTCTCATAAGTTAGAAAGTATGGATTTATGCGTTGTATATTTGTAAATAACCCCTCCATTATCTCTGTTCTTTTATTTTTCTCAGCAGCGCTTTGGTTTTGTGTCCCTACGAGACCAATGAATTAATATCTTTCCTTATCTATTCTTTCATTTTGGGACTAGCTTGTCTTTTTCTTCTCTTCAATAGCAGAACTTGATGCCTTAGTATTTCCTGTCCTCTGAGGATATACCATTCTCTTATCCTCTATAGGCAGCGGTACAAATTGCTGTAATACATACAAAACCTGCTAAAGTGATTAGGAAGTCTAAAGGTTTTACCAGTAATCCTTGTTAGTTTCCATTTAAGGATACACATCTAGACTCCAAACTTTCTCCCTTTGGCACAAGGGCCATTTGCAGTCAAATAGGTTGTTCAGTGTTTTTTAAATTTATAAAATTCATGATAAGCAAGTTGTAGGTTGGTACAAGTTGATTCCTATTGTATCTGAAAAAATACAGATGCAATGAGGCGTACTGAGTTACCTGCTGTATAATCCCAGGCTAAATCCAGAATGATTTTTCAGTCATTCATCTAATACTACCCAGAAGTCCTCTCAGTGAGTTGGTCTCTTAATCCCAGATGGATTAATTTAGGTATCACATGTGTTCATATATCCCGCTAATCCTTTATATGATCAATCCTACTTTAGGTTTTCAGTAAATCATTTTTCCTTTAACCCCCTCAATTCATGCGTGCAGCTTATTTACCGGCTATCATTTGACTGTCTTGTACCTGAATCAGTGAACTAGATCTGAGTATATAACAGTTCTGGATAGAGAACTGGTAGCGCTCCGAGCGTAATATCTGGGTGGAACTTCCATCTTTTACTGTTTTTGTAAAATGCGGGTAGGTAAGTTAGTCTTCAAAGTAATCCCAAAGTTGCAACTGAATTATAAAAAAAAAAAAAGGTTAATTAAATATTTTTAAAAAAAGAATCAATAATAAAGAAAGATAGTCAAAGACAGACCAGGAGTTTGCTGACCTGTGTATTATAAATATAGCCAGTATGTGGGATATCAAGCTGTGTTTAAAATACTAAGGTGCTTAAAAATGACAAGAAGCAAGGTTGCTAGTAAGAAGTTAGGTAAGTATGTATACACACACGTGTGTGTGTGTTCAAGCAGATGTGGTAAGTCTAACCAAGCTCTGTCATTTGCTGAAAAATAATTTGGAAACCAAATGTAAATTGCTTACAATATAATTATTATTTTAGCTTTAAAAGTCTAGTGTGCATCAAAGCAGCTTTTCTTGTTTTACTAGACTTGTCTGATTATATGTTATTGGCAAGTTATTCAGACTTTGTCAGGGTGAGGTACCTGTGGCTTACATTGTGCCTGAAATTAAATAACTGCTAGAAAAGTGATGTTGAGTAGACAAGAAATAGGGTTAGGTTACTGCTTGCAGTAGGGCCAGACTTCCTTGAAGAAGGGAGTTGATGGCTGTGAAGTGCCCTGGGAGAGTTTGTTGTGCCCTTTCAGCAGATGTGATAGAAGCTGTGTTCCCTCTTGGATTTGTAGCAGTTACTGTGTATTGCTGATGGGTGAAGTGGTGACAGAGTTGCACTTCAAATTGGTAAAGATGACTGGCTTTTCTTTTGCCTTGTGTAAAATGGGTGAGAGGTTCTGTTCTGCTACAAAGTAAGTGGAGAAAATGGACGTTGTCATTTTTAGTACTTCAAAAGATGCCACTGTAACTTTGGTTTTAGGGTTTTAAGCTTCTGTGATACAGTCTGGACCCAGAGAATGGGATCAGTATTTTAAATAACCTGGCTCAAAGCATTTTGATAAAGGTATATTTAGCTTTCCAGCAAGAATATGGGGCTTAATCTGCAGGAACGCTAAAGTAACTCAATGTCCGTAAACTTTGGATTCAGTACCAAAATACATTTGGTATTGAATCCATGTAGTGTTTTGGTAGTGTTCCTGTTTGCATTTTCTCTGTATATAAAGCCAAGTGCTGGTAAAAACAAACTTGTACTGGTATGGTTACCTGCAAGTGCTTCTTGCCTTGCTCTCCCCCATTTTTTACTGAAACCTAATAGTAGAAAGGAGAAATGTATGCCAGCTACTGCTCTGTCTGTTCTTCCAGGGTGATACAATGAGGAGTTTAAGGGAAGAGATTCCAAGGAGGGATGCCATTTTTCTTTAAAAGTCATACATTGTTACTACAAACTGTGTTACTGAGATTGAGAGGGGCATGTAAAATGAGTAAAAATATTCATATTTACTTCAAGTATGTGTGAATAACATTTGTTCTTCCTAATGAAGACCAAATATCTTCAGAAAATACATGCTAAAAAGACTTGCCATTCTTGTCATAGAAGAAAGTACTATCAATTTATAAATAGGCCCAATAAAATTAGTGTTCCGTCATAGCTTTCTGACCTTTAGGCAAATAATAAAAGTAAAAAAGTAAACTTTAAATAGTATAATCTTGAAGGATTTTAAGTGTTACATGGGCTGGTTAGAAATCTGTTTTAAGGATCCAGAACAGAGTTGTTATATTAAATTTTTCTGTTCTGTGCTATGAGACACTTGCAACTTTTTGTCTTGTTGCTTATATTCTGCACATTTTTTCATTTCACATTCTCTTTTAGTAAGTAGAGCTTGTTTTTCTATCAATATCTCCTAGTGACAGAGATAGTGCTGTCTACTGTTTCTTATCCTAAATTGCTTCTGACTTCATTTTACATGTGGGTAGTGTGGAAGTACAGACTTGTGGCTGCTGCTTTCACGCTTTGTCATGATATTCTTTATTGTTGTTTAAGAAAAGTGACAAGCCACCATTTGAGATTCAGAGCTTTCTTTCTATAGTAGTACCATTGCAACTCTTTAAGTTCAGACTGCATTGTTTTGCTGTGAATATAGAACTGAAGTGTCTCATACTTTTCAGTGACTAAAGCCCATTTCCAGTCTGAATGTCTTCTACCTTCAGTTTCTCATAGAATACAGGGATTTTTGATACCTAGAGGAGTATGTTTAGTAACTTTAAAAAAGAGAGAATATTTAGAAATAAACCTGCCCTGTATTTTGCTGTGAGATTTTTTTTTTTTCTCTCCTTATTAATGGTTAGAAAATGAGTCATTGGAAGCTCCAGGTAACCCATGGCAGTGAAAGTAATAACTTATTTTACTTTGAGAGGAGGGGCTAAGGTAAAAGAACTGTTAAGTTGCAATAAGCCTCTTTTATAAGCCTGCTAACCTATTTTGTTTAATGTGTTTCTTTGTCATGGGTAGACCAAAGGCATACCAAGGCTGGAGGTCCTATAAGACTAACGTATTGGAGGAATGGAGAGATGGGGACACCTGTACAAATATAAGTTTACAGATGCGCTGGACAAAATGGTAAATCCACTTCAATATAACATGTCTATTCAGTATACCAGTGGAAGCTTGTGGCTCTAAAAAACAAGGCTGAAGAGAAATCTGGCTAATGGAGGGTAGTTGGAGATGTATGTTTGTGACTCTGCAGACAGCAGAAATACTGAAAGCTGCTTTTGGAAGAGGCCAGTGGGCTGGAGGAACCACATAGTTACGTGGAGGTTCACTTGTCACTGAACAGAATTCTCTCAGGCCTTGAAGAAAGAGATGTAGCAGGATAACAAAGTCATGGATTACTCAAGACCTGGTCCTACAGAGAAGATTTGGAAATTTTGACCATTGAAAATGCATCTACTGGAAGAGGAGTCTTTTGAAAGATGAGCTCAAACTGTAATCCCTGGAGAAACAGCTTGCTGGCATTCAGAATTTGTGCCTTTGCTGAAGAACGTCAAACTGAGAAACGTGATAGATTTGCATAATGCCCATGATTTTCTCTTTTTTTTTTTTCTTTAAAGTACACAGAAAAAGAGTAGGAAACCCAGGATAGCACTGCAGATAAAGTGGTGTAACTGTACAGCACAGTGGGCAATTATTAGAATAAAAGTTAAGTGGAATAAATATATCTGAGAATAGTAGTCAGGTAATGTAACTGATGGTTATGACTATGCCAGCTTTGAATGCAGTTGAGATTGTACTAGCTGAAGCGCAAACAAAGCTGAAACACTTTTGTGCAAATGCCAGGAGCTTGGGGTATAAAATAGGATAATTTGAATTGCAGAATATTGAACTGGATATCACAGCCATCAGATAGTACCATAGCAGTCATGACAGAACATGAATATTGAAGGATACAACCTTTTCAGGAAAGGTAGAAATAGAGGTTATTGAGTAGCACTATAATACGTGATGCATTGCTCTAATTTAGAGACAATGTAAGTGAAACAGAAGCCGCTTAGATTGATGTTGGTTTAGTGAAAGGTGGTAAAAGACTCTACTGGGGTGTTGGTCGATTTCTGAAGTGGATGCAGTGCAGGATCTGGAAACAGGTAAATGTAATGGTGTAAAGATTAAAATTACTGGACACATTGTGAGGCACTACCTTCATGCATATCAACTGGACAACGAGTGTTTCTGATAACGGTAGGTAGAGCAAAGATATTGTAGTTGAGAAGTCTTAACTCTTTTTTTTTTTCAATTAATTTGAAAATACATCATGGGAAACAGGGGAGGCTGGTTTTGAGTACTGTAGTTTCAACTCGGGCTTTGTGTATCTTGAGTATTTATATGGTTTTGGTCCTGTATGTTTTCCTTAGAGATGGGTTCAGGGAAGGGTTATGAGGACTGGAAGGCCTTCCCCCTGCAGGAGAAGAATTAAAAAAACAAAACCAAAACTTGGCTTGCTTTGACACTTCAGTAAGGGAAAAAAGAGACCATAAATGTAAGGTAAAGGTCAGTGTTGGCATAATTATGTGGATAATTTGGACATTAAGACATTTAGTCTGGAAATTACAGAAGGTTCTTGCCATTAAACCAGTCAGGTGCTGGAACAACATTCCTTTGGGGATATCGAGACAAAGCTATCTAGCTGCTTTTAGGTTTGAGCTCAATAAGGTATGTTGTGAAAAGGATTAGCGTCTGATGTTGCATGTAATAGTAGGTTTGGTAACTCGGAGATCTCTTTGTTTGCTTTTTATTTCATGTGGTTGGACTAATCCTGTGTGTCCAGCGTGTGCTCTCTGGGTTCCATTGACTGAGGTGTGTCTGGTAGAAACCGTAAGTAACTGGTTGTAGTCAGTTTGTCTCATTGGATTATCTCCATAAGCTTTACAAGGAGTAACTTTTTGTTACAGTTTCTTTTGAGGATTAAATCCAATTAACTTGAAATGCTGCTATAACACTTGCAAAAAGAGTTGTGGTAAACCTTTCATTTCCAAGTCAGGAGAAATGTTTTATTGGACTTCAGGCCTTTAAAACAGATGATGTTATAACTGACAGGTTTCTACCTTTGGTAATTTTTTGTGCTTGAAAGGTAATCACGGGAACAGTCTTTCATTCTCACAGATTTCCAAAGCAGCAGCACGCACAGAGAAAAAGCAACTGTAATAATACCCCTCTTTCACCTGCTGCCCCTCCAGACTTCACACCTCTTCTGTCCACCTGCAGAAAGAGTCAGAAGTGACTGGTCTTGACGCTTGTGCTAATGGCAAGGGAGTTGCCTATGCATCTCCCTACATTGTGATTTTAAATTAATGTTACGCTATTTTTCTAGAGCAAAATAAAGGTTGAATCTTCGTATTCTGGTAGAGCAGGAGAAATCAGTTGATGTGTCCATAGACTAATTAAATTGTTAGCAAAGTGTGTTTTAGGGAAGCAAATAAACAGTAAATGGCTTAATAAAGAAGTCTTGTGGGTCTTTGTTACTGCTTGGGGAGGGGGGGAATAATGTTTTAAAACCAAAGAGAAATGTTGGGCAGAAGTTACATCTTTGGTCATATTTACCTAGAATGTACAAAGAAAGTGCCAACCTAGTGGCATTCCAAATAAAATGCAAAATGTCAGTCTTCCGTTTATTTTAAAAATCTGTATGCTAGGAAGGGAAAGAGACAGTTAAGTTTGAGAAACAACTAGAGAAACTTGGCATTGGTATATCCTCCAACTAACATACTCCTAATTGCCTGACTGCCGTGAGGAAATTAAGGAAGAAATCAGTTTTTGAGTCATTTAGGGATGTGGTTTTTTTGTCTCCCTTGCAAGGTACTAATACACCATAGTGAATTGGTGTGGCAGGGGAACCACAACAACCTATGCTGGGTAAATTGAGTGGAACCCTTTTGTAAAATAGTGTTTGTGTGCACGCATGTGTGTGTGTGTGCGCGCTTGCAATCTGCAAATTTTAAGATGTTCTCAGGCAAAGGCAACAGCTATTTACCAGCAGAATTTAAGTTTCTTAAACTTCTTTGTCTAAACTCCCACACAAGTTACTTTTCTGCCTTAAAGCAAGGTGGACAAAATAATTTAGACTTATGTCTGAAAATGCAAGAACAGAGGGGAAAAAATCCTGGAGGCATTGATGTTGTACTTGAAATAACAGTTTTAAGGCTGTTATGCATCATTTGCAGAATGTCCTCCCCTCCACCAGCTGCAGCAGAGCTGTTGGTCCACAGAAGAGCCGCCTTACCTGGGTTTGTTTAGAGTTGGGAGAAGCTGTGGTTGGATCATAAAACTGACTCTTCTGGCCTGGACCCTGAGGTTTGAGTGTGCTGCATTCTTACCTCTCTGTTACCCTTCTAGATCTGCCAGCGGCTCTCACACAGGGCTGTCTCTCCACAATCTTTGGCATACGGTCTCTTCTTCCTGTTCCCACCAACTCTAATTTCTCTTCCCAGGCCAGACCTGGTCACTCTTTCAGCTCTAAACATTCACCCTCATACTTCTCCTGCTTGTCACCTTTAAAGTGCATTGGCATATCTGGTTCTTTCTTTCTCTGTCCCCAAGCATTCCTCCTCGTTGTGGTGTCCTAGTCCAGCTGTAACCCTCTGGTGGCTCTTTCCACAAAGTCTGCAGTCCTGAAGCAGACTTTGAGAAGTATGTCTTTGAACTGCATTTCTTAGAAAATGCTTTTGCCTCACTTTCTTGAGAAACATTTTTGTCTCAAAAGTTACCTAATATTCCTGCTTGCTTAATACAAAAGAAAGCATTCATTCTGAAAGATTTAAATCTTAAGAGATTCACATCCATTAATGTATGCAAATGTAGTTAAGATCAAAATAACTGCAAGTCTGCAGTGATGCAATGAAATTGTCTTGGAATTGATGCAGTGAGGAGGAGGAAGGTAGTTTGTTATGGCATTATTCAAATTTCTTTTTGTGCTGAGTTAATTGCACTGTTACATAGTCACTCTATGTGTATGTTCTTCTCCATTATCTGGCTGTATGTCACTAGTAATCATTGCTAACTGCTCCGGTGCTGACTGGGATTGAGTTTAGTCCAGCCACTATTTTTATTTGGAAGACATCTTCCTCAGACTGTGCTTATTGGGTGAAGCCCCTCTCCATAGGCTGTGAGACCTTACTGCTGCAAATGCGTGTCAGAAGCTTACTATTGCTCAGACTGTGAGAGGAGCATATTCAAAGCTCTGGCCAGGCTGTAGATGGTTCTCCGTTGCCTCTGACAGGACGACAGGAAAGCAAAGAATGCAAGTGTGACCAAGGAACAGCCTGTTTGTAGCCACCACTGCAGAGCTTTGCAAGCTGAAGCTCTGAGGGATATTCTTTTTTTTTTTTAGCCTTTTTAGAGTCAGATTTCTTTGTGCTTTGGGTTTGCTGATCCCCTTCTAAGTTCTGTTTCTCTGTTTCAGGATGGTTTCCCCATTTGTTCTTGCCCAGAGAGTCTTTTAGAAGCTGAAAATCCTTCAAAGTATGTAGGTCTGATTAAAATGTAGGTGATAATCCTTCAGTTAGATGTTGAGCAGCTTTACCAGGCCAGGCGATTGGGTACAATTTTACTAGGGATGGAAAAGAGCCCATTGCCAACCATTTGTATCCTGAGGCAAGCTCAGTGTCTGTGTCAAGGGGCTTGGCTTGTAGTACTGTGCACCTTTGGTTTGCATCACAGAAACATTCAGCCCTGGACCGCCTCTGGTAAAAATCGTAGTTATGTTTCATGTTTAATACAAAGACATTCATTTCATTCAGACATACCTGTTTTGACCACTGAACTCATGGATTCTTTACCCAAATAATTCTGTACATAAGGAGCATGAATATCTTATGAAACCAACTCTTGAATTTTGTATTTTGTGTATAACTGCGACAGCCTTATTTTTCTTTAAGTTATTGCTGTGGAATTTTTATCTTTGCATGAGGTGTTTAATCTGAAAAACATATTTTTGGTGGGTTTTATGTAGCTGGGCTATTTGTCAGTTCCAACTTCTTAGAATAAGGTTGTTTAAAAAAATATTTGCAAAACATTTGCCCATGACCCCTTATAGCTGAACAGAGTACAATGTCTTATGTTAGAGTAGATAACTATATGCAGAAATCCAGTTAAGTACATGACTCTATTGCCGAATTAATAACTTATGAAGTAAGGTTTAATTTATTTTGCAGGATTGTTTTATTTCCTTGGTGTTTCCAGCTAGTGAAAAGTTGCATATTAATGAAAACAAGTAGTGTAATGATGGTTATTCAAGAATAGGAAATTTAAGTTTACTTGAGTGAGGTGTTACACTTCCTGAATTACCTGTCTGCATGGGAAGGCGTTACTAGGTTTTGACTTTCCACACATGGTGTCTGTGTGGCTTAAAGGTTGTAATAGTGAAGAATTCTGCAGCCACAAAATCAGCAGTCACATCGGTCACTGTGGAATAAACCAAGGAAGAGAGCTTTTGTCCTTGAAAATGCGCAGGTTGGGCAATCCTAATCTTAATTAAAATAGGTTTGTGGGGAGAGCTTGATCATCTTCTGCCTTGGATTCAGGTTGTGGTTCTAAAGTATCATCTTTTACTTTCCTATAATCATTTTTCACTTTGGATGAATTTAGGGAGATTTCATCAGCAGCTTGGCTTAAAAGAATTGTGAAGCTTGTAAGTCTTCTTGAGATATCTTATTCTTTGAAATACATAAACTCTATTCCTATCTGCTAATTGAGGACACGTCATTGATCTTAAGGCAAAAGGTCAGTAAATGACTTGTTATAGCTGCAAGATCAATATAAAGCAATAAAATCCTTAGTGATTTTCATGTTCCATGAGTTTTGTTACATTTCTTCCCCCTGTAGCTTTTGTTTTGCCTCTGTCCCTGAATATTCCCTTCCCCAGATGACATAAGTTTCTGTTGAACCGAGACTTCCATTGCATATAGAAATTGAATCATTATTATTGAGACAGTTAAAATGATTTGTTGCTCTTCCTTAATATAAAAGCACTAAGTCACCATTTCCTACACTTATTTGTTCACCTATTATGTTCTCAACAGTGATACTAGCTTTTTAATTAGATATGTAGGTAACCACATATTTGTGAACTTTTAGGAGCAGTATTTTTAAGTAGGGAATGTACTTTTATATAAAGATTTTTTTTTTCTGGTATTTTGGTTGACTTTTAATTATTCAAATTAAATATCCTCATCAAATATTAACTCCCTTACTTTTTCCATGCTTTCCTTCTGTCAGTTTAGAAGTAATTGAGGGAAACCCAGTATCCTCTTTCCCTTGGGTAGTGGAGGAGTGGGAAGGTTCATGGTCTCTCCCTAACTGAGGGACAGTAAAATTGAAGCCTCTGCTGGGTCTTCACAGGTGTGTTAAAGAGTTTGTTAGGAAAATCACTTCTATTATTTTCTTGAAGACTGTGTGGGGAAATGACAGCCAAAGCAGAATTGATACTATTAAGAAAAGTGAGAGGGGTTCCTTCCTGTTAATACCAAAAGAAAAAATGGTGTTGAACTCCAGAGCTGTCTGAAACTTAACGAAGGGATTTTGTTCCGAGTACTTTATATCTATAATCTTAAAATACAAGATTATGTTGTATTTTACTTTATGTGGGTGACTTGACTCAGTTGTCTTCTAGCTAAAAACCTTTTTAGAGCTCAAATGAACCCCAAATCTCTCAAATTCACTGTTAAAATCTTTTTAATATTTATAGCTTAGGTAAACCCCAGGTATCATAAATTTGGAGGACGGGGAGAAGTAGAAAGTCTCATTACTGTGTTTTCTCAGCAATGTGGTAATTTTTTTTTTTTTTTCTGTCAATATAGATGCCAAGACTGTCAAAGTTGTTTGGTTCTAGGATATGATGCAAAGCAAAAAAGGTTAAGAAGTTCAAAATTGTGTGGGGACTGCAGACTTTTTAGGATTTAAAAAAAAAACCCAACCAACCTGTGTCTTACAGCGTACAAGCTGCAGTCTTAGTACAGTAATTTGTCTGTCATAGTAAAGGTGACCAGTAAAACTGATGTCATAGCAATGCTGTATTTTAAGTTTACCTTTACCTTTTGCATCTTTATAGGTATTGGAATACAGAGGAAATAAGTCTTCTAGAGGCAAAAGTTCCAGTTATTGCCACTCAAATGCTGTATCTTGCAAATTGGAGCACGCTACCTTTTTAAGAGGGTGCAATATATTTTTGAAACTGGTTACTGTGTCCTCTCCTTGTCCTTTCTTTATGGGATCAGTGGTTCCAGTACACTACCTCCTCCAGACTGGTTTGCCTACTGTAACCTCTATAGGAGCTCCTAGTGAAATGAGCTATGCTATGCTCAGGTTTGCTTTGGTGTTTTGTTGTGTTTGAAATAGCAGGTTACAAAAGGTTTGTGTGTTTACATTCCTGGCGACTAGAGAAAGGAATCTGCTGTGTAAATAAATTTGTGACTAAGTAGTGACTGAAATGCTAATATTTAGCTGGAGACCACCTGCTCTGAAACCACGGTGTCATAATAGTGGCTGAACTCATATTAAGTAGTTTGTGTGTAGCTGATGTCTTTCAAACATCAGTTGACACAGTCACCTTTGAATAGCGTTTTGGGAGACTGACTTAATCTTCTGGTATTTTTGAATGTTGGTTTTAAAGTGGATAACTTCCGTGATCTACTTTCTTACTGGCCCAAGAGAAAGTTACAGCCAGTGCAGTTGTGCTCTGCAGCAATGGCAGGGCAGGCAGAGCGTGGCAGAGCAGGCAGTCACCTAAGCAGATATGGGAGAAGGATGAATTTAAGATGGTGTTGCTTGAAAGGAGAGTTGGAGATTTGAGGAAAGCTCATGGATTAATTTGGATTTGCCAGGAATCTTGTTGAGTAAGGAATACAATAAAAGTCCTTTTAATGAGCAACCTGTTTTAGTGGGCGGTGTCACTGGCCATGGCAGGGAGGTTGGAACTAGGTGATCTTTAAGGTCTGTTCCAACCTAAACCATTCTATGATTCTATATGTGAATTTTGTCCTAAGGCTGGAGTTATAGCATCATACTAAGCTGCTGCATCTGTGGTCACCTGCAGAAAGATGACCTGTGGGTGCACATTCTTGTCCTCTGTTGGGCTGGCACTGACGTTTCTGCATCCAGCTAGGCAGTCCGATCAGGGAACATCTTGGTTGGTTTTTATCAAGCTAAGTTCCTTAAGCTGACTGCGTGGCTATGTTGGCACTAGTGCTGCCATGGGGAAGAAGGGCTCCCTTTCCCCAGGAGCCTGCACCCATGCTAGGTCAGGGGCTGCTCAAGCACAGCCTGAGGGAAGGTGCAGTTTGAACACTTTGATTCACAGGAAGGTGACCGTGCTGGCGAAAGCAGCAGTCTCGTTCTTGTTTGCAGTGTTTATTTGTATTATCTTTTTTAGACGAAGCAAAATGCAAGAATATATTTTTTTTTCTTGAAAGGTCAAATCTGAACTCTGAGAAACTACATGAATCATTTAGGAATTTGCTTGACTGGGGAGTCTGTCAGCTGAAGGGAAGACAAAGCTGTTTTGTGTGGTTGCTTTTTTTTTTTTCCCAGCTGAAGGAAATACCTTAAATCCAAGCCAGCATTTTATTTTTCATTATCTCTCAAATAGAATAGCTCACCTCTTGCAGCTTTTTTTTCAATAGATACTTTGCTTTTGAAGTCTTGTGAGTTTTAAGACTTTAAAAGGGACTTGCAGACAGTAGTGATACTGATACAAGGGTGCTGGTTGCTTTATGTGGTGCTGTATTATGCCATTGCAAGGTCATGCCTCCCTTGGAAGAAGGCTGTCTCTGGTTAGGGAGAGTCTTGTTGGCTGGAGCTCCTGTTTTATTTTTTTAGGGTACTGAGAGTTAAGGGTGACAGATATGAGAATGTAGGGAGGGTAAAGGCATAAAAGTTATTACAGTATGTATCTGTGCGTTTAAGCATAAAGTACAACTGAAATGACCGCTGGTACTATTGGGAATAACAGATAACTATATAATGTTTCTGTTACGTTCCCTCTGTACACAAAAAAAATAATTCAAAATTGTTTTTCTAGGTTACTGTTGTTTTATGCAAACGAGGAAAGCTCAGTAAAGGGTATCTTAGGAAGTGACATGACTCACTAACTTGCTAAATATGGCTGGCCTGTCATTTTTTATTCTAATTTTTTTGGAAGGCCATAATGGCTGATAAATGGTAGGATGCAACATTTGAACTAGTTTAAGATGATAACCTGTTCAAATAGACTACAATAGTACTGGCAGCCTACCAAAGTATAAGTGAAAATTACAAACAATGTATGATCAGCCTGGCTTTGATCTTGTTAGTAGGAAGTAAGATAGCCAGGAGACAGAAATGAAGAGATCGAAAAGTTAGAAATAAACTGGAATTTTCCATGGGTACAATCAGCTAGCTTGACTGCATGCAGCCAGCTGATATGCATCTTTAACTTCATATAGAAAGAAATAACTTTGTATTGCAAATAGATAACCTAGCATTTAGTGATACTTGTCATATAGATCTTGCCTGTCTTACCTCAGTGGGGAAAAAAAAAACACTAAAAGGAAGATTATATTGTAAGACAAATGTTCCCCTACTGTTTTATCCCTTTGTATTAAGGTTGCCATCTACAGATCCCCGGAAACCTTCTTTGGAATACAGTGTCTGAATTTATGTAAGCCAGGACAATTTTCTTCCCTAATCAGCTGATCACCTGTTAATGATTTTCAAGGTAAAACTTAAATACAGTTTAGATTTTGAAACTTTTCATTTAGGTATACCAATATATCTGCATATTTGAAACTCCTGTCATATATTAATTATTTTTTCTGACTCTGCTTTGTACTCTTGTTTCCGCAGTCCAGGACAGAAAAGTTAGTGTTTTGTTTGACTGTGAAGGGATCAGTAATAGAATGGAGAATTTTAATTGGGGGCGGGGGGTGGTGGTGGTGGTGGTGTATAATGTGTTTTATTTATATTTTATGGCCTAATAATTACTTTATGGGTGAAATAAAAGAGGCAGTATGTGGAATTAGCAATAACTCTTTGCTTAAAAAGAATATAATTCTTGAAGACAAAATTGTGGACTAATTTTGCAGCTTTCCTTTTGAAGGCCGTTTCCTGCACTGTGTGTGTTCCAAAGATTAAAGAAGTTCTTAATACAAAAGGATGTGGACTAAAAATATTGTACCTTTTCAAAGGAAGAGAACAGAAATTTAGAAAGTATTTGGCAGGGTCTCTAAGGACTTGCAGACATGAGTTCTAGTGTGTTTCTTTTTGAAATTGCAAAACCAGTGAAATTGGGCAGCCAATTTTATTCACTTTGTTATAGAGGTTTAGGAGATTGCATCATTAGAAAGCTTGTGTTTTAACACTTTACCAAAATATCAAGAAATAAATGCAGTACTAATGAAAGCTGCAAGGTATTATGTGCTAATTTCTTTAATGTTGAACTGCACTTGAGATTCATAAGAAAACATGGAACCTAAAAGATAGTGCTAGGCGTGTTGTTTCAGGGTGGAGGTGGTTACTCTTTCATATTGGCACTAGAGATCTCCTGCACTTACTGCTCTGAACAGCTACAGCTTGGTGGTTATCCGAAACTAATAAAATACTTCTTAGTAGCTGTCCTGCAGGGTGCAAGAGTTGGAGATCAGTTGCAAATTGTTTCAATGTGTAGCTTATTTCATGATAGCCTTATGTGCTGAAGTCAATTTTGTGCAGGTCTTGCATGATAAAACTTCTTTGTAATTTAAGATTGCTTGAACACGTTACTCGTTTTGATTGACTTCTAACATTTATGTATTAGAGTAAGAGGTGGGTTCACATCTAAGTGATCAAAAATGTACATTCCTTTCATTGTGATAATAAAAAATGTGCAACTATACGGTTGGTGCTTAACAGTTAGAATACTCTGGGCTTGTTTTCTGTGTCATGTGAACCAAATAGTTCTGATTGTTCCATGTCCATAGAAGGTGATCGTGAAAACTCTAATTGCAGATGCGGGGGACAGGGAATGTCCAGCAGACTGCATAAATTTTGTGGTCCATGAGCTGTCAAAACTGTCATCTGTTCTAAAATTATTGCTTCCAAGGACGCAGACTCCTCCACCTCTTTCTCTCCCGGCCACTCACAAAGTAATTGACTGGTCTGGTTTCCGTATAAATTATGGTTGTGGTGACTGTGTGGGGAAAAATGTTGAGAGGGACTTTAGATTCAGTATGCCTCTCCCTAACCACGAGTATTAAATAATGCCTGTCTCTTGAACCACCAGTATTAAATAACTGGAGATAATATCTTTCCTATCTGAGTTCATGCTAGGGAAGAGATTAGCTGGGAGAAACATTTAAAGGCACTATACGACTAAGTAGTTTCCCTGACTGACAGCTTTATTCCGAAATGGAGCCAGAAGGGAAGTGGATTATTGAGCTAAAAAGTCTTTCTGCTCCTTCAAGGAGACCCAGGGCTGCAGCTGAAGATAGACACTTCTATCAGGGTTTTTTTGCCTTTAATTTTATTGTTGTGTCAGTGCTGGCTGTGATCACCTTTGGATGGTCATCGAGTTTCTAAGTTAAATCCAAGTTTGAATCTCATGATCTCTTACGCATTTTAGGTCTGAATAATATTCAGACATTGTCAGATTAGTGTAGCTTCTCTGGCAGACTTCCAGGGAACCTTGATTATTATCATTGTGGAACTCTGCTGGCCCAGCTGCCTTGCATTTCGAGACTGGTACTGGCTTATATGTACTGAAGCATGCTGTCTCAAGGGTTTTAACTGCTGTCTACCACTCTTACTGTCCCACGTGATTTACATGTTATGGCTCATATGCAGAGCAAGTGATGCACAGATGCGATAAAAGAAATTTCTAGGCTGTTATGCTTTACGGATAGATGAGTGCAAGAGATATACCATCTCCCTTGGGGGGGAAAAATAACAAAATCAATATGCACATCTCCTCCTGGAATTTCTTTATTCCTTTTAATAGCCTTTTCAGAAGCCCAAAATGTTTTGTTTGCCTGGTTCTGTTTTTTCCATTGCTGGAAAGCAAAAGCTTTCTTTAATAGCAGTTTACAACTTGTGTTGTCCCCTGAGTTTTGCAGTTCTATGTGGAGTACAAATGTCCATGCATTACAGTAATTACTGCATTTAAGCATAATTAGAGTTTAGCCAGTAAGCTTCATTGCTTTGATAGCATAGGTTTTATTCAGTTATTGATGGTTTTCAATGAGTCTTCCATCTGGGACCAGACTGATAGGGTCTGACTTCCTCCATGCTACTCAAAAAGATTGAAGCAATCTAAAGTAACTGTATGTAGCTGAAGATGCTGTTTAGGGTAGATTTATAAGGGGTTTATGAAATGGACTGGAACTGATTAGTTCACAAACCAATAACTAAGTAGGTTGCGGTTGAATTTCTAGAACTGTGTTGTCTAAAACAAGAAGGCTACCTATGAGCTACGTGAAAGGTGTGCAAGATATCTGCCTGAGAGGGGACCAGCCGGTAACAAAACAGTGCACAGTTGGAGATCACAAAAATTGGACCACCTGATAACAAACCAGTGCACAGTTGGAGATCACAAAAATTATTTACCTTCCCAAGCTTATGTATGTTTGGTTTTGTTTTTTTTTTTTTTTTTTAAAGAAAACCAAATAGGTCTATTGCAAACACTGTGTGCTCTGTTGTTAAAAATACTGTCTGTGGCTGTAAAATAAAACTAACAGTTAATTCTACTCAGCATACAGACGCTAGTAGGAATATACACGTTGCCAGTGCCAAGGTCCCTCTACGCCCTAGTACGCCTTTTGTAAGGGTCATCGTGGCTGGGTTTCATGTATCATGTGGCGAAGCCAGCATCTTCCCCTGCTTCCCCTGATGGATTTGGTCTTCAATGCCGAATATGACTGTAGTATTAGATTACAGTGTACGATAAATATCCTTTCTGTAAGTGCTGTATGACTCATCTTTCCACAGTTGTAGTCTATCAATTTAGACAGCCAGCTGCACCTGCATGGAGCCTCCGTTGGAGTCAGTAGCTCATCTTGGGCACAGCAGCATCCTTATATGTTGTAAATTGGAGGTCAGGTTCTGTGGTGACCATAAGGTTATGAGGTTATAATTCCATCAAGATTATGAAATGGAGCCAAATGCATGAAGATGGGCTTAAAAAAAGTAGTACGGCTGCTGATGCTAAAGGGAATACAAGAAAGAAAGTGTATGTGTGGAAATGAATGGAAAAGTTGAAGCTGCAGCCTTCTACTGCTTAGATATATGTTGGGACTGCTTGCATGTGTTCTTTTTCTTGCTTGTAAGGGTATTCGATAATGAAAGGGAAGCTTAAAAGAGCTTTTAGCTTTATGACAGTTCTCCATAGAATTCTAGAACCTTCCTAGGAGGAAAAAATTACTGGGAGATTTGTCTTCTGAAGGTCATATCTATGACTTGGCCATATTACATATGTACAAAGTAATAGTTAATCTTGGTCCGCTTTTACTGTTGTAGTGCTGTTGGAACTGGCTGTGGTTTGGTGATTGGAAATTAAAGGACACAGCAGCAGTCATTGATTGAGGTATAAACCTCTTGAACAAAGAAAGTGAATATAAAGGGAAAGGTAGGAGTGAAAGGGCCCACAGCAAGATACAGTGCAGAAGATCTAACTTGTCCTTCAGCTCAACAGTTGAAAGGAACTTGATCAGGAATTGTTGAGCGTTGTAGTTCTCCATGAGATAAAGATGTGAGTGCTGTCCTCTGAGGAACAAAGGCTTCTGATTTAGACACAGAAACTGCCTGTGTGCTGAGGATTGGGTACTTTTGGGTGGGGTTTTTTGTTTGGTTTTTTTTTAAAGAGTATAGGAGTATTAAAAGCTATCTGACAAACTTCTGTTACTTGGTTGTATAAGGGTGATACAAGAATTCTCTTTTGAGAAAGGCCTTTACAAAAGGGTTGGATATTAAGAGCATAGAATATTTTGGGGATTAAAAGAAAGATCTATTTAGAACTACTTTTCTGGCGTTATTTTCTCATCCTTGCAGCAGTGTGAGATGGTGCTGTGTTAACTGCAATTTGGGCAAAAATGCTTGTTTCCAAACTTCCACTGGTGAAAACTACATCTACTGAAACCTAATATTAAAATAATTTCACATAAACAGAGGAGGGGATCTAAGACAGACAAAGATCTCATATGTGTCAAGTGTATTTTTTTCGCTAAGTTCAGTAGATGTAGTTCTAATAAATGAAAACTGATTTTGTTTTTTTTTTTGTTTATTTTTGGTGGGTTTTTTGTTGGTTTCAAGGTTTGGTTTTTGGTTTTTTTTGAGGGACAACTCGCTTTCTGAAAATACAGAAGAAAATGTTCCAAAAGAACTGAAAACTGTTAGAATATACCACGAACAAAAGGGAAACACTCAGTGTCCTAATCAGTGTCAGTATAGCAAAACATGAATACTTGAGTATGAACTTTTATAGTTAACACTTCGTATTTTATCAGTTATTGTTCCTGTGAAGGTGATGGAAGTACAAGGCAATCTTCCCTGCTCCCCCTGCCCCATGAATGCATATTTGAGCTTTCTAGTTATTTATATGCCTGTAGCCAAAATATTTTTAGCAGTATTGATAAACTGTGGAAATACTGCATTAAATTACAGCTTCTGCATGAGGTTATAGAGACACTAGAAAGCAAAACTACGTTTTTCTTACCTAAAAGCGTGTGGGGAGATGATGTCACCTATGTAACCTTGGTTTTTTTCCCATATTACTTACACTGCTCCCATACTATGAAAGCAAGTACAGCATTTGGAGGGCACAACAGAGCGGAAATCGCAATAAACAGCAGCATCTCTTGTTTTCTTTCTTTGTTTTGTTTTTAATATTTCAGTTGACCTTCATATCTGCTGCCTAGATTTTGCTCAGCTTCAACAAACTAACTAGCATCGTCATTGTCCTCCTCCATCTCTTACTCATCTTCATCCTCTTCCCTGGCAACCCCATGAGATTCAATGCCAAAGATCTGGCTTTGCTGGCCAGGCGACCATCAGGTTGTTTTGACAAGGAAGGAAAACTGAAGATTTGCAGAGTGGTCGGGGATGAAAAATTAATAGGTAAAAATTACTTACACTGAAAACTGCCCGTGGTTGATGCGCATGTTTTCTGCAGTTGACGGCTTCCAGTTTCACTAATCATATACACCTCAGAGTTTTCAGTTTTCTTCATTACTGATGCTTGAGTGGTGCTAAATACCTTTCTAAACAAAGAAGTTTAAAGCCAGTTGTTTACTTTGCTCAAGTTTTCAAATTTCCTTTGTTGTGTACTGGAGAAACAGTACTCAGTCCTTAACATTATTATTATTTTTTCCCCGTAAAGGAAGATTGGTTTTTTTACTACTGGTGATTGCTATTCCCCAGTCACTGGTTGCCATGTTTTAAAGTTTAGATATCCAGTTCCTCACGATCCGCCGCTCCCACCCCCAAAACCTGTGTTCTTTTATTACTATAGATTTTCCATGGCTCACTTCCCACCTCCTTTGCACATTTCTTCAGGCTTTTATGATCTTATTTAAAATATCTTTCAGTTTCCAGTAAGCTTGAATAAATGTCTGTTCCCTTGGTAGCTGTTAGGAAATAGCTCCTGTTTAGCTGTAAAATCAGTCCTAATACAATAATTTTGGCAATGGCAAATGTTTTATTTTCACTTGTCCCAGTTGATCTTCATTGTGATTATATTTACTTTTATTGGGGGGAAAAAAAAACCCACAAACACCCAAAACCAGCACAGACTCAATTATGATAAGGGGCTGAGAAAATGTTGTGTCATGTTTTCAGAATATTTTATACATTTTCTAATGACAAATAGCCAGTTTCCTGTGGAGGATGCGGCAAACTTCCTGGACAGAGTACCAGTGAGCATCTGCTTCTGACTGCTCTGGCGTTCCTCAACAGGATTCTCTCCCTGTGTTCTCATCAAAGGCAGCATATTGAGCCCTGTCCAGTGAATATCTGATATTTATGAGGATGTTTTGAACTTTTCTTCACTTACGAATATGTTGAGTGCTAATATTGCTGCTAAAAAAAAAACTTAAGTTGACCAGAGACCAACCAACCATTCATCTAGCCCAGTATCGCAGGCTATCTGTGCCATGCTCAGTGGTGGTAGATTCTAGGAAAGTATTTGAGGAACTATGCATGTGCAGGATGTTCCTATTGCCCAGTAACTCCTTCTGGCTCCCAGCAATCAGATTATGACCCCTTGAGAGAAGGGTCATTTCTCTCTAGGCATTTGGGTCACTGTATATACTGTCCACTGATAGACATCGTTCTGTCTATCTGTCATCGTCAGTCTGACTAATCTTTGGACCTGCTTATTTTTCACGCTCACAAGGTAGTGACTTTCCCAATCCTGTATAAAAATATATTTTATTACAAAAAAGCTGCAATGTGAATGTGATAGGATTCCTTCTTTCTGATGCCTGCAGGGTTCTGGAGAATGGAATTTAGTCTTAGTAGAGTCCTGTACTTGTACTGTAAAACAACATACTCAGATCTGATAACTGTGTTTAGATTTTAGGCGGATGTACATCAATTTATTTTACATTCTTTTCTGTATCGTTCTTCACTTCAGTAGGCCTGGAAAGATCCAGGAACTTCAATTCCTTTTCTAAAAAAAACCCAGGTTATAAGTGAAAACAGTTATTGTAAGTCCCAGTGTCTGTGAGTGTAAGCCTTCTACTTTTTTGTGGGGGAAAAGAGATTCTGATTTTTCAAATGTTTCAAACATCTTAATTGAAATTACCAAGAGGAAAAGGACGTTTGATTTATTTATTTACTGTAACAAAACATCCCCCTGGTCAATATTATGTCTCTAGTGGTGGCCAGCTTTGAGGGAAGTACAAGAGTTCCACAGAGGCAACTGTGGAATAACATGACCTTAGGGTACAGCTCTTCATCCAGCTCCCGAGCAATTTGGGGCTGGCTGCTGTCTGGAGACATGGGGTTTCATGTGCCCTCTCAAAAATAAGAAAGAATACATCTTGTGTAAAAAATGTTCCGTCCTCTGTTAAGAAGTGATGTAGGGTTTGTCTAAAGAGATCATGTTTGTCTGCGAGATCTATATCTGTATATGTCTATAATACATATCCGTATCTATCTATACTTACAGATATATATGCAAGTGCTTTTTTAAAAAGAAAAATGATGCCATTTTAAAAATGTCTAGCTTAGGAAGAATAACTTTTTAAAGTTTTTTGACCCACTCACTGACCCTAAAGTTCTGAGACATTCCCTGCTCTTAAAAGTTTGATTATGTGCCTGCATGTGTGTATGAACACAAATATGTTGTTATTCCTATTGGTTTAGCACTTTTAAAAAGTGTAGTAAAATAGTAATAGCAAAGTGACTGTAAATATTTAAGTGTCGTTTGCTCATTTTTTATTTTCTTTAAGTTGTAAATTCAGATTAGCATGTTCTAATCTAAGTGGAATAGTAAATGTTTTTGTGTTTTAACAAGGATTGTATTTCATATCTTGAAATGATGGAAGCAAAAGCTGTTCCATGCTAAAGTGGCTGCTTCTGCTCCCATGTGAGGAAAAGGGAGAAAAGCAGAGAAAACATTGTTGAGTGTATGCCGCAGTCACCAATTCTCTCAGCTGCAGAGTAGAAGAAACCTTCTGGGAAGTTATTTGGCATTTAACAGCATGTTGTACATAGGCAGCTGCTGAGTGAAGCTGGCTTTTTTTGGTTGTTAATGATTTTCTTTTCTGACCTTTATAACTAATGCATGTTCTTTAAGAAGCATTTAATGTGTGAAGACAAAAGGTTGTTTTTATTAATCTCTTACTTCTTTGCATCCAGAACCGAGGGAGAGATGGTGCCGACTGAAAGGAAATCTGCTTTTTCTAATGAAAAATAAGGTAATTCATTTTCCTACTGATTTTCTTGATGTGTTAGTCTAATCTCTGAGAACTTGAGTAATCCTTTTTCATGATAGCTATTGGCATTGTGCTTTGGGGGGGGGGGGGGGGGGGAATAATCACTGTTATTAGAATAGTGGAGATGAAAAAAAATCCATTGTTTGCCTTCTATAACACTAGGTATTCTTCATGATATCAACATCCTTTAGCTGAATCATAAATAGTCTATGGCCAGGTTCTGCTTGTAACATTCATGGGTCTAAATCCAGAATTATTCCACCAAATCCACTGGAATAAAGAAAGCAAAATCTTACGGCTAAGTATGAGGTATTGTGGTAATGTTCAAGATGCAATTTCAGACCCCTACTACAATTTTTCAGTGTGGTTGTGTAACTAAATTTGTTCTGAAGAGTGGTGTTATTTTCACTTCCTTTGTTGTAAGAAGTGATTATATGCCTAAAATTAGGGGCCTATTAAAATAGGGTCTGCCCCTGACACGCACTGGAAGTCTTGCAGGAGCTGCTGGGTGCCCTCATTCGCCATTGGCTTTATCAGGAGTTGAGGCCACTCATCCTCTGGAAGGAACAAGCACTAAGTGTGCAATTGCTCTTTTTCTTACCCTTTCTGTCTGATATTATGAACACTGCTTCTGTAGTTGCCTGAAAATAGCACTGGATTGTAAAGAATTAGGGAGTAGTATGGAGTGTGAGACGCTTACCTGTTAACAGCAAGTATTTTATCATTGGCTCCTAGGATATTTTTATACTGTATGAACCAGCAGTCGGACGGAAATGATAGTACAGCTTGACAGATTGTATATTCTATTTGAAAGATTTTTCAACGTGATATAGTGGCTTATTTTAATATAGTGATGAATGTGCACATATGGTATACTTTTAAAGCAGTATTTGCTTTCAAAGCACTGTTCAGGAGCATGTGATAGACTTCTGTATGTATGCAAACAAAACGAGACAGTAAGACGTAAAGGTTTCTTGGGCTTGGGTTTCATATGGCTGCATTCTCCTGGGTGGTAACAGAAACAACAAGTTTTATGTAGCTGAAAGCAAGCTCATGGCCACCCCTTTGTCGCACCCTCATACATTATCGTTCTGCTGTATGTCTTGCAGAAACTATTTTTAGTAAAGGGCTTTAAGTTTCAAACTACTCTCTTCTACTCCATGTTCCTCCAAGCATCCTGTTTTCATGGGAGCCTCTGGCATTTTGTAGAACAGTTTCAGGAAATATTTTGATCAACTTTGCAGCTGTGAAGAGAGAAGTAGCAGAGTTTTGCTGAAATCAGTTTGGCGCTGGAAATTTAGATAATTAGTGTTGTATACTAGACAGTTTAGTGTGGATTGATACTCAGGTTCACATGGTGCGTGGTGGTTTTTTATGTTTGTTTTGGTTTGGTTTTTTTTAGTTTGTAGATGAGGTGCAGATGGATGGAATGAGGCAATCTCAGTTGGACCAGCAAATCAGCCAACTTGCTGGATCCACTCAGTCTGTTCAAATGCAGGGCTGTATTTTGAGAAACTTGGAGGATGAGACACAAATTAATGGCTTGTTACTGAAATGATTTCGGTTTGCAGTAAATAAATGGGAATTCCCCTTGAAATCCTGCGGTTTGACTGAACCAGTTAAATAGATGGGTGATTTTTATCTCTGTGTCTTGGTCTGTGCTAGAAAACTGTGTTTCATTCTGGTTTTCTTGTTTAAAGAAGTCTTAAATTCGCAGAAGTTATGGAAGCAACCAGAATATTTGACAAATTTTAGCTTATCAAAAAGACTTCTGACTTGGTTAATGTCAAAGTGCTTTCAGAATGTGATTTTTATCATGTACTTTCTTTAATTAGGGAGTGCACAATAAGAGAAAAACTTGGAAATTGAAGTCGGACAAATTCAAATGATCACAGGATGATTGGCCACTGAAATCCAAGTGTGTTGAGATATGGTGGGTGCTCAGTCTTAAAATGTCATAACTTACTAGGCTCAGTACAGAGACCGCTGAGTGATTAAAGGGCAGTGTCTTACAATAGATCAAACTAAATCATGTAGCACTTCCTAGTCAGCTTATATCCTAGAAATTTGTGAAATGGTCATTTTCAGAGGCTTCATCTGTTGGGTACTGTAAAGGATAGCTGCTTTGACAAAGACAGATCTCTCTTGAATCTCAAATCCCTGTTTCAAAGGTTGCAATTTATAGGCATACTAAGTAAAACCAAAGCAATTTGTGTGCTGTGAGGACAGAAGTGAGTGTACCCTGTATTTCTTTTTTCTTTTTTTCTTCCTTATCTCATTCTAGAACTGAACAGGCATCCAATTTGAAGCAGATTCTTGACATAGGAAATCACAGTTTGGATTTTGGGAGTGAAGTTTGCCAGTGTAATAACCAAAAATGGTCTTATCGTAAAAGTTATTAAGCATCTTAATAAGCATAGTTGACAATTTTCTGCTTTTTAATATCCTACTGAAACCTTTGCTAATTCAAGTAATGTAGCGTGTGAAAGATGTGCCCAGAACAGTGCTGATGAAGCCATGTTCCTATTTTTTTTGCTGGAAACTGACTGGGCTTATGGCTTGGCACAGAAGAAAAGTAACTCTGCTGTTTTAGAAGCTCATCTGAATGCCGAACAGTTAACTCCAGAAGTCATTGTCATGAAATGAAGACTGATTTGCTGCTATTCATTAATTGCTGTCAGAGGCACGTGCATGTCTGCATATACAAATGCTTAAAGCTTAATGACAGACTCTCATTCTAGTTCAAATGTACATAAATTATACTACTTGTATAAGAAGAGTCTTCTCTATGAAATTGCAAAGGATGCTTCCTGACTTATCTGTGCTGTAAATCTTAAGTAGGGTGGCAGTACGTTTTCAATGTAGGGAAAAATGTGGTTTATTCCTCTACTTTATCATATTTGGATGCAGTGGAATAACCTATTAGGCATCTTAAGGGCATTTATTTTCCTTGGTCTAGCAGTGGAGTTAGTTATTTTGGACTTTAAGTGTGCTAAATAGACCTACTTGTAGGCCTGAGGCACAATCCAGCATCTGCTAGCGTTAGTGAAGCTTCTTCCCTTTGTAGACTTCAGTGTGGTGTGTGTGCTTTTGTGTGATGTGGGTAGTTGGGTGGGTTTGGTTTTTTTTGGGGGGGGGGGGGAGGGAGGGGTTGGTTTTTTTTGGTTAGTTAGTTTTGGCTTTTTTTTTCCTCCAGATTACATCCCTACCATATTGTATTGGTTGTAGGTGGCAAAGTTGTGGTAGTGAGGGGTCTGCAGGAGTGGCTTCTGTGAGAAAAGTTGGGGGGCTCTGCAAGAGACCCACCAGAGGACACAGCTGTGCCCATCAGCAAAGCAAGCGGTGCCTCTGGGAAAATGTATTGACGAAAGGGTAAAATGCTGCAGCCGTGCGGAAGTGTGAGAAACAGCCCTGCAAAACAGCAAGGTCAGAGAAGGAGAGGAAGGATCTGCTCCAGGTGCAGGAGCAGATGTTCCCCTGCAGCCTGTGGAGGAGACCATGCCGGAGCATGTGGATATGCCCTGAATGATCTGCAGCCCATGGCCAGCCCATGCCAGAGCAGATCCTTCTGGAAGGAACTGCAGCCCATGGAGAGCACCCACACTGGAGCAGGTCTTAAATGTCAGCAGCCCATGGGAGGGACCCCATGCTGGAGCAGGGGAAAAGCGTGAGGAGGAAGGAGTGGCAGAGAGCAAGTGTTATAGACTGACCGCGACCCCATTCCTCATCCCCCCTGTACCACTTGGGGGGGGGAGTAAGGACGAGGAGATAGCGGAGTTGAGAATGAAGGAATTAAGTTGAGCCTTGGGGAAAAAGGAGGGTGGGAGGAAGCTGCTTTAGTTCTTGTCTTTTGTATCTCACCATCCAGGTCTATTTTAATTGGCAATAAACTAATTTTCCCTCGGTCGAGTCTATTTTGCCTGTGATGGTAATTGGTAAGTCATCTCTCTGTCTTCCTCTTGACCCGCAAACTTTTAAATTTTGTTTTCTCCACCAGTCCTGTTTAGAAGGGGGAGTGAGAGAGCAGCTGGGTGGGCAGCTCGCAGCCTGCCAAGGTCAACCCACCACAGATGCAATCCCCTGTGGGAACTGCACGTTGTTAATACCTTCCTGCGTGAAGTCCTAAAACCTCGAGTTTACTTGTGTAGGCTTTCTGTCCGCTTCTCAGGAGGTGGCAGATGTGTGCATTTGCATCCTATGACACACAGTCAGTGTATAATGCTTTTGAAGGCAGTAGTTTTGAAACTGTTATCCCTAAAGCTGTGGTTAGCAATGTGCCTGGGCTGGGGAACCGGGCGCGTGACAGGGCTTCCAGAGAAAAGTTTGACATCTTGGAGCAATTCTTATGGATCCTAGTCCAAAATACTTAAAAATGGTATTATTAGGTAGTATTTTCAAAACAGATAAGATTTGGAACTAGAAACCGATATGTGCCTCATCTAAAGTATATAGGTTATTTACTTAGATTCCACCCAATTCTGGCCTGGGAGGTACTTTCTTCCCAGAACTCATGTGAGTGGGAAACAGGGAGGAAGATTGCTGGGCAACAGTTGCTAATGCGTGTAGTAAGTATTACATAATTATGTGCCTTTTTTCATTGGCATAGGAGGGGACTTTTGATTAGAAGCTTCTGATCTCTTTGGGGATTGCAGTATTGTCTATTGATACTGTTTTTAATTACAGATCAGAATTTGTAGCAATGGTTTTATCTTGTATTTTTTTTTTTTAAAGAACACTGCATATTTGTATATCAAACATGATGCTGTGTCATTTTCTTGTTGTTTTCTGTTCATAGGTCCTTCAGAATAATTTTCTGGGTTTTTTTTTTTTGCAAGAAAGAAGTAAATGGATTCTGTCTTAATCTGTTTTAATCCTCATGCCAGTTCAAGACTGGTTTTTTTTTTTCCCCCCTCTCACACCTGTGGTTAAAAAACCTAATGTGTTGTTTGCTATACATGTGTGAGGTTGGAGTGATTGTTACTGAAGTAAAGAAAGAACCTACCTAACCCATCTGGTTCATTTTTCCATATACTAATATTCCCAAATACTAATGCTGATACTTAGCCAGTTTTGTAAATTGCTCTGCAATCTACACATAATTGTACTTTTTAGTGTATGTGTTTATGTTTTTGCACCTCAGTAATAGCTCCAGAGGGCCTATTATGTTCTGTTGAGTAAACGTTTTGACATTCCTACATATTTTTGAATATGTATTTAGGAATTTATTAAAAAAATGGATTTTTTGATCAATAGTCTGTAGTGGATTCTCTAGGAGAGTCATTAGTGTCAATTTCTTAGTTTGTGGTTTAACAATCCTGTGGAGGTAACCATTCCAATCTACTAGGTCAGTTTGTTCATGCACAGGCTCAATGAACTCATGCTGCTCTTGTGTGTGAAATGTTGCCTTTTAAGACTTTTATGATGTATTGATTTTTAAAAATTACCGTGTAGAAGGAAAGAAGTTTAGTTATATGGATGACCTTATTTAAAGTAAAAGCTGTTATGAGTGCTGAAAGTTATCTTAAATTAGCAGTCATAGTTCACACATGAAATTATAAACCTGTCTTTTTTTCCCTATAATCTAAACGATGTTGTGGTAGCAAACTTGTATGGCATGTGCATACTGTAGTGAATCTATATGCTTTTTTCCTAACCCCCTAAACCCAAGGGATTTATGTTGAAGAAATGACAGACTTAACTATACAGGTGTAAACTGGAGTGCTATAATACACCTAATGCCAGAGAGAATTAAGGAAAAGGTGGCGAATGTTTTCAGACTTCTCTTGTAAATAATTACCTTTCCTTAAACCAAACGCATTGTTGGGCTTAAGATTTTGTAGACAAGATTAATGAGCGAATCTAAACAGTCGTGCTGTCAATAATCGCAAGCTCTCTTGCAATGTTTGTGAATGCTGAACATAAATTATGTTGTTACAGCATTTATCACAAGTGTAATGTATTATTAACAGTTGGCAGAAAAGCCTCAAAGTAAGATTTCAGATTGACTCATAAATCAATAACCAGAGAACCACGTGCAAGGTAGAAATAATAGAATAATGACATACTTCTGAGATTCTGATGTGAATTACGTTGTAATGCAGCTGTGAAAATGTTATTCAGGTTTTCATGGCATAGTTGTATGTAAATTCTGCCACAAAAATGTGAGAACATATCAATGAATCTTCTCTGCTGTCAGGCAGGCATACACATTGTATTTTCAGCATTTCAGCATAGCTGTATAGCTTTAGTATTTTCCTTCCCAATTTGATATCTTTTAAATATTCTTACAGACTGAGATTGCTTTATTTATATTGAAGCTGTGGAGCCTTTTCCGGTCTGTTCGACTGTGGGTTTTTTCTGTGTCTGTGGTTTAGCATTCTGTAAGTCATTGATCTCTCCAGGGCATCTTGAAATAAAAGTGACTCTTCTGGCTAAGGATGTACTTTTTATAAACCATTTTTCAGCAGTGATTTCAATTTTCTAGAGCATGCTCTGTATCAGTTTAAGTGCCAAGGTCTGAGCAGCCAGAATAAGTGTTGCTGCACTGTGTACCGTTGCTTTGGGATTGAATGTCACTGCTGATGTGGGTTTTTTTGCTAAATACCACACGTATGATATTGGTTATGACCATATTTTGCAATGTTTGTAAGCTGAAAAGCAGGTAAGTGAATGTATGTCTGTAATATAGTATCCCTTCAGTAAGTTTCAATGAAATATGGTGTTGCTGATATTGGTTGGTTGTTGGTAGTATTTTGATTTACAGTAGGAAGTGTGCTAAACAGAGAAGGGAGCAGAAAATGACCAAATTGTAGCATAGGCAGATCTGGAAGCTGTATCGCCCCTTACGTGGCTCAAAAGTCTTTGTGTGTTTTTAAGCATTCTCAGCCCCAAGTTTGCATGTACTTCTGCCTGCACTTAACTGAGATGGGAGTTGACCTCTTACTGTTGGAATGAGGTTTTTGTGTGTATATAACAATACGCACATGTGCATACACATAAATTAAATATCAGGCAGCGTTCAGTTAAGAACTCAAATTAATTTGGTTGTTTTGAGAGAAGTGATGTTGCCATGTGGGCTTTTTAACCTGCCTTAGTAAGGTATTGTGTCCTGTTACTTGTAGTCATTGATTCTCAAGTTGGTGAGGTATCTTGTCTATATTTAAAAGCCCTTACTTATGTTGGGCTTATTTTTAAATAATGATGCTTATTTTTTGCATGCCTTAAATAGTAATATTTTTTTTTTTAAGACTTCTTGATGTTTTTAGCCATATTGGATTGGAAGAATGCTATGCAGAGAACTTGATGCTAGTTAAATGCTGTAAACACTAGCCTTAAAACCCCACTAAGCATGATGTACATAATGCCAGTGTAGTGTTAGGAGGGAGGGAGCTGCTGTCTTCACACTGCTCATGAAGAGATAATGTGGGGAGCATGAAAGTTGTCTGGAATAGTTGGGGCAGAACAGTAAACAGACAAGTGTAACCTGTGATTTCCTTAGCTGTTCCTCTGAAGCAGTTGTAGAGCTGACCCAGACCCATATATTTTAGGAGTCGTGCAAACCCAGTCACACCAGAATGCTACATTGTCTTGGGGGGTAGCACACAGAGAGCTTTTGTTACTGAGAGTCTGCACAGTACCGCTAAGGTATATGCACTGACTGTTGTTGCAGTCTACTTTCCAACAGTACTCAAAAATGCAGTTTATAACCATCAAGTAATGAGGATAATTGTTAGATCCTATTTTTACTATGAACTAAAAGACTTTATATCTCTGTCTTTCCAGCTTAACAAGATCCTGGCAAGCCCTACTGCCTTTTTGCCATCTTTGATTCCTTCATTTATCTTGCTGCATCTCCTTCCTGCCTCCAGATGTTACTTACTTGCTCTCCAGATAGTGAAGCCCTCCCTTCCCTTCCACTGCTGTCTGAGACAGACCATTCTTATAACCTGTGCTTGCTTTGATAATTCCATTCTGTCTCCTGGTTTTCTTCTGTGTCTACTTTAATCTCTTGCTTTACTTGTTCCACAATATCTTCCTTTGCTTTAGCTTTTTCACGGCATAAGCATGCTTTAATCCTTCCTTTTTTGCGCCTACCTGTCCTTCACCTGCCTGCTTCCCCAGCTGTGCCTGTTACTCTCTTTGGTATCTGAGGTCCATTACTACTTTGTTTACAGTGTCACCCGTTACATTTCCATTCCAGTATCCTCCCCGGTCCTGTTGCTATCCCTTGCACTCTACAGAACGGTCTTTTACTAATCTCCTTTGAATAACCTTTTCCAAACGAGAGCTAAGAAACATCTCTCTTGTTCATGCAACTGTGTGCCACTTCCAACGCTAGCTCACCCTCTGACCGTGACTCCGTTTTCTCCTGGTCATTCTCAGCTTCTTCCTTTGACTTTGTTCTTTTGGAGGATTCATGATGTGTTGTACCTAGAGTTTGAAGCATACATGAGAAAAATGTAACTTAAAACTGCATATTTTTCAGTACTAAATTGCATCTAGATCTGCCTCAATACCTGTTTGTCCAAACTGCACTATCATCTTGCCTTTGAGAGACCTCTTCCTGTGCATTTAGCCATTAATTCAATTTCAGTGGGGAATCAGACAGCTGCCTAATTTTTCCTGTCAAGTTCCTGTTGCTTTTGATGGCTGAAGCATGTATCACTTCTCTTCCTGCTACTCGTACCATTTTTAGCATTGCTTTCAACCGGAATGTGTTTCTAAGTGCTCGTGTTCTGCCTATATCTGCGTTTTGTAGATTCTTTTGAAGATAGACCACACTTTCTCCCTCTCTATCACCTAAAACTCTGGACTGAGATAATCTTATTTTGTGTTTTCACTTAGTGAAATATCTTTCTCCTGATCTCGGGAAAGATGAGATTTGGTTATATCCATTAGAGCTCTTGCAAAAATAATTTTCCTAGGCTTTTTTTCCCACTGTTACTCTTTTCTTTGAATCTGACTGTTGCGTCCTTCCTTTTGTAAGCTCTTCTTTTTCACTGTGAAGCTTTTTCCCAGTCGCCAGTACCCTACCTGTTCTTTGTTTAAAGTTCTGATGCTGAGCTGCGTCCAGCACACTGTGCCCGCTTTCATAGATCCATGAAACCAACAAGGAAGTACTGAAACAAGACACTTAGTAAAAAGTGTAATCTCGTTATCTGCCTTTAAGTTCTGCCTTTACAAATCTTCTTTGCTATGATGCTTACAAGAAGTTCACAACGATAATGCCATTTTTCTTAATGTTCATGGGCTTTCATGTAGGCTGATGTGGGCTTACATGTCTGTGGTGTATAAACTCTCTGGCTTTCTTGTGGTTTAACATCTTTGTTCTATATCTGTACAGTTGATAATATCATAGGGTCTGGTGGTCCTTGATCTGCGTTTGTAAACACTGGTGATATATATAAACACTTAATCTGAACAAATCGCTTAATTTGTGTTACCTAATGGAATTAGCTAGGTTTTCTTTTTTTTTTTTAATAGTTTTTGGTGTTCTCCACTATTCCTGCAGCAATTGGTATGTTATAATTGCATAATATATGGAATTGTATATGTTACAGTTACATAATTGGCAATAATCAAGCATCAGTCTTGTTTAGAATAGGTAATTGGGTAGATAACTGCAAGTAACAAGGGTTACAGAGCATCGCTGTGCGGTTCTGTCTTGGTTCACTGGCTCGTGCTATATTTGGTGTTACAGTGAACTCCGTGGTGGTTCTCAAAGAATGTGGGTCTGGCAGATGTTTTTGTTGGGCAGCTTCATGCATGGCTGCAGAGAGAGTCCTGGGGCTGAGTAGGCCTTCACTATTTGGGGTAAGTTTGCAGGATAAGGATTCTATTAGTTTCCATAGCTATTTTGGGAGACTTGGATGTGAGTTTTTGTGATGCAAGCTACAGTTTTTAGAGGTGACTCCTATAGCTGTCTGGTTTTGGTGAGAGAAGATCTGATAGCTATATTGGAAACAAGAAAGGCTTTGAAACTCTGTGCACAAGTGCCGAGCGGACAATGTCAGTCTCTAGACTGTAGAGACAATGTCAGTCCCTAGCTGAGTAAACTGCAACTGAAAATACTTGGCAGTTACCTCATTGAATATTAGCTCTTAACACGTGAAAGAAACCTAGGGATGGAGAAAGACTAGTAATATCGGTGGATTAACATGCTACACTGAGACAACTCCCACTGCAGTCTGTGAATCTGCACTGAAGGGAATCATGGAAATGTTCTGGTTTGTGTTTTCAAGTTGGTATCGGCTGTAGCTGGAAGACCTGCTTGGCCTATGAAACTGTTTCACTTCACAACCCATTCCAGTGAAGAGCCCCTTAGGAAGAGAAAACTGTATCAAACCAAGCACAGAACTGGCACTTTTGATTATGTTAATCAGAATTGGGATATTACTCCTACAAGAAAATGTTGTGAAAGAAAGTTTAAAGGCTGATCTTTGAAATAGTATACCTAAATTTCTTTAGTGCTGAGTGACTAGTAGTCAAAGGAAACACCCACCTTTTATTGCAAAAACATAACGAACAAAAAAAACCACCCCAAAACCAATGGATTAGATCACTTTTCTTTTGTACAAGGCAGTAAATGAGTTTGTCAGAGTACTGTTGCTAAGCAATTCCTTCACTGAAAGGCGTCTGTGCCTGATATGAAGTGTTATTCATGCTTCATTATCCTGGTGGATAGGTAATGTAGCCTGGCTTCCAGTTTGTGCATGCTGGGCTTTTCTATTGAATCAGTTTGTCTCATTTTAGAATATAACCTCTGTTTAAGTTGCTTTATATTTTGTTTATAATGGAAGTTGTCAGTAGATGGCAGCAGCAATCTCTTCAGATAATAGTTTTAGGTTACCAGCCAAATGAACATCTTATGCTAATGTTAACTAATCCTGAGAAAAAACACTCCACTGAAGTAATTCACTGAGGGCAAAACTTGCTTTTATTTTTGGCCTAAAGCAGGATTTTGAAGCCAGGGGCTGCTGATTAGCTTCGGTTTAGGCTTTTATGGGCAGGATGATGAGAGAAGAAGGGAAACCAGAGGAGTTATATGTACAGCTAGAGTCATCTTGCAGTTGCAAAGTGATTGATGCCAGCCAGCCCAGGTAATCGTGGGCAGAGCACCTTGTGCCATCAAAGACGATCTTCTGTCTTGTCTGTGCCTGCCCCACCATATACTCATCCATGAAGTCTCTGTTTAGCAGAAGGGAGGAGAGATGTGCATATATAGACATATATCAGGGTGCTGCTCTTTAAATTGCATCGCAGGTGATCCTAACTAGCATTTTTTTTTTTCTAGTGCTTGCTCCTGCAGTGGATCTCAAATTTGAGAGCAGCCTGATCTATGCCGTACTCTGCCACGTTAGGAAGTGAAGCATAAAGGGTTGCTTTGTTCTGCCCACATCTTTTCTTTTCTGCCCTTCTGAGCGGGGTTGACTTAGGAGGATGCGCTGTGGCTGCTGAAAAGTGCTTCAGGGAGGGACCGTTTTCCTCCTCTCGAGGGCCGAACTGTGTAAGCCAGCTGCCATGACTTGGTCGCGGTAGGGATGAGGGGTGACTTCTATGTGCCATCTTGGTATCCGCGTGGGGAATGCAAGGTCCTGGTCACACTGGGACCAGAAGGTGTTTTAGGATGGCGGTGAGAAGGGTGGGGAAAGAGGAGGTCAGCTAGACAGCGGTGAAGGGTAGCCATGCTTTCACAGGCTCCTGGCTGTGCCAAGAAGAAAAATGCTGGGTTTTATACCTCTGTCTCACTCTGAAATTTAATGAGATTTGCTTTTTTTCTGAATAAGTCGAGTGACTCTAATTTATAAGAAAGGCTGTGGTGTTATTCTAGCCTCACATTTGGTTTGTCAGCAGCTACTAATGACTGTTAAGGACAAAACAGTGCATTCTCCTTCAGTATCTTCACTGAGCACTTATATCTGCCATTCCCTTTCTTTTTCTGACCAACCCTGAGAACTGAGCTGAATTCTCCACAGTGCCACCAGAACTTCTTTGCTGAGTGAAGATAGCTAATTTTAAGTCCAATGTTAAAAAAGTGGTTATGTGTTTTGCGAAATGTGCACAGTTTGGACTTAACAGTACTGAATTTTATTTAGTATTTTATCACTTGGTTGGTGAGGATACTGAGAGACTATGGCTTTGCCTTCAGTTTTAGGTTTGAGTCTCTTTTGTTGGCATTAGCAAATGCTACCACTGCACTATATGCATCCTTGTTCCTGGGCATGTGTTAATAATGCAAGACATCTGCCGTTTATGACTTTGCAGTGTAATTTTTCCAAGCAATTGGTGAAGGACCTTGTAAAACTTTTTTTAAGAAAGTTAATGTATGCTACACAAATGCCTCTGATAACTCTAACAGGTTTGTGACATGTGACTACTTCTACAAAACCTGTTAACTCTTTACTTTCCTATTATTATTTTATTTTTATAAGATTTTCTTATTTTATTCTGTATTACAATTTCTACCCATTTGTCCAGTACAGAGGAGTTCTTCAATAGAAAGACTTGAAATCTTCTATTATATATCTGCTTGTAGAAGATTGGTAATAGTGATCACAGGAAAGGATTGGCCAGGATATTAACGTAACTTTAGTTTTTTAGGGTAAGTTAAACTTTTATTTTTTAGAACTGAAAATGTTACCTAGATTAATCAAAAACTTGTACTTGATACTTAGAGCTTTACTGTAGCTCCCTAATAGAAGTTCGGAAGAAGTGAAAGGTGGGGAAAACAATCTGTAGCTGGAGTCATGCATGCTCCATTTTCTTGTGTAGAAAGAGAGAAACAGTTCCAGATCTGATACATTAAAAGTAATTCCTAGGTTTGTGAGAGTTTTGGTTGTGTGGTTTTGTGTGGGGTATTTTTTTTTTATTTTTTTTTCTTAACTCTCAATAAAAATTCCAGGTAACACTTTGATGGGTATTTTGGTGGTGTGTTTTTGGTGTGTGGTGTGTGTTGATCACATGCATCTAGCCTTTAGTTTGTTCTTGGCTTACTCAAGTTCTTAGACTTTGGCTCATCTTGACTATTTGAAAAGTCTGCCTGATGTTGAATGTATCAGTAGACTTTTGCTATTGACCTTTCCTTTAGAGCAATATTTACAAAGAATAGAACAGATGTGGAACACAAAAGCTCGTGAAACAGAAATGGATATCAATGTACTATTTCAGAAGGGTGTAAAAGCTTTCCTAATATAAGAACATTCTGAAGTATTCCCATGAGAGAAGATAAGCCTCAGCATTGCCAATGATGTCTCCTTTTTATCGCAGCCTAACATGCTAGTGCTAATGGATCAACTCTTTAGAGGATGACAATTAATTCTATTTCTGTTAAGTGCATTGCAGATACTACCGCAGCATGGTACCTGAGTGACAAGCTTCTGTGTCCTACCAGCATCAGGTGCTTTGATTTCATGGGAGCAGGGATTATGGGATGCAGCACTACTGTTTTGTTGAGCAGATTTACTAGTGATTATGAAGAATCTGCAGCTGTTCACTCAGTCTCCTTTTTTGCAGGAGTAATTTTGATGATGGTGGCTTGTTGATGTTCTACAAATTTGAGGTGAAAGGAAAAAAAAAATATCATTTGTTCCTTAAAAAAAATAAAAATCCCCCCTTCTAAAATAACCAGAAGCACACCCCCATTTCAGAATCTGTAGGTGGAACTGCTTTTAGCTGACAATCTTTGATTTTATGGATGTCTCCTAGATACATAGGAAGGTTAAATAAACAGACTTAAACTCTAATGGGACATTTTGAGAATTAATGTCAATGTAGTCCAAGGACATAACGGGATTCAGTAAGAGGCCAATATGTTTGGCATTTTAGAATGGATTTTAGAGAAATAAATACAGTGTACGATCCGTTTTTACTGATGAGATTTTTCTGTGTTTGAGGAGCAAGACTTTTTTTATCAGTGGTCTGGTAAGTAATCAGTGTTACTTGATCTGGGTTTTATTAAAGCTTTGATAGATTCCACTCTGCTCAACATTATTTTAATAGCCATGTATGGCCATCTCAAGCAACTCCAAAGCTTATTAACAAGCTGATTAATTCTTTGATATATGTGCAGTAGTAAGGAAATGTATTTTTTTTTTCTTTTTTTTAAGGTGAAAATGGCTGAAGAGAGAAATAAAATGGGGAGGAAGAAGTATTAGGGTGGTATAGGTTTTCCTGGGTGTATTCTTCCTCTTTTTACATGTATTGACTCTGTTGTCTTTTCTTCCTTTGGGAAATCTTATAGACTTTAAGGAGTTAGGACTTATGTCTGGAATGCTGGACACATGGCAGCTACCAGAAGCAAAGTTGTTTGTTTGTTTGTGTTTTGGGGGGGGTGTTTGTTTTTTTTTTTTTTTAGAATATTTGTAACTTACTCTGTGTTTTCCTTTAATGAACATGGCAACTTTTGCCAGGCTTATGGGAAGTATTTCTGTGTTACCTGAAGTGGGTGATGTGTGGTTTGGTGGGGTTTTTTTTGTTTTTTTTTTTTTTTTTTTTTTGTATACCAGTCATTCTTTCCTGATCCATGGTGTGGACATACGTGCAGGCAAAGTCTTCTAATTGATCCTGCAAATCTCACTTGGACACTTCAAAGATATATGTTACATTTTAAAAATGGTTTTAAGGTATTGGTGCTTGCTTTGTTTTGTCTTCAAATCTTTCTTTTTGCAGTCATCAGTGATCATAGTATGATTGTGTTAAAAAGGCAGGATCTGAGACTTTTTCTGGTGCTGGTTGGAACAAGCTGTGCTGGACTTCTTTCTCAGAGGTTCAGTTACCTTGCATGTGGGAAAAAAAATAAACCAGCTCCATTCTATAAGTTATAATATTAATGTTTTGAAGTAATGTTAGGGTTGAGAACTGTGCTTAGAAACTAGGACGCAAACAGAATTCCTGTGGTGAAAAAATAATTAACACTTGAAGAGTCACTATTAAGACTTAGGTGTTTTCCTAGCCTATTCGAAAATATGTGAATCGAAGGAAAAAGAGTATGTTTTTATATGTGTCAACACTAAACACTTTAAAGAATTATTTGAAATGCTAAGTAATCTATACTGGGGAGAATTGCAGGTGGGAATTAAATCTGTGTCAACAAAAGCCTGAAAAACTGTGACACTCTGTCCGTGCTGCAATCCAAAGGTGTGTGTTTAGCTTTTGTGAACGTAAGCGTAGCTGACTGGCTTGACGTGGTGGCAGCAGAGCTGTAGCAGCCTGGTCTTCAGCTACTGGGTGTTCACCCAGGCTCATGGGCAAGCTTGTGGGCTCTTCGTGGAAAGCCAGCTGAGCCCTCCACCTGGACTGCTGGATAGATGTGTCCTGTGTGGCACTGTGAGTCAATGCTCTGAAAGGCTGTTACATTACAGAAAGGGCACCGTGGGCTAAGTCATAGGCTGTTAATAATAATCAGAGGGTTTAAATACCACTGAAGTTTGACCTTTGTAAGGAAGCCTGATAGCCTCTGCTAGAAAACTTATGCAGCCTGTGGCCGGGAGAGAAGCAATTTTTTTTTTTTATTTTGCTTTTATTTGACATGTTGCTTGGTTCTGAAATAAAAATTATTTCCGTTAAACTATTCTCTGCAGAGAAAGAAGGATTATTCTTAGGAAAGGCAATACAAATAAATATGCTAAGTTTTATCTGACAGATTTTAAACCAGGAAGAAAATACAGTTTCTCCCCTTATCTCATCTTCCTGATAAAGTGTAAAGTTTTTTTTGCTCGATTTTTGGTTTCGTTTCTTTTTTTTGTTTCCCCCCCCCCCCCCAAAAAAAAGTTAATATTGGGTTTTGTTTGACAAAATTCTACTGATTTTAAAATCAATGATCTTGAAATGACTAGAAATATCCAAGTCATGTCACAGACTCAGAAATGCAGGACCTGAAAGGGAGTTCAGAATTTCTCATCCTTCTGTGTTATGGAACCCATGAAGACCCAGTCCTCTACCCTCTCTACTCTGACATGAGTTGCGTCAGTAGAGCTTTCAACTGCTTCTGGAAACTCTGAAGCAGGGGGAGAAGAGAAAAACATCGAGGGCAGGCTTCTGCCTCTGGGAATCTGTGGAGATACAGGGCTCTGTGTGTGTGTGTCAAATTCTTTGGGGTTTTTTGTTTTTTTTTTTTTTGTTTTTTTTTTTTTTTTTTTAGTTGTTTTTTATTTTAATGTTCATGGGGACGTGTTGTAAAGCAAAATCCTTGTGGATAATTGTCCTCTAATTTGGTAGCTGTCTTACTGAGGCAGATTCCCTTCATGGCCTAGACTCCCATGGCTGCAGCCAGAGCTCACGGATTGACCTGGTAATCTTTGATCCAGTCTGGGCAACATGATTCATATTGCTGTTTCCTAATATAACAGACTTTCCTTTTGAGTTTCAACGTGATGCTCAGTGACACCACACTCATAAACTGCTTCACTGTAACTAATATTACTTAAGATTAAAGTTAAGCTATTACTCTTTCATTGTTTTTAAAAAATAATTATATTCATCCATTGGGGTTTTTTTGGCAAACTGTTTAGATAAATATACTACCATTAATGGAACTAATAGTTTATTTTCTAGAATAGAAGAATAAAGATTTTCAGTCCTAGTAGAGAAAAATCGGGGGGGGGGAGGTTTGAGACAATATTTGTCCACTTATAAAATGAATGCACGACTGTTTTATGTATTATAAAAACTTTAATAGTAACTATTGATTAGCCAACAGTGACAGAAGTAGTACCAGGAAACATCTAAAATCTTGATCTGAATTTGGATTAAAATGTGTATTTCTCTAAGACGGACACAAAAGCTTTGTATTTTGCCTGAACAAATTTCCCTTGACCTGATGATACTTGGTAGCTACGACCCTGTTTGCTTGCTCTAGACCATTACATACATAGATATGATGTTAAGCTTTAGAAAGATTGCATGTAATAGCTCTAAAAGATGTGCAGCACTGGTTTTCCACAACTTATGTTTTATGTGGTCTCGCTGCATTTGATGCATGAAGTGAGTAAAGCTTTCTGGATACAGCAGTGAGCACCCAAACTGCGTGTTTATCCTGTGGAGGTGCATTTTAATTGCATCTCTTCCCATTCTGGTCCTATGCTGTATTGTTTTTCTTCCTTTATTGATAATTTTAGCCTGACTACTTTTCCCTGACATGGGGTCACATGTTGGTCTTTTAAGTAAGTTTACACCCGAAATGTTCTGAATTTCTCTGTTGGGAAGAATAGATGTCTCTACCTTGTGGAAGAATCGATCACGTTCCTCCATGCCTGCCCTCTTCCTGCCCCTGATAAAATTGCTAGCAAAAAGGTAGGGTGAATTTTCATACCTTATTCAATAGTGTGTCCTTGTTTATTCTGTGATATGTTATTTTGGTGTTCAGCCAGGTTGAATGAACACAAAGAACTCTTACACTTAAAGCAGCATAAGACCAGGAACAAGAGTGTCATGAGTAGGAAATTGCTATTTGCTTTTTTTTTTAAATTTTATTTTATTCACGGAGACTGCTTTTTCAGTGTCTATACTCCCTCACACCTCCAATCCATACCAGATGCAAATATCTTTTGTCTAAATCTGCGAACTGTCTATATCTTTGGCTTCTACATCACTATTTTTTCATTTGAAGACTCAGTTCAGACTGCTGTTTAGAAAGAAATGTTTTTTGTTTCTTTCTGCTTGGTGCTGGAAATAAGTTGGATATGTGTCTGACCTGCTAATGTGAACAATTTTGTCATCCTCCAAAACTTGAAAGAATCTGGGAATATTCTTCAGAGCATATCATTCTTTCTTTAGCTGTCACTTCAGTAACAGGGAATACAAATCTTCTTTGCATACATGCAAGCTCATTTGAATGTTTTCAGCCCCATTCTACGGTATTCTATGTATGTTTTTCTGTTGAATGAAGGAATATTCTTCTCATTCTTTTTCAAAAGAGGTTTTGAGTGCATGTTTTAATTTATACAAAGTAGATAAATTGAGGATGAGGTGGAACTATAATTAATTTGTTACTTGATTTCTTAATTGCCTACTCTGTTTTTTGATTATATGCCTTATTCCTCACCTTCCTTTTAGAAGGGGTTTATATTTGAGTGTAAAGCTCAAAGTTGAGAGAATTTTTATAGTGATCATTTCACTGCTCAGCTGTATTCCTAAACCAGACATTTGTAGTTGTACATTTTAAAACATTCTTCCCTGCTCATTTGATGGAAAAACGTAAACTGAAAGCAAGGTCTTACCTCTTATGAAGAAACCAGCAGGATTTGTATGTAGAGATTACAGGGTAAAGTAAGTTATCAACAGAAGTGAGCTTATGTGTTCTAGAAATTCTGATTAAGGAAGTGTGAGCTCTGCTTCCATGATTTTCTAGTCGATGCTTGATGCTTTCTGGTCTTTGTTTCGTCTCTCCCTGCATGTCATGAATCAGGATTGTCTTAGGTGACCCTGCTATAATGGGTTTATGGCTTCGTGTGCCTTTGTTGTCTCCCTGCCTCATGGAAGAGGCCACTGAAGACAAGGCAGTTTCACACTGAATTCTGCATGTCACCTCTTTTAAGGTTGTTACTCCTACCTGTGCCCTCCCTGCTTCTTGTCAGCAGAGTGTCTGTCCCTGAAAGAAGGAAACTTCTAGACACTACCTAAATTGTGACTGCTCTCTTCTAGGACAGTCCTGAAGATGTATGCTGAAACCTATGCCAACAACGTCAAATTACCCTTTTGGTGGAATGATGGGATTTTGCTGATGATAGCTTAAGATCTCTAAATTTGACTTTCTATACCTCTTCCCATTTCTATGTGAAAGCTAAAATACCGCCATCCACTTCTTAAAATATATTAAAACTTTGCCTATTTAAAGATAGAAACATATTCTGTTAAAGTTGGAAGTGACTTTTAGAGCTGTGCAGCTAAAAAAAAAAAAAAAAAAGTCCTGGTATCAAGGCTTGTTGTGCTCTTTGTTTATTGCTTAAAGTTTCTCCCAAGGGGAATCTCTACATATTTATTGTTTTTCAAAAAAGCAGGTTATTTTTTTTCCTCCTTAGAACAGCCAGTGAAATATGGAAAAGGGTGAAATATCTCCTCGATGAAGTATTGTTCTAAAATGTTGCTGGCTCCTTCTCCTTTCTTTCCAGTCATACAGGAGTTCTAAAACTGTAAATATTCAAATGTTCTACTTGTGCAGCAATATATATTTTCCTATCCAAAGTGAATAGAAGACTGTTGAAGGAAGCCAGCTCTTGCCTATTAAGTAATATTGTTGTGGCTTGTAAAATAGGGAAATGGAATATCTGAAACTGCAGCTTTCATGTTGATGTATTGCTGGCTGTTATGCCTTTCAGAATTATAAAAGACATACTTAAGTATGAATTGGAGAATAATGTCAAGGGAAAAAATGTTACTTTTTGGCAGTGGTTTAAAATAAATTAAACTTTAGAAATGTTCAGATTCAGGTGTTCCCATTTTGAGTCATTCCTTTGCATTAATATATCTCCAGCATTGTGTGTTGTGAATGACCTTTTCTATTTCAAATAATAAAAAAAAAGACTGACATTAGAGAGGCAAAGCTTTTTTTTTTTTCTTTTTTCCCTTCCACCCTGAAATAGGAACATTTTCTGGTCCAATAAGTAAGCAAACATGTACAAATGGGGAGGGAGTAGAATTTTAGAGTGAAACGTTCTGTAAAACTGGAGTAAACACAGAATTTTCAATTAACTGGTAACAGAAGGAAAAATTCTGATAGTTTTGTTTGGGTTTTTTTTTTAATTGAAAGATTTTGAGGGGGGTGTGTGTGTGTGTGTGTGTTCGGGTTTGTTTGCTTGCTTTTTTTCCTGGGCAGGTCTTTCCACATCACTGCCTGGTTTTTGGATTGTGAGATCCGGCGGCCATGGATATTGCTGACCCTAGGCCAGGCCACCTTTCAAGACCCATGGAAGCCAGGGGCCCTAGCTGGAACTTGCCAGACTGTCTTTGTGAGGTGTTTAACTTTCCCCAGATCAGCAGATTGTAACCAAGCCTTAATTCCGATTAGCTCTGCTGAAGTGTAGCCTAACACGCTTGTACTTCTAGAAGGAGATTAAGGTAAACTGCTTTCTACTGATTTCCAACCTCCTCAACTGTAAAAAGTGAGTGGCATGATGGCCATTTCACTGTGTTTTTGCGTGTATCTATGCAAACATACATTAGAAATTGGAAGGAAGGTCGAAACTGTTCTTTCACCTTCTCTTGCAACAGTTCTATCGACTTGCTATCATGGTGATGTCTTCTGCATCTGGATTCCTCCGTTTAATTGGGGGTGGGGGGGGGAGGGAGTCTAAGTGAGAAGTCAGCCAGGCCAAAGGGTGGTGTTGATACTATATACAGCACGAATTGCTGGTAGTAACTGCTGAATTTTTGAGAAGAGCTTTGTGCATCAGATAAGTGGTTGCAGACCTGGTTGTCTTTAATGCAGAAATTCTGTATGAATGCTGGCGTCTTTAGAGTAATGAGCTGATCACAGGAGACTGCTATTTCTGATTACATCCGAAGGACAGTAGCGCTCATTCTGCAATGTTTTAGTACTTTAACTACGCATTGCTGCTGAATATCAGTTTGTGATTGTTCCAAGACACATAGATAAACTTAGCAAATATGATGGATGTGATGTATTTATTTTGTTTAAAATATTACCATTAATTAATGTTACTCATTTTACTCTGTTATGACAAAAATGGAAGGGTAGGGGTGAAAATGTGTATTGACTGCTTTTGAAGTAGGAATTAAGTATGTTAATTCCAGAAGAAAGCGTGCATTTTTTTTCTGTGGATTTTTTTGTGAGTTTAATTCTATCACATCTTGTGCAGGTGAAGCGGGTAAGAGAAGAGCAAGTGACAAGGGTGTGAAAAAAGGGAACAGTGTTTGCCCCTTCCTTATGTCATTTCCCCCCAGCCTCATTCACACCAGAGACTGCTTGACCTACAACACTCTAAATGGAATATGGCTTGTCAAGTACTAGCTAGCCATGTAAATTATAGAATCATAGAATGAATCATAGAATCATAGAATGGTTTAGGTTGGAAGGGACCTTGAAGATCATCGAGTTCCAACCCCCCTGCCACAGGCAATTTTCTTTTGTTAAGTTTAAGATAATTGTCTTGAGTTCCCTATGACAGGACCGCAGTTTATGCTGCAGAGCAGGCACCTCAATAAACTTCCTTACACTCTTTCGGGATCTCAGCCAAGGAAGGCAGTGGCATGTCCCTCCAATTCAATAATCGATTTAAGATTTTATTAGTCTGTTCATCAGGATGTCTCTAAAAGCTGGCTGAGAACTGTATTTGGAGAGTTCCCTGTAATTGCTAAAACCCTTAGATGCTGAGAGTAGGTGGAGTGAGATTCAAATTCCATAGGTGTAAAGAAGAGAAATTCTTCTGTAGTAACTTTTTCTTTCAAAAAGTATCCTTTGATATACTTCACGTAAGTCTTATCTTAAATAAGGAATATAAAATGCATATGCTTTGTTTTAAAGGTTGAGTATATTTTTGGAATTCCATAATAGGGACTGTTTTGGTAGGCTGTATTATGCAAAAGGGTGTATTTATTATACTGTAATTAAAAGTTAGTACAGGTTAAGCAAACTTTGAATTTTCCAAGTTTAGTTCTGTTTAACTTTCCATTAAGCAAACATTTGTGTTCAAGCAGAGCTCTCCAAAGGCATAATTTAGGCATCTTTGTCTTGCAATCAGTGTCAATATACCTCTTTTCTTTGGAAATTTTTAAAGGAATAGTGTATGTTAGTGTCATTCTTTCAGATTATAGAGCTGAATGATAATGAAGTTCAACAAATATAGCCCATTAACTTTATTTTGAATAGTGCGTGGTGCCAAAAATAATATTCCTTCACGTTGTTACAGATGCCTGTATCGCAAGCTTCAGACTATCTTGTCGTCTTTGTACTTTGTGGTGAGAGTAGATTTTCATGGCTGAGTTATATGTTAATGTGCAGTTATGTTTGCTTGTAGTCTTACTTAAGATGAAGGTTTTGTATTACAGTCCACCTTGCTTTATTAGTTAAAATTCTATACCAAAGCAAATTGATTGATTTCTATTTAATAACTTGATGTCAGCAATATGTCAGCTTACACTCGCTGTGTAATTTTGTACTTGTCTATCAGTAATAGAGGTTACAATAACTTTGAGGCAGATAAAGTATAAAGCTCTCCAAACTGTTCCCGCATTCATTTTGACTTTGCTGAGAGTGCTGTGGGCTTAAGGTTTTTAGGGTTATGCCCTTAGTATATGAAACACTTGATATGAGATAATTCAAATTTAAACTCAACATTGCTGCGTAAGTGTTACACTGATTTCTTAGATGAGCGAGATGTCCATATACTGTATGCAAACTAATTATGTTAAATATTATCTCCAGTGAGAAAAATGTCCAAATAGTACAAGACATGTTAAAATTATAGAATGAACTAACTGGATGAAAGATGTTTTTCCACATCATTAAAACACTTGTTTTCAAATGTCCTAAAACTGATAAAATAACAGAATTGAGGCTGTTTCTTCAAGGATAAGACTAAATTCTAAAGCAGTGGAAAATGGGAAATAAAGTATGTGCTGAATATATTTATAAAGATTAAAAATATGTACTGAACAGAAAGATAAAATTCAATGTGCTTTATTACATTGAACGTATCAAGGATAAATGAGAAAGATGGCTAATCAAGATAAGCCAAGAAGAACATGAATATTGAAATCACTAAAAAGACATTTTTTTGTGTCTTAAGCTGGGAAGTTGGTATCTTTGGCTGGATAGACTAGGAACATCTCAGAGGACTATATAAATTATAAGGACAAGTGTTTAGGCTTAGTGGTAAATTCTGTTGTGCCCCCCCCCCCCTTTTTTTTTTGAGGGACAACTTTTTTATAAAAGCACTGAAAATCCTACTTGTTGATCTCACTAGCTTGAAAAAAGATCTTTCATTGTACTCTACCAACGGCAAGATAGAGTAGCGTCCTTCAGGAGAAGGAACAAATGTAAAATAGAAGAGAGTTACCTTAAAATTGCATAATTGTGATGCTTACAACAATGCTAATGTAAGATTTCAGGTACTGGTTTCTGCACAGATATCGGTTGAGGATTAATTCAGGAATACAACAGTACAGGAATGTGATACTGTTCTGTAGTATGTAGTTTTGTGCTTTGCGGACCTCAGGAAGGTAATAACTTGACTGAGCCTTTTCAGGTCTGTAAATTGCCGTGTTGGTTTTGTTCTTCCTTGTTACTGATAGACTCAGCCGTACTACTTGTACTTCTACTTTGCTGCTGCAAATGACTGAAAGACGAACAAGAGAATAGGGTTGTTTTACAGGAACTGGATGCTGATATTCATCCCTCTTCTATGCTTTTCATGGGATGATAGGGAGACAATATCTGTTGCAGTTGATGAGAAAGTGCTCCTTCAGTGGCTGAGGTTCCCAAATGGGAGATGAATACACTCTTAAATCATGCTCCAACAATCATTACTGTTGGCTATGTTAGAAAATATTTTATTTTGTGGGTAGGAACACGGATGGAATAGTGTTGGTTAATGCAAAATGTAGGGTAAGAGGATCAGTAAGGTTCAGTAAAGAATGACTCCTATAGAAACAACAGCTTAAAAGGTGATGAATATAAAAGAAAATATCTAAACCCTTTTTATGGATTCTTTTCTTGCTCAGTTAAAATTTGAATATATGTGGAATTATGTCTTACCGGGTGCTTTTTCAAAATGTACAGAACGTGCTTTACCTTCTGTAGTTCTTTTCCCTCACCAGTAGCAGGGCAGCCTGCTGTCTCTTGTAATAGCCTTGACCTCTGCATACTGACTTTTCTCAGTAGAATAGAATGACCTTTCATTCTTAAGAAACTGCAGAAATTGCAGTGGAGTTGGGTCTGATTTGGTGAATAGGTCACACTCTCTGCACCAGTTTGATCCTGCTGTCCTGAATTTGATGATCAGACCTTTAGAGCAATAACTGCTGTAATTAATTCTTTATTGTAGCATTCATTTAGGTAGCTCTTTAAAAAAAAAAAAAAAAAACGAAAAAAAAAACCAACCCTACTTGAATTCTGGCAGATATTGTATATTTCTTCCTGATTTCTATAAGCGAGAGCTGGAAAGGTAGTTTGCTATGTGTGGGCTTGCTTTCATTAAGTGGACTGAGAGGAAGGGATGCTTATGATGTGTCACGGTTCCAGACTTGTGTGTCCAAGGCACTAAGCCTGAAGAGCTCCTAGGGGAATGTGCCTTCTGTGCGGTAAGCACTTGGCTATATATACAATGTTGGACTGATGGTCCTTTCACTCAGATATCAGGGTCACTTGTTCCCTGAACACTTCAAACTGGGTTTTTCTACCCTGATATATGTTTTGTAGCCCCTTCCTTGGGCTTCATTCTTGTCTAATTGTTGCAGGGATATTATCTGTTTCAGCTGTTCTTTTAATCTAGCTGCCTCATCTGGGACTTGACATAGTTTAGTTTAGTCAGGTCTCTTTGTTTCTTCGATTTTCATTCTTTTCATCTCCCTGTTGACTTTCTTTTCCTGTTTCTTGAGGGAGAGGTTCTTCTTTCTTCCAGTTTTGTGTGAAATCCCCCATTCTCCATCAGCCTCCTAGCTTTATTTTCCCCTATGACTCTTTTTGTCCTCTTATTTTGTCCAGTTTCTCCTTTTTCATCCCAATATCTTTTTCTGGATTAGTTATCTTCTGTTTTCATTTTGTACTGGTGGTTTTTTTTCTTATTTTTCATGCGATCCATGTTTCAGATGCTACACAATTTGGGTGTTATGAGGCATATCAATATTGTGTTGCAATTTTTAAGACTACATTAAACTCGACATGTTTTGTGACTTTTACTATTGTATGTTATAACAATTATCCCTAACTATTAATCAATACAGAAAGACTAGAAAGTAATTTAATGAACTAATTCTTTGCCACATTATTAAAATAATTTATTATTTACGTTATGTGGGGACTTTTTTAAGGATGTTGTAAGGATGGAAAACATTAAAATGGTTCAGTTAACAAACTGTGATTGCTTTTTCCATCTACTGAAGAGTCTAGTTGTTCAAGAGGTTGAATGAATTCAACACCCACTCATCGTTCACCATGCAATAGGAAATACTGTGCCTCCTAAATCAAATTTTAACAATCTGGTCCCAATTTAATACCCATTTAACCTTTTGAGCCTAATTATTTTTCAGTAAACCAGCTAAATCAGTAGCCTATCTTACAATGCCAGCCAATTTTCACCTTTAAGTAGAGCATTTCTTAATATTTAGAATTGAAGATATATTGGGCTGCAGCTGCGAGACTACTGCAGTTTTTCTTGCTGCTAAAAGAATGCAAATTTGTCACATATAATTCTGTGTGCGTTGACAGTGACCTTACTGCTAGAACTTGCTGTGACTTGTGTTAACTTATTGACAGCAATTGCTTGAGTTTCCTTCTGTTTAAATGCAAGGTGTGGAATTAAATCTGCTCTTAATAATAACTGAAAAGCTGATAGACCTCAAATGTAGTGGACTCCTAAATTTAATTTTCAATAAAGGAAACTTGTTGTTAAAAAATTTAAAGCTATTGCTATTTCAAAACAAATTACAGCATTGTGTTAAAATTCTGCACAATATTAGCCACAAAATTCAAGGTGCTGAAGTTTTCTGCAGTATAAATATGATTATATTATGCTTGTCCTCTCTGCTAATTTGCTCTGCCTCTGCAGAGGCTGGGTGAAAATCACAGAAGAGGGCTATAATTATGCTTTGTTTATGACCAGAAGGCAAGGACTACAGAGAGAAAGTGTGGGGGCTTTGCTTTTTTTTTTTCTTCTTCTCCCCTGGCTCCCCAAACCCCAAATTTATGCAGTATATAATAATGTATGCAATATCATCCTTGCCCATCTTACTCAATTAGTCCCATAATTCAAAGTTTGAGAAGTGTTATCCAAAAGGTCTTTTGGGACCAAGACTAAGCCAAGCAGGCAGTGCAAGAGGAGTGTTGTTTGGCTTTTGGTGTCTGGGAGAAAGGCAAATGTTTGCCTTGAGGTCATTCCTCGAGTTGGATCCTGCGCCGGTTGCCTGAGGCTTCCCTGGGATGAGGCAGGGTTGAATGTGCGCAGGGCAGGTGGGAGACGTCTGGCACACCAGCCCTCCACAGCATCTTTGGAAGACCTACCCTTGCCCTTGCTCTGGAGTCCAGTGCTGTTTCCCTGAAGGTAGGAAGCCTATGGAACGGCCACCTCTTAGTTATGTGAAGGCTCTGTGCTGACCTGTTTGTCAGAGATGACACTGGGACTAGCTTGTCCTCCTCTCCAGGGCTTAAGCCTCTGTTGAAGTGTGAGTTTTCTTGTCTCAATCAGTTCTCTTTAAGTACCCTTTGAAAGAAAATACAGGAAATAAGGTGGTTTTTTTCAGCTAAACATTAGAAATATCATGATGCAAATCAGCTGTCATGTAAATACCTGTCAAAATAATAAATTGGTTACAACACCCCTCCAGCCGCTCACAAAAACACGAATCGGAGTCATGAATTGATCTGTTTTGGGAAGTGGCATGTTTAAAGAATGCTTTTGGTGCGGTGGATGGGAATTTGAATGCAAAATAAATGGAAAGCAAGACAAAGGAAGTCATGGGGCTGCAGGACTGCGGGTTGTCAGTGCTGGACCCTGGCAGGTAGTATGTAGCCGTGAATGGCTAGGAGGGTAACAGGCTGCAACTTCCACTGATCTGCTATACGTTGCAGAAGAAACTTCAGGAAAAACAAAACCAAAACAATTCCCCCCAGCAATTCTAGGAATTGTTTACAAATTTAGTGAATGAAGAAATGTGTTGCACATCTGTTACCCAACTTCCCCTTCTGTTTGTGAGTGGGGTTTTTTGTTTTGCTTTTGTTTTTTTTTTAAAAGCCCCTTTCTGTATTTTGTCTTTGATCCATCTAGGACAGAAGCATTACTTGTTTGCAATACGGAAAATTTGGCAACTGCTTTCAATAATCATTTCATGGCTTTAGGTCTCGTCAACTGTACTTATTTTTGGTTTCGTTGTCTAACTTGATGTACAAAGCAATTTGGGAATCTTGTGTGGGAAGCAAAATTCATCTAATCTGGCCATGAATAAGTAGATGTTTGTTATATGTAAGTTTGTTACTGATAAATAAAACAATCTTTAGTCATTAGTATGCAGTTTATAAATGTATGGATGTGAAAGAATATAAAGACGGGGAAAAAAACCCCAATAAATGAAACATGCGGTTTCTGAACACAGGAAAAACTTACTTGAAATGGAAAAAAAAGATTTGGAATGGAAATCTGCATCTACTCATTGTATCCTATATAGAAAAATAATAGTGAAAGATTAAAGCAAAAGGTTGACTGCTGGCAATCCAGGAGTATTTTGTACAGTTGGTGTACTGAACAGCAGGTTTGGTGCATGTACATTGGTATGACAGATGGGCTTTTTCTTGAAGGTCCGCTGCTATACCAGGTGAAAATTTCTTGCTCAGTCAGGTGACACTTTTACTAGTGGTAGCATTTTCCACAAATTGATTTGTTTTGCTATGAGTTTCTAAATTTTTTTCTAATATCGTCAGCTTTATTAACTTTGATTTTTAGTTTTGGTTTTTTTTTTTCTATTTTGTAGACTTAGCAGTGATAGAGTGATGCCCGCCCTCCATTTTGTTATTTTAAACACCATCGTCCAAAAGGCTTAAGTGCTCAAAAAGTGTGAGGTAGCTGAACCTTGACTGGTTTTAAATTAGTTCAGTTTGACTTCAGCCAGCAGATCTGCGTCTGTTAATGCCACGTGAGGCTCTGGCATAACAGGCAAAGACCACTGATGTTGTAACTGTAATATGTAAAGTCTTCATAGAGTGACAGGAAAGTATATCAGCTTTCTGTCTCACTCATTTTAGTTCCTATTCTGTTGACAGCTTCCCCAGCTGTTCTCTTTGAAATTTGTCATTTACACATGTTTCTAATTGGGGCAGTTGTACAAGAGAGAAGAAAAAAAAAAAAAGAATTAATCTGGTGGTGATAGGGATAGGTGAGGTTGTTGTTTTGTTTTCTTTGAGCACTTTTTGAGCTGATAGTCTCAAGGTTTGGAATACAAGTGTTTTGTGCAGGACAGAAGTGGAAATGAAGATAGCTTTTATATTATCAATTGGAGTATCCTTAGTATCGTGATCAAGTTATGAAGAAGTACTAACTGTACAATTTTGCACAGTCTCTGTACTGCTGTGTCAAACCTTATAGACCCAAAGAGTTGCTCTAGATCTACCCTGTCTGTTGTTCCCCTCTGCTCCGTTGCACAAAGCTCTACACCTGCAAAGCAGCAGGATGTAGGGATTAAAAACATGGAAAATCTCTAGATATCTAACTAAGCCATGTTGTACGTTGTCATCATGTTCTACTTAATAGAAACAAATGAATATAAGTTTAAATCTTCATGGTAACTGGATTTTAGAAGTGGAGAAATCGGTGTTAAATGTCCCAAAAATCAGAAAAAAAGTAATTTGCAATTTTTGCTTGGAACTCGGTCATTTTGTTTTGAGAAACCTTTGTTTTAAATTGAAACAGTGATTTTGGTATATACTACTCCGGATGAGGTTTTTCTGTTCTGCTGCAAGTACCACAGTAAATTTGTGCTCTAAGCAGCATGCTGATTACATTAGAGAGAGAATCATTATCTTCGCTCTAAGTGATTTGAGATTGTTTTCCCTAGATCAGCTAGTCCATGAGGTTCTGTAAGCATGCAGCAGACTGCTTTCCCTTTATGTGCTAAATGGTTGCCTGAAAAAAATACATGTGGCATGTCATTGTGTTGCTTTTTCAATTCAGGTATTTGAATTTATGTGTGTATGCGTGCAAGTGCATGCGTGTGTGTACCAGTAAGGGTATGATACAAGGGAAGCAGGGATAAACACTTGAAGGCATCACAAACTGCACATTCAAACTTCCCAAATTATTGTGGGTAAATCATCTTCCTACAGCCGAACAATACACAGCACACAATGCATAGCACAAAGTTGTTTCTATTCTTCTCTCTAGGTATGTCAGAAATGCCAAAGAGTTCCCCATTGATTGTTTTCTGTCTGGGTGACAGAACTGGGATCCAGCATGTAATCTAGAAGGGGTGGTTGAAAAGCACACTAGCCCAGCACGTATCTTATCCTACACCAGCCAGTATTTTACTGTTTTTTTAAAACATGTTCTAAACAGTAATTTACTGGGGTTTTTTTATTTACTCCAAGTTCATAAATGGCTTAAAATAATCTGATTAAGGTCAAGGATGTTAACATGTGCTACAAGCTCTGAGCATTTTTGCACTCCAGTATGAATTTTTTAAAGCTTATTTTGTTTACAAGTTCCTCAAGGTGCTGTGCAGTTAAACTACAGCCATTGCAGTTTTCGGGGCATTGTGAAATAGGGGATTCTGTTCTTCTGCTGAGGCTTCTAAAATGGCCTTCTAATGGCAAGTGCTGCTTACGGACAGTTTTTTTTTTTTTTTTTTTTAAATCTATTATTTGTAATTGGCTGAGGGCAGAGTAGTGTGTTGGTTTTTTTTTAAAGCATTTTTAGTTTGCCCTATTTCTTGGTGCACCCTCATAATTTACTGGCAAAGTTAATTGCTTTAACCCTAATAGTTATCCTGCCTCTTTCTCCTTCTTAGTACTGGCAGTTAACTGAAATTCTTAAATTTATGCTGCTAAGTGTACATTTTAACATGAATATTTTCCCCTGTAAACTATCTGAAGTATTTATCTAAGCAGAATATCTAAATGCTTTGGGTCATGCTGAATACCAGAGTGTATGCTGTTAAAGTAATTGTTCATTTTTTGAAATAAAGTGCAGTCCTTATTGTACTTTGTCTTCTGATAGAGGACACTTGGATTCTAGCTGTATCACAGCAGTGGTGTTTCCCTTGCACTAAAGAAAATTCTTCTGGAAGTTCACTTGTCCTAAAAAAAACCCCCCTGTGTCAGCCTTACCTCCTTCAGGTATGTGAGGTGGTATATCGGGGAGTGGAAGAGTGACTTGTGTCAAGGGTAGGGCTTTGCTTGGGTATGCCTCCCACCAACCCTCTGTCCCATTTTATACAGCAGCGTTTAACTTTCTGTGGAGCTGAGTAGCTCGCGTCAAGAAGATGCTACCAGCTCTCTGCTATACATACTTGATCGATGGAAAGTATAGTTTGCCTGGTGTTCTTCTACGTCTTTATGCCCAGATACTTTCTGTGCCACACTGGCATGATATCAAAGCGATTTCTATGACTTCACTGAAGCTAATGAGTTTCACATTAAAATGCAAGTATATGATGATGGGATCCTGTATTTTTTTCAGAGTCGTATCCTCTTTCTTACAGTAGAATAGGTGAACAGAAGAGAATGTGTTGAGTGAAGAGTTGGCCCGTTTGTGATGGCTGTGGGAAGGATTGAGGAGAGATGGTTAAGGATTCTGCAAATACATGTATGTATGTGTATGTTTCCTGTAATGTTCGCTGGACTGTAAAATGGAAGAGGATTATCTGAGAATTTTATAGTTGCTAGGTTATTTTGAAGTCTAGTAAATTTTACCTTTGGATATTGTTTTTTCTTCTTTTCTTCTTCTTTTTCTTCTTCTGGAGGCAGTCTGTTTTAGAATTAAAGGGAGATTCTAAAATTGACCAGATGGAAATGGAAAAATTACCCAGGTGGCAGTTTCCCAGGCACAGATTAGGTATCCCAATCTGGTTTTTGGGGGACTATTCTTTAACTTTCAGATAACACCAGAATATTAAGAGGGATGATCTATTTTCATTTGTTAAGTTGAGCTCTCAATGTGCAAACAGGCTTGTTTTCTTCAGGATGCTTTAAAAGAGTATTGAATAATTACATCTGTGGGCTTTGCATGTGAAAAATGGATGGATACATTCAAAAAAGAAATGGAGCACAGTCCCAGTAGTTACAGATTTAGGATGCAGTAAGATACTATCTCTTTACAAAGAAAAAAATAGAAATAATGTAGCTAGTGTTAGTAATCAGCTCTCCACATGATTTGGCTGTCTGAATTCATAAGAATATTGCTATGCTAATAGAACTACACTGTAGTGAAGAAAGATGGTGTCTAATGGCCTTGACAATAGCTGGGAAATCACCCCTGGAAATCTACATATACAAATCAAATAATACACTGGCACATAGAAATGAATTGCTGATCCCAGGGCCATTTCTTTCAAGTTTAATAATAAACCAGCAAAACCTGGTGCAATGAAAAGACTTCTGCCCGAATGTGTGCCCCAATGTAATAGCAGTCCTTCATTCCCCCGCCTGCACTCTCCCTGTGGCGCTCAGCTGAGCTGCGTGCTTTGTCTTCCTTTTGTGGATAGTAAGACTAATAATTCTAAATGTAATGAAAATGTGCAGTAGCCCTAACTTATCACAAGTTCCAACCAAGTCACCAATATAGGCATTAATTATAAATGCTTTTACTGTCTATTATGTACTTGACATTTTTCATTAAGTCCCCCAGAAACCCCAAATATCCCTTTCTTCTATTCCTCTAATTGATCTTCCACTAAAGTGAGAGAATAAATAATTTGAGTAGAATGAAAGCTGTATTCTGGTAGAAAAAAACACTGTGTTTCAAAATTACTTGTCCAGCGGTGGTATGAATTGCACTTTGTTCCAAGTTTGGACCAGAGAAGAATATAGGGTTTTCTCCTTTGTTTTAAATAGTGCAAACTATTGTTTTATCTTAAATTGCATCACAAGTTTTGCTTTCCAGGGCAAGCTACTGATCTGCCTTGCATTTAACAATCCTGCATTCATCAACAGAACTTTCTGAAATCCAAAAATGTAACTTTGAAAATTTTTTTTCTCAATTTTCCATGTAAACATAGTACGTGGGGCTGTGAGCTTTGAATAAGACTTTGTCCAAGCTGAAAGAGTAGGGGAACAGCTATTTGAGCAGATCTGGAGCTAGACTGAGCAGAGCAAGTGGGAGGAATCTCTAGCCTTCTCTGACTCTGCTAGCTGTCTGGGAGTCAGCAGCTGGAAGATGTCCCTCATTTTTGCTCTAAGATTGTACACACGGGCCTGTTCTGTAAGGTTCTTCCCTACCAGTGTCATCACCCTGGCTGGTTTTGTTTGTACAACTGCAATCGTTGCTTGTTAGGTGAGGAACTTGAAGTTTCTCCTAGTTTGTGTGAGTAATTTGCCTAAGAGTGCAAACTCGGCAGGCTGTCTTTGAATAGTATATATTTTATAATGTTTCCTTGTAGAATCATTATCAAAATTCATATGGTACTTATTTTATTGAGTCATCATTTTGGATAGGGTTGGTCTTGAAACTAGCAAATGGAAACCTTAATTTATTTGATCAAAGTAATTAATTCAAAATTCAGGTTGTGTATCTAAGAGCAACAGTTTGAAGAAAAGGGTAATATTCTTCTTTCAGCATATGCTGAGTTGGTGCCTCATGAGCAAAGACTGTCTTCAGAAGAGGGAAGGGTGGGCATGACTGGAAGACAACCTGTTTCGGGTGAGTAGATGGAAGTAATTTTTAAAATTTTTTTATTTTTCTCCTCTGTATGGATGGGAAATATAAAAGGCAGCTTTATTGCATTTAGTAGCACTGGGCCTTAAGGGGAGTCCAAGTGAAATAAATGAGCTTTGGCTCATTTTGTATAACTTCTGTGAATATGAAAATACTTTTTCACTGTATGCAGTCCCAAAATAGTGTTTTCCCTCTTGTCTTTGGTAGCCTTCCAAAATAGGAACCGTTACAGTAAGTCTGTTTAATTTTTCTGACCTAGGTGAGAGAAGTGTTCTCATCTATCTTGTGAAGAATTGGGAATTGCATAGCTTTTTCTTTCAGAAATGATGAATTTATTGCAGTTAGTTTACCTGTGTACTTCCATTTTAAAGAAAGGTTTCCCGTGTGCATAAAAGACTGTGTTCCTTAATGCCTCTGTTAGTGGAGAGTTCAAAAGAGTAGCTCCAGAGTAAAGAAGCTTTGATTACTTTCCTTATAAACTTTAAAAATTCTGATATATTTATTGTAGTGGTAAGTGGTGAAACTATCCTGTTATCTTTGGTTAGATGTCACTTCACATACATACCTCACTGATAGTCTTGGGGCTGAAAAGAACAGACTAGACGCTGCTTTCAGTGGTGTTTTTCACAAAACCCCATTTAAGGTAAAGAGAAAAAGCAGCAGAGGATTTCTAACTTATGTTGTGGTTGAGCCCTGAAAAATAGGTTGGGACACTGAGGCTTCTCGCAAGGCTTGGCTGGAAGAAACTGTATTTAATTCAGGTTTTAACTTCCTGACGTGCATCTATTGTGCATCTGAGTAAGAGACTTGAAACAGTTTTGAGTCTTCAACAGTATATATGTGGCTTGCTACTGAGACCAGGAACCATCAAAACTTTTCTGATCATACACGGGTGTCTGTAGTATGATTTAAACACCAGTAACATGAGATTGTTGTCATAGATTGTGGTTTTTTTAATTATCGTTATTATTTTAAATTATATTATTTGTTTTTAAAACGGTGTAGTACATTGTAATTTTGAAGTCATTTAGTATATGGAGTTGCTTGCTGAAAGTTAATCTCTGTTTTCAACGTCTGTTGGCTAAATAAATATGTAGTTGCCTAATGTATCTTAAGTATTGCTTTTGGGAACCTAGACATGACTGCCTGTGATCTAAACAGTATGGCCCTGATGCCAGATACTGACATTTGCTATTTCAGTGTTTCTGTAACACAGTTCTGTGCAACACTTGGAAATTATGGTGGAAATGAAATAACAGAAATGAAAATTAGAATTGCTATACAGAAGAGAGTGAAACAGAAAGTACTTGATAATGTCAACTTTCCTGCTATTAAAAACTATTAAAAAAACCCCAAAAGCTCTTCAAAAACATATGCCAGGTGACTGAGGCTGTTATTAAAAAATGTCTTTGTAGTCTGTGGACTACTGTTATGATTGTATTATTTCCCCAGATCAAAGTTACAAAGTAGATGATTACAAAGAAGACGACTTCAGCTGTCTGAGAGCTTTAAAAGACAGACAAGCAGTTGCTACTTTTGAGAAACTTCATTCACTAAACGCAGTAGGAATATAATATTCCAAATGAGATAAGAAATTAGAATTATTTAATTGTGGAATAATGCAAAATTGCTTGTATCTTTTTTTTTTTTTTATCATGAGTGGTTTTAAGGCTATTAATGGCTGAATGAATTTCAGGTTTTTAACTACTGCGAAACTGCTGTTTCAAGTCCTTTTGTTCTCCTGGGGCTCTTTTTTTGAAGACCAACACCTTGAATCAGGAGAGTCTTAAAGTCTGAGCAAGGTTTCTGTTGCCAGAGGTAACTCTTGATTTAGCCCCTCTGTGTCTGCCTGCTTTATTTTAAGCAAATTGCCTGGCTTCAGTCTGTTGGGATTCACAGAATCTCCTAGATTGGAAAAGACCTGTAAGATCACCTAGTCCAATCATTAGCCTAACACTGACAAGCCCACCACTAAACCATGTCCCTAAGCACTATATCTACACGACCCTTAAATACCTCCAGGGATGAGGACTCCACCACTGCCCTGGGTAACGCATTCCAATGTCTGATGACCCTTTCAGTAAAGAAATTCTTCCCAATATCCAATCTAAACTTCCCTTGGTGCAACTTGAAGCCATTTCCTCTTGTTCTCTCACCTATTACTTGACAGAACAGGTTGAGTCCCACCTCTTTGCAGCCTCCTTTCAGATAGCTGTAGAGGGCCATAAGGTCTCCCCTGAGCCTCCTTTTCTCCAGGCTAAACAGCCCCAGTTCCGTCAGCGGCTCCTCATAAGATGTGCTCCAGACCCCTCACCAGTTTTGTTGCCCTTCTCTGGACACGCTCCAGCGCCTCAATGTCCTTCTTGTGGTGAGGGGCCCAAAACCGAACATAGTACTCAATGTGGCCTCACCAGTGCTGAGTACAGGGGTAAAATCACCTCCCTGGTCCTACTGGCTGCACTATTCCTGACACAGGCCAGGGTGCCCTTGGCCTTCTTGGCCCCCTGGGCACACTGCTGGCTCATGTTCAGCCGGCCATCAATCACCACCCCCAGGTCGCTCTCTGCTGAGCAGCTTTCCAGCCGCTCCTCCCCAAGCCTGTAGCGTTGGTGGGGGTTGTTGTGGCCAAAGTGTAACACCCGGCATTTGGCCTTATTGAAACTTGTACAGTTTGCCTCGGCCCATCGATCCAGTCTGTCTAAATCCCTCTGCAGAGCCTCCCTACCCTCAGGCAGATCAACCCTTCCACCCAGCTTGCTGTCGTTTTCAAACTTACTGAGGGCGCACTCGATCCCCTCATCCAGATCATTGATAAAGACGTTAAACAGGACTGGCCCCAGTACTGAGCCCTGGGGGACACCACTTGTGACCGGCCACCAACTGGAATTAACTCCATTCACCACCACTCTCTGGGCCCGGCCTTCCAGCCAGTTTCCTACCCAGCAAAGTGTATGCCCATCCAAGCCATGAGCAGCCAGTTTCTCCAGGAGGATGCTGTGGGAAACGGTGTCAAAGGCTTTAGTAAAGTCCAGACAGACAACATCCACAGCTTCTCCCTCATCCACTAAGCGGGTGACCATGTTGTAGAAGGAGATCATGTTAGTCAAGCAGGACCTGCCTTTCATAAACCCATGCTGACTGGGCTGGATCATCCGGTTGTTCTGTGCATACTGTGTGATGGTACTCAGGATGATCTGTTCCATCAGCTTCCCTGGCACTGAAGTCAAACTGACAGGCCTGTAGTTTCCTGGATCCTCCTTCTGGCCCTTCTTGTAGGTGGGTGTCACATTAGCTAGTTTCTAATCTGCTGGGACCTCCCCAGTCAGCCAGGACTGTTGGAAAATGGTGGAAAGTTGCTGGGTGAGCACCTCCGCCAGCCCTGTCAGAACTCTTGGGTGGATTCCATCCGGTCCCATAGACTTGCATATGTCTACATGCTGCAGCAGGTCACTGACCATTTCTTCCTGGATTGCGGGGGATCATCCTGCTCTCGGTCTCTATCTTCTAGCTCAGGGGGTTGGATCCTCAGAGTGCAGCTGGTCCTGTTACTAAAGACTGAGGCAAAGAAGGCATTAAGCACCTCAGCCTTTTCCTCCTCCTTAGTCACCATGTTTCCCCCTGCATCTAATAGAGGATGGATGCTCTCCCTGGCCCTTCTTTTGCTGCTAATGTATCTATAGAAAGATTTGTTGTTGTCCTTTACAGCAGAAGCCAGATTAATTTCTAGCTGGGCTTTGGACTTTCTAATTTTCTCCCTGCATAGCCTCATGGCATCTCTGTAGTCATCATGTGTGGCCTGCCCTTTCTTCCAGAGGCCATAGACTCTCCTTTTTTTCCTTGAGCTGCAGCCAAAGCTCTCTGTTCAGCCAGGCTGGTCGTCTTTGCCGCCGGCATGACTTACAGCACATGGGGATAGCCTGCTCCTGCACCTTTAAGACATCCTTCTTAAAGAGTGTCCAGCCTTCCTGGACTCCTGCGCCCTTCAGGACTGCCTCCCAAGGGACTCCGTCAGTCAGTCTCCTAAACAAGTCAAAGTCTGCCCTTTGGAAGTCCAAGGTAGCAGTTCTGCTGAAATATTCGCAAATATGCTGAAGTGTAGATTTTGAGGAAGTTCCAGAACAGAATGTGGTGAGGGGGTAAAAGCTTGACTGTGCTGCCACATGAATATGCAAAGTTTGAATTATGGGACATACCAGACCTGTTCTTGAATTCATATCCTGCCACATAATTTTCTTTGACTTCTTAGAGATGGTGAGCTAATGAGAAGCAGAAGTTTGGGGAGAAATTGTGGACATTAATTTAGACCAGATATTCTTCCACTTTCCTCTCTCCCAAGGCAATTCTTAAGGTCAGACTTCGCATGAGCTAATCAAGCACGAGATTAAATCATTAGAAGCGGTGGCAGAGGCTGTGAGAGAAATGAGTTCTGTTTCTATGTAACCTCAAGTTTACTGTGAAATGGTACACAAGGACTTTGCAGATTCGAAAGAGGCGATACTGGTCAATAACCTGTTCATTTGGCAGTAACTCCAGCGTTCTGCTTGTCTGCCCTCAACTTCTATGGAGGCAGAAGCTGAACGACGTTGTTGAGTATGAAAGAGTACTGTGATGGCCTTTGAAATGCAGTATGTATAGTATCAATGCATGCTTTGGAAATTGTTTTTCTGAAGCTGTTGATTCTATTTTGATTGCAGCTTCCTCTGCACTATTGGCAACATCCCACATTCACGTAGTATGTCCTCTGAACTGTTACTGGTTTTAAAATCTTTAAAAGGAAAAGTCTACTTTTTGTAGTATTTATTTACTTAGGTATTAGAACTGAAATGCTTAACCTACAGGAGTTTTTTATTTTGCTAGTAATCCTTCGTTGATGGGTTGTGGGTTTTTTTTGTTGACCATAACACGAATAATTAAGGTAAAATGGACATAGGATTTGTAATTATGTGAATTAAGAATTCCTCTAATGAGGTGATTAAAGTGGTTGTTGCCTGCATATGATGGGGTTGGCCAGCTGTTTAGTAGCTAATTTGAATCATTCTTGTTGAAAGGTTCTAAAATACTGTTGTGTATGTGAATGAATGATCCTTTGAAATAAAGAGAAAATATTCAGAAAGAAAAAAACCAGCAGATCAGAGCTGTGTTAGTTCGAGTTGCTTAATAAAACAAAAAAATCAAGATATTTGGACTGTGATGGAATATAGCGGTATTCTCATGTGTCATGGGAATAGATTCCCAAATTCAAATGAAAATATTGCCTACTAGAAAGTGGGAATTTTTTTTTCCTTACCTTTTTGGCAGGTGTGGCATAAACTTATGTCAAAACATATGAAATCTCATGAGCTTCAGATTTCCAACGTGTTTGCCTGTATTTTTGTAATTTGGAGACTTGGCTTAGTCTACTGTTACACCTTTTGAATTAAGAGTATGCAAACCCTACAAACCTGCCTTATGCTTTGTGAACCGCATGCCTTTTTTTGTCTTTAAAATGGAAGTTTGCACTAAATGCAGCATAGAGATGCTTCTTGGTCACCTTTCTCAATTCTGGGGAAGGTTTTAAAGCTAAGATGGATCCTTGGAATTTACGGATGTTATGTGTCAGCTGAGGTTAGCAATTACCCTCCATGGTTAATCCGAAGTACCACAATTTTCATCTGTAATATGTGTGACCTGCTGTGACTGGTCATACTGATCACACATTAGTGGTTTTTGAAGGTTTTGGTGGTACTGCTTTTAGTGATCCAGAAGAAAGATGAAATACTGGAGTTCTCCATGTGTGGATAATTAAGTTCTTTACCACCTGCTGTTTGACTGCATTGAGGCCTACAAAATGTCTTCATTGTGGCTGTTTGCTCAGATAATATGGAAGTATTGCAAGGAATGAGTATCTGTATTTTATACTTGCTTGCTGCTCTGTGTTATGGTGTATTTGTTGTTGGCTGTGGGAATTAAAATGGACCCCTATGTGCCGTTCAGAACTGGACACAGGAAATGTGGCAGTATGGAGAATGAAAACTGCACACTGAGGTAGGGTTGCTCAAATTCTTTTATTAGTATTTAAGCTTATATTTTGGAACTGGAAACGTTCTTTTAGGGCAAGTCAATAATATAGCATTTTGGATGTGGCTAGAATTTTTGACGAGGCTTGAGGATTTCAGATCCGTTTTAAGACTTCCATTAAACTACCCCTACTGGAAAGATTGTGTATTAGTGGAAATCTGGTCTTGAAACCTTATGGTAGTGACTTGCTTAAAATGTGTTTTAAAAAAACAATCAAACAGCACCCTTCCGTCCCCCCAAAGAAAAGTTTTCCCCAAAGCTTTTTTTGTTGCCTAAGATTTTTCTGTTCAACCAGTGGAAGTAGTTATCTTTATTATGGTGCCAGCTTGTACTGTGCTGTATTGTCGCTTTTCTGAAATATTCTATTTAGATTTGAAGTCATAGCCAAAGGGAGCCTAAATTATGTAAATCTTGTCAGAACCACTCTTGAAACCTCTAGAGGAATTACTCCTTGGTTCCTGTCCATAACTGTAATTTAAAATGCAGGGCTTTCTAAAGAACGGAGATACTGCCTGTATAAGAACCATTTGTTTCTTTTGCGATTTTTCTTCTAGATAGACTTAGCTGATAGAGAGATAGAAATCTTGTTACGCCAAGTCTCAGTTCAACTTTTCTTTTTTTCAACTATTTTTATTTCCTCTTTCTCCCCCAGTATTTGATGCTTCTAAGAAAACTCCTCTTTTCCTGTTTTAATGTTGGAAATGAATATTATTTTATTTGACTATATGAGGAAAATGAAGGTGTTCTGTATTTAATGGCTTCATGTGTAAATTCAATTGGATAATGATTTTGTCTTGATGAGTAAAGCTAGACATCGCAATCTTCTCCAGGAAAAGGCAGCAGAGAGGGTATGTGGGCCCTCTTTACCAGGTGGTTCGCAACCGTAGAGGGACAGAAATCGGTTACTGTATATGGAAAATACAAAGTAATGAGATAGACTTCATTTGATTTGGACATTGTCAAGTTTTGTAGATTCAGATTGGCTTCCTCAGCATGGCACAGCTGGAAAGATGCAAACATTGTGCTGGTGTCTTGTTGGATGGGGTAACGGTAACCCTGGAATAAGGGATATATATATTATAGGCAACTTACTGAGGTGGAGTAGTTGTTTTTGATAGGTGGTGTACATAGCCTTAAAGTTTACCAGCTTAGCTTTCAGCACTTAGTGATTTTCATGTAAGTCTAGTAGAAATCTTTGTTGGCAAGAAGGGGCTCTATTAATAGCTATGCTTTTATATCAACTGAAGTTATAAAAGGCAGAAAATTGTTTTATGTATTGTGAAGTGTAGAGTAGCTAACGGTATTATAAGATTATCTTGTCTTTCTGTCTCTGTCCTAGAAGAATTTTTACAACAAAATAGGAGCCTGTGTTGTAACAGTGATTCTACTGAATGCAGAGATTGTAACTTGATACAAAATTTGAACTCTGAAATTGACTTCATTCTTAGTGTAATTCCGGAGTCACTGAAGAATTGCAAGGGACATGTTTGACCCACAGATATTTGTATACTATATACTGGTCTCTTGTGACAAAAGTGAGTGTGGAGTCATCAGCTGAAAAACCTTGCTAGGCTGAGGAACAAACCATAGTATTTCTCAGTATACCTTCAGGTTCTGTCCTTCTTAATCCTCTTTGGATTTTTGTTTTTTTTAAAGGGTTTTCAAAGCTCTACATCAGTGTAAGACTAGGCCTAGTAGGCACTGTTTATCATTTCATCGTTGGGTTTATAAGCAGTATAACTGTATAAATACAGCTTTTAACACACAAGAGAAGTAATTTATATTCTCAATCAAATGTAGTTTAAACCCATGTTTTGGAACAAATCATTACAGAAGTGTTGAAACTGATTTTCTTCTTTTTATTTCCCTTTTTCTTGTCTCTCTGAATGCAGCCTTCATGAAAGAGATGAAAAATGAAAGTTTGATTTCCTATTTTTGTTAACTGCAGCAGAGTTGTATGGGAGTCCAGCCAATGCATTTAAGTAGAGAAGCAGGCACGCAGATTTTCCAGAGTTAGAGGCATCTGGGAAGAAGACTTGAAATAACTATTTTGAACTTTCTTTTTTTAGGCTTGTTTCTCGAAGTAGCTTTGAAGCTTTTTAATGGGCATCATTTCAACCTAGTAAAATCAAAACCTGGGGCCAGCAGTGAGATGATGCCATCCTAAGAAAAGTGAAGAATGTTTCAAGATGGCTCATTTATCTGCAGTCACACCTCTTTAACATTTATAGTTTTCAAAGGTTTTCTGGTCTTCTAAGTGATTTTTTTTTTTGTTGCAAGGCTGGCTCTTGTATTGCAATGTGATAGCAGTGGCATGGCACCAGGAATTTGAAGCTTTTTGGAACCGTGCAGTGAACTGTACCTGCTGCTGGAACAATTCTCTTCATCAGTTAGTACTTTGCATGCAGAAATCTTTTTTTAAATGAGAGAGAATTACAAAACTTGAGTTGTCTAGTCAAACATGTTCTTTCCTTTTTAGTTTCTTGTTCTTAATCTTTGGATTCTTTTGTACGTGTGCCAAGCATGCTTTGGCACAAGTACTTTACCTTTCATTGGATTTGTTTTTTTAAGTGTCATGCTGTATATTTCAATGGGTCTGATTTATTTTCCACTTCTGAAGTGGAGAGGGGGAAAGCCCACTCACCCAGAACTTAGGGCTGATTTTCCAATTACGTCTTCGGAAAAGAAAAGGAATTTGCTTGGTGTGGCAATAAATATTGAATGATACTGTGATGAAAGCAGAGACTCATATAGTCCAATGTCACTAAAATTTGAATAGTTTTCACACTTAGGGTTTTTTCAAGATAAAAAGAGGATCTTTAAAGAGTAGCTTAAAATCCATCATATAAGGTGGTAAATATATTCTTAATATAACTTAAAAGACTGTGTGAAAAAGGATGAAAAAAATCAGTTAAAATAGCTCAAAGATATTTTAGATGTAATTTTCAGATAATTTCTGTATGGTTTCTATAATAATTCAATGTAAAATACTTGAATATGGTTACAGGACCAGTTTGGGTTTGTGTGGTGGTGGTTTTTTTTTTTTTTTCTTAGGTAAATATCTGGTTGTAAAGTTCAAACACTTCAGAAAAATTCTAACTTCTCTTTCAAATTGATTGAATTTGGCTTTTCTGTCTGATTATACTCCTGTGAGTCACTGGATAATCATCTACGGTTCATTCTTGGATGTTCTATTTAGTTCTGCTTTATTGTTGTCTTATTGAAGGTCGTGATGATTTTCAAAGTAATTCCCATCTCAGCTCTGATGGGCTGATGATCTTTTAAAAGAAAGTGTGTGTCCCTTGAAGAAAAGAACAGTGTTTTCGACTGGGAGAAGAGGGAGATAAAGTGAAAAGATCCTGTTTAACAGTAGGAGAATGGTAAAATGCATGAAATTGAACATTTTATGAATGGTTGAAAATGATTTCTCCAGGGCAGAGAACTGTTTTAAGGGACATGAAAGGAAACTTGTACTGTTGTTACAGCCCCAAAGAGTGCCTAAATTGTCCTGTTTACCTATCAGACAAATCATTCAGCTTCCATAATAGCACAGGGCATTTAATACTTGTATTTGAATTTCTGTTGTTATTCATAATCTTTAAGAATAGTTCTTACCAAGTACATTCATATTTTGGACTCTCTCCCCACAGGTATGTTTTCTGACATGTATTCAAGCTGGATTTTATTTTATTTCTGGTCTGTGCATCTTATCCCTTTAAGTTCCACTGAACTTTGGTTCTCAGCCTCTTTCTTGTATTGGCAATAGTGCTCCGACTAGTATTCTTTATTAGCTTTCTTATGGGTATGAACGAAATCAATATTTCTGTAAGGTTTGTCAAAGTTTCTTCACTTCAGAGCTGAAAACATTACAAGTCCCATTTATTGTCTTTGTATCCCAAGGTAAGCTTATCTGCAAAGGTGAGATTTTAACCTGAAATGATAAAGAAATTTGCAAGCTGGGTGTTGATGGTGGAGGAAAATAAAGGGAGGAGGAGGTGGGACACAGTAAAAATGATGAAACGCGATGTCACTGTTAATGCTGTGAACACTTAAGTTATGTTTTTCTTTCTTTGTAGTGGTGTTTTGGAGGACCTGGGTGGCAAAAAAGGCCATTTGTGCATAAGCACACAATATATCATTCTTAAAGTATTTCGCATGTTATCTCTTCCAGCTCTTTTCACCAAATGATGCCAACAGAATATTAACAGCTTCTAAGCCTTTATCTTCATATCCAAAGAGCAGTCCTCTGCTTAGCCAATCTGTGTGACCCAGCACTGCATGCGTAATAGAGAATTTAGGCAGCGCTTTACAAAGTAGCTTTAGCTCTAACATAGCAACTTGAGTAGCATTGGATTCCCTTTTTTTTCTGCCCTCTGTGCAAGGGAATAATCTTCCTGCCTCAGCCCAGGAGGAGCAGTAGCAGGCACAGTTCCACTGAGGAGCAGAGCTCAGTAGAGCCTCCCCTATAACTTGAAATTTAAGTTGAAGTTTCTTCTCTTGGCAATAGGACTCACCATGGCAAATCCTCAACTGCAATAATGACAGTAATGTAGTTCTGAAGCTTGTTTTGGTTGCAGAATTAGGGAAGGGGTCATCTCCCTGCAGTACGTTCACAATAGCGGATAAATCTTAATTGCTTTAGCAGAGTGCAATGGTAATGTTCGTCTTGTCAAACTATGGAGGAAGCTTGGTAGCCGCAGTGTTACAGCAGGCTAGTGGTGGAATTAGGTCAAGTTTTCAATGTTTGAGTCTTTAGGGACTTCATATACATGGTATCCAGAACTTCTTTGGCTGATGGTGTAGAAAATGATAATTTTTATTAGCAAAACACAACTGCAACGGCTTGGGCTTTTTGTTGCATTTTTTTCCTTTGTTTTTAAGGTAGTTTCGCAGTTCACCGACTTCATGTGTCCACCCATGGTCTGATTCAGGAAAAAAGCTCTAGAACAGTACTTTTTGTGTGTGTGTCTCGGTTGTTTTTCTGTTCAAATTGAATGCTAATTAATTGGTTGGATATATGAACGGTTGCTTGCATAAAGAATGCATGATTTTGATATGCTTTTAGAATGGAATTGCTAGCTATTTGTTGGATTAAATCTTTAATATTTCATATCTTAATCTGTGACTGCAGTTGAGTATAATCCTAGATCAGTACAGCTTCTCTGAATTGTAGGTCTATCTAGATACTGTCCATTTCTCAAAACTATTGGTATTATTTTCACGTCTGTACTAGTCTCTGTCACATTCTTCTGCAAGATGAGAAGATTTGGCTAGATATCACAGAAAACTCTGTGAATTATGTTACATAAAACTAGTTGAACTGTTCTTCTACAACATTCCCCACACCTAAAAAGTACTATATCCTTTCATAGCGTCCTCATCTGAAAAAGGATCTGGAAGCAGTTTGCAACAATGGATGAATAGTCTTTCATAACAGTTTTTGTAGATGGGAGAGCTATAGTGGATTTCAAGTTATGATGCCCAAGCAGCATACACAGCATTTTATCTGATGAAGGCGGCAGTGAAAGAAAAACCACAAGAGTTAAGGTAGTATTATCAGATAACTGGATCTATTATTGGTAAGATAAAAGGCTAACTGCTTTGTGTTCTAAATAAAAGGATATAGTTATACATTCCTTTTTTTTTTTTTTTACAGTTAAAACTTTGTTAATTGTTTAAGTCTTGACTACTCTTCATCAGTTATGTCTGTGAAGAGGAAAAAACTGAAGTCCTGTCTGGAAGGTGGAGTGTTATAACGCAGAACAGTGAACCAAGTTGACTAAACCTAAATGAAAGAGTATTAGGCAGAGCAAACCTTACGACTGAGTGTCTGAAGGTATGCTTTCACAGCCAGTTTGTTTTAGGATTAACTTCTTAATTTTGAATTGCAGAACTCAACCATTTTCATTCTTTTTTCAAAATTCCATGTTCATCTGAGAAACCTTATGCTTCCTGGAAGATAGAAATCAGATTGGCTGGTTTCACGTGTTTTGTTCAGGATTATGGGGTATACTTTAGAGAAGCCTGTCAGTTGGTACTGTACTGAGCATAGAAGTGTCTTATTGAGTTGTTAAGCTGGGACATGGGGAAACATTAGATCTTTATTTACGGAAGTAGGTCATCGTTCCTTGTTCTTTCAGGCCCATTTTCAGTGGTAGTTTGTTGGTAGCATTATCATCAGCTTCTGTATGCTTCTTGTTGGCTGAGGTCATACTATGAAACTAGGAAAGGATTTTCTCTCTATTTGTTAGACTCATAGGCTACTTTTTTTTTTTTTTTTTTGCAATAGTTCACACAGGTATCAGCTTCAGTCGTTTGAAAGATTGAGATCAAGTATGAGAAGAAAAGCAGCAGTGTTTTTTGTTCCTTCCCCCCCATTTGCTTATAACAAGTGAGGTGAACTGTCACATGTGTGCTTTTCATTCAGGACTAGAAACATCCTTAGTTTTGCAGTTTCCTGCCTGAGGGAGGATGAGAATATCCACAGTGGAGCTGAACTGAATTTGTGAACTAATGAGACAGCTGCAGTTCATTCAGTTTTGCTTTCCTGTGCGCTTGTTGGGGGCTACTATTGGCTAGTATTGTTCAAATAGTCTCTATTTTGCAGTGTTCTGTTTATAGCTGTGCTCCAGGAATTTTTGGAAGCATGCAACATTTGCAAAAATTAATCAAATTCTCAGCCTAAACCTCAATAGATTATGTGGAACTCAGTGGCTTGTAGCGCTATACCTCCGTTTAGGCAAGAAGGACAACCCAGTTTGTGGGAAGATTAGGTCTCGTTGCTTTGGGCTGAAGAGCGATTGTATCAGGACACTGAAAACAGTTTATTCTTCTTTTGAAAGCACCGGCTGGATTTTTAGAATAAATCTTGCTTTTTGAATTCTGAAAAGAGGTACCGTTTTTCTACTGCTTTCTGCTGTCAACCTGAGTTGTTCATTTTTCCCCACTTGTAAACCTATCAAAATAATAACTAAAAAGAAAAAAGAACCAGATCTATGTTTCTGTAGAGTTATTGGATTTTTTTTTTTGTGTGTACAGTATAGAATCATAGAATCGTAGAATGGTTTAGGTTGGAAGGGACCTTGAAGATCATCGAGTTCCAACCCCCCTACCATAGGCAGGGACACCTCCCACTAGACCAGGTTGCCCAAGGCCACGTCCAGCCTGGCCTTGAACACCTCCAGGGATGGGGCTTCAACAACCTCTCTGGGCAACCTGTTCCAGTGCCTCACCACCCTTAAAGTGAAAAACTTCTTCCTAATGTTTAATCTAAACCTGCCCTGTTCCAGCTTAAAGCCGTTCCCCCTCGTCCTATCACTCCATGCCCTTGTAAAAAGTCCTTCCACAGCTCTCCTGTAGGCCCCCTTTAGGTACTGGAAGGCCGCAATAAGATCTCCCCGGAGTCTTCTCTTCTCCAGGCTGAACAGCCCCAACTCTCTCAGCCTCTCCTCATAGGAGAGGTGCTCCAGCCCTCTGATCATCCTCGTGGCTCTCCTCTGGATGCGCTCCAGCAGGTCCATGTCCTTCTTATGTTGGGAGTCGTACTCCAGGTGGGGTCTCACGAGAGCAGAGTAGAGGTGCAGAATCACCTCCCTTGACCTGCTGGCCACACTTCTTTTGATGCAGTCCAGGATACAGTTGGCCTTCTGGGCTGCGATCGCACATTGCTTGCTCATGTCGAGCTTCTCATCAATCAGCACCCCCAGGTCCTTCTCCACAGGGCTGCTCTCCAGCCATTCCCCGCCGAGCCTGTATTTGTGCTTGGGATTGCCCCGACCCAGATGTAGGACCTTGCACTTGGCCTTGTTGAACTGCATGAGGTTGGCTTGGGCCCACCTCTCCAGCCTGTCCAGGTCCCTCTGGATGGCATCCCTCCCCTCCAGCGTGTCTGCCTCGCCAAACAGCTTGGTATCATCAGCAAACTTGCTGAGGGTGCACTCTACCCCACTGTCCATGTCGCTAACAAAGATGTTGAACAGTACGGGTCCCAGTACCGACCCCTGAGGAACGCCACTCGTCACTGCTCTCCACTTGGACACCGAGCCGTTGACCGCAACCCTTTGAGTGCGACCATCCAGCCAGTTCTTTACCCACCGAGTGCTCCATTTATCGAATCCATGTCTCTTCAATTTAGAGACCAGGATATCGTGTGGGACAGTGTCAAACGCTTTGCACAAGTCCAGGTAGATGACATCAGCAGATCTTCCCTTGTCCACTGCCGCTGTAACCCCTTCGTAGAAGGCCACCAAATTTGTCAGGCATGACTTGCCCTTGGTGAAGCCATGTTGGCTCTCGCCAATCACCTCCTTGTTTTCTGTGTGCCTCAGCAGAGTTTCCAGGAGGATCTGCTCCATGATCTTGCCAGGCACAGAGGTGAGACTGACTGGCCTGTAGTTCCCCGGGTCTTCCTTGTTTCCCATTTTGAAAATAGGGGTTATGTTTCCCCTTTTCCAGTCGGCAGGAACCTCGCCAGACTGCCACGACTTCTCAAATATGATGGCTAGTGGCTTCGCGACTTGATCTGCCAGTTCCCTCAGGACCCATGGATGTATCTCATCAGGTCCCATGGACTTGTGCACCTTCAGGTTCCTCAGGTGGTCTCTCACTTTATCTTCATCTACAGTGGGCGGTGCTCCGTTTTCCCAATCCTCTCCTTTGCAATCTGCGTCTTGGGCAGTGCGGCTGCTGTCCTTCTGAAGGACAGGCCTTTCTGAAGTTTATATCTTGGCCTCAGACTAAGTGATTTCTTTGTGAATTGCTGATATTTTTTTAAATTTATTTTTTAACGTGTATTTAAAAAGGAAGTTAACAGCTGTATTTTTTGCCCTTTGACTCTAAGTCTGAAAATGTGCCATGCAATTCAGTACCTTTACATTACACATCATCAAATGAAGTGAGTATTATCTTTACTTTAAAAATATCACAATGGTCATGTAGCGAAGTAATGGTACCACTTTAAAAAAACCCTCAAAGGTATGGCCAAGTAGGGGTGGAACAGATTAAAGCAGTTAGTCATGAACATACATCAGATGGTAGGATATACAGAGAAACTGATAAGAAGGTGAACCACTTCAGTGATGCAGCGCTGGTAAGGGCTGATGAGAATGTAGCAGGAGGCAAAGCAGGCTTAACTATCATACCTGTTTTACTCGGAATAGCTATTTCATGTTACTTTTTATGCCTTTTTTTTTTTTTTGAAGGACTAATCTGACAGAATTTAAATAGGATTGCAGGATACACTGTTTAACCTCAATTCATGAATTAATGGAACACAGTTTGTCAGACTGTGAGGTTGGTAGTTGGGTTTTTTGGTTTATTTGATTTTTTTTTGTTTATTTGGGTTTTTTGGTTTTTTGAAGAGGTTACAGTTTTATTTAATAAAACTGTGTAAGTTTTGGGGATTTGTACTTGAGTCCTCTTTAAGTCTTAAAGAAAATGTAGGACAGTCTTAAAGATTATAGTAACAAACAAACAAACCCAAACCAGATAGATTTAAACATAACTGGGTTTAAAACAGCTGAGTGACACCTCTAAAAGCTAGTATCAGTTGAGTGATCATTGAATGGAGGTTCTGCTAATGGGATTCTGCCAGTTTCAGCAAGAATGAGGCTTAACAGTAATTAATTGTTCTAGAAAAGTTCTTCTCTGCCTGCTTGATTAGATTTGAATTTGTGAATTAGGAACCTTGCTTAAGGGAGGATGTTTTCAGATGGAGTGCCTGATCTCAACTTTCCAAATAACAGATCCTGCCCCTGTGGTTTGCAAGTTTTTAAGAGTTTCAAAGGCATGCTCCAGATTTTAATCTATCTTTTATTGGTCTAAGTCTCTCTAGAAGGAGAGCTGCTCATGTCCTCTTCAGGCCTGGTGTGGGGTGTCACCCGGATCTCTCCATAGCAGTGGCGGTGATTCTGCTCTGTGGTTTTGAACAAACAGAAGGACTTTTTTTGACTCCTCTTAACCTTAGATAATAGTGAAAGTATTTAATGTTGTAGATAAAGCTTTCTTAGGTGGGGGGAGGGGAGGTAGGTAGTCTGGATGGAAAAATTAATGAGGTTTTGAGAATACTAAAGGAGGAGTGTAGATCTGTAAGGTCTGTGTCTGGGAGAAAGATTGGTAGTACAGCAAGGCTGTATGACTGAAACCTTAATAGTCTCTGATTTGATGACTTTACAGAAGTTGATTCATGAAGGACACGAGATGCTTGATGAGCTTGCGACTGGTTGGTGTTATGTAGTTGCAGAGTGGTGGTTAGCTGGAAGATAACACATAAAAAAACTTTGAAAATACTTGGAGACCCCTCTCGCTGTTTTCAGACAGCTGGGTTCTGCTGTCCTCACAGCGTAATGTGTGGCTGTGATTTCACATCCAGGGAAAAGGTGTTTGAATGAGGTCTGAAACTCATTATAGCAGTTGCAGTGCTGTGCACTGCTGTCACAAGCTACTTACCTAAACTGAACTGTGGTGATTATAGTGCTTGTAGTGATTACTGTCTCAAGGGCTTAAGTTGTCAAGTATTTAAGAAGAAAACCTTTAGGTATTGTTAAAATTAGCCAGCATCTCTAACTGGTTATCTAGTAAAGTGGAGCCTTGTTGCTTAATTAGTTCACTCGGAGCATCTGCTTAGCACTTTCTTAGACTCCAGAAAAGGTTGTTGATAATCACAATAGCTGTCCTCATGAAATAATAGGATAACCTGAATTATTTTATATTGGTTTGGGTAAGGACTTTGATTTCTGTTTGCTGCAATTCTACTGTGTTAAGCAGCCTCTTCATTTTTGGACATCATCAGTTGTGTGGGAACAGTTCCAGAAGGCAGTCTCTAAACTGAAATGAGGTTATAGTTACCAGTGCATTCTTCTAGACTGATCTTGGATTTGGATGTTCTCTATTGATTACACCATTCAAAGCATTGTGGGTTTTTTCATTTGAAGGTATTTGGTTAATTCTGCAATCTAAAGATTAAGTGAAATAAAACGTGTTATGGTGTGTTCCCCCCCCCCCCCCCTTGTAAAAATTAAAGAACTTTAGTTTCTATATTGTGGGGAATTTCTAAACAGGAGTAAAGCAGAGTTAGCCTTGGAGGATCTGGAGAGCTGTCATTCCAAATACCGCATGGAAAATTATTTTAAATTATTCTGAAAAATCAATTGAGTGCTTCACCACTGTAGGTTGCACTTGAATGTACTATCTGGGATTTAGTCCTACTACTGAGAATGCCCTGTGATCTTTGTCTTTAATCACGTGTGTCTTTTTACATGTCTCAAACCAAGTCTTACCACTGCAACATAGTGGAACCATATAATTGTCAAGTTTAGCATTGGCATGTGTGTTCTCTTAAAGTTAATTGTTGTTTTATGCAAATGTTTTGGCAATTTGGAATGTTAATATGGTGATTATTTCCTGAAGAAAAACAGGTGAAGCCAAAAGCAGATTGCAAGCTCACATTACCTTGCACCACAATGAAACTGTATATCTGTTCAGCGAGCAGTGAGGCAGATGTTCTTTGGATTTACAACGATGTCTCACAGCCATTGGGATTAAGAAGTACTTTTCTTACAGGGCCTCAAATGTCACTGAAGCAGCTGACTGCATTGTGTATTCAGAAACTGCTGGCAGCTGTGGTGGAATAGAGGTAGTGGTTATTCCAGCCAGGAGTACAAGGTGTTGGTCAAGGGTTTATGTTTGTAACTGGGCTTCTGTTTTGTTTGGAGTCTCTCATTTAATTTTTTTTTTTTTTAAATTTTGTTTGCCCAGAAAGGTTTGCTTAAACTACTTTAACAGCATTAGTTAATTGATGGTGGTCTTTTAATCCGATGGCAGTAGAGGGAGAGGAGACTACTATTTGGAAGGACAGAAAAATTAGATACTGTGATACACCTGTGTAGGGATGGTAATTACACTGGCCCCACTATGTTGCTTCCTTCACCCTAAATTTCTTGGATTTTGTGGCAGGCTGCTCCAAAATCCCTCATTCCAAATAAATCTCTGGGTTCCTTAGGTCAAGAAGCCTGTAGGTCATGCTAGAACTTCTAGACATTTGATAGTGAGAGCTTTGAAGAAATGAAACGCGGAAGTAGATCATATCATAGAGAATAAATCTGTATTCTTCTGTATTTGGATGTTGTGTGTGTGGTATTTTTTGGTGTGGGTTTTTTGTTTGGCTGGTTGGTTTTTTTTTTTATTTTTTAAATTGGTCTTGGACTACACTGCTTGCTTACTACACGGGGAGTTTTGCCACTCTTACAGGTATAAGCTGGAGTTTTGGCCCTGGAAGAGTTATGTAATGGTTGCTTTTGCTGCTGTGGTAAAAATAAGTAATAAAAGAAAAGCAAAACGACTTGGTAAAAAGATTAACAGCTTTGAGAATGAAGGCTTCAAGGGTTGTTACAGCTTCCTTTTAAAAAGTTGCCCAATAATCGGAGAAACAAATCCGTAGGTAGTATTGTATTATTGCAAAGTGTGTGTGCGTAGATGTTCATACTTCACAGAACTTGATGTGCTGTGGCTTGAGTTCTCTTTTGGCATCTTCCCTGTTTTGATAAAATAATTTTTCTCCAAGCATAATGTACTAAATATCAGCCCTCTTACTCCCTGTACCCAGTTTTTTGTAGTTCAGAGAGTTCTTGTGAAGACCAAAGCAGTTTCCTCATTTGATGATACATCTTCCCTGTTGGAAGAAATGATGGCCGTTAATAAAAAAATAGATGAAGTTCCCTGTGCAATAGTTTTCACGGAGAATAATGCGGTAGAAGTTAAAACAGCAAAATGAGCTTCTTAGCTGCAATAAAACTGAGGGACATTGTAATTTTTAAGTCCCAGAAAATCTCTTACCCTTTTCAGCTCATCTTCTGCATGTGGGAAGACTGAGTGCATGGGTTGGAGAACTGTCTCTGTATGCTCAGGCTATGTTCCTGATCTGCACCATCAGGGATCAGGACCTCAGACTGTCTACTTGCTGCGAAGTCTGAAGTCGGCCTGACAGAGAGCAGTCTGTCTAGTATGAGCTTTTATGGAGGTGGTGTCAAATTGTGGTAGTTTAGCCTGGGCTGACCTGGGAAGTGCCCAAGTTTAACCTCCAAATCCTTGAGGATTGTTGCTCCTGGGTATGTGTTCAATTGTTTCTGTAGGAAGGAAACATCTCCTACAGGTTGGATGTTGGCCTTACAGTCTTTTTCTTTCTGCTGTAGCCTGTTTGCCCAACGTAAAGGAGCAGGAGTGGGAACAAGAGACTTATCATAGAAGTGTTTTTCTGTCACCACACTGTATTGAAATGTAGCGTGGCTGATTTCTTACTAACCTGAAAACCAGAGTAAGCTTATTTCTTGATCTTGAGATTCCATCCCCAGCCCCACCTCCCAAAAAAAAAAAAGAAAAAAGAAAAAAAGGTGTTTGGAGATTTGTGTTTAATGAGGCTGGAACTGGGTCAAAATTAACACCTAGAATGGAGGGAGCTGAAAGGCTTAACAGGAGTTTTTACCCAGTGATGCAGAAGCAGAGTGATCTCAATATGACAGAACTTTATGACACTTGCCAAATCATATCAGGTTGTTTAACCCAGACTGGAAATACCAAATGAGACCTTTAACTTATCTTTTCACATTTTTGGCATAGCTGGTCTTTGATAATTGCCGAACAGCAGCAAATTCTAGCATATGTCTTTGATTTAGATGCTTTTATTTTGAACAACTTTTATATACCGATAAAAACTTACAGAAGGTGATAATACATGATTGTCAATCTGTTTTCTTACCATCTCCTTGTACTGTAGTGTTACCTATAATAAATAAATATTAGAATAACATTGTCTTTTTATGGCCTTTGCAAACTGGCAAAACTGTTTCAGTTGTTATAGCCATGTCAATGATGATAATTTTAGTAATTTAAGATTAAGTCTTTGTGTTTTGGGCATAGTTTGTTTCAGTTTATGTGCTGAAGAAAAGTGATTTCACAATGCAATTATTCTGTCAAACACACCTTTTTTTTTCCTGGAAAAACAAAACAAAAATAATCAATGTATCAAGTAACTTACAGTCATTATGCCAAAGTGCGGGGCTTATGTAGGTCAGCATAGCTTTAGTTAAGGCTGAAATTTTGGTACACCCAAAGAATTTGCAGTGAATGACCTCTTGACGTTTAAATACAGTTTGGCACCATTCTCGGGAGGATTTATCAGGAGTGGCATTCACGCAGAGCTGAGAGCAGCTGGAAGGAGCCCAGCACAGCTGCCTGCAGTTGCTTGGGCTTGTGTACGACAGTCTGTCTTCAGTCATGGTGCAAAGTTCACTCTCTATAGCGAAAACCTGGGAAACTTAAAATACGTAGGCTATTTAAATCAGGGAGAATTGCAGGCGATGAGTGCTGGCTAATAATTGTAACAGGAAACAGCAGCACATACGCTGCCTGTTATGTTCAGCTGTCTGTAATGCTACTGTGCTGCTCCAGAGCTTTACGTGAAAGAAGAACTCAGGAAAGTATTAAAGCAATTCGTCTCATGCTGTATTTTCTGCCCTCATCTGCCATTAAGGATGCAGCTCCATGTACTTTTTCCTCAGAAGTGGTGCTGCTAGTACAAATTCCTGTCCTTTGCTCGTGTTCACTGCCTTATTAGTGGTAGTGATGGTGCTGGTTGTAGGGCTACCCTATACTTATTGTAAATCTGATTAACCACGAAGTTACTGTGAGGTGCTAGAGGGAGTTTTGTCCTTGTCACATAGAATGACTTCAGCTGAGAATCTGGAAGATACGCACTTTCATTTGTGTTGGGACATGTTCATAATGTGCATCTTCTATGGGGCTGTTTGTACTTGGACTTATCCATGTCCTTTTATTAGCTTGGTGAATCCATGTTGACCACTTCTGATAACCTTTTCCTCCACATGCTTAGAGATAACATCCAGAATGAGCTGTTCCATCACCTTTCCAGGGATGGAGGTGAGGCTGACTGGCCTGTAGTTTCCCGAGTCTTCCTTCTTGCCCTTTTTGAAGACTGGCATGGCATTAGCTTTCCTTCAGTCCTCATACACGTCTCCTGTTCTCCAGGACCTTTCAAATACGATGGAGAGTGGCTTAGCAATAACATCTGCCAGCTCCCTCAACACTAGTGGGTGCATCCCACTGGGGCCTGTGGATTTGAGGCTGTGGAGTTTGTCTAAATGACCTCCAACTCGATCCTCCTCAATCAAAGAAAATTCTTCCTTTCTCCAGACTTTCTCTCTTCCCTCCAGGGTCTGGGATTCCCGAGGGCTGGCCTTAGCAGTAAAGACTGAAGCAAAGGTGTGGCATTCAGTAACTCTGCCTTCTCTGTATCCTCTGTCACCAGGGCTCCCACCTCATTCAGCAGCAGTGGGTCGGCATTTTCTCTCATCTTCCTTTTGCTGCTCATGTACTTGAAGAAGCCCTTCTTGTTGTCCTTAACATCCCTTGCCAGATTTAATTCCAAGTGAGCCTTAGCCTTCCTTGTTGCATCCCTGCATACTCTGACAATGTTCCTATATTCCTCCCGAGTGGCCAGTCCCTTTTTTCACATTCTGTAAACTTCCATCTCTCACTTGAGTTTTTCCAGAAGCTTCTTGCTCATCCATGCAAGTCTCCTGCCTCCTTTGCTTGACTTCCTACTCATAGGGATGCACCGATCTTGAGCTCTTATACTGGCATAAGAGATGTTTTCATTTTAAACGTAAAATGCGGGTGGGTGTATGTTTTCATGATGAGCTTGTTATAGAAATAGCATTTCCCAACATCTACTGTACTTTCAGTTATTAAGCTAACTTTTCAAGTAATTTTGATGCCTTCACAAATGGCAAGATCGTAAGATTTACATTCTACATTAAACACTCTATGTCAAGGCCAAACGGGGCAAGTAGTTACGTAACTGTTATCTGTGGTTAATAAAGGGAGCCCAAATTAAATATTGGATAAATAAACGTGTGGGGTTTTGGGGGTATTTTTCCAGCTTGATGCAGTGGAAGTTTGTTCTGCTCAAATGAAAGTGGCAGTGATACTAAGCTAGGCGATTGTTTGGGGACTGTGTGAACCACCAGGCTTTCTGCTGCTTTCCAGTACTGCAGGTAAGCCTGCGTCTGGTAGCAGCCCAGGGAGAGGAGGATGCCACAACCTCTCTGCTTGTGCGAAGTGTTAGGAAGCACTGTGTCATATAGCACGCTCATTCTCTTCTCTTCTGTTTCCTTTCCCTGTGGCCTTTACAGAATCACAGAATGGTCAGGGTTGGAAGGGACCTCCTGAGATCATCTAGTCCAACCCCCTGCCAGAGCAGGGTCACCTACAGCAGTTGCACAGGACGGCGTCCAGGCGGGTTTTGAATGTCTCCAGTGTGGGAGACTCCACAACCTCTCTGGGCAGCCTGTGCCAGTGCTCTGCCACCCTCAGAGTAAAGAAGTTCCTCCTCATGTTAAGATGGAACTTCCTATGCTCAAGTTTGTGCCCGTTACCTCTAGTCCTATCACTGGGCACCACTGAAAAAGGACTGTTCCCATCCCCCTGGCACCCTCCCTTTAAGTATTTATAAGTATTGATAAGATCTCCCCTGAGTCTTCTTTTCTCCAGACTAAAAAGTGCCAAGTCCCTGAGCCTTTCCTCATAAGAAAGATGCTCCAATCCCCTCATCATCTTAGTAGCCCTTTGCTGGACCCTCTCCAGCAGTTCCCTGTCCTTCTTGAACCGGGGAGCCCAGAACTGGACACAGTACTCCAGGAGAGGAACTGAAACTTTGATAGGAGTTGTGCATGTCTGGAAGGCTTCTTGGGTCTTCTACTGTGCTTTGTGTACCCCTGTATCCTTACCCCTTTGTGTTACCATCCAGTCAATAGCATGAAGGTGAGGGGGAAGAAAAAAAAAAAGCCTTTCCATGTTTCTGTCTACTACAGTGTGCTTGCTGGGAAACCAATTTAGTGATAATTATAGTAAAATTTCAATATATTCCCTCACTAATATAGTATGCTTTTCAGAAGATGAAAATGCAAACAGGAAATTAAATAGAGCAAGACAGTCAAGGCTTGAATCTAGCCTTTATTTCTTCATCGTTCTAGTATGATATTGCATTAAGGTTACTTGAAGTTAGTGATTTGTGTTTGTCGAAATAGGGTTTTTTTTGTAAAACTTCGTTAGGCTTTTCTGGTAACCTTGAATTAGAGTGAGGTAATCAGTGTGGGAATGTATGGCTGGAGGATCCCATCATGCAAAGAGGGTGTAAACATCATTGGCATTCTGGACTCAAGTTGACCTTTACCATTGTCTCTGACAGAGTTCAGCTGTTGTAAGGTCTAAAGACATGATGGATAGTAGTGCCTGAAGACAAGTAAGCTATGTGAAACTCTTTTGCAGGGTGCTACGTTGTGACAGCAAACCCAAAATTTCAGAAAATCTGATATGTTGTTTTAGGCATTCCCTTTAAAAAAAAAAAAAACAAACCAAAAATACCTAAGCAATAATGAGGTAGAATCAAAATATAGTATGGAGTTTAATTCCAGATAATACGTATTCAAACACTGATGCAAGAAGCTTCAAATTGGCACAAGAAACATAATAATTTGGAATTAATTTAGTTGGGGTAATTATTATTATGGCTTAGCCAGGAAGTACTAGCAAAACCTATTTTAAGTAGTATGTATGCAAGAAAATTATTGGTTTTGAGAGCCTAATATAAAAGAAGACAGTCCATTATGTTAATATGGCTATTGAAAAGTTTATTTACATATGCATTTTTTAGTTGTGGAAAATGAGAAATGTCTTCATGGGAGAAGTTCTTGTCTCCTGTAGCAGTACTTTGTCTTTTCTGCTGTGTTGCTTGTAGAGCGGCTGCGCTCTGAGAGAAGAGCTCAACAGCTGTGATGAAGAGAATGCATCAAGTTTGAGCATAAAAACATCGCATTTTCTCCTAAAAGCAAATTTCCAGTTTTAAACACTGTGATTAAAAATAATTAGGAAAAAAAAAAAGGTGTTTAACATATGTATACTTCTTGTAAATCACACATGGTTCTGGTGGTTTTCCTGGTCCTTTTTCAGTTGGGATACCAACACTGCTCTTATTGACATCAGAGCATAAAAGAATCAGCCTTGAAACTTTAGATTTATTTTTGTATGTGTGTAAACTTACGGATGTGATACTGCTGCTTAATATTCCTAGCCACTTGCCTGGATTAAACTCTAGCTGTGTTTAAGAAAGTGCTCAGCGTGTGTCAATTTAGAAGCAGCAAAAGAGGTTAAATGTTAGCTGTAGTTCTCATCTTTAATATATTGCATTGGATAAGATGTTCTTGAAAGCCGATTCTTTTTTATTTGAGGACTTCTCGCTTGTGTGAGAAACTTATCTCAAGAGATGTTCTGTGGTAAAGAATTAACAAAGACTGTGCATATCCCTGGCAATAGTGAGAAAGATTAGGTGGAATGAGCCTAATTTCATTCTCTTTTTTCTCAGAAATTACTGCAGTTATATTGAATCCTTAGAACAGAGTAATTATAGCTACAAGCTTAAAAATGCTTAAAGTCCTAAATTTGGTTTCTCTTCTTTGGTTTATTGATATTTTTAGAAAAATGAAACAAAAAAGCCCTTCAGAAGTGCTTCATTGTCTCTGGAAATGACACTTAGAGCCAGATCTTTTCAGTAATCTTGTCCTGTATAATTTAGTTCAGCACATGGGATTCTTTTATTACTCTTAAGATACATATTTAGTAGTGATTAACTCGGATTGTAAAGAGCAAAAAAGTAAGCAGGTAAAATGTTCTTTGATCCCATGTTCCTTGATCTTTTTCCATTTTTATACATTGTTATGTGTTTACCGGCTTGAAGGTTTTTTTTTTCTAAAGCACACAGGCTGATATGGGTAACGGTGAACAGGCGTGTGCAGACACCCCCTCCCTCTCTCCAGCCCTGGCTACAAATACTACTGTCAGCCGCAGCACCAGCGCTCAGTTTTGAAATATTTTACTGAGCTTTCTCCTTACTGCTTTATGTCCATTCCCTTCCTCTCCTGCTGGTCTCTTCATGAACATCTATGCCCAGGATCTTTGTCTGGGAGTCTTGTGTGTTGAGGAAGTCAAAATTTAGTTTGGTTGCATGGTCATGTCACTTCATCTTTCTGCAACACTGGTACGTTGACTTATACTTGCTGTGCATTTGTCCAAAGCAATGCTAAGCTTGTTTTATGCAAGAAGATAAGACTCGTGACTGTCAAGTCTCTCTTTTGCTTGTTACAGGCGATGAATACTAAAAACAAGACTTGCACAGGAGGAAGACTATTAGAGATGAGAGAATCTGAACAGAATTACAGATATCTCCTTTTTTAGAGGTTTTTAGCAAATGTCAAATATGGCTAGCTAATTTTTTGATGGTTTTAGTTTGGATTTGAGTCCACGGCAATGTGACAAGGACAAGAATCAGCTCAGTCAAACCTATTGCTGCCTACAAAATTATTTGAGTAGAGGACTCGATTGGCAAGGTCAACGTCGCTCAGCTTTATCCGCCGTTTTGCCCCAAACTCTGGAAAGATGCAGACGGCAGAGGGGCTAGGACCCACAGCCTGTGAAGACTAATGGAAACAGAGCTCCAGAGCTTATGGGCTCAGTGGGTAAGGAGAGAGCTGGTGTCAGCAGGCTTCCCTCCAAATGGGAATTTGGAAGAGATCTGTAGGGATTCTAGTAGAGCAAGAAAATGTGCTTATTTTTTTCCTTTCAAATTCCAAAAGAAAAGGAAATAGTTTGTTTTAGCACTCTGAGTAAGAGTTCCAGGAAGGAATATCAGACCACAGTTGGCCGTTATATTCCTCTAGTCCCCTGGCAACACAGACATGAGAGCATTTGTCTCTGGGTACTGGTTGGTGGGGATTTAGTGTTGTCTGACCGAGAGAACTGAAAATGCTCATGCAGCAGTGTTGCTGTGCCTACCATGTTATTTTACTAGGCTGTTTGCAAGCTTACAGTGTTCTAAAGTGTAGGGGTGGACACGACAAAACAAAGTGGTTTCATTAGTTGTGTGTATTAAATGTTTAGCTGGTAATTCTCCTCATCCCTCATCAAATGTGATTACAGCATCTTAGTATGATAAACATACATCTTCTGTAACACTTTGAAAAGTCACTGTTAGCTGCTTTGACATTTAAATTAGTAGTAATGTGATGGACATATTGGGTACGCAAGTCAATGTTGTAAGTAGTTTCACAGGGTTTCTATGCAACTGAGTATAAACGTTGTACTAATTCTTTAATGTGCTGTTATTTTATTATACCCTAGATTGTTGGTTGCCCTTTATGCTATGTCATTTTGATCAGTTTCCTGGGGAATATCTAATACTTCACTCAATGTTTAAGGCACAGCAGTTACAGTGAGATGGTATATGAAGCAATAAATGGCTTTTGGGAGTGGTTAAATGCCAAAGCAATGATGAGGCTGTTAAATGAGAGAACTGTTTGTAGAAGTTTTTTGGGGAAAACATTTTTTTTTTTTCCTGTTTTGCTCTAGATAGAAAATAAAACTAGTAAGTGGAAACATGAAAAATAACATTAAACATTCTATACTGAGAGCATTTCTCTCTGCTGCTTGCTAAGTGTCTCTACTTTGCATATGAACTGCTCATGAAAGTCTGTCTCAAAGGATTTGGCAGCATTGCAAAGGAGCAATCTTATTAAAACCACAAAGGGTCAAATGTGCAACGCGATGTGTTAGCATTGTATACGGAACTATTTGCAGGTGGATACTTTACATGCATAGTTGCAGTGTTTTGTGGACATATTTCCTTGTTTTTGCACACATTTGAAAGCTATACGTAGTTTGGAAACAGCTTTTTGAAATGGGATTACTGCTTATTTCAATGTCTGTAAGAAAAAAACAAAAGTGTTGCATGTGACTCTTTGGGTGGGGTCGGGGTGTTTTTGGCGTGGTACTGTGGCTGCAATTGCACTTAGGCATTTATACACTAGAAAGTTTTTGATTTGCTGTTTGACATCAGTGCTAAAACTATGACATCTAAGGATGTTTTTTCTCTCCTTTTTTGAGACCAGTAATTACAGCTTCAAGTCAGACTGTGAAGCCCAGATGAAGGTTGAACTTGCCTCTGAAAAGTATTTCTAGGTTGTTACGTTGCAATAAGCATTGACATTTCCAGAACGCTGTACAGCTTCATCATCTTTAATCCACTATTTCAGCTGCACCTTTCTTTTAATAACAGCCATGAACGTATTTTAATTTTATTCTGAAAATACTTTGGGGAAAGTTAATTACTGTTATCTGTAATTGAGTATTTGAAATAATTGTTTCAGAAACTTGAAGCTGTCTTTTTATGACCAAAGAAGGAAAATGCAGAAGGGCAGGATAAAGGCTTGCTTGCTCAGTGAGCATGCAGTAAAATCACTGTTGGTTGCCAGTGAGATTTTAGAATATTTTATGTGAAGACATGTGCAATATGAACGAAAAACTTGGGGAAAAAATGGGGGGGCGGGCGCAGAAAAGCGAAAAACACCAAAGGAGAGTGAATGTACTCTTTTTTAGCAAGTCTCTACTATGCTACGATGTCTAGAATGTTGCTTTGTTTCTTTTTCCCAGGAAACAAATGCATTTGTGATTAGTCTTGAAAACAATTCTCATTTGTGGTGAGATAAATTTTAACCTAATCCTGCATAGTATGTCATCGAATTTACAATGAGTGTTTTTTTATATATAATTTTGTTAGCAAACTGTGGCATCTTATTTGGACTGTTCAAGTGCACAGACCCTTTTGAGACTGTGTATCAGTACGTTGTACATAAAGCTAAGTTTTCCTTGAGGATGATCTGCTGTACAGACTGCTAGAATTGGTCTCTCCAAACAAGGTTGCACAGAATTACTTAGCAAATGTGTCACGGGTTTAAAACAATTACTACAAATTAGGATAGGATTCTTGCAATAGTTTGGTTCATGTTTTGTAGCCAAGCTCACATTTTCAGAGGTAAAAATGAAAGGTATCTCTGTTTTTTCTTTGTAGGAATTCTTTACTGATCTATATTGTCCTTTTGTGCAAATTAAATGTATCTGTGTTGTATGCTTTCTGCATATTTACAAGTGTTTTCAAACACAGTTTTACTGGGGATTTTATTTTTGTTTTCTTTGGTGGTTGCCGCGGGAAGACAGCAAACTAGAAGAATGCCTTTGTTAGATGGTTATTTAAAATAAAATCAAAGGTAATGCCAGAAAAAATTGGGGAAATTTTTATAAAATGTAGAAGTGGACATACTGGTCAATGTAATATGCCGAACAAATTGATACAAATTCATTTAACACAATTACCCATTTGTTCAGACAAGTGCCTGAACAAGGGTGGCAGAAGCTTGGAGGTGTTTTAGAGAGGCATGACAATGTGCTCGCCCTGTTCTTAAAGAATTTCCTGTTTGCTTTTGTTCACCATCATTGATGCATATTGTGCTAGATGGGCCTTTGGCAGATGCAGCAATTATTGTGTAGTTTATTTATTTATTTAAGCATTTTTTAAGTTGATTTTTTTCTGAGTTCTGTCAAAATAATCTGGTTAGGAAATGAACAGTTTGAATGTGGCTTATCACCACATAATTGGGGTGATAAGCAATATAGTCTCCCTGGAAGACAGCTAAGATTTCAAAATATTTCCATTCTAACCTGTTTTCTTTACTGGGCAGCATTTTTAGTATAATATGCATGCAATTTTAGCGAATTTAGAAGCAAATTGAGACAATTATCTCAGTGATGGTAAAATCTGACATTCATTTTGTAATTAGTAGCCAAAGATAGCCTTGTGAAATAGCCTTACTTTTTTCTCAGCTCCACATGGTAGAAGTTAAAAGCAACAGGTGTTTGGGTTTTTTTTAATGTGACTTTCTAAAAAGCCATAGCTACTTCTAAAGAGCAAGCATTACTTTGTTTCGTGAGTCTACATGTTGACTTTTACCTCTGTGACTCCTCTCCATATTGCTTCTCCATATACTTTGTTGGCGAAGATTTTCCACTTCGGTCAACTCCTTTTCTTTAACAATATTCAGTAAAAGAGGCCTTTAAACAGACTGATGAAAATGGACTAGAGAGAAGACTGATGCTCTGTTTTCACCTACATGCAAGATGGGCTATTCTAAATTGTCTTATTAACATTTGAACTAAAAATAACCAGTGTTTTTTAAATTTTCCTTAATAGTCCTTAAGGGAACCTTCTGAACATCTTAAATGACTATTTCATTTCAGAATACTAGCCTTGGAATTAAGTTGTTATGCTTCTCGCTGAAGGTGTGGACAACTGAGTTGAACTAGTTGATCTAGGGGATTTTCTGGAGTATTGTTTTTTTATTTTTCCTATTTATAAATAAAATTTTTTTTTCCATTTAGTTTACTTTCACTAAGGTGTTGTGTGAGATTTTTTTTGTTTGTGGTTTGGGTTTTGATGGGTGGGGTTTTTTTGGTTTTGTTTTTCTGGTCTATTTTTTGGTGGTTTGTTGGGGTTTTTTTTGTTTTCTTTTGGAGGAGTCATGATGTTTTCCTTTAAAACCATAACTCTACGTGTAATGTTAGTGTAGGAAATGCAGTAGTTCTTTACAGCTTGAAACTTAAATTTGTTTGTGTCACTATAAGTGTACTACTAAATAACTTTACATGGGAACTGCTTCACAGCCTTGCAGTGAAGTAATTTATAACACCACAAACTTAAGTGTGTCTGTTGGAAGTAAAAGCACTAGTCGTTTAGCTGTCTTTTCCCAATGAGTATAACAACCTGAATTACTTTAATTAGTAGATCGTTTTGAACAAAGTCTCTATGTTTAAAGCAGAAGGCTTTAAGAAGATGGAAGTTGTAATTTAGTTTTGTGTTAAGATTATGAATACCTGTGTGTTGAATCAGTGGTTTGAGTATCTTTATTATGATTTCGTGAAGGATATTTGTTTTAAGGCTTGTTAGAACTTGTCACTTACCCTTAATTTTAACAATCAGTTTTATGCTTGCTGTTTATAGCCAGGACATGGTACTGGAGACCCCAGTTTCTACACTATATTGAGGCACATGAAATGTATTGAAATAGTATTTAGATGTAAATAAAGTATTTAGGGCCTATTGATGCTGTAATCAACTGACAGTTTCTGGATAATTATTAGTAAACTAACCTTGTAATGCTTCTGTTTTGGTGTCTACTTTGACCGTAGAACATGAAATGTTAATATTTGAGAATCTGGAAGACTGATAGTAGCTTCTGGAGGTGGGCTTTTTTGTTCTTTGTGCTCGTGGCTTCAAATAGTGATTGCATAGTTGGAGTTTGCAGTTATGGGCTTAAGCTGGTTTTCTTTTTAAATATACTTTGATTTTTGTAAAGTGTAGAAGGAAGAAGATTTTATTTGCAGAGAGAAGGTGGGTAGGTCTAAGTACAGATAAAAGTTTGCTTTAATGTATTTACTGATCATTATTTAAAAAAGAATTTCTGGTAAATAGGTTAGACACCCTAGTGCTACTATTTGATAAGTATCTTTCAAAACTGTATTTGCACTGTACATCAAGTTACTAAATTTACTTTGAATTTAAACGCGCTATGGTGTGCCCGCTCAGGCAAGTGGGTATGCTTCTTTCTCACACATACTTACTTATTGATCTTTCTTTTCTAACTGTTAAAAATGCCTTTCCTAAAACTTCTTTCTGTGGGCTCATTACTCCCATTTTCTTTTTGTGCGTGTTACTCTGAACGATGGTAGTGGTGATGTCTGTGATGATGTGAGAACATAGTCAAGATAAGTATTTAGAGGCTATGGAGTTATTAAACCAAGTGACACAGCTGAGAAGTGACAAGCTCTTGATCACAAATGCCTTTGTTATGGCCTGAAATCAAGACATCAGTATTAAAAATTAAATAGAAGGTGAAGACCATTGCTCAGAGTTCAGTTAAATGCAAATCAATTTTACTGTCATGGAAAGGAAAGCTAATTCCTAGAGGGGGAGGTGGGAGAAGAGTAGACAGGGTTGTCTTGGTGGAGGGAGGAGATGAGAAAGCAGTTGCCTCCTAAGGGGAAGAGACAGGCAGTTTATAGCTGGTGGAATGTGAAGAGTTGGCTGTGGAAGGAGAGAGATCATACTGAGCCCATAATTTTTATTTTATGGCCCACTGGATGTGTTTGGTATCTAGCAGAGTTATGAACTTCAGCTGTTACGTCAGTTTAGTTGCCTGTAAAACTGCAGCCTGTGTCCAAAGCTCATATTTGAGAAGTGGTGTGTAGGTTTCCCTTGAGGATGGCCTAAGAGATTAGAGATAAAACAACTGTTTTATGAGAAGTGTCCTTCTACTGATATATGGCTGGTTTTGTCCTGAATCAATTGTCTGCATGAATGTACTTTTTTAAAAAACACTTATTCATGTTTAGTTACAGTTCTTACAAATATCCTAAAATAGGAATACATGATGTTCTAGTAAAGCAAGAAATACTTTTTTTGAGCTGAGGTATTTGGGTTTTTTTTTAAATCTATATACAAAATTTCTTATTAAGAATAAAGTGGGATGGGCTTAACATTTGTGAGATGCCACTGTTTCCTTTGGTATTTAACTGACTAAAAATGATTCTTGCTGCTTACAATGTTTGTCTTCTAATTTCCAGCAATCTAACTTCTACAATTTGTCACATGAATACTTTACTAGGTTCTGTTTAGTGGGAGACTGTCTGAGATGTAATCCAGAAGATCAGAGAGTCAGTACTATGTCTGAAGTAATGTTGTTAATCAGTATGGAAGGGAGGGGATTTTCTTTTAAACTAAAATTGATGAGGTTTAGTAAGTCTCTCTCATTTCAGAGTATGATGTAAGCTTTCTAAATTGAGAGCTTATAACCTAGGTGGTTTTTCTATGGGTGCCCACACATGAATTGCTCACTCTGCCTCTTATGTCCAGTGACTTATGGGTTGTAACGGAATACGAGAAGAAAAGTTTCTCTGGGAGAAAAAAACCCTCATCTTTCTCTCCATGGCCATAACAGGTTTGGGTTTTTATGTGGTCTGGGTTTGGGTTTTTTTGTTTTGTTTTTGTTTTAGTTTTCCTCAAACATAAAATATAGCAGATGTGCATGTAGACTATCAAGGGCTTAATTTTGCTGCTCTTACAAAAAACACAGACATGCCTGGTCCTGGCATGGATGCCAGGGCAGGTTAAAGGCAGAGCTGTACTCTGGCATACCTTGTTACGCCCCTTTGAGCTTGGGAGTGATCTGGAGGGCTGCCATTCCTTTAGCTGCAAAAAAAGAGAGGAGAAGGGGGAAAAAAAATGCTGGAGGGGGAGTGAGGAAGTTAAAATGAAGAAGCTTAAAAAAGAATTAAAAGGCTTGTCTTGTTTGGTTCTCTGTTTGAAGTTGGAGTTTACTGATGTTGAGCAAGGGCTACCTGGAGACAATTTACAGGTGTCCCAGGAATTCTTTTGATCCTCTTAGGGACTATAGCTAATCACACAACACCCATCTCTTAGCACACCGAGTCTTGAGTATCTTGAAAAATATTCTGTTTGCTTCTTTCAAAAGCACTGTGCAGAAGATTAAGGCTCAAGGGGGAAAATCATAGCTTACTTTCAAATAAAAATGAACGTCACTATGGGCAGTCTAAGGAATTGGAATAGCAGGAGTTATCTTTACAATGCATACGTTGGCTATAAGCACTTACAGTTTATAATTAAAAATATTTAAACCACTTAATTTTTGCAATGGCTTTATTCCAATTTTTTATTCTAAGGTTGTGGGAAAAGTTGATAGCATATAGTGACTTTTGGATTGATTTTTCACTTTGGGAGAATCCTCAGGGGAAAACATAGACTTACATTGAAAAGAAAAAGGTACTATGAAGAAAGATACTTTGTTATGAAGGGTTAAAAGTCCATCTTGAGGCTGTCTTGGAGTTCTGTGGATCACGAAACTAGGTCTTGAGTTCTTTGCCGTGGTAGTTTTCACAGCATATTACTTGTCGGAGACCAACCAGTGGAATGTATTTTGGTCTTGGTTTTGAAATGTTTTAAATACCATGTTTCTGCTGCAATTTGTGGTGTTGTTTATTACGTTCCTATTTTAAATGTATTTGAATAACTGCACATGCAGTTTGTGCATCATTTAAATCAATGAATCTGTATGATCCCTGAAAACACCTTTCACTTCCAAGAACGCATGCAAAATGATTATATAAGCAACTATATTTGTTTATATACTCTTACAGCCTTCATTTGCCTTTCAATGTAGTTTATTTTCTACCTTCTGATACAAATAATGCTGATCACTACATTGTAATAGGAGAGGGGAAGTCTAGCATGAATAACTAGTTGAGTAAACTATGAGGTTTAGGAACTACAGATACTTGGCCAGTTCTTGCTGTGGAGTGCATCAGTAGAGATACGTGGTGAGGCTGGTACTGTCATGTGTGCATAAACGGCGAGAAGAAGGTAAGCAGCGAGGTGAGAAAGTCTGATACTGACTTCCTGAATAGTTAAGATGGGAGGGTCAAGTATGAGTAATTTCAGAATGACCTTAGATGTCTTAAATCATTAGGCTATTGCAGATCACATTTAGCCATGTTGAATTTTAAGTGGTACTTGAAGAAAAATAATAAAAAATTCCTGTAGAAACAATGGACTTTAAGATAACACACCCCCCCCACCCACCCACCCCCGAGTGACCTCTGTGTAGAGGTAAGAGTTGCCGGAAAAAATCAGATGGATGATCAGTTGTGGTCAAATAGTAAATTGAATGTTAGGAGTTGTTGGGAAAGCAGAGGACAAAGCAGAGAACTCTGTAAAGATCCACCATGCAGTTCAGATCCCCTCATCTTACAGGATATAGAGGAGCTGGGAAAGTTTCAGAGAAGGGCTGCTCAGCCTGGAAAAGAGATGGTGACTAAGGTGGTCTCTGATAGTAATCTGCAAAATCATGATCAGCTTGAAGAAGGAGATAGGGATTAACGAACGGTTCATTGTCTCTTCCAGTGCAAGAACTCGGGATGTTAAACAAAGCCAATAGAAACTGGGTTACAAACAAACTAAAGAAGGTGGTTTCTCATGGAACAGGTAGTGGAAATACTGGAGTTGCTTGCTGTAAGATGCTGTGGATGCTAAAAGCAGACACATATTTGAAAAAATACTAGGCTCTCTCAAGAAAGAGGAGCATCATTGAGAGCTAGTGAATGGAACGTGCATATGAGGAAGAAAACCCTAATGTGAAAACAGCCAGGGGACAAGAGTGCTGCATGTGGTTGCCTTGCTTTTCGTCTTCCTTGGACACTTATCATGGTCCTTGTTATAGGCAGAATAACGGGTCTTTGGTCTGATACAGCTGTTCTCTTGGAAACACTGCAGTCGGTTTTATGTCAGGTATGCATGGGCTCAGACATAACAGAATTTTCAGGATTACCATGAAATGTCTGGGGGCAAATCTGTGGTCAAGGTATCTTGACACTGAAATCCAGAGGTGAAAGGTTTTTGAGGGGTCTCTCCATAGCTGGTAGCTATGTTATAATTAATGTAAATGTAGACAGGTTGTTAACTCGCACTGTTGACTTAGCTGTTAAATGGTGATAAGATACTGTGCTGGTTAAAATACTGTTTTACTGCAATTCTAGTTCATTGTATTCTGAAACCTGTGTTCTATCTTGGGAAAAAAAAAAAAAACAAACAACTGTGTGCAGCACTGCTGACAGTTCAGTCATTTGCAGTACTGAAAGCCACTGAATAAAGTACAGTGAAATCATAGGAGTAATGTAAGTCATGAAATCATTTGAACTATGAAATTGTTACAATATAAGAAATACCCAGTTCTGGGCTTGATGCCCACTTCTGGGCTTCTCAGTACAAGAGACCTTGACATACCAGAGAGAGCCCAATGAAGGACCGCAAAGATTAAGGGACTAGAGCCTCATAGTTGCCCAGAGAATTTGTGGAAGCCCCATCCCTGGAGGTGTTCAAGGCCAGGCTGGATGGGGCTTTGAGCAACGTGGTCTAGTGGGAGGTGTCCCTGCCTATGGCAGGGGGGTTGGAACTCAATGATCTTCAAGGTCCCTTCCAATTTAAACCATTTTATGATTCTGTGATCTGTTGCATGAGAGCTGGGACCGTTCAGCCTGGAGAAGAGAAGGCTCAGGAGGAATCTTAGCAATGTGTGAAAATACTTGAAGGGAAGATGCAAAGAGGATGGAACCAGGCTCTTTTCAGTGGTGCCCAGTGACAGGACCAGAGGCAATGGGCACACACTGAAACACAGGAGGTTCCCTCTGAACAACAGGAAACACATTTTCACTGTGCGGGTGACCGAGCACTGGCACAGGTTGCCCAGAGAGGCTGTGGAGTCTCCTTCCTTGGAGATATTTGGAAGCTGTCTGGACACGGACCTGGGCAACTGGCTGTAGGTGCCCCTGCTAGAGAAGGGGGGTTGGACCAGGTGACCTCCAGAGGACCCTTCCAGCCTCAGCCATTCTGTGAAAAACTTCAGCCAAGCATGGAGCCAGTTGTAATTGTTTATAAGTAAAAGTATTAGACTACATGCAATTATTTTGATTGTGTGTTTGCAAGTTGGTTTTCTGATTGGGGAGAGTCACTGTAAAAGGAAATTATGATCTTTTATTTATCTTCAATAACAAAGATAAAAAGCTGTTAGTGGTTGCACTGTTCAACACTGTGTTTATGTGCATTGGTAACACGTTATCTGAAAGTACAGAGCCTTCCTCAGAGCTGCAAATAGCTTAAGCCACTTATAATGTTAGGTCTTCATAAAGTTCTAAGTAGCTTGGTTTTTTAAAGTGATGCATTTTGACCGTCAGTCAGAGACTGGCAGAAGAAACAGTCTTGGTCTATATCTTGAAATGTGAATTATGCCAAAGCATTCTTATTTAAGGCTCATGTTTCACAAGAGTAGTCAAGTAACACAGAGGTAAGAAAGTTTGGATGGGGTTGATTGCATGCCTGCCACTCGCGTGACCCAAATTCAGAATAAAGAGCAGGTAACGAAGTCAGAAGAAACTGCTTTTTGGAATTAATTAGGGAAATTAAATTATTAATTATGGCAATTGAAGGATGATTGCTTTACAATGGGGGGTGTAAGTTACCAAATAAAATTATTCCAAGTACATATTTTCCCTTCTCCATTTCCTTTTTCTTCGTTTTGTCTATCAATTTGGATCATCTCTTGTTTAAACGCTTTCTGACAAATAGGTGCCCTGTTTTGGAATTAAATCAAAATTAAACATCTGACCTGCGGAAAGATTTCAAATCTGTGAGGAAAACATAAACTAGCTTAGGTAAGGGAAGCAGTGATCTCTAGAAGTCTCTCTGTCCAAAATGTCCCTTTCCTGAATGTGTGTGGAGCATTGTGCAGGGTTCCCTTTAGTTGCAAATCATCTATCCCCAAGAGAGCAGAGAGGGATTGTAGTGCCCCACAATTTCTGAATTTCTTCACATTAGGATGCATTGGTCAGGCACACATCAGGTGTGACTCTGTCCCCTCCCTGATATGGTTTAGTGGCAAGCATCCTCTAGCTTTTCAGCAAGCATTTTCAGAAACAGGAAGACCTTATGCTACACTAATTTAGCTGGAACTGCTAGGGAGTCAAGGAAGTTGTTATGGCTGTGGGCTAAATGTATTATACTCAGCATGTGCTCCTTTCCCTCCTCTCTTCCTTACCCGTGAACTCTCTGCATCACTCCTCTGTGCCTGTCATATTTTGGCGACTGCCAACAGCAACCATTTCTGCTTGCTAGGAGTCTTTTTTTAGACGGTCTTGTAGCTAAATTAATTTCAGCATGGGTTTAATAGCACGGGACTCAGTGCAACCCAGAAAAGGTGTTTGTTTCTCATCTTTATTGCAGGGGCTGCACGGCCCGTGTTCAGACCCTATGTCAGGGAACCATTGTTCCCAGTGGTCTACTCAGCTTCTGGAGTTTTGTCCACATCCTTCTTACTTGCATACTCATGAAATATGCTCAGATTCATGATCGTGGTCTCTCCTCCACCCCCTCCATTGCCAGCGGGACTCTGTATTGCCTAATGGTTGTCCCATTCCGGTGGTTCCTGGAACCCATTCCTGGTGCTCTCATTCTAGAAATCCTGTGTCATGTTTGTTCTTCTCAACACCAAGGGGAATATCATAGCAACGGAGTGCAATAATTGTCATCCTGCCCTGGTTCTTCAACACTTTGGCAATCAGAGCTGGCAAAATCTTGCTCAGCAGAGTTTGCCGGAGGAATAACAGATCTATATGTGTGTCCCCTTTCCACTGAGATCTATTTGGGCCTGGCTACTGCTGCTTGATATGCTTCTACTTTTGCTATTTCTCGCATGTTAAAGACAAATAGCCAGAGCTCCTCTAGTCTTAAATATTATGTACCTTTTAACTGGGTCTTGACAGAACAATATTGTTTGGACTGAAATTGGTACTGAAGAGAAATGACCAAATAAAGCTTCCTAACCATTTAGGTACGACTTTTGTTCTCATGTAGGGAGCGCAATGAGTACATCCATTGATTTATTTATTTATTTATTTATTTTATTTTTAATAGCTTACTCATAACTGGAAGTTACTACTTAAAAGGAAATCATAATATGTTGGCTACCAATAAACTTATTTTATGCATTCTAAGTATGAAGAGAAACTTGTCATCTGTTGTTATTCAACTGTACCAAAACCAGTAAAACATTTCTTTTCTCGAACATGTTGGTGAAATCTCTTTTTCTTCCTCCAGCAGAAAATAAAATTGCACTCTTCTGAAATCTTTCTTCAAGATGTGTTTTACTTTGCGGAGGTGCGTATACCTCCATACACCTATGAGGCACAATGAACTTGGCAGAGAATTTGTCCCCAAGGAGTGGCTGGTGGTCTTCCCATCATTCTCACTCCTTGGGCTTCCTGGAGGAAAGGGGTAATTTATATAATCAGTTGTTTCATCTGAACCTTTTTTAATGTGAGAGCTCTTGTGACTCAAATTAACTTCAGCAGAGAAACTTTGGTTGTATCTCTTTCACAAGACTGTTATTACTACCTCAAGATTTAAGAAGTTGTGGCCCTGAAAAATTGGGAATTTGGCTTAAAAATAATGCACATCTTTTAAAAAGCAACAAAAAAAAAATCTGGAAACCTTGTGTTTAGGGTCCTTGGGGTGTGGTTTTGTTGTGTGTGTAGATTTTTTTTGTTTTGGTTTGGGTTTGTTTTCTTTACTACTTTCCCCTCGTGCAGGAAGCCTGAGGTTTAGAGTAAAAGAGCTTGGGGATTTGTGGCTCCAGGAACTGAGAGTTACTGAGTTATGCCAGATGTTGCGAGAGTTGCAATAAAATGGTAAAAATTTTAAGAATTCTTACCAGCAGAAAGAAACATCCTTCATTATCCACTTTTAAATATCCAAAGATAATGCATTTTATAAACACGTAATACTTGTAGCAATAATGTTTTTATATTCTGCCTTCCTTACTTCCCTGGTACTGCTGAAACTGGTAAAAGCTGTAATTAAGCTGTCATACCTAATTTTAAAATACAGTTAACATTTAATTCTTATTTTAAACTATTTTTGAAGTAAAAAGACAATATATTGGGAACTGAACCAGAGATTAATGATATGGTTTTTAAGTGACAGCCAAAAAGTGTAGAACAAAGACGGAGCATTTTTTTTTAAAAAAAGCATATTATCCAAGGTATCTGTTGTGATACAGCACTGGAGTCTTGCACCAAAATATAGCTTTGAAAAACTTAACTAATTCATATCTGAACTGTATATAATTAACTTTTTAGGTAGGAAGGGTAATTTGAGATTGTTTCAAGCTGTGTTTAAAATGTAGAAAGTGTTTAATTTTCAGTTTTTAATTATGCTCATGCATAATAAACTGAGTGAATGTGGGGTGTGGATTAAGAGAATGTGTATTTGTACATTATTATTATTACTAGTAATGCATTTTGAAACTGAAAAGAAAATGACTATTGGTTAGGTATTCACATTTGTTAAAGGTAATAGACTATTAAAAGTACTTGTGTGTTCTGCAGGATTTGTTCAGTGATGTAAGTCAACATTTTCCAGAGTGAATGCAGATTAGCGGTATTGTCAGCGTGAAGCTGGTATCTGGTAGTATTGCATGATGGACTAATCACAGGGGGTCAGGCATTTTTTGAAAAAGATGATTTGAGTATCTTTCCGTGAGCTGACAGTTTGTAAAAGTGGTTGCAATGAGCTACCAGGTTACAGCGTCTCTGAAATAATTGAAACACCTCATCAGACACTCAGGAAGCATATTCTTCCTTATAATGCAGCTTGGGTCGTAGGCTTTGCGATACTTAAGAGACATAGGGTGGGAATATAAATATGGCAGAAGAATATATAATATTAAAGATTTCTATTGTTGAATATTGCTTGCCACCATTTAAAGGAGCATTTTTAATTCTGCAAATTATATGCTTGCGCGTGTCATGCAGTCATTTGTTAATACTACAAAATTAGAACGGTGTATTTTGATCTATTTGGTAATGGACATATTGCTGTAGAAATACGTTGTACCTGCCTACATTTTAAGACTATTAGCTTTCCTATTTGTGAATGAAATTACCCTGACAAATCCTGTTGCTTTTTTCTTGTTCGTATATATGAAAAAGCTGTGCTTTAACTGCAGAGTGATGAACTTTATCTGTGCCAATACTGAAATAGCAAATGTAGGTGGTAATGTTTATAGCATAGTCAAAAGCACGACCTAAGCACATGCATACGTTCTTGAGCTAGTATCAATCTGACTAGCTCATTTACCAGTACCGGTGAAGCTGTAAAAACTCAGGATCATAGGCAAGTTGTACAACTTGTGCTGTTTTTAATGCCATTATGACTTGGCTGCTATTGGTGTCAGAGCTAGTTAGGTTAACACTAGGCTATTGTTAATACCATTATATGTTGCGTAGGCGTTGCAGACCTTTGGTTGCACTGTATGCGTGCCAAGAGATAGTGGCCATTCATCACACCTATTCACTGCCTTCTAGCTCTCCTCCTGGAAAGCCAGCGCTCAGTAGGAGTCTGAGGACACTGAGGTTTTTTCTGAGCCAGGTTTATGCAGTGGGGATGTAGGTAAATGGTGGAAGTGGGAAAGAGTCCCCAGTGAGGAGCAGGCGCTTCACTTTGCTTTCCGTTCTTGCAAGTTAGGCACTTAGCCCCTGTGTATCACTGAAGCAGCCTTGTAGATACCCAAATACCTGGTCTTTCAGGTTTCCTCAGTCACCAACTTTTCCTCTAAGGCTTCCAGTGAAGGCATTAGATCTGTTTTCTAGTAAGTAGTGGACAGTGATGACTTTGCAGTTTGGAGGAGAGATGATGTGGGCTCAAAATACTTTGATAAACTTCACCTGCTGCTAGCAATCCCTTCAGGCAAACTCCTCTATTAAAAATATTTTAATAGCAAGCAGGAACAGAAACCAATTCTCATCGTTCGCATTTTGAAAGTATTTTCATTTTTTTTCTTGTTCCTTAGTGTAGTCTTTTGTATTACGTCTGTGTGACTATGATTTTGTCCATTTTAGTTACGTTTTGTTACCTTTCTGTACATTTTCTGACTTTGACTTGTTTTTTATCATAGGAATACTTACCAATGCAGGCAGGAAAAAAACTGATTTGAAAAGCGTAAGTGGATTGGTGTATGTAGCATCCCAACGCTATAAGGCTTTCAATTTAATTATTTCAAGTTTGCAAAAGTAAGCTTTTAAAAAAATTAAACTGTGAAATTCACGCACAACTCGCGCGTGCACACCTCCTCCTGCCCCTGGTTGACTATGGAGGCTTTTTATAATGTCTTATTAGAAGAGGTTTTACTTTCTGTAGTGTTTGTTTTTTCTACAGTGCTATAGCTTTACTTTTCTTCTTACTGTTTTAACACAGAGGAATTACTTGGAATGTCACTTCTAATTTTAACTGTCAGTTTAGTTGTTGACTTGATATAGCTAACAGTAGATTTTATTTTTTTTTTCCCCTCCCTACAGCAACAAATCTCCTATTGTAAAACCCTTTCATGATGACACACTTCCTCCACCCCGCAATGGTACATCAAGTCAGATCTGCAGGAATGCAGAAATAGCGCAAACATGCCACTCTGTCTGACAGGTTTGAAAGTTTCTCAGTGCTTTCCTTTTTTGAAAGCTCTTTTTACTCCCCAGTCCAAAGAAAAATGGCAGACTGGAATCTGCAATAGTGTAGTTACAACTTCCAGTTACAAATTCAGTGCACAGAGTTAGAAACAACCAAAAAAAATATACCGATGTAATTTCAAATACCGTGTGCTGTAGAATGTGGGTATGGTTTTTACACTTTCCAACTGCAAAAATGCTATATTTTACTCTTTCAGAAAGCTTGTCTAAATGTGTATCATGCACGCAAAGTATACTTCAGATTGCTCGTGAATCTGGTGCTATGTGCTGGAACGATGCTTGCCACTTTAGTATCATTAAGCTTCCTTTAGATTAAAAGGAGTTGTGTACAGTTATGTAGGTATGAATATGCAGTTAGCAGACACCTGCTCATGTGTTTTGGTATGACTGTCTCTTAATTCAGTTTTAGGCATGGACTCCACAGAAACAGGCATGTCTTTACTATTCTGATTTGAAACTCGTGACAGTTGCAGTAGACAGTAGTGGATTGAGTAGTACAGTAGTACTTTGGATTGACAACAGCGTACTGATAGCAAAGCTGGGCCAATCATTTGGCAAAGGGAGTTGAATTTCTGCTAATTCTAGGTTTTGGGCAATCTTCTATGTTAGCAGTTTTACTAGGATATTTAGGTTAGATTATTAATTGTTTAATTTCCTCCTCAAACCAGTGTTTTAAAACAATTTCCTGATCTGGGGGGTGGTGGGGTGGGTTCTGCTGCCTGTAGACTTTGTCAGTATTTTAAAAAAGATGGAATAGTTCAAGGCCTGGTTGCTGTTTGGCATTTGGATTGATCTGGTAAGCTCTTTATAGCAATTATCCAAAATTACCAGTGGTGGGAAGAAAACAAATGACATGTTGGATTGTAACACGTTACTACAGATCTGATTTTAATCCTATTTGCCATGCATAAAGACCAGATCATTAGAAATTACCCTCTTCTTAAAATCAAACCTAGAAAAATAAAATAATAGCTAGTCCAAATAAGCTCATATTATGCACATTAAGTGAGAGAAATTTTGGATCTCTTCAGATACTGAAAAACAAAGCTGATCTCTATCAGATATGCATAATGGTTCCCTTGATTGCAATTTTGTCATTTCATTTGTAAATAAATTTCTTGTTAGCTTTTTGTGTGACAGGCAGAGCACAGCTCATCTAAATGATGAAAAGTCTGCAGTAATAGTAATTCTGAAGGTCTTTCTCTTCAGTTTTGTGTCAAGATGTGGGAGATGTTTTGCAGCAACATGTACTTGCTTTCATGGCAGCCTTACGCTCTTTCATCTTTTTGTCTTGTTTCCCTTCTTGTTCCCTCTCGCATATAGAAAACGTAAATGCATATCCTCTGATCACTGTACTTGATTGTGTATCTTGGAGAAGCATTCAGATTCATTTGAAGTTGCAGCACTGTTTCATTCCAGCTTCCGCTGGTCTAGGGAGTGGAGTAACTTTTCTCTAAAGAGGCTCCTGTGCTGCAGCATCTGCTGTCATAAAATGCAGAAAGCTTGAAATACTCTGAACCATCCTCTCTTGTATTTGTAGTTACTGTTGTACGTCAACTGCATTGTGGGACAAACCTTACTAAAACAAATTCTTGTTAATTATTTGATAGTATTTTTTGCTAACCACTTGCCAATTTGTTTGCATTATACATGTGTCTTTCGTATACAAATCCAAACATCAAGCCTTTAAGTCTTGGCAATTATAGGAAACTACATGGAAGCTGTGATTCTTCGTTCTGGCCTTTCTGAATACCTGACATATCTGCAAGCCATGCAACAGGGAGTTGCTTCTCTTTCTGTACTGACAGGCTTCCACTTACTGCAGATATATGTTCTGGAAGAAATGTGAAGTCTAGGGAGTTGTCATGTTTGCATGTTTCATCTGTGGGGCATGAATATCAGCAGAGGAACAATTTTCTGTAGGGATGAAAAGGGAAAAAAGCTGTTAATTAATTGACAGAGACTGGATAGGAGCTTTTCATGTACTTGCAACTGAGTGTTACGTTGTCTCAGACCTTTGTTAACTTCTGAAATAAACCCCTTCTTTTGGTCATATCTTTTCTGAAGATTGCCAGCTCTTGAAGGAATCAAGCTGCATTTTCCTGAGGGTCATCTGGGAGATTGTATCGGTGTTGGTATCTTGCTTCAAAATATAAAGAATAAAAATAGTTATCAGTATCATTGCAGTGGAAGACTCTTCCTAATTAGTCTGCCGTTTGTTTTTTGAACTATTATTGCCTATGTTCCCAAGCTGACTTGAGCTGTTTCTCATAAAGACTTTCTTTTATTTTACTTTCCTGGTAGAACCTCAAAGAATGCCTCGCTTGATAGCACCTGAGAATTGCCTCTGGGTTACCATGTATGCTTGACTTGCTGGATTCTATAAATAAAAAAAGTTCCCAACATAGCACTTTTATTTCTCCCAAAACTCACTGCACTGCACTGTTTCACTACTTTCTCCTTTTTTTTTTTTTTTTTTTTTTGTTTAAACAATCAACTAGCTGTTTTCCAGTCTACAGGATAATAAATCCCTTTTAGACCACCCCAGCCTGAATAATATTTCAAAGAAGTCAATGTACAAGTGGCTTCTAGATAAGTCTGAGTGCTTTTTTTCTTAGTCTGTTAAACCTGTCTTGACTTCTGGCATGTTTCAGTATAGCATCATGTGCTTTTTCCCCTGTTTTATTTTAACCTTTTGTCACCTTTGAATGTTGATTTGTGCTTTCATAACTGGGTTTGGAGTATTAAATTAATAAGTGGTAAAAGGTGGGAGAGGGGGAATAAATACAGACCTTCCGAATTGTTACTTGTTTGTTACTCGTCAGTCTTACTGTAGTCTTTACAGTCTTACTGTATGAAATTTTCACTTCTTTGCTCATGAAAGACAATGGTATTACTAGATAAGTACAGGATTTTTTTTTGTGAGAAAATGCAGGATCAAGCCATCCATTTAAAACATAATGTGAAACTTGGCAAAAAGTTTGCGTCTGATTCTGGCAGGCCAAATAATGCAGTATAAATGTGGAGAAAGAGGTAGATAAGAAAACTTGTGTATATTAGGCAGGTGTTATAAATATGAATTTTTTTTTATTAAGGCATTCATTAAGCGTCAAATATGTGGAACTAAAGTTCAGGGTTTTGGTAAAATTGGTCTACAATATGGAAACTTTTTTATCTTTAGGACCACTTGGAATAAAGAAGTACCTGAAGAAGGAATGTTAAAATGAGAATTTACATTAATCCCTGCAGAATCTCACTGAATTAGAGAATGAGCTCTGCGACATTCATGTTGGGAACCTGCAATGTGGAAGTGTATGGATGCATGTTCGAAGGGTTATTTGTTACCTGATGTTAGGGATAAAAAATGGGTAATAAAAGTTTTAAGGGAAAAAAGATTAATTCTGAGGGAGTGATTGATGGCTTTACTCTTCTGAAAAATGAGTCACGCTTACTAAACTAGAAGAAAAGTCTGCATCTTCTCTGCAGAGCACTCACAAGAAATGATAGCAGTAATTCGTATCATATTGCACTCTGCAATAGGGCCGTATCACTTGATGTCATTTGAATTGCATAGCCAGAGACAACATTCAAAGTTTCAAGTGATGATAACAAAATCCCTTTTAAATGAAAATTGAAGAAAAATGCCTACTGTAAGATTGCATGTTATTTTGTTCACTTGAAATATCCTACTCTCTGAATAGAATCCGATGTTTGATTCAGACTTATTAGTAAATATGGCAGTTAGAATGGGCTAGGCTTGTCTGATTTTTATTTATTTTTTTTTTTAGGAATGAGGTGGCACCTGAACTTTTGAATACTTATGATATGAAAAAATAAACTACTGAATTCCTTTTTTTCTTAGTTTCCTGCGTGGTCTTCTCTAACATTTTATTCCTATTATAGCTCATTGAGCTGAAGTAGAATGGCACAGATCAGTAATTAAACAATGCCTGTATCCATCTGCCTAGTGACTATTATGCTTTGTTGTCATTACATCTACAAATTGCGTTGGATGTGAACAGCCAAACAGAAGGACTTCCCAGTCAGGTTCCAAACCCTAACATTTTGTTATCTTTATGTCTCACAGAGTTCTGAAGCCTCTGAAGTGGTAATCCTGGAGCGTTGTTGGATTGTGGAGTTCAGGAATAAAACAGATGTTTCAATAGTTCTCAGTAAGTAAAACACAGCTCAGTATGTTCAGTGTGATTTTTTTTTTTTTTTTTTATTATTTCTGTCAACAAAAATGACAACCAAAAAAACCACAACCCAGGCATTGAAACTTTGCTAAAACCTTAGCTAAAATATATCACGTTGTCTGTTAGATGCATACATCTAAATACTGCTTGTCTCTGAATTTATGCCTAAAAACAAAATCCTAAAAGCTTTTGTTTTACTTTGTCTAAAATCAAATGAAAGTCTTATGTCATCTTCTTCCTCTGACAATAAATAGAAGTTTGATGGTCTGGTGTGTTATGTATTATGTACAATATGGGATTTATGTTGATGTAGAGTCAACTAATCTTATTCTTGAATGATTAGTTATTGCCAACCTCCCTATGAAATGAGGGGTTGCCTGTTTTTCTCACCTCCTGTCAACTCTTCGTTTATAAAATTGTTAAAAACAGTAGGAAAAAAGAAAAGTTATTTAATAGAAATCAGAATCATTATTTTAGTGGAAAGATTTTATTTGGAGAAAATGCTGACAGTTTTCTCTGCAGGAGCAACTCATATAGCCATTGTGTTAGAAATTTTTTATGACGTATATTTTTTTCTAATACCACTGCAGAGTTTTGAAGTCCTTAGATCAATTTGCCATTTCCTGTTAGCTGTAATGGTTTAAGAGCAGTTTTGGTAGGCTAGTAAAACTAGCTACAGGGGGGAAAAAAGTTATGCTGCATTTGTGGGCTTGGTGGCCAGCTTTACATTTGGTAGAAGTTCCTACCTTCTTTTTTTATACTCGCCAAAATCTCCAGTCCCCTTCAACGAAAATATTACATTAATTATGTGAACTTTTGTCCTCGCCTGCTGAAGCGATTCTTAGTTTATGGTCACATTTGAGAAGGCAGCGACTTAAAATGTATTCGTTGTGGGTTTTTTATCCCTTTCTGGGGAATAGCTCAAATCCTGCATCTTTAGCAGTGGAGTTAAGTCTTGTTCCTGATGTTGAGGCACTGCATCAAAAGGGACTACTTTCTGGATTTGGAAGCATTGCTTTGCCTGGCTGTGACAGCTGATTGATTAGCATTGACTCTCAAACTGAGACTTTTCTAATTATGCCCTTATTGATTCCAATTCACTGATTGGAATCATCAGCTTTATGAGGCGGTGGTGTTACAGTTTGGGTTTAAACGCAGTCATGTCAGTTCCCTTCTGGTATGTCTTTTACAATGCTTCAAGATAATGCTGCTGAACTGAACCAAGAGTATGGTTGTAACTGGTGACTGGATTCTTTCAATTAACTCTGAAGCTTGCCAATGGGACAGTTTCTGTGGCAGCGAGACTGGCAGATTTTAAGTCTGAAAGCGGGGGAAGTAGACAACAATGAGTACTGAGTAAACACTTCAGGGTGCCTATAGAGAAAAAGAGACTGTGAATATGTATGGAGGAAGAAATATACTTGCATAGTTAGGAACGGAAATTGCTACCTGAGAGACAGACTTTGTAAAACAAAGTTTGAAGGTCAGTAGTGTGGTTAGAGGTAATGGTGCCATTCTGACCCGCCTCTAAAAACATTTTAAAGTAGAAAAGAGGAAGCAGTACAGAAAACTCCAGATATGCAGAGCCAACAAATGATTATGAGTGCCTGGGGCGCGACCAGAGCAAGACAACAGAAGATAGAGAAAGAGACGGACAGGTACAGGAGAAGTGGATTTCAAACTTGGCAATCTTCCTGTGCTGGAGACCAGGGACAAGAGCCTGGCTGATGATTTGTTGGATCGGGAAAAAAAAAAAGCCAGACTATTATGAGGTATTAGAACAAAACTGAAGACAAATGAAGATGATATACTGTGTGCTGAATGAGGATAAAATACCAAAAGAAGTGAAATAATAGTCCATGTACTGTAGGAGAGAACAAAATTCAGAAGACAAAAGGGTGGACAAAAACAAAACTGAGGAACTAAGAAGAGAGATCATTGCCAATGGGAACTTCCATCATGAAAAACTAGCTGCATTGTCACAAGAATATATCCATTAGCCATTGGGAGCCAAAACTAGCTCTAAAATATGTATCTGGGACTTCAAAGGGTTCGGGTGAAAGCAGAATAGGAGGGCATATCTGCTCCTGATGTCAAATTCCTTGTGGAACAGATGGAGGAGAGCTGTGCCAGAACACAGCAGAAGCTCCAAGGAAAGAAGTGAAGTTGATCAGAGAGATTTAACTTGTGGTGTGGCTGGGAGGGGACCTTTTCTTCATCTTGCAGGCTGCAAGATGAAGAAAATCAGCTGGGGGTTCAACTTGGAACCGTGAGGGGAGTTTTAGGCTGAGCTTTTGGCTGATTGTCTCCATCTTTCTCTGAGTGGTGGGCTGAATCCTAGGAGATGTGAGTTAGAAATGGAGACTTACTGGGATATCCAGGAGGAGAACGTAATAAAGGGCAGTGGAATACACATAGAGGGAGGAGAAGGACGTTTTCACACAGTATGTAGTGATATTGTGGAGCTGGTTATCGCCTCGGGGTGGTGCGGGCACTGAAACAGAAGGGGAGTACCGAAGAGGTCAGGCAGCTGCAGCGGATAATCCTGTCAGTGCTTCAAGTGTAGTGCTCCCAAAGCAGCCTGGCTCAAAAGGTTTCTAAGTGGACCATGAAAGGAAACGGAAGGATTTGTTAGGTGAGCTATCGCTCCGTATGTGGCTGGTTGCTTGCGTGCCCATGGAACATGAACTACTTGCTATTAGCAGAACAGGTCAGACACTGGTGTGAGATGGATCTGACTGAATGTGTGACAAGTGTGATTCATTCCTGAAATCACCCCAAGGTGTGATAAGGAGAGCATTTCGAACCTTTTGTCCAAAAAGATCTTAAACCTGGAAACTGCTGCTGTGCGCAGGAATGTTTCAACAATGCTGTGTTAACTGCCTTGCCTTGGATTCTCCTCAGGAATAACCAGGAATAACCACGTTCACGCTGTCTGAACTTGCACCGTGTGCGATACAGACAGGCATTGTCGCCTCACCAGACACCAGAAATATACAACCAGAGCTATTTAGAGAATAGCTATGTCTCTGCTGGACCTTGGAAACCCTGTTAAAGGTGGTTAGTCCGCTGGGTTTACATGCCCAGGTGCTGGCAGCCGGGGGGCTGTGGGGCGGCCTCTGTGAGGAGCGGCTGGGGCTGCCCTGAGCCAGTCGCAGCCAGTTCCATCCAGCTCCCACTGACCCACCGCTGGGCCCGGCTCAGCCCCGCCGGCGGCGGCGCCTCAGGGAAAACATCTTTCAGAAAGGGTAAAATGCTGCCCACCATTGAGGAGCGAGGAGGTGTGTGTGGGGGGAATTTGAGAAACAGCCCTGCGAGCACCAGGGTGAGAGCCGAAGGAGGGGAGAGGGTGCTCCAGGTTGCCCTGCAGCTCCTGGAGAAACCCCTGTGGAGAGACCATGCTGCAGCCAGGACTGAAGCGTGAGGAGGAAGGGACAGCAGAGAGGAGCTGTTATGGACTGACCATAACCACCCTCAGACCCCCATGCTGCTCGGGGTGTGGGGAAGGTGGAGGAGCCAGGAGTGGAGCTGAGCCTGGGAAAAAGGGGGGAATGGAGGGAGGAAAGGTCTGTTTCTCCCTCATCAGCACTGTTTTAATTTGCAAGAAATTTAATTATTTTTCCCATAAGATGAGTGTGTTTTGCCCACGATGGTAATTGCTAAGCAATCTCCCTGTCCTTAGCTCGACCCGTGAGCTGCTTTTGTCTTGCCTCCCCCAGCCCTGCTGAGGGGGAGCAAGTGTGGGGCTGGGTGGGCGTCTGGCGGCCGGCCATGGTCAACACACCAGAGTTCATCTGCACCAGGCGTTCTTCTTTAAGTGTTTTGTGCACTTCCAGACGTGTCAGTGTTTGAGCAGAAGACGCAAAAAGATAGGCAATGTTGGTAGTTTTTGGTTGCTGTTACATTTCTCTGGAATAGGGCAATTAGAGCTGTATGCTTGGATGTTTCAACCTGTCTGAAGTGCAGTCTGAAGCTGACCACTGTGTTGTATAGAGCGTCGTGTTGGGTGAGAGATTCCTTTAAGACTATTAATTGCGTTACTATGTGTGGCCTCTTAGTGAGAACTGGGGAGGTAAGAGCTGTAACAACCAAGTGGGGCTGGTGAGGCGTGAGGAGATAGGGAGGAACAGAGGAAGACGACAGAGCTTTTGATGCAAGGTCACAGTCATCTAAAGCATATTGGAGGGTTCAGGTGAGAGAAAGAAAAAAAAAAAAAAAGGCCTGCATATAGGAATACCCTTAAGCATTGTCTTTTGCCGTTTGTAGTATGTGAGCCACTTGGAGCTTTTTGTTTTCCTTCAATAGTAGTGGCTTGGAAAAGCAAGTCAGTATCACTCCCAGTTTTAGAGATGGCATAGGAGGCATACACTAAAGTCACTCTTGCATACCTAGGCAGGGAATCCAAATATCTGGATCTTGGCTTTTTTTAAGGTAAACTGGTGGTCCAGCAAGTGATGTGATACACTTCCTTCCAGCAAAAGCAGTCTACTGCTTTGCGAAGGCCACCCTTAGTACTTTTGGTGAATGCTGCAGTATTTCAGTGATCTTGAGATACCATTGTGGTATTTAAATATTTGTGTGGTCTGCCTTGCTTCCAGTATAGGTGTGGTATTTGTTTAATGAAAGGGGAGAAGCAATGTGGCATGTGTGAAAGCCTGCAGGTATTAAAAGAAACAAAGTATTATACTGCAGTAGTCAACCTGGGGTATTGTGCTATATTAATTTCGAATACCTCAGGCTCTTTGTGAGCTTCTGTGGGGACTCAAATGGAGATTGTAATGGCAACTTATATAAGTTTATTCCATCATTGCAAAATAAAAAAACCCTAACACTAAAGATAAAATTTTTAATTAAATTCTTTATCTTTGATTGAAAATTTAACTTCCAAAGGAAGATTAACATAGCATCATGAGTAACCATGGGATGATTTCATCACTACTAATTTGGACATGAAATGCATCAGCATATAGAATTCAGTCAGCTTTGTGAATTAAAAGCCTCTGATGTCTGTATTAGAAATATCCTGCGGATATAATTTACGTATCAAAGCTTCCATTCTACTTTTGTTACAGCATATGGTGGTTAGCTGTGATGGTGCTTTATATTTTAGAGTGGCAGTGGCTTATTCATATTCTCAACCATTTTCTACTGCTGAGGTGGCAACTGAGAATTACTTTTTGCTACTGTGTGTATGAAAAGAGAGAGACAACATTTAACCTTTCTCAGTTCTTCACTTTGCATATTGGCATGGGAGAAGAAATAGTGATCCTCCAGAAAAGGAGAGGCTTTCATACTGGACACTGACCATGTGCTTTGTACTTGTTTTTATTTAAATCCTTCCAGTAATTTCTTTTTTACCCTGTTCAACATAATTTTATGCTTATAACTCTTATTAATGAAAATAAAACAAGCCATAGACTATCAGTCTTCCTGTTACTTTTACATGTTTAGTAAAATAACCCAATAAAGCCTTCTTAAGAAAAAAAAGGAAATTATTAACAAATGAAAAAGCTTTAAAACTGAAGTGTTTTCTCCCTACCCTTGGAAATGTGCTTGTTTTGTTTTATTATTTTATATTTTAAAAGCCTTTCCATTAAACTGCGGGCTTTTGAAAGACAAGGGTCAACTCCAGTAACAGCCTACGCTTTTTTTTGGTGACTCAATTCATTATTTCTGGCTTCACAGAAAAACAGGTTTCTGTGTAACAGGTTATGATTAAAGTTACAATCAAGTACACTTAAGAATGCAGAGGGACATCATTAAGACATTTTTAACGAGAAATTTGTTTTCATTTTTAAAACAACTGAAAGATCAAAGAACTTGCAGAGAAAAGAGGCAATTGCTATGTTAAATTGAAAAACTTGGGAAATCTAAGTATTATTACAAAATATTGGGAACAAAAAAAAATTTATTTGAGGGTGATGGAACTAACACCAAAATACACTTCTGACTTCCGACAGTTGAGTTAGAGTAGAAAAGGCTTTCTGGTGCCACTGGGGATATCTCAGCTTCTCTTTGTGCTATTTCCTTATTTGACAGCAGTCCTGTTTGAGTAGGGGGTTTGAATTCCTTATTTGAGCTGCAAAGTCCTGTGGGACCATAACTTTCTGTGCTGGCTTCTGTGGGAGAAAGCCTTACTGAAATCATGCTTCAGTAAGAGAGTTGTTGGTGAACAGAGTTGTATGAACAGACATATTTGCTTTCCACTACCTGCTTCCTCAGCTCTTGCCTCCAATTCAGTCTCTGATACTGAAATAAGGAACAGCAGCAAGGTAGGCAAGCTGCTGGAAGGGCTGCTTAGCACCTGCTAGTGAGGTATTATCCGGGTGCCGGTTGTGTTATCAAAGTGTCAGTGCTAATATTTAGAGACCACTCCATGCATTAGAATTAGTAGTATTTGGTCATTATTTTTTTTTCCCCCCTCTCCTGAGGCTAGTAGCTGTGACCATTAATTTATTTTCAACTGGACAGTTCAAAACTGAACTAACAGTGTAGAGAGATGGGTAGAAACATTTTGATAGCTGGTTATGTATTGCAATTGCAGACTGGTGTTCAGTGGCAAATATGACGAGTATGTCTGACTTCACACATTGTTAGATTTGCTCTTGTAGCAACGCAAGTAATCTATACTATTTGCAGTACTCTTGCTTTTAAGTACTCTGCTAGGTTCCAGGAAACAAATGAGAAATCTTGGGAAAAGCTGAGGACAAAGCTTTATAAAATATTGATGTAGATAGTGATTTCAATTAGATATATACAAATCTACTGTCAGGATAAAGACTATCAGGTTACTTCCTGTAGGTTACATCAATATCCCAGTCTGATCTCAGAATCTTTCTCTTTCTTTCTGTGTTTTGAGTTTATGCAAGCTGTCAAAAGGTCCTACACTGGTTCTTGTAGCTACATAGACCTTCAGTTCAAGAAGAAAAGGCAATAAAGATAGAACTATATATGATTTTGCTTTGAATTTAGGGCTAGTAAATTGAATGTTTGGCAAAGAAAACAATTGTGTTCAACTGTGTGAACATCTTCCCTGGGTTTATGCCACTGAACTTGAAACCCCACCAGGGATGTCTAGCACTAAGATGAAAATCACTGTTCTGCTATTGCAGGTTCCCAAGTAGATAAAAAATTTTCTTCGCATTGTATGTTCTTAGATCTTATGTGTCCTCTTACTCAAAAATTATATCATAACAGATAAAATTATACCATAACAGAAAAAGAACTTGGTCTCATTGAAGTCAATAGTAAATGTTCTTAAAAAGTCAAGATTTTTTTTCCGAAACTAACTCATGATAACCCGTGTCAGCAATAACAGAGCATAACAAAGGATGGTTGTGTACTTGTATTTTCTACAGTAACTCCTTAATTGCAAAGTGCTTTTGTCCACCCATGAAATACTCCTGTGCTTAGGATGTTTCAATACAAGTATAATACTGCTGATACGCCTGCCGTTCATGTGAGGCCTTCATTACATTTTTGGGTGTGTTAGTTTTATTTTCGGAAAGACTCATTTCAGCTAAGTTTTGTCTCCCTACTGAAACTTAGAATTAAATGTCTGAGCTTGTTAGGGTTTACTGTACGCATCTGATTTAAAATAATAGTCAACATAACAATCTGGGAGAGAAGAGCAAAGAGATGATGATCTTTGTTATATAAATGAACCTGTGTGCTCCCTTATTGCAACAGACATTTTTGCCAATGTGCGTTTTGGACATTGTGTTTCTTCTAGTATGTGAACTCGTACATAAACGTTACATGCACTGAAACAGTATGGGAAATATATAACTTACCAACTGTTGGATCTGCAGAATAAAACTTTCTACATTTGCAGTGATGAATATTTTTCAGATATTTTCATATGCTTTTCAGAATTTAACTTAGCTGTCAGAGTACTCCGGAGATCTAAATATAGCAGACTGTAGTGTTTTGAAGTGATAGTTTAGAATGAATTTCCAGATTTCAAAACTGGCACCTGTTAGATCAGAATACAGTGAATTATGCCCACTCCTACTGCATTTCACTATCCATTTCTGGTTCCATGCATATTAAGGGTGATTCAGTATGCCTTTTGTGCTTGGCAGTCTGATTTCCACAGCTAAGAGGTAAATATAAATAGCATGATTTCAATTGCAAAACATTGATTTCCTCCCAAAGCAGATGTTTTATCTAGCTAGTGGTAGGATATTTCAAGGCAAGATCACTGTGCCTATTTGCATTTAAAAATAAAGAGCAAAAAGAAAAGAACACCTTGATATATTTGTATTTTGGTTGTTAAGTGTTGGCTTGTTTGTCTGACAGTCTTTCCTTAGCTAAGGTATCTTGGATATCCAAACTGCTTCTATTAAAATTGTCTGTGCTTTTAAAGACTGAATGGTACAAGCAGGTGTTTTGCATGCCTGTAAATATTTTATTATTTTTTGTATTAGAATGACTGCTGGTTGATTTTGCTCTTGACACTGGTTGACTACACGCCTCTTTTCCTTTCCTTTTTCCACTGGTAGCTCCAAAATACTATGAAATAGAAACAAACTTCCGAGTCACTGGGGTCAGTGACAGAAGGAAGTAAACTATGCTGTTGCAGATCTTACTGGAGGAGCAGAAAAGTTATTAGCTCTTCTAATTATGAATCTTCGTGAAGGTTATTGACCTCATGGCTCAGATGCAGTAGCAGATCACATGAGACTTTACAGCTGAAACTTCTGTCTCTCTAAATTCATCTTTGACAAACAGTAAAGCTCAGCTTGTTCAGGTTTGGTCACTCAAGACCAGTATGTATTTTGTGTGTAAACAAGGATCTGATGAACATCTGCAGCTCCCTCAGATTTTGAATATTATTGTCTCAAGAACCAATACCTTGTTTTCTGACTCAACCGGGGCTAGAGGAAGGAGTTTGAATCCTTATTAGCACTTCGTAAATTGTCTGTAAAGCCAGAAAGATGTTCACCCACTTTCTGCTCTTCTTCCCACTCTTCTCTCACGAATTCTATAGTCCAAACTGGTATGTGAAATCTTATATATTATTCTTAGCAGCAGCTGCAGCCACACAGTTAGGTTTCCTTAGATCCACCCCCAGACAGAAAAAATGTCCCACCTCCACAGGGACTTGCACCAGTACGGTTTTAAGAGGCTTCCAGACTTGAGGTTTGCATCTTTTGTTCCCCCCATAACAATAAAAGCAGAGTTAATTGTAAGTGGCGGATGCTCAGTTTACGAGGTGCAAACGGGTTTAGAATAACATATGTGGGTAAGTGCCCAAGGTTAAATACTCAAGTTAGTAAAAGGGAATTTAAGTTCGCTTTGTATTGAAAAAACTTTTCTATGTTATTGGGAGTTTTTGAACTAAGTATGAAAACATTTAAGTGTTCTGTTTCTTCCAGTAATATGATCTATGGCTTATTTAGGTCAAAATGATTTTGATGTCCAACCAAATACTTCAGTCCTTATTAACACAATAGCACAGGTGGTTTATAGAGTTTTATGTTTCTAAATCAGTTGGTAGCTTCTTTTAAAGAAGCATTGATTTTTCTTTCTTTCCCAGTTTGTTCTTCTCAGTGTGTGTCTCACTAAATGTCACATTGAATTTGAGACTCTGTGAAGCCGTCTATACCGCAGAATTTTAAATGCCTGAGAGGTGTTTTTTCTTCCTGTGCTAATTTTAATCAAATGACTGACCCTTGCTACTTAGCTGAAGCTCCCAAGGAATTCAGGGGTTTTTTCTACCCTTTTTTCTTTTGTTCTTAGAGAATTTGATCATTAAACAATTAGACTTCAGGCAGAACAGCAAACGACATGTGGATAGTAATGAGGTCAGAAGCTCCCACATACAACCTGTTGAGTCTTCACAGAGGAGCTATGTCATGCTAAATTATCTGCATGTGTTGGTGAGCAGTATTCTGGCAAGGATGAAGGCGAGGCTGAGCATAAAAGAGAGCTCTAATAGAAGAAATGATGGACACATTGGTTCCAGTGAATCCCACTATTTGTCAGAACCATGTCTGCTGCCCCTGCTAAATCAAATTCTTGTTCAAGTGAGCAGCTCTGATAGCTACCTGCTAGGCTGCAGAATCTGTGCTAAAAAAGGATTTCCCATTTCCATTTGATTCTGCCACCTAGTTTAGCAATATGTTAATTGCTTTTGGAACCACTCTGTGGATAGACTTAGTACTACACTGAGTATGAAAGAACAGGGGTTTGATTCAAGAGATGGATGGGGTGCATGGTTCTGTGACCACGAAAAGAAATGTGTGTGTGGTGGTTTTAATTGTGTGTGACGTCGATAATTTCATGATCCCCTTTTTGAATCAGAGTTCCTAAAAACCGTATTTATGTTTTCTGAGTGCAGAGTTTCAGAGTGGAGAACCGGATCTTTACCTTGAAGCTGCATCAAAGCCAGATTGCGAATCTTGGGCTGTGGCACTGGGAGAGGCAAACTCAGAAGGTTTGCAGAATAAAATTCAGCAGCTTCGGAGGTTGATCATGGAAATCAAAGAGGAGCGATCATCAGATGAAGCACGGCAGTTTCTCCCCTCATCCCAAGTAGACAGTCTAGGAGAGCCACAGTTTACGAGTAAGTGCATATATTCATTTTATTGAGTGGTACAATAAAAACGGCCTACTCTCTGTAGCAGTACAGATAGTGTCACAAATGGGGTACATAATGCTGTTTAACTTGTTGCTTGACAAAGTGCAGTTGTAGAGGAAGCAAACTGATGAAGATTATCTTTAAGTATCGTGACCTGATATATTTTGATTTATACAGGTAGCCTTCAGGGGAACAAATGTGTGATTACTGTGTTTCTGACTTTTTCTCTCTGGTGTGTTTTCTTCATAAGACTTAGAAACTGTTCAGTTAAAAATATGCTTTTCCTCTTTTGTGTCCTGTATGGACTACTGTTTAAAATATAGTCTGAATGCTCTGATAAATGTATAAAGCTTTAGTGATACTTAAATTAGTATCACAGATTTGTTCTTTGAGATATAAAAGCACTCTGGGAATTTGAAAGCGCATAGCCATACGTTGAGTCACGTTTGGTGCACTGGAGTCTGTGAACTGTATTTCAGTTGCCCAGTTACTTAATCGTCTGTATCCAGCTTATTCATAAAGGTGTTCCAGACCAGTATGCTGACTCTGCTAGCGGCAGAATTCAACTCAAAAATTTGGTATAACTCCATTAAAAAAAATTAAATAAAATCTTAGTTGTTGTTTCTTACTGATCAAGGCCTTTCTAAGCTCTGCAGCTGTAATTTTTCTTGCACAGACTTGAGTGATTAGCTATAGTGATGAGAACAATGTGGAACTAGACCTATTCAGCAACATCAAGTTTTCAGGAGCAAGAACAGCTATAAGGGGTTTTTGCGGGATACTTTTTTTTTCGTTATTTGTAATTTTTAACAAAAATCTTGCAGTCCAGTTCAAATACCAACTTGGTCCTTCCAATCTGACCAATTTCTTCAATGCTGGAAAATACTTAATAATGCTTACTGGAGACAATACATAAATGTCAACAGGAGACAGTCTAATTTCTACAAGGTTCATTGATACTGTAGTTGTGATCCAATTACTTCTGCAGAAGGTGAACAACTCAGTGTTATTTAACGATCCTTCCTATGTTTCTCTTGTTGCAGCTCTGTAGTTTGCTCCTTTATCCTAGCGCAATAAGAAAATATTGTCCTTTGCGGTAAAATACGTACTAAAACATGATTCCACAATGGAGGGAATTAAAATGTTCTTATTTTCCTTGGTATATGAGAAAAGGAATTTGTGTGCTATTTTCCAACAAAAAGAAGTTGGTTTTATTGCTTTACAATTTATATGTGGGTCAATAACATAGTGATGCATTTTACTATATTGACCTGACTTAAATACTTTCACAGAACATGGGTTTTGTTTCCATTTTTAATGTGATGACATACCTACTTAAAAATGAGTTGTATTTAATATTTTTTCAACAGATATATAGTTAGTTGTTGTGATTGAAAATCTTAGAAGTGCCCATCCATGAACGGTTGTTTGTGGTTGGGTTTTTTTTTGTTTCTTTGCCCAGCAACAGAAAGTTTCTATTAAAAAAAAATAAGTGAAGTCATCTTCAAAAGTAGTCTTTTTTTCAGGCAAGTATGTCATGCAAAGCTCTCTTCCGCTATAAGTTTGTAACATAAAATGTTACTCTGGTGGCAATGGCAGGTAGTTAGAGGTATGAATTAGGCACGTGAAAATTTTACTATGTATTAAAAAGCTAGACATTGTCATCACATTCTTTCTAATTTTCTTTTTTTCTTAACCTTGAAAGGTATTCAGAGAATTGCAAATGAGCCAAAGCTGGAGTTCAGTCTTGGTAAGATACAGTTTTGACTTCTTGGAATTGCAATGGCCTGTGTGCATGAAAAGTTTATATATATATATAGCGTTATACAATGTAACATGTTACCTCTTTAAAAAAAGTAGAAGAACCTTGATTCCTTTAGGTAAGAGATGTGCCTGTGCATGTCTTTGAAATGCTGCCATTAGATTCTCAGTTGGTTGAAATGGCTAAAATCTATTGACTTCTCTAATGCTATGCTGCTCTTCCAAGCTGAAAATCTGCCCAATAGGTTTGTGAATGTTGTTTATGAAATATTACTTATTTGGGACAAGATGTTTAAGATGGAGTTTTAAAAAAGATATTTTATTCAGATAGAAGTACTGTCCCTTTAGAATAAACTTTTACTTAAAAGCATTATTATTTTGTCGAGAAGAGTCAGTATAAATGTTTACCTGACTTTCTCTTTTTATATTTAGTATAAGTAATTAGTGTATGAGAACTATATATTAGTATAGTATATAATATAAGAGAACTTTGTTTCAGGAGGAGGTGGTGTATCAGCTCAAGCCTCCCTCTCTATTCAGAGGTATACAGCATGATTAAGATTTCTTAGTAAATCAAGCAACCTAATTGAATGTTTGTGTATTTGTAATACAAGATAAAGGTGCAGAATATTTGCAGCCCAAACTGCTGTTTAGACAGGAAAATTGACAACTTTGTCATTGCTCTTTCAATGCAAAAACTTTGAAGATTTCAAAGTAGAAGTGAAGTGAAATAATTGTCTTCTGTAGAAGCATTAAATACAGTAATTCCGTATTAGAAATCAGAATAATAGCTAGGTTTAGTTGATTAACGGTTGAACTTGATGATCTTGATGACCTTAAGGGGCTTTTCCAACCTAAATGATTCTATGATTATTCCCAGCTCCTGTATCTGGTAAAATAACACCGTGGAAAAAATGTACCTTTTGAAATATTTGATGCTATATGCTGCATACATTCTGACATGACTAAAACTTGTCCAAATTTTCACATTTTTTGCGTTCATATAACCTGCTAATATGCATCTCATGTTGTATAGCTGTACACTGAGAAACTTTTACTCGGTGCTATTCAATATCTGTTATATTTACTCTGATAGAAACACTTTAAAACATCTATTGGAAAAGTAGTGTGTGTATGTGACAGAGAGAGGAGGAGAGGGGAAATAGAGACATTCATCAGCAGGGTGTTGTATAAAAAAATCAATCAAAGTCCACTATTTGGAGAATTTAAATTATCTACCAATGAGTCTCACTCAGAAACATCTCAAAACAGCAAAAAAAGATGGCATCAGTGACATGCCTGCAGGTTCTCATCCTGCTCATTCCATCATGGTAACCTGTTTCCTGGCCCTGTCCTTTGAATAGCCTTACACTTGGTTTCCGTGCTGCTGTAACTATGCTGATTTAAAAGCTGATACCCTAAAGCTGTGTCCTTTGGGGCAGATGCGATTCTGTCTGATGAATCATTTTTAGATTCCCTGAACTATATATCTCAGTAGCTGTACCTGTATGCCTTTTAAAAATTAGACAGTTACAGAGTTACAAAAACTTTGAGTAGGTTTTTTTTTTCCTGTAGGGACTACTTCTGCTGAAATTGTTAAGGGCTGATATGGAAGAAAGGCATGGTTCTCTGTTGGGGCATTACTATGCTATAATAATTGTTAAGAGCGATTTTAACTTTTCTGTGCCTTTCTATACGCATTTTATAGGTGATGTGACTGTAGTATTTGGGCACGGGTAGTAATTGCTATGCTCCAGCAATAACAAACTCCCAGAATGACCCTGGTGTGGTGTAGGAGAGGGGAGGAAGGTGCTGCAGGCAGTGACTGCAAATTAGATGAGCTGTACTTCAGGAGAAGTTGCTTTCAGTGATAAATGTGCCTCAGCAGGCAGAAGTGTACAAACGATGTAAAGCCATTTTCAGACTTGTTTGGGCTCGTGCTGGACTGAGCTCTATTCGCTCATGGTGTCAGTATTTGTGTTTTGCATTTGGCTGTCTCTAGTAGGAATTTGTGTTCTGTGGTTTGTTCTGCAGCATTATTGATTGAGTCATTGCAGCTCTGTGAGTAATCTTATATACTGACTTCTACTGCTGCTCAGGTAGCAAGAGTAACAGTGTAAACCTCTTGTTTTTGACTGGTATTCCTGGCCAATGTCATAGAATAGTTTGGGTTGGGAGGGACCTTTCAAGGTCATCCAGTCCAGCCCCACTGCAGTAAGCAGGGACGTCTTCCACTAGATCAGGTTGCTCAGAGCCCTATCCAACCTGACGTTGAGGGTTTCCAGGGACAGGGCATCTACCACCTCTCTGGGTAGCCTGTTCCAGTGTTTCAGCACCCTTATTTTAAAAATTTCCTTCCTTGTATCTAGTTTAAATCTTCCCTCTTTTAGTTTAAAGCCATTACCCCTTGTCCTATTGCAACAGGCCCTGCTGAAAAGTCCATCCCCATCTTTCTTACAAGCCCCCTTTAAGTAGTAAAAGGCTGCAGTAAGGTCTCCCCAGAGCCTTCTCTTTTCTAGGCTGAGCAATCCCAACTCTCTCAGCCTATCCTCGTAGGAGAGGTGTTCCATCCCTCTGATCATTTTGTGGCCCCCTCTGGACCTGCTCCAACAGGTCTATCTCTTTCCTGTCAGGGATATTTGGCAGTGCAGGCAACCATGTAAAGCTGATACTTAGTGTCTTGATCCTAAAATAATACTAAATATTTAAGCATAACACATTTGCATTAGGGTAATCCACCTTCAGTGACCGAGTGGTCCATGGAAGACTTCAATTTTATCGTAACAGTTATCCTTCTTACTGCAATATCAATATACCCATGCCAAAACTTCCTAGCTCCAGCCACCCCACTCACCACCACTTACTCATATGTGTACAAACGAACATGCACACAGCAGGCACTTCTTGCTTATCAGTGAGAGGAACAATTTATCTAGGAAAGACGCGTGTGCTGTTTGGCCCAACCAGCCAGGTAAAATACCTCTCGCAAGGGCTGCCGGTCAGTGCCTTCTGTGCTGTTCTCCTGGTTATTGCTAGGGCTGGAAGGGACTCGCTCTGACAGCCTGGTCCATTCATCTGGGAAACGTGCACTGCTTTGCCGTGCCGGCTGAGCCAGACGGCTGCCCCTTGGCTTCTGGCAGGCCAAGGGCACTGGTTGGCTGATCTCACCTTTTGAAGCTTTGGTTTATGTCGAATTAAAGACTTAGCATTAGCTTTAGCTAACCAAGGACTTCCAAGACCTCTCTGTGAGGTGAACCAAGGCATGGTAAGCAGGGATGAGAGAGAGATTTTTTTGCGAGCAAGCACCCTGCCACAATAGGTAACCAAATTTTAGGGCTCTGTAGACATGTTTCGTCTTGATTAGACTGGTCTTTGGCATTTGAAAGGCAAATCTAACAGTTAATAACCTATAAAACTTGTCCCTGAAAGAATGGCTTATATCTATAGTTTTGTTCACATGCATTATAAAAACAATATTCAATTAGTTAAATAGCATATATATGTATGGAAATAGACACTTGCTTGTATCAGTCAATATATACATGTTTTTAACTATCTTTAAAAAAAAAAGTCAGTTGTCACATAATTGTACTTTGTAACTCTTCTGTCACTAGTTTGTCAATAAGTAACATTCAGAAACATAACTCTCCAGTAACTAAAACAGAATGTAGCTTTTTAATAATACTTGGGTGCTGCCTAATAATATGTGTTTTATTTAGGAACAGTATATCTAAATACTGCTTTTCAACATTTGATCAACATTGATCTTCAACATTGCTTATTTTGGAGTCAGAGCTTCCTTTAGACTAAGGTTTTTTGATTTTTATATTCCTGAGGACTCTTTCGAAATATAGCTGTGTTTGAATCTTGTGACTGTTGGGAAGTTTTACTTTTAAAACTTTATCTCGTTTGGCTTTTCAAGTTGTTCTGTTCTGCATGCTGTTTTATCAAGCACTAGGAGGTAGCACGTTGTCAGTCTGTGCAGAGTGCTGAGTTGACGGGAGGAACAGAGTAAAAGGAATAAAAACATATCCTGAGCCTAAATAACAAACCGGTCTAACAAACAGTGAAGTTGATAAGAATCTTTCCCATGACTTTGGAGTGCACGGGGTTAGCTCTTTTATAGATGTTTATTTTGGAGTTACTGTTCTTGGTTGCGTCTTTAAAATATCCCAGCCCGTGATTCCCAGATCTAACTAAATATGGTATAGGTTTCTGACTTCACTTTGATTTTGGTGTGGCTACTTTGTGATATGTGAACTTAGCTGAAGTATTATGTAATAGTTATGGTAAATAAATTACAGTATGCATACTGGTGAACACTATTGTGAAGTTTTTAAAAGCTTGCGCCTTTAAAGGTATTTGCATTTATTTGGAGAACTGGCAAAGCAGCGCAAGAAAACTCAATCAGAAAAATGCGGGAGCAAGGCAGAAAGCACAGTTGGTAGTCAAAGTGCTCAAACGTGAACTCAGTAACGAACATGATGTTAATATGGAGAAATATATTTGAAAAAAACAGTCTAAAAGGAAAGCTTGTTACTCCCTCAGTGACCAGTAGAATTCATTTTGACACGTTTCAGTGTTTTTCGGTTTGTCTAATTGACGAGAGTTGTGAAGAGAGAGCAAAGGATATTGCAGTTGTGGGTGTAGTATAATAATCTACATAACTGTGTAGTAAGGAATGTCTCTGCACATGTTGTAGGCGTATTCAGGTACTAATTTTAATGAGAGCACTTGTCTAGCATCTCCAAAACCTTTCAGTTTCTTGGGAAGTATGTTAGGGCAGTAAAGTTTGATGGACTGTCCTATTGTGGCATAACCTTCTATAGTTTTCAAGGTATAGAAAAATGTAAATCTAACAGTTACTTCCTTTTACAAAATCTCATTAAATAGTGCACAATTCATAGAAAACTTCAGCAAGTAGTTGAAAGAATTAAAAATTAAAATTTTTAGGGTATTTATTTTACCAAACAGTGGGTTGATACAAGAGCTGTGTACTTGTAAATGCAGAATTTTTTATTCTTCACTGTCTTATTTTTCCCTGAGTAATGTTGTGATGCTATTCCTTGGAAAAGGTCTTGAAGCACATTTAACTCTGCATACTGTACCTAAATGGGCCATCGATGCTTCTCAAAGACCATGACTAAATGATTTTTCCAATTCTGAAACGTAATCTGGAGCTTTTTCAGCAGCAGCTGTTCCTAGAAGAGTGATAAGCATAAATACTGGTTTTATTCATACCACAAACTTGGAGTCAGAGTGCTGATCCTAGCAGAATTTTCACATCTAACTTGGTTATCCTCCTGCTTCATCATGTTACAAGTTGGTGAATAACTGATACTTTGTTGTGTTAGCCAAATTTAAAAAAAAAAAAGTCATTGTCACACTGGAGTAAATTTAAAAAGAAAAGTGATCATTTCTGCAGGAATCAAACTGAAACTGTTGCTTTATGCTGAAGGGTGTTTATCCCTCAAAAAAGATAAGTGTTGGCCATGTTAGGAACAATAGTAGCAAACATATAAAAATGAAGGGTGGGTATGTGCTTTTTATATTTTATTTTAACATTTCACCCTTTTTTTTGTTGAAACAGTTTGCTGAATTTTACAGGAATTTGTTCTGGTCCCACACAAATTCCATTTTCCACCAAACTAGTCAGGTTTTTTTCCTAGTTTTACTGATGCGTGCTAGATGCTGTTTGTTCCAAACAACAACAAAAATAGATAAAAGACAGGTTAAATTGGGCAGAAGAAATTAAGGAAGTAGAAAAGGTATCATGTGATCGGAAAGAATGCTCCTTTTTTCCTATGGGAACTGGTTCTTGGGCTTCTGCCTGTTTTGAGACTTTTGCACTGCAGTATAAGATGCTGTAAATCCATTTTATTCTTAGCAACTCAGTGTTGCTAGGATGAACTTTTTTTGACAGAAACAATCCTCCCAAAGAGGTAGCAATTTCCACCCCAGTCTGTGTTGGCATGTTTTTGAGTGGTTTTGACTTAGGACTTTGAAGAATCTGCTTGGTATGGTGCCATGGGATGAAGCGCTGGAAGGAAGAGGGGTCCAAGAAAGTTGGTTAATATTCAAGGACCACCTCCTCCAAGCACAGCAGCAATGCATTCCTACAAAGAGGAAGGCAGGCAGAAAAGCCAGAAGGCCTGCGTGGATGAATAAGGAGCTCCTGGAAGTGACCAAAAGAAAAAAGGAGGCCTACAGGGAGTGGAGACAGGGGCGGGTAGCCTGGGAGGATTACAGAGGAATCGTTCGAGCAGCTAGAGAGCGGGTTAGACAAGCTAAAGCCCAGCTAGAACTAAATCTGGCCAGGGACATTAAGACAAACAAAAAATCCTTCTATAGGTATATCAGCGAGAAAAGAAAGACCAGGGAAAATGTAGGCCCTCTCCGGAAGGATACGCAAGAACTGGTCACCCGGGACAGCGACAGAGCTGAGGTACTCAATGACTTTTTTGCCTCAGTCTTCACAGACAAGGACAGCAGCCGCACTGCCCAAGACGCAGTTTGCAAAGGAGAGGATTGGGAAAACGGAGCACCGCCCACTGTAGATGAAGATAAAGTGAGAGACCACCTGAGGAACCTGAAGGTGCACAAGTCCATGGGACCTGATGAGATACATCCATGGGTCCTGAGGGAACTGGCAGATCAAGTCGCGAAGCCACTAGCCATCATATTTGAGAAGTCGTGGCAGTCTGGCGAGGTTCCTGCCGACTGGAAAAGGGGAAACATAACCCCTATTTTCAAAATGGGAAACAAGGAAGACCCGGGGAACTACAGGCCAGTCAGTCTCACCTCTGTGCCTGGCAAGATCATGGAGCAGATCCTCCTGGAAACTCTGCTGAGGCACACAGAAAACAAGGAGGTGATTGGCGAGAGCCAAAATGGCTTCACCAAGGGCAAGTCATGCCTGACAAATTTGGTGGCCTTCTACGAAGGGGTTACAGCAGCAGTGGACAAGGGAAGATCTGCTGATGTCATCTGCCTGGACTTGTGCAAAGCGTTTGACACTGTCCCACACGATATCCTGGTCTCTAAATTGAAGAGACATGGATTCGATAAATGGACCACTCGGTGGATAAAGAACTGGCTGGATGGTCGCACTCAAAGGGTTGTGGTCAACGGCTCGGTGTCCAAGTGGAAAGCAGTGACGAGTGGCGTTCCTCAGGGGTCGGTACTGGGACCCGTACTGTTCAACATCTTTGTTAGCGACATGGACAGTGGGGTAGAGTGCACCCTCAGCAAGTTTGCTGATGATACCAAGCTGTTTGGCGAGGCAGACACGCTGGAGGGGAGGGATACCATCCAGAGGGACCTGGACAGGCTGGAGAGGTGGGCCCAAGCCAACCTCATGCAGTTCAACAAGGCCAAGTGCAAGGTCCTACATCTGGGTCGGGGCAATCCCAAGCACAAATACAGGCTCGGCGGAGAATGGCTGGAGAGCAGCCCTGTGGAGAAGGACCTGGGGGTGATGGTTGATGAGAAGCTCGACATGAGCCAGCAATGTGCGATCGCAGCCCAGAAGGCCAACCGTATCCTGGGCTGCATCAAAAGAAGTGTGGCCAGCAGGTCAAGGGAGGTGATTCTGCCCCTCTACTCCGCTCTCGTGAGACCCCACCTGGAGTACTGCATCCAGCTGTGGAGTCCCTAACATAAGAAGGACATGGACCTGCTGGAGCATGTCCAGAGGAGAGCCACGAGGATGATCAGAGGGCTGGAGCACCTCTCCTATGAGGAGAGGCTGAGAGAGTTGGGGCTGTTCAGCCTGGAGAAGAGAAGGCTCCGGGGAGATCTTATTGCGGCCTTCCAGTACCTAAAGGGGGCCTACAGGAGAGCTGGGGAAGGACTTTTTACTAGGGCATGTAGTGATAGGACGAGGGGGAATGGCTTTAAGCTGTAAGAGGGCAGGTTTAGATTAAACATTAGGAAGAAGTTTTTCACTTTAAGGGTGGTGAGGCACTGGAACAGGTTGCCCAGAGAGGTTGTTGAAGCCCCATCCCTGGAGGTGTTCAAGGCCAGGCTGGACGTGGCCTTGGGCAACCTGGTCTAGTGAGAGGTATCCCTGCCTGTGGCGGGGGGTTGGAACTCGATGATCTTCAAGGTCCCTTCCAACCTAAACCATTCTATGATTCTATGACTTGTCGTGTTTTTGAACGAACTCCTAGAGGAGTTTCCTTTTTTCCCCCCACTTGAACTAACTTTCAGTCGGTTTAAGTGCAGTTAAAGCAACAAGTGAAACTATCTTCCAAAAATGTTCTAAGGTAGTGAATGCCCATCATCTTTCATGTCATTCTGTCATCTCTCTTTTGGCAGTATTTGATGATGGAACAGGATAACTCATGTCAAGCCGATTGATAGGTGGGATCACCTAGAGCTGACTGATATTGAATTAGTGACCCCTGAGTGAATAAGCTCTCCTTACTGTGCTTCTGCATTCTGTGGTGCTCATAGTAAGCTTGCTTTATTATATGCAGACATATGCTGGAGAGGGTCCAGCAAAGGGCTACTAAGATGAGGAGGGGACTGGAGCATCTTTCTTATGAGGAAAGGCTGAGGGACTTGGGGCTTTTTAGTTAGCAGAAAAGAAGACTGAGGGGGGATCTTATCAATACTTATAAATACTTAAAGGGAGGGTGCCAGGGGATGGGAGCAGTCTTTTTTCAGTGGTGCCCAGTGATAGGACAAGAGGTAATGGGCACAAACTTGAACATAGGAAATTACATCTTAACATGAGGAGGAAATTCTTTACTGTGAGGGTGGCAGAGCACTGGCACAGGCTGCCCGGAGAGGTTGTGGAGTCTCCCACACTGGAGGCATTCCAAACCCGCCTGGACGCTGTCCTGTGCAACTGCTGTAGGTGACCCTGCTGTGGCAGGGGGGTTGGACTAGATGATCTCCAGAGGTCCCTTCCAACCCTGACCATTCTGTGATTCTGTGAACACTGCTGAAAAGTGATTTGAGGATGGATTTGCCAGGACTCCACATCTTTCTTTATCCACCTCTTTTCCCACAGTACTTTGTTAGCTTTTGAGACGGCTTTTGGGATTCTGTCATAGCCCTTGCCAAACTGAAAGTAACTGGTTTTTTTATAGGCAGTTTTCTGACTCTCTGCTGCTTCATCGTTGTGCGCCTCTTTAAAGCTAAAGCATCACTCCTGAATTTTGCATACTGCATACCCTGTCAGAGAAAAGGACTGTCTCTTTCAGTGGTATTGCCAAAACTGTCTGGATATTACCATTATGACTTGGTAATTTTAGGCCATTTTGTTGTAATAAAGTAGTCATAATGCCACTACTGAAGTAACTAAATAGACGAAAGGAATGTATTGATGTGTTTTCCCTTTAAAATCTTGCTGCCTTTTAGTCTTGCATGACTCTTATGTTTATAAGCATGTTCAGCCTCCTCCTTGCAGAATGTTGTCCCACTCCATTTGACAGTGTCAGCCTGCATTCTCTATTTGTCTTTCCGATTTCATTCATTATATTCCACCTCACTTTATGCATAATGTATTAAACCATCATGGTTTGCTAACCTACAATGTTCACTACATTAAACCCCCTTTTAAGAATGTGTTATGTAATCAGGGGAAAACTTTTTGAAAAAACAAATCCAGAAAATGGGGGGAAAACACCAAAAAGCTCAAACCCAGAGTCCTTTCAAAAACTCATATCCTTGCTCTTTTTTTCCAGATATGCTGGGTTTGAGTCCTAGAGAATTAGGCCAGATTTTCAAATCTGTATCTGGAGGCATTACTGTAATTTTAGGAATCTATCCTTCAATCCCTTTAGGGCAGGGATTGTCTTCATTTGCGTTGTAGCTAGAGAAGCAGCACGCTGTCACGAACCTTAAATATTAATCTGTACTAATTGTATCGTTGAATATGCAAGAACTCAAGAATTCCCAGTAATGAAACTTTGGAAAACGTTCAGTTAGTGTTCTGCCTGCTTTTCACACATTGAAAGGATACGAAAAATTCTTTCTATAATATAATATACTTTACAGATAAAATATATTTCTTTGAAGTTCTATATATCCATAGATATCTATTCTGTGTATGTTGTTCATATATATGAAAATTTCTTTCGTTGCTGGCAACCCATTATATCTGGTATAGCATTACTCATTTTTAACTGTGAGTTATCTACTTAGTTTCTGTGCCAGTAAGAAGTAATTCTTGATAGAAGTAGTCACAGAAATATTTTCAACTCGTCGGCATCCATTGCTACTTAATGATATTCATTAAAAAGCTATGACTTGCGTAAATTCAATTTCTGTGTAGGTTATAGAGATTAAAATTCTACATTACACCGTGATATGTAGCAGTTAGTCACCACAGTGGGCTCATTAAATGCAGGGATGTTTATTTGCTCTGAAGTGGGTCAGAGCACATGATGAACCAGCACGAGGGAGTAAATCATTACTGATATTCCAGTATGATGGAGTAGCCGAATCCACTGACATACTGATGTGATTAGTAAGTAGCATGAGGATGCTTTGGGGTATCAATATTAGCAAACCCAGGTGTAAACTGGGTTTCGGGTAGTTTTCTTCCATTTTGTTGTATGAAGTGTAAGTATCTTCTGTCTCTGAAAGCTTTTGCTTTTAAGAAAAAAATTGTATTTGAACTACCAGGAGAAAGTGGATGACAGCCTTGTTAAATACAAATGTGTATAAATCAGGGCTGTGACTAAGGGAAAGTTTTAAATCTAATAGAATAAAGATTCTCTCTGCGACTCACACATATTTTGATAGAAACGCTTATCCAGAGATAAATTTTGAATAGCTATGGCTAATCTGTTTAGACAGGAGTTTTGTAGGTACCTGAATTTGAAAAGCTATTTAACAGTTGAAAGGGTTTTTTGGAATTTAACCATTCTGAGAGACAGGGTTTTATCATCTTAGCGCTCAAGTGATGCAGCAGATAATAGGATTAAATTCTGTCAGAAATGTATAAATTCTGAAATCTTGTCAGAGTTAGCAAACTGCTGCATTTACAAGGCCAGGGAAAAAGGAGGGATAAGACTAGGAAGGACCTTTGTTTTGAAAATCTTAAATAAATAAAATTGGTGGGCTTCTTAGTAAAATCAGTTTCTTCTTGATATTGAAAATGATATCTTTGTGTCTACTTCACATTTTTCCAATAGACTTTGTAAATGTCTCATGTTTGCAAAATTCCTTCTATTCAAAATTTCAAAGGGATAAAGTTGTGTCAATGCTGAAAACGATAATGTTCTCTGTGAGGATGGGTGCTAGGTCAGTGCCCCAGTGAGGTTAATTTCAGATTAATTACATCAGCTCAGTCTTAGCGTGGGTTCATCTACCTGATTCCTTACCAATAAGGGTACTCATGCTGCTTTGCCTGAACTAATTCTAGTTTCTGAGGTAAAATACTCAAAGCAATCAGAAACCTTTATGATAGCTGGTAAGGCTTATTATTATTATTCCTTTACTTAGGAAAAGGGTTCCAGGGTTACTTAAGAATTGATAGATATAGGTAGATAATTAATGCAATTCTGTCAAAATTGGGCTATCTTATTAATTTTTCACGCATAGATATTAAAACAAACAAACAACTCGGTAAGTACCTTAATTTGTTCTTTAGTATTTTTACAAGCTTAATGCTTGGTTCTGAAGTATTGGGTGTTTTGGTGAATATAATATAAACTTTCATATTATTCTGATGAAACTGAAAACTTGTGTTTCCAGGGTATTTTTAAGCTAGTTCGTAGGAATGTAGGATTAAAGATCATTAAGTTAGAGAGAAGTTATTTTTGGCACATGCTACTGCTCTTTCTTCCTCATTATTTTTCTCTTCCTGCTTTTCCCCCAAAATACACCTCCTACTGTGCATACTTTCTCCTATTTGTCTGGCCAACCTAAGTACTCTTTCCAGTTCAATTTTTGAATCTTGTTCTCTCAGTTGAGCTCCTTCAGATTCCCTAGCGTGCCTCCCGTGTAGGTCTCGGATCTCACACTGAGACTTGGTTTGTGGGGGGTGTGTGTTTGTGCGTATGCATGCCTGTAGCCTATTGAGTCTGCAGGGTGTCAGAGTGGTGGAAATAGAGCAAGTGATGGAGGTATGTGTGAGTTCAGTGGCTGAGCTGGGAAGGAGGGAGCAATGGCTTCCCTAGCAGTTCTCTGCTATGGAAGGAGTTGTTATGGGCAGCATCTTCCTAGAGGAGGCTGGCACTGAGCCCACTCTCCCATGGTGTGAGCAATGTGTGCACAGGTACAGCTCTCATATGACCTGATGTCTTTGTGCTTACCTGATAGGTAATGAGTCCATGACTGATTCCTCTGTGGATCCAGGAAGCTGGTCTGAAGGAGGAGGACTATTTACATCCTTATTGAGAGTCATTTCTATTGCAGACACTTATACAGAGAGCAACAAGCCAAATAAGGAGGAGTTATTCCTTTGTTCTTATAGAAAGCTCTATAAGACTTCCTTACCTACAACAGAGATTTGGATAGCAGTCCTGGCACTGCTGCCTTCTTCCAAACTTTCCCTACCTCCCAGGAAGCTGACATTTTAACTATTCAGGATGTAATTGATTGTTATAAATTATTTTTTTTAATTACTTAACCATGCAGTTGTCAGGGAGGCTTAGAAGGCATACAGCGTCTGCAGAATGTTTTCAGCAATAGATGTTAGTCTTCTCCACAGCTTCATTACTAAGAATAAACTACATTTTCATAAATAATTTAAAACTACACTGCTTCTCCTGGTAGAATTTTGTTTGTTTGTTTGTTTTCACCAAACTACAATGGCTGGTAGCATTAAAATTTTGGACTTTATTTGTACTTAAAAAAAGAACTCTTGTATACCACTCTTCGCCTAAGAACCAATTTTAGTATTCCTGATTTTGGTGCTTCAGTGGTAGAAATCTTATTTTTCTCTGCTGCTGTCCAATACCCCTTACAGTTCTGGGATTTCTTCTAGGCAGGTATGAGAAATAGCTTGTATTTTGGAATTATTGAACAGAGTCAGTTGGGATGCCAAAACTAGCACTTATGATTAAGGAACTGGAGCATCCCTCATGAGGAGAGGCTGAGAGAGCGTGGACTGCTCAGCCTGGAGGAGAGAAGGCTCGTGAGTGATCTTATCATGGGTGGTAGACTTTGAAGGTGAGGGAGCCAGACTCTTCTGGTATTCCCAATGAAAGAACAAGAGACTATGTGGCAGGGATTTGTCATGTAACTTTCCAATAGGATCTTAGAGGCTTCTTAGAACTTGCTGTTAGTAATTGGTTTGCAATGGACTGTTGTCATGTTGATAGTATCTGTTGGCTTGATCTAGAAATTGTTCAGGATCTCTAAATAATCCCTCATAACTATATTGAAATTAGACTGTTTAAAACTGTTGCCATCTATGTGGACTCAAGCGGTTTTAGGGAACTTCCACTCTTGGATTGTTATTAAATCCTTTATGGTGTGTTTAGTGTGCCTCACATAAGGATGTAACAGCAGCCTGAATTGTCTTGCTTTTTGGGCAAAGAATGAGCTAGGACTGGAGAGAGTTGAGCAAATGTGGAATGAAAGTTTTGTGAATGCTCTTGGCCTGGGATAGTATCTTACTAGTGCTCATTTTTATGTGGGTTTTTTGTGTACATTTGCATGCAAAGTTTTGTTTATTTTTTTCTGTATATTCTCACAGGGAAGACTTACTAATGGGAATGCTTGCAATGTAAGCTTAAAGTAGAACGTTTACTGAATGTGTATTTGCAGCAGTGGTGTTGGCCAGGAATAAAATTGAAATGGACACTTTTACCCTGAGTTGAAACTCTTCCCCCACTTCTACACAAATAAAAGAATTTGAGTCAAAGACAAAATAAGCTGAGGATGTCTGCTTAGGGATTAGTGCCCTTTTTCCAATGGAGTTCTGGAGTGACTGTGGACAGTGACCCAAATTCAGTGACGACTGAAGGTAAAACATTTGAAAAATATAGATACTGCCTTTCAAATTACCTTTTGTCCCCTCTAGGCTTGTTGCCAGTAAGTCTTCCTTTTTTTAAATAAAGGTGGGACAGCTTCAAGAGGAAGACCTGAGTGTCTGTCTGTACGTGCTCTCTTCTGTAATAACTGGCAACTTTTTGTGGTTTGTAGCTGCTGTGTTAGAGGTGGGCAGAATGATGAACCTGTGGATCTGTCCTGTGTCTGACCTCTTTCCGGTCCAGCGCTCTATTGAATTGAAAGGGGCACTGGCACTTTTTCTCCTTCAGCTTTCCCGCTGGGTCTGTTGTGAAGGAAATCAGCAGTGATGTTTTTGCAGAGCGCGGACTAGCAGCTGTGCCCTGCCAGCCTGAGACTGTCAAGATAGGTGTGTGGTTTGCAGATCCTGACAGGGCCGGAGATAGGCTTGGAGCTGCTCAGCATTGTCAAAGCTGAGGCAATCGGGATGTGCCCATAAGCCAACCTGCAGGCATGTAGGGACCTCTTACAGCTGAAAGCCTAAATACCTGGAGACTTTACTTCCAAAGCTAGGTAGCAGGTGTGTGGAGGCTTAGAGTATTCTGTTTAAAACCCACTCATGGACATCTCTGTCTTTTTGTGAGTTTACGCTTGACTTTTTACTGTCATTTTTTGCAGTTGGTCTTTTCTAACCTTTAGCCCGGCCTGTAAAACACTTCATGAAGAATTGTCTGGAGAATTCCTTGTATCTCTTTCCTTGTGCATCTTTCTCCTTGTAGATAAAGTCATCTTACAATTCCAAAAGAGTATAGATTTTTTGGGAGACAAAAAGCAAGCAAATTAGTTACACATTACAGTAGTCATGTAGTTCACGCTTCTTGTTGTGCAGAATGGTAATAACTAAACAGACATAAAACAATTGTGTTTTGTTACGCCAATAACATATTTAACTGAAACATTTTTAAGTAATTCAAACCCTTGACTTTTTTGACTCTAATGGTGCTGCACTGCGTTAACTGAACATTTGTCTTTCAAATGGCAGTTGTTAAATACATCTCTAAATATGCCTATAGAAATAATTGCAGTAATACTTTCATGTTATAAAACATTTCCCAATGGACTTTCTTTTTAATCCTCGTATGTGGAAACAGAAGTTCCATAAAAAGCAAAACATCTAATTAATAGAAGACTGAAATCTTCATCTCCTTTTGAACGCATTAGTTATTAGAACTTTCGAAATGCATGTCCTGCGGTGAGATTTGACTTTAAAATGAGGTTTGCATCTAGGCCCTGAAAAAAATGGAATTCTTCTAAACGCAGCACCACAAAATCCCACATGGCACTCGATGCAGCATGACATCAGTCTGACCTGAGGTGCTTGAAAGGGCTTTGTTGAAAACAAATGAAATGCTTAAGAATGCTTTTCTTCATTGTTTTATCCTCACCTCCTGTGGATAATAAAGTTTCTAGTACAGTTATGGACACTTTAATGATTGTGATCAACCATATTTTTAGTGTGTTTTTTTTCCCTGTGAAATGGAATATGAAACGGAAATGAAATAAATTGAACTAAATTAAAAAAATGCCTGACTATCTTGTGATATATATAGTTCAAATGTTCAAAACAACTTAAAGCTGACATTTTAATCTGAAATACTGTTGCATTTAAGATTGATTTCTGAGGGATTGAATGAGTACAGAATTTCATTATGATGAGTTAAGAAGAACTTGGTCTTAGTATTCTTTGAAGACCAGAATTCTTCACACCTAAGAAGTTGAGGATTGTTGGCTGTAGGATTGCAAATGAACTACCTTAAAACCTAAAATGGGCTAGCACTGTTTTCAACTTTGAGATGTGAATGTGCTCCCATTTAGGTGAAGAGCAGCAATACCTAGGTCATTCTGGATTTAAACCTCAAATCTGCCAGGGAGTGTCTCTACAGAGACAAACAAAGGATTTTATTTTTTTTTTTTTCCTTTTAATCCTTAACTAATATTTCTTTTTACAAAGGTGTTGAAATAATTTAAAATTATTTCTCTGGGAAGAAGTCAAGTATATCTTTGCATGTGTCAACACATCAAAACCAAGGCAGTTTCAAACGTAGTATTGTGATGTGTGCAAACAGCAGTTTTTCACCTTTGAAGAAACTCCTGCTTGAAATGACAGTCTATTTATAGTTTAAGGATCCAACTTTCTGGTTTAGCATGCAGTATGCTGGGCTCTACTGCTCTGTAGAAATCATTAATGTCTCCTCCTTTTAGATCTGTCCCAAAATACAAGCTGCAGACCTTTTGTAAATCTGTGAGCTAACAATATAGAGTAATAATTATGGGCCAGTATCTTTGAGGAGATGAGCTCAGTGTTGATTTTGGAGAAACTGGAAATGTATATGCTGCTTTAAAAACCTTACTTTAAAATGACATCCAAGTGTGTCACAACAGCTACAATCAGTGTGATATTTATTACCCTGTACTTTTTTAAAGGCTATTTGTCTGTACCAACAGAGTTCTCATGGTTGAGATGTACATTTTGGAGGCGTTTAGGAGTAAAGGTTATTTCTTCAGGATATGTGAGTAAACAAATCCAAAACACTCATGGAAGGTGGATTCCTTGAAACTTGTCCTCTGACACAACCCTTGATTTGTGAGCTTTTATTATTTCTGGACTCTGTCATTTATGTGAAAAGATACAAATATATATTTTTTTTAATCCCTTATGAAGGGGTTATACTTTGCTATCTCATGCAGGTCTCATACTATTAAAGTAATCTTAATTTATTTGTCAGAATGGCTGTTTTGAAATTCCCTGAGGAGTAAAGCATTGTCTCTTACTTGGATCTCTAATTTAGGTATTAATCCAGAATTGCCACCTTTTCAGACAAGTCTGTCTTAGATTAGAATGTCTTCTCCTTTTAACTACAGCTTGCATGCAGATTACTGAGCATTTATCATGCATTTCCTGACTAGGAAATTTAATCGTTACAGGGCTAAAAGTGATTGTTCTGGATTGCAGAAATCTATTTCCTCCTTTGATTAAAATTGTGTCTTGCTCTTATTTGCCTTGACTTTGAAGTACGTTTTAGTCTGGTTTCCTTTTAGACATGTCAAAGAGCATGTTTTTTGTTTTGCTAAAAGATAGCCTCTAGCATACTGGAGGGACTAGTGCTTTGCTTTCTATTTTCTGTAGACGACTTTCTTTTTAGACAGATGCACTAGTCAGTCTCAATATTTGACAGGCACCTATGCAACGACAACCAACTGTGAATCAGGCTAGGGTATAGCATCCCAACAGAGGAGGGGAAAATAAAAAAATAATAAAATCATACAGCTCAATAATACCCTGCCCACTCTTCTTAAAGGCCGTGTTCTGCCTCATTTGAGCACTACGCGTAGAGTACTACAGTGCTCAAACCTTTCTGCCCTTCTCCCTTGGGTGTTGTTATTTTTAGGAATCTTTCTGAAATTGATCAACACTACATCACTTCCTTGCCCTTCACTGGAGGCTCCATCCTTGGCATATGTAAAGGAACACAATTGTTTTCAGACAAATGAATCTTAAAGGATGTTCAGTTAATTGAGCAATAGCTTTGCTTGCAAGTCTATTGTCAGTCTTTTCTTTTGTGAGTTACTGTTGTTCATATAGCTCCCTACTGCATCTTGTCCTGGCACCTTCTTCATGGTTGTCTCTACTATGTAAAGTTTTCACTTAAAGAAGAAATGAATAGTTTTATTCACTAGCATTGTCTCATAGGCAACAGGCCTATGGCCACATAGTTGATTAGCATATAATTAATTAGAGAGCTGGCTCCAGAGAAGTTTATGTGAAAGGGACATCCTTATCGCGGCCTCTGAAACAGCACTATTGTTCAGATGTACTCAGGTCAATGTTAACGTCAGCTGGTTTGGGTAGTAACAGCCACATAGTTGTAGGACCCTGAAGTCTCGTCCAGGCTTCACGACATGCTGAAGAAGCAGGGTGGATCACGCCCTGCTGAAGTCTGGGCTCCTGTAGCTGGACTTCTACCCAGAAGCCAGAGTAGCTCACGTACAGCTGCTCCAAGCAGCTGTACTGCAGTGAAGAAGCACCCTGAAAGACTTCAGGTTGTTCAGAGTTCTTTCTGAAGCTTGTGGTCTGCTGTAGTTGCCAGACTGTGTGTTGCTTGACTGACTGCCTTTATTTTGCAAGGAAAGCTTCTTTCTTCACCAAGCCTGAAAGTGTGTTGTAAAGATGTATATGATTACATGGATTTAGAGTGAGGCTAAGCAACAGATGAATTTTCTTTACATATTTGAGAAAAAGACTGTCTCTACAGTGTTGTAAAGTAATACTGCACACTGAGGATCAAAACCATGTAATGCTTCACTTGACAACTGGTATAGCACTGTATAAATGCTTATGTCAAAGGAAGCAGTGTATGTTGTTATAATAATGTGTGGCAGACTGAAAACTTGGGAGGCTTGGCGCTTTTTGTTTCTTTTCATCTTCTTGTGGCATTGCTGATATATTTTTGTATATTTATTTTATTTCTGAAGAGATGGACAGTTAGGAACCAGCAGAATATATTTTATTTATAAAATCAGAAATAAATTGTTACAGGTTCTAGATGTTTACTGTGAGCTGGTAGTATAAATAAACCCATAGTTAAAAGAAAAAGGGAAGTCCGCATACCATTTGCTATTCTCCTGATTCTTCAGCTGGTGCTTAAACTTGTAACCACTCTATTTTCAGATAGTGAGAAATCTCTGAAAGAAATTACAGCAAGTTTGCATCTTTATTAGATACTTGATATGATGATATTGGGAAAAGGTGAAGGGGGAAATGGTATTTAGCTCTCTTTCTGGGAGATTTAAACGCTTTTGTGGTATTCTAAAATACCAACAATACCAAAATAAATTATTACAGCCTTGGAATAGCAGGATCAAAATCCATTTTGATATGAATATGTTTTGGGGTGTAGTATTGTATAGCAAGTTTTTGTAAGACTTTAAGCATATTTCTTTTTCTTCTTTTCTCATTTCTATCACCAGAGAACTGAAGTCACCTTCAGATCACAGCATAAATAACATTAATAGGCAATGCCATGAGCAGAATAGTTTTGGACAGAAGGTAAAGAGAGTAATTGAGAATCTAAACCAACAGCAAGAGCTCTGCTTTGCTGTCAGTAGACTACTGCAGCATCTCAGAAAAAGAGTTCTCTGTGCTGTTAGAGGCACAGTGTGCTCGGTAAAGAAATGCAGTCTTTTTTGGAAGAATTACATTTTTATAACTAAATATAGCACTACATGAAAAAGATACGCAGAGACACATTCTCAGATATAGTTTCAAAAGTTGAAGGAGTTTAAAAATATTGACCAAGAGCAGTTTGTTTCATAACTTAAGGAGCCAGCTGTTCTCAGCAAAGCTAGAAATTCACTTCTGTGACCTCATTGCCATTGTGTAGCTTAAGCCCAGAGCAGAGAGGTGGTGGAAGTCAGTTATAGACAGTTGTAAATAAAGCCGGAGGAGGATGATCATTAGTAGTGAATGTGCTGAAACAGAACGGTTGCAATGGATTAATGCACTACCAAAATGTAAATTGCCCTGAATGGATGGTTAACACAGGTAACCATGCATTCACTTCTGCAGTGGAAATATGATGCCTGTGAGCTGTAAGTTGATCCATTCAGCCGCTTTCCTGTGTCTCTTGCATCTATCATACTTAAACTCTATAAATAACTGGGGTTGTCCAGGCTGAATAGCAAAGCTGCAATATGAAATAGGCTTGTTCTAACACGTCAGAAGAATTGAAACCCACGCTCAGGAAATGGCTATTATTGCTGCTGGTAATGGCAATGCAAAGTTACAGTCTAAGCTTTTGCATTTATTTTACCTTCTTGGAAAAAGCGGAAGGATGCAGTTTGAAAGTGCTCTAGTTAATGCTCTAGTCCAGCAAGAGGCTTTCAGTAAAACACAAAAGACACAAACCCTAAAATTTATTTAGTACTGCAAAACCCAGGGTGGGCAGAACTTAGTCTGAAATAGATCACTTCTGATTTTCACGGTGGTAATTCTAACCAGATTTATCACTTCATATGCAAATAGGATGGTGAGTGCAGCTGGCACCTCAACTCCTGGGCATGATCACTTGTCCCTACCCTCCATCAGCATATAGCATTTTTCCTCAGCAGCACTCGTGTATCTTGTTTCAATGACTCCTAAATAATCAGCTGCAAATTAAGTGGCTAATGATTGATGTTTTTCTGGACAGCATATTGATATATCATTTACAGTGGGTACTGCTAATATTGGTGGTGGTTGTGGTTGTTTGTTGTTTTGGTTTTTTTTTCCCCAAACCTGTATTTGTAGAGATGTTGTAGAGATATCTTTATGCTTCATCTTGTAAGACTTCCCTGTCATCTTTCTCCTTGGACTGTTGGTAGAAATTTTCTTCCCGCTGTTAATTACTGGCATCCCCCAAAGGATATGAATTGCGTTATGTACGTGCGTTTCCTTGAAATATAACTAGGTTACTTTAGCAACCAGCTGTACATTCCAGAGAACAGATATGTATTTTATTTTTATGCAAGCCTCTCATCCCCAGAGACTGGAACAGTGATCTTGGACCTTTTCTTAGGTAAAAATCAGAGGGTCTTTATTTGTATACGTGGTCCAAATGTAGTCTTCTATTCCGTAGAGATTATTTTCCCTGCAGAATTTACCTGAGTCTGAGCATCTGTTTTAATCACTACTGTTAATGAGTGTCCCTCCTAGTACATACCTGTTTCATGACTATGTATTTGTGCCCTCATTTTGCGATAATGTGGATATTATAATTTCTGTGGCTGCATCCTTTGATATTTAGTGTTGTATAGTGAATTTTACTGGGAGTCCTCACTGCAAATTGTTGTGGGAGTAACTTCTCTGTTCTTTTGGTCCCTACGTAGAGGTGTTCTTTATACACCAGCAAACTGAAGCATTCCTGCTGACACATGAAAGGGGCAGCTAATTAGTAGTATTTATGATAAACCAATTAATATTTATTATGGAGCACTGGTTGGAGAGCTGCTTATTAACACCATTCTGTGCTAATACCAGTCCTCTAACATTTGTCTCGTTTGCTTTTGGGCATGTTTTGCCATGCAGAGAACATATCGCTGTCCTGTGTTTATCCCTCTTGCAGCTGCATTTACGCTCCTAATTCAAAAGTATTGCCAAAGCTTTCCTGTATATTCTGAAGCTGGATTATTCCTAAACCTTTATGTGTGCCTGACCGAAAGTATTCTTTTCAGCAAGCTTGGTTAGTGCTGTTACCTCAAACCAGGACACTTGTGTTCAGCAGAAGCAGCAGTGATGTTCACTTTCTTCTCATACGCCTCCCTACCCTCCTCAACACACCCCCAGGGTGGAGGAAAGAAAACTGTGTACTGTTTAGTGTTCTGCATGTAGTACAGGTCTGAATGTAGTGTTCTCTTATTTAATGTGTCCTTTTGCCCACTAAGGAATAGCTGCACCTCAGTTAATTAGTCTATCAAGACAGACGGTACATTATTATTTATAAACTAAGTTGCTTTGGGATAATAATGCTGCTGCAATGCCAATGAAATAAAAAAAGAAGTTGAACATTATGTTCACATATACATGTGTGTGAGACACACAGGCTTCTCCCATGCCCCTTGTCTTCAGATACTACTAATTTTCTGTTCTGAGAAAATATGAATACAAAATAGCGTTCCCTGGAGACAACAGGGCTATGGTGGTTAATTCCGGTCCCTTGCTATCCCCTTGGAATCTGTTTTGATTTGAAAAATGTGAAGGAATGAAGCTCTGGGAAGTGGTGTTTCTGTCACTGGTTAGAGAAAAATCTACCTTGCAAATTGCCATGTAGGCTAATACATGCATTGTGTGAATCCATAGTCTGGGAATATGTTCACCAATGTGCTGTAATTTCCCCCGCTAACAAAAGTAAACATTGCCGTTCAATGCCATTTCCCAATTTTTGGTCTAGACCTTGGCTTCCTTCCCAAACAACTCTGTGAACTCCGAGCTGAGGATGTCTTCTGCCCGTGTCGCTTGCTCCAGCTACTGGGTCTTTTTCAGTTCTGGGAGATGCTGCATCTCCCTGTTTCTCTGCCAGATTAATTTATTTTGGCCCCAGTGAGCTTAGTGCTTGGAGCAGTGCTGAACGCCTGGTCATAACTGTTATAGTTTCAGGGGAGGTAGGTAATGAATTTCCTGAGTATTTCTGTTTTGGTTTTGTTTTGTTTTGTTTTCCTGCTTTTTATTTTTATATAGTCATTGAGATTTTTTTTTTTTTTTTTAGTCTTTCTGTACTCTGTTCTTCCATATAGGTAATGTTTTCAGAAAATTCTCCCTGATCCCATGAAATGGTCACTGAAACTGTGAAGCAGGATTCTTCTGTGTTTACAGCATAGCCCAGTTTTGAGGAAACAGTAACCAGTCTCTCTCTTCTATTGTCATTACGTACACGTGCACACACACGGTGTAAAGATGAAGAGCACAGCCAGTATGTTAGTGCAGCATAGAAAACAGTGAATATTGCATGTGGCAGGACTCGAGAATCTAACATCTACTTGTGCGGTTTGTGTTTACAGCACATGTGGTTTGTGTGCATCGTAGTGGTACTGGAATGTACAGGACAATGTACAGGCATGACTGATAGAGAAGGAGCATTTTTTTTTACTGTGATTCATGTAAGAATACTATTACAGTTTTAGTAGTAGAACAACAGTAATGGAAACAAAATAACAATTAATATTCTCTTTGCTTTTATTCTTGAGAAAATAAGCATTGAAGAATAACATTGATTAAATGTTTTCTGTTTTAAGGCATTTCAAACAGTTTTATATGTAGACCACAGAACTGTGCAAAATACATAAGTATTTGTAAATATATTCTAGAGCCATTCTTCTTCCTTGCAGCCTTTCGTCTTGCTGTACACATAGTGATTACTTGGCTGTCTTTCTTTCCTTCTTTTTCTTTGCTTAATATGCAGAGTTGTTGTTTCTTTCTGCCTTCTTTTTTCTTTGTTGATATAAAAGCATAAATTATTCCTAATGCAGTTCTTCCTTAAACATTCATTGTACACTGATAGGCTTAGCAGAGATGGGATCACCAGGGGAATGGATGACTCAGGCTTTTACACACTGAGTCAACAGTCACAATGAGTAGATTCATATACTTTTGGCAAGTAAGTACGAACTGTCACTTCAGTTCACTAAGTTTTGTTGATGAGTTTTTCCAGAATTAATTCAAGCATAGTGAAGTATTGAAAAGAAATGTGACCTGTGTATATGGTCTGCTTGGGTGTAGGTTATGATGGAAAGCGTATTGATGTTGTTACCTGCTTTCCCTGTATTGTTTGCAGTTAAGAAAACAGCCTTAGCGTGACTTTCATGTTTGCGTTTTCATCAGTTTCTTTTTGAGTAGTATGTCAATAATGCCCAACAGATGTATTTTAATATTTAACTGGTATTTCACTTTCACAGCCATGTAATGTTTGACTTTGGACAAAGTGTTGACTGTTTCTTTGAGAAGACTTAAGATTTTCAAAGATACTGCTAGTAAAATGGTTCAAAGGGCAATAATGCAGTGTTGGGATTGTGGAACTTGCCAGGCTGTGAATGGGACAGAACAAACTTCTGTTCTTTGGCATCAGCTTGAAAGTAGTCCTTTTGTTATGTTAAACATCTCAGTTGGGCTGTTTTAAAGGGAAGTGATGCATTGTGTCTCAAACTGACAAATTCTGTGTCACACCAAATCTTCAGTTCTTTGTCAGCGACAACCTTATTGAATATACTCTCCAACTGAAAGTAGGCAAGTAGGTAGTTGTGAATGAAGTAGCCCAATGTCACAATAGAGATAACTCTGTCATCAAAGTAGATGCGTGTTTCATTTATCCATCTGCACTGGTATCTCCCAAAGAGTTCTGATATTTTGTGCTGATCCCCTCCCCACTGGAGATATGCAGATGAATTGTCTTCGTGTCAGCTCTACCTAATGAAATTCAAGGTCATGTTGCTAAGCTGTCCTTTTACAGGAAAATGATCTAATGATTGGATTGCCCTACTATCACAGAAATTAATTGTCTCCTATGCTCAGATATCACCAAGGTGGTGACCACTTAGTGCAAATCTTCCTATTGTTAAAGGTTTATCAATAGGATAAAAGCCTGTGCTCTTGGTTGCTAAAAGAATTAGTCACATCTAGTTAATGTATTTGAGACATCCCACAAATAAATCAAACCGTTATTTAAGGGGGATTTACCTCTGTTCATCATGCACTAGTACTTTTTACAAGAGTTCAGCTGTAGGGTTCCTGCCAGAGTCACTGGTGAGTTTTTTGGGGGTTTTATTTTTGTTTTTCCTAAGTTTCTGTCTCTTTCTGTTTTTTTCCTTCTGATGTATTCTTACCATCTTTAGAGGGCCATTGAGCTGGCTAGCCTTCCTTTGTGGTGGGCGTGAAAAATTTGACTATATCTGCCAGCGTTCCAGCTTCTGGTCATGAACATGAGCTCTCTCGCCATTTCCCTGAAACTGTGCTTCACTGTGCTGTATTCTAAAAACATGATTATAGAGTGGAACGTTTAAAGATTGGGTGGTGGCGTAAGATCAGGGCTTGCGGGGGGGGGAAATGGCTGTATCTGGAAATTTCAGTGATCTGATACTACATCTGTGGTCAGCTTTAGAGAGGATGTAGTTCAAATAAATAGGTGTCTGCCCAACCTTTTGTGCTTTGGTAACTGCTTTTCAGTAAATCTACTCGTATAATTCTTCAGGTCATATCAAGTAGTGCTAGTATTTAGAGTCATTTCAATAATGTGGTGAGCCTTGGTAGCAAGGAATTGCTGGCAACTTGCTATTCAAGTCTGGTGTTGTTTTATCAGCTGTTTCATAAAGACTTCATCATGCACGAACTTTCATTCTTATCCCATTTTTACCACCAAATTCTGATAGGGTCAGTTTGAGACTGTCTACCAAGACATTTCATTGGCAATTCGGATTAAAGCAAAAACTTCAAAATATTCTGTGAAGGTTAGATTTAATAGTTTCCTTGTTCCCTTTTAGCTGTTACAGAAGAGCCATAAAAAAGCTTCGGCCAGTTTTCCTTTTATTTCCTCAAGCAGCAGGTCCAAGCCCAAAGAAATAAAAAGTATAAGCCAAGCTGAGTTGGCCTTTTGTATGTATAAGAGTTTTCCTTGCCTTGGCTTCTCGTCAGACCAAGTTTGCTTGCTGTGAGGATAATCTGACTCGCCTTTTAAAATGTTAAAGGTCAGCTGCACTTGAGGAAGCCCCTGGTTGGCAGTGACTCCTAGAAAATGTCCTCAGCTCTTTCTTGACAATGAGCCTCTCCAAAACCAAAGGCTTTTCTCTTCTTCCCTCAGGCTTCTAAGATCCCAGTGTAGATTGATGCACTGCAGGAAGCACTGGATAGATTCTATCACAGTATTTGCTGTTGCATATTCCTTATTGAAGAATGTAAGGTGGATGGGTTTCACTTTTGAGCCAATGCATGCCCCATTAGTCCACATCCCCTCTGCAGAGCGGCTAATGGTGCATTTGTTTCTTTCCTCTCCTTTTTTTTTTTTTCTTTTTTTTCCTTTGGTGCTTTCATCCTTTTGGTTAAAAGGCCTGAGGTGTGCTACTCTAAAGAGTGAACCTAGTCACCTGTGTGACTGTGAGCCCAGGATAAAAATGAATTATTAAACAAGAACTGAATTGCTCTGTATTTATTAGGTAGAATGATTTTTAATAATGATGCCATATAGCCAGAATACAATTATTCTTCTCATTTATATGCCAGTCACTAGCAAAAGAATTGGTTATTTTGCTGTCTGCTTTTAGGTATGTAGTTTTTTACTCAATGATTAAAAAGTCTACTAAAAAGTTCATAATGTAGTATCAGACTATATAAACTAACCTAATCACTGATAGCATTTAACTGGTTTAGAATGTGTTTAAAAAGGTCAGGTTCTGTGAAAGTTGTCAGACAAGAGACGACAAGTTAGGCTGCTAAGAGAGATTCTGTGGCAAGTTAAATGAGTGCTTATGTAAAATTACCTACTATTGCAATGTGTGTAAGTGTGTGCGTATGCGCGCGCACGTTCATATACTGGAGCTGATGAGCCTCTGGCAGGGAGCTTTGCAGAAGCTGCAAGTATTTTTAGTGGAAACGAAATCTCAGTTCAGTTCTGCAGCATGTGACTTCCTATTTCTGTAAGTTACTTCCAAGGGACTTCCTCTGTAAAATCGGCTTGTCTCTAGCGATTTAATCTGGAGCCGGAGCGTAGTCTGCTTTGTCCTGTGCCTGTGACAGCGTTTTCACAGAGTTTTCTTTTGAGTATTTTATTTTTATTTTGTACTGTCTCCAGCATGCAAGGATCTGGTGGCTGCTACCCGTGATCGGAAGCTGAATACGTTTATACAAGTCTCAGTGGTACATCCAGCAGAGCACATTTTGACGAGGTATTCAAGCACTGAAATCGTGGAGGTGAGAGTCTTATTCAATTAACATGTTGATTAATGAATTGCTCATTTCTTCCATAGAAAAGCGAATGAGAAATAAAACAAGTTAGTGCACAGTCTTAGGTAAGACAAGCACACTCTGGCAGTTAGTAAAGCATACCTAAGAGTGTTCTGTAGTTCTTGGCATTTAACCAGGATAAACAGTTAGAAATGAACTTGGCTTTTCATGAAAGCTCTGTTGTTCCAAGCAGAGGCATAGAGAATACTCTGGTTCTCCAGACATAGGTCTAGAATGAAACAGGGAATAGTTGCTCCATGAAAGAACAAGGCTATGCAAAGTAAAATTAAATTAAGAGTATGGTGAGTTTGAAAAGTATTTTTAAATTACAGAAGAACACATGTGTATTATGTGGTCTGTTATCCTATCTGTTTCTTGTTCTATTTTTTCCATTGGAAAGTTGATGCTTTTGCAATTTGAAAAATATTAGCCTACTTCTATAATTAGGGAAGAGTGTGTGTATGTAATGTCTGTGACTTTATATAAAATAATTAGTAACTTGCATCACACATTACAGCAAAAGTTGTCTGAAGCTGCTTTGCTAGTCTTCACTTTGCCCTGTAAGCATCAGAGTCAGAAACAGCAAAAATGGTTCACAGAAAAAATTGTGAGCAGGCAATGTAGGTGTAACTTGCTTAACTTACTGGAGAGACTCATTAGGAACGGGAAAGTCTTATTGTAAACACACACATGATTTTGCCAAAGGCTTGTTTTAACTGTTAAATACAAGGAGAATATTTCATGAGCTCTTTGTGTGATCAGTTTCAACCAACTACTAATTAAATTGTCATGGTTTTAGCCATCAACCATCCTGAAACTGCTTAATTCAAATATCTTGTATCTGATCAAGATGTTTCATTGCAGACTGTCTGGAATGATGTCGTGCAGAAGATAGAATATATATGTTGTTGGTTTTTTTTAATTGAAGTTCCATTTGCTAACACAATGTCCTAGAACTGAATAAATCCCTGAACACAAAAGTTTTCTTCAAGAGAAATTATATTTATCATGCAAAATCCTTTATTTTACTTAATAGAACACTTAAGGGTACTAGCCTGGTAATCTTTGGAAATTAAGTACAATTAAACATTAAGAAATTATAAACACAATTTCATATGATTCATTTAATTGTTTTTATATCTGAAGTTATGATATAGTTACGTATGTGTACAGCTTCTAGATAAAATCATAATTTACAAAGCACGGGGAAGTTACCTTACTCCACTACTGCCTAATGAGGGGTATTGTAATCCCCTCCCCACAAATCAGTATCCGTAATGTAATACAGGGAGTTTCTATAGCATTTCTATAGAAAAAGAAAGGGATTATTTATTACAGGTTGTATTCCAGATACTGATACCTGCTGGATGAGCTGTTTAAAGGCATGTTGCTAGGCTCTGTTTCAGAAGCACTTAATAACTTTTCCAGTTAAAAAAATTTCGAAAAAGTTTTTTTTTAAACTTCCCTGACAAAGTTTTAAAGTTGTCCAGTTTTCTTATTGATTGGGTAATACTTAGATGTTCACATGTCTCTGCTGTAGAAAGCAGACTTCTTTTAAAGAGCCCACAGTTTCTGTCCATCCATAATGGCATACTGCACATTGCACAGCTGTTACCTTACTGCGTGTTTACTCATGTTACACAGGGTACAAGAGATCCACTGTTTTTAACTGGTGTGACATTCCCACCGGAATACCCCATCTATGAGGAGACTAAAATAAAACTTACAGTCTACGATGTCAAAGATAAATCTCAAGACACGGTAAGTGCTTTGCTTCATTTCTTCCATAAATCTTACTGAGGGTTAAGTTTCTTGCCATGTTGTTCTTTGGCTCTCTTTAGCAAGTTTTGCAAATTGGGGAAATAGGTTTATGTAGAATTGTTTTTGCTCTTCTCTTATACCTAAAACGTACTTAATTTTTTTGTTGTTATATTAGAGAATAGAGAAAGAGAGCCGTGCCCTTAAGATGGACCCTTTGCTATTGTTTAATCGGTTACATGAATCAGCACAGGTATTCCTGGCAAATGAGATTACTCTTGTGTGCCTTTTTGGATGGCAGAGAATAGAATAGACTGAGATAACACCACTGTAAATAATTTTTCAGAAATATGTTTCTGATAATATTTTTCTTATATGCCCAAACCAGAATGATAACAGAGCCTGTAACCTGTAATGTTTGAGAGAGAGAATCATGTTTTATTTTAATCTCTTGTGTGGTGATACCCACAGCTCTCCTGTGGCTGCTGCTATTATTGATTTGTGAGGGCCCAAGATCTTCTGTGTTACTGCTAAAGGTGAATCATTTTGGGTTCCAGCGTTGTACATTTTTTGTTACACTGTCAGCTTTTTACGCTGAGAAACAGTTACTTGCTTGAGATGATATGTGGAGGTCAATAGGACTATTTGAGTGATTTAACTGCCAAATATAGACCTTGAGTGCCATTTTATACGCTCCAGGTGATCTAAGACAGCCTTGCAGAGCTAGAAGATACCATAGGACCAGTGGCAGATCTGTGTTTTTCTTCTGTGGCAGCTGGAGTCCAGCTGATAGTTTTCTCTTGGGCATCAAAAATGGCCCTTGACACCTGTATTTAATTAGCTGAATTGCTCTTTACATGTCTGAAATTGGCCTCCAGCATGATTAAAGACCATGCAAGCTCATGTCAGGACTGTATATGCGTTCATTATCCATAAGAAGGAAATGAATGGCATAACTTACAACTTGAGACTGTCTTTGAACTGCTTAAATACGTAAAGTTATGTTTAGAGGACTTCTAATTTTTTTCAGGTAGAAAATAGTTGCTATGTTTGTTTATATTTTGGACCTTTGTGAGCAAACAGGTTGGATCTGTCTCCTTACTGTGATCTTTGATGGGAATGTGTGGAATATTTTAGATGTAGAATCTGGCTTTCTTTCAGTTTATAGGTATTTTTTTCTGTTTAAGAATAACCACGGAAGGGGCATGTATGCACATTTTCACAATGTGTATGTTTTAATTTTTGGTTATGGCTTAGACTACAGGGGTTTAAAATGGGATCTGCTGTTTATTCAATGAGGCGTCACCTGTGGACAGATACAGGAATTGAGTCAAAGGAGTTTGACTTTGTCCCTTCCCTTCCGGTTCTTATTGTGACTGACAGATGATGGAAAATACTATCCTATCTGTAAGCCAAAAAAGTGGACTTAATTCATAGAACTATCCCTGTACTACTCTTCTAGTTGCAGACCTTTATACTGCCTTTTATACAGGACAAGATCTAGCCTAGAGAATGAATATAATTTGATAAGTTTTTGCAAACTTAAGAACTTTTTATAACTGTTCCTTTTGATTGTAGTACAGGACTAGTCTCTCTCCCGGAGAGTGCCATTAACATAGCTTGTAAGTCACGAGAGAGGATACCTTTCTCTTTTGTCATAGCATCATCTGTAGTTCCTATATAAAACATTCTAGATCTATAGTTTATAGTACCTCTTTGTAGGGGAAAAAGTTAATCCTATCTCTGATTTACATATATTTAGCCTTTTTTAATATTCAGCCATTTTAAAACTGGATGTAAGTAAATAAAAATTAAGTAAGCTGTAAGATTTAAATCAAGGTAGACTGCAGCATGAGTGAATGACCTTCGGCCACCCTGGTTGTGACTTCATTTGTGGCAATATTTTGACTTCTGTTTACATCCTAGAATATCAGTGACAATAAAACTAATGGCTTGACTTTCTTTCCTATAATTGGAAGTCATTGCACTTTTCTTTAATTCAGGTGACTTTTTGGAGTCTGGAGGTGTATATAGATTCATAAAAGTCAGGTTTAGTTGAGCTATAGCTTGATACCAATGCCAGCATAGCTGCACCTGCACAGACCTCAATGCTTGCTTCATGACCCAAAAAGTGGGATGTGTCCTTTTGGCGGTAAGCCTGCTCCAAGTGCTGTGGCTTCACAGGTTTGATTATCCAGGCTACAATAAAGCTGGCTTTCTTGTTCCTCAAAAGCCACAGCTTATGGCCTCAACACGTCCCCCCACCGTTCCTCCAAACAGGCAGGTAATCTACTTGGGCGTGGAGGGGAATCCAAGGCTGTTAGGTATGCTCTGCTCTTCTAGTCCGTGCTTCCAGACCAGTCACCAGCTCATACCAAGTGAGCATTTATGGAAAAATAAACATTGGATCTGACTGCAAAATATTTTGCAGAAATTGGGCAAAAAGCTATAGTAGTAAGAATGCCAACAACATCAGGGCTATACGACTCCTGGTTACTTCAGTTAACCAGTTCAAAGTAACTAATATCCCTCATCACAAATATATACTTATTCTTTTCTTATTTCTCTTAGAATTAAAATGAAAATAAAGGAAGTGAATTCTGTGCATTAATTAAACTCAGCAGGATTTTACTGCCACAAGTAGAAGACTGTAGAGAAGGCAGGGAAAGAGTAGTGGGATATATCACAGGGTAAAGCATTTTCTTGTTTTTTGCCTAAACCGCTCCCCCGTGAGAGACAACCAGAATTTTTTTGGCACTGCTGACATGCTACTTGTGCTGCCTTTTTAAAGATTTAAAAATAACCTTGTGATGCTTGCATTCCTGTATCAGAAACCAGATAGTTAACTTCACTCTTGCTTGTCATTTAACTTACATTATATAAGAAGAGCAGTTTAATTATATTAAAGTGCTGTGCAGCTGGTATCACATTCACTGTGCTTGACACACTGAATGTTCTGACTGCACTTTTCACTTTCTATGCATGTCTGTCTGATGTTGACCATAATTATATCTTGGCTGTGTCAGGCTTTCTGTAATTGAGGCTTTTTAATATAATGAAACACAATTTTTTTTGTTTTGACTAATCTTCCTAACTTAGGGTGATTGGTTGCAGTAAGTTTTCATGTAAATAGAAACTTTTAATAAAGACTATGCTATTCCTACTTTACTTTGATATAGTTGGAATAAAGAAGTTAATAGAGTGTGTTCATGAAATGAAATTTAAATATATCCAGTGAAGCCATGCATACAAAGCAGTGTGTAATGCCATATTCTGAAAAATGTACATTGGCATCTGTTTCTACATTGTAAAGATCATCTTCCCGTACTGCCATAAGCAAATTTATGTTTCGCTGGCTCGAGCTGCATTGTCTTTAAGATTTTTGAGAGAGTTGGGTTTTGTCTTAATGCTGGGTCTGCACCTGTTCTTTAAGTCATTGTCCAAGAAAATTGAAATTAGAGGCTCTTATGCTGTTAAAATATTACCTCTGTACCACTTTTGCACAGGCATGCTATTCTTATCTTTCCTATAAGCATGCAGGTTTGCCCAGTTTGGTCTAGCAAGTTTGAAAGCTGAAGCTGGATTGGCTCTCTTTGAAAGTAGTGCTTGGCACAAGTCAGGTGCCACTGCCACATGACAGAACCGCAGAAAATACAAACTAGATGCATTTGTGTAACATTAAGAGGAGGGAATGCCTAGTGACTAATTTGGGAGGCAGCAGTCTTTGTTCTGTGTTTAGAATATATCTACTTGGGTCCTGCAGGAGGCATTCTGAACTTCATTGTGTACAGCAGTGTGGCTATATTGTTAGGCAAATACTGTAACATTTCGCTATGGTGAGGCTTTCATTTTTTTGTTTTCCAAGATTGGTTCTTCTGTTGGCACATCTACATCTAAGTTGTGTTGGTTTAATGCAGTTACACCTACCACTTATTCTTACTACACCGACTTTTTGATCAGTAAAGTGGGTTTGAAAATGTTTGCATCTTGTGTGATGGGATTGTGGGGTTTTTTAATGCAATAAGATCTTGAGGTAAACACTGTTGTGGTGTTCTGGTATGACATGTAGTGAGTCAGGCCACCTTCTTTTGATCCACACGTGAAGTGCTGGACACTTGTGAGGACAGGAACAACTTTCTGTAGCGGGTGACAACTTTCTGTAGCTGGTCTCTGCATCACCCCTTCACAGATTCCTCTTACCTTTAGGAGGAGATGGAAACGAGGAAGCTTGAGAAGAAGCTTCAACAGCAGAGACTGCATATACCAACTAGGGTTAGAGACTTAATGGATGCTTTTGTTGTTTAGCTTAAAGACCAATAGGTAGATATAATGTTCTTTGGATGGATAAAATTACTGGAATTCACATGTGATATTGAAGATGCAACCACTCTAATGCTGTCTCCTGAGAGCAAGGACGTATACAAGGCAGTTGAAACATTACACGTTCTACAGTCTGGTCTTGCCTTTGTTACTTTCCAAATTTTCTCTTAATTGCTGAGAATAAAATTAGACTGATAATTTTAAAAGCAGTAGGGATAGAAGCGCGGGTTTTGATATGGGAACATACATTATAAAGTGCTAATTTTAGATTATTTAAGTTTCAAATTACATGTGCTTTAACTGTTGAGGTTTGAATCTTTTATTAAACTTGCCTCACTATGAATGAAAATTTGCAAATGTCTGTCTTTGTGTTTCTTGATATTGCAAGTATCCCTGTTAAAACTGAATCACACTGGGGTGAGTGGGAAATGAAGACTGTCTGTCACAGAAGAGGCAGTTTGAGTTCAGTTGTGAAGCCAAATCTGAAGTGACAGCGTTGTGTGTTCCCTTGTGGGCATCGATCTGTATCACAAAACCACCACGTAGTTTAGTGTGGTTTGCCATCTCTGCTGAAGGGGCCCACGGCTTGAATATTAGGAACACTGCAGAGCCGTATGTGAAATGCATTAGCAGATAGAAATGTAAAAGCTTGCACGTCACCTACCTGCACTCTGCCTGTACCAGAGTGCTCTTAGTCCCTCACTCTTGTGAACACTAAAACTACTGAAGCTGGCTTTCTCTTTCTTTAAAACTTGAAGTGATGTTGAAAATCCTCTACTCTGTTTAAAGAAAAAGCACTTCAAATTCTTCCTTTTCTCAGTTCTGTTCACTGTCATCTTTGCAGGATTTGTAGAGAAATACTGCCTTAAATTAGAAACTCTTATCTCACTCTTAATAGAGCAGTACTGTACAGTACCGTGGTCCTACCCCCAGAAATAGTTGCAATAAAGCTTTAGATAGTCATGTTTTGTTTTAAAATAATATATTTTTTTCCCACAAATATATACTTGATGATAGATTTAGTTTTCCTTTTGTGTCAAACTATATATTCTTACTAAACACCATTATTAGAGATATTGGAGTGGTGGTGGAATGTTTTTTTTATTCTTCCAAGCATGTGCATGTGGAATTCACCTAAAGCATTATCGTCAGGTTTTTCTCAATATTTTTTAAAAGACTGATACGTAAAGGGAAATTGAAACAGCTGACTTTCATTTGGGTTTATATTGAAATAAAATCTTTCTTTGAAGTGGCTGAGGTTATAATAAGGTTTTTTGTATCTTAGTGTATCTGTAAGAGAATTGGGGATAAGTGTCAAGACCAGGAAAGTTACAGGTATGGACTTAAAGTCCATTTGTAGCCTTAGTGCTCTTTGTGCCTAGCCCTTGAAAATTCAATGGGAGGATTTGGCTTTGCAAGAATCTCTCTTTGAAAGCATCCTACTTGTCTTCCTACTTTTCCTCCTACCCTTTTATTATTTTTTTTCCTAATTGAGGCAAACTCCTCCCTATTGCTGTATCTTCAGGGAAAGTTGTAATCTACTGTTCACTAATTTTCCAGTTTCTTTTCCTTTTCTACCTACTGTACAAATCAAATGCTACTGTTGCCTCGCATCAGGCAAAGGTTTGCTCCAAGAGCTGACTTTTTGGAATCATAGAATCGTAGAATGGTTTAGGTTGGAAGGGACCTTGAAGATCATCGAGTTCCAACCCCCCTGCCATAGGCAAGGACACCTCCCACTAGACCAGGTTGCCCAAGGCCACGTCCAGCCTGGCCTTGAACACCTCCAGGGACGGGGCCTCAACAACCTCCCTGGGCAACCTGTGCCAGTGCATTACATAGTGATGAGACCAATTGTATTCTGTAAAAATGTGAAGGGCTGCCTTGGAAATTTCTTAGAAATAAGGGAACCAAATAGTAAATGGTAACATTTTCATGTAGCTTTTATTTTAACCAGCTAAGAGATTTCAGTAACATAGGCAAGATTGTTCCAATCTCTGTAGCACTGTCCAAAAAACTTGCAAATCTATCATTCTTCTGTGAATACTTTGTATATGCGTGTTCATAGATATCCTTCATTGTTCCATCCCTCACTAGACCAGCACAGAACACATCAGAATAGTCAAACAAATCCAAGGTGGTTTTTGCACTGCCTTAGCATTTCTAATGACGACTGTTAGAGTTCAAAGGGCACGTGCCTTGTATAGAAGGCCAGGATGTTTTCCTCTGAAATATGCATGCTGCAGTGAATAGAGGAAGAAGAGCATGGCACAATGTTTCTTTAGTCAGTGTGGAGCAACCTGGCTGCGAAAACATGACCTCAGGTTGAAGAATATGCTTCTGTCCTTGCAAACGGTTGATCTACTTTTCCTCCCAGTGACTTTGTCCCAGGCATCCCCTAGACAAGACACTGGAAGAGCAGGTCCTCAGGAGGGTGGCTGGTGCTCCCGGCAGGCTGGGTCCTGCAGCCCTCACGGGCAGCCCAGGCACCGCAAGCATGAAGGATTTCCTTTTACTAAATGCAGCAACGTGGGAATGTTTGAATGACCCAAAGGATAAGATTTGTCTGTTCTCACTGGTGATTTTCTTTTTTTGTCAGGTGAATGATCACCACAGCAGCACAAACTCTAAAATGTACAAAAGGGGAACTAACATTCAAGAAAATAGTGATGTGTTTGCCCTTAGCTGTAGCTACTTATGATGATTACACACACAACAGTTGATGTGTTTACCTATAGTTGATGGGTAGTTTATAAATGAGAGGCGCTTCCTGCAGGTGCAAAAAAGCAAAAGACTTAAGAAGATGTTTTTTCCACATGGAAAGCTCCAATTTTGCCTATTGGACTCATTTTTCATAGTTTCTTTACCTGGAAAACAATCCTCAAATGGATGCCTCTCATGTTGATGTAGAAACACTTCTAACTTTAAGTGGATACATTGAACTCCTTGAGAAATTGCAACTGTGAACAATTTCTGTTTAATTTTTCATGTTTTGTGTGCTTTTGTCAAATAAGGCTTTAGAATACTCTTTCTATTACAAGTAATTGTCTTTATACGGCAGGAAAATACATTCATGCCTCCTTCTTTACTTGCAGCCAAAATAGTACCTTCATAGAAATGAAATAACTGTAGAAACTATTAAAAAAAAAATACATGTTTATAGTGTAGCTTCTGCCTCTTAATCTTCACTAAGGAATTTCCATTTTTCTCAAAGCCTGATTCAGTACTAATGGAAATAATTCAGTGACTTCCTGAAATGATTTTGATTTTATAGTATTTTTTTATCTTAATTCTTTAGTATCTTGAAAATCAAACATATCTGTTCTCATATTCTTAACCATCTCCCTTCATAGAAAGGCACTTACAAATATTGATGTCAAATAGAAGGTACGGTATATTTAAAATTACTCCTTCAGAGGCAAAAATATTTCTGCATAATATTTAATATATTTAAATGCAATAAGGATTGAAAGGATGAAAAGAAATGTATATGGAGCAGTGGTTAAGTCTGCTCTTGCTTTTGTGTTATGAAAGCAGGCACTTAAAACCAGTTTATAAACAGATTTTTCTTTTAAAGTTTTGAGGTGCGTATTCTGGGAAATTGAAAACAGAATAAATTCGATTTATTAGAACAGATTTTTCTCCATCTGCCATGTGTCTTTCAAAAGTGTTCTTTACAGTTGTGGATATGCTTGAACCAGTAAATGTTTGCATTTGAAATTTTGTACTTATAAAGTAAAGCTGAACAGATAATTCTATTTAAAAATCAAGTAAGAATCATATGCATTGGGCGTAATGTGAGACCTTATCTCCTTGAGCAAGTTTTTGTTAGAAGAGCATAGTAAATTGCTCTCAGAGTAAACTAGTTAAATGTTTTGTATTATGCTGTATTTTAAATATTTGATGAATAAACATGAAAGGCTTGTGTAATCATTTAGGAATTCCAATGCCGTTAGAAATGCATGTATCATTGAATTTTACAGTAATCAAAGGCTCTTTATGTAATCATTATGCAGTATATTACAGAAACAAATTCCCATGTGGCTGAAATTCTCCATGCTTGGCTTTCTTCATGCCAGAACTGAGGATTTTGTTTTGATCTGTTCTTTGTTTTGTCCTATTCACCGTGGATTCTGTGATCGTAAAGGGAGGAGAAAAAAAGCCCTGTGTTCTACCATGCAGTTTTTTAAGAAACTGTTTGCAGCTTGCATAGTGATGGCTGGAAAGCCAGAAGAACGAAGGACAGATATAGTCTGTGGTGTGGTCAAAAATTAGTGCATTTGGTTCTCTCAAAATCTCAACAGCATAAATGTGAATGAACATGAATATCAACAATTGAACTCAAGGTTTCAGTGTACAAAGCAGTTACTGTATTGAACAGTGTGTCAGCTGCTTTGTAGTGTTATGGCACTTTGTGGTATATGAGAGAGATTTCCTTTCACGGAGCAGTAAACTGGCTTCCCTCACCTTGAATTTGTTTACTTACTGATGAGATCATGGATCATTACCAAAGAGTCACGGGCACAGTGACACTAGGTATGATTATGTTTAGTCTTTTTGGTGTGTGTTTGTGGGGGTTTTTTTTCCATCATTCTGGGGTGTTGAGGATTTCATGGATTTTTTTTTTTTTATTTTTTTTTTTTCCTGCTGGAGTTCTTTTCATCACAGGCATGGTATTATTAAAGCAGGAATAGTTGAAGATTTTTATAGTACCATGCAGCTGTTGATGTTTATTCTTGCAGTCTTCTTATCCTTAAATCCTTTGTCATACATGCAGTCTCACTAATTTGAAATGAAAAAGCTGCAAGTCACAATTATCCAAACCACTTTAATAAGTTTTCTTTTTTTCCTTTTTTTTTCCCCTGCAATTCAGAGTAGGGGACACTAAGCTTCGTCCCCTAGTTTTGTTTTTCTTCCCTTGCTTTCTCTGCAGGCTTTATCGTATTTCAGTAAGCCACAGCATTTGAAACATAACCATTGTAATGGTTCATAGAGCTATCAAGTTAACTTAGTTTAGAGCAAACACAAAGATACCAATTAGCAAAGACTGTTCTATCGGTTTTGACTGTAGAAGTTACACCTGAGCCATCTTCAAATGAAATTCAAAGGAGAATGGAGATTCTCTCACTGGAGAGAAAATAGAGGAATACATTTTATCTACAAGTTTATAAGCAGGCGTGTTGTCATACACACCAAGGAGTAGTATGTTTGCACCAATTCTAGTGTATGTATTCTTGTGAGATAAGACGAAAATGTTTTTCAGGATGTGTGTATATTACATTCATCTGACTTGATATGTACAATCATTTGTGGTGGAGGCTGAAGTCTTCTCACTTTGTGTGTCTCACTGTTACATATGGTCGTGTATGTTGCTCAGGTTTTTGGTTCTACGGTAGGACTGTGGGCATTTGTTACTCTGTCGTTGGTAGGCAATACAAAGAAAACCACTGGCTCTCTGGACTAGAAGTAAGAGCGGGGGTTACTGCCTTATCTCTCCTGGATCTATTAGCACAAAATTATGCAGGTATTACTATCTAGCAAGTTTATGTCTGTACTACTTCCACCAAAATCTGGGGGCAGGACCACAGGCAACATTGGATCCCAGCTCCTCAGTTTTATGTTCCCTACTTTACCCTTCAGAAGTTTTACCGTGAGTGTCAGAAGCGGTCAAGAGTCAACTTTTTTCTATATGCATTGAGGGATAAAAGCTAATTCTTCTTATTGCAACAATATCTGCACCACCAGCAGCTGTATGGATCTGTTTTGTCTTAAAATGCAGATTCATAAGTTTAGGTTGGGAGAAAACTATTTCTCTGTTGAAATTACTTCAGACAGGATTGTCTGCTTACTGACAGAAAATTTGCATCATGTGGGACAAATGTGATTTATTTCCTATAGAAGGCAGCAGTCAGTATGTCTTTAAGATGCTTGGAAGGCTTGGATTTGACACACAGCTGCCTTCGTGAAATCGAGCATGGAGATCCTTGATTTGTTATAGCTATAGATTCTCACTGCTTCTGTTCCTGGGGAATAACTTGGCAGCTTTTCAAAAAGAAGTAATTGCAAGGCTCTCGCTCAAGAAATTATCTCTGAACGTGGAAGCTCTGGACAGTTACTGCCCAATTATTGCTACCCTCTTCTGAAATAACATCACCCCTGTGACAAGGAAGTTTCTGGATAATTAACTGTGCCCAAATGGCTTTCAGGCTTGGGTATGACAGAAGAAAGACTGTCCTTGCAGTATAAATTAAAGTCTAGGTACATACGCCCTGTTCCATTGAGAGGCTTCCTGAAAGACTTTTTCTGTGTTTGTACAATACCGTGCGAGACTTGTGTCCAGAGCTTCATTGTCCATTAAGACAACCTTGGCCTTATCATTTACCAGTCCTCTCCTGGTGGATAAATCTGTCTTGATTTTGAATTAGCCCTAGTACCGGAGTATTTTGTAGTAGCACAGTGAAGGATTCCTTTCCCGTGCTCCTTTCTTAATGTTCCTCAAGTAGTAGCTCATTGGCCCCAAGAACAGGCTCCTGCAGGAAGGAGCCAAGGGCCTAAAGTTTTCATGTCTGTTTTTAGACAGTCATGTGAAACGTCATAATTGCCAGTATGTTCAGTACAAAGAAAAGAAAAAACCTGTTTGTTCCACTTGCATTAAACTCCACAGGAATAGGATACTGGCATTTTTAGCATCTGCCTTAAATATTGTCCCCCTCCAAACCCACGAGCTATCTATTGAAAGAGTTAGAGAGACAGTAACAAGAAGTGAAGGGACGTCATCTAATTTGAAAAAGCAAACTATTATTTGCCTTGGGTTTGGTTTGTTTCGCCCCTCCTCCTGCCAGTTTGCTTTTTCCCCGATTTGCAGTTTGGTTTTGTGTTAGGTGTGCGGCCTGTTTTGTGTGCCTGAGATGGACCATGCTGTTTTCTTGGTGTTGCTGAAACTCTTAGATGAAGCTGTTTCTAGAGTTACCTGATTATTTTTTTTTTCCCAGTTTTAGTTAGACATACTGGACATATCCATTGAAATACTATTGAATATGAGTGAACTGTCATTTACATAGGAAAAACTGAAAATCCAGGTTATTTGCACAACGTAGTTCATACCTCTTATGATTTGAACACTTCGTTAAAGTAATATAAGATGTTCTGGATTGTCAATCTCCTTTTGAAAAGAAATTGTCATGAAATTTGTATTTACTAGATTTGCACCTGTGATACAATTGTAGTGAATCTTACGAGACTGCACAGCTTAGACACTTCTTTTGAGTAGGTTGTAATTGTTGATGTGGATGAATTATTGCGAATGGAAGGGGCAATAAATTCTTTGCTTCTTTAGCAAGTGGCTGTCATTTATCGCAGGTTGTTGAGATGGTGTAAGTTAACCTGCACAGCATTACACTTCATATTGATTAAAATGGAAGTGGTTGGTTCTGAGTTTGGGAGTTCAACGCTGCAAGTCCTGGCTGTTTAAGACCAGGTGTTTTGTATCCTCATTGCTTGGCACTTTCCACAACTGAGGCTGCGCTGTCTTAAATCAAATGCAATAGATACTTTATGTAGTAATGGCAACTAGTTTAATATGGGTCTAGAGATTGGGAAAAAGTTCTAGGCTTGAAACAAATTGCATAGCTTTATTAGAGATAAAAAGCAAAGCTTTATTTTACAAAGAAAGGCAAATATATTTTCAGATGGTTTTAACACATTATGAATTCTAAATAAGAGATGATAAAAGTAAGTATATGTGGCTTGGGAGCGTGTCGATGTTTTTCTCTACCATTTTCCCTACCAAGTGACCAGAGCACAAGAATTTGACCTGGAAATAAGCAAACTTTATCTTGAAAATAAGCTTCTGAGGCAACGTCTGGACTGTGGAGCAGATACGCTTTGCAGTAACATCCTGTAGTCCTTCTCCACTGACATCCAGCCCTAGAAACTTGGGAGAAAGAGATGTGGTGAGTGTCTGGCCAACAGCCCAACACAAAGTGCATATTGGAAGACATGCTAGGAAGAATCCTGAGGTCTCACTTTTGGATATGTTCTAGAGGACCAATCTAACAGTGCATAGCAAGGTAGTCCCATCGCTGCTGTGTTAGGAGATACACCACACTGCATTCATTTGGCTTGTTCTGTTTCACGGCTGCGGAAATTTTATTTGGACACACGATGGGTGGGAGATGGGAAGTAGCTGGCCAAGCAAAAACATTAGTAGACATGTGACAGGAAGAAAGTGTCCAGGGGAGGGAGACTCATATGCAGACGCAGGGAGATTTAAGTACAAAGTGTGGCCAAACTTTGATATGTTCAGAACTTAAATAGCCCACCCCTTTCTATCTCAGGTTTGCATACAGTTAGAGCTGGATTTTTTTGTTTGCATATAAATAGAGCTGGATCTCTGAAGTGGGCTTCAAGTCCTAATTCCTTTGGTATTAGCTGTTGCAAAGAGTAATGACACATGTAAAGCTAGGGAAGGAGTTACTGGCGAAATACCCATCAATGCTGTGGAGCCTCAAGAATGAGTTTGTAGTGCACTTGAGTTTGTAGTGCAAAATACAGAATTAGTTAAAACATGAATAATACAAAGACTAAGAGGTTGTGTGATAGAAGTACAAAGCTCAGGTAAAATGGAGACCACATGTTTGCCTACAACTGCTTTCCAGAGTTCATGTAATTACACTGTATACCTGCACACTCTTGTTTTCTGTGCCTAAGGCTTTCAGCTTAAGTGGTGGTGTTAGCGTCATTTACTTCCACAGTCGGTAATATAGTAACATTGAATACAATAAATTGTAATGGGTTTTTTGTGTGTGATGTTGAGTATGAAAGTTAGGGGAGGAGGAACAAATTCAGTTTCAGCCTCTACAAACATCGAACTTAAAGCATTAGTAACTAAAACAACTGTAAGTGAAGTATATGTTTTATTTTCCTTGAAAACTGCAGGCAATATATACTGGTATTACTAGCAAGTGCAGTGTTATGAGTTACGCAAGCGTATTTCTTGCTATGTTTTTTAAAATAAGCCTATTCGGAGAATATTGAATTGTGTGTACTTTGCTTACCTACACCGAAATAGTAATTTCAAATAACTTTATTTTGTTTTATTTCTGTTTTTTCTTTAATGTGATTTATTCATGACTCAGATTTAGTCCAAACTATGAGAAAAAGCCTATAATACTTTATTAAAGCCACTTAATTTTTCAATGAAATATTTAAGTTGCCTTTTTCAAAGAGGGAAACCTTTTAATTACTATTGAATTAATGTAATAATGCTACATTATTATTAGCACTTATTTTAAGCAGATAAACACTTTCTCCCAAATTAGTCTATACTGATGCTGCAAGACCATTCACCTGTAATAACACCTCACCTTCCCAAAGAATACCGTGGGTTTGGGGGGACATTTGGTTTTGGCTCAAATTTCAAATGTTGATTTATTTTCTTGTCTTCCATGAAATGAAACCTGTTTTAAAAGGTGATATTAGACAAAGCAGCCTTTAAGCGTTTGGAAAAAAAGGCCCAAAAATGTTCACCTTGTATGTTTGATTTCTTTTGAAGTGGGTTTGGTTTGGCTTTGTTGGGAGGATGTTTTTAGGGGGAAAGGGACTGTTTCTACTGAGATCCTTGGCCTGACGGTACTTTAAACTTGCCAGGTCTAGCTGGCTGGGTGAGTCAAAATTTCCACGTGGCATAACTTCTGGAGCTTGGGCTGGCAAGGAGTCTGAGGGCAGGGTGGTGCTTGCAGCCTGGAGTATAGGTTAGTGTCTGAGCAATAAAAGCATTGCAAGAGAGAAGGCTGAAATTCTGAAAGGTGCATGCATTTACATGAAGTTTTTTAAATTCATTTTTAGAAGAGGGCTTAGTGGTTCTTTTTTAATCTTTTCCTCCTCCCAATCTTCAGAATGCTGAGAAGATCTCATTTAAGTGGTTTATTTTATAAGCTGGATGAAAAGACTGGAGTTTGTCCCCTGTGGTCTAACAGATTAGTGTGTGTTGTTTAGTGCTCTGACTTTTTGCTGTGTGTTGTCTGTAGAGTCAATAGTTACAAAATCCTGAGGAAAATAAAAACGGTCTGTACGGAAATTCTGAATAGCGTTGAAGGCTGTCTACATGTTAATAGAACAGTTCCTATGTATATAGGAGGAACTTGTATGCATGTATTTACTTACAGTCATGCAGTCTTTTAGAAAAGGTGCTTCTTTTCAAGCTACAGTTTCTTCAGGATGTTTAAAGAAAAAAGCTGAAATGTAGGCTACCATTTAAGGTATCTTTATTTACTTATTTATTTGCTAGTGCTTTTTTCTGTCTCTAAATCTATATGGTCCTTGTAACCACTAATTTAAGTTAACCGTCTCTCCTTAACCTTTCCAATTTTAGAGAGGAAAATTGAAGACGTAGGGCTTTTATTGTTACATTTGGTTAGCTTCAGATCCAGAGTTGAATTTTGCCAGTTTTATTAATCAATCGTTTTCTCTAATGTCTGTATTTGAAAGCGAAGGTAATGTGTGTCTGTAGTATTTCTCTGGTGGTATTAGTTCAAACACACAGTTGTTTGCAGCATGTAGTGAGTGCTCCCACTTGTCTCTTCTGGGGTTCTATGAAAAGTGTTAGTATGTTCAGAATATTTTGATACTGAATATTAGCTTGCAGCGATTTATTGACTGAAAAATATTTGTGCAGAGAAGAACAGTGACTGCCCTGTTAGTCTGAAGAAATTCACATGCATATCCTCCTATTTTTAAAATAAAAACCTTATGGCAGCAGGTAATTATTTTAATGTTGAAATTATAACCGAATGATAGTTATCTACAATTGTGGTTGTTCTAAGCACATTATATCTTGTGTGTAGCACCATCGCAAAGGTTTGCCAAGCGTGCAGTCTCTGTGCGTACCTCTTGACGGCAAGCTTTCTGTACTCACTTTTGTGTAAATCCTATATAATGCATAAACTGGAAGAGAATGAAATCTCTTTGGAGTAAGCTGGAGGATGCTGAACCCATGATCTGCATGGCACTTCAGCTCCTGCCCACATTGCTTCTGACAGTTGTGCTCTAAGTCAGGCTCGAAGTTTCAGTGCTACACACAAGTGACTCAGTGCGGGGGATATCTGGAGAAAGGGCCATAGTGCTTTTCCCTTCGTGCTTGATCTGTTCGGGCAGCTTCAGAACTTGGACAAGCCCATCTGTAGTCTGGGTTAGGGTGCTTACACTGTGGAAAGCGGGTGAGTCTGTTTGAATTTCTGTCGAAGAGATCTAGCCACATCAGTAAATTAGATTTATGTGCAGTGCTTGGTTTTTTAGGAAAACCCTCAGAACAATTTTGCAAACTGAGACATTGTCTTTGGTATGCTGTCAGACCTCCAGCAGAAAGTCCGTCTACACGGCAGTATTGCGCCAGGGAAATGGACCCTCTTGTCATATACAGAAAGAGGGAGAGAGAGAATTACACTTAAAATTAAGTTACGTGTACTCACCTCTGGAGTTAACAACTATTTGGCTAAGAGATGGCAACGCTGCACACTGCTGAAAGATAAGAGCTGAAGTCATACCTTTCTGAAGGTACTGGGAGGCTTTCGACAGGCACGTATAGCTATTTGAGTCAAGAATGTGGCCAGGACACAGGAAACTGAACTTCTGTTTTGGGAGTAAATCCTCACAATGAGCAAGGATGTTTTGAAATAAAATGCTTGCAGAACGAGCAATGACATTCTGTTTCATTGAATTCTCCTGGCAGTCCTAAAGATAATATTAATCACAGTAGCTTTTATGACGGATGATGACGTTTGCATTACGTTAGTACAAGCTGCATTCCCCCCCCCCCCCCCCCCCCCCCCCCCCCCCCGAGCTGTTAGTATTTTTATATGCTTTGAATTGTACTCTGGATATAATTTAACTCCAAAAATTTCTTAATAAAAATTTTCTGTACCGTAAATGTATGTGAAAATTTACCTAATTATGCCTCCAGAAATAATATTTGAATCTAGTATTTTCAGAAAGAACAGGATACTTAATTGGCAGTCTGTCCATTTTTGGAACTGAAAGGGAATTTGTTGAAAAAAAATCAAAGAGAAAAAGGAAGAATGGATGCCTCACTGATCTTCATGGAAATTGTTAAATTCCCTATGAACTTTTGCTATGCTTATGTTGCTTACTGTTGAAGCTTCTCTCTTGCAGTTCCAGAAACTTGGAGGGTTAGTTCAGTAGTGAATCAAACCTGGTTTGCCATAGTCTCCCCAGCACCTTCTGGTGCTGTAGGGGCCCCATGTGACTGGTGCAGCTTGCATGGGCAAACGGCATGGCAGGACGCTGGCGGTGCAGAAGCAGCAGCTCTCAAGACTTGACAAAGGAGCTAAAAACTTCACAAAAGGATGTTAGTCAGCTTTATTTGGCCTGGTGGCAAATGTCTAGATTTCTAAAAAGCGTTTTAAAAATAACAGTTTCTTTTCAGTGGCTTTATAGTTTGTGACGGGCCTCTGTTTCATGGTCCTCTTAGGTAGTCTTTAAAGCACAAGACACATTACCCTTGAACAAAAGAGACATTTTGGCATGGATTTCACTGGATATTTTTTGTTCAGTTGGCAACTGCAAAGACTGGAGAGTTGATTCTTATATAATTTTTGTTCACCTTGAGAGTTAGATTTATGTAATTTGTTGAGAAGCTCTGTTTCATGTCACTTTATCTGTTACTTTTTGTGTTTTTAGCATAGATATACCACGTAAGTGTAAAAAGAAAAAAAAAAGGCAGTTTTCCTGATATGACAAAGTTTATTCCCCTTAACAGATGGAGAATGCAACTAACTTACTAGACTCTTGCTGCTCATATGCTATAGTAGTCATTGAGGAAATCGTAGCGTATACACTGGACTGGAAAAAAACCTGAAAGGTCTGAAGGGTACTGGATTGTCCTAAGGTGCTTTTCAGGAGTCAAAACATGAGTTTTAAATTTATTTATTTTTTTCCCCCTCCATATTAGAACTTTCACTGTAGCTGAAGATTATAGTAAGGCTTATGGATAGAATTAATGAAGATATTCAGACTGGAGATATTCATCCAGTGGACTGCTGTATGGATTCTAATCAAGTTAGGCATCTGATTTTCCATTTTTTAGCTACTTGAGGTACCTTTAGTCTCCCTGTACCTAGTTAGGTAGTTTTAAAGCTGCCTGAGGAAATCTGTCAGCACCCTTTTCAGGCTCTACTTACATTTGAAAAATGTGACCTTAACTTCTCCAGACTGGTGTCTGCTACAGCATCTCTGTTAGAGTACGGATGTCCATGTGCCAACACAAAAGCAGTATGCTCCATAAACTTTCAAGAGAGAGGTCGAGTACCTTTTCAAGAATTAATTGACCATGAACATGTTCCTGGCCATCAGACAACTCCTCAGACCTGCTCCTAACAGTTGCCTTTAGTAGGAAAATGGATTCCAGCTCTTCTACAATCAGGTGGAAGGTGGGGGGGTTATATTGGCCTATACAATGAACCATGTTTTATGGGGATCTTTGGGCAGACTGGGGGAGAGAGGTGTCTGAGCATCCAGTGATCAGCCTTGGTGATTATTTTACAAAACTGAGCTGAAGAAATTCAGTTATATGGTTGATAGGCCCTGGCAAAAGAAAAAGGGGAGGAACTGAGGTTTTATTCCAGTTGTTCCAGGTGCATGTACAGTGAGACAAATACTGTGAGGACTGAAGATCGGGTGGGAGCAGCTTTGGAATATACAACCTGAAAACCCATGTCCGGCGGGTTTATAGACAATCAGCAACATAGCATCAGGGTAAATTATTTTCAGAAAAAAGCTGCCATAACTGTAATGAAGTAGTAATTCAGCAGAACAGGCTGCTTCCATTGAAACGTTTTGGACTGAATTCCAAAATATTACTGATGTGATATGCAGCTTCCATTACATTTCTGTTTGGAAACTGAGTAGATATCACCGTGTCAGTCTCAGTCATTCAAAAATTCTGTTTACCTTTCTTTGTACTTGAATGCACAGAGGGTTACTATAACATAATTTTGTCTTATAAGCCTGGAGAGAAGTTATATTGTTTGAATTTAGTTCTAATTTCGTAATGAGAAATTACATAATGTCCTTCTGTATTTTGGTAAGCGGACTGTTCAGTTGAAAACCTTGCTTTGTTTTACTACACTGTGTAAAATTTGTGTATTCACACTGTGTTTGGTTTTGTTTTCTATAGGGATGAAGATTTATGTTGGTTAGTTCAGTGAGTAAAATCATCTTAAAAACTGAAGTGAACTGACCATTCAGAACAGTGAGAACAGGTGCACTGAATCTGAATGATTTTTCAGTCTTGGAAAAAAAATGAAGGTTTTTGTTTTGAAAGCATTGAAGCAATAGTAAATATGTGACAAAGGGGGATTTTAATAAATAAAAGGGTTAAAGACAATTAGTAATTTAGATTCAACCTGTGCCCTTGTTTTTTAATGAACAGCTTAGCAGTTAAATGTTTTGAAGTGAGATATAAATAATGTCTTCACTGCTCCCGGTTCTTAGAGTCACAGGAAGTCTGTTGAAGGGCTGTGATCCTTTATGTCTGTATCTTTGTTATACAGGACCACTGGAAAGGAAATTGTGTTGAATACAGCAGTGAGAATACATTTATGAAAGTTCAGCTCTGTCAGCATGTCCTTTCTAAATTCCTGTTCTCTGAGTTTTGTTGGGCATTAAAACTGGCTTCAGGCTAAATATATAAAGATTTAAGGCGAAACACTTACAAGCATATGGGGATTTTGATGCAGGAATCTCTTACTGTGACAGTCAATATGTGGCATAATGAACATATTTTTAATGACTTGTAAAAATAGGTAGTCATTTTTAGGTGTTCAAGTGTGATGGTTTGGGTTTGTGGGGGGATTCTGGGGGGGGTTGGTGGTTTTGTTGGTTTTGCTTTGGGGGGGTTTGTGTTTGTTTGGGGGAAGGTGGGTGTGTTTTACTTTCCATTTAAAGTAATTAGGGAGAACTGGCTGATAAGAACAAATGAGGAAAATTGTGTGTGGGATAAAATACCAATCCTGTGATCATATGGATGTATGTAATTAGCACAACAATACTCTATTGCAAGCAGGACAATACTCATACTCATTCACACACCTCAGGACCAAACAGGAATTTGGATTTGTCTGAATCTGTCCCACCGAATGTTGGACGTACACAGGCTAGGTGGTTAAAAATGATGCAGGCTTCAGAGCAGGGTGTCTCTACTCTGGTCCAGAATAGCAGTCATAGTCCTCAGGGCAATGCAGGCATAACAGCAGTCAAGCAGTGCCCAAAAGAATTCAAGAGGAATAAAGCTCAAAAGGGATTTACAATTTTTCAATAACATTCAAAAATACGGTCTTTTGGAGGGGACTGTTCAGTTAAGTTCAAAGTTAATCTTTTTCTGAAAGAGAAAGAATTATGCTGAGTCACAAGGTGATCTGTCGTTGAATGGTTTTGGTATTATCCGGTGTCCAGACAGTGATTTTTATCTATTTTATCAGTGTATGCTAAGAATGTCCTTTGTGTCAAATATAAGTGAGAACACAAAATTGGAATGTCCCTGGCCTTCTTTATCTAACTTCCAACAGTCCCGGTTTTAAAGTCTGGGGAATACTACCTTAGTTTAAATACCTCTTCTCCTTTGATGTTAATGCACAGTTGCATTCATTTAAAATAATCATACCTCCTTTTAGCTCTTGTTTTCTGATCCTAAATAAATTTGAACTATTTCAGTCTTTGTACCTAAAATTGGTTCTCCATTGTTAGCAGCATCCTTAATCCTGTTTCTTGAATTGAATGGCAAGCGTACGCAGTATTGCTGACTAAGTTGGAAATACCTTTCCTGGTATATCTGAAAAGCATATTTGCTTTTCTCAGTTGTTGGTGGCTCATACTCAGCCTGCTTATTAATGATACGCTTACTGAACTAATGTGCTTCTAGCTTGTAGAGGAAGTGTTAGTTGTTACTAATTGAATGCATCGCATTGTAGTTAATACTGTTATGTTCTGTTACTCAGATCTTCCATGTGTAATTCTTTCTGTATCCCATTGCGGTTTTACTTGTTGTAGATTCTGCCTTTTAAATTGCATTATAAAGCTTCTCCAATTTTTGCTGTAGTGTTCAATGAAAATCTGAAATAAAATTAGCTCTGCCACTGAGTCTCAAGGAACTTTCATTACCTGTTTCAACCCTAACATTCCTGATTAGTCAGTCTGTTAATGTCTCTAATTTCTTTCTAACTGACTTATAATTTTTGAAAAGGCACTATATCAATGCTTTATTGAAGTCCAGAAGATAAGAGCTACCTGCATTTCCCTTTGTCTAGACAATTAGTTATCCTATTGAAGGAAATAAGAAATCAGTCTGCTTGATCTCCATTTAATGAGCATGTGTATCTTTCTAATAAGAATATTGTTTTGTACAAATATTGGTGCCCACCGTCAGTGATACAGTCCACCCAGTCAGTGGGAATGCAAAATTATGACTACATCTTAAACTACTGGAAAGGTCTAGAATAACTTGCAGGTTTTAGTAAGATGCCAACTAGACTATCCACTATCCTTGTCAGCCTACTGACACTGGAGAAGTCTAACCATGAAGAGCACGAAACCCTGTGAATTGATGGGACTTGAGGAAAAAGTACCACCAGAACTGCATTAGCAAAGGTCTAAATCATAACTGGTGGGGTTTTGGAGTGGTGGGTGGGGCTTTTTTTTAATTTCTCCATTAGCATATTTGAGAGGCTTGATATCTGTGAGATCTTTGAGATCTACGGTTATGTTCTTGATCTTGAGTCTAACATGCAGCTTCTGTTTTGATTATTTTATATTAATTGGTGCTTTATAGTCCCAAATACTTTCCAGGTTAAACATGTAACTCATTGTTTTAGTTTTCTTTTTACGTAGGGCAACATAGCTATTATTTCCCGTTAGTACCTCCCACAGTTTATTTGCAAAGTGTTTCTGACAGCGACTTTAAATCTGGATCTCAGTCTGTTGCTGTGTTCCATGGCAGCAGGTGGTTCTAGGGGGCTCACAGTTGATCAAAACCCTGAGGTGGTCTTACATGTTGCTACGTATCAGTGTTGTTCAGTCTTTTACCCTCTTCAGTTTTGATTCTTTAAGCAGCTTTAGTGTTAACACTGAGCTAGTGTAACATGTCAGCAAGTAATGCAGATTTCTTTAAAACACAGAATTGCATTCATTTTGCTGGAAGTCTAGTCAAGTGATAGAACATCTCCTTTGGACAGTCCTAACTTTAAGTTGTCTTCATGAAATAATGAAACTATTATGATAAAATTTGGTTTATGTACATTTGAAATGCTGTTCTCTCATGAGCATTTTAAAATTGAGCAACAATAAACTTTTTAATAAGTTCAGGAAGTATCTCAATATGTGCAGAAAAATTCATTTTATGGAGTCTCAGTTCATCGCATAATTTTCTGTTGTTTAACAATTGTTTTTCTATGGAGAAAATAGGGGTTTCAAGCTTCAGGTAGATTTCTGGTGTGAAGCATTTCTCCACAGTTTTGGAGTTCTCAAAGACAAAGATTCTGCTCTTGTATTTAAAAGAAAGAATGGGTTAATTTTGCTCAGAGGTGAACCTATCTGTTAAGAAATCAGACTCCTGAATTTTCATCACGGGTCCTCAGAATATGTCCTCCCCTTTGCCTGCTTAGTGTGAAAATCTTTTTCGTGTAAGAAACAGCATTGAAGTAACAAAACCCTTAAGATGAGGTTGAAAACATAGAACAACAATTTATTGTATTAATTTCTGTCATGATTTGGCATTGTGCACTTAATCTGCAGTAGACATACTGGATATCACAATAAAATTCAATCCCATTTTTTTCTCCCAATTTTGGTAACCCATCTTAAGCCATGTAAATAACACTTCTTTCAGCTGTTCAAATCAAAATTTACTATTTGGTTTAATTTCAATGAAGTACCTTTTTTTACACTAGATTTTCTTTTATAGACCTGAAGCCCCTGGTTTTGTAGTGGTGATACTTCGGTGACCAGGGTTTGCTTCTAATTCACAGCCAGGAGCTGCCCTTACTTGTTTTAAGCATGAGGCTTTTATATGCATGTTTGGAAAATACCTGCTAAACAGCACTTTTCATTATGCTTATTGACTGTTTCCCTATTAAGAATAATTTTTGTTCAGAAGGTACTTGCCCTACTAAATTGCTACCATTCAGCATTTCGCTGAATCCATTTTCCCGTGAGGTATCTTGGCGAAAGGGCTATTCCGATTAAGAGTATCACAGTTAATTAAAATGATACTGTAATTTAATTCTTTTTCTTATGGTCTAGGTCTAGAAATGCTGAAGTTTTGACATCAGTTTCTTTGTCTCCTTTTATGCTTTTTCCCTTGTTTTGCTGGCTTTGAAAAAAATAACCATTAGCAGCTTAGACATTGTTAGGGCAGAAAATATGCGGGTATATCGGTTTTCCTAGAACGGAGACCAGTGCAGAAACCATGTGTGTTACCTTAACAGTAAAGTAACTGCAGTTTGCACAGGTTGTTTCAATGACAGTGGGATTAGTGCATTGCTTCGTGTTTGGCACTGAGTTTAGGAAAGTGGGAGGTGGAAGTGAAATTAAGAGTTAAGATGCTCAATTTAGTGTGAATATGCCAAAACCAGGCATTATAAAAGAAACGTCAAAAAGAGCCTTGTTAAGTACAAGAAATTAAGACATTTTTTACTTCGTAAAGTGTTGACATTGTATTTCCTGCTGCTTTTACTGGAGAGCAGTAATGAACTATGCAGCTAGTACAAAAACTTTATTTGACACCAATAGGCATGGGACCCAGCTTTCAAATCGCACAATTTTGAACTGTGAGTGAAAAATAATATTTTTATCTTCCTTGAAAACATTTCTATTATAAAACATGAATGAAAAAGCTTTGAAAAAGTGGTGTACGAAGTGACAATTTCTTGCACTGAATCTAACTTCCATGTTTTTATTTTCCCAAATAATTTAAAATTTGTCATTAAAAAAACCTAGAGTACTGGTTTAGTTGCAGTACTAGTTACGTAACTGGTTTTAGTATATTAACAGGATCTGTGGTTATAAAAGAAAGGTGGTTAAGCAACTGTAGCTCTTTAAATAATTTCATATGTAGTCTATCTTCTGTCCTAAGTTAGCACCCGAATTCTTCTTCAGAACGAGAGGCTCATAGGTCTGAGAGGCCCATTGTGTTTTGCTAACCGTGTTTCTAAATCCTCTGAGGAGATAAATCACTTGAATAGAGTGCTGGATGAGAGACAGTATGGGGATTACACATCAGACGTCTCTGGATAGCCTGGCTTTTAATGTAGCCCTGCCCAGCTGGATTGTATGGCTGAGACGCATATTTTTGGGGGATGGTTTCAATTAGGTCTTGGGCTTTGAAGAGGTATTAAAATAGTACAGTGGTTGGAATACGTAAATGTGTTCGTTAGGGGATACCCCCAACTGTGAACAGAGGAAGGAAGCTGAGTAATCCTGTGGTATGTGGAATGGGAGACAAGAACCTATGTTCTTAATTTTGCCCCAGGCTTACCATGTTATCACAGGCAAGTCACAAATATTTTACTTCTGTTCTGCAGAGGCTTGGTTTTTTATGGAATGACCCCCAGTGCATGAGATCAAACGTGTTTGTGCACATTGCTAGGAGCAGTGTGTCAGGTAACCAAGCGTAATGCCTGAAGGTGCTGAGCACCAATATAGTGGCGAGGCAAAGAGGAGCTTCTGCCTCAGTAAAATGGGGGAAACGCGTAGGTATTTTACAGAGAAATGCATGGGATGTTGTATAGTTAACTTTACCTTTTGACAGAAGATACTGTAAAAAATGCCAAGCTGCTTCGGTCCGTGTGCGCTTTTTCATTTTCTACCAATACTTGGTTGCAACGAAACTCTCTTGTCTAGCAAAAGTCTGTCGTTTTTATTGTCATTAATAATTTTAAACAGAGGAACGCTGAGAAGCTTAGAACAGTTTGGAGTCTTTAATACACTATTCCTTGTCTTGTTTGGTTGTTCCCACATGCAGTTGTTGCATGAAGTCTGGGATGTTTCAAGAGCTTCAGCTTGAGTCCGTTGTTCCTGGTTAAAGGATATCCCTGCTTTTAGATAATGCTGATATTAAAGATCTGCATTCTGAGTGGAAAAATTAAGTGTTTCTTCTTTCTTCCTTGGGCTGCCAGTGGGCTACCAGTGACATTGAATTGAGTTCTCATCCTGGCGCGATGACTTATTTGCACTTGGCTGGGCATACTTTTTCTTTTTTTTTTTACCTCTTCCTACATACAGTATGCATACTACCGCCAAAAGGCGGCCTTCTGACTGCATTGGCCAGTGAGGAGTTTTGAAATGGTGCTGTTCATGTTCCTTGTAAAAGTATCAGCCACGGAAAGGAATATTTTTAGTTTTCTGTAGCTAAATTCCCTGTTAGTAATTTCTCATATCTCTGGCAGCCTTGGAGTGTGTGGAGAAGGCAATGTTACTGATTTTTCCCCCATCTCTTCTGTGTGCAGAGTGCTCACCAGGATGGAGCGAGAGTGCTATAATTTAAAAACAGTTTCTCAACAGCTAAACCAAATAACAGGACTGTAATGTGTTTCTTTTTCTTCCTCAAAGTTTTAAAAGCACGTAGTAATAAAGGTAGTAGAATTGAATTTTTCTTTTAATGGTTTTGTGGCTAGAGTTCATCCGCCTACCTGAAATGAACTGGGATCTGTCACAGAGAATTGGTACCAGAAGAGTTGCTGTAGCTTCTGGGTTTATTAACCCTTTGTTGCTGGAAGGGATGTATTTGGGGTGGGAATCCCACAGATTATTCCGATGGATGATGAAGGAGGACGTGATTTGAGCTGGCATTTAATTTAGCTACCTAATTGAGCTACCTTTAAATTAAATGTTACTGTGTATAACCTTTACTGAACTATTTTGTGTTGTCCTACTTTGTTGCCTGTTAGCCCCTGGGGACTTCACCTTGATTATTTACTGTAGCTTGTTTTCACTTTTTTTGAGAATGGTGGTGGTGGTGTTCATTTTAATATGCAAACATGTGGAGATCACTTTTTTTTAAAAAAAAAAAACCAACCACTTGAAATGTCTGTTGTTGTACAGGAATTCCTGTAATTTGCAGGAGCACAAAGCCATTTGTGAGAATTTTTTTTTTCCAGACATGGAGAGAACAGATCTTATTCTCTGTAAGTAAAAAGCAGGAAAGTCAGGACTAGATTACAGAACAATCACTTAACTCATGCTGGTGTATGTGTGTGTTTTGATGGAAAATTAGATATATAATATAAGTATAGCAATTAAATATTTGTACAACAAAGGATTTCTATGGAACCCTATTATAAATGCTGGTATATGACACCCAGGAATATCTTTGGCCACATGCTGTGGTGAGTATTAAAAGAAAGCTGGAAGGCGTATTTGTGAACTTACGTCATTTTGAATTTGAAATTCTGCAGATCCAGTTTGCAAAGGCTTTAAGAGAAAAAGGCTGCAAATCTGGAAGTTCAGGAAAGCATAGAGGACTTTCCTTTGTGATGTGAACTTGATGACCACTAACTGGTGCTGTAAGTCAAGCACAGAGCCTGGTTCAATTTCTGGTTACTAAAAAAGAAAAAAAATATGCAGAAAGGAGTAGAACTTTTTTGGTGAAGAAGGGGTTCAGTGTAACCCTGCTGACTCCTAGTGTCTCAAGAACAAGTATACATGCTGGCTTGGCCCTGTGCCACAGGGCAACATTTAGCTGTGCCCTGCATGCAAAGGGGAATTATTTTGCCAGTTGACTCCTGGGTGTCCAGCGGAGCAGGATTTATAAAGAATGTGTCTGGACTGTTTGTTATCGGTGGAGGATGTGGGAAATTTAGGGGAGAAAAAAGTGAGAGGAAAAAATATTGCTCTTAATACAATTGAACTGCGTAACTGGAAGTGGCTTTTGTTGGTGCCGTTCTGTAAGGAGGCACTGCTGGAAACAAACTGAGCCTCAGCTCAGGAAGTGCGGTTTTCTTGAATTATATTCATTAGGTATTGATGCTTATCTTTTCAAGACAAAATGATGGTCAGTCTGCAGATTTTCTTTCTTGGAAAGAATAGTTTACTGAGATGATACTGTCTTTATTTCTTAGATGAAATGAAACAGGAATAGTAGCTCTGCTTTCGAGAGATCTTTGGCATCTGTACCACAAAAGGTTAAAAACATAAATAATTCTCTGTCATTTTAAAGAGTGGATTTTAGCAGGAAAAAAAAAACCTGCCAAAATTGACTTTTTGAACCATTTTTTCTGAAGTTTTATTTGGTTGTTGATGGTAGCTGTAGTACTGGCAGGAGATCTCTTGAGTATAGGCACTTGTCAAGTGAAGTGCACGATTATAAAATGATCTTCAGTCCACACAGGAACACAGAAGCATTAATAGTGGTTCTTTGGCCTCAGAACTAATGATGCTAATGGTGATGTTGACACCTCCAACTGCTGCTTCTTAACATTGTCTTTGGATGAACTAAATTTGTTTCAATATAAACTATGGAGTACTGGTATTTTTAAGTAGAAGCTGAAGTTAGAAGTAAAATAGGCTCTGTGATTTGGATAATACACGGAAGTAACAAACTCATGCACCAAAAGGTAGTTGGGATGCATGTCGTTCAGCAGCAGTGGGTCTTTTCCAAAGGCTTCTACCAGCTGTGTTTACAAATAAAAGTGCAAAAGGGGAAATGGTACTATTTTTTTATAACGGGATTTCTTTACGTATGTTTCCTTTTTGTGCCTATAGTATAAGATAGGGTAATACATTTTTACTTGTGTTTTACGCATCAGTTGTAAAACTTCATAATAAATTATGCGTAAGGAAAACTGCAGCAAATGTCAGTGTTAAATGCTCGGTAGTGAAGAATGGAAAAGAGTGGAAGTTTGGCATACTGGCTCAGGAAACTTTCTGTTCGGGGGTGTGCATAAATCCTGGAAAACTGCTTCTGGTGTGTGATCCTTACTAGTATTGTCAAGGCTGAGATTTAAATATCAACTTCCCTCTGCAGGGGCTTGCAGCTCTCTGCATTCATCTCATTGTTGAGGGAAGGCAAGTCACTCTCTCTTCTAGGAGAAAAAGACCCCAGGAAGTAGGTATGCTGCAGTTGGCATGTGTGTTTTGAAGAAAAGCAGGGTCTGGGTGTTTTCTGGATATCGTGGAATCTGAATTGATTCTCTCTGACAGAGGCTGAAAATACCGTTCTTTGTGTCGTCTTGTGAGCGATGGTGAGATGTTAAGTGAGGTGCTGCTTCAGGAACTGCATGTTTCACCATGGCAGCATTTCCTGTACGCAGTTGTCGTGGGAAGAAATTGATATATGCAAAGAACAAAGATGCTATGCAGGAAAAGAAGTTAACAGCTGAACTCAATTGTGGTGGTAAAAACAAAAATTACCATGACGGAAATAAAAAGACATAGGGAGCAGAGTACTGGCATTGGGACTTATGGTATGGACTCCAGTAGCCTAGGTCCTCAATTCTGGAGGGTAAAGGTATTTAGTTTTAAACAGGTGTTAGGTGGCTTTCCAGAGGTGAATGTAGATAAGAAAATAATTTCCACCAAGTCACAGAGGAAAGGCTTCTAGGTTTTACGTACTTGCTATTTTGCACAATGAGTGGGCTTCCCCTCTCCCCGCAGAGGTCTGGAATTTCATCACTCTTGTGTTTGTGAAACATTCTTCATGAATTTCATTCAAGGGGTCTTGGTTTCTTCTCTCATATATATACAAGGAAGAAGGTAAGTATCGTTAACTCAGAGCAACCTTGAGATTTCTTGGGATTTTGTGGGACCTTCATATGCCCTTAAACTGTCTCTCTCAAGATACATGCAATTGCGGATTGCTCACAGGTTTGTGGAGTGATGATGGTGTAGACAGTGGTGCATAATTCACTGCCTTTCTGTGCCGTGATCTCTGTGTAGGAGGATGAGAATTTTAAGCTGCAGTGTTTAAATCAGACCTGTCATGCACATTTTGTTAATCCAAACATTATCTCGAGCTGAAACCTCACATGCAATTTGAATCAGTGCTGGGCTTTCCTTTTAAAAGAATATTCAGCTATTTTTAAACGTGGACTTTCAAAGTCCAAGTATGTTTTTTAGTTTTTGCAGGGAGAGATGTACTGAAGATCATTAATGTTGGTTTTATTCCACTCTGATCTTTTCAAAAACAGGAGACATGGAACATAATAAAGTATTTTTTATTAACTGCTCTGCGATGATGCTTATGCTGACAATTTTAGAGTTTAGGTTCTTGCAACAGTATTAAATTAGGTATTACTTCAAGATCTTTAGTGCTTAAAACTGAGCAGAGTGACTTCATGAAATCACAGAATGCAATAGAAAGAAATTAACCTCTTTTAGACTGTGTCCACTGAAGGTATATAAATAAACAATTTGTATACTTTGGTTTAACCTCTCATTTTCATTCTTGTACCTCTGAGTAAAGACAATTTCTTATGATGCTCACATTCATGTGCAAATAGGAGAAATTGTAGTAAACTTGAGCAAATATGTATGGAAATATTTATTTTGATTTTGCTGACTTTTTTTTTTGCAGTTAAATTCTTAACCCATTGGATTTTTAAAATATTTTCCCCTTTAATGAAGCTTTGTTAGTCAAAATACTGGAAAGCATTTTGACCCCTTTTATTCTTTCTTTGGAGAAATTAACTGTGTTTAAATGATAGAATAAATCTAGGCATGCTTTATGGGAGGTTTTAGGTGGGGGGAAAAGTTTCAGTGTTCTTTTCAAACAAATTCTGATTATACTAGTGCTGTGCAAAAAATAATCACAAGTTGGGGTATACGTATGAAGATGGGATTTTTCAGTCTTCAGAAAGATGTAATAACTTGTTATATAGGCAGTTTCAAATCATGTTTATAAAATGTATGTTTCCCCCCTTAAGTTACACTCGCTTTCCACTATATTATGTATATTCTCATAAAGTATCATTTCTCATAAAGCAAGTTTTTTCATTCAGATTAACCCATTGCCTATAGAACTGAAAATTTTTTTTGTTCTTTTGTTTAAGTTCTCCTTTGCTTTCGTTTGGGATAGCAATGGTATTTAGAGAGCTCCAAAATTGATACTTCAAAACAGAATGCTTTCCTGAATCAGAACCTTTCTCTCCTTTCCTCCTTATCCCATGTCTCATGTTCTGCAACTTTAGTTTGGAATACAGATAGCTTTTTGTAGCTGGTAATTTTACCTGTCCTATATCCAGATTTCTTTGTGGTCTTCAGTTAAAAAGTTGTTTTGAGAATTGTTGGGAAAAAGCTACTAACTAATACAATATTTAACACAACCTGTAGTACAATGGCAATTAACTATTTTTTTTCTTGCATTTTATTAGTAATTTAAAATGATATGACATGAGAGCAATAAAGAAAATGGAGTATTACTGAAAAATACCATATCACTTGGTGAGACAGACTAAATTTGTAATATCAAAATAAGGTAGTCCCACGCATACATACGCATTTCAAGTAATTGATGCAAGAAGAGCAAGTGTGACACACAAGTCTTGGAACTACTCTAAAATGACTGATTCTGAATTTAATTTTCTATGTATCCACTTTCTTGTCAGCTATTTTATTCTCTCTTCATTTGTTCCACTCATAGTTGGAATAAATTACAGACATTAAGCAGAGTTCATCCCAGTACCTCCAGTATTCATTGCCCTCGTTATGTTCTCATATTCTTCTTTTGTCATTTGTAAATGTGGCTGTTACTGTTCTAGATAAGCATCCTGACTGTTTCCCTGTAGCATAAGAAATAAAAGTCATAAGTGGGGGTGTGCGTGGTGCGTTCCTGGGTGGTTTTGGTTTGAGCTTTTGGGGTTTTATTTTGGGGGTTTGCTTCATGGATTTTTTAACATTGGAAATTGCATGGGTTTTATTGGGAAACTAGGCACATGAGTCTTGACATTCATGCTAAATTAGTTCATGTCTTGAAATGCTTGCTAGAATTAGTTAGCTAAAGATTCATGCATTTTATCCAGTGGGGTTTTGTCTTGCTTCTAATTTTTGCTTAAAGGGCCCATCTGCAAGATGGCTGAGTTTGGGCAACTATTATAATAATCACGTTGCATGTGGAGGGTCTGTAACAATTTATACAGAATTTATTGTATGAGTTGAAAGATGCTCTATGAATACACATTATTTCACACATAAACTGTTCTTTGTTGCATATATCTTTTTAACTTTTAGATATGAGTTGTGGAAGTGGAAACCTCTAAACATTAATTTTCTAGAACTACCAGCATCCTGTCAGCATATAGGATGCTGTGCAATTCAGGGCACTATATCACAACCTGTCCTCAAGCTGAAGAGATTACCATATTTTTACATGTATAACTACCATTCATATAATTTATCTTGTATTAAAATGCTTTTCTTTTATACATAATTATTCCCTGTGTCAGGGGAAAAGATTCTACTGAGTGTTGGAGAAAGGAGTGAGGAGAAATTGTAGGCTGCTCTGTACTTGGATAAAACGAAAATGAACACCACTTCACTATGCTAAAGCCTGTGTTTCCTAAGTTTTGTTGTATTACTTGTGCTTGAGTGTAAGTAGTGCTATTCCTGTGAAGCTGATGAATTAGAATTCTTTTGATACATAAGGCTACTAATGCATTTTTGGAAGCATAGCCTATGTGCTGTTGATTAAGTAGATAGAACCTCCTCCTTGTTTTCAAAAGTCCTTCTCAAGATGTTGCAGTATCTGCAGTCAGCCATTAAAAGTTATGCAAATTTACATCATCTATGGCAAGATATAGCTGTTCCTCTGATTTATTTAGACAGAAATCAAATCTGTGTCATCTAATCCACATGACATAAAATCATTCCTGCTAAAATGTGCATGTGATTTTTTTTTTTTATCCCCTACTCTTGCTGTACGCTCACTTTCTAGTGACTTTCTAATATTGATTTTGATCTCTCTGAGAACTGTTAATGATTTAAAATGCAGGTATCTTCCGTAAGCTGGTTTACCTAGAACTGGACCCAAATCAAATAGAATCTCATACACCAACTTGACTTTTAATGAGTTGACTGGTTTTGGAAGAAAACTAGCTAAGGATGTTTACTGACAGAGTATTTTTTAAAACTGGAGTTTCTGTTCAGTGACATTGAAATATATGCCTTTTTGAAATTTTCAATTCCCATTCCTGGTGTCAATTTGTATGTATCCTGAGGTATGATACTGACTTTCAATCTCTGCACCCTACAGTATTTCATGTCGTTTGCTGAGGAAGTAAAGGGTGAGTCAGCAAGCGCTGTCATCTTAGCAAAGCACTGTTGGAAGCAACAAAGGATGCGATAGTGAAAAAAATATACTGTGCACCAGAAGTGAAAGAGCAGCATGTAAAGCATGAAAGGGGGGAAGGCTGTCACCGGAGTTTGTGCTATAACTTTCCTTCCTCCTGGTTGTGGCAACTTCGTTTAATAAGCTGTAGTATTGTGGCTGACGTTTGGATATCTGGCAGAAAATTTGTCTGGTGGGCTGACATGGAGATAGCTTGGCTTTGAAACATCAGAAAAGATCACGGAGAGAGTGTCTGTTTTCTTAGATAACATGGCAATTTGGGGGTGGTCTAAGGGTCCATAGGAGTAGGTAGCTTTTTTTTTTAAACACAGGCAGATACCATGCAGGAAGCAAACAAGTTTTCAGGAGTGCAAGCTTTTTTGCATTCCTGAAGGAGACTTCACATCCCAAAAAAAGTTGTCCATTTCTTTCCATCTCGTATCAGCTTGTCTAATAACAGATACTGTCTTTCCCAGAAAATGTTAACTTGCTGAATTCCCAAATAGGAAGTCGCAAGATAAAAGAAAGAATCTATAACTGACTTCTAGAAACAGAAGCATGGTCAAATTTCAGACCTAAACATCTTTGCTAAATACTGTTCCTAATATTTTCTGTTTATTTGTAATAAAGCGTGATTGAAACAATCCTGGAAAATCACCACTTTTCAGTTTTAGAAAGAGTATTTTATTTAAGTAGTGAAAATATTTAGATATATTTGGAGTTTGCTCTGAGCCTTAAGATCTTCTTGCATCAGTATATAAATTTTGAAAGAAACAAATAGTTACTTTAAAATATTTATCTGATGTCTTTGCACTTTGTGATTCATAACAATCAGAAGTTAATTACTTACCACAGGCAGCCATGACTACCAACTTTCCTGAGGGTGCCCATAGCTTACTCGGTTTTAAGAGCTCTGCAAGAGCTTGATCATGCTTATAGGAAAGGATTACCATATCTTGCAGACTGCAGTTATGCTTTAAAAAAAAAAATAAAATTGACACTGTAGTGGGGGGGAAAAAAGGGTTTCTCCTGATATGACGATTAAGCACAGTGTCACATACTCAGGTGAGGAAAACCAGTCTTTCTGTAAAGTGGTGTTGAGATCAAAATCAGGTGCATTTTATGTGGAAGTGACTCTGAATACAATTTCACTGATAAAATAGTGAAATACTCAACATAAACTTGTCTCTTTGTATTGAGAAGTAAAGGAACTGTGTGATGTCTGCTTTCTGCCTTGTCTTGTAGGTACAAACCTATGTTTAGGTTGCTGCAGAGTAAAATAGGTCCACGGTGATACCTGCTTCCAGTGAATACTGACTTCTTGCCTTTCAAGCAGAAACTAATACAGATTGTGGGAGATGAGACATCTATCTTGAAAACACTTCTGAAGCCAGCAGTGAATTTATTTAATAAATAAATAAGTACCCTTTCAGTTTCTCAGCTCAGGAGAGAGAGGGGTTGTGCAAAGGTCAGAGCACTATCAAAGACAGTCTGTTTGTTTAAAGATGGCTGAGCAATAGGTTATTTGTTTGAGTATTTGTATACTTAAGACCTTAATTCCAGTTATGCAGGTTTAGCTGTTTTAGTCCAGGAACAAAATGCTTTCTCAAATGAAAAAATGAAGTTGCACATCTTTTCTGTGTGGATAGTTTTGGGAATGTTTATATTTGGATAGTTGGGAATGTTTATATTTGGATAGTTGGGAATGTTTATTTTCCCAGGAGCTTCTGGAGGTTCCTGTGAGAAAATTCCTTGCTTCGCACAAGTGTGGATTGTTAGCAATGCGGACGAAGCATGTGGGATCCCAGGACACAATAGTCATTCTCGTGACAGTACTGCTGTTCTACAGGTTAGAAGGGCCATTATCCAGGGAAGTACAGCTATAAGCTTGCTAAAATGGACTTTTATTAATAGATAGATCCTGTCTACTAAGGCAAAGGAAATAGAGCTCATAGCAAGCCTGAAAAAAATTTATGTACTCCCTCTCATCTGTCTAACCTATATTTATGCCTTCTACCGCAGTAAATCTGATGAGCAATTTTACCCAGAGTTCCCCAAACCAGAAGTGAATTACCATCCTTTAGGTAATACCGCCACCAGACCTTAGCCTCCACTATTTTTTAAACATTACCACAAACCGTCATAAGAACAAAAGAAAAATCCTTATTGATAAATCTTATTTTCCCTGCTTTTTTTGGAAATACATGTGAGTCCTTCAGGCTTCCACTTACTAGAGAAAAATTTGGTATGTGCAGAAAGCTCCCAATCTCCTAAGGGAAAAGGGGTTGCCAGCTGAGAGAATTCTTTACCCAAAGCTGCTTCAAGGCACTCAGGCTGGAATAATAGAAATGTGATGAGAAACAGTGGTCTCTAAGTATATCTTCTACTAACGTGAACTTTTTGGATGAACCTAAGACTTCATGCATTGGAAACAAATTACAGGGCGGACAATGCAGGTAAACCAGTGGGTCAAAGTGTGACTGAGCAGCTGATCTAATGCAGTGGGAAGAGGCAAACAGGATTCCCAGATGAATCCAGGGAACTACCTTCAATATACACACGTTAGGCCTTTTCTGGAAAGCTGTCAGTAATGTCATCATTTGTGTTGAAGAAAGATGAATTAGGACTGGAACAGATAGGGTAATCTGGGGAATGGAGAGCCTATTGTATGTGACAGTGCATTGGAAAAGCTTGGCTTATTATCCTAACAAAATGAAGTACGAGAGGGCATATGATTCCTTTTTTATGAATACATCAGGAGACCAGTATGAGGGACAGAAAATAATTGCTTAGCTAAAAGACCATGTTGGCAGAAGAGCAAATGAGTATAAACTCTCCATGAATAATGCTGGGCTGCAAATTAGAAAATGACTCTGAACTATTATAGCAATCATTTTTTGGAATAACCTTCCAGTCAGAAGGGTGGGAGAAGAAATTCAAATAATTTCAAGGTGTAGTTCAAAAATGTGTGAAGGGGGTTTTATTATGTGGTGTCTGTGACGGTAAAATATTGAAACAAATGATGCGGAGGTTCTTAAAGCCTGATGTTGCTAATACTTCTTTTTATTAAAATCTCAGGCTCTTGATTGCTTTTCAGACTTTTATGACCGCTTTTGAGGGGAGTGGGGTTAGTCAGAAAAAATGTACTCTACGCATGTTCTTTCACGTGGGAAAGCTGAAGCAGCTTTCTCTACTTCTTTCAACATCTCCCGTGGATGTCCAGAATACTGACAGGCGAGTACTGCTTGTAAACGTGGCACAGACTTTAGGGAAACGATATTATTCATTTTAAGTCTTTCCAAAAGTTCTTTCTGGTGGTGATACTGCCGCAGCTGTGTGTAGTGGTAACTGCAGGGAAAATCCACTGCTGGAATTCCCACACCCAGTGGGAAATGAAGAAGGTCGAGACTGACTGGCTGAGCAGAACGTTTCTTAAATGCTCACTATAAAATTTAAAAACTCATGTTAAAACGTTATCTTAATAATCTTAATAAAATCTTTAACTTTCTTTTTGGGTAATCTTATGACAATTTTCTGCTTCTGTGGGAGCTAATAGTTGGTTAGTTCTGTACCTCAATAGCTCATTCCAAATACAGAACTTAAGGCCCCCAGCAGGCAATGCATTCAGGTAGTGGCAGAGGGGTAATATCAGCTTCTAGAAGGATCTTAGGTGGAGGGTGTGTACTGGGGACAGGGCTGCTCCAGCTGCAGAGGGTTTTAAATGATCCTTTTCAGCTGCTCTCGTGAGTCAAGAGACGGAGGCATGTTTTGTATAGAGTATTGAAAGGTCTGGACTTGTTTAAGGCAGCAAGATATTTTTTCTGTGTATAATGTGTGAATAACCTTCTGCCATTTGAGTAAATGTTGCAGTCTGTTGAGGAACTGGAAGTGTTGGAAATACCTATACTAGATGCAAATATAAACGTTGTTTCTTGTAAGTAACTGGCTCATCAGTGTAAATGGTGTCATGTTTAATTTATAGTAAGATTTCTGAAGAACTTAGTGCGATTTTTATGGCAATAGGTATGAATTATGAAATTCAGATTTTAGCATACTCAAAAATAGACTGTTTATTCAGTAAAGAAAAAATGGGAATTTCAGTTCATTTTGTCAAGATATTCAGAGTCATAGTGCAAGTTTTGCTCAAATTTTGATCCGTAAGATTGTGTTCCGGTAATTTTATATTGCCATTGAGCTCATTATCTGATCAGTCCAGCAATATTTGCCTTCATTTATGTTGTGCGTCATATACTGAAGTGAGACTGTGTTGACTGGCTGTTCATCAGACAACTGTATGTGCTTTTCACCACCCTTGGCTTGTATCCTCTCAAGTGTCCCCTGAAAGCAGTGGTTAGAGTACAAGTTCTTTCCTTGGCTTCTCTAGCATGCTTTTTTGGCACAGGTTCTTTGATACTCATATGGAAATGAGATTTCCCCCCCCTCCCCCCCGTATCCAGCTGCCTCAAGCCCTGCGAGCAGTGCTGAATACTTTCATTCTAGGAAGGCATTTTTGCCTGAAATTCCAGCTTGAACACTTGGGTGATAGTCTGCTGCTTCAGGGGAGCAAGATGCTCAAACAGACAGACTGAGAGATTGCCAGATAGTCATGTTTTGCTCAAGCAATATTCACAGCTAGAAAGGGGGATAGGGGGGAGAAAAAGTGTGAGAGAAAAGCCTATATCTGTATTTCTACATCCTATTTTCTTAATCATTCTGGAGTGAGTGTTCTTTGGGATGTAATTTGTGAGAACATCTGGGTTTTCCTGGCTGTAGTTAACTGCTGCTTTTTTTGGATTGTGGAGTCTGTCTCATGGATCTTTTGGATGGTGGAATTGTAATAACCAGCCTGAGGTATTCGGATTTGAGCAAGTAACAGCTCCCCGTTGGCTGGCCCATATAAATGAATAGCCAAAAAAGCTCAGGAATGCTCCATCAGTAGCTTGCTGACAGAAGCCAGAATTCGCCTTCTTTGACTTTTATTTCACAGTGAAAGCAAGTAGGGAAGAGCAGGCATCACAAGTACTTTGAAGGGGGTTTTTACTCCAGATTTTGTAGATTGTTCCCAGCATGCAACAGACTTTAAAGGGGTGATTCCCAGAAACTGGGGGGGGGGGGGGGGGGGGGGGGGGGGGGGGGGGGGGGGGGGGGGGGGGAACACAACGACGACACACGGGACGGCAGAGGGGACAGGAAGAGCAACTGGCCTACTGGCTGATTGTAATGACTAAGGGCTTCAAACATGATGGTATATGATATGATATAAAAATTACAACTTGAAGAAATGCCTAGAATATTCGGTACCTGTATAAGGCTACAGAAAGTTTCTTCACAAGGTTGAGCTTTGTCCAAAAGAACTGAGAGATGGCGGGAAAACCCTGTGTTTCATTATTTCACTACCAGCAGTCATTATAATGATCACAAAAACTTGACCTCAGGAAAAAAAAAAAAAAAAAATTAAGAGGTTTACTAATAAGCAACCAACCAACCTGCAATGCGATGCTGCCCCTGTCAGTCAGCCCTTGTCACTGGGGGGGACTCTGAGCGGGTGAGTGCTGTGTCGCTTCCCTGTCATGGCTGGATGTGTTGCAGCTGGGAACAGATGGTGTTTCAGACTCCTGCGATGCTTGAACCATCACTTGTAGGTGTTGCTTCATGGGTGCAAACTGTGTGCACTGAAACCACAGTGCAAAGGTCGTCTTTTGCTAGCAGCGCTTCACGAGAGGAGTGACGATGATCTCATCGTGCAAAACAAGAATACTTTGCAGCATAGGTCTGCGTTAACTCTTAGCTGAGAGTTAACCGGGTGCAGCAATACGCGGCTTTTTCTTCTCTCTGAAAAGCAATGTACTACAGCAGCTGATACTGGCAGGGCATCTGTACGCCAAGTTTCAATACAGAGCGAATTAACTGCTAGTAGCAGAAGAACATCTATTTTTAATGGTGCTAAGATTCAAATGTTAATTATCTCTAATTTATAAAGACCATTTTTCTTTGTTACTTTTAATCTCTCACATAACCTTACAATTGACAGATCTTTCTAAGTTGAAAAAAAAAAAGTTGTTTCAAAGTGGTTAAAAATATTGAATCTGGTGGTGGTGCTCTGTACTACGCTAACAAGGTAAATAAACAGTTTCTTCCTTCTATTTTTTCATTGCATACACTGAAAACGTATTAAAGATTATTTAGATTTATGTAGATAGATTTGACAGCTTTTTCATGTTTACGTTGACTCCAAGAGATAAATCAAACTTAGGGCTTTGCCTTCAAGGATTAGTTAGTTATCATATGGATAGCTGTGGAAGAGAATAGACCTAGATCTAGGGAGGTTGTTACAACTGGGTTTCAAATGTGCGATTTTCAGCTTTGTGTATTTCAGTTCTGGGGAAAGAAGCTGTGTATGTGATCTTAGTGCTTTGTGGGGGAAAGAGCGTTAACAGGAGCTGCCTTTTTTGCTCATAGCGCATCTTCAGTACAGTCAGTTCTTAGTTGTGTTTGGTAACTTACAGACTGAGCGTCAGCAGCTGAAGCTGCGACCCATGCTGAGTCGGGCCCTGTACCCAGGCTGTAACCTTCTCCTGGAATCTGAGCTACAGCGCGCCCGTGTATGGATACGGTCAGTGTCGTTTTGCGTAGAGGCACAGTACAAGATAGTACAGCTCTGGTATGGCTGGCAATTATGTTGAGTTAATAAGCCTCAGTAAATCTGATCCGACTCTCTGTAGCATGTCCCAAAGCACTCATAATGTATAGATTTTTTTCTGTTGCTTGGTCTGTTCCATCCTACTGGATGTTGCAGAGGTGGTGTGGTTTTTGTGATGCACTCAATACAGAGACTGTTCCCAAGTAATCTGTTATTTCTGAACTGTGGATTCCAGTTTTTTTGAAGGCAATTCTGGTCATATGCCCAAGCTGTAAAAATAACCAAAAACCCCTGTATTTGTCATCAAGTACTCAAAGCTTTTGTGTTTTTCTGCTCCCAAACCATTTTATGCTTATTCATACACCTTTTTATGCACCTACATAAGCTGTTAAAATCTGTTAACCTCAATCTGTGCTTGGAGGCATCTCATAATGCTTATCTTGTACCATGTGTTGGTACTCTTCTCTAGAAGGCATGTAAAGGTGCAGCCTATACAGAGAAGAGAAAGATACTCAGTTGTAGAGAAGTTGGAAAGAAAAGCAGTTTGTGACGGTTCTTAGGCTGAGAAGTTTGTATTTTCTGTTATCCTCATACTATTTCTTGAAAAGTATGCCTGGATGTAGTACATAGTCTCAGGGCTGCACAAATGAATGATTCTGACTCCACACTCTGCAAGAGAGTCACGATCAAACACTGCCTATTAAAAGTATCCAACCATATGCAGGTACACCTGCCCTTCTATTTGACCCTTTCAGAGAAATAAACAGCTGAAACTGTCACTTGGTATAGAGCAAATAATAGAAGCATACATACAGTAGGGAAATAGATATATAAAATATTTTAATCTTTTATATTTTATTAATATATAATAAACATAATATATGTTTTATACTACTGCAGAAGTGTTGCAGTAAAGTTGATATAGGTTAAGTTTCCTTTACTTGTTTTTGTATTGAATTTAATTTTAACATTCGTTAGTCTCTCCGCATAGCAACTTTTCGATTGGCGTGGTAAACCCTGCAATACCACGTGCATGCCTATTGGGAAAAGATTTTTCTTTTTTTCTTTATATGGACTCTTTGACATAATTATGCAATGAAGGTTTGAAAATGACTGTATTAGCATTATGCCCTCCATCCAGTAAGCAGGTATCTAACAAAGTATTGATGGAAGTGTTTTACTTTGCTGACTGCGTTATGTTGATTGAACTATTTAGTAAATTGTTAATCTATATGATGAAAATAAATAGCTGGTAAATGTACGGTGTGTCATCAAGATATTCTTTTAGAAATAAATTTGCTGCATGTACTGGGATGGGATCTATCCTATAAAAGCTGATCAGTATTGTTGCAGAACCTAGTAACAATTTCAGCATTTTCAGCTCATCCAGCACATATACATGAGCCTGCAATTTATTGGACTGAAAAGTTACAAGAAGTATTCTCCCCCACTGTGACGGGTAGTGCAGCAGGGCTGGGAGGCGGGCGGTGGCGGTGAGGATGGGGACCGCCTGTCCTTAGCAGCTGTCTCTGCAGGGTTGCGGTGGTTGTGTTAGCAGAGTTCCGTGCTCGAGTTCTGTGCAGAAGGGCCTGTGGGGAAAGAAAGGTGCAGATGGTCACTCCTGCCTCCAGGTAATGTAACGGTAAAATTGTCTGCACGTGCTGTGTTCTTATACCACCACCAGAGTTATACTGAGGGAGTGAAATTGCGAATGCCTTCCCAGAAGGTGCTATATTGAAAGAGTGTAAGTCAATTTTTCAGTGACTGCTTTCAGTAGTCCCTCTTATCCTATGCTTTGCCTGGTGTGGTGTGTACCTAGTTATTGTCAGATGCCAGGAGCATGTCACAGTGGTGACAGAACAGTGCATTTGAGCAGCCAACAGCAGTAAGTACTGGAAAGTCAGTGGAAGCCACTGGTGACTGGATGAGGTAAATCTAGAATAACTGAGAAAAGCATTATTTCTTTGCAAAAAAGTGCCTTCCAAATGTGGCCTTTGACCGTAAACTGAAATGCAAAGGCTTTAATTAAGCGCAGGCACAAAAGTTTCATAATAATGATTCAGTCTTCTGAACTTTGACTGTGTGTGTGAATGTGGCTTAGACTGCCATGAATGACTGAAAGAAATGTTCTTTCTAATCATATAAAGCTGCTTTATACTAAAGGACAGTTAATTAAAGCTGAATTTAGCATTTATGCCTAGAGAAATTTGACACTTAAATATGTCTGTGATAAATGCACTAGGAAGTGCAAGGATAGCTACTTATTGCATATAGCTCTATATGAGATTTAAAGAAAACTAAATGTATCATGAGTATCCGCTGTAGCGCACCAGTGTTCTTTGTGCTACGACAGGTTGTGGTGTATACAAGATAGCTTTACAAACTAAGTTACTGGAATGAGTAATCGTAATAAACATTTTGCGTTTGGCCTAGGTTACAAGCTGTCTTTCTTGCTTACATTTTTGATCTCTTTTTACATCTCTTGCCTGGGAAGGTGAGGCTGTAATGTGTGTTATTCCAGGGAAGTTCAGTCTTACCCTGATTCTGAAGAAACTCACCGTTCAGAGGCTTGCATTTTGCTCAGGAAAACCTAGAGCAAATAATGAGAAAACTGACATTCTAAAAAATAATGGATGCTTGAGATTCAAATCTGCCTTTTTGTTTGTATTTATATTTTGTAGTTGTTTTAGAATACTATTGGGGCCATTAGGGAAAAGTTGGTTTATGACAAGCTTTTAAAAAGTACAGCAGTTGGTTTAATCAGGTAATGTACTGGGAGAATATATGCTCTTTCAAATCCTTTGTATTTTTTTTTTTTCTGCTTTCATTTTGTGGATTGGGACTAGAGCTGAGTTGTTTCCTTTGTTTTATATTTGGTTGTGAACTGTCTGACTTTGTGCTTGTAACAATGCTTGCCTGGGCCTATGTGGAGATCTTGTAATAGGACTCTGATAATTGGAGTATTCTGGGAGTTTAAGTAAGTTTGGGAGCTCAACCAATAGACGATATGAAAGGGACCCAACTATAGCTCCCATATATGTATTTACATACACATATACAACTTCTGTTTTTAATGAATATTTTAAAACTGTTTCTTAAAAAAAAAAAAAAGTAAAAGCGCACACACTTGGATCAAAAAAAACATTTTCCTTTCAAAAGGAATACATTTCAGAGAGAATAGAGGCTCAGTCTAACACCAGTCACACCAAATGAGGTATTTATGTACATTTGGCTGTGTGACTACTGGTTATAAAGGGATTAAAACCAAATGAAAACAAACGAACAAAAAACCACGTAGCTGAACCAAAAAGTATTTTAGAACTGACAACTGAAGTTTGTGGATACTTTTTCTACTACTTTAATTGTGACCCTAATGAAATTGAGCTTGGAATGGCAAACAAGCAACAGAAATTTTTTCCTTACTTAAATGCATTTGGAATTATGAAATGTGTTCGTGTTTTATGGAAGGCTTCTACTGTAGGTTTGTCAGGTTTTGACAGCCCTTTCCATTTCTCTGCTGGGTCAGAAAAACAAAAGTAACTTGTCCCAAGCTGAGACTTTATCCAGCAAAGGAAGGAATGAGTATTCTATGATCCTAAGTGTATGTTTGGTATTGTTGATTTCAATAAGCATAAAAGATACTTGGGCTTCCTCTTGCTTTAAAGCACACCTTAGTATCTTGCATAAACAATTACACGTTTTCAAATACTTGCTGAACTGCTTATGGGTTACAATGCATCTTCCCATAAACCAGTGATGAAAAGGAAGGTTCATTCTTAAATTATTTGTTTGTATTTCTCAAATAAATATCCATAATAATTAGAAAACGGAAATACCTCACTTTCATGTTGGGCCAAATGTTACCTGTCTGAGGCTAGTATATAGAGCAGCTTTCTAGCATCTTAAAATGATGTCCAATTTTTGGTCTAGCATTGATACCCCTTCTTTCTTTTAAGAAACAGATCTTCTGTGACTTATTTCCCAGCCCCCAAAAGGGTAAGACAGGTATCACCAACAAGGAATTAGTAATTTTATTTTCATTTGTGACTTGAAGTATTTGCAGGTAAATTTTAGATACGAATTTTGTATTGAAAATTTTGTACTAGTGTTCTGTAGAAAGCCAAATGCCTTGGAGTTGCAAATGTTATGTTAGTGGAAAAAATCCAAATGTAAAATTACATCCAAATGAGGACTCCTACAGATTTCTAAAGTATGCTGGCCCTCATTATATTAATTGTAGCGTTGCTTTACTATCTTCAGGCTTTTGTGGAAAAAAATTGTTCTCACTCTAAAGAATCGAGCTGAATGAGAAAAGCTGTGGTTCTACTCTCATATCTTTGTGGTAGATTTTTGGTTGGCCCTTTCTAACAACATGTTGTATTTAGGATAGCCACAATCTTGTTTTAAAGGAGAGTTTTCTTTTTGTATAGTAAGTTGCAGCTAGAATAAAATAATTAAGGGACATATTTAAGGGCATGGGACAAAATGAGTCTTTTGCTGACATTTTCAAAATGAGTTTGAGTTTTACTTTGAAATCAAGCCAAAAATTTGTCCTTGGGGGGGGCGTGCTGTAAATGGATATCTGTTATTTAGACTAGGTAATCGAACAGATGTGAATGCTCAGTACATGCCTCCCTTGTGTGTTGCTGAAGCTGGCATCCTTTTACCAGCGGGCTAATCCAGTAGGCTATTTTGGCTCAGGCAGACCATGTTAGAGGGGTGTTACAGAGGTTTTCTTATACTTTTTCTATCTCATTTTTACTGTTTAATCAATTCTTTGTTCTCAGCCAACATTCAACAATAAAATTATATAGACACTACACCCACCCTGCCAAAACCTGTACTGTATTTTGGGAAATACAGAAGTAAGAGGAAGTCAGTTTGTCCCATACTTTTTCTTGTGAAATGAAAGCAGTTGTGTACAACGGCAGCTCCACCCTGCAGAAGATGCAGGGACAACTGGAGGTCCTGTGTAGGAGAGAATACAGGGACTTTCCTTCTCTGAATGCCTACAGATACCTGTCACCTCAAAGAAGTTCAGGAGGTGGTAGGAGAAGACAGGGCCATACATTGTGTGAGGCTGGGGATCAGGATATCTATCGCAGAATCAGCCTGCAAAGCAAGTATTTATTTGGAGAAAAATACCTGCTTTTTAGTGTACTATATTCTTTCATTCTGTGGTTGAAATATTTTGGTTCCAGATAACAACCTACTAGATGAAGAATTCTGGCATTCAAGTCTAGAGCCAGAGTCTGATTTTAGGAAAGGAAACAACTGAGCACAACCTTTCTCCCTGTAGAGAATCAGGAAAGCTCAGAGTGATAAGTAAGGTAGTGGTGAGAGACTTTCTCCCACAGGAACCAGAAGATACTGTGCTTAAATTGTTAATTAATTGTTTATTAAATCCTATATATATATTTCTCCCTTTAAATTATCTCCCAAAACATAGAAAGTATGAGGAAAAAATTGCACGTGCACTTCTCTCATTCCTATTGGAAAGTAATCAACAAGTAATGTTTGGTTTACCTTTTTTTTTTTTCCTTTCCTCTTCAGGTCCCGCACCCAGTGTCCCTACCTGATCACAAGGACCCCAGAGCAGATGATGGAGTAAGCAATTTTTTTTCATTAATTGATTTCTTTTTTTTCACCTCATCGGCGGACGGACACCCGATGAAGAGAAATGGTGCTCTGCCTAACTGCTAAACAGGAGCTGGCAAGCTTTTTTAATAACAGAAGTTGGGTTAAATGAATAAAAAAATCAAGGCAGGAGTCTCAGTGATTGATGTAATCCTATTCACATGTTTCTTGAAAATCCTTTTCAGTTGAAGTTATCCTGAGGCAAGCGGAACTATCTAGACTTCCTGCTCCTGCCATACAAGCAAGCTGGATAAGATTGAGATGTTGGATTCACATTGTCCAAACGAGCCTGTAGGAGTTGCCTTTGGGTTCACTTTAAGAAATTATGCTGGTGACATATGTAGGACTTATTTTTCTGTGTAGGCCTGGAGAACTTTTGTCAAAGGTATTGGGATGTCATTTCTGGGTCTGAGAAGGCGAGAACCTGCCAGATAATATGGATACCTCATGGGGGTGGGAAATGTTGGTCCTGATAGAGCTGCATAAAAGACCAAACACCATCTGGGGCAGGTATCCAATCTATGTCTGCAAACATTTAAAATAACTGAATTTTAAAATTTTTATCCTGTGGTGTTGACTTTCCTGCATTACCAGGGCGTCCTTGGCATAGTTTCCAGGACTTTAGCTAGTGTTTGAAAAATCTGTAGCTTGGCAGCAAGTTCAATGTTAGTGAAATAATCAATGTGTTTCAACTTTTCATATAGCTATTATAGAGACTTTTCTCTTTGTCTAGCTGAGATTATTCATCAAACTACTCAAGGCACGTATCTTAAGATTTATAATCGTAAGTACCCCACTAGCAAAATTACAGAGGAACATTACTCTGTAATTAGCATTACAGAAGCAGTTCTGTTTAAAGCCTACTTTTCCAGCCTTTCCAAGACACACGTGCGAAGTTAGATTGGTTTGCAGACTGCCAGTTCAGGCCCCAGGGTAGACTATTTGTATCTAAATCAGTATGGAAAAGGTATTCTCTAGCATTGTTTGAAATTAGACCCCTTGGACATTAGCATAACTCTCTTCATTTGGGTCATGGTATCATTCACCATTTTATTTAATTCTGCAAATAACTCCTAATTGCATTATCAGGCAAAGAAAACTTTGTTCTAAATAAGCATAAAAATATGAAACAGACAAGCAAGTAGAATTTTTCCAACCCATAAAATTATTCACCTTTAATTTCATGACCCTGAAGAACTAGATATGACACTTGGAGATGGTCAGTGGGTACAATGACCAAAGCTCCTAGATCGTACGAGAGCAGTGTTATTGCTTCTTAGCTCTCATCATGTGAGGACTCTGACTTAGGGTTCTTAAATGAATTTATAATTCTATTGTGCCTCAGAAAGAAGCCCCAGGTGACCCAATCTATATCAGTTTCATTCCAAATATTCCTCTCCCTCTTTTCCAGTGGCAAGGTTGCAAAATACAAGCACTCGAATGCTGTGAAAAGCCAGAATAAAGGCTGCTATATAGATGTTCTGCTGCAGAATGTGTTCTTATTGCACTAAGAAGGATATGTTCTTGTAAGAAGATAACTAATCTTAGCTCACCGTGCCACCACAGAGTTTCAGTGAAGAGCCACTGTCATGTTGACTGATCTAAAGGAAGACAGAGCTGTCTGTGTGTTTGCTCTAGCAAGGCTGTGTGTCACAGTGTGTCACACCTGGACCTATTTCTTGTAAAAGTACATGTTTCATTTTGGCAGTGAAAACTAACCGTGATCTTTGCTGGTACGACTGTGGTATTTTTCTCTATATATTTCCTAGAGGCCTTTTTTCTTCCTTACTTCCTGTTCAGCACTTCCCAAATCCACTGTTTTCCCAGCCTTCCCTAGACTCTCAGCTTGCATCTTTTTTCCTTTGCTGCTAAAGTGCCAACCAAAGCACAGGAAATCTAAGCCTGTGTCATTGATAGGAATGAGCTGTAACTGGTTACTCAATTTACCAAATTGGAGACCAGTGTTGGTGCTTATATGAATTGAGAATTGTGATTTGAACTGTACATTTTACAGTATCACAGTATCGTCAGGGTTGGAAGGGACCTCTGGAGATCATCGAAGTCCAACCCCCCTGCCACAGCAGGGCCACCATTTTATATGCAAGAAAACCTATCTTAGTGTAGAGCTTTATTGTTAGTGTTCAAATACTCAATATCCATCTGATCATCTTTGAAAGAAAGCAGGCTGCAGGTGTTTGGTTTGGTTTTTTTTTGCCAGAGGAAGTTACGCTTCTCAGTAGAAACAAATTCTCTTCACTTCTTTCCCTGAAGGGGAAAGTTTCTTTCTGCATGTAGCCTATGTTGACTTAGAGCAACTTGATGATTCTTGAATTTCTATATCCAAAAACATACATCATTTACCCTGGAATTTTACTTTGCCATTCCAACAGTAGAGTAACATTAGTGTAATGTAATAAAAACAAGCTTTATGTGCTACTTGCTAGTTTCTTGCAAAAATTCAACACAATCCTATGATCTCATTGTAATTTATTCAGAGCAAGTGATATTGAGTTGTGTATTTGAAATATAAATGGTTAGAAGATGGCTGGAGACTGTAATATTCTTTCCCATTGTTCCCAGGGCAAGAATAGTACTGGTGGCCAGGTTGACCAAACAAGATTTTGAGCAATGTGCAGCGGGATATGATCAGAGGGTAAAAAATAACCAAAAAGCAAAAGAAGATGAATTTGTTTTCTTCTTTGCACTATTTTCTTGATGATGTGTGAAGGTGACTTTGATAGAAGGCAAAGATGTAGGGATGTAGCTTAATTTAACTTTAGATATTCCAGTTTCATTAGCACAAATTTTCTGCACTTGTACTGCAATGAATAGGTCCACCTTGCAACGGAAATAAAAGAAACAAGTACTTACAAACACCACCATAAACTAGAGGAATACAGCGTTTCTATTAACTACACTTGTGCTGAACCTCAATGTAAAAATGCCTTTTTTTGCAGATACACTCATATTTGCAATACCTAGATGGTAGTGTCTTAGGTAGTGTCTTGAGGAAAAGTCGTGGGAAGACCAACCTTGGTAAAACACTGAAAACATAGAATTTCTTGTAATCTAGAAATTAGAAATATGGAAAGAACAAGATGCAAAATGCAATCGCTTATACTGAACAAAAATTTTCCTGTGGCTGTACCTTTTACAACCTGTATTTTGTCAGGTTGTCATACTGCTCTTTAATGGAAGAGAGAGACGGTTCCCTGCCCATAAAACCAGGGTTTAACAATTTACTATCGTGCTACAGATGCATTAAATTTCTACTGGCTATTGTGTCAAACTAGTATATTAGAACATAATATTGCCAAACAAAGATTTCAAAGTGAGACCAAAAAAAAGAAACAATTAAAACTTCAAAAATTAATAGAGATGTTGGTTTTTTGTTTTTTTTTCTTTCTGCTTTGTTTTGTAGCGAAGCTTCCTGGGCTGTACAACTTTTAGAGTAGGAGACTTGGTAAAGTCAAAGGAGCAACAATTGACCCTTACCCTCAGGTAAGTGTTTTCCTCTATGGTAAACGTTGTTGAATTAATAACCCATGGCATTTGATGATTGCTGCTTGACTGACTGTGTTTGAAACTCAGTATTACTTCAGGTATATTAGATGTCAACTTGTATGCTTCTGTTTTCTACCATGCACAAATTCAAAATGAAATACCAGTTCTTTAAGCTGGAGCTTGCCACGTGACAGATTAGAACAGGTAATTTTTTGGTATGCTAACCTATGGAAGAATTGCAGAGAACTTGAAGTAGGGGATGTTCTTTCAAAGTTTCCTCTAGAAAGGAGCATAAGGTTTTCATTTTTATTTGATGTGTGTGGTTTAAAGAATTAACACTGTGCAGTTTGCTAGTTTGATTACTAGGCCTGTTTAAAGACGGTAGACCTAATCACTCAAGGCTTCTTTCATGTGAAATCGTGTGCAGTCTCCTAAACTCATTGTCGCATGCAGCAGGACTCAAATGGCAGGGGCAGGGAGGGGGTGGTGGTGATGTACAATGCTAATTAGTGACACAGGGTACAGAGCTGCAGGAAAGTCAGAGCCAGTGTTCAAAAGCTGGGGCTGGGCTGAACAGATATTTCTTAAAGCTATGCACTGAAGAAAAAAAATTAAGTTTTCACCTTTGATACTGACTTGCATGGCTTAAGATGAATCAAGACACAGATCAAAACTTTTTGCAGGTTAGGGGAAACCTTTTCAGTGGTGTTTTTCCGAATGAATTCATTGGACTGTATAGCACAGGAATTTTGTTGAGCTGATTTTTGCAAGCACAATGGAGGCTTATTTGGGATTACTGGATAGGTACAGGTAAGTTTCACATAACAACTACCCAAACTCACTTGTGTTTCTACATAGGCAAAATTTTGGGACGGAAGAAGCTGTGACTGGGAGAACTGAGACACTGGTACATGTTCTGCCTGGGATATTGTACATAAGTACTGTAGAAAAGTTGCGTTACGTTCTTTACCCTATGCACGTGAAGCCAGCCTTGATTGGGCTGAAGGCCCAAATTACAGCCCATTCAGTGATGATGTGGCACCGTCACTATGTCAAGGACACTGCATTTTTTTTTTTAAATGGGAACTTCTTGAAGTATTTGGGTTTTATTACTGCACCTGCCTTCCTATTACAACAATAGTAATTGCATACGTGCATGTAGTTTACAGGGCGAGGTTAACAAAATGCCCTGATTTTAATTTCTCCCAAACACAGAAAATGCCATGCCTAACGAGCAGATAACTTTGTTTTTTAACAAACAAAACCTATCAGGTAAAATGTGAACTGACTACTCTGTATGCAAGTGTATGGGTCGATAAACAAATACTAACAGTGTTTGTAAGAGTCTGTTCTTACAGAATTTCCAGTTGTCTCAAGTTCTTTGGGCCAACTTTGCCTCTATGATCGACATATTGAAAGCTTGACCTGAAAGAATGCTTCTGACAGGTGCCATAGTATTTGACAGAATGTAAAGTTTCAGGAAACTTTGAAAAGAATAAGTATTTTATAACTAGCCCATCTAATTTGTAAACAAAAAGTTCAAATGGATAACTAATAAACAATAGATGACAGATTGACATGTTAGCCTTTTCAGATTTTGTTTTAATTAATGTTTTTAGTCTTGTATGTCCTCTTTATCCAGCTAACACTAGAAGACAAATATTATACCAATTCAAATTAATTTGCAGATACATTAAATGGTAGGTTTTAGTTGGTTGGATTTATTTTTTTTTTTAAAGAAAAAAATTCTAACCTTTTAAATGTGGGATTGTTTCCCGATTATGGCTATTCAGCAGCACAAAATAAGTAGAAATTATCCACATTTCTTCAATGGCAGTTTAACCAGCTCAGTCTAGTAACCTAAAGTTGCATTCCTCGGTTTGCCCTATTATATTAGTACCCCTCAGGAGGATAGAGGATATACCAAGGGCCTAGTCAGAGCAAGCAATTCTATTTAATTCTTGTTGATGTACTTTGGATGGGAGTTTACCAGGGAGTGCCTGTGATTTAGAGTTACTCCTTTGCTAGATCTGAAGTAGAGATTTAAGTGTCCGGAAACAGCTCTGTGGTGTGCCCTGTAACTATTGATGTAATTTTAGAATCTGGTTACTTTGTTACTGGGTTTTTTTTCAGTTATTATGTCTTGCCATTGTCTTTCTGAGGTACAATGTAATATTATAAAAGTGTTTTTAAAGGAATATTCTTGTATTTTTCTCAGTTATTTTGTGGAGGGCTGGCATACGTCTACAATTCCGTATTGTTTATATACCATGCTCTGCTTTTTCCCCCCTCTCCCCACCATTGTGCTTTAATAGTGATTAGGGACACAAGTTACAAACCTCTGCAAAAGAGGTTTTTGTTTTGATTGTCCTTTCTTCGCTATAAAGGTGCCCTAAACTGATGACTGAGTGTTTATTGTAGATGTGTACACCTATATCTAACCATCAAAACCTGAACAGTTCAATTTGTAGAATTGCTTCAATGCTGACAAGGTACAAAACTGATGATGTCGGAGGAATTTAGTTACTAGAGACTTGGGATTCCAGTTTCCAATACGAAATTTATGAAAACAGAAATGCCTTCTATAGATTTGGATGTTTCGTTTTGCAATGGTAATGCAATACCACTTGCGTCCAGCTTTCTCATAGGGTTGTGAAGATGAACAGGATAAAATAGGCTGTTGAATAAAACAAAAGCCATATTCAATAGTGGAATGGTTCTTAATATTCACTATATATTACGGCGTATCCAATTTAAAAAAAAAAAAGCAAGCATACCTTTTTTTCTTTGTAAATGAGAGTTAAGTATACTGATTGCTACTTTAGTAATTAATAATGATTAATTTTTTTTTAGTTTATTTACATTTTAAGTTCAGTTTAGAGGATCTCTCTGCCATGTCTTTCTTTTAAGAACAGCGTAATATGTTTTTTTGCTTGGTTGAGGTCTATGGTCTTTTGTACAGGGCTAGCAATTAGTACTTCCATTAGCTGCTTCCCCTGTGGTGGTAGTTTGCCCTTTTTCCAGGAAGTCCTCTTTAGCTTGGGTGATTTTGGTATGATTTCCAGTAAGTTACATGTAAGGAGCAGCAAAGGAAAAAGATATGTACTGCCTGTAAGAATACGGTCCATCTATCTGAGATGCTCCTCTTAGGAGAGAGTACAAATGTGTAAGTAGGCTACTTCAATATGAAACTAAGGTAATATCAATATCACACGGATCCTTCGGCCCCTATAAGCAGGAACTTTATAGTGATGGAGCTAACCATAAAAAAACAAGAACTAGAGTGGAGTGCATGAGTTATACAGATTGTCTGAGAGAATGTGCCTGTGGATGTCTGTCAATCATGTATTCTACAGTCTTTCTTTAAACATGTGACTGTACTTGACCTCTTTGCTAATATCTATTTGTCTATCAGTCTGCTTTTTTTAGCTGTCTTATTTTCATTGATCTTGGGCAGGAATGAACCCATTTCCTTTAAATAAAGAAGATAACCATAGTTATTTTTGGAAAATTCAAAAAAATAAGTCCAAGACTCCATTAAAGAAAGTCCCCCCAACTTCCCTCCCTGCTAACACTGTCCTCTGAGCATCTTGTAGTTCAGCGGGCCAGAAGACACGTAGCTGCACTTCAGTAGTAGTTGTATTCACAATGTTTAACTAACTGGAGAGAATTTGAAAGCAGCACACTAATATTTGCAGTCATTTAGGCGCATATAACTCCCTTAGCAAATGATCACTATAAAATACTATATATTTAGTTACTTTTCCCTATTAAAATTCAATACAAGTCTGCCTACAACTTGTTTTACTTGATCTCCATCCTGAAATTCTCTCTTGACTGCTTCATGTCATGTCATCCACCACAGGAAGCTGGTGAACAACAGCTTGGCTTTATAAGGCGGGAAAATCTCCCGTACAGTTGAGGCGAAACTTGTTTTGACATGAAGCTTAATCAACAGTGCATTGAAATCATGGAAACTGAGAAGGAATTGAACAGTGCAAAACTGTATTTACTTTAGAATGCAACAGAACTCTGTTTAACAATGGGCTTGTTTAAAAATGGTATAGATTGCAATAGGCTCCACTGTGAATTCACAAAATAAACATTTCTATGCAAGTACAATAATGCTTGCGTATTTCAAAATCTGTTGCATCAGTGGAGAAAATTATTTTCTGACAATCTCTATGTTAGTCTATACTAATCACATTTATTGTGTTATGCACTGGAGAAAGGGGCTGCCTGCTAGACTGAAAGTCATGCAGAGTTTGCTTTTCAGGCAGTCACTTTGTCATTTATTATTAACACAGCTATGCAAATACACAGTCTGCTTCTCTTTTTCTTTGTGTTCTTGAGCCATTTTTTTTTTTGGAAGCAAGGTATGGCCATGGGAACCAATTAGCAGGCCTAAATTTGCATATTCAACATAGAGCAGGGAGACTTGATGAGAATCGAATTGGAGACAGAAGGCTGCTGTTCTCAGTCCATCTACCTCACTTGCTTTTCCGTTGCTAGCTTGTTACCTTCTTTCTCTCTGGATGCCTGGGTCAACCTTTTATCGCCAGCAGCACTAAGGTGGGCACATATTCATGCTGCTCATGATGGTGCTGACTGGCTCCTTCCCTCACATTTGAAGGGACTGATACTGACCTGGTGATCCTTAAGAACTTGGGATGGTAAGGAAATCCAAGTGTATAATAATCTTTAAATTAATATTAGAAGTATTAGTAAATAATTGTGGTTTTAAACCTGAGCAGATTTCATCACAGTTTCAAAAGCCTCTGGGTTTGGTTCAGCAAGTAGAACAACAATGTTGCTTTTAACACCAATAGAAGTATTTCTTTTTTAAAGTTCAAAACATACTGTTTCACTCAGAGTCCTCTCCGCAAGGTTCATCAGAAGATGGGTCCTTGGTGACTCCAGCTTAGGTGAGTGCAGACTCACAGGTTTATAGTTGTGGTAGGTGGAGTGAGCACTGCAGTATTCAGTCACGTTGGACTGAATGGTTAGGGATAGACTGAAACATCGCCAGCTTTGCTGCCAAAGCCTGCATCCTGTGGCACTGGATTCAAAGTCTGGTTTAGAAATCACTCTTCTAACGCTTTTTTTCCTTTTCATTGGTCATATTTCAAATGCAGATGCTTTGTGGACAGATAGCAGGCAATTGGCGCTCCTTGTCCCAGGCTGCTAAAAATATCAGCGATTTTCCAACTCCATAAGCCAGATAGAGTTTGAGCCATATATAGACTTCTTCACATTGACACTTTTTTTATTCTTGTTGTATCCCCCATCCCCACTGTCCCTGAGCAGGTTTGTCAAGGTGCAATCCTTTGTCCTAGTGGGTCTATAGTATATCTTGTCTCATGACTGTAAGCAATTTGATGCAGGGACAATCTTCACTATGCCATGTGAGTGCAGAGTACACTTTTCAGCTTTATTAAACTACAGCAAATATGCTGATTCTATCCTAATGCATTACCAATTAATTATTCTCCTGATGCTCTCTTGAACAGTGTGTATGTGTGAGATTGTCTCCTCCTGTCTGTCCAGGCAAATGGCATGAAGTGTATATATGTGTGGGTGCCCCATACTGTTTCTGTTAGTGCAAAATAAAATAATGTGGATTTTTGTCTTATTTAAGTGTGATTGCTAGGCTCTTTTTTTTATTTTCCCCACTGTATGACTTCTGTTTCTCCCTTTTAATTTTCTTTCAAGTAAAATTTTAATCTCATGATGTTGCTTGAAAGTTTTAAATGCATGACATGTCTGTTGTTTGAAGACTCTCATGCGCCAGTGGTATTTTAAATTCAGTGTCTGACACAGCTAATGACGGTTTCTCCCTGGACATTTATAGAGCTCTTTGTTGATTTGTGTGCCTGCAGCATTCAAAGAAACTTTGGGGTTTTTTTGTTTTTTTAAATTGTATTTTCATATTTCCATGTGGAAAGATAAGAGAAATGGAGGAAGGCGTACAACTACAATGCAACAGTCCCACTGTTTAGTTTTATTGTGTTGCCTTAGCTGCTCTTGCAGGTACTGGTGTGTTTCAGATTGTAATATTACATATGTATTAGATGAGAACAGGAGTGATTTTTGAGAAGAAAATCCTTGAAAAGAAACCATATAAAGTGAAATTAGATCAATCATTTTCAAAAGTAGATGGAGAAAGCTTCCAAATACGTATTGCTACTCGTGCAGGCAAGCAATGCGGTGCTCGCTGCCGTACTGAGGCCAAGCGTCTAATAACACCAGCGAGGGAAAATATATAGGGCTCTAAAGAAAGGGAGACAAGGACTGTGAAAGCGTAACTGGCATTTCCATTTTTATTTTGTTTTACTGAAGCAACATGCCTCGTTGGCTTGTATCAGTTCATTTGCAAATTGAGTTCCGTTTTGCTCGACATTTGTTTATACTCTTAATTTACCCTGATGGAATTGTAAATCAGATCTGGTTTAGGTAGGTCAATCTCTGACTTGCAGGTCTCTTTGGCCTTAGAAAAACCTGTTCCCTAAAAAAAGAATGGGTAGGATTTTACTTCTGAAAGTCAAATGAATGCAACGTTTTCCTTTCAGACCAAGATAACAGCAAAGTGCCATTGCATATTTAAGTCAGCCTGGTAATGGGGTCACCCGCTTGACACTTTGATCCGGACGTGTTAAGCTGTTGAAAAATTTTCAGTCTTATAGCCACACGTTTACTCTGATTTTTAAAGGAGAATGTGATTTGCTCTCATCTGTTGTATTCCCTTTCTCCTTGGAAATGCTGTAGTCTGTTTGTTGAGGTAAGCTAGTTTGCGTGCTGGTTTGACACAGGAAGGAGAAAACAAATGAAGTCAAACCACTAAGCTGTAGCAACTTGGCAATGTTCATGCCAAATACACTTAAGTTGTTCTCATGCATTTCAAAATTATTATGTATTTTTGCTTATAAATACCCTTTGGACATTGAACCCTTCTTCCTCATTACATTTCTTTTGTTAATTAATGTAGGCTTCTTTGGTTGCAAGGCTATCTGGAATTGGTTCATTTTCAGTTGTTACTTTACTGTCAGTAATGAATTTGGCTCAGAGCAAATGAAGTAGTGGCACATGTAAAATATGAAGAATTATTTGTATTTTGCAAGGTTTTATATAAGAACATATTTAATTTGTATAGTTGCAACATGAGCGTATTCTACTGAGTCACATATTAAAGCATAAGGGTTTGCAACCAAAATAGTTATTTAAATTTGAAGCCTGGGGGATGGCTATATTTTGAGACTTTACTGTGAAAAACAAAAGTTTTAATTTAGCATGATAAATAAGTATCCACGTCTGAACACTAACATGTGCTTAACTTCAGTCGGTGTCAAGAGCTGTCATGCTCTGGCTTAATTAAGGCCTTATACTGCATGCAGAAATACAGATTATGTAAAATTGTGGGAGCTCAACGAGAGAGACAGGGTCTTCCTGCCTGGGCCATGAGCCTTCCCTCTAGGAAAGCCTGTGTGTGGCAGAAGGCAGCAGGGCAAAGCTGAGCTGGGCCTGCCCTGCCCGAGAGCGGGAGAGGATGCTGCGTGTCGGCGCGGTGCTGCTCGGGGGCTCTTGGCGCCTGAAAGGCAGCGGGAATGGGCTCACAGAGCCGCACGACGCCAACTGGGGCCGGGGCCGGACCTCTGCCTAGTGCCGCACTGTGCAGGCGGGTGTACCGGTGGGCCAGCCCTCGGCCTGCTGTCTTTCTCCTGCTTGGTGAACTAAGGAGAAAGGGTGTTTGGGGTATTTTTTTTTCCTTCCTTTACTAATCTAATGTGAAGACTATTCTTTTGAAGTTCTGGAAGGGTGTCTGTGTTGAAGGGGTTTTTGATGTTTTCCTGCGGCGAGGATTGCCCTAGGAATGTGGCAGTTCTTACTGGAAACACTTTTTTCAAATATTACTGTTTCTGAAAGTCGTTTTTAATTTTTTATTACCAGCCCTCTAGTCCCTCTTCTGTGTATTCCTTTGTCCTGCTTCATCACTTTTCATCTTCACTTCGGAGGTTATACACAGTATTGCCCCAAAACCATTTGTTTTCATTCTTCTTCCTCTCTGTGCTTTTGCAATTCTGCTAAACTTATTCTCATAATTTTCTTTTGCCAATTTTTTGCTTGGTGGCTGTTGCTATACTTTCCTCATTATTATTAAATGATCTGTTGCCCTCCTTTCCTTCCTTTCAAAAAATCCAGCTGTTCAGAATAAACCACAGGAGATAGACTGTGCCATTAACCTTGGTGTTTTGCTACCAGTGAAAGCTGAAAAAGCATTCAGTATCTTTTTGGAGTTTAAACCCTTGTTTCTTCTAAAAGGTAGTGAGCAGTACTGTTTGTTTGGACATGTAAATCTGAATTGCTATTTATTTCTGCCTGTTTGGAAGTAAACTATTTGCAGAGATGATGATAAAGGAATTCACCTGGAACTATACAATCTTCTCCCATATAGTTAAATAAATGAGACTGATTCTGAATAATTACTCTGCAGAGGGACTACAAAAGGAAAAGTGATACTCAGATTAGTTTAATTATTTCAGTTTAGCAGGAGGTTTTTTAATATACTGAGCATGTCCTTTCTTTGCAGATGAAGTAAGGAAACAAAGCAGTTTACTGTGCAGTGAGATTGCAGGTCATAAGTGGTGTATTGGTGCAGTATGTTACAGCCCTTTCTCTGACGGTCCACAGACAGAATAATGTCTAGAATGAAAATTAGGCAATGTTTGTGGGTTTTTCCACCATTTATAGCACTTAGCCATCCTCAGTTTCATGATGAAAACGTTCATTGTTATTAAAAATCTGGAGAAAATACAATATGCCTTATTGTTAATATTTCCTTTGTGATTGTAAATAACAAATTCAATACAGGTGACTGCAGCTATACAAAATGGAGAGGGGACTAAATGTTTACTGACAATATTTTTACTGAAGGAGTGCGATGCTGCAGGTGACCCAATGTCATGGGTTTTTTTCCAGGACTTCTGATGGTGGAAAGACAGTTGGTACCATTGAAGTCAATCTGGTGAAGATGGGAGAGCTAGAGGATGGCGAAACGGACCACATCACAACAGATGCCCAGGATCAAAAGGTAGAAACTCAGTTTATTGCACAACGTTAATTAGAATGATCAGCTATACCAAATGCTTAAATTACTAATTCCAAATTGAGTTAAGGACTTAATCAAAAATTTATGGAATAAAGTACTGTGTACGCTCAATCTCCCTAAACTAAAAATAGTGTCTCAAGAAAATGTACAGAGTAATACTCTATCCTCAGATTCTTAGTCCCTCCCCTTCTTTAGGAAAAAAAGAGCTGATTTTGACCTCAACTGACCATATTTAATCACTCCTGATCAAAAAACTGTCCATAGAGATGCCATAAATCTGACTTCTTTTTCCCTTGGACAGTTCCTCTGTTTTCTGCCCTTGAAGTCCTGTTCACGTGGATTTTTATGTGCAACCTGTGCCCACAATACTGAAAACCTGGAAAGAATGACAGACAGGCAAGCCAAAGAAGAGGTGAACCCTTGCAAAGGGGCAGGTTCAGCTGCATTTCATGGGAGCACACAGTGGTGGGGAAAATCAACGGGAGGGGTGGCACAGCAATGGTGCCTGACAGTGCTAGCACAGGGCAGTGTTTCCCAGAGGGTGTGTGTAGGGATTCTGAGTTGGGGTGCTCATGTTGTGGGACAAGAGGAGGGACAGAAGGGCTCAGGAAGAGCAGAAATGCTCTTATATAGGCAGGTTGTTGCAGGCAGAAGTGGTGGAGACTGGAGCTGGGGTGGATTTGAGAGAAATGGAGAACCAAAGGAGGGAGGGTGAAATGGATGGGCTGTCTCTATGATGACAAGAAGTTTGGGCTGGGGAGAGATTCATAAATGACTGCTCAGAACAAGGAAATCGGGGTTTGAATGACTTGCAGTTAATAAAAAGGTTCCTTTAACTGGGTCCCTGACTGATGGCAACTGACAGACCTGTACAGAGTTACCTCCTCCTGGTGTCTCTGCCTCTGCAGCCCCATTCTCACTGACAGAATTTTTACAGCACTCGTACTATGGTGTGCTGCTATACACTATGGTGTATTCTGCTCTTTGTGGGGAAAAAAAACCCAACTTTAGATAATGCTACCAGGAATGTAAAATTAAGGACTGCATTTTTTTTTTCTGTTGTTTGGAAGTAACATGTAAGAACGTATTTTTGGAGAAAAGGGCGTTGTTCTGAATAGCTTTTCTGCTCAGCCAAAGCAGTCTGCTTTTGAGCCAGCCTCTGAGGATAGAGTTTGTAAATTTCTATTTTCACCATTCTTCTCAAAGGACCTCAATGCCCTTTTAAAACAGCGGACCAATGGGGCCAGTTCCAAAGAAGCCAATAAATGCTGTGAAATCTTTCTGGTTTTGTACTGTAAAACTTCCACAAGATATGCAACATGAACTGTTTTTTCAGTCTTGTCTTACATTTCGCTTTTCTTCCATTTCAAAATGTGGAATGAGACTTCTCACAATTATTTGAGATGTATTTAATAAGCTCTGTATGGTTTGGGGGAGCCAGAAAGCTTTAAGTATCAGAACCCCCTAGAAAGATGCTATTGTCAACGAAGACCAATGTTGAGAGAGCTGTGTTTTCTGTGGTCTTTGAAGCAGTCCGTAGTTTTTATGGATTAGTTGCATCATGGTGTTGCATTATGGAGTCTTAGCTTATATGTTCATATGGAGGGTGCAGTTGTGAGAATGTAGAGTTATTGAATTACTTCCAAGAAATATGTTCTGAATTTGGTTTGCTAACTCATTAGATAAACTATGTGCGGGGAATTCCTCATGGAATAGCAAGGTGATAGTTAAATTCAATCTGAGATATCAACTGGTAGAGAGTACATCATGTCTTGCTCTTCGCTTCAAGCTCTGCAACAGGACATCTATAAACTGGGGAAGCCCTGGAAACAGAGCTGCCTGTCACCTTTAGAGGCTATCTGTTTCGGTTTTTTCTGAGTGAGAGGAGGAGGAGCGTTAAAAATGTACATTTAACACGGATTTACAATGCTTGATATTTCCATAAACTTTTTATACTTTTATACCCTAATCTTATCAAAGAAATCTTCCAATTCACTTGTGTAACAGATGACTTTAATTACAAACCACAAGCACATTTTAAAGACTTTTTGTGGTTCCTACTTTTCCTTTGTTTAAAAATTCATGGAGTGCTTTCTGACACTATGCATGTGAAAACTGCCTTGTCAAAAGAAACCTCTCTGAAAGCGCAGAACTTGTCAAAAATTATTTTAACCTCTGCCATTGTATTGGTAGGAGACCTGTTTTATTATGGAATAGCTGATCATGCTTTGCCATTTTCTCTACTATAATTCTGATTGTGTTACAGTCTATTGGAACAGAAATATAAAGAGAAAAATGTAAATTATAATTAAGGGTTGGGAAGTTATATTATCAGTGATGTTTTTGAGTTTGCCATTTATAAACTGCTGTGAATTTCCTTGTTACACCTGAATGTGTTACATTTACAGTTGCGTGTCTTTTGTAGTGTGCATTGGTTCGCGAATGTACAGCCTCTGAAGGCATAAGTGGTAAAGACAACTTGCCTTCATTAAATGCAGGTAAGTATTCTAACATCCGTAAAAGATGACTGTTGCAACACTATGTCAGATCCTGAAGAGATCACTAAGATTTGCAGCAGAGCTCTTAAAAGGCTCTTGAAATGATGCGCAAATTTTTAAGCTTAATATTTTAATCTTCTATACATATTTGACAGTATCATTGTAAAATGATACTGAGAAACATGAGGAAAACTTTCAGGAATGTCAATTACACTTTCTGAAACACTGCTAAAATCTCCCAGTCCTACATCTTTACTGTTCAATGATTTTCAAGACCATCAGTGACTTCAGTGGGCATGGAATTAACCTCGTAAGTTTTTGTCATGTCATTGCATGACATTCTGTTAAAGTAATTATGCATTATTTGCAACTGAATACCCTGGAGAATTAATCTCTCTCATAGCTGATGAAGTGGCCATTTCAGTTTGAACTGGAAGCTATATGTTCTGAAATGAAGGAAGCTGTTGGCAAGGCATTCGCAATTCTAGGTCAACTCTGGTATCGAGTGTACGATGTTGAATAGATCTATTTCTCTTTCATTATACTGAGAAATATTACATGCTGATATGCTGCACCATAAAAGTTTTATTAGCCCAAGTTTATGAATCTCCATTACTCTGCAGTAACAATGTCACAAATAAGTTATATGGGTCATCTGAAACCACAGCGCTGTCAAGAATTCTGTGTATTTGCTGCATACAGTTGAAGAGAAATGTTGCTGAAGTTTTGAAACCTTTTAAAACCTTTACTGAAACTTCTTCATATGACTTCACTGATAGGACAGGGGACTTATTAGACTAGCTTTACAGTCTGAAGGAAGCACTAGAAACCTGCATAAAACAGGTTTTCCCGTGTATGTATGAAAGCTGTAATTTTTTTTTCCTGTGATTTGATGAGACTAGATCAGAACCAGGGAATTTTTTTATTTTTTTTTTTTCAGAACTGCCATTTCTTTTCATTGGTTCAGTGTGAGACTAGATATGTTTGTAGAAAAGATATTCATTGAGAATTATTAAATGTACAGGAACTACATCTGGCTCCGGAAATTCCTGAACTGAAAATAGCTGGAGGCAGGGAGAGTATCTTGAATCTCTAGGTATCTATTTATGGCTCTTGTTGGAGACAAGATACAGAGCCGGTTGAACCGTTGGGTCTAACTTAGTGCAGCCATTCTTTGATTCTGATTCTGTATGTCATCCAGAAAAATGGGTCTTAAATGACATTTCTGTTCAGAGGAAATGCTACTGATTCACAACTGTGGGGTTTTGGATTTTTCATTTTTGTTTTTGGTTGGTTGGTTTGTTTGTTTGTTTTTCAATTTGCTGCATCTGTTGGCTGAGTTTGATTGGGGTTTTTTTATTGGGTTGGGTTTTTTTTTGGATGGGGAAATGCCGGAATTTGGGCAGTACTTTGTTGGAACTGTTAGAAGTTCCAAGGTAGATGTCAGTTTTATGAATAATGAAGTTTAGATTACTTTGTCATGAGTATTTGCACATGATTCTACAGTATATCTAGACAACTCTTAACATTTCTACGTTTATTGCTCTCATATACAAACATACAACATAAAACCAAACCCCGTACCCTACCCAACATTACCAGGGTTTATAAAGTCAAAGATACCATGGAGAGTTTTTTGTCATTTTTTGTTTTTGAAAAGAGTTGAGGGGAAAGAGCAACACTGCAGATGCATATACAAGAAATGACAGCAGGCAGGATATTGGAAAGAGTTTTCAGTCACAGGAAGTGTGTTCTAATAAATACTTATTCTTCAGTCTGTTTCCTGTACTTGTGACTTCCTCTTCTCAGCCCGGCATTTCTCTGCTGACACCTGGCACCAGTTCCAGGTTTTGTCAGTCCCACTCTTCTGATTGAATTCCTAATTTCTTTTCTTAGAAGATTTTAGCTGTCCTTTTATGCTCTCAGACTTCTTCCCCAGTATGCCTCCATGACCAGGCTTCATGTGGGTCAAAGCTCTCTGTTTTGCCTGGAGTCTGGCTTTCTCATATGCCCTTAAGGGTATTGTACCACACGCTAGCTCTGCCCAAAAACATATTAATCCACTCTGTGAATGGCATGTGCATAGTTTTGTTGATATTAGAAGCTGGGAAGGATGCAAGAATTTTCAATAAAGGTAGACCCTTGGTCAGAGTATGAGGTGTTAAGTTCAAGTTTTGAGTTTTTGCATGCTGAGATTGCTTTGCCAAGGCTTATATCATTGTCAGATCTGGGTAGATTGCCATGGATATAGTAAAATGCACATCTCTCAAAGATTTACTGTTAGAATTCAAGTTTATAAAGTAAAGAACTTTCTGTTGCAGATTTCTGGCCTTGTTCTCTGCAGCCGGAACATCTAAGCTGAAAATTTCAAAAAAGAATCAGTTTAGGCCAGACAAATTTCAGTGTGGCAAAATTAGAGGCAATCAAAAACCAAGGACTGAAGGGAAAGGAACAATATCAGTAATGTGGTAGAAGTATATTACAGGCAACCTGATAACATCAACATTGCCTGCACTACCTTCCCTGCTGTGTACATACAGAACTACCTACAGTACCGTATATATTTTGTATACATATGTATTTAGTACACGTGTATACTGTTGTAAAGATTTCTGGTTCCTTCTGTGTCGTGTTGTTTATCAGGCCTTCAAAAGTACGAAACTGAAAAAATACCCCTATGTGAATCTTTAAGCCTGTAGGCATAGATGCACAGTGGCATTCTTCTGAAATTTAAATCTTAATATAAGGAACTCGCAGCCCTCAAGTGAGTTATGAGCCACTTACTGAGTGAGTGGGAATGAGTATCATATTTCACAGAGTCTTATCACTATTCCATTTATACCCCAAGAGATTGAATTTATATGTCTCAAAATTCAGTTATTTATTTATAACACTGGAGAGTTTGCCAGTTGTTTGCATGTAAACATATTGCGGTTTACAATAAAAAAGAGAATAAAAGTAATTGAAATTAAGCAAAAATTAAGAAAGTTGAAATTATTCTTCCTGGGATGGTATGCATAATACACCTATGCTACACAGGAAGATAAATAGAAACACTGTTAGTAAATTAGTATATGGCAGCAGTATGCTTTGATCTATGTTCGATAGGGAACAAAAATGAAAACAGAGTATTCAATCTTTTATTAATTTTTTATTTTACTTGCAGGGGAAGCAGTGTGAAGGATATTGCATGGAATAAAAAGCACAGAGGTCTTTAAATTTAAAAAATGAGAATGTCCCAAAATATGGATGGTTAAATATATGGCATTGGCTTTTAGGCTTCATGCTATAGAGAAAGGCTTTTAAAATATTTTTTTTCTTTTTTTAACCATTGCAGTTCATCTGGATTTTTTTTTTCCAGTGCCTTTCATGATCACTGTCTAAATACAGGAAGGATTAACTTTATGAAACTTTCACTCATTTTAATAACTGCTTTTTATAAAAGCCTTATCTAGTCTTGCCATTCTTACTGTTTGGGTGGTTTTACGTGCCTTCTGGATTTCTTTTTTAGACAGCTTGTTGTAATGAGAAAGCAATTATTGTTGTAATTGGGAAGGAAAATACATCTGAGATTTTTATGGCATCGCATGACTTCAGTAGTCCTGTTTATAAGAAAAACATAGAGTATTGTGCAGATCTTATTGACGATCTCAAGTTTTAGCAGTACTGCAAATGGGAATTACTTGGATCTCTTGTGAAAACAAAATTCCCAGGCTTTTTTCTGAGTTTGTAAATGAAATTTTCTTCATAAACCAATGGAGAGATGTTCTGGCCATTTTTAAAAACTTGCAACACACTTGAGATTATCCCCATCTGAAAATTCAGACTTGGAGGTAGTACCTGAAGAGTAGTTTAATAATTCTAACAATGATAAAAGTTACAACTTTGGGTCCACATTTTCAAAGTGATTCCTAATATCCCTTGCTATCATGCTCTAGCTGTGTTGGGTGTTTTGTTTGGTTTTGTTTTTTTCCTGTGGTGGTGGTCGTGGGGAGATGGGAGGGAAAGATTGTGGAGCTACTTATGTGCATTAGGTTCTCACAGACAAATGTGAGTTGTTGAATGTAATAGATTCTGAGTGCAAATTTAAGGGCTCTTCTTGGAAAAGCATCCTTTGATAACTTAGGAAGTAGATATAAAAAGGTATATAGAGAAAAGAGCCTTTTGTGTTGGGGGCATCATCATTTGAAATGCCTAGATAAACAGTATCAGGCTGCTTCCTAGTGAACAGGTAGCACTACAAAAAAAATTAAAAAAACCAACCAACAAACAAACAAACAAAAAGACAAAAAAAAGAAACCAAACCCCAACCCAAAATTATCATCTGTTTTGGCAGGTTTCTGTTTAAGGGCAGACCTGAATTAGCCCTTAGTTTCTTGAGCTCTCCCTAACATCTGAAGATTGTCATTCCCTGTCTTGGTAATGGAAGGTGATCAGTGCCGTATAGCTACTTTGTGGATTGACGGAGGTTGTCAATATTATTGACAAAACTGATTTCATTAATTAGAAGAATCTTAGCAAAAGAGGACGAAAATAGGAAATCATTACAGCACATTTTAATTAAGTAATATAATAAAGCCCAGACACTAGATGTAAGTTGATGGTAGGCACAGGACTTGGAATTGCTTTTTTTTTTTTGTAGTGAACAATAATTAAGTCTGTGTGGTGAGGATTCTCAAGCTGTAAAAAGTGTGTAACAGTGCTTGAACACAGAGGTATTTTGGGTGTTAATAGTAAATAAAAATAGCTGTTATTCATATGCCCTAGCTATCAAGCATCTATTAGGCTTATTTCATAACCGTGAGCCAGAATTTAGTTTTTGTAAGTAAAATCCCTGATAAATAAATGCAAAATGACCCTAAAAAGGCTTCCAGTTTCTCATAAAAGACTAATGATTAAAGAGATCTCAGTAGAGTGATGGGAATAAAAAACAATACATCTGCAATTGCTTAAACGTGATTATTTACAACATTCTTTATGAGTTGCCAACAACTGTTTTATTACAGATATCTTTGAATGTATGGTCTTATTTTAGGCGTTTCCTAAAGGACTTCTGTTAAAAAACAGTTTGATTAGATGGACAAGACAGTTTGTGTATCTTCTTCTTTGTGTAACTTGGGCTGTGTTTTTCATTCTCTATAAATCAGCCTACATAGGCAATAATGGTGGCAGTGGGTTGTGAAGCTGAAGTTTCTATTAGTAGATGTTGTTTTGACAGCAACAGTTTCCTCGCAGCGCACATGGGAAATGCATTCCTTTGAGTTATAGACCATTCAGTGGCAGATCAATGGGAGCCTGCTCTAAGGCAGCTTTTGCCAGAAGGCTGATAGAAGGGTACGGTTGGAGGATTTGGATGGCTGTCCAAAGCTATTCCGCATTAGGAAGCAGTGGATGTGTGTGTTAAATGATAATCATTTGTCTCCAAGTAAGCTTATCAATGTAGTCAAACAAAACTTTTCTTTCTCAGCTTTTTCCCCATTTGGTCTTTGGTCTTTGCAGAAAATTAGTTAAGACTTGGGGGGGGGGGGATGAGAGGAAGAAAGCAGGAAAGGAAAGGAGAGAATAGAAATTTCCCACCTTTATTATAGAGCCTCACTGTAAGATCTGGATGGAAATACAGACAACATGTGAGAGCTTTAAGATAAAAAAACATGGTTAAAATGGTGGGTTTTAAGCATAACCCTCCAAGACATCAAGCAACGTGATTTTCCTATGTCAAGTTACAATAGTGATCTGAGAATAGTGTGTAACGTATTTACAGAATTGTTATATTTATTTCTATGTAGTGGCAGTCTCTTGACCATGTCAATGGTCGAGTTTCCTTTAATGTAGATGCACATCATCTGTTTGTGTTAATGACTTGTGCATGCGTATCATCGAGAATTAGTTATCGCTACACTCTGAGGCATTGTTCCCATGCCTCCCTTATCCTATGTGATTTATTAGCAATGATGTGAGTGATTCTAGCAGATGGTAAGGGATGGCACTGACAGTATGTGAGTTCATTGTTTATCTGTGCATTCCGTTTTTCCTAACAGTATCTTAAGTGTAAGAATAGAGAGCATAATTTACATTCTCACTACACCGAAATGCTAAATTCACTGGATACCTACTGTGCAGGTAGAATGTGATTTATCAGCTGTACTAGTAATACTTGGTCCTCCACATGCTGCTATAATAAATTAAATAAAAATGTAATGTTTTTAATAGAATTTTAATGGTTTTAAAATTAATTCTGGAAGCAAGTGGGAAATAACGTATTATTTTTGGATGAAATTGTTGTCATAAATTTTCAAAGTCATATAACCGTAGTAAAGCAATGATATAATTTTTCCTCTCTGCAGTGTTAAAAAACCCAATCTGTAAGTTATATAGATTCCCCACTTCTGACAACAAGTGGATGCGGATCCGGGAACAGATGGCTGAGACCACCCTCTCTTTCCATGTTCCTAAAGAACTGATCAACCTGCACATAAAGGAGGATATGAGAAGGTAAGGAAGAAGTAGCAATAGTAAATACTAAATTTTATTCTTCTGAGTTGGAATAATATAAGTGATGAGGTAAAATATTAATTTGTATTATGAAATAGGCAAAATATAGCAATCTTTTTGGCTTTTAAGAATTTACAGCTGTAACTGGACAACAGAATTTATTGCACAGAATTTTTAGGACTCCAGTGACTTCATAAGTTCTGAGCAATGAATTGTGCTAGAGTGTGGTCATGACTTTAAATGTGTGAGTATCAACATTTGGTTAACAATACAAATATTCTGGAAAGTTAACATTTTGTAAAGAAAAAACACATGAAGATGGTGTGAAGTACATTGTAGCATGTTTGGCTTTGTGTTTGGGCGGTGCTAATATCACAAACAAACGTGCAAGCAATGGAAAATGACATGTTTGTAGTTAATACAGGAGCAATGAGAATATAAATCACACTCCTCTAAATTGTTGGCATAAGAAAAGGATACCAAAGTAATGTAAGTTTGAAACCTTTATTCATATTTGACCTTGTAAACAGGAGGGACATCTGAGGATGATTACAACATGTATGGCTTGGGAAAAAAGACGATAGGGAGCACAAGTGTCCCGAAATCCTTTGTGTGTCCAAATTTCCACTGCAGTGACTAAAATGGCAGCCTGTCTTTGAATACCTGTAAGCTGTGCTGATACAACTGTGGAAAAAAGCAATATTTTAAGCATTCCAGGGCTTCCCTGAAGGCATACCTTCTTTTTCCAATGATAATGGATGGTGTAGAAGGAGATACTGCCTCTTTCACCATGAAAGTTGCCTCACACATAAGTGGGCATCTGGTCTCGTGTTTAAGAGTAACACTGTGAGCTGATGCTGCATCCCAAAGCCATCCTGTGCACTTTCAGGCAACTCCCTCCATCACAGGGTTGCCTGTGGTTGTTTACCGTGGTTGTTTGTCCTGCAATAGGAGCTTATTTTCTTTTTTTATTCACCCCGTCCGCTGCTTCTGTATGATCTGTTTATGCCAATAGAACAGCATGTGGGACACCAAAATCTTGCTTTTAATAAAGTCAATGGACTGATGCATACTTATGCATGGTGATGATGGGTTATAAAAATCATATGAATTGTTATAATACTTTATTTTATTCATTTAATACTCTGTTTAGACATTTATGGCCTGATCTTGTTTGAGAATACTAATGTGTAAGTTTTTTAGTAAGCAATAAAAATAGATTATGCTGACTTGCACAGTTCATCCACTTCCCAGATTTTCATTTGCCCCATGGGTAGATGTCTTTTAAATGTTAGGGGATTACTTTAACCACTTTTACTATTACTGCGTTATTCTCTCCAAAGGCATAATGCAAGTGATAGCTCTTGCTGTTATTTCATATTATAGCATTCACCTCCTTGGCTAAAGTCATAGTAAAGAATTGCTATGGTTCGGTTTTTTTAATGATTATTCAATACTCACCAAAATAAGGAGGAACTTTGAGGAAGAAACAGAAGTAAAAGTTGCTCAAAGATTGAGGCAAATGATTCTGATTTTCCTGACTGCCAATGTGGTTAGCTCTTCAAGCCTAGTAGAAAGTGTGGGTGTGAGAGAAAGAGAGGCAAAGTGATTGTACCAATCTGAGGGGGGAGGTAAGACCAACCAAAAGGAGCAACAATTTGTGGTGGAGTACTAGCAGATGGTGGGAATAGGGGCGTCTGCATCACCTGTCATTGTATAAGCATGTAGGCTGGAGCTTCCGCTTTGTATGGGCTTTGCTTTTTGAAATAATTGCGAGGATGTGTGCTCTTGTGAACTTCATACATTTCTAAAGTAGTAAATGTGAGGAGGATATTGTTATGTTAGTTCTTGAACTCACACAAAACTTACTGCGCACCATCTTGAGGCTATTCTCTTCTGAAATATTCTTCTCTGCATCTTTTTTTCCCCAGTTAGTATAAAAGAATAAATACCTTTGTCTCGGAGGCCACTTCTTATCCTTATCCTGTTTTGCTGTGTTCCTATAGTGTCTTTAATATAGTCAGGTCTGAAGCAATTACCTAAAAAAAAAAATATCCAAGTGAAGTGTTAATCCCATTCTGTATTGTATTTTAAATTGTAATTTAAGCTCCCTTTTCTCATAGCTCTTAGGATTGTTTATCTCTTGATAAAACTACAGTGTTCATTGTTAACCAAACTTTCATTTACTGACAATGGTACTCTGAAATATGTAACCTCTAAGGATGTTTAACTTTGTTTTTCAGCTTGAAATAATGTTTTTGAAGATAGGTATGCATTAAAGATTTTATCCTTCAAACCTTGGAAGAGGTTTGAAAAGGAGCTATATCGTCATTTTTATTGTCCTAATGAGGGTTATACAGTCTGCTTTGCTGCTTTTTGTTAAGAAATTATATCTGTTTCCTCCTTGAGGTTTTCCAATGAGCCCTTTTCCCTGCCTTTAATATTTCTTTACACAAATCTTGTGCAGATATTTTGCATCTATCATGCAAGCCAAGTAGTTCTTTGAACCTAATGATTATCAAAAAGACTTAGTAGTTTACAATGATAGTTCAAAAAGTTGGTTGACCCATATAATATAAGCTTGCAGTTGTAGATGTAACTTGCGTTGCACTAGATCAGCACAAGAGAATTGGGAGACTTTAGTAGAAGCTGCAGTACACGTCCCTTGGAACCAAACTCGGCTTTGGCTGAAAGGAAATTCTACCTGCTTAGGGCTGAATTTGGCCCATGACATTTGTGGTCACAACCCATAAACAAATTTCAAGGATAAATTGCTGAACTTTCCTTGAACCCTCTCACCAGAGTACAAAGCACTCTCGGGCTTTCCTCCTGCATCAGGAATGGCTATCGTGTCCCAACTCCAGTAACCTTTTCTTGTCCAAATCTATGCTGTTTGTCTGTTTTCTGATTTCTTTCTTGTAACTTTACAGAATGAGGGCAAAGTTCAAACTGTGTGAAAGATGTATGTTTTTCTACTACCTTTTAATACACAACTTCTATAGAGAAATGGAGACCCAGGCAGGAATGCCATGTGTTGGGAGTAGGCATTGATTTTTCCAGATCTTTGCATGTTATTTTTTACATTACTTATTTTTGAGTAATTGCACTGCAAAAACATTGTATTGATAAGAGGTAATAGCATTAAAAAAAAAAGTTATTCTGGGCAAAGTTACCATGACTTCTGAAGCTGTTTGAACCAACCACGTTTAGATGGGTACTGTTAACATGCCATCCACTTAAGACCTTTTAAAACCTTACTTCAAGTAACTACCTAGCACAAATGTTCAAAGAAATAATTTTTTCAACACTTAAAAAAATCCTCAAACGTGTCAGTAAAACGTAGCTCAAATACATGCGTGTGCAGTATTTATCCCATTGTGCATCAAAAAGGATGCAAAACCTTTCTCTTCTTATTCTCCATCAGTTGTGTTTAGACAATTGTCCTCCTCAAACATGATCAGTTTAAAACACATCAATTTATAAACTAAAGATAAAATATATTGTCATGTATGAATATTACATAATTCTCTGTCCTCTTGATTTTCCTGTTCGTAACTAATTTTGGAAAAGATAGCCTCTGTGAAAGTCTAAGAGGAGTTTTCGTTATCAGACTTAATGATGTAAAATTTGCTGGGCTTTGCTTTTGTTATAGGGTGTTTACAGTTGTAGTGCATTCGAGTGGAGTAACATTACCTGATTTGTTTTGTAGTGGTTACCTCTACATAACATTACCTATTATTGGGCAGCGCTGAAAGCTATAAAATGCTGACTTACGTACTGACTGTCCTGTCAGAGAGGGTGGTTTGTTGTTGTTTTCTGCAAGATATACCCAGATTTTAAGACTCCAGAAAATCACTCTGTACCGGTCAGCAATGCTTCTCAGAGACTGGCTGCTAGCATTTCCAGATGTCGTGTTTGTGCACAGCATGCCCCAGTCTAAAAGAAGTCCATATTGAGCAAATGATATAACTTGTAGGTTTTGTTAGTCTCCCACGTTATAGTGAAAGGCAATACCAAACCAAAGCAAAAAATAATCTTTTCAAGATTATAATTATTTTAATGTGCTCGAATTCTGTCATCACAAAAAGCATTTTAAGTTTTATGTTGTTAACTAGAGATTTTGCACTTACTAGTACTTATCCGTGGTTCTAATAGCGCTAAGTGGGTATAATTTTGTCAGTTCATGTCAGTGGGGGTGCAGAGAATATAAGTTAGGGGCATTAAGGCGATTAAAAAAGCTTTGTACAGTTTTATTATGTTGCTCATGTCATAAATATCTTCACTGTTTATTTTGAATGAGGCACTCTGATTAATAAATTGGGGAAAAAAGAAAACAGAAACCCACAAAACTGCTTAGATGCTTGAATAATCGTGCAATTAATGATGTGATTGATCTTGCCACATGTATGATTCCAAGCTGAGAGAAAGAAAGGAAGTTATAAACTATGAGAGTAAAATGTTTTTGCTGATATCATAGAGCTGAAGCAACATTGTCTTAAGCTGATACCAGTGTTCCCTTCTGAAATGCTAAAATTTAAAAAACAATGAAACAAAAAAAACCACCTAAACCAATTCAATACGCCATTGCTAATTACTAAAATATAGTTTAGGATTAAGGTGTAAATTCCACAGATGCCATTCTATTATTGAATTTGAGACTCTTTGAAGTCATGTGATGCAGAGAATTATCCTCTGCTTTTAAACGTGAATCATAGGACTAACCTCAAATGATCATGCTGTTTGAAGATCTTGAGTCTTTCAGATATAAACCCAGGTAATAAAACATCCAATGAAGGGAAAGAGTTTTAAAGCAGGAAGGAAGAAATGGGTTTAATTTAGCCTATTCTATTGTCTATGCTTTTGGATAATAAAAAGAGGATGGTGGTGGATAGAAATGTAAAAGGAACGTAAAAACTCCGGCTCTCAGGAACAGTATAAAATAGTCTCAAGCCTTTACAAATCCCAGTCTATTCTCCACATATACATAGAAGAAAAAGGTTTTAGAATATTTTTAATGTGTTTGGCGGCTTGGTTTTTTTGGGCGCGGTTTGGTTGGTTGGTTTTGTTTGTTTTTTTTTTTAAACAAATGTTTAAGTCATGCAAAAGGTAGGCACAACCTACGTTTTAGTTTTTAGTTACCTGCCAGGTCAGGCTTACCAGAACCTGAAATAGTTTTGGGAAATTCTGTAACAAGATAAAAACGGCAACTGTTTTCAAGAGGTTCTAAATGAAAACTATTAGGAAAGAAAGAAAAATATCCTTTTATTCATTTTTGTGGTAGCTTCCCCAGAAGGGATTAAGTCCTCCTTAGTAATTATTTTTCTGGTTTAGAAACAATATAGCAAAAAGGCTATGATTCTTTTATTTCTGGAGAGAATGTTATGTTATTTTGATGGGTTATTGCCTGTGTATCACAGGACCATAACTTGTGGTAAAGAAAAATGAGAGTAATTTTATCTGCTTCTGTTCTACAAAAAAAAGATGAAATGGTTATCCATAAACATGTACACTTGAAAGTAAAATTTGTTAGGGAAAATAATTCCTGTGCTCCTTTACTTAGAAGAAAGCTTCTAAGCTTCCTGTACTTATGAGTGATTGAGTCATGGCGCAAGGCTTATGGTATATGTTTACTCCAAAGCTCCTTTTTGATAAATATTCAGAACTTTGTTGCCTTTATAATATTATAAAACTTTTCCAAATATCACCTGCAGAAATGTCTGATCTTGTTTTGAATCCTGCTAGGCACTTGACTTCTGATGTTTTGTGAAAGTGGATTTCAGAAGCTAATTTTGCTTGATGGAGGCAAAAATCACTTCCTTTTTTCAGTTTTGAATTTGTCGTGTTTGCTTCACTGGATTTTTGAAGCTGAATGAATCAAAATTACTACTTTGTCTTCATACAGCATTTGTGGTTTATGTGCTTTTATCGTATGTCCTCTTAATTATCTCTTCTTCACATAATTATACTCATCTTTTCAACTTCATCTTTCAATTTGTGAAGATTTGTGCTGTGTCCTTAATGATACAAATGGCTATTCCTGGTGTTCCTATTTCTGAGACAGAATAATCAGATCCAGAAAAGTTCTTTGAGGGGATGTCCCCTTCTGGCTCATCCTGTTAATATCTTGCTGATGTTTTTTGTTTTATTTGGATTTTAATGTATTTTTATTGCTTTCCACAATGGTGTCTGCACTGTTGAAGTTGGTGGTAGTTTTGTAAAAATAAGTTCATTGGGAACATGATTTCAGCATTAGGACTTTCTTCAAATAATTTCTGAACATGATGCATCCATTCATTCAAAGTATACCTTACAGAATTCAGGATTTTGCATTTTCAGCATTGAATGTTTCCTTTAGACTTCTAAACTGTTCCTATAGCCTCATATCCAAAGTGACGAGAAAGAGACTTTTTCTGTAACTATTAGAGTGTATGGCACAAAGCAGAGACTGTTTAAGGAGAAATTATCAACATGAATAATATAGGACATTCTTTGTGCCTCCTCCAGGTACTTTTAGTAGTTTACTATAATCATGCACCTAAGGTGTTCTTAAAAATAAATAAATAAAAACAAAGCATGAGTTGATAAATCAAAAGGCAGCATGTTAATCTGAGCCTTGGGTGCTCAACAGTCATTTGATAATGGGTTTCATGGAACATTTTCTTGGAACAAAAAAAGTTGCATGTAATTTTACTTTAAGTCTAGTGGCAACAGCATTTAATTGCTAGTGATCTCAGAAATGTATTGTCACGCAATGTTTACAGATCAGTGTTTGCCCTGATGTAGTTGTTCACAAAGAAAAGCACAGGTACTTCAGTCCAGGCACAGATCCTCCCAAACCATCCTGCATACCAGTGTAACAGCTTGCGCAGTGACTGTACTTTCTGTCAGCAGGGGAAGGCTGGGTAAAGCTTAAGTCCTCTAAAGGGCAAAGAGCCCCACAAATTGTAGCTATGTAAATCAGTAAGTCATTCCAAGTAAAAGAAGTCATCGGGTTTTTAAGTAGGAGCCTGAAATGAAGGTTCGTGACATTTCTAATAGTGCTGTGGGATCCTGAGGAGTCTCGTATCTTATTCTTAGAATTTTTCATCTCATTAAAATTGTGTTGTGTTAGCACCAATGATCATTAATCTTTATACTAATGATCAGCGTGGTATATAGTGCTTTCAGCACATCGGGATCCAATATTGGATTTTTCTGCCGTAATGGCAGAAAAAGAGTTTTGAAGAAAGGGTAACAGGTAGATTTTCATTTTTTTAATGGGGAACTGCTTCCAACCATAATGGGAAGTGCTCAGTGAAAGCTGGCATAATTAGTCTACTAAAGGAAAGAATGGATGTGAAAAACAGAAAGTACCTGAGAAAGGCTTGAAAATAAGCTAATTGGCTGATGTTTGAAGTGGAGGAGGAGGAATGAGACAGATTGTTTGCATCCACATTCTGGTTAGATGTAAATGGGGCAAGATTATGTCAAGGCCACCAAGGAAGATATTGAAGTAATCAAGGCTGGAGACAATGAAAGTTAAGACGTGCTCCTGGGTGGAAGTTTCCATTGTGCATTGACAGAAAAGACTATTCAGGAGACAGTTTGAGGAGCTGAACAGCAAGACGGAGACAACGCTGGGATTTGATTCTGTAAGAAGGGTTGAAGTTGGTGCTGAGCAAAGGATCTGTCATGGTGATGAGTGTAATTACCTGGAAAAGACTTTGAGAGGGGATTTGGAGTGGGGGAAGAAGATGATAAATAGCTCTATTTTAACAGTCTTGAGTTTGCTCTGAGCTTACTGCTCTGTTGACAAGCTATTCAGAATTCCATGACTGCATTGAAAAGGTGAATCAGTAACCGATTTGTCCTCTGTAGAACCAATATATATTACAAATATTAATTTTCATTTATAGCATGATTATTGTTTGACATGATTACTGGTTGAAATGTGGTTTTTTAAAGTTATTCAATGAAATAAGTTCTAGTATATGTATTAAAGTATTATTAAAAAAAAATTTAAAGACTTTTTAAAGATTGTTGTTATGCCCTTGTGGCCAAGAAGGCCAATGGTATCCTGGGGTGCATTAAAAAGAGTGTGGCCAGCGGGTCGAGGGAGGTCATCCTCCCCCTTTACTCTGCCCTGGTGAGGCTCCCCAGTTGGAGAAAGACAGAGGACTACTGGAGAGAGTCCAGCAGAGGGCTGCAAAGATGGTCAAGGGGACAGAGCATCTCTCTTACAAGGAAAGGCTGAGAGACCTGGGTCTGTTTAGCCTGGAGAAGAGAAGACTCAGAGGGCATCTCATCAATGCTTATAAATATCTAAAGGGTGGGTGTCAAGAGGATGGGGCCAGACTCTTTTCAGTGGTGCCCAGTGACAGGACCAGAGGCAATGAGCACACACTGAAACACAGGAAATTACTTCTCAACATGAGGAAAAACTTCTTTACTTGGAGTGTGACAGCACTGGAACAGGCTGCTGAGAGAGGTTGTGGAGCCTCCTTCTCTGGAGACATTCAAAACCCACCTGGCTGTGTTCCTGTCCAACCTGCTCTAGATGAACCTGCTTTGGCAGGGAGGTTGGACTAGATGATCTCCGAAGGTCCCTTCTGACCCCTACCATTTTGTAAGTCTTTATTAGTAAAAACTATAAACTTCAAAAAGTGAAAAATATTGTGTTTCTTCAGTCTGTTTGTTTATTTTCGGGAGGGGCCCTTCACGATAATGATAATAAAGCTTGGTACTATGGAATATTGTTGATGGAGCTTAGATATAGGAAAGATAATTCTTTTTTCATTCACAACTCAGAGTTGTACTGAGTCAACAACAGCAGTGACAAATAGTAAAAAATCACAAGACGCAACTAGTATGTAAATCCTATGTCTTAATATATTTGCATTTGAAAAAAAGATATAAAATGTGCAACAAGGCTATTTTGGGAGGAATAGTGTCTATGCCATGTAATCCTGTTATCTCATGATTTTGGTTTTACTGTATTCTTAAATGGAAATAAATTTAGAAAAGGTGTTTAAAGTTTGCATGCTATATATGCTCTAGATTACTACAAAACTACATGCTTACTTTATCAAAACATTGCAAATAAGATGTCTTTTTATGATATACTAGTGGCTGTATTTTGACTTCAATGATACATATGCGTTTCTGAGATGAAACAAGTTGAAGCCTTGTCGTCAACAGTAAGAGCAGGAAAACATGTCCTAGGAAACGTGTTGAAGTTAATATGGTGGGATTTGAGTTTTCCCTGCCTGTTGCTGTTGGTGTCAATGGAGTTAACTCATAGTCAGCCAGTTAAACCAGTTTTAGTTTTTGGTTGGATATTTTAGTCTGAGATAAGGGGTTTCTACTCCTACTGTTGATTGGCTTGAGCATGCGACCAACAGCTCCAGGAGGAAGCTCAGATAAAGGCATGGGAGCAGAGCCCCAACAGTGGGTTTTCCATGGGATAGAGGGCTCTGAATGTGGTGTACTGATGTGCCCACCTCTCACTGTGTAGTATTTTTCCAGTCTTTGCAGAATACTATATTCCTGTATAGCAGGAGCAGTAAAGTTTTGGAGCTCAGCCAGGTCCAAACATTGTACCTAAAACTTAAATAAGACAACATAAATATTAAGGGCCAAAATATCTTCACTGCAAATAAATAAAATTGGATACCCTGCCAAATCTTACAAGCTTTTCTTAGGAGGAAGCCCTGAGACTTTGATTTAATGGGATGTCTCATTTTAAGCTGCTAAAACTTGCAAGGAAAATGATGGTTGAAAATGGTGGGTTTGTCCTCTTCCTGCCAATGATTCTTATGCTACAGCATTGCCAGTTTGTATTGATGGAGGAAAGTTGAACTGTTTCATCTATTTCTGTTCTTCAGGTTGAATGAAATAGAAAAATGTAATCATATGTCACTAGTAAACTCCCAGCGAGATCATGTATTGTAATCTTTGTTTCCATTTTGATGCTTTCAAGGATACGTATAAACAAAATGCCTTAATTTTGCTTCCAGTGCAATCTGTTTGATTTTGGGTGTCATATTAACCACAAGCAGAATTGCGCATATATAGCTTATTCTAGTACTGTTCGCTCTAATACAAAGACTATGATGATGGGAAAAACATCAGTGTATCAGTGTGGGGCTTTTCTGTTTAAGAAATAATTTTAAGACTTTTTGTCTAGTGGTCAGAACTGTTGCAGTAAGTGTAGCTCTATGTTCCTGTGCTGCAGTCTCGTTGGTCTTTTTCTCCCTCTTTCTGCCTCTTCTCCCCCTGTTTCTCCTTTTTCTTCATTAACTTTCTTATACGCAAGAGCTGTCCTCTAGAAGTCTTTTTTGAGATTTCCAAAAGTTGCAGTGAAATAGTCTGCTTGATACTTTAGGGAAAATGAGGACAACTAATTGGTCGTGTCGCACAAGTTTTCTCCTGAACGATTCCAAGTGTTTGAAGACTCGAGATATTTCCTTTTCAGTTTCCTTAAAAGCAGGTCCTCCAGAGTGGCTCTGGGAGATAGATGTAGGATAAACTTACTTTGCAAGTGGGGAAAACAAACAGAAAGCCCAGTGTACTGTAACTATGCTTGTTTGTGTAGGAAATTAAAGTGATCTCTATTTCACTTGGGTCAGCTCTCAAGAGCGTACAGGAAAACTGATAATTTGCTAGAGGATTTCCTTTTGGATTTTCAGTGACATGTTTGGTTACCATAACAGTGCTGTTTTGGCCCGATGAGCACAGCTGTAAGGCTGAAGATTAAGTTTTAGGGGACTTGTGGGTTTTTTTGGTTTGTGTTGTGTTTTGTTTTTAACACTAAAGAAATGTGGTGAGGACTGGTGTGTTGGTTAAACTGACATTTGTAGAAACACTGCTAGAACTGTGTTTACGACATGTATGAAAGTATCCAAGAGTAGAGTGTATCAAAACAGCTATGCTGCAAGCATTGTAAAAGAAGCAAACTTTGCATTCTCTACAGTAGTGTTTAATATTCCTTGAGGAAAAGTTACTTGCTGTGAGCACAGCTCTCTGGAGCCTGGAAGCCTTCTTACCTCCAGGGAAGAAATAATATTTCAGTTTGCAGGCCATTGCGTTTGTACCAGCTGAGTTTTGAACACAAATTACTGCATTATTCACTGATTTGACATTCTTTATTGTCTGGCTGACCAGCAGAGCTGAAATCCACAAATTTTACAAGCGTCATGAAAACAGATTTCATTTCAATTAGGAAGTGCTTTTGATGTTTTTTTAAAAAACTGTTTTTTGATTAATTTGATTAATTTGGATGGATGTTAGTGGATTAATGAGTTAATTATTGTCTTCTCTTTTTGCCTTTTAATACAGGAATCAGGAACTTAAAGACTTGGGTGAACTTGCTCCTCACTGGGACAATATGCGCAAAAGCGTTATTGCTCACTGTGATCAGATGTTGAGCATGTACCAGGATACTCTTGCAGAGCTTGGAAAGCATACAGGTATGAATCTGTGATTCTATGAAAGTAGCCTCTCCTCTTCTGGAGCGGTTAAGGATTAACTAGATCGATTGTTATTAAATAGTGACATATTCAGCAGAAATAAAACGCATTAAAATGAAATATCTTTAATCGTTGTATTTCTGAAATAGTCGCAGGTGCCCTGTTTCCTCTTCTAAATTTTTTTCATGCATTCCATCAGTTTTTCACAGTGAACACGGTACATGGTTACACAGCAGCCAAAAAAACCCCCAAAAACCATTGGAGAAGTGGGTGGGTATGTTTTAATGGCCCATTCCCTTGGATATACTACTCTGCTAGTATTGAATACTACCTGCCGATTGAAATCAGCCTTAGAGAGCTGGTTTTGACAGTTTTTCTTGAAATCTAAGTTGTTACATTTAACAGTCTACAGGATAACAGTAACATCTAACTATGCTTTGCATATCCTTAGCGTAGTAGTTGTCATTGCCCACATTGTGCCAGAAAAGCACAGAATTAATATGGGATGGGCAGTCTGTCCTCAGTCCAGAAGTATCAGTATGTGCTCCTGTGCTTTTTTTCATCTGGATGATGGTGGTCTTATATTCTGACATGCGCTGGATGCTTGTTCAGTTAATATCTGCCAGAGTCCTGTGGTCAGGGACTGTAATGTATCGTAGTGTCTGCACGCCAGTGGGATAAGACAGCATGAGTGACAAATGGGCAGAAAAGACGGCTGGTCTTTTCCTCCTGTAGTAATTCTTACTCATAAAAAGAACAAGAAATGACTGCAGAACAAGTTATTTCTTCTTTCGAATTTATTTTCTTTTGTTCACAAATAATTCAAGGAACTTATGTTAATTCTTTTCTATATTGTGAGACTACTGGAATTATTTCCTGAATAACACTGTATTTTGAGCAAGCAAGGATTTCTGTCTTTTTATAGCCTGCCTTTCTGCCTCTTCCTGCTGATGCGCTCCCCCCACCCCTACCCCCAGTTTTTTACATCTTCTGGAAGGAAATGGGCACATTTGTTCTGAATTACTACAAAGGCCTTGTTGTTGTTACTGCTTTCTTGCTGGTGTCAGATTTCTAACGCCAGTCCTCGCAATCACTATCGCAAATACGCATTTTTGATGACCGTGCTGCTGTTATTGCTTGCATATGCTGTTTTGCTCTATATTCTCACCATTAGATGTTCCCACATAATAACAGGAATCTTAAAAGGGTTAGGTAACATCAAAACAAATCATTCCAGGTTAATCTAAAACACAAATTTTGTGATTCGGGGAGGGAATAGAACTTTGAAACTTTTTTTTGTTTGTTTTAGTTTGATCTGAAATGATCTGTTTCCCCACCATTCCACCACCCATTTCAGTCATCAAGCTGAAAATTACTCATTATTCATCGAGAAGAGATGACAATCGGGGATGAGGCAATTGAATATTGCTCTGGGGAACTGGACACTATCCCTTGCCTCTGTCACAAAGTTCCTATGTGACACTGGGCAAGTCAGACTGCAGAAGTGGTTAGTGTGTGTTCTTATTTTTGGAAGCCTGGCAATAGGGGCAAGCTGTTTTACAGAAGTACTCAGTACTTATGGATGTAATTCAGCTCAGTGGGAACTGTGCTTCCAAAATGGCATGTGATGTTACATTATAATGTGTACTCTGCAGAGTGAGATCCTCCGTATCTCATACTGATGCATTGTTTCTTAAATGCTTCCACCTTAAGTTATTCTCTACCATTACAATGGATGAAATAACCCTTTTACGCAGCCAGTTAAAATTATTCTATAAATATTTGTAAAGCCCTCAGAAACTGTAGTTGATGCATGCAGTAGACAGGTTTGAGGAAATTAATAATCCTGTCTTTGTGGGAGGCTTGAGGAATATATTTGAATCCAGATACCGAAGTAAAAGTTGGAAACAAAATGCTTCTAAAGTGAGCAGCAAAGACCCTAAACGCTCAATGAGCTGGAAAAAGCTAGTATGTGATACGTCATTGAAGTCTATTTCACAGTTCCTTGTCAGGTGGATGTTAGATGAAGGTTGCATCTATATTCTGGTATTTCCTAACTTTGAAGGGTTTAATCGTGCAACAATAGTAACTATTTTAATAGAGGGAATGAAGTTTTCTTGGTCCTTAAATACAATTTACCAAGTTATTTAAAAACAAACAAACTATACTGAAAATGAGTGCTACCACATGGATGATACTGGCAAACGCAGATCGAGATATTGGTTCCACTGCATGGATCTCATACCTGAATAACCTGAGAATAACTGATACTGGTGGGTGGTGGTTATCCCATATGTTTCTGGCACTGGACAGGAAGGAATTCTTGCTTCACAGGTCTTCCTTGAAAAGAGGAATAACAAGACTTAGCAATGCTGCAAGCATGCCCTGAAAAGAGGAATAACAAGACTGCAGCTCAGGATAGAGGTGTACTCCAGGGAGAGCAGGCTCTTCTCCTCTTCCCCCTCCTACTTTTCTTTTGCCTGTGCCTTTTAATCTGCTGTCATCTTATTCTCCTCATAGTTTGCTAGTGCTTCCTTGTTTCAGATACAGTTGTTACTCCCTAAGCTTTGATCTTGGTCTCAGCTGAATTCTCATAAATAATCTGCCCCGTTTCTGTTTTATTTCCTAATGATTTACAATCTCCTCACCTGCGCTATTCTCATTTCTTTACTGTTACAGTTCGAGTTCCCTTCGCTGCTCCCATAATTTTGTCATTCTGCGCTTTCCAGGTGCAGGTTTCCCATTGCTATTCCTCATCATCAATGACTCCTTGTTTCGGCCTGCATCCCCAGGTCTCCTACCAAATCTGGATCTTTGACTCCTGTCAATTGCTTTTTTTGCCACCTTTGCTCTTAATCTTTGTTACATTATTATTTTAAGTTAATAAGCTTAGGTAGCAGCCTAAGCAGGCTTGACTGGTCTGGAGCATCATTGGTGCCCTCTGGCAATGTGATTTGCATTGGGAGGCTCAATGCTTAGTAGTGTTGGAATCTATGGCAGTTTCAACAGATAACCTTTAGCAAATCTTGATTGAGCAAGTCAAAAAGAAGAATTTAAAATATTTTCTTTATATAGATTTTTTTTTTTGCAAGAAAAGGTTGAACCTTTCCAAAGATTTTTTTTTTTTCCTAGTCCTATTTGAATCAGAGGAATTTTAGTCCAAATGATTAATAGTTGGCAAAATGATAGGGTGCTGAAAAAATGGTCTAAGTAAATGTTGGGCTGCCTAAGTGAGAAGATAGGACCAACTCTGTTTCCTAATCTACACCCTTTTCTTTTATATATATGCTGTATCAAATATCTCCAGGTAAATTACATTTTCATAGTCAGGCTTTAATTATATTCCTTTATGCCGCCGTAGAGTTACTCATAATCTCATACTTTTAAAGTATGCAACAAGATATTTTTTTTTCCTCAGAGCACTGTGCTTCTTGTGATTCTGGCTTTTTAGAAAGAAAACTAATTTATAGCTTAAGCTAGTTTATGTTTCTTTATTTGAACTTTCTAGGAAGAATGCATAGCCCAGTCAATGTAATACTTTTGTTTTAAGAAAAAAATGTTACTTGATGAAAATGTAGTACCATCGTAGCTCTGTACCCCTGTGTTTTTAGCACAGAATAAACATAATGCACATTAACTGTGACATTGTTTCCAGCAGACTGCAGATGGATTTCAGACAGCAGGAAAAAATGTCTAGCACCTAGAATAAAAAATTAGATTGTTCTGTGAATTAAAAGCTGTTTTGTTGCTTCCAATATGGATACATGCTGAGACTCGGTTAGTGAACCATTCTTCTCCTAATACACAATTACACATTAAAAGTAAATTAAAGACAACCCCTAACATACAAGTATTGTCCTCACATTAAAAGAAGACAAAACATCTGCTGGGTGCTTAAGATAATGATTCTTTAAACTTTTGTTTTTCAGGTTCTTCCTTCAAATCAAGCTGTAGCAAAGGAGAAAAAACATTAGAATTCATCCCAATAAATCTTCATCTGCAAAGAATGCACGTGCATAGTCCTCGATTGAAAGGTAAAGTATATTCTGCAGAGAAATTCCCTAAGTATGACAAGGTATTGCTTTGAAATACAATTAAACTTGAAACTGAGAGGTATGGTTTTCATGTTAGCCCTTTTTAAGATGTAAATATCTTGGTTTACATATCCAGTTTCAAGGATGAGCATTAGGTGGACGTGATTTCCGATGAAACCTTAAAACCACAATAGAACTCAGAGGTATGCTGTTTAGAGAGTTGCATCTTGGTAATTTCAAATTTTTCTCTTAATAGTAGGATGCTGGCAACAGTCTTGTTAAACTTTGTAGGTGGGACATAAAGATGCTACAGACAAAAAGCATGGAAAGTAATAGAATTAAATGGATTTATTTTGTTTTAGTAAATTTATGTGCAATTTGGGCTTACGTGGATTTGGAAGAATCCTGAGGAGAAAAGAATATCGCAAGAAATACAGTGACTTTTAAAGAAAATTCTGAGATTCATATCATGTTGGATGTGTTTTGTCAATCAGTGAAGTTTGTATAGTATTAGTTTGTAAGATTCATGCAGCATGGCTTGATACAGAAGGTTTTTTGTATGACTAGATTGTTGCTCGGTTTTCTGGTTTGTTTGGTGGTTGTTTTGGTTTTTAATAAAATTAAAATCAAGCTTCCAACTTCATTATTTAAAAATCTGAACTTCTGTACAGGCTTAAAGTGTTTAATTTTTAGCTTTGTTTAATGGGCTGCAGAAACATTCTGTGTGGATATTTCCTGCCTTTGTTTTGTGTACGTACCTGGAACCTGCCCATCTTCCTGAAGGGTTTGGTTTCATTCTCTCAGGCCCATGCATCTGCTTCTAAACCCCAAGTTTTCGGTTCTGGATGTTGTTTGGAATATTTCTAGAGCAGTTGAGTATGTACTGTCCGTATAGGACCACACTTAAGTAAATCATGAGATCAAAGAAGTGACCAGCTTGCGCATCCTCCACATTTCTCTATAAATTCTGAAACCTGCATCCAGACTTACTGCCATTGAGATTGATTGGAAGTCCCGAGTCTGTGCTGAAACTTAGGAATCAGGTCCAAAGTTAAAGCTATGCAAGGGATTCCTCTTCCTCATCTTCTGAAGCCACAAGTTTTGGATACTGACTGCAGATCTTGGAAAACTAAGGAGTGGTTAACTAAATTTAAGTTCTTTATTTAAAATAAATTTCAAGGGTGTTGCGCTGACGTTATTTCTATGACACTTCAAACAAATAAGTGAATGCAGAATATATGTTTACTGAAATGTATTGGTAACTTATGCGTGGTTAAAAATATTCTGTTGCAGCAGTGCAGAACTAATACTGTCATGATTCACACTGACACACTGCACAATGTTCAGTAAGTTTCACATCCTTCTAGGGCATCGGCTTAATTTTTCATTGTGATCCGTAATGTCAGTGTAGTGCAAAAGCCAGTCTTACCTGTTTTGTTTCTAAGGTGGGTTTTTTTTTCCCCACTGTGGCACCAGAGATAGTGATAGAGCACAATACATTTCCTCCCAGAGATGGCCGGGATGAACCCACCAGCCCAGGTGATGCAAGTTGCACGGTTCCATTAAGGACAGGGTTACTTCTAAACTTAATACGTCCTGTTTCTTAGGAAAGCTTTAATGAGCCCAGCGCTGATTGTGCCTAAATCAGCTTATTCAGTGCTACCCTGTACCACATAAGCATTTGCTTAGTGTTAAGTGAAAATATCTCGCTGATTATGCTGAAGATACTGGGAACTTTAATACCTTTGGGAAAGGGGGATAATTTTCTGTAATGTCGACTGTGATTCTGCTTAATACGGAATTCTGTTGCTGCTGCTTGCATGTGATTTTAGCAGCATCCTTTACAGATAAAAGATTATATTGATACATACATATGAACAAATCATAGTACAGTGAATAATTTGTTGATAAATTGAGATCTATTAAATTTGCTGTCACTGTAGAAACACGGAAATTACACTCTGTAAGGTTTTTGCCTTATAAATACACTCTGCATCTAAGCAGATTGTAAAACAGTAAGTACAAACAATCATTATAGGAGTATTATACTGTGTACTGCTGATGTTCATCCATTTCCAAGTTGGAACATGGGGACTTCTGATTGTCTGTTAGATACTGTGTTGGTTCAATATTTTATTTCTTTTACTAAACAGCGGTGCCTCCAAAGATTTTAACAAGATGGGGATTTATAGCAACAGAATGACAGCACAAATTTTAATTTAGCTAATGTTTTGAAGTTAATTAGTTAACTCAAAAGCATTTTTAGATTTATAATGACTACAGGTGGCCAGAACCTTAATTTTATGTCTTTTCAAGAAAACCTCCCTGGGAACAAGGCATTGTGTGTTTATTTGCTAAATAAAAATGTGGAATGAAATATGCCACTTACTTAATCACCCACAACTTTTACACTACTTGAGTTTTGTTTTGTTTTTAATGAATTTTCTCCTGTCTCCTTCAAAACCACTTTGCTTGTGGCATACGGTTAATCCATAATTGAAAGGGGTACAGAAAGAGATAATGTTAGAATCATCTTCTAAATTTAGAACTTTGTTTAAATTATAAAACTCTTCCTTTTTTCTGTAACTAATGTTCACACCACTGATATGAGAAATAGATAACACTGTTCTTGTTACATTCGCGTTTAGAGATTGCAAAACGTTAATAAGGAGAACTTGTGTTAAAATCAGGGAATTTCTGCTGAGACATATTTTTTGGAAGACTGACACCTTGGTTATGGGGAGCTTGTTTTATTTCTCTATATACAAAATGGGTTCTCAATATGTTTAGGATATTTTGGTAGCACTATAGTATAAATATAACAGAAAGTAATTGAAGAATGATATTATATTTGCCTTTGCTTGGATAAATGATTTTTGTATCTATTACATAGCCACTATCCCATCTGTTTAGTTCACTAAAATAAGTTTCTTTCTATGAGCATTAAAGAACTGTGTCTTGTATTAGATACATACGCTTGGAACAGTTTGTAGCAATTGCCAATAATTCTGGAGTAAGCAGCACTTTGACATAAGTTGGTCTTTCTCATCTCGTGCTTTGCTTGGCGTATATCAAAGGGCACCTGGACTACAAGCAGGAGAGTGATGGGACGGGGGGAAACATGTAAACATTCACAGAGGTGGTGATTAAACAAGCTGATGAGCCATAAAGCTGTCATTAACCCTTACGCTGTCAGATGTCTTAATTTCGGGAATGCCAGATAGGTTTTAATCCCATCTATCATGTGTATGCACATGGATATGTGCTTTGTTGTTCAACATGTTAAATAACAGGTTAACTTTTACTGAACTTTGATTCAGGTTGTTCTTGGGTACTGACAAGGGATAGAAAATACCTGTGTGTCTAAACTTCCAATAGGAATGGCTTTGAGAAAAATACTGTTTCATTATGGGATAACTGTATCCCTATCCATTTGATAAACACCACATTTTGATCCGTTCATCATACTACAGAAGTTAAACTTATATATTGTCATGGCTTTGCTTTTGTCCCTGTTTATACATTAACTGTGCTTGTTTTAAGTAAATTCACTGGACTGAAGAGATTTTCATTTTGCTTCTGGCCAGTGTGAGACACTGACTGCCTCCTGTGAAGGCAAGCAGGTTGCTTCAAATTTGAGACTGACTGAGCTGTGCTTGACATAAGTCCCTCAACTCTTTAAATTGGTCTGATAAAGCTTAGGTTTATGGAACTTCTGCAGTGTCGCTGTGGCTGTCACCATGTTGCAAAAGCTCTGTGTTTTATTCTGGAAAGACTGATGAGCAGGTAGTTTATATTTCTGCACGGTGAAGGAATTGTTATTTTTTGGTGAGAGTGTCACTGGTGTTAGTGTTTTGCTTGTATGAGTAGGAGATGAGTGTATCTTTGAGTCAGAATGGTTACTATGAAATGATGGTTGATTTGAAGCTCAATTTCCTTGCACTCTAATCTTCAGCGTTTTCTTCCTTCAAATTCTGAAGTAATTACTTGAGGAAGGGTTGAGGGTTTTTTTACCATCTATTAATTAATAATTTGGGGGGACCACACTGGCAATACGATACAGCTCCTACGACTCTCTGCTGCATTTTAAGTTTTGTCTCCACTGTAGAGAGTTGTCAGGAGTAATCTGTTCTTGAAGTGGATGATGGTTCCAAGTTACTGGAGCATTCCTGTATCAGTGCACTCATGCTGACACTGCATGTCCTTCACAAGGAGCTGCATTGATGTGTAAATGGTGCACATCACAAGGCACTCCGGAGTCTTGCAGCACTTTCCAGTGTACTGTGCCCTGGAAAGTGGGAGTGAGACTGCCCCATGCCCATCACCAGCGTCGTAGACATTTTCTTCTTCTTTGCCATCCTCACTCTCCCATGTTCGCTTTGCATGGGGTAGGTGCTCAGCTGTTCTGGGTGCGCTGCTCCTTGACCAACTGAGAAGAGGCCACAGGCTGAATGAACACTTCCTTCTGGGTAAACCCCCCCCCCCCCCCAAGTAGTTATAAGCAGGTTCACTATTTATTTTTAAAACAGAGTAGGAAAAAGCACCAGGGTTTAGTCTTTTAAATGTTTTCCCGTATTTTCATGTAAACATACTCAGAAGCCATTATTCAGTTAACCTGGTGGGTTCATCTCTTATTTTGGTTTCAAGCCACCGTTGTTTTAAGCAATAGAACTGCTTATTGTCAAGTACCGATGGAGCTCTAATAGCCCAAGATTATGTATTATGGATAAATCTCTATGAAGACCTGAAAGAATGGGCTATTTAAGAATCTTGAAGCTCACCTGAGGCTAATGAAATTATGTCACTTCTCCTTTTAAGTGGAAATTGAAGAGTCACCAATTCATTAGAGTTCAAATCAATTTCAGTGAATATGCTTTGAGATTCAGCTCTGGAAGTAAAACATAGTTCATTAACTGTGAATCATTTGTACAGTGTTCTTGCTTCTAGGGATATTTATCATCAGAATGCAAGAAAAGTTCTATTTTAGGAGAGGGTTGGATTTTAATTTACATGGAAAGCTTCCTTGATGAATAAAATAGTTCACAAAAAAATCTTTTAATGTTTCCTGTAGACATACGTTTTAAGAACGAGACATTCTGACCTATATTTTTATACCTCCAGTGAGCTTGGGCACAAAACAGGTACTACTTAGTGCAAACATAAATTCTGCAAATGGAAATTTAAACTTTGAAGGAATAATTACTGTGGTTTGAGATCTAATTAAATCTTCATCTCTGCACTGACAATCAATCACAGGCACAAAATCAGAGGCTGGTTTTAAAATGGTATTCCATCTCCACTTCTGTAAGCATACATCCATAGAAAAAGTTCATCCCATATGTCACAAGACATCAGGTACATACAGAGGGTAACAACAATTTGTCGTCTCAGCAAGAATTTCAGTAGTGTAGTTTATTTCCCATTCTGGTAGCTTTTCAGCTGAAAACAACTGACTTGCTCTGTGTTCATAAGCATATATAAAAATAAGTACATGTCATAGAACAAGGCTCTTCAATTTAGCATTAAACAGGTAATTATATCTGAAAGTGGAAGCTAAACAAATTCAAACTAGAAAAGAAGTAGAGATTTTTACTAGTCAGATTGATAGATTAATCATTGGAGCAACTTCTCTGGGAATGCAGTGAATTCATTGTCACTTGAAGTCTTTAAATCAAGATTCGTTGTCTTTTTTGTTTTGTTTTGTTTTGTTTCTCCTAAAAGAGATGCCTTCAGTCAACCAGAAGACATAAGCTCGGTGCAGGAATCATTAGCTGTAATTCTGTAGCCTGTATTATTCAGGCAGTCAGACTATTCCATCATAATGGTCTCTTTTGACTCTAAAATGCACAAATCTGTGCATCTCAACATGACTACAAGTTAAATAATGGAAGAGGTAATAAAGTGAAATACACAAAGGGCCAATTTACTTGGCAGCTTTGTAAACTGCAGAGCTAGAATATTGTTCTACGCTGTGGCATATAATTTAGATGTAGCAATAAATCAGATAAACTTTCTGAGGTGTGCAGGTGGCTGTATGAAAAGATTGATTAGCTCTTGGGCCTCCTTGAGACACAGATTCTCAATTATGCCTTGGAAATAATAGGCTTGTTGTCCTCATGTCTTGTAGAGTAGATGTCGTCATAGTGTTACCATACCTTGGGCATAGGCGCACGCAAATCTCTGTGCTTGTCTCTTTCTGTTCCAGATGCTCTGTATGATGTCATCACCGTGGGAGCCCCGGCAGCACATTACCAAGGATTTAAGAACGGTGGTCTCCGAAAACTACTGAGTAAATTTGAGGCAGAAAGACGAAAGTAAGTATTTTTGTAAGTAGCTAGGAAAATATCATTAAGGTTGCATTAAAATTTTATGAGCTCACTGAGTAACAACACAGGTTATCCTGCTGAATGCACAGAAGACTGGACAAGGATCAATTAATAAAATATTTCCTTTATCTTCCCTGCTTTGCTGCACGACAAAATTGAAGCACAATTTACTTTTCATGCCAAGACTTATTTTGAATGCAAACTCAAAATTGTGACACTTTCTTCCCATATTTCGTGAAGCCTGAGGAATATCAGGGCTTGAAAACATGCTGTTCAGAATGAGATCTCTCTTCGGTAATTCTTGTGCTAAGTGGAAAGAAGTTATAGACAATTTTTTGATAAAGAAGCAGTAGCTTAAGGTAGCATCTTAATTTCTGATAGCCTTGGGCATATGCTAACAAAAAAAATCTTTTTAGCATGCCTGTGAAGTAAATAAGAAAGTATTTTTCTTCAGAAAGCCAAAATGGGACTAAGCAAAGATAAAGGCCTTAACTGGGTTTTCAGTTTATTGCTGTACTCAAATGCTTTGTTAACCACTGAACACGTACAGAAGTGTCAGTTGCATATTTTGCTAACTAAGAATTGGACATGTTTGTGTTTGTTGCTATGGCTGTTACAAAGTTTTCAGCAGCCACAGCTGTCACTGGCAGCACCCATAGTCGTGACTGCTCAACACTTGGACTAGCTGTGCCACCCCCATGCAATCAGTGGCACAGCATTCAAAAGGGAATGCAGGAAGGACTGTATGTATGCTAATCTAAATCAACCCAACTCTCCATAGAAAATGAATTCCATTATATTATGCTAATCTAAATAATCCCGACTCTCCATAGAAAATGAATTCCATTATATTCAATGCTGAAAAAAATTTCACGGGTACAATATCTTAAAGAGTAAAAGGAGAAATTATAAAAATCTACTGTTGACTTCTAGGTTGACTAGAAGTTGGCATCAATGCTAAAACCAAAGAAAAACCAGCAGATATATTTGCTTTGAAAATGGTATTATTATTTTTGCTGTTTGCACTGCATGATGTAAAAACCCTATTAAATCTTCTAAGATCTTTCATTTCCCTGGCCACCTCTGGTGAAAAAACTTGCCAGTGAAACACAAATATCATTGATCACGAGACACATGAATGGACTTTGTGTTAACAGTAGGTACCTATTCTGCTGTCAGCAGGCTATTGTAGGCAGCCTTATCCCCACGGCCTATGAAGTACATGCTTCCTGATGAAGAAAATGTCTAAAGACATTTCTTAAACTATCTGCTACTTAATTATCTGATTAATATAGTTACAGTAGTATTTAGTGGGTTTTTTATTATATTTCATAAGAAGAAATTAAAGTCATAAGTGATATAAAGAACTTTGCAGTTCCAGCCATCACAGTGTTCAGCTTTCAGAAAATGAACCGTTTCTCACTTGCACAGTCCTGCAGTATATCCACATTGGCAGAATGTGATTTCCCAAGATGAAGGATAGCTGTGAGGTTAACTTGAAATTATCATCTGTGATTTCAGTTCCTTGGAGAAAAAAGGGAAAATGCATTATAGGGAAGAGACCTAATCTTGAGCTCTTCCTGGGAGAACACATTGCAGTATCTCATAGGAACGAATAGACAATGCCCTTGTTTCTTAGTTGCCCATAACAGGTGAGGGGAGATGATGGGCTTGACTCCTTTCTTTGGATCATGTGCAACGTTGCACATCAAAAGGCTAGGATGGCAAAGGATACTCAGTGCAGCACAGCCTCTTCTCGTTTGGATTCGCTCATCTTTCACTGACTCAACCATTGGAGACCTCTAGGTTGATAGAGCTTTGTGTTCAGGAGCAGTGGGGGAACCTTTGTGCGGGTTTTATCAAGGCATTTCATACCTATTTCAAAGTGCCTACACATCAGCTTATATTTGCCCTGCTTCTTAGACTTTTCTGCATCCCTCAGAAACACCTGTCTTCTGGTGACTTTCAAGGACAGGATACTGGACCTTTACTCTGACAGTGCGGTTTTCTTTGTGTTTCTTTGTTCGCCTGGAATAGCAAAAGTCTGTCTTTAGGATGATATAACTAGGGTAACTGTTACTATCCTGTCAGACTCTTCCTAAAAAAAGAGCCTGAGTCAGAATAGCAAACTTAAGTTTGAGCACTCAAAAGGGGAATGCAATTTTTAGCAAATCACTTACCAGACCTAAAGAGATGGTCGCTTAGTGTATGAATTCCCACAAAGTAGTAAGGAGGAAACCTCCAAAATTCATCTTCCCATCTATCTTTGAGGGCAGCTCAGAGAATTCCACATGTTGGGTTTTTTCCTTCAACTAGAAGAACTTGTGTGAGTCAGAAGACAGGAGAAAGCAGGCTCTGAATATGATCTCACTTATTTGAATATTCAAGAGTGGGTCTACTTTAAATAGATACATGAAAGGACCATTCTCATTCTTACCACGGAGAAATTTCTTTTGCTGTGGCAATGACAACTTTATTTTGTATGCACCTGTTTGTTTAACTGCACGAGGGTGCTTTGAGGACACAGCATTTCCAGGGGCAGCTTTTACAATTTAAATTTTCTGTTTTACAATGGGAGCAGCTTTTCCGAAGATTTGGTTGAAGGAAGAAGTGACACCTTGAGATATCAGTCAGAATATAAAATGAACAGGAAAAAAAAAAAGCAGATTTAGCAACCGTTTCCTCTGGGCTAACTGAGCTGAAGACCTAGAGGAAGATGTGGGAAGAGATTATTTCTCAAGCCGATCCCAGTAGCTTTCAAGACATTGTTAGTGCACATGACAGAATGCCTCGCATGCCTTTGACCTTCAGGCTGATTATTAGAACAGCTTATTGAAATATTCAACAGTGTCAGTGTATCACAAAATATTCCTTGCTCAAACCTATACTTGTGGAATTAACAGACAAGAGGAACTGTTAACTGGTAGCAAGGTTATGTCCCACTTGGCAAGAGTGTAATTGCATTTGCAATTGCCAAACAAAAACAAGAGTGAAACATATGTTTCATGACAGTTTATCAAACAGAAGAATGTGGAAAATGTGTATCTGAAGATACGTCTGGCATATTTTCTATTGCAGAGGATCTACATTTTTGTGCAGACAAAAGAGAGGAAGGTATTGTATAATAATATTTATTAAAAATGCAGTGGTTTTGCAATTCTTCTCTCATTTGTTAATACCAAGCAGGTCATATTAAAAGAAAAAATAAAGGTAAATTTCTAAAAGTATCTCAAATAAGTGGGAGAAAAGTAATTTTTCAGGTGAAAAACAAGACTTGGTGGTATGTGATCTGAAGCCAGGTCCATTGCTTTGTAACCCATTTACAAACTGTACTGTTCTTTATCTGCAAAAAAGAGACAGATAAAAGGCGTTACCACTGCAAACATCAGGTGTGCCTTTAAGGCATGACTGGTATGTCTGTCCCTTTAGTAGCTAGTAGTGAACTTCATAACACCAGTAAGAACAATAGATGTTTTTTTTTTTAATCTTGTTTAGGCATGATAGCATTTAAATTGAAATTATTGAAGTGTGATGATTAAGGTATGCTAAATCATTGCAGAATATCAATTACCTATGTATGATGTATATTTATTTTAGATTTTTTTTTTTGTGACGCTGTATTGGTGTCATAGAATCATAGAATTGTCTAGGTTGGAAGAGACCTTGAAGATCATCAAGTCCAACCATCAATCTAACACTGCCAAAACCACCACTAAACCATGTCCCTAAGCATCACGTCTACCATCTTTTAAATACCTCCAGAGATGGTGACTCCACCACTTCCCTGGGCAGCCTGTTCCAATGCTTAACAACCCTTTCTGTGAAGAACTTTTTCCTAATATCCGTCTTAAACCTACCCTGGTGTAGCTTGAGGCCATTTCCTCTTGTCCTGTCGCTTATAGCGAGAAGAGGTCAACCCTCACCTCTCTACAGCTTCTTTTCAGGTAGTTGTAGAGAGTAATAGGGTCTCCCCTCAGTCTCCTTTTCTCCAGGCTAAACAACCCCAGTTCCCTCAGCTGCTCCTCATAGGACTTGTTCTCTAGACCCCTCATCAGCTTCATTGCCCTTCTCTGGACACGCTCCAGCACCTCAATGTCTTTCTTGTGGTGAGGGGCCCAAAACTGACTAACAAACTAACAAACCCACATCCTTCTCTGCCAGCACTTGGCCTTGTTGAATTTCATACCATTGGCCTTGGCCCGTCGATCCAGCCTGTCCAGATCCCCCTGTAGAGCCTTCCTACCCTCAAGCAGATCGACACTCCTGCCTAACTTAGTGTTGTCTGCAAATTTACTGAAGGTGCACTCAATCCCCTCGTCCAGGTCATTGATAAAGATACTGAAGAGAACTGGCCCCAGTACCGAGCCCTGGGGAACACCACTTGTGACTGGCTGCCAACTGGATTTAGCTCCGTTCACCACCACTCTCTGGGCATGGCCATCCATCCAGTTTTTTACCCAGTGAAGAGTACACCCGTCCCAGCCATGAGAAGCCAGTTTCTCCAGGAAAATGCTGGAGTTTGTTCCTTTTATCTTTTCCCTCCTTATTTCTAGCTAAAAGGGAGAAAGTAAATCAGTTGTTCACATTCAGTTTTCTGTTGGCCTGCTAATATAGATTACTTCTCCTTCCAGCAAATGGAAGGGCTTGTCTTCTCATCAGTCTAGATGGCACAGCAAATTACTCTTTTCAGAGCTCAGTTGTGCAGGTACTTTTAAGGCAGACCTTCTGGAAGTTATGCCCGTATAATGCCTCATTGCTTGAAATGTTCATAAATCACTGTCAGGGTACACCAAAGACTTTTTTTCTTATTTAAAATCTAATTTGATGATCTGTGCTTTAGCCAAAACACATAGACTTATGATTACAAGATTTTTAATGCCCCAATACTAACCGTCAAGACAAACAGAGGTGTTCCACTGGCTGCATCAGGTGCTGTGATTCACTATGGTTCTGTACACCATTTCTGGCAAGTTCTTTAGAAACAATCCTGCTTTGAATTATCACAAGCTTAAAGCTGGAATAGTACTGAAAAGGATTTTCTGTTGATTTTTTTTTTTTTTAAGCCATAAGAATTTAATTTGGGTTTGAACTGTCTAAAAAGACCCTTTTTTGTTTGACAAGGCCTAGATTTTTTGTCAAGGTGTGAGGTGTACTCCTTCACTAACATACTCGTTACCAGAGATGTTATTAATGCTGTGATCTTCAGCCTTCCTGAGTTTTATAACCTTCAACCCATTTCCATTCTCTGAGGAACCTGAAATGATACTGTTTCACAGAAAATCCCAGGGATGTTGAAATAATAATGATTCCTGTTTGATCTGATTGTAACCTTTGTTCTCGAAGGGAAACCACAGCCTCTCATGCATAGCACTGTTCACTGAGACAACGTTCTTTGCTCACTTTCCCCTTTTTTGCATCTGTGTGTGAGAGAGGTTAGACTTCATGGAGAAGAACATTTTTTTGCTGACCATAAAATCAATGTATTAATGTTGTTTTGCTGAGAAACTGCCAAAGTTTGTGCTATTCATTGAGATACAAAAAATCTCATTGCAGTATTTTCCAGCCACTAGGCTCTCTGAACAGAATTGCCTGAAGGATTTCCTTAAACAGGCATAAAGAAAGGGGTCTGGGCCTGAAAAAAGAAGGGAAGAAGGAGTTGGGGGAGGTTTGCATGCAAAAGTTAGAAAAGACCATATGTTTTGGAGACCAAGAAACTGTTTCATATACGTGGACTCTAGGAGTGGCAGGAGAAGGGTGGTCCGTGACTTTGCCATTGTTGTAGTGCGCACTTCAGTAGGCTGCCAGGAAAAGTCTTCACGGAAAGGCACCATTTAGCCTGGGGCTTGTAGTGAGGCACAATACCTTTTCCTTCTGCTAAGAGCCATGCTCAGTTACCCTGCATAAGATTCTCCCCTATGTTAAAGGCTACTTGAATCTTTCCACCAATGTAAAGATACTCTCAAAATAAATTGAAGAACTGTGGAAGGCTTTCCCTAGGCAGTCAGCCTTCTTGGAGTGAGTCTTCCTAGGAAGATTCACTGTGAGATTTACCTATGCCACTCTGGCATCTGTCCTACTTAGGTCTCTAGAGGGCTGATGAAGGGCATTTTGACCTTTCTTTTCACTGAAACCCTTGTACCTCTACCACTTGAAGGCATTGATGTAGAGTTATTCCAGGGGTCGGTTAGGAATAGAAGAGCGGTAAGAAGCAGCTCTGTGCATACAGCCTTAGCCACTGCTTCAAGATAAGGATTCATGGAGATTTGAACTTTATAAGTAAAGATAAACAGAACTAATAACATAATTTCATTTTCTTCAGTATTCAAAGTTAGAATTTCCTAGTTTGCAAGGGAATCTTAAGGAAATAGAAAAAATTAATTTGAACTTCTGATCTCTCTCAGGCTTGTTTTGAAAACCTCACACTGATCATATGGTTTAGTCTTATTTCCTGAGGCAGTGAATTGTCCTGGATTTTTTTTATGTAATCAATTTATTTTTGATCATAACTTCCCACTCTAGACAGAATACATGTGATGCATAAATAAGCCACTGAGTTGGTATCTTCAGTAATGTACATAAGCTCGAGGTTATCTGGGGGTAGATGTTCTTGCTGTGTATGCTTTAACTGTATTCTTGATGTTAACGTCTGCAGTTTTGACCGTGAAAAACACGAGGTCAAATGTTCATTGTTGAAAGAATTTAACCCAGTCCCAGATGGTGACAATTTAATTCAGTCACACAAATTACTCAGTTAACAGCAGGAGTGGAGTTACTCCGAGTATCATTAAAAATTAGACATTTAGCATATTGCAGTATTTATTTTCAGGCAAAAACTTTGTTAATTTAGATTTTAAATTGCAGATGTAGTCAATGTAATCTTTATTCAAATTACATGACAATGTCATTAAAACAATTTTAAAACTGAAATGACCACTGACAGTCATGTGTACGTAGCTAATGATGGTGCCAATATATGGAAGTGATTATGTGTGATTTTTATATGCTTAGTGAAAGCTTTGAAACTTAACCCAGAAGACATTATTATGGACTTTTTCATAAAGGTACATGGCTAATAATATATTTTACATATCAGAGGTAGATTTTTCATAGTGCTGCTGATTTCTTTGCACTGGACCTACCCATGTCACCTTTGCCCTAATGCGAAAGTTTCTTCATGCCTGTAATTCCCTTCATCTAGCTTCTGCACCTGTGAAAGGTTTCCTATGTATGTTCTATTGTCAGCTGCTTCTGTTAAGTAATACTGCTTATATACAGCAGCAAGCTCTAAAATTAAGTATTTATAAGGCAACTAATTTCAGTGAATTGGAAGTAGTAATGTTTTTTAATGACTGGTAAGGCTACAGAAAATTTCAGGCTAGTATTAAATGCAACAGTGTTGAAGCACAACAATTCAAAACTTCAGGTACTCCCAAACGTGTTGTTTCTGAAAAATAATTACGCACTTTCTTGGGGGGAGGGGGGAAGTTGCCCTCAAATTCTGAAAGACACTGAATATTTTGAGTTGTCTCATGCTTTCTGGCGTTCAGGAAATGTTAAAATTAGCCAATAATGAGGTCTGATAGCACACCTTATTCTGAAGAAAGAGTCATTCTCTCTTCACTATTTTCTTTATTTAAAAGCTATGATTGACTTTATTAGAATGAGAACTACCCACAGGTTTAGTATCTCTCTTCCCTCTTTCTTTTTTGATAGCTTTGTCTGCAGCTTTTCTGCTGCAATATTCAGTGAAGCTTAGAGCGGTGGGAGATCAGTGAAAATGATCTGGAAATTAAAGGCCGAGGGGAATCCCAGAAAGGAGTATGTGCATGGTGAGCTTGATAAGTGTTAGCCAGATTCAGCCTGCAAAAAGGCTGTTTGATAAAGGGAGGAGGGAGAAGCCTGAAGGGGAATTAGAGAAGATTATTCAGTGCTGTGAAGTATCAAGACTTTTAAGACTATGTCTTCACTACAATTAATATAGGCTATTACTCTTTGTCCCTGCCCTGTGTACTGACAGCTTGAGAGTTGCAGTGAATGTAGAGGTAGGTCTAACTTTGAAAGTTCATTTTGCTGATAGTGTTCCCACCTTGAAAGTAGAGCTGTGGCCGTGTCCTGGTTTCAGCTGGGATAGAGTTAATTTTCTTCCTATAGCTGCTGTGTTTTGGATTTAATATGAGAATAATGTTGATAACGCAGATTGTTTTAGTTGTTGCTAAATAATGTATACATTAGTCAAGGACTTTTTCAGTTTCCCGTAGAAGCTGAGAGGGAGCATAGACAGGACAAGCTGGCCAAAGGAATATTCCATACCATAGACATCATGCTCAGTATATAAATAGAGGGTCGCCAGGGGTCAGGGATCACTGCTCAAGACGGGCTGGGCAACTGATCCTCAGATGGTGACAGCAACTTGTATTGGATTGCTTTATTTTTGTATATTCTTTTACCATTGTTATTATTATTCTTTTTCCTGTTCTGTTACTTTCCTATTAAATTGTCTTTATCTCAACCCACAAGGTTTTGGGGTTATTTCCCCCTCCTTTTCTCCCTACCCTATGGAGGGGGGAAAGGGGCAGGAGGAGTGAGCAAGCAGCTGTGTGGTCCTTGTTGCTGGTGGGGGTTAAACCACAACAGGCCGTTTCCTCGTTCCTCAGAGGGACAGGGATTTTTTGCCCAGTTCGTTAGGAGAGACGGTTTATATGATTAATTTTGTTGAAATATTCAGAATTCTGACCTCTGCGCTCAGCAGTCCAGCAACTCAAGTAGTAGACTGCGAATTGGAGACGCATAGTAATTTTGATGTGGCTGGTAGCATGACTGATCATGGCAAAGTTTCATTGACTCAAATGCCATTCATCCTGACTGCCTCTACAGAGAATTGTGTCTAAAACTGGAGACGGTGGTGAAAGACAGAAAAATAGGATGGGGTATTGTGGAATTTGGGACTGTAACAGCAAAGTATCTAAGCAAGAGGCTGAATTTTAAAACTGCTTGAATCTATCCTTATTTGCCAAAAGTCTTAAGCCTGTTAAGTTTTATGGAAGTGACTTCATTAGGACTTCTGAATGTACGTATGTCCCTTATCAAATTAAATTTAATTTCTAATTTGTAGAAAACTAATGAAGAGGAACTGGAAGGGATGCTAGAAAACACAAAGGGGAAATGGGGGAGTAAAGAGATCTGGAAAAAGACTGAAATGAAAAGCCATGCGTGAAGTTCAAAGGGTTGCACGAGTGTCAAAATTCGGGTCTTGATATGTGAAATTAAGAAATAAATCGGCGGGGAAAGGGTGGAAAAGACTGAAGGACGTATGATGAAAAGACACAAGAGGAAAGGGAGATACATACAGAAGGAACTCGGCAGTAGTATGTACATTGCTGTGGCACCGGTAAAGTTCCAAGAGTTGCTTGCTTCTGTTTTCTTCTGTGTTAACGTTACAGGTTAATCTGAAACTGCAAAAGATTTTAGTTAGTTTCTCTAAAAAACTGAAGCAGGGCTTTATAAAGGGAAGAATTATGTACGAGAGCTTTAGGTGGGGAGATGTATACTACAGCCAAGAACCAGTAGGTGTGTGCATGCTGTCTAAAATGGTATTTTGGAATAATGGTGGAAAAGGATATTGTATAATAAAGAAGTGTTGGGGAAAAAATGAGGGATAGGAAAAGAAGTCATGCAAAAAAATTGCAGTAGTTTGTGAACAATTAAAAGGAAAGTAGGAGGTTTGCAGTATGCATTTGTGTGTTTTTGTAGTAATTAACTCCCACACCCCATTTCTGTGTCTCTTCTTGCAAATTAGACACATGTTTTTTATTGGAAATAACTCTGGTTATCACCACTTTCTGGACATCACTGCTAATCAAAACATAGTCTGGGCCACTGATCAGTTAAATCTTAATGCCTCATTTTGAAAGACTTAGTAAGGTAGTTCATAATGTGAAGGGGGATTCAACTGGAAAAATAGGAACCTTATGCTCTTTGGGATTATTACCTGACTTTGTCAAACCTTTCATTTCTCCAGAATTACATTTAAATAAAAAATTTTTAAAAGTCTGTTTTTCTTATGTTAAAATCAGTCACTCAAAGGGATGATTAGGTTGAGCAGTACTACTTAGAGTGTTTAGTAGTGGGCAGTCCGTTGTCCTCTACTGTTCAAGCAAGGATTTGGTTTTACCCTTACAGGAAGGAGCATTTCAATGATATTGGTGAAGTTCAGGTATCTGTTATTTTTTACAAAACTAGTGGCAAGATTTTTAGCATGTTAAGCATTGATATTAACAGCAGAAATGATTCTGACATTATGTGACTCTCTCTCTGTTACTACAGTACTGGATATCAGTGTATTTACTATTCACCTGAAAACACAGCCAAGGCAAAAGAAGTTCTCAGCAACATCAATCATCTACAACCTCTCATATCAAGCCATGCAGACCTGCTGCTTAATTCTGCAAGCCAGCATTCTCCAGACAGCTTGAAGAATTCTTTAAAGATGCTTTCAGAAAAAGTAAGATTCAAATCTTCAGAGCAATGGAAAATGGAATAACTGAGTCTCTTAACTGCTGGGTTTTTTTCTGCATAAATTGACTTTCATAGCATCAGGAAATATTAAATATGCTCTGCTAAAATAAGCTTCAAAATGTCTCTATCAGAAAAAGAATATTATTTAGCATTTCTGTAGGCTTTCCATGTAGAAAATTAATGAAATCTATAAAGGTTATCTTTATTTGAAAGTATAATTAATTTAATTCCATGTGTCTTTGTTATCCTCTAGTGGCCACATACTGGGGTTTATCAAAAATAGATTATTGTAAATAATTTTGTGGGATGATAAACGGTTATTTTATTTCTTTTTCTGTGATACTTCAAAATACTGCTTGTGGGAGGTAGTTCAAGCCAGGTTTGTGCGTAAGGTTTAGAATAATAGCGTGATCAGAAATGGTGATGCAGTCTGAAGGGAGAAGCTAGAAAGTTGGGCGCCAGAAGGTCTCAAATTTTAATCCTCTTCCTCCTGTTATATTCCTCTGTAGCTGTAGGCTCTTCCTCATCTTAGCTTCTTTAGCTCTAAATTAAGGAAGATAATATTTTCTACCTGTCTCACAGAGTGATATTGGAGATTAGCTGAAGTCTGAAGTACTTTTGAACGTATGTTATCCTATAAAAATATTAAGCACTGTAGCTGTGACCAGAGGGGTTGAAAAAAGTTTCCCATCGCTTCATGGGCCATACCTTCTGTAATGTGACCTCAATGTGGCTTAATAACACTATCAATAACCATTTCCATATATCTTCAACTATTGGGAAGCGGCAACCCCTGTGGTCTGTTGAGCACTATTATCCCAGCAGTACGTTGTTCAGTGGGAGAGCTTCCAATCTGAATATTGAGCTCAGCCACATACTGTGAAGGCATTGCTTCGGAGCCACGGGGGAGATAAACGTTGCTCTCGGTTACAGATGTGTAAATCCACGGTAACTCTGCGAACATAGGAGTCACTATGAATGTCAGGAATATATAGGAAAGTAGAATTCAGCCTGGAAATGAAAGGGAGGAATCTAGGGGGGGTTTGTGGCAATTATAGTGTACCTTTCCATGTAGTACTGAAGGAGGCTGTTTTTAGCTGCGCATAGAAAAAGTGGAGTTGCTCTGTTAGTGGTTAACTCAAAGAAATATGCATGTACAAGTAAAACAAATCAAACTAAGAAGTGTTTGCTCTGAAGATTCAGGATTTGGTTGCTAAGGAATTTGTATGTTAACAGTAGCCATTTGCCCTTACTGCCTTTGCCTGTCTGGGCAGGAGGAGCGGACGATTTCAGAGTGGCTGCAGGCAGCTGTGGTGCTAACCCACTGTTTGAACCATGGCCCATTGGAGAGCCCGACTACAGAAAAGGGCCAAAATAGACAATCCATTCAGTTTGGAAAGGTCACAGATATTTTAAATGTGTAGCTAGTGATTTAATTGTGTATGTTCATATCAACTTTTCAGGGCCAGGATTAAATTGCTGGTTAGTATATGAGCACAGGGTCCCAGAAGTGGAAGCAGGAGTCTCACCTGACATAGTCCACCTGACAGCCTATGGCTTCTATCTAGCCTCCACCGTTTGCTTGGAAGAGATGAATGCAATTGTCTGAACAACTGGTGCATCAGCGGTTGAATACCTGCTTCACTGTCTATTCCTAAATTTACCCTGAGGAGAAGACAATAATGAAGAAAGAGGGTGGGACCATTGCTGAGGAAGCTAGTGTGGAGGGACAGATGCTTGTAAAGAAGGGAAGAGAGTTGGGGAGGAGAGGAAAGACCACAAAACAACTTCATGGAAGGATGATATTAAGTTTCAAAAACCCCAAATGAGTGAACCCACACGGTGCTGCAATTAAATCCCTCATGGTTAATAGAAAGCATCATCTCGATATCCTAAAAAAACCTATCTATGTAATCTGGTACAGTATGGGAGAACCAAGACTAACAGAGCGTCCCTGGTTATATTTAAGAGAGGTTGGCATGCTCTTCTGGATAGAATTACGTGATGCCTACCTGTATTCTTGAGGCGTATGATGTGCTTCTGCTCTCCCACCTTTTGTATAATTTTTATATGTAAAAAAGAAATGTTCTCTTACATTTTAACTTGATAGAAATTTAGAAATTTGAACAAGCTGTAAAGATGATTTGCCTGGTGATTAAATTCCTCAAGTTTATTAAAAAGCATATCACCTTTTATTTTTGATACTGTTAAGCTTGATATATAGAATATATATAGAAAACATTAGGTAGCAGTGAGTATACCTAAGATATCAATGCTGTGAATTACAGTTAAGTATTTCTGTTAGAAATGGAAGGACTGGCTGCATGCATTGAAAGTGGAAAATTAAATCAAATAATTCCACTGCTGCTTCTTAAATTGAGCTTATTTTCTCATATTAAGCATGGTTTTACTTCTCCATATATGATTTGCAATTTATTATAGTGTTTTCCAGAGACTAACCTTTTATCAACACTTTCTGTTAATTGATTAAGGAAGCCTTTAGCTGTCGACAAGTGTATCAGCATTTGCAGCTTGCAGAGGGCTTGATAAATTCATTTTCCAGCTATGCCTATCTTTGTTTGCAGAAATATTCTTTAGTCAAGTATCTAAAAGAATTTGCAAAGTTTTCATTTCTTTGTGTAGACTTGTTTTGTGATTTCAATACAATTTTATAAATAGTGATGTTCTGCAAATTTAGCTGTACTGAGCTGTAAGAAAATGTAGTTAAAAATGTAGATTGTTGTTAAACCAATGGAATCCGTGAATGGAATTTAATTACAAAAACATTTTGGTCTCTGTATGAAAAAATGGAGGTTTGCTTCCCTGCCAGTTTGCTTTTTGAAATGAATTTTCCCTATAAAATATTTATGTTAAATTGAATTACTTAAACTTTTCAGATAGTTACCTAACATACATTGCATTCATAGTGGGCATTCCTGACTTCAAGTTGTCCCATACTTATAATTTTCCAAAGTTTAAAGCTTTTTTGAGTCTACCATGCCTGATGCAGAGACCTGAAATGATCTCAAGCAGACTTTGAGGGCAAGGGGAGGTACAAAACCTCAGCAAAACCTTGATGTTGTGATTTCTAAGGACAGACAAATAAAGTCATTTCAACTCTTTTGATGTGGAACTGTAGAAGTGTCCTAAAGAGGAGCTCTGCTGTAACCATGCAAGAAAAGACAACTCAGCAAGCCTCATTTCGCCTCTTCTTTATAGAAGATCGGCAGGGTTTGCTAGCAATAGTCCCCAAAGACTACATATTCTCTGAGTATGCACCGTGTGGAGGCTGGAAATATGGAAAACTGAAATTTTCCTATAGTGCAGTTCTGGACTACCATGAGGCTGCCATGAAGTAAGTAAGAAAACTGTCTCTGTTTAAGCACCCTTTCCCTCAGGCACCAGGTTAGTAAGGAGGAGACAGAATCGGCCTGGTAAAACTGCCAGAGATGAATAGTGTTGCCAAGCCTAATCACTAAAGAATCCCAAATCAGGTCTGAAAGAAGTCCTGATGTTGCTTTAAAAAATCGTAGATTAGCTTAGATATCCCTAAGGTTCTTATTTTTAAGACTTTTGAGTTCTATTTGCAGCAAATTTTCAGCCTTTCTTTGTGCAACCATTAAGGATCAAAAGTAGTTTTTTCCTAAACGTTGTGAGAATGATAAAAAGCAGAAGCTTCTCAAGCAGGTACCTAACCCAGCAGCTGGAGCTTTAAGAAAACCATGAGTTTAGAGCATTGTGGTCTAAACATCAGTAAACTTTTGAGGCGGTATTGAGGCAGGAGAGCAAGAAAAATAGGTTGGGTAGGAATAGAAGCATACAAAAGGGGAGCAAGTACTGGCAAAAAAGGATGGGATAAGAATAGAAATAATAAGAGCAGAAAGTGGGAGAAGGATTTCCAGGAAGATAGATGCTGACACTTAAAACTTGTTTGGTTTGAGCTTTTTCGCTACTTCTCCTCCTGGTTTTGCATAAGAAGCATGAAGGGGCTGAATGAAGCTTGGCTGGACAACCTTTATTTCTAGCATTTCCTAGCTTTGTGTGACTGCTTGTTTAGGCTGGTTGCTCTGACTCTTATCTACATACTTTTCCGCATGCCTGTTTAATTAAGATTGTGTGCACAAAGGCAGTTCAGCATCTGAATCTGCACATGACAATCCACTATGTTCTGGGTAAATAGGAAGGCAACTAAATCGCACTGATCTGGGGTAAATAAATTCAGGTAATTGTGCTGTGAAAGAAACATGGAACAGTGTTTCATCATCACCTGTGAACTGGGGAGAAGGAGCTCTGGCAGCCTGGGTGGGATGTGCAGGATGTGGTACAGCAGCAGGGTGCATGGTGTCCCCACTTCGACAGATGAACCCTGTTGAACGTCCTGTGTGACTGCAGGAGATGGGCATGAGTGGCAAACTGGTGGCAAGTGCTGTTATGTGGAGACAGAGTCTTGAGATGCTAAAGTCCGTACGCAGAAAGGGTCTTCCTTTCTTGTTGGGGTGGAAGGGAGGTAAATAATGCAGGGAGGTTGAAGGTTTTTAAAAATATGGTAAACTTCCAGCTGTCACAGTCAACAAGAAGGATTTAGAAAAGTGATATAGTAATTGAATAACAGCTTCAGAGAGCCTGGAAAAACTACTTTGAGATTTCCTTTCTTTAAAAATAAAATAAAATAAAGCTAGAAATGAGGTGTCATCACCTGCCCTGATATTTGGGTTGATACCTTACAAGTACCAAAATTTATCTCTGGAAATACTGCTTTTGCAGATACTGCAATCTCAGCAGTGTAGAGTGGTGTGTTTTTATTTAAGAAGATCCTTAAATTTGTTAATCGCATTTTATCTGACACTTATTTGGAAATTATTGAGCAGTGGTTGGTTGCTCTTGAAACTGGTTCTTGTAGAGGTTCATCTCTGCATGCAAAATTTGGAACTCAAAACAGGATTGTGTGAAAATATAGTGATCTCTATGGCAGATACTTTACTTTTGTGTTAATCCTTAGAACAATGGGATTGTAGTATGTGACAATGTCCCCAAAACCCTTGAATTTTTCCTCATTGTTTGTTGGTCTACTTTGTTTTCTGCCTCTCAGACCTGCCTGAAATAAATATCCACTCTGCCTAAGGGTAACTCAGTGTTATAATAGCTATGTTGCGGTATTGCATTCTCTGGTCTAACCTATTCATTCACTTATGTATTATTTTTCTAGACAGAGTTATTTGTGCACGCATTTAAGGATCAGCTGGTCAGAAGTGCCCTTTTAGCACTATACACGGCCCGGCCTGGCTGTGTCCTCAAGAAACCGGCTGTGCCTAGAAACAGTGAGGAAGAGGGGGGTGATTTACAGCATCAGGACCATCCTTCTCAGATTAAAAGACAGGACTCTATACCCCATCATTCCGAGTATGACGAGGAAGAGTGGGTAAGTAGTCGGAAACTCTTGGTTGATATTCAGTACCAAACCCCACAAACAAATAACAAAACAAACAGCATAAACAAATACAAGCCCTAAGTGTCCTTGTCACATATTATTGTGGGGGGGGGGTGGTGAAGGAGTGCAAAACTGTGAAATAATATTTTTCAGACACGTTGTATATTTTGAAACTAACTTGAAAGAATTTTCTTAAGTACAGTGTGCTTCTGTGTGACTGCTTGGTTGTGCATATAACAGTGAGGATGATGAATATCTGCTTGCCCAGACAGGAAAATAGTCTTTCTTTGCTTTTACATGAGTTCTTTTTGCCAGTTAGGCAGATTTAAGGAGACTGGAATGCCATAAACTATTATGAGGAAAATGAGATTTTTTTTTTCCCAAGACTGAATATAAATGGTTTAAATACACATGAATTAATCCTCAGCAAAACAGAGCTGTTTTCCCTTAAACTCTGTTGTTAAAGGATGTCTGAGATTGCATAAAAGAATGAAACATAGCTTTTAGATTTTAACATTCTTAGCGTATCTTTCAAAGATTTGTATTATTTATATGGCTGAGATTTTGTGCATTAATTATTTTGGTGGATGTGTTCATAATATATCTGCTTCTTTGTTATATACACTCTGAACTCCAGCTATTTTTATTCAGTTCAGGCTCATACTTTCAGTTCATCACTGTATTCTCATAAATGTAAAGGATGCCAGCATATTAATCTCTATTGTAAATAATTAATAACTTGTATGAGCCACAGTACTTACACCTGAACTGTGATTTTTATCCATACCACAAATAAGGGAAGAAGAATGTATTTCTTCTAGAGAAAAGACAATTATCTCCATGCATTATGTAGTCATGAGATTTAAACAATAAATAAATAACTCATTCTTTTATTTGTGTTCTGGGTTTAGATCCTTGAATTCACTTTTTCATGTTTTCTCAACAACCTGAGGGGCGGGCTAGAATGGTTCATCTTTCCTTGAAATGGAAGCCAAAATGTTTGTTTCCAGCTGTTGAAACATTCAGAAAAATAAATATGACAACAGATTTACTAAAAAGGAGAAATTTTGCATTGGAAAATTGGCATTTTTGTGCAAGTTGTGTTTTATTTTAGTACTTCTGTGTCTGCAGAGAAGCTAGCTTTAATGTATTTCATTATTGATTTTTAAAAAAATTTATTTCTGCCAGGTGCTTAGTCCTCATCTATTAAAACAGATAAGCACATTAGTTTGAAGTGTATCCAGTTTTTCTGCTGAATTAGTAAGATTACCTGCTTGATTAAAATTAAGTGTATTTTTAGGTATTTTCTGAGTTAAACTGAATCAGAGACACTGTCAAACTTGAGGCAGTATAAATCTTAGAGAAATTTTGGCTTTTTTTCTAAATTTGAAAGATTGGGCTTCCATTATTTTTCAGTTCTTTCTGTCAATGGCGGGAACGAATAATGCAAGTTTCAATGATCAAGTTGTCGTTAGTGTGATGAAAAGAGAAAGAATAGATGCATGTGAAATTTGAAAAAATGCTTAGTCTACTCTGAAAGTCAGCTCTAAGGGAAAATAACTTTGAGATACATTGCTTTGTATGCACAGTACTCTATCCTCCTTTGTTGTGTTGTTTTTTTTTTTTATTCCCCTAACTATTATCGAGCGCTAGAGTTGCATTTTAGAATTGGAATTTCAATTTTAGTTTTGCCTAAACTCTAAATTAGTGCCGTCTAACAACTCTGTAAGCTGACCCTGTTCCATCCACTTCCAATGATTGCATTATCTTACGACGCTCACAAGAGTGAATTCAAGGCAGTGTTTAAAAACTGGGGGAGATCCACCCCCTCCCAAACTTTATCTTTAAGGAATAACTCCCAATTTCTTAACTGTGCAGCGTGTCCTTTCACTGAGTGGCCAATGTTTTCCAAAAAGCCACCTTCTCAATAGCAATACTGTGTTGCACCTCTCTTCTTCGATACCAAGTACAAATACTCATCCCAGAGTAGCTGATAGCAGTATGGCTTGAGCTATTTATATTGGTGCACTGCATGTAGGCAGTAGCATTACTGTTGAAGGAAAAATATTTAACTTGAGAGTTTTAGATTACCTCTGGGTAGATATTCTCTTCTCCTCTTGCCAGCTGCTTCTGCTATCCTAGAACCTCCCTGCAGGAGGGAACAAAGCATGCTGTCATGTATAATACAAGAAAAGGTGGGCCCATTGCCACTTGGAGCTGTTTCTGCTCTACATTTCTGACTGACTGCTTAATGTGGCTGAAGCTACAAAGAACAGATAAAATGACATTTCCAATAAGCTATGTACAAATCCTGACATGGTACTCAGACACGGGTCTGAAATACTGACCTGTGTATGATATATTCCATTCCAAAGCCCTGTCACATCACAAGAGGGTGTTAATCATGCATATTAGTTAAGATATTTGCTTTACCTATGAGCATACCTCAAAAGGACCTTTGGGTAGTATATGGCTATCAACCCACGTGAAGGAGACGCTGTATCTTCAGAGCACTGGGGAATGAGGTTGCTGTGTCCTGCTTGGCACAAGTAAAGCACGCAACTGTAGTGGTGTATGCGGAAGGACAAGAGATGACTGAGGAGCTTTGTAGTGAATTTAGAAAGCCTGAGAATCCTTTAAAAACAAAGACAGCCTCTGGGACTCCACTGGCCGGCAGTGCTTAGGAGGAAGACATCCAGTCAGGTGCAATGACAAAATAGTTTCCACTCCTGATCTCTGAAAGGAGGGAGTTGAATTGCCTTTTACTGATGCTTTCAGAGCAGACGGAAATGAATTACATTTTTTTTACTGGGTGAATGAAAGACAATTATTTTACAGGTTCATTTTTAAGTGTCCTAAGAAAAGTGCTCAGCTTTATGTGATGCCAAGGCCTAGCTTTTCATGGAGATCATTATGAGTATGCACGCGTACCTGCCAGTGCCACAGCAGAGGTGGCAAGAGAAGTGCAACTGTGGCCATTTCTAACTATCAACACTTAACCACATGTGCCAGGACTCCTTAACGTCCCAAATGGCTTCTGAAATTTGGAAGAAGTAGAAGACGTCAGTGTGCCGTTGCCTTGTCCCAACGGGGTCAAGCCCTATTACAGATTTCCACTTTCCCTGTCATTGGCTTGACTTTTGAGCTTAAAGAAGCAGTAGTGAGAGGGAGCCAGAGACCTTGTTTCTCTTGTTCTTTCACACCACAGTAGTAAACTTACCATCCAATTAGCGCCACAGCAACTTGTGGGAAAACTGGTATCGGGGAAGAAGCATCCTGCTTAGGAATCTAGGGTCTTAATACTTCAGTGTATCAAGAAATAAGAATTCTTTTCCTCTGATCCCTCACTTCACACAGAGGGCTTACAAGAATGCTAACTTGAGAGGCTGTGGGTGTATTTTGTCCTCTAACCTGGCACATGCTGCAAAATGATCACTTGTGAGGTAGTTCTGAAGAAAACTGAAAATAGACCACTAAAGAAGGTGAAAGGTGGGCGGAAAGTGTGCTGGGCTACAGGAAAATGTTATAGGAATGGTAGGGGATGACAAAGAATGTGAAATGGATGGATTTCTTCTTGTGGAGAATGACAGGGAGTCACTTGATTTTCATTGATTGGAAACTGCATTTTTACTCAAGAATTGTTCTTGCCAAACTGCAAAATTTCAGCAGGCCTCTTGGAAAAATGTGCCCATCTTTGGTGCAGACAGAATAACGTCACAATGAACGATAGACACATATGCTTTTTCTGTCTGCCTATAATGATAGCTTCTAATCCCAGGAACCTCCTATGTGGAGAAAAAGAGCTGTGGGACAGGCCCCTTGCTCCCTCTCACTTGCCCATATGTAAAAAAGCCAGATATATGGTAATAAGAGCGAGCTTTCTGTCAACAGATGTTTATGAATTTCGCTTCTAAACCCTCGGGGAATGTTTGTGTGAATATTGTATAGACATTGTCTTGATGCTGGGTTAATAGTTGGTTTGAAAAGAGAAAAGTGTTCTTTCCAAAATGAAACAAGGGCTCATATTTGTGTTGCTTGTGCAATAACTCCAGATGCTCATTAAGAGTTTAACACTCTCTGTGTTGGGATTAAACTCCCCCAGCAGAGGGAGGAAAGGGAAATTACGTTGCTGCAGTCATTCTGAGTTCGTATACCTCAGCAACTTCAGTGACTAGAAAGACTGAAGTTCCCTGCTACTCTCTGGTAAAACTTGCAGCTATTTGGGGCCAGAATTTTTACTATTTGCAGTACTTCATTGCTCTTCATAGAATCTCCGGAAAATAATACTTGTGGGTGGTGGATATCAATCATTTCACCCATACTCTAAATATTTTTCAGGAACGCTTGAGGTACATACAGGATGAAACTTTCGAAGGAATCTGTAACTGTCCTGTGTCTTTCACTTTAAATTGTATCTACACATATGAATGTCAGATACTTGTGTGCCTGATGGTTTGTTTCATGCATACAGGTGCACATATTTCCCCTTGTTGCATTGTACATGCAGTACTTTAAAAAAAAAAAAAAAATAATTGTGGCTTAAATGCAGTTCTGCATGAGTGTGATCAGCTTCTTGCCTCTTGTAGATCAACAATACCTTTTTCATAGTATGGTTAAGGCATGGGTTTATCTAGGGAGAGGGTCAAACCATAGTTTCTACACCCCACCTGTAAGACTAGATGCTCACTTGTCCCTAAGGCAGCCCTAGAAGATCTTTCTGGGAATCAGGTTTGGGGAGCTGTATTGCTATACAGTTGCAGCAAGTACATGCTTCTGTCTGCAGGCTCACGTCACGTCCCCCAGGGCAGTACACCCGCTTGTCACAGGGTGTGCCCTTAAGTGGAGGGAACAGGGAAAGATCAGATCCCTCTAGTCAGGATAATGATCTGAGAAGTGTGGCATATAATTAGAAATAAATCTTAGATTAAACGTTTCCCGTAGTAGTAGTTCTTACTTTGCCTTCATCCAACTTCCAAGTGTTACCATTTATAGGGAACTATGGTATTTCTCCGAGTTTTCAGTTTTCTTTTACCTTCTCTCTCGTCTCTTGCAACTCTACTTTTACGCCTCAAGGCCTGACATGTGCATAATGCTTGGGGCTATTATATCATAAAGTAGAAAGAAGAGCAGCGATATTATCTTCCTATTTTTAACCCTCAAGCAAACTCTGGTTGCTCTGCATTAGTTTCAGAACGATTCAGCGTTAAAACATGTACCTGGGGGGTTTTGTGGGTTTGTTATATTTTGGTTTTAGTCTGATTGTTAGCCTCGTGTACAGCCTCATTTCTTGTAGGGCATGGTTTTTTTTTTTCTTTTTCTTGTTCAGCCCTACAGAACTAGGTGCAAGAGCTTTGGTTTCAGCAGCATCCAGCACCTGAAGGACCCTTCCTGTATCTCTTTTCCACAGCAGCTCTTTCTTTCACTCCACATTATCTCTTTTGTTCTCTGCTTGTACAGAATTTTTTCTGTCACTCTATTACTTCTGTAATTCTTGTATTTATTATAAACTCAGTTATGTTTGCAGTTTGTGTGAGAGGTGAAGAACGAAATTGAAATTGTGTTACCTGATAAACATGTCATGACAGCAAGTTCCTAATTCTAGTCCTTTAATTTACTGCATCCAGCTTTGGAGTCCTCAGCACAAGAAGGATGTGGACCTGTTGGAGCTGGTCCAGAGGAGGGCCACAAAGATCAGAGGGCTGGAGCACCTCTGCTGTGAGGAGAGGCTGAGAGAGTTGGGGTTCTTCAGCCTGGAGAAGAGAAGGCTCCGGCGAGACCTTATAGCAGCCTTCCAGTACCTAAAGGGGGCCTACAGGAGAGCTGAGGAGGGGCTTTTTACAAGGGCATGTAGTGATAGGACGAGGGGGAATGGCTTCAAACTGAAAGAGGGTAGATTTAGATTAGCTATCAGGAAGAAATTACTTACTGTGAGAGTGGTGAGGCACTGGCACAGGTTGTCCAGGGAAGTTGTAGATGCCCCATCCCTGGAGGTGTTCAAGGCCAGGCTGGATGGGGCTTTGAGCAACCTGGGCTGGTGGGAGGTATCCCTGCCCATGGCAGGGGGGTTGGAACTTGATGATCTTCAAGATCCCTTCCAACCTAAACCATTCTATCATAATTTTACATCTCCTTTAACAGAGTAACTAATGTGATAAAATAGAGGTTATGTTAAATTATCAAAAAGAGGTCAAGTACTATGGCAAAACTGGCAGTTGCACACAAGATTTAATTTGGCAAGGCTTTGAATGTCTACACTCTCACTGTATTATTTCAAATAGACAAACTGCTCAGTTCCTTGTGATTGGACCTGAAACTTTGCATGCATTTTCATGTAGAGCTTGAAGCACATGTGTTTTCCAGTGTCTGAAAAACCCAGACAGTTTCAGTTTAGCCATTTACACTGAAGGCTTCAGTTGGCAGTAGGCTGAAAAATGAGAAAAATGGTAATGTGCTGAGACCTTAGGTTTCTAGTAATACTTCTAGTAATTTGCATGTCTCTGTCTCGACTTTAAGGTGTTTTAATAAGAAGTTAGTATTGTCTCTTTTTTGTCTTCTTCGGTAACGTGCAGTGAAAATTATGTTCTTTTCAGGACAGAGTGTGGGCCAACGTGGGAAAGAGTTTAAACTGTGTCATTGCCATGGTGGACAGACTGCTTGAAAAAGACAACATCAGCAACGTTAAAGAAGGTGAAAATGACCCTTCAGCAGCAGATTGCAAGGTGTTGCATACAGGTGGTAAGCAACCTTTTTTTTAATCATTGACTATAGTAAATAAAAATGGAAAAAGTCACAGAAGAATGATATAGAGAAGAGTCAATAGTATCTTTGATGAGAGTGCTGATAGCAAGGTTTTGCACAGTTGTAGCCTTGAATGGTGGAAGGCTATTTATCAAATTACAGCTCCATTGTGTGCTCAAACGGCTTGCCATGCTCAATTTTTTGTACAACAATGAAAACCTTTTGAAACCACAACGTTTTCCTGTGAAGGCTGATGTAGTTTAATTCCTTTTAGATTTTACTTGAATATAACGTTTTGAGAAAAAAAAAGTTGGAGTGTGTCTTACTCCATAGAAAACTTGTGAGGAAAGGAGAACATTCTGTTTGAGTGTCATTCTCCTGTAAACCCTTTCACTTTTCTGAAGTGACATACTAATACTTGTTTTCTGATTTGCTAAAATTAATTTTTCCCTGAATGCAGTTGTAAATCTGTGTCAATAACGAAGGCTAATTAGAGTGATTCCATGAGATGATGCGAAGAAAACTTTGCTCGCAGCAGGTCCTTGTCACAAAATCTTCTGATTTTCTCCTAATGCTACACTCCTTGTTGCTTTCTCTAAACATGGATTAGAGATGCTTCATAAGTCTGACGAGTATTTCTGATGTGCAAGTGTGTTGCAACAAGGGAAACAGCTCCTTAGTGATCATGGTGGTAGTCCAAATATAAGGAAATCAGAACCAAACCTTGTACCACTCTTCAGTTACAAAAACAAACAACCCCCTCCCAAACAACAAAAACCCCACAACTACTTTATTTTATGGAGCTTTGTATAATTTTGGTGGTGTTTGGTTTTTTTAAATTGTGTATTTTGTCCTATATTTTCCTTTACATGTTCTATTTCCCCCCTCAGATTTTAATGACATAATTTTATATCAGGAGTTCTAGAGTTATTAGTACTTATTTATCATTTCTTTCTTACCTAACAAGAATTAAAACTGTTTTTTCAGCTGTATATCATTTGGGTAGTACTGGTGAGTTTTGTGCAAGAGATTTTGGTTGTACTATTGATTTTTAATGCAGCTGCATCAGAATTTTTATCAGTATGAGAGATTTGTGCTGGCACCCTGGCATTCTTGTTTTCAGTGTCGGATGTGTTGGACTTGGTTTTGTATGAATAGTCCAGAGACCAGAATATTTCTTATCCGTTTGCTTCTCTGAGTTTTGTCTACCAGGCAAGTATCCCTATATGTTCCCTAATGTAAACGTCCCTAATGTTAGGGAGATAGATGATACCATCTTTATTCTCCAGTGAAGGCTTGCAGGTGCAAAAGTATCAACACAGTTAGCTTTCTACATTTTTCAGACCTTTTTCAGATAAGAAGGTGCAAATAACTCAACAGTGAGGTAGGTGTAGTTGTCAGCTTGAAAGAATCTTTAGAAAGTGAACCCAGGCGTACTGATTTTGAATAAAAGACCAAAACTGAATATTTGTTCTTGTGCCTAATTCCCTTCTCTTTCCCCTGGTACTAACAAGCTTCTCTGCTATTGTTAGCAGAAATCCAGTATGTCTATTAGAGATGTTTTGCAGCTAAAGTAGTAGTACGCTTTCACCCAAACTTCCCCCAAGTTACTGCAGTGCATTTGTGTGTGTATAAATAGACACGCAGGTACTGGTTTTTATCTGTATCCCATAATTGTGGAACAAAACCTCAGGTTTCCCCTTCCCTCCTCAGTCTGAAAAAAGTCATGATTTAGGATAACTCTTTTTGGATGCTTTCTGACATGCTTAGCAACATGAAAGTTTACAGATTTTCCTTCGCTCTCTTCAACCTCCTGACCTCTGTTATTCCGTATAAGCTGTGAAATGTATTTAACTAGCCCGTTCAAATCTTTTTGTTGTAGTTATCAAAAAGTGTGCTGTTAGCGTTGATTCAGGCTCACACCCTACACAGGCAAATGAAACATTGTTTAGAGCTTTTAGCTCACAAAGCCAAAAAAACTTAAAAGTTACTTCCTTTTAAGTACTATAATAAGCAGTCATCAAATAGAATGAAAGGTACCTCTTGCTAAGCAATAATGATAATTGTAATGGTTAGGCAATTATAGATGTGTTTCATTCAGCCGAGGAGTTGTCTTCTGGAGCTGACAGACCAAGGACACAAAAAATACCAAGATGTTATGGCACTGGAATAAATGCTTCTCTTTTTCCCTCATTTCAGGGCCTTCCCTGTTTCTCTTGAATCGGTACAAGTGCCCTTCTGTGAGAGCAGTCAGTGCTTCTGCTGAGCTGTGCTGAGTGTTCTGCAACACCCCATCTCATGGGAAGTGCAGGAGATTTGTGGGGCAGATCACTTTGTTTTCATGTTCATCTTTTTAAGGAAGACATAATTTCCTAATGATGTTTTCATGAGAGCATCGTGCAGTGCCTTTGACATCTTATGGGACTTTCAAGGTCGTGTAGAAACGGAGGTGTTTTAAAATGGTGTTCTTTTACAGGACTTACTTAAAAGATTGAGCTTTCTGAAGAACCATCCAGGTGTGTGCCAAAGTTGGTTGCCTTATGGTTTTTCAAAACCATTGCCTTTGAGCCCAGAACTTTTCATGCTTGACTTCTCTATGAGAGTGAGGTCTTATATGTTTTTTTTTTTTTCACTATGCCTCCTTCTCTTAAGCTTGACATGAAGCCCTGAGAACACACCGTGAAGCACCTACATAGAAATTGAGATTCTAAGTTTAGGGTTAGAGATTCTGCTTTAATTCTACTCCATTTTGTATTTGAAGCCTGGTTGTAGGGGTTTGTACCTTTTTCCTAGATATAAAATCATACTGTGTTTACACCCATAGATACGTTTCTAAAATGACAGAATTTTATGCTACATACAATTCACAAACATTACATATGTGAAAAGCTTGACGTATCTTGCAATTTTATATTATGCCATAATTTGAGCATAATGTATTTCATTAGCACTGCAAATGTCTGGGCACAGATAGATCTTTGAGTCTGAAACTGCTTCAGTGCTGGAGTTGATCCGAAGAAAAGTTGTGCTGCTGTTTGTAAGAAAAATGAGGAATAACCGGGTTTTTGACCAAAACATTGAAAAGTATGGAATGAAATGTTTGCTTGTGTTAGTGAACTTGACTGCTACAATACATTTTGTTTTCTAGCATATAACAATGAAAAAGATGTCAAAGAATGCACACATGTTCATTTTAGATGATAGAAAATGTTATGACAATAATTTGATGGTTTTGAGCAATAGCATATTCATGTAACTATAGATGTTGACATAACATCAGAGCTTCCTAAGATAGGTTTATATTTGCAATCTGAGCATTGACATTGTGTGATCTTACTCTTTTTTTCCCAACACGCTTATATTTATTGTGTGGAATCTTTGTAATCAGAAATATTGGTGGCACCTTTTTCTTGTACTTACCTTTCAACATGAATTATACCTTTCTTAGCCTAACTTTTCATGCAGTCTGACCTTTGAGTGTATTCTTAAGACTGAGTTTGAGTTATCAGTTACCAAGGTAACACACTATGGTTTCATCAGTTGCAGGATTATGATTTCTCTGCAGGATAGATCAGGAAGAGTAGATGGATTTTAACAGAGAGGGGATTTTTTTTATTATTATTCTTTTAACTCCAGGCTGGTTTGCCTTGGAGAACTACTTGACAACACTAAATTCTTTTTATTTTTGCCTTTTCATTTTCCATGGGAGTCAGAATGTGAAAGCCTGTCCTACAGCATTAGAGGTGCCAGTGAAACACAGTAGTTTGCTCTTATGCTTACACAGCCCCTGACAGATCTCCATGTGTAGCTGCACTGCTAAAAGAGGCTGTTGTTTCCATCTGCTCCTTGTACCACACCGTCAGAACTATCACCCAGCCATCCCTCCACTGGCTCTGTGTGAGTACTCCCTAATTTGCTACATACAAAATCCACCACATGATCTCAAACAATATAAGTTGGCAGTGTGATTGCACCTGGATTTTGCCTGAAGTGAATTACGGAATCATAAACTATGTTGCTGGGCAGACGAATTGGCCAATGGTGACCTTCAGCATAGGTAGCAAAAAGCATGTGGGGAATGGTGCCATATTTCCTAGCTGGAATGAAGGAGAACATCTGTTCATAGCCACATTGCTACAGGCTTATGTGGGTTAATTTTTCTTGAATAATCTGATAGCTGATGGGGACTCTATAAGTCTAGGTTAAACCTTTCTGTCTTTCAGTGCCCTAGGGATGGGCACTGCATCCTTTCAGTGCATCCCTCCCAGTGCAATGCTAGTAGAAATGTGAAATAAAACTGTGTTCTGGTTTTGTTTGCATCTTCAGAAGAGGAGTTTTACTGTAAGCTATCATTTAGTCAGGAAGATGAAAAATTCTCCCTTGGTCTGTGTTCGCTTGAATAGCAGACATTATTTATTTTGAGGAAACAAAAATGCTTCTGAAGATCATAAGAGGGCTGGAGCACCTCTCCTATGAAGACAGGCTGAGAGAGTTGGGGTTGTTCAGCCTGGAGAAGAGAAGGCTTCAGGGAGACCTTATAGTGGCCTTCCAGTACCTAAAGGGGGCCTACAGGAGAGCTGGGGAGGGACTCTTTATCAGGGAGTGTAGGGGTATTGGTTTTAAACTGAAAGAGGGTAGATTTAGGTTAGATATTAGGAATAAATTCTTTACTGTGAGGGTGGTGAGGCACTGGCCCAGGCTGCCCAGAGAAGCTGTGGCTGCCCCATCCCTGGAGGTGTTCAAGGCCAGGCTGGATGGGGCTCTGAGCAACCTGGTCTGGTGGGAGGTGTCCCTGCCCATGGCAGGGGGGTTGGAACTCGATGATCTTCAAGGTCCCTTCCAACCCAAACCATTCTATGATTTTAAGTCACAGATAGCTGCTGTTACATTCATTACCGTATGTTGTAGGGTCCTCTGTTCGTTTACGAGTACGATGTTTATGCTTCCTTCTGCTTTTAGTTCCATGTTTAGTTTTTAACTTTATACCATTCAAATTTTGAGGTGACTTGAAGCCATGAAAGGTTTCCACTGATTTTTAGGTGGTGCAGACAGCAGCGACACGATTGACTTTTTTCTCTGTTGCTAGGGCAAAATGAGATAGGAGTGCTATTCCAAAGCCTTAGGGCTTTTCCTGTTTGATTACCAGCACATCTTAATAAGCACTTCAATGGGCCTGACTTTGAGAAGAGCAGGAGCTTGCTTTTCTGCCAAACTTTATCAAATTTAACATGTAGTTTGACATATTGCACTAGTTGGGTGCTAAGCAGGTCATTTGCCTGTGCAGGCGTGTTGATTAAGAGAACATAGGACTGAAGGGTGTTTCCCAGCAACCAAAGGGCAAATCCCGTCATAAACTGAACTTCCACAACTCTGTTAGCAATGGAATTGGAGTATTTACTCAGTGCTTTGCTGCACATACTCTTGTTTTAATCTTAACTAACTGCATAGTGGTGATACTACTTCTTTTAATTTCATCCTTCCATTTTCTATTTTATTGTTTGGCTTTTATTCCTTGTTTTAGTTTCCTTCCCAACAGCTGACTAGCACAATTTTTGAATTGAGTTTCCTTGCTTCATTACTAGGCTTTGACCCTTTTGTTTGGATGCTGAAAATTCCAAACAGGACAGGCTGCCTTTGTCATTTTAGCGACCTGACAGTCATCCTATAGTCTCCTTGTCACTTCTGTTCTTGCTCCTAAAGTCTTTTTTGAAATGTTTATTCATTCAGTTAATTCTTCAGTCTTTTTCAAAGGATTTTCCACTGTGTTGAGGGTGCAAATCTTGCAATTGTAACTTAAAAGGAATTTGTGTAAGTCCTTGAATGTGTTATACTCAAAAGCAATAATTTGTGCTGTTTCTTTCCCTAAGTGATTCTACAAAGCTATCATCAGTGTCTGTAGGACTAGAGGTCCTGAGCCATGGTTGGCCCCCTCTGTCTTCTTTACAGCGACAACTGATTCTGAGTTGACTGCCAGTTTTCTCGTGAAGGAGGAGTTGTAGGGCATCTTGCACCTCTATCCAAACTCTTTTAGACATATAAGCAGCAGCTCATAACCAAGGAGTATCCTTGCATATCAACAAGGTTGTCACAGGTTAATCTAATCCTGACCAGGATTTTAAAGCTCCCTTTACAAATAATATCTCTTTATGAGTTTTATTAATATCCCATATTTATCTCTTGCATAAAAGAAAATTTTATTTTCCAAATTCTACTGAATTTACTTGTAAGCTTAAAAATACAATGTTTTTTTGTTTTTTTTTTGTTTCGTAGACTTCAGTTTCACAGTGCTTCTCAGTTTCAAGGAGCAACTTAAAAGCTGTGGTGTTTACTATAAGTGCATAGTTCTGATGGGTATTTGGAGCTTTGTGCGCTGTTAATGAATGACCCTGTTTTATATTCTTGCTGGAGTATTTGCAACCGGATATCCTGCATAACAAGTGACATATGGCGATTTTAACAGACCAAAGATTGAGCAGCTATATAGACTTTTTTCTGGAGTTGTCTTTTCCAACACCTCAGTCTGACATACACCCCTTATTTTGATGTTAACACACTAAACTTGCTTTAAAATAAAAGGATAAACATGAGAATATACTAGGCCATTCATAAATATACTGTTTTCAAGAAACAATGCAATCCCTTTCTTACATTTGCTAACTAGCTCCACCTTCTGGGCATTGGACATCCTTACTAATTGTGAACAAGAACTTTCAGTGCGAGTAAGGAGTAGATGATTGTTCCGGATAGCCTAATCACACGAGACTAGAGTTTTATCTTCTTTCCTTTTGGCAAGTATAATTCTATTTATATTCTATAATAAAATAATTTATATTTTCTCAGTCATTAGGGTAAGATTTCCTACAAACTTAAAATTTTTATTGTTTTCTATAAATCAAAATACATACGTAAGTAAAGCTCTTTATTCTTTGGGACATTAAATACTCAGTGGGATTTATTTTTAATCTATTTAGCATGAATGTCCTTTAATGAAAAAAATGGCCTTGAGAATTTCAAATCTTTGAAGTCCTTCTTAATGCAACTATTACTGACAAAAATTGTTCATGTTAGTAAGTTAGTATTCCAAACATGAAGTCTCCCCAAAAAAATCCTTGTGAGAAAATGATCTTGAAGTCACTACAAGGTATGTGCAAAATAATTTGGAAAATCGTAATAGAAGGTAGGAATCAGTTGTTTACTGTCAACCTGGAAGGCTGCATGATGTAGAATCCACTTACGTTTGTTCTGGGTCCGGTATTATTCAATATTTTCATTACTGACTTGGCTTATGAAATATGGATTATGCTTATAAAATTTGCAGATGCTTAAAGCTGGGAGAGGCCTTAAGCACCATGGGAGCAGGATTAGAATGGATCTTGATGAAATGGAGCACTGAAATATTAGGATGCAGTTCCGTAAGGACAAGTACAAAGTTATGTTCCTAAAGAAGCAGAAATACACAGTGCAGATTGACTGGTTAAGTGGCAGCTCAGTAGAAGCAGATCTAAGTGTTACGTGATTTGTGGCCAGTATGTGATCCCCCCCGCTTTTATGAAGGAGAGTGTCAGTAAAGCTCTTTAGCCCTTTCCACATAACCTGAAATTGTAATAGCAGGTTTACAAAGTGTGGCTAGTTCTAGAAATTCAGCTTTTTCTCTCTTGCCCTGGCTGGCAGTGTACTTGCATGATCCTTGGCTGTGTCTGTATCCAGCTCTGCTTTCCCATGGAAGTGGAACAGATGTCTGTTAGCTGTACCATGACGTCTACTTTAAAGTGGCCAGGTGGGATCTTTTTCATTATTTGCTCAAGTCAGAAGCAGACAGGGAACTCTATTCTTATCACATACAGTCCTGTTCACAGGTTTGGTATGCATTACATCTTTTCATCTTACTCTGCTGCTGTTGCTTTCCTTGGCATTTATTTATTGATTAATTTAATAAACTACTATAATTTAAGACTCAAAGGGAGCGTTTAGATTGTCTGATCTGTCTGGTCTGACTTCCAGTATGTCACACCTTGTTGTCTACCTTATTTCTAAATTTGACTGTGTCTCACAGCAGCCTCCAACCTTTGGTTGTTCTTTTGCTTTTATTCCCTAGAATAAACATCCCTGTTAGTACTTGTTATTTTCTGCTCATGAAGAGGGGAAATCAAGTTGCTGCTCAGCCTTTTTCCTAGGCTTAAGGAGATTAAACTCTAAATCTTGGTAGCTCTCCTCTGCAAGCTCTCCATTTTTTTTCAGCAGTCTCTTTAAAATGTGTACACCAGACCTTGGCACGCAGTGTACCAGTACTCTCTTAGTCAATGGCATGTATAAATTCACCTCTTTTTGCTGGAGCATGAAACTGGGGATAGCTTATGTTCTGTTTTTTTCACAATGGTTCTAACTTCATAACTGCTGTTTTCCAGGGAATGGTTCTTCAGTCTGTATTACCCACACTTAAATATGTATGACTGTGTTAAAACACACATTTTCTGACCACAAAGACATTATTTGCAGAGGAACCCAAGTTATTCTCTGTGACTGCTCTGTCCTTGTTTCTATTTCCTCTTTCCTGCACCTTATTTTTTTTGCAGCTTCTCCTGGCTTTCAAAGTTCTCTCCAGTCTTCTTGGCTACAGTTTTATTCATTTACATATTTTTCTGGAGCATAGCCAAATTGACTTTGAAACAAGCAGCTATGCCTTCCTGCCTAAAGAACTTCTTCAGTACTAATGAGTCTTTTCATTGGCCTGACTCAGAATGTTACCTGAAACAACGTGTTGTTATCTTCCACCTAATTACAATTTAAATGGAACAGATTTTAATTATCATCGATTCTTAATTGCACTAATCTACAGAAAATATGAGTCAGTGATGGACTGTATTAAGCCGTTACACTCCCTATTTTTATAGAGATATTTCTGGAGTGTTGATTTTCTCTTTCATTTTAAACTATAACTATGAAACTGAGATGTAGATTCTGAGGGAGGGTGGTTGGTTTTTTGTTTTTTTTTAAATTATTATTTGCTCAACTAAGAGGGGTAGGCAAAACCATATGCGACTACAATGCAGGTCTGATTTTATTAAATCCTGAAAAATTCAGGAACAGCTTGGTAATTGGGCAGGTTTGAATAAGTTGTGATATTCCTACATTACTAGTTATCACTTCGTTTCATTTGTAATGTATTAAGGAGTCTCATTTTTCAAGCATTTCAGTAGCTTGTTTTTTCTGATGTTCCTAGCATATATTTTAACAGAGCAAAACATATTACAAAATAGTTCTAAATCCCTCTGCTTGAAGTAGCTAAAAAAATAATGAGTTCCATATCTCTAAATATTTAAAGAGAACAATATAGAGAGAAGCTAAAAGGAAAGTGACCTGAAGGTTAGTATTTTTCCAGCCTATACATTAAACAGATAATATATTTCCAGATATCAATTTCTTCTCCTGTTTTGCCTTCCAGCACCCACTTTTTCTTAAATGTAGGCTCTTCCCCCCCTTTTTTGTTTTTGGTGGTACTTCATTTGTTTAGATAGCAAGTTGTCAGTAGTGGGAAGAGTGGGAGATTTTAATCTCCACTGTATTTATTTATCTTGTGCTTAATGAGTTTTCACATGTATCTCTGTATGCTCTGTTTATGACACTTCAAGTTTTACAGAGAAGTTAGGTCTGTTAAAAAGTCATTGTCTCAGGATATAATTGGATTCAGGCCAAGGATTTAGCCCCAGTCGTGGTGTGGTAAGCTTGAGTACTACCTCTAAGCATATTCTCAGGTGACATTTGTCACAACGGTTAGAATAGAGTTGCAGGGTCGTTTTAAAGTGTCGGATGATCTACGCAGCCACTGCAGCCCTCTGTGTGTTCTGAAAAGGATTTTCACTGCAAGTTTTCTGTTTTGGAACGGATGATCTGTCTTGTTCTAGGTGACTGGTATGAACAGCTTTATCCCCTGGTGATTACGCTGAAGGACTGCATGGGAGAGGTGGTGACCAGGGCGAAGCAATCGATGGCATTTGTTCTGCTCCAGGAACTTGCCTGTGGTTTGCCACAATGTTTGATGCTGACCCTAAGAAGAGACATCGTCTTTAGTCAAGCAGTAGGTTGTCTTGTGTCACTTATCTCCTACTGTTACTATAATTAAGCATACTATTTGTGCCAGTGTGTGTTTTTCTTTTTTATTGGTTTGTTTTTTTCCAATTTTCATATATTTTCCATTACATCCACTTAAATATTTTATAATGTGATAGAGAAATTAATAGTAAATGGAAATCCATACTAACTTTGTCACTGAGTCAGAGAAGTAGGTCTGCAATGGACTGCAAAAGGTTACCTAATCTCCCTTTTGCACAAAGAAGGATCCATAAATCTATACTGGATTATATGCCAGTACCCACACCCGTAGTGAAGTTCTCAAGTCTAGCCTAGAATATTCCTTGCTGCTATTCAAGCTACGTGTGTTTTTTCTCCTGGTCACCTTGGAAAAGAAGAACAGATTATTTGTTTTCAGTTTGTAGCAGTATCTTATGTGTTTGAAGACTATTAGCATGTCTCTCCTCAGACTTGTCTTTTGGTAGATAACTGAAGTTTTTTTGATCTTCTGTTTTCCAGATAGATTTTTCTGTAAATGATTTGTCTAATTTTCTCCCTTAAGGTCTATGTTTTTCCTAACATAATCTGTAGAATCATAGAATGGTTTCAGTTGGGAGGGACCTTAAAGATCATCGAGTTCCAACCCCCCTGCCGTGGGCACGGACACCTCCCACTAGACCAGATTGCTCAAAGCCCCATCCTGCCTGGCCTTGAACACCTCCAGGAATTAAGGAGTTGGGGTGCAACTGCCAAGGAGATTCAGTTGCACTAAGTGCCTAACTGCTTTCAAATCCATCATAATTCACGGCCTTATGTGTTTATAGCCTGCTAACACAGGTTCTGGTCTCTCTTATGTCAGTGTAAATAAAACACAACCCCACAAAACAAATGAAGTGTACCTAATGTAAAATAAGGGAATATTTCACTGTTTTTTACACCAAAAATGCTTCAATAACATATTAATAGGAAATTATGTGTGTCGTCACTAAACAGAAATATCTACGCTGTTTTCTCAAATATCTAAATATTACTTCTGTTGTGTATAATGATAGGAAGCCTCATTTTAACTGTGTTGTAACAGTACGTCTGCTAATTTCATATTTTTTCTTCATCTTTATAGCTTGCTGGATTGGTCTGTGGGTTTATAATCAAATTGCACACAGGTTTACATGACCAAGGATTTTTACAACAGCTTCATACTGTTGGATTGCTTGTGCAATATGAAGGACTCCTTAGCACGTACAGTAAGTATTGTTCTTGGACAAAGTTCCTTATGCGGAAGTTTACGCAGGAGGTTCTTATTTTAACCTCTGTTCTGCTTCCAGTAATTTGGCTTATTGAATCAACAAATATTATCCTTAGGGGAGACAGTAGGCTTCCATATAATAGCATGGTTGAAGTCATTGATACTGTTGTCAATTCTGCATCAGAAATTACTCATTTATTTTATTCTCAATTCCTCTGAGAACACTAGTTGCTAATTATTCCATGCAGAGTGCTGAACTACATTGTCTTTAATACGGGAGACTCCTTCCTCAGTTCAACTCGTGGAACTTTTTGTTTTAATAAAAACTGTCTCCATTTGTATAGGCATTTGGCCTGACCCAAAATAGCAAGTTTATAAAGCTAACCCAGACAGCAGATTTAAACAGTTACTGATTCTATCAGCCTCTGCCCTGACTGTGCCGGTATTGGTGATGTGAAGATAGCTTGAAACTGTTTAATTCCCAGCTTGTTATAGATGCCATCATTTGATAGGTATTAAAAAGGAAATTTGGAGGGAGAAACTGCCGTTTATCTCAAAGTGCTTTGAACTACATGTATTGGAATCCTTCCCCAAACTGGAGATTTTTTACCAAAGTAGAGGGATTTAGCATTTGTGCAGCTCTCTAATGCACAGGCAATTGCAGACCCTCACTTGGAGATTGCTGTCAGGCTCCCTTTTGCATGATACTCATTGCTGTTATTCTCAAAACCTTTGTCCTCCATCAGCAGGACAGTCTTTAAAAACATTTTCAGAATAGACAAAAATGGCTTTTCTGACGTTATTCTATGCACATATAAAACAGGCTGATTTTCAGAGGTGCTTAATACTCATAGTTATCATTTAGGCCACAGAGAATTGTCAGCAGTTCAAAAAATCAGTCTGCTTTTATGTAGGTTACTTTAATGTGGATTTAGGGCTGTGATTTTTAGATGCACAGACTGGAAAATATAATCCCCATATTGCTTTACTATAACCTATTCAGTAACTGATCTGTCTACTCGGTTAATAACCTCTGTAATCTTTCCATATAGGTGAAGAAGCGGGGATGCTAGAAGACATGGCTGTGGGAATTTCAGATTTGCAGAAAGTAATGTTTAAAGTCATTGAAGCCAAATCAGAAGATTTTTTGCCTATTATAACTGGAAGGCGGTAAGAACTTTGCTTCCTGGAGCCCATGGCATGTAGTTTTAATCTGTAGCACATGAAAACCCAGATGATGGTTTTCTTGTTGCTAAATTCTATTATATGGAAAGTGCGGTAGTTTTACTTTTCATGAGGTGAGTGGAGATGTAATGAGGTAGTAGGGATTTGTAAAGCGAGTAGTAATATGGGCTCTGGGGTACTTTCCTGATGAAAAGCTAAAGCTCCAATTATTAGTACAAATTAATCTAAACAGTGTCTTGGTTGTGCAGAGTTTCTGTTGCATTTTTCATGTATAGATACTGAATCAAAAAGAAGTGACAAGGTCAATATTTACAAAAGTGGCCTCTAACTGAAGAAACCTTGTTTCTGAGGTGTCCAGAACTTGTATTTCAGTGTGACAAACAGAACTGCATTTCTCAGAGTTAGGCCTTGATTGGCTTAAGATGGAAACTGGAAAACTTGGATGCCAAAACTTAGTGGTCACTTTTGAAAAACGAAGCCTATCTTAGTTGCTGAAGATCACACAGGACAAACGCAACCTCAGAAATCCTTGGATAAAGCCGCTAATACATTATGCATCGCACGTAAGCACTGCTGAATATCAGGACATAAATTGAAATACTTCATTAATTGTGGCTATAAGAGGGTTAACAAGATTGTTACACAGGAGGAATGGGGTTTTCATCTTCATAATTATTCTAGTCTGAAGCTCCAAATGTTTTTACTTTTGCAGAAATGACTTCCTTAATAGTATCATTATTTGTAAGATGAATGTAAATTAAATTCAGCTAAAAGCAGCAACTTTTAGAAGAGAGATGTCTCCTCTGAAGGGGGCTTTCACCACTGATTTACTTAATTATTCTGAATGATTCACTCTCATCCTATGGGCCTTCCGAGAAAGGATTGAAATAAATAGCAGGAAGGCCGGAGTATGATAGGCAACACGTTGGGAATAATTAAGAATAATTATGGTGTGTAGATAAAACAGAAGAAATACTTCCTTTGTAAATCACAGCAGTCAAAAATCTTGAAAAATCCAGCAGCTACATTTACTGGCTTGCTGCCATTACTGTGGTACACTGAACTGTCACGCTAGGAGGTCCTGGGATTGAAAGAGACTGGAGTTTTAAGCTGCCTCAGGCATTCTGGATTGATGGAGTAGTCAGTCTTTAGGAAGAAGAGTTACTGCCTGTGATTGCTCTACTGTACTTACTGGCAGGTATTCACTGGATGGAATCGGTATCAGACAAAAAAAAATAAAAATCTTTAAGGCTTATGTGGAGGAGCTCCATTCCTGTTAGAGCTCTGATGAGGCAGCTCCTGTCACACAGCATTGGAAGTCAACCGTAAAAAGAGAAGACAGTGGAAAACCTAGTTGTTTTCTAATTAATGTTTTAAAGCCCCACAATTTTTAGATCATTTGGGCTATTATATGGTGTGGCTCAATAAAATGAAACTAGAAGATTGTAGAAATGCAAGACAGAAAATTAAGCTACAAATTCTTATCTTGCCAAGTCAGAGTGTTCGCTTGTAATTATTTTTCTAGGGAAGTGCTTAAGACTGAGGTTCTATGTACACAAGTCAGTCAAAAGAGTGTGACATTGCCTAGCAGTGCGCTAACCTGCTGGTGTGGGTGGCTGACCCCAACCATCCAGGTGAAGTGAAGTTCTATTCAGGCACTCAGGTTCCTTTATTATAGCCAAAAGTAGTTAACATTTACTTTTATAAAATTCTTTGATAGAATCTATTTGATTGTGCACACAAGCTTTGAGGCATCGCAGTATTCGATACCATGTTTTCAATGAAGCCCATGATGGGACTAGCACTTAGAGCCACATTGAAGGGATCTAAAAAGTTGTCACTTAGCTGAAAGAAGAGCTGAGTAAAGCACCTCCCAGCTCAGATGCAGTGACTGACCACGTGTGCATTTTTTTTGTCTGTTGCAGAGCAAAGCAAAGGTGCATGTAAATGACTTGTTTGGTGTTTATTGCGTTGAACTAAGAGTGTGTGATTTTAGCCAACTGCAAGAAGCTGCAGGGTCCCCGACCTGCAGCTGGGAGGGAGTAATTTTTAGAAGCCTTCTAACAGGACTGCAAGTGTTTGTCTGTATGTGTTGATACTGTTTGTCTTCATATGTGATGACAGCAAATATCAGAGAATAAGGCAAATAAAGTCAAAGAAAGGGATATTCTTAAGCAGTCCTGTTTCACTGAAATCATATACATTTAAATATTTAATACCTAAATTCATACAATTCCTTCTGAAAGAGATGATGATTTATTATTTACTCTTAAACATGCTGGATTTTTCCATCCTGTTTTCCTGAGAGATCATTAAATGTTAAAAAACTGTGTACTGATTTTTCCTTCTCATTGGAAAACATAGTAGCCGCCTTATCCATCTCATGCCAAAGTCACCTGGTACCTCTGCACTGAGTCTAACCATAAAAGAGAGAAATTACATGGTGGTAAAATTTACTGCTGTATTACTGTTCCTTGTTTAACTTGAAGCATAGGACTTGTAAGTTTTTTGGTAAATTATTGTCAAACAAGTCCTCCAGATTTCAGTACTTTGAATTCTTTTTCTCTTTTTTTTTTTTTTCCCTCACCTGACTTCACTACCATTACTGGCAGCTCTCTGTCACAGCTTGATAGCCTTTTCCTTACATGATCAGAAGAAGGTTGTTTTCATTGTGCAATTGGTTACAGATTTTTAAAAGTTACCAGGGAATATCTCTGAGACTTCAAAAAATGTTTTGAAAAAGAAAAAAAGAAATAGACTAGGAGAAGCTCTCAAATGGTACTGATGTTAATTTATCATGCCTAAAAGTCAGCATTTCTCAGTGTTCTTTCACACACTGAAAGATTTGTAGTGATTTTGGGGTGTGAAACGTAGCAATACAGAGATTTGGTGGCATTTTGGTTCAGTAGCATATGCCCTTTGAATTAGACTAAGCCAATGTGTCTTCTCAACTTCGTGAAAGCACTCTATCACAGAAGAATGTTCTGGTGGCACTTCACAGCAGCTAGGAGTGCTCACATGCAGGCTGAGGATGAATGCTGCTGTGCAAAGATCATTTGTACGGAGTTCTTTACTGTCATCCTTGCTAACTCTCTACTTCCTTCACATTGGTGAATTAATTAAACAAAACACAAACAAAATAGGCTTATCTGGGGAGTAGAACTACTCCTTTTTATTTCCTTTTTTTCTCCTCTGAGACATGTATCCTCCATTCAAAACTGATAACCCCACTCAACAGGGAGCATCTGGCATTTGCTCAAAGATTACACACTAGTTCTAGCCCGTACCAAAGCATATGCTCTTGCTCTCGCTGAATACAATTACATTTCAGTCACAAGTCTGTACTGGATCCATTTTATTTTGTTCTCAGATATATGGGCAGGATAGGGATTCAAACATGACCAGTAGCTCTTCTAAGCTGAAGCTGTTTCTCCAAACACCTGCTCTGAGATAGTGCCACTCGTCCCTCCAGCTTGCCAAGGGTGTCAGAGCTACTGCAGAAACTGCCCTTTTTCTTCAAGGTTCTCTGCCTTTTCTCCCCCAAGTTTTACACGTGGGTAATCCAGATTGTATTTTAATTCTTTAGCAAGCACATGATTGATTAAAATAAGGGTTTGAGGGACTTCATAATTATTTTAATAGGTGCAAACAGTTTTCCATCTTCAGTTTACGTGCAGAAGTTGTGTGACTTCCTAGGCCTGGTTTCTGTAGGTAGGATAGATCCTGCTTCCCTCCTATTGCTGTAATACTCTTCCTTCTTGGTGGTATACCAAATGCAGAAGAGAAAATTTCAGTCTTCGTTAGCAGTTAGTCCTCTTTGAATGATTAAAATGCCAAATCCTGGAGACAAATGGTCTTTCTTCTATTCTGTTCTTTTTTTTTATTAGACTGGTTTCTCTAATAATTGAAAGAAAGCTAATAAAAACTAAATTAACAACATTACATTGTTTCTGTTGTGGGCCTCAATCGTCAAAGACAGGTGAAATTCAACTTGAGAGTTCCACATGATCAGGATTCAGACTGGCAGCCAAAGTAACATGTTTTTCATAAAGTCAGACCAAACACAAACATAAAATCAGAACTGCTATATATCATATCCCTTCTCCTAAAATAGGATTCATGTTTGTGTAATGAGCCTTCAATTATTATCTTCACAGAGTCAATTTTGTTATTGGTGATGCTTTCTATCCCCAGGGAGAAAATCCAGCCACTGAAGAAAATGGGAATTTTTCTTTGGGCTTTTGTGAAAGGTTTTTGCTCATATTACATTTAGAGTGGATACAGGATCAAGTCGTGACTTCTGAAAGGAAGTTGGTTTTCTAACTCAGAAAGATGCATTTTAAGAGTTGAGGTGTTCTTATTGATATTTTGGTAGCAGAAAACTTTTTTACTGGTTTCATCTCTAGTCCTATTTTCACTTCAATAAAGAAGTCAGTATCAAGAGTGTATAATTATATATACCTGCCTTTTTCCATATAACTTGGTTATGCTCTTAAAACAAGCAAGCTGAATTGTCACATTTTATGGTTTCATACAGTTAAGGGGAAAATGGGGGAACTGATTTATAAGTCTACATGTTCTCTATAATTTAGAAAGGTTATCATTTCAAGCAAAACAATCAATATTCCCATCCTTATTCTTTTTATTTTTCCTAGTGAACATTACGTTATAGAGGTCCAGCTTCCAGCAAAGATGTTTGAGTTGCTGCCACAAGAGATTAAAGAAGGAAAGCTACTTCGCATGTATCCAGTACTCTTTAATGTTGGAATCAATGAACAGCAAACACTTGCAGAGAGGTAAGAAAAAATAGTGTTTCATTTTCCGTCCAAGTGTGCCACACTAGTAGAGGATATGTCTCAGGATTAAAAAGAAATCTTTTTTGTTATTTGCTCTTGTGCCATCTCACATTGACTTGGTGTGTATTTTAAAATATATTAAAGGAAATAAGCACAAGCTGTGAAGCCATGCTAAATAATGAAAAAGTCCAAGTGAAGATATGAACATATGCAGGACTTTATTTCACACAGTTTCCAAGTTTCCTTTGGATACGGATATAAAATGGATTTCTATTTCATGAATGTAGAAGTTTGTTCATATACAGTACTTTAGCCTTCTCAAACATGAATTTGAAAATTTTAAATTATTAACAACTTAAAGGTAGGGTTGAAGATGCTGGACAAGTCAGCCATAAGCTAGAAAGAAATAATTTTTCTCAGCTTTTTTAGGGCTTTTTTCCAGGGTTGAGGAGTTGTAGTTAATAATATAGAATGTGTTAGTAATATGTTTGTAGAAGACTGATGTTAAAGTTCTGATGTGTTAATATTGCTCCTCTGAAAAGGTTTTTGAAAACTAATTAATTAGTACAATAGTAATCAAAGTTTCACCAACTTATTAATTTTCTCTTCCAAGAGAAGGGTATCTGTCGGTCATGTTAAATTACCAGGTTTGTGCAATGCTAAAACTGCAAGGTAAACATCAACAATGAGAGAGCTACTTGGTTTTTTTTACTGGTTTTATTAACAGAGCATCCAAGACACATAATACATATCTTTAGATTGCATTCGCTACAGACTCAAAACCCAAAAGCAAATGGGGAAATAGAGGGAGACAGTGAAAAACCATTAACTTGGACAATAGGCAAGAAGTTAAGCACAACAGGAGTTTCATGTCTTGTTCTTTGTAGACGGGAGAGTAAAAGGAGTCTTTTAAGGAAGACTTGTAAGGAATGCCAACAGGTAACTTTGTGGATGTTTATGGGAGACTTCTCTGAGTTGTGACTGGTGATGTGTGAGAAAATTAAGGTAGAAAATTTAAATGAGAGACAGGCTGAATCAGAAGACAGTAAAAACTGTCATTTTACTAGTGAAAGAGTTGAGTAGTTGGTTAGAGAACTTGAAACGCTCTTGAAAACGAAAATAGCTTATTCTTGATGCCATAAAGAAGGCAAAAGCAATGCTATGAGATAAGTGACATGGCTAAAGTGACAGCGTACAAAACCAACAAAATCAGTCATGACAATTGTGACTAAGACACATTACATTTTTCCAAAATCAGAGAAAAGGAGTATGCAGTAACCAAGAAGTAAGTTTGTGAGAGCTTATATGGGTGGGGTAGGCAGGAAGGACTATACGTTACAAACGTCTTGAAGAAAGATTTGACAAGATTTAGAAATAGCCTGAGTATATGGGGACTTGTAGAGGAGTTGGTGTGAAAAGATGTCTGACTTGCTGGTGAAGTGGCTGGAAGAATGGCATTGTTCACAGTGGTGATGTTACATTGTGCACAAAGAATGCCATGAATGAAAAATTAATATATGTATATCTGTAAATATAGGTATATATTAATATCTATGTCTATCTAGCAAATCAAGTTGGATTATTCCATGCAGAAACAGCTTGTCCACATGCACTTACAGGTGTGAACATTAGACTTAATTTAAAATATTGCTTAACTCCTAAAGCTGCACATTTGTCATTGAGATTGGAAACACTGCACATGCTTTTTTTTTATGTGGGAAAATTAATACGAAAATAGAAATAAGGTTTTGAGATTAATTTTTAGAAAATGTTACTTTGATGCAAATATCTCTTCTTTCAATAAAACACTTTTGAGAATATATCTCACGTGACTGTGCAGCAGTAGCTACTGAGGAAGTAACCAAGTCTTTTCCCTCTTTGGCCCATTTAAATATTTTATTCCCTTCTGCCTGCTGTAACAGTACAATTAGTATCTTCTGATTTGTGTCCCCTTTTGTCTACCTGAATTTTTTTCTTAACCTGCCCACGCCTCTCTGTTCTCCTCCATTTCCTTTTCTGTCTGCCTTTCCTTCATTTCAAGGCTATTCTAAAGATGAGTTGCAACAACTTGGCCTTAACCACCTAAGAGCCATTCCTGTCTTTACATACATTCATATCTCTCATAGTAGAGGTACCAGGAGAGTGGGTTTGGTTTTGGTTTTGTTTTTTAGCCTATGTGAAACTTGACTGTTGTAGAAATTTTGGTATCAGAGAGAAAGATATTTGCCCATATAGCTATAGTTAGTTCATGGATAAGCTTAATGACATCCTGATGTTGTCTGGGTTTTCTGTGAGGTGCAAGATAATGAGGATTTGGGTGATGTGTTCCCAGCAGACGTGACTGCTGCAAGAAGCCCTGTAACATACTCCTGAGCCAGCTGCAGCACTGCGGAGTAACTACTGAGGTCTGTGTGCTGCAGCAAGCTTAAATGCAGACAGCTGAAGTCAGCTAGCCTGCGGGTCGCAACTCTGTGAAGCTTAATGGTGAAATCACTGCTCAATAGCAGAGAAATGGTTCTCTCATTAGTTTCAGATACAAGAAACCAAGATAACTAACAGCTCAGGAGCAGTGTAGGGCAGAAAGGGCCCAGAGAAGTAATCAGTTTGACTATTTATAGCAAATATTCTCAGACCAGAGCTGAAATTAGTTCTTCAGACGGTTTTCCATCTGACACTTTGCATCTCTCCCATCTTGTGTGGCTTCAGTATTGTCCAGCTCTGGTAGAAATTAATATACCCAAGCTACAGCAGCAGTAGGAGATGTAGGAGTTGGTGTTTTCTGCCTGTGGTGCCATTTGAAATTCCCACAAAGAACCCTTGAATTTATTTAGGATTTGTGAAGGTAAAAAGAATGTGTGCTTTATTGAATGTTTGTCTGTAAAGGGATTACTTTGTCCATAAATTTTTGGAAGAATTATCCATAAGTGATGACCTTATTCCCAAACATTGGTTCTAAAGTACATGAGAGATCAGCAACTGTACTTCTGAAAAAAACTAGTACATTGAACACGAAAAAAAAAGCAAAAAAAAAAATAAATTCAAAGTTATTTCTTTATGCAAAGAAATCATTCTGAAGGATAATTTAGCTCTGTTTTGGTTTTGGGGTGGGGGATTTTTATTTTCACCATTTTACTATGCTTTTTTTATAGGTTTGGAGATACCACTTTGCAGGAAAACATTAACCAGGAAAACTTAGAACTTCTAAAAGAATACTACAAGCTGTTTACGGAAAAAATGCCTCCTGATTGTGAGTACAAAATAATGCAATATCCGAATGGCTTTGAAAAGGTCTGATAGGTGAAAGATTGTAAGATAGTAATATTAGCAGAATGTTAGTGTGCAGTTTCTAGATTTAGGCCTCAATCCCATAACTTGTTCCATAAAGTTAACCGCTTGGTGCCTGTACGCAGCCCTGCTGAAGTCAGTAGTGATTGCAGGGCCAAGGCCGTAGCAGAAACTACAAGGAGAGTGAAAGAGAGTAACGGTGAACTAAACAACTCTCTTAAATTATTAATATAATATACTTTTTAATCTTTCAAGTAGAGGACAGTCTGTACCTACTATATTTGTACAGAAACACTCAGTGGGAATTTTCATCAGTTTCAGTCATTCCCTCCATTCTTGTTTTGAATATGTATTAAGGTATAGCAAACCACTGAGAGATCTGCAGATGCAAATACAAGCAATGAGCCACATCATAATGTTACTGATATTAATAGTGTGATTCCATTAGAATAGGCCCTATGTTCCAATTTTACAGATATTTGGTATCATTAACATTACTGTTCTGTTACTTTGATTGTTGAAAGCAAACACTGAAAAGACCATTTGTATCAATCTAATCCTGTTAAAGTAGTCTTAATGACTAAACTATATTCCCAAATGTTGCAGACTTTACAGCCTGATTTTAAATAGCTTGGATTCAGGTCTCTGCTCCTTCCCCTTGGGTAAGGGGGGGCAAATCTTTTGAATCTAAAGATCTATCATCCGACAGGACATGTGTGTAACTCCTCGTGGTGAATATTGCTGGTTAAAATCCCGTGCAAAGCTTCTGTTCTCTTACAGAACAACTTGCGTTGATTACTTTTGCAAATTACTCGTTACATGTGTGTACTTGTAGTTGTATCTAATGTGTCACTGTATGTATGTACATGTTTATCTTTTATAACAGGATGATTTTCATTTGTTAATAATTTTGACAGAAGTGAAAACTCTGTTCCTAAACAGTGGGCAGTATGCCCATCCATCCACCCACATCTGTAGTATTTCTAGGATTTCTACAGAGAAATTCATACAAGAAGTTAGTAATTAATTTAGGGGAAACCTGCCAAGAAAGCATCCTGAAAACGTAACCTCATCTGGGGTTAGGTCTAGGGTAGATCTGCTGCCTCATAAATGGATCTGATTATATAAAAGCAAAAAATTGCACGCGGATAGTATTGGCTGCTTTTCATTAACAGAAACTAACCTTGTGCTGTCTTCCTGCAGAAGGATTATTAGCGAGCCACACAGTCTTCCTGGACTTCTTCCAGACTGTGCAGGCTTTTGAGAACTACTCTTGTCTAATTCATCATGTCTTTTCTGGTTATTATTACCTTCTTGCTTTTTATCTGCCTCTAAGATCTGAGTCTGTTCTTTGTCCAAATTTTTACAGAACACAAAGCACCTTGTGGTTCCATTGCCCTTCCCAGTAGCTCCCTGCCATTATACAGAATCACTCTTTTGGCTTCGAGGGCTCCCTGGAAAAAAGTGAAGCTCTCCAAGTTGTTCAGCTGGGGGAGAACAACTTCAATTCCTCCCTGGTTCCCCCACCTCTGTGCTCAAGTTCTTAGGAAGATAAACCTCTGTCCAAGCTGGCAGCAGCCCTGGTGTAGTAGCCAAGTGAGAGCCATTCAGTATTGATGGCTCCTTGATGGTTTTGTCACACGTTTCCAGATAGTTTCCTGTAGTGCCAAATCTGTGCTACAAAATAAATGCAGAACCCGGTTCAAAAAGCTGTTGGTTACAAATAGTGCTCATAAAGCCAGACAGAATTTGAGGACTCCTGGCCCTGTTGGCCAGGCTATTGCATCCACCGTCCTTAAGCAGCCTCACTTGCCTGCTGGCTTCATTTGTATATTCCATTTCAAAGAATTTAATTTTCCACTCCTATGAAGGTATTGCCACCTTTGCTGTTAGTTTTTCTCTCATCTCTTTAATTCCCATTGCCAATAATTTTCTAGCTTTCTCTCTATTCCCAATTATTAAAAGTCTTCAGCTGCATGTAACTGCACATGCCAACCACTGACTTTCTGTCGTCTTTTAGATGAATATGCACTCTGTCACTTTCCTGTTTCTGAATCTCTTTGATTCTGTAATGGGAAACTCTGAAAACAATAAATAACGACATGCTTCCAGAAAGATTCCTACCCAAAATGCCAAGCAAATATAGTTCTGGTTTAGGCTCCAAAATAGTACTGCTTTTATAGAACAGCTAATGATAGTAGGGGTACAAAAATATGATTGTTGTTTAGTAGTGCATAATTAATTGAAAAGAACGGCTTAGAACTCAATTTAAACAGCTGAAAGCACTAAATCGGAAAAACGCATGTTGTGAGTGATATTTGGTGTTTCTGGTTTGACACCTAACACCCACAGCAACACCAGTGTGCAAAGTATTGTTTCCTGTGAGAAGAGGGATGCATGCAAGGTTTAGAAATCCTGCAAGCAAATAAGGATTTTTTTCCATAGCATCATAATGCATTTAGCAGCACGCGCATTTTCAACACGAAGTCTATGAGTCTGTTTTGTAGTTCCCCGCGTCTCCCCCTTATAATCTATGAGAATGATTTGACAGTTTAATACTACTGTATGACACAAGGAATTTCAGCAATTGATCACGTCCAGTTAAGATGCAGCTCATTTGGCAACATTACAAATTAGGAGAACCTTGCTTTACCTGTGGTGAAGTCATCTCTCTGAGATGATGCATTTTCTGCTGTGAACCAAAGGAAAACTGCTTTGAAGCAATAAAACGTTTACCTAGTGATACATTCTCATCATCTGGAAGCATCTTTTTAGAATACTCGTCGTATGTTATGTATTTTAAAGAAACAGATGCGGGATAACTGTAATAGTCTAGCAGGTTGTGATGTATTTTTATATGCTCTGCATTATCTAATTGTATGATCAGCAATTGTAACACACAGATAAAAAAATCCTCATCAAGATTATTACAAAACTAGTTTGAGTGTATTTTTTCTGCATTTTTTTTTTCTTTCTGACAGTACAGTAAGGGTAAGGCAACTTAAACATTTTTGGAATAGTTCTTTCTGAATATATTTACATTACTTCTTACTATGAATGATGGATAAGGGAAACTACAGAATTCAGTAGAGATAAAAGGTAAAATCCTGTTGATAAGGGGGATCATAAGGGGGATCATACCAGCTGCCATCAGCTTAGGAGAATGGATTTTGACTTGTATTAGAAGTTGTCTCATTTTTACTCTCTGAATTGAATATGAATCTTAGGGTTAGGGTTTGGGGCTTGGGTAGTGGTTGGTTTTTTGTGTTTTTTTCCACTGTATGGAACATCCTACTTTTTTTTTGTTGAAAAAATGTATCAATTTAGCAATTTGGTTTAATTTTGTTTCAACTGGTTCTGAGCCTTTCTTTGGTGATAACTATTAAGTTTCTTTTTTCTTCACTACTATAAGAAGAAATCATTTCGAAAAGCAGATTTTGGTTGTTTCTACTTATTTTCAAACCTAATGAAGATAAAGGTAACATTAGAACGAAACCCTCCTATAAATATACATAAAAGTAGAAGAGAAAATTAAATTGTCTGCTCTTGAATTCCGTCTAGACATATATGAATAATAAAACTTCAGCTCAGCTGCCCTACCCAGGGCAAGTAGGCAAAATTTTGGATTTTAAGTAAACCTGAAGTTATTTTGTATTTCAAAATTAACATCCCATTTAATTTCAGACTGACAAATATCCTTTGTAAGATTTTGGGGTGGGGAAGAGTGGGTATTTAATGCTGTTTAACTCTCCTGCTATGTTATATTAGGAACTAAAGCATCCTTTAAAAAAAACTGAGATGTTCCATTTTGAAAACAAAAGCAAAACATTTTAACATAAAAATAAAAAAAATCATCCCATCAAAGCAGCTTTTAATATACTCACTTATTTCTCTACTCATTTCCATCGAATGTCTATAATAGTTGATGAACAGAACTACAGCAGAGACTTGAATGTTTTCACCATCTATTTATAAGATAAAAGCTGAAGACACTTTAATTTTCCATGGTGAAGATCTTAGGGAGGACAACCCAGTACTTAGAAAGAAATAAGGTTTGCTTATTCCCTAACTATTTAGCAGGTGCTTTCCATCCTATGTTCTGAAATAAGGCTGTAAGTAATAGACTTGTTCTTTAATATGGGTGTTCTTTAGTCAGCATAGCCCTATCATCAACCTTACCATAAAGAGCAACCTTATCATCCTTTATTTCCAGGTCTACCACATTTTCAAGAACAAAATGATTTAAAGGGACTGCTAGAAAATCTCCATCAAAATATCCAGGCCAAAAAGAGAAAGAATGTAGAAATCATGTGGCTGGCTGCGACGGTAAGCTCTCTTGTTTCAAATACGTTCACGTGATAAAGTAATTTTCACATGCCTGCTGATAGTCTAAGTGTAATGGATTTTCAGGATATGATTGGAAAACTCAATGATTAGAGGAGACATATGCTGAAATGGCTCTCAAACATTTCCATTCTGATGGTCTCATCCCACTCATGAATACATCTCTTCTTCCTGCACTTCAGTTACAGATATTTTCTTTTTCTGGCTTTCTTAACTGGTAGAACTGGCTAGAATTCAACATGAGAGAGGGTCTTGGTCACTTTGTCTCCTGCATTCTCCGGGCCCTTTTCTGCAGAGCTTCTCCTAGGCAGGCAGTCTGTGGCCTGTGCTGCTGCTTGAGGTTGTTTTGTCCCAGATGCAGGATTTTTCATTTATCTCAGTGAGTTGTGTTACAGGGTAAAAGAGGTTTTCTTTTCGTTTAGGTCATGTTTTTAATTTAGCTAACCGAGTCTGGTTTTAGGCAGAGGGATCCCTTCGTCCCCAATACGGGCAGAAGCAGTTTCTTGGATGATCATGCATAGCTGTAAATATATCGTGGTACATGAGAGACAATACAGTATTCGGCTACAGTATCTTAACTTTTTTTGTTGTTTAAAATCATATCCATTCTTTGATAATATAAAATTTGGTTATTCAAAATATCTTCCTTTTATTGTTTAGTGTCCGTAAGCCTTGAGGTATGGTGCAGAACATGATTACTTGCTCTGGCTTTTGTTTAATATTGCTTCACTCAACTTTTTATTTTCTGTAATTAAAGTACTTGTGTTTTATTTATAAGTGTTTAATGGTATCAGGACAACTTTTAGTCAATCACGTTTTATGTTGTTGTTTGTTTAGCCAGTGTCACCATGACAGCCACTCCAAGGGCACTGTTAGCAACACAAAATAAGCTAGATATGCAAAGCGCAGATGTTCAGACACAGGGAGAACACAAAGAAAAATGTTTATGGATAATGCATAATGGATAATGCTTATTTTGCTTTATTAATGTAATTCCTTTTTTCCCAATTCTGTGGGTTTTGCACATACATGTTAAAAAAAAAAAAAAAAAACACACAAAAAACCCAATAAAACATCCCTTAGATATTTATAAAGAGCTTAAGCTTTTCAGGAATGTGAAATTCAACCAGGTGATTGTCTTAGATTTAGAAAAGTACCCTTTGTGTCTCTACCCATTTATACAAGTAGAGACTTGAGTCTTTGGTATCTACTGAAATTGAAGCAAGACCTTGTGTTTTGCAAACTTTCAAATGCATATACCCTTCAAGGCAAATAAATATCTCATACAAAATATTAATAAAATTTTCCGTGACTTTTCATTAACACTAGGAACAAGACAATATTAACTGTGTCTTTGTATTAATAACACTGCTGTAATTTTTTTATATTGCTAATAACATTTTGCCTTGTGGTTAATAAATATTATCACATACTGTTGCAGTATAAATCTGTTGTGAGTAAAAATATAAGCTTTTCTTGCAGTACCAGTTCTGCAATTACTATGAAACATTGCTTTTTAAAGAAGTAAAAGATAAATCAGTACAGGATAGTGTAAAATGAGCTACAAAGAGTATGACAGAATCTACTTAATCTTTGGGTATAGAAAGTTGTATTCTACCATCTATTCCGGATTCCCTGAAAATCATTTCATGGGTATAAAGCATTCTTTGGACATACAAACTGTTTCAGATTTTTCCTTTACTGTATTCTATTTATTTTTATGTTACCTTATTGTAACCTTCTGCAATGAGTATTTCTGGACCCATTGATCTACACACTGTTAATACTATGTTACCTTTACGTATTGGAAAGGCATGATTCCCTGCTGTAAGGATATCATTTTGTTATTGCAGTAGATGTATGAGATTATACATGGATATACATATGTATCTGCACCTGCATGTAATCCCTCTTGTGCTGGGACTGTGAGAATACATCTGTCTTTTAAAAGTCAGCTTTTGCAAACTGATATCACAATTATTTCTTATTCTAAATGCAATGGGACAGAGATTTGAATGTTATATATTTTTATTTCCTAAGCTGAACCCCGCATCCTCTGTCTTATATCAGGAGAAATAATCAGAGTATTGATTTATCCTTGTTTTAGTCTTCATGGTTTTATATGCTTTTAACATTAACTTTAATAACTTCATTGTGTTTAAACCTAATCACAATCCTAACCATTTAAATCTGTGTTCGTAAGAGAGACTTTCTAAAGCTTTAATAAATGTTAAGCCTATTTCTCCTCCTCTTATATCTTCAATATATTTGGGGAAGAAGTGAGCAAAACTGAGGATAAAATTCAGGCTGGACGCTAATTGTAAGCTGTGTATTCTGATATGAATATATTACCATATATATTTGTTTTTGTCTCTTACTACATTTCTAGAGCATCAGATCACTGTGTTGGTCCATTTTAATTATTTACTTTGTTTAACTGCTGCTGCTTTGTGAACTGAGTCTGGCTTGTATTAGAAATAGTGTGGCTATCGGGACCAGGGAAGTGATTGTACCTCTGTACGCAACACCTCAAATACTGTGTTTAGTTTGGGGCCCCTCACTACGAGAAAGACATGGAGATTCTGGAGCGTGTCCAGTGAAGGGCAACAAAGCTGGTGAAGGGTCTAGAGAACAAATCTTATGGGGAGCAGCTGGGGGAACTGGGGTTGTTTAGTCTGGAGAAAAGGAGGCTGAGGGGAGACCTTATCGCTCTCTACAACTGTCTGAAAGGAGGTTGTAGCGAGGTGGGGGTCGGTCTCTTCTCCCAAGTAATAGGCGATAGAACAAGAGGAAACGGCCTCAAGTTGCACCAAGGGAGGTTTAGACTGGATATTAGGAAAAATTGCTTCACTGAAAGGGTTGTTGTCAAGCATTGGAACAGGCTGCCTAGGGAAGTGGTTGAGTCGCTATCCCTGGAGGTATTTGAGACGTGTAGATGTGGCACTTAAGGACATGGTGTAGTGGTGGTTTTGGCAGTGTTAGGTTAATGGTTGGACATGATGATCTCAAAGGTCTCTTCCAACTATAACGATTCTGTAATTCTGAGGATTTATCTGGGCCATCCTATCAGGTTAACCTACACTTCTCCTTAAATCCGAGTCTGAGGATTTTTTAATTATTTAATTTAACAGAGTGTTTTCTATTTAATCAACTTTAAAATGCATCAGACTTACTGAACTGCAGTGCAAAATAAGCTTGTGGTTTTGGTCATCTGCTTGTTGTACCTAGAATGCTTCTCAGTTCAAAACTGGCTCTCGCTAGCCAGCAATTTATATGAATGCTGTCAACCCAGATTTGGGATTAGTCTCCCGCATCAGAGGCCATCACTCATCCAGAATAAATTACCTGGTTTTTTCTTATGACTCATCCACTTTGAATAGTCACAATGACTCATTGGCTTCAAAAGGGACTAGTGTAAAGAGAATTAATCTCTTCAATTAAGCAGTTAACTTCGTTCTCATCATTATCAGACCTGCTTTATACTTTCTTTAAAAAAATTGTCTTATAGTACTTTATTTAAATCCCAATGCAACTTTCCAAATTTTTAAACAGATTTAAGTTTTAAAATTTTGAATTATGGGAGGGAAAAAACACAGCTTCTCCTTTACTAGCCTGTACTTCTTTGAGTTCAAAGTTAGATTCAATTAATTAATTCCCTGGATTCAACTTTTGAGATTGCCCTTACCACGATATCACAAAGACCTTAAAGACTTTAAGTACTGCCCGGGCCATTGATTTTAATAGAATTTCTGAGAATGCAATTAACGGATAAAAAAGTGCTTATTTGCTGAAGTGAGATTATGAAGATCATGTTCCAGTTTCACCCTGAAAGATCCCAGGTAAAAACTTGATAGCCAAGCTGAGAAGTTCCTTAAGATGAGGTCTAACTGCTGTGATTTCTTGCCTTTCCCTATTCTTGTGTTTCCTTTTTTGATACTGTTATAGCTATAATTGTCCAGGGACAGGAGCAAGCAAAGCAAAGCACTACCTTTTCTTAGGACAAATTATATCAGGGGAAAGGCAGACCCACACTGGGCACACCAGCTCTCCTTCAAATTGTTCTTTTTCTAGTAAAATATTGTTTGAAGTCAAAGGATAAAATAATGGGCTGGTACAATCACAGATTGACTATTAAGGTGAGAAATTATCCTGAAAAATATGTCATGTTTTCCATGTCCCTTATAATTTTGTCAAAGTGTACAGTGAAAGTAGACACTCCATGGCAGTCATTTGTGTTAAGCTGTAATTGTTCTGGGTCACACATTGAACAGTTTACCTGTTGAAAATAAGGACTATATTTAAATTCAGATATGTCTGAATCCATACCCTTACAAGAAGTTGGTCCTCTACGTCCACAAGTCTGAGTTAAGATTTGTTAAAGTTTTTCTTCATTTTTGCAACAGTCATTAGATGTTCAGATAATAAAGCTTTAATTGAATAGGGTGGTTGCCACAAAGTGAGGAAAAAATGAAGCAACTTTTCCTTTTATTGTCTAGGCTAACAAATACTTTTTCTTTCAAGTTCAGGAAGTTGGATGCAACGTTTTGGTAAGCTGGAGCACGTGTAGACATTTTAGTGACTTGCTTAAAATGCTTAGGACTAAGAATAGTAGATTTTTGGGGTTTTTTGTTGGGTCCACCATCGGTTTCTTGCTGCACTTGGCAGGGGGGTGGTGGACAGGAGAAAGACTTGATTGCGACTGCAGTACAAGATTGTGTGCAGTGCTTTCTTAAAAATCGATAAAAGCTCCTTTTTCCTCAGTGGGCAGGTTATTTGTAGGCTTCTCCTGCTAATGAAAGCCCTGAAGATCTGCTTTTAAAATGTGTCCTTTGGACAAATCAGAAATGGTCTATAGATCAGTAGCTATAATCTTTCGGTGCTATTTTTGTAGAGTGTTAATGCTGCAAATTCATAAACAAAAGATAAACTTACAGTTCTTTTCAGCACAACTTTTTCACCTTTTGTGACACTGTGTCAGGCCAGAGTGGACATAACCCACAGAATATGAAAATCCCCAAGGCAGTGCTGGTAACTGATTTAACTGCAAAGACACACATCAGCAAAGACACACATCGGGTTGGAGTTACTATCTTTTAAAAGCTATTTTCTTCTTGAGAAATACTGTAATTTGCTGTATTCATCATCTCTGATTGCAAAATTGTGGGAGTTTCACAGTCTGCCTAGTGTGTAGAGAACACAAGGTGTGAAAGTGGCAATCCTTTGACGTCTGCCTGTGTTTCAGATTTGCCGTAAGCTGAATGGAGTCCGTTTCACCTGTTGCAAAAGTGCCAAAGACCGGACATCCATGTCAGTGACGCTGGAGCAGTGCTCCATCTTGAGGGATGAGCATCAGCTTCACAAAGACTTCTTTATCCGGGCGCTGGATTGTATGAGAAGGTATGTGGAGGTTCTTGCATGTCCCTTGCATTTTGAGCTAAGCCAGGAACTACGGTACAGAACGGTCTAAAGCCGGTTGCCAATGTGCAATAGGCCCCAGTCCTGATTTAGCAGAGAACTGACCAGCAGCATGCCAGCTGGTAAGTCACTTTTGCATGCAACGTCTCTGCAACTGCGTGTTTTGTCACTAATTAACGCTTTCTGAGATAGACACGTGAAACCTCATGTCACTTCACTGACTGTAGAATTTGGCCAAGGTAAATAGCAGTTATTTTAACAATTTCTTAGGCTTTCATAAGGCTTAAAATTTTAACGACCTTCTATGACCATATAAAAAAAATGTTATTTTCTGTTTTAAGAATGTATTTTTTTAAATGTTTACTCACTCGTTCAATCGTTTGTGTAAAATTTAGACAAATATTCTGAAAGCAGAATAAGCATTTGTTACAGATAGCCATTCTTATTAGCTCATGTTATTAAAAATAAAAGAAACACCCAAGTACGTTTGGACTGATGGTGGTTCCCACTAACATCTGATAAAATCTTTACTGTGCTTAAATAAATAAAAAAATGCTTCATTCTAAAATTCTAAATTACAACTATGCAGAAATTGAGGCTGATGTTATTAGGATTGTGTAATTAAAAGATGTAAAGGTTTCTGATTATCTAAATCCGATGAATAAAAAAAAAAGAAGAGCAAACAAATTTTATGATAAAATGAATCCAGAAGCTATATTCTCTAAAGAAAATTTCATCACTAGCTTTAATGCCATTAACTCGCATTAAAGTAAAGTAAAGATGGTACTGCATTATATTTTCTGTAGGAGTTTAAGAAATGTATCCACAACATTCAAATAATATATAACAAAGGTCATTGCAAAACTAATAGAAAATATTCTGGTCACCCTGCAAAGAAGTAACCGAATCATATCTTGTGCTTATATGAAACACAAATTGCTTGTATGTTGGATTTACAAAGAAAAACAATCCTGTTTAAAGTCTGTAATTGATAATTCTTGACCTTAATATTTAGTATTGTCAGATTAGGTGTTTAAAGTCTAGATTAATACTGTAGGTTTAGACATGGAGGGTCCTTCTGTCTTTCGGCGAGGACAGATATTCTAAAGAAAAAAGGTAATGTTTACAAAGAGTAGTTGAGCAGAGGAGTGAGATGTAGAGTTTGTTGGCAAGGTGCTAGTGTAGTGCGATGTATTAAACTGAGGTGTATCGTTTTGTATGTGTCATCAGCTTGCATAAATCCCACAGTCTCTGCAGTATTTCAGTGAATGGATTACTTGTGTGCAGTCTTTCATAACTACATGTTTTATCATTAGTGAAAAATTTCTGAGTTTCCTGTGTTAAATTTCATTTGTGTTGGCATTTCCAATGTTTTTTTCGTTTATGTCTCCAATAAATACAAAAGTGTGTAAGCTACAGTACATTACCAGATACAGGCAAACCAATTATATAAAATCATTATTATGTTAGAATGGCATTGAGTAGTAGATCGGAAAAGTTTTGCAGATATAAACCTGATTTTAAAAAAGCAAGCCCTGATATTTATACAAACTAACTTGTTAGTACAGAAGTGTAGTAGGTTTTTGTAAACTAAAATGTAAGCTTTTATATCACATAACTAATCTGAAAGCTGAGAAGATTAACACATTAGTTATATTTGCAGATAACAATAAATTGGAGTCCCAAAAGAATGGTGAAAAGACCAGAAAATCTGGAGAAAACTTAAAAAATAAATGAGCAGATGTGTTTATGAGGTTGAAGCACCTTCACAGAAATGTTAATTCTATGTTTTTGCTGTAGTTTTAAACAGAAAAAAAGCTTTAACCTGCTAATATCCTGTAAATTGGAAACAGCCTTGACCTGAAGTAGGTGCTATGTTGGATGGAAGGCAATATTTTGACTTGGGTGGTAGGATTGTCCAGGACTTAAAGCAAGGGCCTTGCAATTAGTGGCAGTAGCATACTAAATAAGCTGTACCATCAGGGTAATAAATAAATAGATCTTTTACCTATGCTAGTTTCTATCTGTATAACACTGTTCACTCAAGTGAAGGTTAAAAAAAAATGAGCAGCCAACTTACTTTTTTTCTTATGGGCTGGTGAATTAAAGCCCAAAAATTCAGAACAGAAGAATAAAAATGACAAATGGGGACATGTAGTACTTAACTCTATGGTACTCCTATTCAGAGCTGGTCAGACAATTTTATGAGCTGTCTTTGGGCACTTTTTTGGTGTCTTTGGTGCTACAGACATTCATTAGGGACTGTTTCTATCTCCCCACTGCCCATCTGTTGCTAGAAGCGTTTGTGGAGCAGTGCTGGAAGCAACGCAGGCTTTCCTCCCTCTCCACCACTGACGAGGTAGTGTGGCACGGGCCCTCCAGCTGGGCTCTCTTCTTGTAGGCGGATGGAGAAAGGTGAATTGTAGAGAAAGGCAATTTGAGAGAGCAAACTGGGAAGGAAAGAACAGCCAGGCAAAAGAGAAGGGGGGAAAAAAGCCATCATTTCCACAGGAAGAGATATAATGGTGTTTCAACTAAATCTCCTGTATTTTACTTGAGGGAAGTTTGGCAGCTATGTTTTTGAGGTTTGTGTGAATGAGGTCAACAGACTTGTTTGGTAGTCATTGTGATGCTTGCCCTTTTATCCTTTCTTCTTATGTGATTACTATTGCGGAGTGTTATTTGAAAGATTATGCTGTGCGTTTCAAAGCTTTTCATTGACTACTTGTAGAAGCTTTTAGAATGATTTTCACGTCTAAAAGAACCTATTTTGTTTTAAGAGCAGACAGAGAAAAAGTGTTTGCTGTTTAATTTATAATTTCAGCGATTTTCCCTGATGAATCTTCTCTAGATCACTTAGTTAAACTTTGTCAATCAAATCCCTTTATGCTGATTGCCACAAATCACTTTTAAGCCTTTCAAAAGAACAAGTAGACAAGGAAAAATTCGATTTTAACATCCAGAATCCTAACAGACAAGACTGATATTTGAAAGGCTTCTTTCAAGAGTTAACAGTAGGAGATAGAGAGTACTGTGAAACAAAGTGAGTTGTAAAAGTAAATGGCGATTCAAAAGCAGCCTTTATTGGAAATGCCATAATTTTGAGATATGAAAATTATAAAGGTGTCTGTGTAGCTGTAAAGCTTTTTCTTTTCCTGCCGGTGCTGACACAGCTTTGGTGGCTGTTGTAAAAGGGAAGCATGTGCTCATGGGTTTGTGCTTTCTTGCCACCAGAAGTTTGGAGATGCTGGACTTCTGCGTGCTGCTGCTTTTTGGCTTCTCTGATGTCCCTAGTATTTTGAGCAAACCAGAGGCAATTTCAGATGTTTCAGTTTGTTTGCTTCGATGTGCATTGCACAGCACTGTTTTGGAAAATACTGCCAGTAGCTGTTATTTAATAACTTAGTTTGTAAGTGGAATCAGTGTCTTGTAGTGGTAAACTATGTGATGTCTATCGCTTCTTTACAAAGAAAAAACAAAGCTGTGCAAAAATCCCTCTGTTAGTTGTCCCATTAGCTTATGAAAAATGATGATAGGAATTCAAGTTTTATTACTTACGATATATAATATATGATTTTGTCTTTTGAGTGTAACTCTAGCCATTATGATGCTGCAATTGATGTGTATGTGAAGCAGCTATTCCATAAATAATTGTACATATTGTAGTTTCCTTGGTATATGTATGTGACTTCCATTGATCTTAGTGACATACATAGTGCAGAATGAGGAAAATCTATATATTATCCCCTCTGTATCAAGTGCTTGCAATTCACACTGTACCAAAATCATATTTATAATGTTGCTGCCATTTTCAAATCACAATTTTTGCAATCATCAATATTCTTTCTTATTTTTTCATTCACCAGTATGTGAATATTTCCTGTCATTCAGTGTTAACTGTATTCCGAGAGTCAGTCAAGAGGCAAAACTGATTTACCCGAGTTCATTGTAGTATCTGTCACACAATTCTACTTTTCATCTTTAGGGCTGGCCATTGCTTAAGGGAGGTTGGACCCTGGTGGGCAGCACACAATGAACCAGTTCTGTAAAACTCATTTGATTTTTTCTTTTTTTCTTTTCTTTCTTTCTTTTCTGAAACTATTTAGTTTTAATATTTCAGTGACAGGGCCTCTTTTCGAGGCCTTTGGTAGTAAGTAGCCTCGGAATTTCCTGATTTTTGAGCATGTTTCCAATAAAGCCCCAAAAGTAAAAACAAGCAAAAGAAATGACAAATCCACTGTCTACGATGAAGCCTCCAGGCTTTCAGCCTTATCATCATTCTTGGCAGGGCACAATACCTGTCAGATATTTCAGACATTGAATACAAAATTTGACTCAGTGTAGGACACACTGTTTTCACCTGAAACAGCAGTCAAGGATATTTCAGATAATTTTAGATAAATTGCCCATCAAAAATCTGATTGAAGCCTGAATACAAAGAATGAATGGTCTGCGCAACAAGGTATGGGCTTCTGATAGCCCAACTATGAAGCAAATATCTCTTTTTTTAAAGAGATGTTTGAGGGCATATTTTCTTAAAGATCATGTTAAAGATGTGCGAGTTGAGGGCGGAGGGATAGCTGTAATAGCTCTTTAATCAGGGACTTTCAGATGTTCTGAGTGGAATCCATAGGTCCAGGCTGAGGTGGACCTTGGCCGTGGAAGGGCCTATACCAAACACCACAGTGTTGTGATTGCTACGGGGACTATGAAGCAGGAGCGAAGGGTCGGGATGAGAGCCTGGGATCCACGTGCAGATCTTTCTCCCATCTCCCAGCTTTCACCCTGCCCCTGCGAGCTTGCGGCAATAGATGCAGTGCGTGACGGGTCATGCAGAAGAGATAGCACGTGTTCTCCTCTTACCTTTCCTTTTTCCAGCCCATCTGACCTTCCCCTTCTTTTTTTCCTAAGAGTATTAGCTTAGTACAAACAAAACTTAAAAAGGAGAGCCTGGCTTCCAACGTGGATTTTTCCATCATTCCATGGTTCTTTAGAATCTTAACATTTGTATTTTGAGGTACAAACTTCAGATGGGAAGATTTGCATTACCTGATGTATTGAAAGAGGCCTGGCAATTAAGTAACAGCAAGGTCCAGTTTTGGTGCATTGAACCACTGTCAATTTTGTTTTCTAAAACCAAATTACTACTTTTTAAAATAGCAATAGTTTGCAGAGGAAAAGCAAACAAAATGGAGAGAGATGGTCAGAAGATGTAATAAGAGTCAATGCAATCGGCACTTTGTTGGACTGTTTCAGAATAAAGGTCTATTTCTGAGCATCCTTCTGGAAGGAGGAGAACAATTGCAGACAGCCATTGCAGACAAAATGTCAAACCGTAGCTTGAAAGGGCTGTGTTAAATCTGGAGTTTTCTAATATAAGTACGCAACTTCACAAAATTGATCTTTATAATGTGTCTTTAAAGCAGTTCTCTGGTTTTTAAGGCTTTAAAAAAAAAAGCCAAGAAAAAAAAAAGGGAGACGCAAACACACTTTATTTGCACCATGTCAGGCTCAGGAAGGTCATCGGTGGGGTTCAGGCTTCTACGTGGACAAATTAAGTAAGTAAAATCGGCAGTTGTTTTGTACTATAGTCTCACACATTTTGTCTGTTTCACTAGGGTCAGATGTTCAAGTCTGTGTTCTGCAGGAGAATGTTCTCCAGCTGACTACAGAAGTTTCATTTCTCTTGTGCCTTGTTTCTCCGCCTTCTTCCCAAATACTAGTTTCAGACTTCTTTCTGATCAGCACCCCAGTCAGGGTCCTGAGAACTCTCTCACGAGAACTTTCTCATCTTCCTCTTTTTCACCAGACTATTGCTTGAATATTTCCCTCTGGTTGCTCCTTCCTCCTCTGCGACGCGTGTGGCTGCCTCTGTCTTTCTTCTGTTGTTCAGAGCTGGAGCATTGGCCTCGGTAACAATAAAGAGAGAACGGCAGAGACGGTCCCCCTGCCTCATTGCTTTTGCTTCGTATTGCAGCGGTCATCATCTGCCTGGGAGAACAGGAAGGAAAAGTCTTGTCTAACCCCTTGACCTGGCAGACATTCAGCACAGATTGAATCCTCAAAGCGCGTACCTGCTGAATTTTAACAAGTCTTTGTTAGGAAGAGGTAATTTGAGATTCTTGCAGGAGCAGGCTCTTACAACAGTTACATCTCTCATATCTTTATTACCTTGGTGCAGAATATCAAATCCTGCTCTTCAGCATGGAGGTACTAGTAATCATCTCAAAAAAAAAAAAAGGCTGTACTTTTTTTTCTTCTTTAAATGACATTGTAAGTTTGAATTTTATCTGTTCAAAACGAACTAACAATTGAAAGTAGAATCTTAATCGAAAGCATTATGTAACCTTAATTATAGTTGCCCTTCCCCCGGAACCTATAATAATATTCTTGGACTAATTACTGGGGAGGAAGGGAGTGTTCAAGGGAAAACAGTAAAAACCTTTGCAAGGAATATTTAGAGATGTGACCCAGGTTACATCACCGAAATACTTGGCTTTTCAACAGGCAGTAAACCAGAATTTCTGAAGCAAATGCTTAGTTATCCTGTCAGTCCGTGGGGGTGAGGTAGTACCGTAAGCAATCTGTATTGTCTCTAGTTTTTAACACCAGCGTTAGGTGGGTGAGTCCGTGAAATGCACCTGCTTCTCCTTCACTGATTATGTAGGAAAGGTGGATACTTCAAGAGGACTCAGAACCTGACAGGAAATTTTAACTACCGAGTAGTAAAATGTACCAATATATCAGGTGCAGTGCATTACGAGGAGACAGGGGGAACAGGAAATCTTGATTCCCTGTGATCTTTTTGCTGAAGGGAGTCCTTGCCCTTTGACTCAAGGATGTATATGACGCAGTTCTCCAAAGGAGAACCAGATTTAATGGAATTCTGATCAAAAACTCACCCTACTCTGAGTTCTTCTGCTCTGATTTGTACATTTATTTCTTACTGAGATATCAACAGGTTAAATGATCTGTTAACTAGCCTGTATTAGTATTTGCCATGTCTGGACCCAAATGAGAGTATAGGGAATTGAGCTATGCCTTCCTTCAGTGAATGTTTTAATTATTCAGTATAGACAGTGAGAAAGGTGTGTAATTAATTACCAGCTGCACACTATGATTGCTTGGCTTTCAAAATGAGCCAAATGAAAAAAACCTTATCTAATAAATTTGCTTTCCCATTTAGTGCCACAGTCTGTGTTTGGACCCTTAATAGTGCAGCAGGGAATTTAAACACTACATCTTGGTTATATAAAAAAAAAAACAAAGGAAAAGGAAAGTGATTACACTATTTGCACTCCTAAAAAGGCTTTTCTAATGTAAAGTGTTTGTCGCTTTTGTCGTACGTAGATTACAGGACCACAGTTTTTCTGGACTTCACCTGCCATGGTTAGGCAAATCTGGCATGCAAGCGGTCTGATCATCTGAAGATATTGTTTGGTGCTCGCTATTGGGATTCTTCTAGTTGTCCATGGAAGATTTCATTAATTGCCTCATTCATTTGGTGCTTTAGTGCTTCTGCTATTGCTTATTCAGAACTTGCACAAAAGACCAGGTCTTACCTGAAATCAGAAACTAGATGCGTTACACTCACCAGAGTGAGTAATAGTAGGTTTCTTCCTGTTATATTTCGCTTCTATTAAGATTTTCTGGGAAAGTGTGGGGGAGAATGTGTCCTATATGCGTATTTATTATATGTTAAAATTCCATGTGCCACAGCTGAATTACTGTGGCTTTGACCACATACAGCTAAATCTCTCAGGAAAAAAAACACTGCCAAGTCCAAAATTTAAATAAGAAAGGAGGAGGAAATGAGAACAAGCGGGTAATAATAGCATACAATAGCTGGTTAAAACTATCACAGATCCCATCTCTTCAAGGATTTATCTGCCTCTGAAACTATATTCTTCTCAGAATAATGTGCCATGGGCAGGGAGAGCTCGTAACTTCCTTCCTGCAGTCCCAGCCATGTACAGACTGTGGAGAAGCTGGAAGGGGCGCAGAAAAGGGTAGCAACTAGCTGCTGTTCTGGAAAGGTTGTTCTGCAACAGAAGATTCTGCTTTTCTTCAGGAGAAAGATGCTGCAGTGTCAGGCTACAGCTCTAGTTGGCTTAAGTAGAAAGCCAGTAACAGGAACGTTTCTAGGTATATTTTTGCTCTCGTTTTAGGTTCTGTTAATCCAAATTAGTTTCTTTTGTAGGAATACTCCCTGCTCAGATGATCATATTCTCTTCTCATCCAGCATCTCTGTTCCAGTTTTCTTCCATAAGCTCCCCTGCTCTTTTTCTCTTTTTTTCCCTCAGTCTGCTGCTCTATTTCCTCTTTCCAGTGAGCGTTTCCCTGTATCTTTCTCTCCTGCGGTATCACCTTGTTGTATGATATTTTGAAGAGCTCCTTTGACAGCAGCCTTGCTCAGCTCAGTTCAGGAGTGAGTTTTAGTAGTAGTTTCTAGTTGTTACTTTCTGTGGCAGCTCTGATTTGGTGGGTGACATTTTGTAAATGTGTCCTCATCGTTACAGCAACCGCTGGCAGACTTTCGCTGGTGCAGCGAGCAGCAACGAGTTGTTTCTCAGTGTTTCCTTGCAGTTAAAGTCCTGGTAGCTGTTTGCAGTTTCCAAAGGAGTTTCCATTTGGACTATTATGTACTTATTATGGATTTCATGCTTCCCATGATGTTATCTGTAGCTGGCAGGAACTACACCCAATAACAGAGCCAGCGGCATTATATTGCACTCCTGTTCTCTGGTTCATTCAGAGATAAATTTGGGAGATAATTTTGGGAACTTACATTCCTAATAGCCTAAGCCTCTACTATAATCTGTATGGACAGGAAGTATGTGTTTGTAAGGAAATTAATGCAAAGGAAGGGTTGGAGTCCTCCCAAAATGCACAGCCGAATCACTCAACAGTCGACTCCTACTGTTACAACAGTTATAAGTGGTTTCTGCAACCTTGGGACTCAGCGGTGCTGTAGTTGTATTGTGACTCTAAACGTACCTAATGCCAAAATCACTGGGCACTGGTTTGGCTGTGCATCTGCAGTGCTGGTTTTGTGCCCTGCTGTGGGCTTACTTCCCTGCCAGCTTATCTTCTCTCCCCAACCTGGATGTTGCCACGTGCGTATTGTCTTCCAGCAGTGGGAAAAGCACCTGGTTTTTCTGCTGTGTTGGAGATGCTCCTAATGCCCCAGGAAGGTGCCAGAGCAGAGTTTCTACCTGGGTAGAGTCTTGGGGTCCCAGGCAAGGCTTAGCCAAGGTTCAAGTCCCACAGACCTGGGAGTTCAGAGGGTGGGAAGGGAATCACTGTTCCCTGGAACTTCTGTCATGGGATGCAATATTTTGGGTATATCACCCAGGCTCTGAGTTAGATTACCTGTTAACGAGGCAGGAGATACCTCTGCCTGTGATACTCGGAAGCTTAACTTACCCTTGTGTAAAAGATTTCATAAGTTGTGGTATTAGGGGTATCGTTGTTCTTTTTTGAGTCAGTTATTTGTAACCTTTCTTTTTTTTATTCCTTAAAGGAGAGAATAGCACTTTTGGAGGGTAACTTGGTAACTCTTGAAATATTCCAAACATCTGTAATTTTAATATAAATACTGTTGTTGGCAGGACTAAAGGTACTGATATAGTTAGCTCAGTGAAGGAGTATGAGGTCAGGTTTGTATCTCTTTTTAAGGTGGTTACAAGTTTTCTGTATCCTTTCATGGCTTATAGATATCCTTGGGGAGTGGTTGTCTGAGGCCCAACTCAAGCTTTTCCACAGTTGGGCATTTATAAGAAATCTCCTCTTTCTACTCCTCTCATTCATCCTATGGGTTTCCTGATGTATAAGCAGCTTCAGTTTCATGATACATCCTCCCCCTTTGACCCTCCTCTGCAGCTTGACTGCGTATTTCCTTATATTGGTGAGAACATAATAATCTTTGAGGTTTCTTATCCCTCATTTGAATTTAGCTGAACTCAGTCAACGTGCCCAAAGGTTGTGAGAACACACAAGTGCATCTTCCTTTCGCACCAAGCACTAACATGTAACCTTTGCTTCTATAGGAAGACAGACTAAAAAGGCAGCAGCTAATTTTTATCAGCAGTGGATCAGTGAGCTGCAGCTTGCTTTAAAAAAAAAATTTCTCCCCTCAGCCACAAACCCACCCCACTCAACAGTCGGCATTGTCAGATATGAAGAACTTGTTTGGATCACTTAAGGAAAGCATTAAGGAGCACTCTAATCACAGTCATATATTTATAAGAAAGACCGTGCTCTAAGATCATCTGACTAAGAGTTTGTGTCTTGGGTAAAGTGGCAAGTCTGATGAAAATGTATCATTCCTGTCAAAATAATGTTGTTTTTTATATGCATTTTGCAAAAATCACTCCTCACTGCTCCAAAGTTGTTGATTTTTTTTTTATTTAAATCCATTTATAACTCATTCATAACTGTTGACAGCGGAGCATCTACGGAATACAAAGTAATCGGCAACAGAAAGGTTTGCTGAGCAACTTCAGCAAACTGCCTTGCGGTGGCGTGATACGCAGAAGGTGGGGGTGTCCAGAGTAGGTTGCTGTGGAATGTTTTTCATATTACCTTTCAGCCAGGAAATAAAAATCAACATCTTTTAGTCTAGTTTGTTTTGGTTTTTCGTTTGGGTTTTGGGGTTTTTTTAGCTCATTAGTTTAACCAAGACTGGCATGATCTCTGTTCTAAGTTTATTTCAGCTAATAAAATGGCTGTTGCATTGAATGCCTCGGGAAAGCTAACAAAAATGGCTGAACTGGCACGCTGTCAAAGGCGTTATTGGCTAGTTTTGAAAGGATCAAAGTAGCATCAGGCAAAGGCAAGCAGTTACAGTAATAGCTCATTCTCAAAGGTCCGTGAATTGGAATTCCAGAAGAGTCTGCTTTGATAATATTGGTTATAACTGCTTAGAATATTTATTCATGAGTTTTTAAACACTCTCTGACATGTTCAGTGTTTGCTGTTTCACCTTTTGTGATCATCAGTGTGTGCTTAGAATATGTTCTACCCTACTTATACGTTGCTACTAGCTTATTTTGCTAGGTATTTCTAAGATGACTTCTCATTTAAGATCTTATAATAAAAAAGATGTGATGTGAGTTTGTTTCCCGAAGAAAATGTGAAACTTTCTAATACCTTATCGCTTCTTATTTGCATTGTATTCTCCACTTTCTCACCCGTGTAGCAACTTCTAACGTGGTAACCTACATATGTGCTAAATGCCTTTCATTTAATAACCACTAGTTAAATGTATTAGAAGTAGGTCAAGAGCTGAGATTGGAGCAGATGTGCAAACACTCCTTAATGTCAAATGTTCTTGACTCAAAAAGTTTATAATTGACAGGCAAAGGGTGAGATAAAGAAACACACTTCTCTCTTTTTCACATTTCAATGGGAGAAAGATGGTATAGAGATGTCAAGTCACTTTCTCATGACCACACAGTGCTCCCCTTTGTTGGAAATTGAATCTGGGATCTACTTTTTTGTAAACAGGTACTCTTCTCATTGCCTGGTTTGTTTTAAATAAAAGTTGCGTTGCTGTACTTGAATGTGCAATAGCAATGCTTATAAATAAGGTTCATTGCCTTACTGGCATTCACTATTCTGCACATTAATAATTCTCTTTTCCCACTCCTTTTTGCTACTTGGCTTCACGCTGACATACCGCATGCAGCAGCGATTAAAGCCTCTTTCCCTGCTGGACACTGCTGAACTGGTGTGTGTACTGCCTGGGTGTTGGTGGATGGTCCTCCCTCAACATCATACCAAATAAAGTCCTCTCTCGCTTTCTTACTGCATTGTTGCCCAGGGGAGAAGGTTGCTCCCTATGTCCTCTTTCTCTGTAAAAATTTGCTGCTACAATGGTATTCTCAGCAAATTTGTAGAGAATCGCTTTAAATACAGTTTGACATTTCAGTTACACACTTCAGTGTCCCATAACATCATTTATCATGTGACGAGGCTAGTTGAATTCATTCTTAAAGTTAACTACTACATGTCAGACCGCTACTATGCTGTTTATTTTCCCTCTTGTGCAGTGGAGCTGGCCCAAGAGGTGCTGCCAAGTAGAGGGTTATCCATTTTATTCCTGTAGGATTGGTTTTCCCCCATTAACCTGCTGTGCTGCATTCTGTAAGACGCTGTCTTGTGTTCTCATTGCAGCTTACTTCCCCTGCCCTTTCTTGAAGGGAAAATTATGTTGTTCCATGAAGCCCTTAGGGTGGATATGGCCTTATGTTTCATGCTTACTTTGCTCTACAGAAGTATTAGAGTATTTTTTGTGACCGAGGTTATTGTCTGGCTGGCTGTAACTTGTGTAATTTTAACCTGGTAGATTGTAAATCAGTAAAATAGTTTTCTGGCTAAAGAGGATTGAAATCACCTTTTTGTGGTGCCCCAACAAGGCAACATGGCATACAGCAGAATTTTGCCTCCTAAGTACGTTGCTCTGCGTAGTATAGGACATGACACGCACGCATACATAATTATAGTAGAAAATGTAGAAACATAGGAATCGGTGCATTTCATTTTGTCACATGTTGCTGTTTTATTATGTGGCTTAGTGAAATTATTTTTAAAAACTGGCTTACAAACTTTACAAATATTTTTCCAAGACAAGAAACAGTTTTGGAGTACTTTATTTCTGTATCACTGTGGTTTCAGATTGTTTTGCATGCTTTGGCTGGCAATTACAATTTAGTTAAAAGACTTGAGACCTTCATGTCCTGTGTTGCCCTGTAGGTTTACTATCTTCAGGTGAAGATACTTGTTTGTAGATGAAGATTTTACTGAGGTAGAAGTGCTGGGAAAATTTGGTCACTTCGTATAATGTGATAGAGCTGTTGTTAGTGGATAATGAAACTTGAGTGTACTTGCACTTTAAAAACAGACATTTTTTATCACTTTCAGACAACAGGTATCCACTGGTAAGAGGGTGCTGAGCAAACACATAGCACAGTAGTCCAGAAAGGTATTTGTAGTCTTAGCTGATTTTCTTCAAATTACTATGTGACAGAGGTATCTCAAATTCTATGTTTTCAGTCCCAAAGGCAATCATTCTTCCTGCTGTCATGAAGAATCTTCCTCCGTGCAGCACAATAGGGATGACAAAACTCATTTCAGTCTCAATTTAAGTTTAATTCCAAGGTAAAATTTAAAATGAGGTGGTAATGAACTTGAACTCACAGTTTTGATTATCTCCTGCATGCTTATACAAGCGCTTAGACACAGTACATGTATTTTCCAGACATGGTTCTGTTCTGAGAGTGTTTGTCTCTTGAGCAGATTAAAAACTGAAATTTTCTGCTTTGCTTGCTGTTACAGTTAATGTAGTAAGAACATTTGGAATTCAGCTCTTAAGTTTGAATCAGACCTATCTAAGTACATACCCAAAAGAAGAAAAGATAATCATTGTGACTATCATGATGATCACATTATTCTAGGAAATAATTACTTAATAAGACAAAGAGACTGATCCCCTCTAAAACAGAGAATAATCAAACCAATTAAAACCATTTAGAAAGCAAAACTCACAAACACAGTGCCAGCTGTGCAGTCCAGTGGGTACTGTGGTGATAACAGCCACCGTTTCCCTCAAATTAGAATTTGGACATGTATGTCTTCTAAAATACTGGTTTGTGCCACATACTTTTAATATACTCACTGACAAACAGCCTGTACCTGAGATAGAACTGGAATAACTCTAGCGAAGTCAAAGGAACTACACCAACAAACACTGGCTAGAAATTTGCCATCAGAGGTGTCTGGTGAGCCCTGTCCCGTCCCCCGCTCCAAGCAGCCGCATTGCCAGCACGGAAGGGAATGCAGATGTTTATGACGCTGTGATCAGTCCTTTCTGGACGGTCTGTCCTCCACTAATAGTCCACGCTATCAGTTAAATCGAAAAGCATCGTCTGCCCATGTCTTTGGGTTTTCTAGGCATAGATGAGATAACAGACCTTCCCAAATGTGGCTTTCTGTAGTGTGGACTTCACTGATCTCTCTGATAATACAAAACCAGATGGAATAACGAGCCCACACTGGGCTAGCAGAAGTCAAAAGACCTTTTCCCAGACAGGACCAACACCTGCTATTACAGTGGGCTGCTTTATGCAAATACTACCACTTTGTTATTACTGCATTACAAAATGCATTAAGCATCCAATTTCCTTTGTAAATGAAGCAATGTATTACCTCAATAGCTACTTTTGAAGCTATCTGCAACTTAAAACACAGATGTTAAAACTAATGGAACTAAATGAACCCCGTCTGAATTGTAAACCTTAGAAAGAGAAGTGGTTTTAGTAGGGTTTTGTTAATTATAAAGTTTATTAAATGAAATACATATTACAATGGAGAGGAAAAAGTCAAGTGATCTTTTATGGCAAAAATAAAAACTTTAAACTTGCTATCCATACTCCATTGGGTATGAAATGCCAAAAGAGAAATAAAAAGACATTTAATCTTGTTGCAAAGCTTAATGTTCTGTACCACATTGTAACATAGCCCAAAACAGATAATTGCTTGCTCATAAATCTTTCTGTTTCTTTTGTTCACATTTCAGAGAAAAAGCAAGACTGTCCTTTAAAAGTAGTTTGTAGTCAAGTAAGCTTGAAAGTTTATGTTGTTAGCCATCACGGTCAACTGTATTTATGGTGCTGCAAAGAAAATCCAAGGCTGGTGTGGTTCATTGTGTAAGTGATGCAGTGGTAGCGCAAGTATGGGCTGGAGATCATCAAGCTCTGTAAAGATGGGGGGTGAGGGAGGAACATTAGGCAATTACCCATTGGAGAAATGTTTTCCAAAGCCCTTTGAATTCAGCGCAACACTCATAATCAAGCTGTCTCTATCATAAAACTTTAAATACTTATCGTATGAATATCTAGCTTAAGAATTCACATTCCCAGTACACACCTTGGAGGATGGTTAACTACCTGATTTAGGGGCTCTGAATTATCCTGTGGATGTTCTATAGACATGTGGGAAGCCTGGGCTGTAAAATTTGGTACCCAAAGACTCGCCACTCCGGGTTAGGGAGTATACGACGTGTCACCTTTTGAAGGATTTGGATCGGTTCTTGAAGTGTATTTTGTAGTTATCCCAGTAAACAACTGAAGGTAAAAGATAGGTAGGAGGGCAAATCTTAGCATGGGGGAGATTTTGCTGGCATCTACACACTACCTGTTGTGTTTTAAACATAAATTTGTCCCTTGACGCCAATTTATTTATTATTGTGGGGTCAGGGAAGTGAGAAGTTATTTAAAAAAAAAAAAAAGAAAGTAAAAGAAGTTAAAAGTGTGCTGTTCAATTGCTGTTTAACCTTCAGCTGCTATAATATTTGGGCTGCTTCCTTTGTTTATCTGCTTAGTTCCTATGGTAAAATAACTACTGCATACTTTGATATTTTGGGGGTAAAACTCCACTTTTGTTACTTTCCTTGTTTATATTGAAAGCAGTAGCCATTAAGCAATGTACTTAAAGTGCCATTATCATAAATTGCTGTTTATATGTACTTTTATATATAAACTTTCTAATTTGATAGCTTTTCTGCACACAAAGTTACTTTAGCTTACATAATTTTGGGAACACTGAATTCTTCCAATAGCCATTTTAAGTAGATAAATGTGTAGAAGTGTTTTTTTCAAAACCCTTTTCAGTGTTTCAGTAAATGTTCTAACTTTTATACCATTGTGATTTGACATATTTATTTTGGAAAAAGAACTTACTTACAACTAGTATTCCTCAGTAGAAATATGCAGCTAATCATTTGAATGAATGGGAGGGAGAGGAAGCTTTCTAAATAATCTCCTTTTTCGGGAAGTAAATGCTTGGTAGATAACTCTTTCCTTGCCCTCAGGTTGTCTGTTGCTTTTTCAGTTGTTAATTATTCTGAACTCAGGAGAACATTATTGGGCCAATGCAAAACTGTCATTTTTCCACTGAAATTTCCATTAGCTCTGAGTAATTCCAGCTTAGGATGGATTATCATGTTTTAAATTTTCTACAGTGTTCTGCATGTATTTCATTACTATGTACCATACCTGGGAAAATGTTATTTATTTTCACGCACCAAATATTCGGTCTGCACTGAGGTACATACTTGTGTGACAAGTGCAATTGCTGGGCTGCACTCCTGTGCCTTTAGCTTTGCTTGAATCTCATATCTGCCATCCTTAAGTATTCACGCAAAGAGCAAAACTGAACAAAAATAGTTTAGAGCATTTCTGCAACTTGTTTGCTTTAACCATGTTGTAAGAGAGTAGGAAGGATGTTATTAACCTAGTGGTACATAAACAGTGCATGAGCCAACTCTGCCCCCTGTGTATATTAATGAGATAACAAGAGACGCCTGTAGCTTGGCAGTGATAATTTTTAAAAATTACTTTCGCTGTTTAATTGCAGCTTTTGTGTTTTATTGATTGTATTTAAGCTGTCAGTAGCAGCGCATTAATAGCACATTACAGAATTTATTTTTAACTAACACGGAATTAAATCCTAATAAAATGAGACAAGCATGATTCCAGCATCCTTTCCATGTGTTGGCTGGGCTCCGATGAGAAGATGTGAAGCTGATTTAGTTTTTAGTAAAGGTTAATTGAGAGTAAAACTATGAGAATGGTTGAGATCTTTTAAAAAAGAACATTGCATACCTGTCCATATATATTTGTGTTCATGGCAGAGGATCATTTAAGCAGTTTAAAAGTCTTGATCTCTGCTGTGCAGTGAATGTGTGCTGAAAAGGGAAATTGTTTAGTTACGAGAAGCCGCTAAGTGCTGTCCAACAGCCACAGAAACGCAGTGTTAACCAAAAGACAAGGAGAGCAGCAGCACGTTTAGAGTAGAGAAGGTGGCTGCGCTTCGTAGTTCCTTGGCCACAAGTAAGTGCTAGAGAGGACTGTGAATGCTGACACATCTCACCGGGCCTGGAAGGGCAGTATGGTTCCCAGTGAGGTTAATGTGAGAGATGTTACAAGATAATTGAAGGGCGTTAGCATTTATTACAAATTAAAAGGGAAGCAGAATTTCTTAAAGTCTGCCACTGTAATGGGCGTTTAGGGAGGATGAAGTGTTTTCAATTAACAACCTGTGTGCTTTCTGGCTGCACTGCAGATTTTTCTGTTTGACCACCTGGCCTCTGGCTCACAGTTAGTCAAGCCAAACGCTTTAAGCATGTAAGTGTTACAGTTTTTCTTCGTGATTAAAGAAAAACATGACCAGGAACATGAGCAAGACGGGGATTAATGTGTCTCAGACTTGACTGGATTGAGAACTGCATTCTTATAGAGTGTAAAATAGGAGGTGCTGAAATTGCCCCCAGGACGATCTCATTCAGTGTTGTGTTCTAGGGACACTGAAGTTGTTTCAAAAGACAGGGTTTTTCTGGAAAATCGATGCAGTGCGTATCTAAAGTGGGAGCGCCATGAGATGCTGTCTTAGTAAAATGTTTCTTAAACTGTTTTCCTTCAAGCATGCAAAATAACCAGCGTACACAACAGAGTAGAAGAACACACTGTAGACAAAGATAACTCTCCACCATCTCAGTGAGGGAAGATTTATAGCCTCCTGCTACTTTCCGTGTCCCATCCTGGGGACAAAAGGAAGGAAATACTCAAACATTGCTATTGTCTTTTGTTTCTTCAGAAGAAAATATTAATAGATTATAGGTGGGTAAGTTTTCCATAAAATCTTGGATGTTTCCAATTTTATGTTACACGTTTTGGAATTTTCATAGTAAAACACCCTCTTTTCCCCAATTATCAGCATTTTTAAAATAGTATACATTCTGCTTACTTGAAAGTGATGGCAATTAAAACAATTAGTGGAAAGGCCCACTGCTGTACTGCTTTGCACTTCCACGTGCAGCTTGGTGCGCACGTACTTGGGGACTTTCATTTTTTACGTATCTCTATCGCAGAGACTCCAAAGTTGCAGGAATTAGCAGTTTTCTGTAACTTTTCAAAAGCTGCAGTTCCCAAAGCGCCGTAGTGACAACTCTGGTGAGAATGTTTCCTCACTAGTGATTGCATGTTTGAGAGAATACAGTCTGCAACACAGGAAAAAAATTATTAAAAAAAAATAAATAGTATGTATCTGATAGTTCAATCCATGTCAAGAAGTCAATTGGCATTTTTTTCATCTGTCAGTGGCTTACCTCATCATTAGGGATACCGCGACTGTAATGAACTCTTCTTTTTCTGTTCAGGGAGTCCTGAACGTAGTTCATAGAGCATATCCTGAGAGCTGCATCTTTGATCTTTGGCAAACTGTGAATTACTGTGACTGCACTGAGCCAAAGCATGTCTTTCATTTCTTTGTAACAGTAGGGAAAATGTAGCATTATTATAGAGAGGAAGATATTTACTCTGTGTTACAATTTGTTTGTTTACTCCTTGCTGCTAGTAAAGGCTTAGGGATGCAGGAGGCAAATACAGTGTTTGTTGAATCTTTAGTCTACAGTGACCTCAGATCTTCAAAAGGTCATTTTTTATGGAAATTGTAGAAGCAAAACTGTGTGGGTTTTCATCTCTTCACTCTCCCCATCAGTGCAATGATATTTTTGTTTAAAAAGTGATGGTCTGTGCTAATATTCACTTTCTGAGATGATGAAGGGAGTTGGAAAAGTATGTCTGAATTACTGAGAAACCTTCAGCAGCATTCCACATAAAAATTTCCTTACAAACACGAGTACTGACAACAAAGAGAAAAAGCTTTTAAACAATATATATGTATATTTCTACAAGGTTTCAGCTTCAGCACTCCTCCTTGGTACTTGGGGAAGAAAAGTACTTTTACTATAGGCTCCAAAAAACTTTGGCCATCTTCTAAATAGATGCTAAAACAAAACAAGTAGAAAGAAGACAGGCACGTCCACTCTCTTAATTTCCCATAGAAAGGGATTGTTCTTCAAAGTCTCTACATATTACCTATCACCAGAAAGGACGACACACACTTTCAAGGCACTTTGTGAGAATTTCAGCCCAGCCCCGATATTTGCTCTGAAGGAAGTGGATGGAAAATGTAGTGCATTTGGGATTCAAATCCCATGCCAATATGCGTTTTATAAAACTCTCTTAGCAGGTTGCTTTTAGTCATAACTAAAGAAACAAGAAGGTGGTTTATTGATAGGAGTGTTGGGGTGCTACAGTCTGCATCCCAGCCTATGCATTTTTGGGTAAGTGGTTTTGGTTTAGCCACCTACCTAGCCTAAATTAGGGGAGCTTTCTTTGCTGCATTTAGTTCTCCTGGTACCAGCACTTGTGTACCAGCTAAAATCTGGTTGAGGTGCATTTTTTGTGATTGGAGAATCTACATGTGCATTAACTCCCCTTGCGTAAATACACCTAGGTGCGGTGTGTGGCACTAGTGCTCAAAGAATGGCAGGGATCAGAACAGATCAGATCTCAAGCTGTTAATGTGTTTTTTAAAAAAAAAACCAGTACCAGTATGGTGATTGAAAGTAATTAATGAACTGGCGTTATTTACTTGAAATGGAAGAGTAGTTTTCAGATCTTCCCTGGCATTTATTTTGACTCGCACGTTGGTTAATCCCATGAAGACACTATGTGAATTGGTGTCATTAATCAGAAGCAGTCACATTCCTCCTTTTGTATATCTCAAACTGAAGTTGCAGGTATAAAACACTAAGTCAAAATATTCAAATTTGCACTTATTGCTGTTCAACACCCTCCTCACTTAAAATGACTCAAATTACAAGTGCAACATAGATGAAGGGATCCTGTTTACACCAACAGTTTTCTCTGACCTTAATTTTGTCATCCTACCCAGAGACTTGAACAGTTAGAAATTAATGTCAGATTTTAAGCGTCATTCTTCATGTGTGACTGTTTAGTTGTACAGCAAGCCTTTTCTGCCTCTTAAAGCAGCTTTGCCACTTGCCTTCACCATAGGAAAAAGACGACTAAAAAAAATCCTTGCCAAAAGAAAAGGGATGATTCGTGCAGATTTTTCATGGTCAACAGAAAGTATTCAAAACCTGATTAGACATATGAAAGAGAGAATTTATCATGGGTTTATGTTTCACTGTGCTATGTGAGCTAAATGTATAATCACATCCTTAGTACAAGTCCCTTGCTATGACAGAAACAGACTGGAAATAAGTGTGACTCACTAGCCAATTATACTAGTGCCGTAACCTTATGGAAGGGAAATATCTTGTGTGTTCAGAACTTATTTGAAGGATGTAGTCGTCATCATTTCACGCATGCTCAGATCACTAAGAAACCTGAGATTTGGCTTATGGGTTGGTTGTGGTTTTGTTGTTTTCCTGCACAAAGATGTAGATCACATTTGCTTTAATATTGGCTGCACGTTGGATTGAATTTCAGCTGTGCAAGAGATGTTTGTCAGGAAAGATTTTGCAATTTTGTCCTGAGAATTTCCCATATATGTAATCCTAAGACTTTATAGAAGAGTGTCTGGGAAGATTATTGGAACTGTATTTTTTGATAAAAAGAGAAACCTTTGTAGAATTAATGTGTAATGCTGCACAGCAGTATTGGTAAATAGTAGAATGAAACAGCAAATCCTTTGCTTGGAGTATAATAGAGGTGAAAATCATGTTTCAAAAACCTCTCAGCTGTCTTGACAGGTAAAGAAGAATCTCTTCTGCAAACCCATCACTTTTCATTTCTGAAGCTAATCTCTCACACAGATACCAGAATGACTTTGCAGGACTTGAAGCCTCTGCCCATACTTGTAAATTAAAAACCACCGGGGAATGTTTCTAGGACATGATATCAGTGATTTTATATGGTGAAATTATTAAATGTTTCCTGGTACAATTTTGGTGGGTTTTTTAGCACTCTCCTAGGTGGCTGCTGGGCAGTTTGGGAGCTGGCATGACCAAGGGACTGTTCCCATGTGGCGGCCTCTGGTCAGCAATCTCTTTTGGCAGATAAGAGGACATAGGCACACAGCGTGAACTTAGTTTTGCTGTTCGGCTGCAGCGGCAGGGAACTGCTGAGGGTGGGTTTAAACTGCTAATGTAGGTGTCTTGAAAGCAGCAGTGAGGAAAACGGGTTGTGATTCGAACTGGAATGTTTTGTTTATTCTTATATTTTCACAGTATGAATTTTGTCAATGTTACTATTTTACCACATAGTTACGCTTTAATGTTGGGGGCGAAAACATTCTTGCAGGTGTTCTGTATCAGTCACAAAGGAAAATATTAATTCTTCTTCAATCAGCAGAGATTTCTGAAGTTCTGGAATTAACGTGGATGGAGATGTATATTATCAAATAGCACGTGTTGTGTGCATATTAGAGATAAAGCTTGAAGCTGCCTGTTCGTCTCTTCTTCAGAGTTAATGGTATGTTAAAAGTGAACACGGACAAAGAGTAGGGGTTTTGCTCTTTGGTGAGCCAACAATTTTGGGACGGAATGAACCAAAGTGGAAATTTTTCTGTTTTTCAGGTCTGTCTGAAATGCTGTCTAAACAAACTAAAAATGGTTAACCTAGCATTGAATATTTCAGCATTTTCTCTTTAACTTTCTCCAACGTAGGACAATGTTGAAATAAAAATTGTGTTCCTAAAGAAGTAGATAAAATATTTCTCTTAGCTCCTCTCCCTTCTTGAGCTGAAACTGTCAGGTATGGTCTGATGTCATGAATAGGTCTCATTTAACCTCTACTGTACTTTCAGGAAATTTATTACATGCCAAACAATAATCAGCTCTAACTAGATTCTATTTTTTTGGTAAATAAGAAAACACCTAACTTGGGAACTATTTTTGTTGTTATTAAACTTGAATCACTTGAACAAACAAATGGTGCTCTGATGTTTTATCGTTGCACACTAGTAAACAATAGACAATCACATGCTTTTGTGCCTTTTTTTTTTATTTTGAAAGTGTGGATTTTTTCCTAAATTTTATCTCAGAATTGACTTAATGTCTTCCTCTTAATCTAGAGAGGACATGCGATCAGATAATAAATTGTGAATACCTCGTTCAATCTGTTAGAGGCCACATCTTTCAGGAAGGATGCTGCAGAGCAGGGTTGCAGGGAGATATTTCCGTAGCCCAAAGCAGGAGTGAGTTGTGCTTTATTGCCTGCAGGTGCGGGGTGTGCTTCTCTTTCACTTGCCCCAGGAAATTAAAAAACAGCTAAGCTGATCAAATTGGTGGGAAATTTGCACATTTATAATTAGTTTGACTTCAGTGGGAACATGTACACAGCACAGGGAAAGACAGCAACTGTGTAAAGTGAATTTTTACTTTACCATTCCTTCCAAAGAACCTATGTCTGTCAATGGGATCACATAAGACAACAGGCTTTTCCTGGATGTGGCTGTGTGGGAGTAAAACCACGCGTCTCCTTGCCTCTTATTGAGTACTGCTGCAAGATAGTGTGTCGATTGATCTGTTGCTGTTTACTGAACCATTATGGCCTGTCCATAATGGTGTTTAAAATCTGTACCGTGACCATAGCTGAGCCTCCAGTACCCTGCTGTTTCTGGCCAGCTCCTCAAAATGGAATCTTTTTCTCTGGGCAGACTGAGAACCCATGGTAACAGTGCTATAGTTTGGAGTGCAAAAAAATGAATTACTATATATTAATTGTCTTTCAAGGTCTAGGTGTCATATTATCATATCTACATCATGAATCTGCTGCTTGGTCAAACTCAGTGGACAAGCCTCAGGTTATATGATGTGCTCTCCTTTTTATTTCCTAAATAATGACATTAGAAAAGTAATGTGTTGTAACCAAACAAGGGAGAGAAGAAAGAAGTAGGGAAATAGAGGATGCTGGCAAAAGCAAAAAGAATAGGGGAAAAAAGTTGCAGTACAAAAGGTAAAACAAAGAGGCAGGGTAGCGTGAGGATTTGATAAACACATTAGATTGTTTGTATTGTTGGTGTATGTTTAAATAGCAGCTGTCCCCAAATTGCTGACTGAATTCATCAGTGTTGCTAGATCTGAGACTGCTCGTCAATTTCAGTAATGCCAGTTGTTTGTTTTGAACCAGAGCAGAGATTATAGGATCACATAAGCAGCAAAAATTGATTTCTAGCATCTTTTACTTTTTTAATACCATCGAGATTTGAGGAAAAATTTGTAAGTTATTGACGACAACAACATGTATCAGAAAAAGAATTATTGTAAAGATCGTTGATACAGAAAATGTCTCTGATGCTTCCCTTCCTGTGTCCTACAGTTTGAAACAACGCAGCAACATTTTTTTTATTTTTTACAAATTGTTGGAGGTTTTATTGTATCAACTTTATCTTTCAACATAAAGGATTGTTGCCCAATATTCCTTTATATGTTTTATCTGAGTTCTGCTCTGATTCAGCAATCCTCCAGGGCTAGGCTGCGATCTATTTATTTCCTTCTGAATCACATTTTGTTCTTCTAGATGTTATAGTGCAGCGTTTTCATAATGGCCAGGAGATGTTCACAAGGATCCCATCTTTCCCCTTTAAAAGAGTTAAGGATACCTTCTAGAACTGTACTGCTGTGTGTTGAAACTGTTGATTTTTCTCTGAAGCATTTCAGTGAATCACAGTAACATGTATAATGTAGAAATTAAGCTGCTTTCACTCCAAAAACTTTTTTTTTTTTTAGAGGCAAGCAGACAGTATTCAGTTTATAATCTCTGAGGGCTGCAAACACTCTTTAGAGAAGCTGCTTCTTAAAACTTCTGGATTGTGATAGTCTTAAGTAAAAAGAACAGGTAAGTAAGCAAAATTGTGTAAGATCGAGAACTGTTAGCAATCCCTTCTATTTGAAGAAACATCTGTGCTGCTGTTGTTGGATGGGATGAAAGAGAAGCATCTCACTTTTGCCATTTTTCTGTGTCAGCATTGGAGTCTGACAAGAAAAACCCAGCAGGCCCAGAAACTGCTTGCTTGAGTCTGTCTGCAAAAAAAGGAAAATTCCCTCAAAGTCCGTGTGCTGTAAGACATGAATTCAGACTGAAGTCACTGCTAGCACACGCGATCCTTGTGTTGATAACAAGCTGCCTATCTATTCTACCTGAAGGACTGCTTTAGGACAATTTACTATTTCCAGTATCATTATTAGCTGGAGCTGGAAAAGTTCTAACAAGAGAAGCGTATATCCCAAAGTGTTAAAATGCGTCTCCTCCAAAACCCTTGCACAGGGATGTCAGTGTGACTGATAATCAAAAGCCAGAGTGTGCCCTCATACGTGTGCTTGACTTTACAAGGACTCTTGAGAGGCTTCTCTTTTCCTCGCACCATTGTCTCTGCTCCATTGCTTAGAGGTTCAAACAATTTATCATCTGAATTTAAAAACACCAGAAAATACCTGCTGTTTTGCCTTTGTCTCATTTGATAGGAATGCAGCATTATCCCAATAGGAGTTTAAGATGATAAAACAGCAAGTGAGATAGAAGGCAGACTGAAATAGTTATATCGTCATTAAACTTACAGCACCCTTGGCTGTTATGATGTATTTGTGCTGTGTTGTAAGCCTCAGATGAACAATTTGAAAGTAAATGAATAAAAATAGTACTATAGGTTAGAGAGGTGTAGTTACCCCAGATGTTACGGATTTAGAAGCTTTCACTATTCCTGTTAAAATTGTGTGTGTGTGTGTGTAAAATAAAAACTTGCTGGATATTTTGGGACTCTTCTTCCTTCCCTTTGGTGTGATTTCAGAGCTGTTAGAGTATGGTTTGTGATGGAGGGAAAGTCAAGAACTATGGCTATACCTTCACGTCATGATAGGGTCAGATATCACTCTGTTCTGGTTGTGCTGAGTGTCAGTCAGAAGCCAAATAAATCCAGCTGACGTGGCACCAGCTGGATTCACGCTGTTTGCAGTAAAACTTCTGCAGGTTTTGATGAGCCAGGGGAAGCAGTGTTGTCACGCTGCTGACAGCTGGGTGGAGGGCCTCGCTTTGTTTAACTAGATACATTAGTCACTGCGGAGAACACTTTAAGATATGTTAGAAGACGTTGTCACTGCAGTGCATTGAAAAGTATTAGCAGAGCTTAGTAAGGCATCTGACCGTGATCAAATATTCTTCTTAAATTAAAAGCGTGTTTAGGTATTCTGCTCAGCCTGTTCTTATGTAGCTAATAATGGAATCGGATCCTCTCGCTCTGTTTTGAGGATGTCTTATTGAATCATGCATAGAATGATGTGACTAATTTGTGGAACAGAAATCCCTGTGCATCAGCTGTTCACTGTGGTTTTCCTGGGGGGGGGAAGACAGGACTTTCTATGTTGAAAGACACTGATCATTCTTTTCAGCATATCAAAGAACAAATGTACTGTAGGCTTTTCTATTGAAAAAAAAAAAAGGTAGAACAAATGGCTTTTATCTGTATTTCCATCATTACATCTGAATAAATCTCACCGATGCTAATGGGACTTGTAGCAAGATAGATAAAAGGCAGTCACGCTGTCAATGAGATACGGAGCAAAACAGAACAAGGCATGCCACAGAAGTAGGAGGGTTCATCCCCGTAGGGGCAACCTGCAAGTGTGTAACTCAGTCTGCTTAGAATTAACTACTGGCATGCAAAGCTAAGGCTCTCCAGGATAAAGTACCTAACAGTGGCTAATGCAGCGGCTGTGCAAGCTTACTTTGTTGCTGAACTTCGTTGCTGCCTAGATGGATCTTTTCGGAGGAAAAAAAAAGAGTTTGTTTTCTGCATCCACTCTGCCATAGGGGCACATATGAAGTCTGTGATGGAAGACACCCAGAAGGACCTGGGCTCTGTGACTGGGAAGGAATAGATGGGACTATGAGGGTTGCGCTACAGCTCTCAATTGTGGACATAATGAGGGTAAGCTGAAAGCAGCAGGCTCACCTCGAAGAGTAGGAAAGAGGTGAGGGGACAGTGCAAAAGGGTCAAAGAGGCAGACTTGCGGGATCCTGTAAAACTTAAGAAAGGAAAAGGAAAAACAGCAAGCAGCATGTTTATAAAAGTACGTAGCAATACATGATAAAAGAGAAAATTAACAAAGAGCAATACAGTTAGTCCTCACAACTGATCACAGATGGTAACGTTATCACTGTGAGCAGAAGGGGAAGTAAGTTCTGGGTTGGACCCTAGGACAAAGGCGTTAACTGGAGTGGTCTGATACAGAACACAGAATTATTTATTTCAGTATAAACTGCAGTGTTGACAAAGTCAGCATAACATACAGTTAGCTTCGTTCCTTGACAGTTTCTGAGAGGATTTTGTCTAAAATACTGTTTGAGTTCTGTCCAAGTTCTATCCACGGACACTTGAAAACTGTAGACCAAAAGTAGCAAACACACTGACACCAGTAATTGCTTTGACCTAGATTTAAATATTAGGGATTTTATTTTTTATCTTTTATTTTGGTATTTAAAATAGTATGGGTTATCCTCTTTATTAGTGTAAAATACAGATTGAAAGTTCAAAGCAAACAAAGAAATTAAGAATTAAGGCTTCTTTGAAAGGCGAATTGTGCAAGGAATGGTTTTTGATCAGCCCCTTTCCTAGGATCTCACCTGTAAATGTAGTTCTTGCACCTCTCTTGCTATCCGAGCTCAAGAAATTCAACGTTACCTTTTAACACGTGAATCAGAAAAACAGGCTTTCTGTAAGATGAAGTGACTGATGCTGTCTTTGATGTACCCTTGTCATTTTACCTGGGGCTGTGTGATATTACCTTTCCTGTCCTACAGCATCTTTATCGTCTGCCAGCATTTTTTTTTTTCTTGAAAAAACAGCATATTTGGGACATGTGCTTCTGAAAAAGCACCGTGTTGTAATCTCATATATTTGGATATTCTTAAGTCCAAAGAGAAAAATGGTGAGTTATCTTTTCATCCCAGAATATTCATAGTAAATAGAAAAATAAAAATCTTATCAGTCCTTACTGCCCAAAGGAAGTCCATAAACAGGGCTCCTGAGTGTATGCAAATAAAGTTAAGTTCAGAGGGATTGAAGAGGTATCGTTGAAGTATGCATAATTCTACTTGTAGAGAAGCTACCAAGACTACAATGGAAAAGACTGGCAGTGATTTGAAAGTATCTCTGCTGCTTTGGTAGGAAAACGACCGCGCAACTCACAGTGATTCAGTAGAGCTTTGGTGTAAGCAGATCAGTTCCTAGCTGAGGTGACTGAACAAGGTACAGAGTAATTTTCTTACAGGAATGTAGGTGTGAGCCTTTAAATAAAAAGAACTACTGTTGACTTGAAAACTGAGTCACCAGCGCTGATGAATTTTTGAAGAAATCAATTTACTATCATTTAAAACTGTTTTAGAATAGTTGTTAATTCTTTCAAAAAAGAGCATGTGCCCTTTCTATTTCTGCCTATGTATTTCCTGACAGGTAGTGAAGCAGGACTGAAAAGCCTGTTAACACCATGGAGACGCTCTTTTGTCAGTGTTGCATTGTGACATATTCGTGATCTTTTTTCTTTGCTTCCTTAACTTTTTTTTTTTTTAACTTCCTTATTTCATTTGTTTGGTGTGCATGTTCATTTTAGTGATACTATAGTTCATCTCATGAGTTATTTAATGTTAGCTTGTGAATACTACTCTGAGGCACCTAGCAGGCTTTATAACATATTAGCCACCCTAGTCGTCGTGCTTCCCAGGTCAGCTGCAGAACACAATAGATATAATGGAAGTACTTAGCATAAATCTGTTTCATCAAAATGGCTATAGAGTTTCACTTTGTCAAAATACCTACGTGTTGGCTTTCTTTGCTGTTTAAATGCTGTTCTATTTGTTCCTAACTTCCCCTGTTTAACAGCAGACAAACCCAGGGAGCACTGAATGAATCGGATGATCCCGAAACAGGCTGTCTAACTGATAACAAGCCAACTTCTCGACACTTCTATCCTGTCGCCTTGCTGCTTGTCAGCTCACACTTGCTGGTTGTGTGGCTTATTTTAAGTCTTGCTTTGCTATTAGCCAAATATCAATAAACTTCACTTGTGTTCCTTTCTTTTCTACAAACAGCAACAAACTAACTTTAGAAAAAGGAATTATGCTGTAATATTTCTACAGTCTCAGACCCCAAGAATTCATCTTTAAGATACAAATGTCTGAAATGTACTATGCTTTTGTTATTTTTTTCTGAACTCTAACTTAAAGTATACTATGCATTGAGTGAATTGATTTGCTCTTTCTGTTCATGATAAAGCTTTCCCACTGTAATTAGCTCAAAGAAAGCCCATTTACAATACTGTCACTGTGTACAAGAAGATGTGGAATCCTGAATGCTTGAACCCCTCTTCCCAGAGTAATTAGTCTGACAAAAAAAAATGAAAAATGAATTTGCACAGCACAAACTAACCCCTAGACAAATATTACAGGGCGGTGGTTTGTGAGACTTAACTTTCATTGTGTTATTTTCATTGTTATTAGCTGATGGGATCTTTTTTGTTTAACAAATGATTATTACTTTGCTACAACTAACCCTTTTCTGTCAAGTAACTAAATGGAATAGAGTAAGTTCTGTTTTGTAATGAAATTAACCTGTTTGTAATTGTTGCTTTAGTTGCTTTTGCTTTCAAGACACTTTTATATTCTTTTTAACAAAGTCCTGTTTATGTCTTGATGCACCACTTTGGCACTTGTGACTTTTGTACTGTATGTGAACAAACATCCTTCCTTTATAAAGCAGAGAGTTGGATTGGGCTGTTTGAAAAGCCATTCTTTTTTTCTTTTTTTTTTTTTTTCATTGCAAAGCCGAACATATGGGAAACGAAGCAGAGATGAAACTTTCCTTCGCAAATCTCTAGGGCCAGACTTAATAAAATGCCTTATTTCTAGAATACGCATTTTTAGGGCAACGTGTACTCTCACACATATAGTAAACAATTTGAAAAAAGTATGAGAAGGTTTAAAAGGCAAATATATTTCTGGAATTAGAATAAAATATATCATTAAAGTATTTAATTTTTTTTTTTACTAAACTTTAAACCTCAAGGGCAAATATATTAGGGGGAATAAAATCTTATCACCTATTTCTGAGGGCAATAACTGTACTGGGCCTGGCCTTGGATTTAATTTTGTAAGATGTATCATCACTTGTGGAAAACAAAAATGTAGAGCTGAATCTTTGTTATTTTTACTTCAACTGTTGCTGAAACTCTGCAATGAACAAATAAAGCGTATTTATTTATTCTGTGTTTCATGAAGTTGTACTTTTTCCCCCTTTCACTAGAGAAGGATGCCGGATAGAGAATGTACTGAAGAATGTCAAATGCAGAAAGTATGCATTCAACATGATACAGCTGATGGCTTTCCCAAAGTACTACAGACCTCCAGAAGGGACATATGGAAAAGCTGACACCTAAGTTTAACAAAAATGTAATCAGGAACATACATCACGCTAATTAGTGAATATAAAAATCGCTGTTTATAACTTATTAATTGGGAATGTGTAACCAGTTGAGGTGTTATTTTTATCAGGTTTTATCGTTTTACATTAAAATAACTCCAGTTAGTAGTTATGAAATAAAATATCATGAAAAAGCAATGGACTGAATATTCTCAAAACCAAATATATTCAACTTTTCTTTGTGAAACTGAAGCTTAGTGTGACTCATAAGCCAGCTGGAATTAGTTTTTTGGGTCATTTGATCAAAGATTAAAAAGGGAAATGTCGTTTGCTATAGGAACTGAGGTTAGCAATCTGGGAGGTGGCATTCTGACTCTGAACCAAAACCTGAGATTTTACTTAAGGGGTCTCTTACTGCTGGAAGTAGTGTTTTCTGGAACCAGCGCAGCACCGAGGTCTTGATCACTACTGATTAAATCCTTCACAGAAGTGTTTATAAAAGGTGCTAATGTTAATACCTGGGCTAAATATAATTTTGGTAATTACATTTACTTTCTTTACATAAGCTTGGTAACTTCATAATATGTTTTTAGTAATTACAGCCTGTAATTTCAGTAATTCCATTCTGATTCCTTGCAGTTCGTTTGGATGTATCATTCTTGTCTTTCTGTACCACAGCCAAATACCACTTATTTCACTTTCACATAAATCACATTGAAATCAGGGGGATTAATTCTTCAAGTAAGGTGACATGAATTTGGCCTGTCATGGTCCCGTTTACTGTAAACCCTTAAAACTAAGTTTTCTTTAGTGGTAGGGAAAATGAGTTGTATATACAGGAGTTAATGTATATTTAGGCTATAAAAACATGTGTGTTTTTACAGAGCCTAAGATAAATGTTATGAGTAACCTGCTGTATTAAGACTAGTTAGCCACTGCAGCTGATTTATATCAAATTTGTAATGCTGCATGTAGACCCTCTAGGATGAAGAACTATCAGCTTTAAAAATGAATGTTAATGCTTCTGCCAGCTTCTGTTAGTCCTGAAATTTGTCTTGCAAAGAACATTTGTGTTTTCTAATTGTATCTATTTATTGCTGCCTTCTGCCTCCCAGAGAGAAATACAATTAAAAAACCCAAGTATTCACTGTTTACTGACCTTTATGTAATGCATTCATTTTGAGAAAAAAATATCGAGAGCAGAAGTGTGAGAATTTTATCCTAATGAAACTGCACTGGGAATTTGAGCATCTGTAGGAAATTGTAATTGCCATGGATAAAGATGTGAATGTTTGCTTGCTCCTATGGAAGTCAAAGAAATCTTGATGCACCGTCAGTTATTATTTGTTCTTTTTAATCCATTAATGCCCATTGCTGGGTATAAATCTGTAACTACTGGTGAAATACTAGCAAAAATACATATTTAAGAGCCTGATTCTGCAAACTCTAATTGGGTGATTACATGGAAATGATCTATCATGTGAAGAAGATTAAGCCATCTTGTATATTTGCAAGATCAGGTTTTGGGGCTAGTAGAACATCAGGAAGATATCCTCCTTCCAATATTCAGCGACTACAGTGAAGCCAGGAATTCACATATACAATATATTTACCTCACTAATTGGAAGGTTTTTTCAAAGTAAAGTAGATCATTTAAATAGTGTTTTGGTGAATTTGTTGTTTATTTCTTCTATATAACATGCTCACATGAATGACTTCTTTGTTCTTCTGGAATGTATTACTTCAACAATAGATGTCAGAAGAGTTGGCATTGCATCATAGATAAACTCAGGCAGATGAGAATATAATGCCTTGATTTTTTCCTCTCGTGTATCAGTAGAAGTGGGTGCTACTCATTGGGTGGGTGGACATGTGCAAAAATTTGTGTTTGGGTCTTTAACTATAACATTGCTGATCTGTAAAAAACTTTTTTGTGGATTTATGGAACATAAATCTTCCTAGGAAAGTAATGTTTTGCTCTGTCAGGCTGCTGCACTAGCCCTCCCTATCTGCCATGTTTATTATTAGCTTAAAAAAAACCCTATATGTACAGTTTAGAAATAGTGATAAATTCCTCATGCACCTCTGAAAATAATCCCACAGATATACAATCGAGAATGCTGGCCTTTCTACAGTAATTCTGAAACTATCTGGAAAAGTCTTTGTGGGGATGGTATTCACTGGTGGGTGGTATAGATTCCTGTAGTTCTTTGTCTTAGTCCCATGGGCATTCTGTCAAGTTCAAAGTATGAAATTCTATAGACTTTCTTCTTACCAGGAAAAGAGTCTGTCAAGATCTTGCTTCGGCATTTTAATCCCACTTGGGTTCTAAATTGCCATTGTCGCTATCATGTTACTTTTGTATTGAAGATGTTTCGCACATTGAAGCCACGTTATTGGAGAGGGGGGGGAAAAGGCATTGGGTTTCTGTCCTTTTTGTTTTAAAAGCCACTCCCAGTAAGTTCTTATAAAATTAAATGTTCTGTTATTTTTTAAAGATAATCAAGAAAAAAACTTAAAACCTACATCAGTGTGCTGTGGTGAAACTTCATTGGGCTTGGGCCATTACAGAAGAGTAGGCTGGAGTTCGTGCTAAACAAGGCTGAACTTTTTCAAGCCAACTTTTTGATTAGAACATCATTTTGTAGGTCATGAGACCCTTGTAAAACCCGCTGAAGCGGTTCCAAGTTCCGTGGAAGAACCTTGTTGCTCCAGTACTGAAACAGGCTCAGATGTTTCCTTGTTTGGTCATTGCCTGCTGTGGACTACTGCAGTCCATGTCAGCAAAGGCTGTGTAATCAAAGCTGAGTTGTCAGCTAAGCATGGATTCAAAACTAGTGATTTGTCTGGTTTGCCTTTTGTGAAGAAACAAAGGGGGTTTTGCTGCAGGTCGATAGTCATGTTACTGGGAGTACATTTACTCTTTGTAGAAGCTGCTTCAAGCCCTGGGCATTGTTTGAATGCCTAACAGAGAGTTAAATCATCCCTGAGGTCTTGCACATGTCCTTGTAGTTCACTGTGAATATCAGAGGAGTAAAATAAGGCAAATGAATTTTTATGAGCAAGCTACACCATTTGTTTTGCAAAGCGTTAAGGGAAACATACTGATCTTGGTGGCGGATTCACAGAAAATGGTTCCATATCTGCTGTCTTAAAAGTTTTATAAGGTATAAAATAACCTTCTTTGAGGGGAGGGCAGTTCTCAAGGGCTAGAAGATGAGCATTCAAAAATATATCTGGCATCTAAAGCGAAATCCTGTCTTACTCACGGAAGACGTTATTTGTAGAAATAAGGTCATTGGGATCTGCTTTGAGGAATCCTGAAATAAGGGCTTCTAGCTTTGAATATTTGTACAATGTGTTACACGCTTACATGGAGGTTTTGTACCACAGACTAGTGTCTAAATATAGAGCTAGTATAAAATGCCAAAAAAATAAGGAAAGGAAAGTTAAAGTAATTTTTTCTCAGAGATGATTGTAATAGTATTATAATACATAACATGCATAGGCCTGACATTATTAAGCAGGCAGGTCTTTTTTTCTGAAGTCTTCTTTTGGGGAATTTAAAATATGTTCTTGTTAATGTTTGTACTTCGGCTTTTATGGAGCAATTGGGAAACAGGAAATTTTAATTATGTTATCTGATTTTTGGCTATATGAAGCTGTGTATTTTGATGGAATATGAGCAATTTATGTGTTATAAATGACAAATAAGTTAGGAGGACAGCAGAAACAAAATATTAACTGAGAAAGAGCCTTAATGAAGTCCTTTGCAATGTTAATTTTTTTATTGTCTGAATTTTGGCATTACGTAACTGAAACAAGGAAATTAAAAAACACTTCCTGTGTCTAAATCAATCAGTCCTGATGAAAATTCACTTATTTGCAGTGAAATAAAAGGTAGTGGTATTCTTTACACCTAAATTACTAGTGATGATTTAGAAGTACAACATATAATTTTGAAGCTCACTGTATAATATGTCTATTATGAACTTCAGAAAATAAGCTTATTTTTATTTCTAGTTTAAACACAAGTTCCAGGAAATCCCATGGTCCACTTAGAAAAAGCAGAAAACGCACTGCACATCAACCAGTGTAATAAAGAAAGAAATCACATTAAAAACTATGCAGCAAAATTACTTGGGTGAATTAATTTATGTAATCAGTTAACAATCTTAAACGCATATTGTGTCAGTTGGCTATGTTATAAACTTAAAACCATTGATATCTATATTTATGCTTTTTTTTATTGTAAAGAAGTGTGCTGTACAGGCAATGCCATGAGATGTGAATTTGCATCTTGCTTTTCGCTTATTTGCAGCTTAAAAGCAGATGTTTGCAATCAAAGTGCTTTAAAATAATTTACTGTTCTTCACAACACAAACATACCTTGTAAATTGCATGTTTAAAAAAGAAATCATACAAATGCCTTTTTAAAGCAAAAAAAGAAAAGAAAAAGAAAATTCCCAGACTTCAGTCTCTAGAACATTGGGTTTTTTCCTTAGTCACGCAACACATCGACTGTTGTGTTGCCAGAGCATTCAGCTTACTTCAGGACTCGAATATTTATTTGCTCTTTCTCTCATAGCATCTACTGAATAAGTAATATAAAACGATGAATTTCAGTATGATACTTATGATCCAAGATTAAAAACTTGCATTTGCTCAAATAAACATGGAAATTAATACTTCAGAATAAATAAAATAGAAGACACTTGTGAACCAACATAACCGTATTCCAAAAAGCTGAAACATAAAGTCATGGGGTTTGTGCACTGACAGGGAAAAAGAATTATGGTAGAAATCTGACTGTGATAATGGAGCGCCCTGGATCTGTGGGGTTTGAGTGGTGAGATTTGGACCGCATTGCTCTTAATTAGGTCTCTAACTATTGACAGTGGTGTTTTGTACTCTTTTCATGCATGAAAAGTACTTTAAAAGTTTTCAGCACTTCTGTTTTGTTTATGAATGGTCTGACTTTAAAATTTCTAAAATCCCAGGTTGCTTTGGTACTTATTTTCATTTTGTGTAATTGTTCCTTGTAATCTTCCTGTCTCACACTCTGGAACACGTGGGGCTACGTATAAGTTAACACTAATAGGACTTCAGTCCATAGTGTGTGTTTGTTCAGAGAAATGAAGCACAACTATAGCAATTCAACTCTTTTTATATTTCAGGATTTAGCATTTTTGTTTCATTGCTGTCTGTAAGCCATGTCCATTGTACACTGTGTGTATATTTTTATTTAAATAAATGTGATGTTTATTTTTTATGTTTCTGACTTTTTTGTTTGGTATTCATTTTTCATTTTCATTATGGTGGTGTTGTCCGGAGGGCAAATTGTGTATGATGCTGGGAGTGGGTTCCCTCCTAGAGGAGGCAGTGGAAGCCCACCCACAGGTCTCGTCACTGCTAGGAGCAAGTCTTTGAGAAAAGCTCAGACACAACAGTAAAAAGTCTGCAATGACCAAAAATTAATTGTTCCTATTGTTCCTAGTCTTACTACAACTTTAATCTCAGAACCATGTGGGTCCTGCATTTCCTAATTAAAAAAAAAACCAACAAAAAAACTAAAACATGAAAACTTTCACATACCTGTAAGGAGATCCCTTTCACATACCTGTTGATCTGCAGAGAGTTATTCAGTGTAACACAGGTGGAATCAACATCTTTCATAATGAAGACTATTAAAAAGGTGATGTAGCATGCTTTGGCTAGTATTTTGTCTTCACCATCTTAACGCTGGATTCTAGACCTTGGGAAATAAGTAAGGGTTGCTTTTGTGCTTTTTCTGTTTTGAGTTGTTGATAACTAGATTTATTGTATGATCTGTCATCACAATGAAAGGTAAGTTTTCCATGGTTGGCTGAAACGTAGCAAATAGACCTTTTGGGGGGGTATATGATAAAATGTGGCTCACTTTCTGTATTATCAGTACTATGATTAGAAGCTTGTTGCACAATTTACTTTCTCTGTTTATATGTTAGTATGTTTAGCTGTTTTACTGTGATATATTCAGTGAGATGTTAATTACCTGCGAGCTTCTTGATAACTTTTAGAAAGCACCAGGAACTAATGGTTATTATGGTAATAAGTTATAAAGCTGTTAGCATTCAGCCTAGGAATTTTGTCTCTTACTAATAAAAGTGGCAGTCTCTAAAAAATACTCTGTCTCGCTTTGCATGCTTGTTTATTTTTATCTCCCGTGTCAACTGGGAACCACATTTTCTCATGACAATGTGAGAGAGAAAAGGAGAAAGAACCTAGCACTGTAATGAGGTGATAGAGTAGTATGACAGTAAAAATATGTTTTCACCGATTCCCTTTCCAAAGTTACTTTGGAGCATATTTGAGTAGAATTATGACCTGGTGTTTCTGAGCGATAGTCTGCAGTGATCTGCACTGGGCTGTCCATTGTTGGCACTGAGAACATACGTACGCAAATGCTGCTTCTGCTAGGCAAGTCAGCGGGAGCGCTTCTTTGCGTTTAGTGTTGAGTCTTGTACGGATCGCAGCCTTCACTCGTTCTGTGACAACTGCTGTTACTGGAATTAAGGGCAATAAGGCTTTACATGCAAACTGAACTGCATGCTGCTTGCTTTGCCCAAATAAACGGAGCCTATGCATTTCTGTGTAGGCTGTCCAAGTATAGTCCTAACCCAGCACATAAATGAGAAGTACACTTGCTCTGCTGAAGGGAAGAATTTTGGCATAGGAGATGATGTAAACTGTTTCTAAATAAACTAGGATAAAAAGTTGAATTTAAAAAGTAGCTGAGATTTTTTTCATGTGTGCATATGTATGTATACACATGCATAGTATATATACACTTGCATATTTTTGATATACTGTAGGGTGGGAAAAGGCAGTTAAATAAGATGAATTAAAAATTTGAGCTTGTTATATTTCTAGCCATTGAATACAGTTTTGCTATTGGAAGTGTTGCACAAAAGAACCAAGCTTTAGCAGGGCCGGTAGTGAGCCTGGTGGCATATGTTGACTCTAATGGTAAAAGTTACTTCTGGGGAAAGAATAAAAGGAGAGAGAGAGAAAGATGAAAGGGAAGATGTTTTCCAGAGGCTGTCATTGGTGTTTCCCAGACTGAGTCTGCCATTCTTGTCAGGAGCCCTAAGAGCTCCAGCCTTGGCTGGTTGTTCCTGCTCATAATGCTGTCGGCACTGACCAAAGTGGGCCTTGATCAGGGCAGTTCTGTGTGCTGACAGGTTGTGAGGCTTTGTGCATGTGTGTCTTTGGGTCTCTAATGAAAACCGAAGGAAGGGGCGAATTCTGTGCCAGTGGCAATCAGTCCCCTTAAGCGCCAGCCGTAGCAGTACCGGGCTGCAGGTGCAAGGCTGTGAGAGTAACAGCATAAGAACAAGGGAAAAGTACTGCTGTGCTTGTTTCATCTTTCCCCAGCAAGGTCCATGTGGATATCCATTTTTCATGCAAGAATAATTTGTGACTGCTGTAATTTACAGGACAAAGCAGTTTAAACTGCTGACTTGAACAGAATTAGAACAACTGTCATACATAAGCACTGATTGCCACAGCAGAATTTGCCCCTTGGGTGATATCACTCCTCAGAGATTTTCTTTCAGTGTAAAGCTTAACATATTTTAAAAAGGAGAAAAGTTTTTTAAGGTCTGATTCTGAAGTCATTATTCACAAGCAAAGGATCAGAAATGGGGCATTTCAGGTGAGAAACTAACTTCAAGGACCAGATTTTGACAGAAACATTCGCATTCCTGGACTTTGGTTCAGAACTGTGAATGGCAAAACCATTTTGTTAGTACAAGGCCCCACAGAAGAAGAGTTTGTCCATGGTCATGGTGTGTGAATGCTCTTTCAGTACACATAAAAGTTGATGGCAGTTTCCTGTAAATTATTATAATAAATAGCTAACTCTCTAACGAACTTGCACACGGAAGCAAATATATGCCTTTAACACGATCTCTTTAGAAGGGTTATGTGCAGTAAAATATTCAAAAGCATCTGAATGGGGTCTGGTTTTGTTAGTAAGACATAGGTTTCCAAGCTGTCTGGACACTAAGCAAAGGAAAAAATACATTGCATAAATAACAGCTTAATTCTGTTTTCCCTGGTGCTACTTAAATCAGGGTAGGATAAATCAAGGTAGATTCTCAACACTTTCTATCTTCATCTAGTTTCTCTCTGGTATGGTGGGTGGTAAGGGAAAGGCTAGAGAAGCCCAGGTTAATGAAATATCACAGCCTGGCTCTTAGTATTTTTCAAACAAGACAGGAATATCAGGAAATAGTGACAAAGGATGTGTCAGAAGAATGTTCGTAAATTGGGTCATCTGACTTGGTTCTGTTTCCAGATGGCGAATTAGAGCCTTTGTGACAAAGGCGAGACTGATGATGCATGACACGCACAGGACTGGTTTCCAGCAGCCAGATTTTGCTGCCTGCTCTGTAACATGGCAGCTCTCAACCAGGCTCAACTGGGGCTCAGTAATCCCAAAAGAAACTTCTCAATAAATCCCAGCCTTCTTACCACTCAGTTCTGTGCATGATGTTTCAGCGTTGGGGAACAACAGTCAAGCACAACCACCCCCTTACCCTGACAGTGCACCATGGCACCTGGGTTCTCATTAAGTATAGCAACTGTACGTCTGGGTGGGTGTTTGATGGAATTCAGAGTTAAATTTAGGGGATGTATATGAAACACTTGCATGAAACAGATGTAATAAAATCAGGGAGCAAAGAGTTCTCCGACTAGTCAAGGACAGATAAGGAAGGTCATGTCTTAACCTAAGCTCTGCATTTTAGACTGCATTCAACTTTTGTCTCCATCTCGGGTATTCTTGGAGCTGGAATACTTTGTTGCTTTGTGACTCTGGTAGCAGCTACGATGGAAATAGACTACCAGTTTGTCAACATATGTATGAAAAATGTCCTTGAACAAATGACAGGATTGTTTAAGAGCCGTGGCTGCTCGGCCAAGTAGGTGTCATGCACATACATTCTCATACAGGCAAAATGATTTTACAGAAAAATGGTCATACCACTTCGGACGCTTTCGCAAAAGCGAGGGACCAAGCCAGTGCTCAACTGAGAAGGTAAGAAGTGAGTGCAAGAATGTGTCAAGGCAATCTTTTTTATGATTGATGAGCATTGTGTCTCTGGATTTTACATCCAAAGATTAAAACACCTTTTAGAGGTTGATTACAAGACCTAATATAAACAGAAAGTGCTCACATGTTTAGATACGTTAAATATTTGCACTGTTCCACAGAAAGTTTTGATCCAAACCAAGCTAATTTTCACCCTGAAAAAATAACAAACCCAGAACTCAAAAAATGCCAATAACCAATATTAAACAATACTTGTAATGGCTACCTTTACCTTCTTATGATACACCACCTCCATGCTTTGTTGAAACAGAGGGTTATTAAAAAAATAATTTAAAAAAAAAAAATCAGAGCTTTTTCTTTTTTAATACCGATATGGGAAAGAAGTGAGCATTTCATATGAGTGGAAAGTAGCAGCTGTTAGCAGGATTTTTGTGTGAATCCAGTTAGTGTGCTTAGCTATAAAATGCTGATAAGAGTTAGTTAGGAAAAAAAAAAGTGAAGCACCCAGTTTATATTTATATATTCACGGAGATAGTTAATGGACATCAGCAGGGAAGATGTGCTCCCCCACTTCAAAATCAACAGGAAAGCAGTGCACACAATGCAATTCCCTTTTGCATTAAACTTATTAAGTCAAATCAATTTTTACGAGCACATAGGCCAGAGCTCTGGCACTTAATTCCTTTTGATCTCCCGCCTGCTAAATTCCGTTTCCCACTGTCCTACCATGCAGGTTACTTTTAACAGAAAATTTGTTTGGACATCATTAAAAAGAAAATATTACAACTTCTAGCAGTACTGAGGCACTAAAATGCCTGTCAAGCTATTAACTGTCTGCATACACGCGCATAAAAATAACCATTGGCACAAAGGGGACTTTTAGAGTTAAGAAGAATGCCCCAGTTTTTCTGTTGAAAAGCATGAAGCAGACTACATACCTGATACTGACTTATGCAAAGCCAGCATCGCAGATAACTCTCGCTAATTTCTGTGCTGGAAGTGCAACTTCCAGTTACCATGGCTGTTAAGTGTCTGGAGAAAGAGACTGCTATGAAGTGATAGGTTTTGAAGGGAAGCTACTGTGACCGAGTCGCTGGATTTGTCTTGTAATTACAATGATGCTAGCTCAAAATTATCCTTTACTACGATTAGTGCCCTGAAAGGCACATTTTCCAATTATGGATTCTTTTTCCAGCCGACTACTACTTAAGAGTTGGTATAGAGTGTTTTCTATACCCAATAATGCACATCTTTGGGACTAGGACGTTCTGCTTACATTTTTTTGTGATGAGAATGATAAAATGTTTTAAATATTTCAATTATTGATCTACTTTAGTAGGTATTTTTTTTTTTTTAAGTTAGAAAACCAGTAGTTCAATGCTATTTAGTGATGGGCCTACAAACAGATCTTTGTTCTCATAGCTGTGCTCCACATGCAGCAGCCAGATCCACATTTGGATCCTTGCTTCGGTTTGAGCAGCAAGGGTTTAAATACCCCCAAAGGCTGATGGATTGAATAAGGCCCTTGAGCCACTGATGTCATGGAGCCTCAGTAATGACAGTAAACAAGATTATGTGCACAAACACAGATTAACTGACTGCTCTGCATGCCTCATTCAGGGAAGTAGGTCTGGGAGAAGGGTGGTGGCATATTAGCTGCGCTGGAACTGTGTGGATCCAATAATCTTTGAATATTTTCATGGTCTGTGATTGCATCTCCTTGGATTATAAAGGCTGCCATAATCCTGGGGTCTGCTAAATATCCTGACCTTTTTGTCTTGCTCTAGCCCCTCTTGGCTTCTTTTTAATTAATGATTAATGATCTACTCAAGAAGACACAAGTTCATGTTCTCAGAAGGGATGGTATTACAAGAGATAACCAGATATATAAGAAGTGCCTTCTTTGAATAGATACTCTGGTGAGTCTCAGTCTGAATCATCCATCTTCAGTAAAATCCAAGCACTATCAGCAATACAGAGATATTGAATCTTCTTGTACCTAGTTTTCCTCTGCCAGATTTTGTTTATAGTCTAGCTTCCTGCTTTTGTTTCTTGTTTGTGTGATAACTTGGGAACCTGCATGGAGAACTGGGTTAGGAGAACTGTTGTACAGGCTTTGTGCTTTGAGCACTTGCAGAACTGCTTAAAAGAGTACTCTTTACAAATTAAGTAAATGCGGGCTCCATGAATATTATGTACAAGTCATGCTACTAGACGACACCTCCAAAGCAGGGATGAGATTCACCAAGAGAAAATTCTGCATGAAAGCTTTGCTTTTGATATGCCTACCTAATTGCAAATATAGGGGACTTCAGTAAAATGTAGGCTCTTTGAATCAGTTCAGATTTTAATACACAGTAGGGATAATATCGCAGATTAGCCTTTTCAGATGTTAGGTAGAACAAGTGCTTCTCCAAAGCCTGAAAAATTTATGTTTTAAAATGAGTTTTCATGAAACTTTGTTAGGAAGGGAAAATTATGATGTGGATTCCATCGAGAGAACCAAAGCTTGGAACCCATAACAAAATTATTCTAAACACGAGCCCAAAAGATCAGAAACTACCCACCTAATCTTCTGCAAGATAATCAAATACACTTCAGGAAATGTCAGGTGTAATTGCCACTTACCTTCCTCAAAATGTGCGTTTGTTTTATCTGTCAGGTATAGAGCACATTTTGTTCTGACTTTTCTGTTCCATTTCTTTAACTCAGGCTTGTGTCTTGCATCCAAGGCAGGGTGAATGTAGATAAACTTCGCATTTGTGGGTGCACACTTCATTTACCCTTTAGCAGAAAATTACCTGTCCTCCAATAAAGTTTTGAAGTGACACATGCTGTAAGAATGCAGTGTGCACCCACATATATGAAGTTCATCTATGCTTATGGAGCACAAATAGAATAATAAATATGACAACAGGAAAACAAAAAATGTGCTTTCTAAATAACATTCTTCCGATGTTATTTGTAACCTAATCCGAGATTTTGATGCAGTCTTTGTGTAAATTTTAAAATCAGTTAATCAAGCAAACAATTGATTAATTCGAACACAAGGTATGTCACTCTTCAGTATTCTGTTTTTGTCCTAAACTTCATTTTGGAAGGTATGGTTTGTTTTTGGGGGGGTTGCGGGTAGGGGATGACTGTTATGTTTTTTCTGGTAGACTCCTTATTTTCAATTTGTAATAGGGCCATAGGTGAGTGGAGAATTTATACCTAAGGTACCCTATTTGGGAAAAGAAAACTTCTCATTCCATCTGAAATCACATATTAAACAACAACAAAAAAAAAAGTTAGGAAAATTAGCCAAATCTATCAGGAAAACTTGACGTGTGCTTGGTGTTGGCATTTTTGATCAGCATGCTTAAAACTTAAAAACTAGAATAGCAAGCTCAGCCCTCTTGCATGGCAGTAAGGACTTTTTTTTTTTCCACTTCAACAGTTTCCTCAATCATTTTCTCCCAGTGCACTGCTCAGTACAAGACTATGTTTGACAAGGAAATGTGTCATAATATCGGCTATTAATGTAATGTATTATTGAAACACTGAAATGAATGTGAATAGCAATTAAGGCAACTTAAATTCTAGTTCAGCACACAAGGTAGATAGAAGCGTGTTATATCTATTCCTATTTTAAGCAACTGGATGTTCATACTTACGCACCTTTGCTTTCCTAAAGCAATCCGTGTCACAGGAGCTTGACCTTGGAATGCTGGTGGTATGTTAAACTCCTCTATTACTTTGTCTGGTATTTGCTACAGTTTTTATTGGGTGATAATTTTCATCCTCTTCTACTGTCTAGAAAAGAGCATAAAGCAAAAGGGCAAAAAGTATAAGGGGATCAGTGTAGTGCACAGTAATATATATTTTTCTTCCTAACTATGTATATATATTCTGCACCAGTGGGAATACAGACACCACACATTTTTCTCTGTGCCTTATTCCACATCAAATTACCATAATTGTGATGATATATTCTTGAGGTTGAGACATAGACTTCAGCAGTGAAAATACTACTGATCACAGTTTTCCAAGTTGCTAACTGTATTGAGATTTTGCAAATGATGCAAGATCTAATCCATTGCCATCAGAGTTCTGAGACTGCAATCTAAATCTAATGCTACTTTGCTTCACTTGATTAGCTGAAGGAATTGTGATGAATTCCACACATCAATATATGTTTTCCAAAAGAAGATTAGATATGTGCATTTCTTTCATTGATAAATTAGGTATTATTAAGATTATCAAATTTTAAAATGTATGTGGCTTGTTTCTTTATTATACTTCCATATTTTATTAGTTACATTTTTAAGATGTTGATAGCTCATTCACTGTTTCTTTTCCCTGCAGAAAATTTTATAACAGGTTATTTATATCTGAATCTATCACAAGAAAGAGAACAGGACAAACAATAGTCCAACTAGATATCAGAAAAAAAGATGTGCACTTGTTCTATGTCATGTTGGATCCTATCACAACTGATAGAAGAATATAAATTAAAAGTAAAGGCTTTACTTTTACACATGTAAAGTACCTTAGGCAAAACCAGCAGTTTCTTATTATGTACATAAATGGAGAGGTCAAAGTAAGTACTTATAATCCAACCATACTCGTCTGGATTGTTATAAAGCAATGATAAAATAAAGAAAGCATATTTGTGAAGTATTCTAATGTTATAATTACACTAAACTGAAAACAATATCATGATCAAACCACTTACACAACAACTTGTTCCTGGACTGAAGTTAAACCATAAAATTAATGGAATCATTGAATTAATCATAATCTCCCTGAAGAATTTGGTTATTTGAGTACAAAATCCCACTCAAGAAAATCAACTTTATTCTATAGAGTTTCCTAGGGTTTGAGGACAGAAGAGATTATGAACTCCTCCATGGTTTGTTTTATAAGGTACTTCTACTTTAAACCCAAATACTTTTGTTAGACTAAAGGACTTCATTCTTCAGGAAATACTAAATTAATTGATCGTAAAAAGCAGTGATTATCATAAGTATCTTGGGCCCTTATTGTGGTATGTCATGGTTCAGGTAAAATATGCCTAGGTAATCCCATATAGTTGAGAGCAAGGAAAATCCCAAGGGCCTTGCCAATTTGTCTCAGGGAAATTTCCATCTGATCATGAGTGAGACCCCATGCATGCATCAAGACTTGTTAGTGGGACATGTAAGGAGCATCTGTGAGCTTTCTCAGAACATTGGTCTCGTACACTGTTCTTCACCAGCTGCGGTTGTTTTATTCAGTGTTGACTACTGAATCCAAATCATTTAGTATGAGAAATACAAGCTGAAGCTCGACCATCTTTGGATAAAGGAAGTAGCACTGTGCAGCTTAGCTGTGGGGTAATCCTTAGTTTTAGCATAGGCAATTCAAAACCAGCAAGTTGAAATACATAGTCGGGGTTTTTATGTTGAAGTGGAGACTGAGGCATGGGTTTATGTCACTTACCTTTTGTTGTCTGATTTTAGTTTAGTTCACAGGAGAGAAATGGCCAAAGCCAGAGATACCTTAAATCCAACTGTTTGAGGAATGTGTGAACTGTCCTCTAAAGACGCTGCCGTCTCTCTAGTTAGGAAGGGACTAGATGGGCAGTTCTGAAAAATAGTTTAGATTAGACACCTACAGTCAAAGTTAGGGTGTCTGAATCCTAGCCATAGCAGCTGCCAGCTGTCAGTGTTGTTCTGCTGTGGGGAAAAAAAAAAAAAACAAACCCCGTTTTTAAAAAAAGCAAGGAAGAGCCTAAGATGTATTGGAATAGGTATTTCCAAGAATCCTCAAGGTATGGAAAACCAAGATAAAAACTGTTTTATGGAAATGAACAGGGGGTTGTCTAGATAAGCCTGCATTATGTTGCCAGTCTGCAAAAATTCAGTACCAAAAATGCTTTTTAATCAGGAAACACTTTTTGCATTTAGCCAGCAACAATGTTCACTCTGGAGTGACATTAAAAATAAGTAAGTAATTTATGACTGTAGTCCTTAATCCATTTGCAGACAAGACAGTAATATTGAAAGTTGGCTATTGGTCAAACTGCTTATCTACTTTAAATTTTTACTTGGTGAAAGGAAGTGTCAAAATGAAAGGTAAATAAAATATGCACTTTTCAATTTCATGCAGGGACTCTATTGGCTCCTTCTCAGGGTGCTAATTCAATAGCAAAGCATGTGCTGAGCTGTAATGCTGAGCTTTTTAACCTGTAAAGGTTAAAAATCATTGTTGTTGAAAGCTACTGGGACAGCACAGCAGGTATGGCCATCAGTCGGACACCTGCCAGCCCCGTGACCTCGAGCGGCGGTGGGAGGGAATGCAAGCCTGCCATTTGAAGAGAAAGAATGAACAGCCACATTGCTTTAAACATCCGGATTGTGATATTAAACTGTCGGATAAAGAAGCAGCATGAATACCATATACTGAACGCCTCTCCTCAGGGACCTACTTCTCTGAGTCTCGAGGAAGCCTAAGAAGTTGCCTAGGCTTGCACTGAAATTACAGAATATTTACAGCAGTGACGACAAGAAATTTGTTGGCAGTTTTCACATCTGCACGGCCATAAAAAGCAATGGCATTCAAATATACCGCAGCAGGCTGGCTGCCCCCACATCTCCCCTGGCCTGCGCCCTGCCAAAATGGCTTCCTTCCCTGCTGAAGGAAGAAAGATGAATGAGGAGATTTCGCTCTTCGGAGGTTGCTGCCTGTCAGTGGAATAGTGAATATTCAGCACTTCTGAGAAACCTCTTTTAATGACCTCTACTTCCCCATCATTTAAGCGCTAAGAACTGGAACAGCAATGGAACTGCTATTTAAACAGAGGGTTTTAGCAACAAAATCAGTTCCCCCCTAGGAATACTAAACGTCTTGGGATTGAACGCAGAATGGTTGCTTTTTTGTTGGGGATAGGGTTTGGGGTTTTTTTGGTTTCTCTGCTCTTCCAGATACATTTACAATGTAATCACAAATGAAAGCAGTCTTGAGTTTAATCCCTCCGATGGCAAGTGGAGAAGAGCACGTTGGGCCCAGTGCCAGCGGAGGGAAACCACTGATCCGGGCACTTTCCTCAGTGACTCACGGAGAGCCGCTTTATCGCAGACAGCGTATGTAGGCGGGCAGGAACATCGTTAATATCTAGAGAACTGATATCTTTCAGATATACCTTGGTAAATTATTTCGTTGCTTGAGAGGCAGTCAGATAGGTGGCAAGAGAGCTGACGTCTCACCTTCCTCTGCACCGCCACCGCCCGGCCGCCATCACGCAGGGAGCTCTCTGACCCACCTTCCTCAGAGACAGACTCCCTGTGGCTTCGGGACGCACTGAGGCGGTTTTCCAAAGCTCGGTCTTACTCTTCATCGCTGGGGCTGGGCGGGGGGCGGGACACAGCTAGCTGTGACCCTCATGCCGAAGCTCCTCAGGGCTGTTTTGCTGCAGGGGTGTGAGAACCTTCTGGAAGGTGTGGGGGAACCTTTTGGAGGCTCTGCAGTGTGTGTGAGGCAGCTCCTCTGAAGGAGGTCGGAGACACGGGGCAGGGGGGCTGCAGGGGGCCTGGGGACACACAGCTGGAGCCTCTGGGGCCGTGACAGAAACAAGTCTTCTCCCTGGAGGGGCCAGGAGGGCTGTGTGATGTTCCCGCCCAGGAAACCACCACCCTCATCCCCTTGGTGAGCGGAGAAGAAACCTGAAGGAGAGGCTCCATCTTGTCAGGGCTGGCTGAGCAGGAAGGGGGGGAATCCATTTTCAACATTGTTTCCTCTTGCCTTAAAAATCAGAGCTCTGCGTACTCTCTGTTAAACAAAAACAAAAACAAAAACAAAACCCTAGCTTCTTCTAGTGAAATTTGTGGCACGAGGTCTTTTTGCTACTGCTGTGGTGTGTTTGTTTTGAGGGAAGGCGCAGGCGGCTCCCACTCGGAGCCATGGCGGGGTCGGGGGGCTGGTTGTGGGGTGCGGTGGGATACGGGGGATGCTCTCCCTGGGGAACACACTGTGCCTTCCCCATGGCCTCAGAGGACGGGCCATTTTAGCCAGCAGTGAGCATTTCCGAGGGGGACCACATCAAACCTGTTTGTGAAGCACAGTCACAGATGGCAACACTGCAGGAAAGCTTACGAGCTTCACAACTTCAGAGTCCTTCATTTTGTAACCTAATGGCATGTAAAAGTGAGTACCTTTATTTTGTTTCCTTCTTTAGAATCCTCTTATTGAGTGAAAAAGAGCAATCGAGAACAACCTGCCTGCGATAGATTCAAGGATATACAGAGGTGGATAGTGGTTTTGGCTACAAACCCAGCAGCATTTAAGTTCCTTGAACTACCAAAATACAGCCTTTGCTGGGTCACAGGCTTTGCTGGCTCTTGTGGCAAAACCTGTCAGCTGCTTCTTCCCCAATCCACAGGCTTTTCTTTCCCTACAAATATGCTACCTCAGGAAGTAAAAACTGAAAACATTGCATCCTTGGCATTGTCTGCACTCCAGTTTTAAACGTTTGCTTTAACCTACAAATATGACATAGAAAATGGCAAAAGAAACAATTATTAAGAATTAATAAGTGCTTAAAAGTCTATGGGTTTGTAACTTTTATTTCCACCCTGATTTCATATTCTTGGAATTTCTGGAGTTCATGGAAGTGCTTATTGTTGTTGTCATCCGGACGAATCAGTTTTACTTTGAGTGTGATGGTGGGGGTTCACTTAGCATTTACACATCAAGGCGAGGAAAAGTTACCACCGGGCCAAGACTCTTTTGGATTAGACTGTTGCCTATTTTCTTTTGTTGCTGTTTGTAGCTGCTTGTTCTGTAGCTTAACGATAGGGCATCATGTTTCAGCAAGCACTGCAGAGGACAATGTTACCTTATTGCCACTTTCCCAATACCTCTTTGTCAGGAACCAAATCAGGGCCCTTTGGCATGTGTGATTTAAATAGCCATATCTGTCTCTTTAGGCAATGGTGGTCCTCAGATTTCAGTTCCTTGTAAGCCTGGTTGCAGATTTAATGATGCCTGACAAGGTATGTGGATTTTGAACACTGTTAAACTGGTTTTTTTTTTCAAATTTCCTGGACATATTGCCTCAGGTGAATACACATGTGACATATCAAATGTAAAACTTACATAAAATGTTTGCTCAGGCACTAGAATTTGGTAAACACCTCTGTGTAGCAGTGCCTTTTCTTTAGCATATGAGGTCTATTAAATCACTGTATGATACAAAAGCTGTAATGATCTGACATATATGGGATCTAAAACAAATACTTACGGCTTAATTTTGGGTTTTTTTTAAATGAGATGAAATTTTGCCAGGGCTGGAGGCCAGAGTTTGTCTTCTAGTGCACAATATAGCAACGCATTGAAAGTTTCTTACGCTATTGATTCTTGTTATTCACAGTCATGACTGCATAAGAGCAAATAATTCACTGCGGTTACACAGCAGTTACCATACAAGTTAGGCACCCTCACAAGTTAAGATTCTTGCGTTTCAAATCATTGTTGGGCTATGTGATAAAAATGAATTTGCAATGTGATGGTATATTCAACAGGATGGTGCTATCTATCCTTTTCTTTTCCCTTGAAATGGCTGTAAACCTTGGCTAAGCTGGAAGCAATCTTGTTTTAATTTTGTTCTGAGGACTTTGATGTAATGAAGACTTTGGGTACTCCTTTGTGGTAGCAGTTGAGGAATTTGAGGCCACAGAAAAGCACAGAAGTGCTTGAAAATCTCCCGTTCTGCAGTTAGCTAGGATCAGTCGCTGTGTGACACTACTTTTGGACCAAGATTCTGAAATGGCTTTTAGTCATATGGCTTACGGGAGCTGTGGCAATGTCACCAGAGTTCGCCAGAGAATGAGAGGATTCCTCAGGTGGCCTGGGTTTGAGGACTTTGTATAACACCATAACTTTTCATGGGAATGAAATAGTCCCATAATCTCACCAGGCTTATAATGCCAAAGTTAAGGCATTTTGGAGTTAGCATTTGTCAACAGTTTTCTCCTTTTGACCATGCTGCAACATGCTTAGCCAACCTATCAGATAAAGCAATTTTATTACATACGTGCAATGAACGCTCTATGTGCCAAAAGCTGTGACTCACTGTGTGTGCCTGTACTTACATAGTGAAGGTGAGCTGTAGACATGCAGGTCTTTAAAGTGTGTAAAGCTGTTGGTGCTGTGTCCAACATTAATAGACACACGGACAATTACTGTAAGGCACTGGCACTATAGCATCAGGATTTTTGATTGAGCATAGAGCAGTCTCAGGTCCAGAGATGCAAACCAAACACAGAAATTTACAATGGACAGCATTTTGAAGTGGAAATACAGACGTGTTGGGAAAAGGGGAAGTGCATATTAACTTTGTCGGTGAATTGAATTCCAGAAATAGCCTCTGTAACATTGCTTCCATGAAATACACTGTACATGTTGGTGCAGCCTTGGTTTTGTGCACTCTCCGTGCTCTGTGCACAGAATAGCTTGAGACTGCATAGCTAGAAATTCACGGAGCCTGTGCAGAGATCTGTTAAAACATCCTATCGAGTATAGCAGTGCAAGAGTATTTTCTGAAGCTGCAATGTGTCCCGAGGGGCCAATTTAACTGTTTTTCTCATAGCCTTCAAAAATCTTTTCTACTTTTCTTGAAGAGCTCTCGGTTCTACTTATCTGTACAAACAAAACAAAATTGACTCTCATTTAATTCAATTATGGATCAATATGTGTTGCTGTACTTAACAGACAATAGTGTGGAGATGCTTGTTTCAATTATCAGGTATAAGTAATGAAGAATTTGCTCTTAGCCATGGAGGAGAGAGAAATTAAGAAGCAGTCACCCGAGCTATGAAATTTAACTATTATGTTGTATAAAAAGGCAGTGAAAACCAGGGAAAAAAAGCATTGTGAACATAGACAGGTCTGTTTGCTGAGGAAATCAACCGGCAAAAATTTGTTTGCAGCCTTTTAAAAGGTGTATGTAGTGACACATATGGGACAATTAAGCAGGTAATTGACACATAGCATAGTTTGGTATTGACTGTTCCTCCTTAGAGTGAGCTATTATTAAGGCAGTGATTTCCATGCCTTCAGTTTCACATACAGAGGTGGACATGTGGTTCGCAGTTACGATCGTTATATTTTTTGCTCCCACTAGCTTGAAGTTTTCTATCACCTGGTGCTATGGAATTTATATCCTTGATCACTGCATATGAGAGACAATTATTTTTGTCTAGAACTTTTACTTTCTCCTTTGTTCCATGGCTGCAGTCTAGCAGTTAATTTCATGCCAAGGACCTAACTACTTTACCTTTCCTGGCATTTCCCCTCTGCATAATGCATTCATAAAGACTGTGTAGCTGTTTCTGAAGTCCTCATTAGAGTTGAGAAAAACTTGCCTGGCAAGGAAATACTTTAAAAAATAAATGTGAATGTGTGTGTATTTTAAATGCTGTTGAGCTCTTTAGCCTAGTGAAATTGTATAGTGCTATTTTGAAACAGAAAAACTGTTGCCAGTGCTCTGTCACACACTTCTCTACTGCTGAAGCAGAAGTGGGCATAATTAAAGATGACAGACCAATAGAGTGTTCCACTAGCTGTCTCTCTCTGAGCTGAGATTTCTTTATATTGGAAAAAAATCAAATGGAGATGTAATTTTTTTTAAGGTATTTCTCTCTTTTGCATATTCCAGTGTCTTTCCAACTGTTTCAACCGAGAACAAAGTCTAGAGTGTCCTAAAGTCTGAATTTGGCATCCTTAACTCCAGTAAAGTCAGGATCTTCATGTCTGTTGCCTGCTTCACACACCTCTCTCCTCCCATGTCAGTGAAGATTCCAGGGTTGTATAAACTAAGCAAATTTCTTCTAGGAAACCAGTGGAGTGCGGCAGCACTGATATTCTGCCACTACATGAAGTACTGCAGCTCTAAATTTCTAAGCAATATGCAATAGCACTTGCAGTCAGTGTTATCAGGATATCCATTTCTTGTCCCTGCCTTTCACTGCCTGTCTCTTCTTTGCCTCTTCCTCGGCCACTTCCTTCTCAGAGGAGGGCAATGCTGCTTGTATGTCTTCTCCACTTCAAAAGAGGATTCGTAAGGGTGCTTCTGGTGGGTTGTGCTCCATCTTTGCTTTTCTGCCATCCGAAGGCACACCCCACTCTTTCTACCAAGTGCTGGAGCAGAACAGAGGTGCACAGAGTGGGGTCTGCATGTTGCAGAGAGGGAGTGAGTGGGAGAAAGATTTTTCCTATGACTGATTCCCATATGACCTTATGCTGCTCTCTCCAGCAGGAAAAGTTTTACGGGAACAACTCCAGCCTTCCAGTAAGGTCAAATCATCTGGGGAATAGATAGTAATGGGAGGAGGTAAAGATAAAAAACTTCTTGCTTTTCCCAGCCAGCTGGCTGCAATGACACTGAACCCTTGTCCAGTGTCTTAATAATAGTAAAATACTTGGTAATACTCTGATACTTTGGGAGGTATCACCATTGTGGAAGTTTCAAATGGATCCGCTCAGCACAAGGCTGCAAATGAGCATTCAAGTGTACTACAAACACAATAAATTTTATTTTGTGTTAAAATATGTGTTAAAACTTCAAAAGGATGGAAGAGGAGAACATATTCCTATATCATTTTTTTCTGCCTCTTTCTCCTACTCATAATCAGATCTCAGCTGGTGTGGCATACCCAAATTGAATCAAAGTCTTCCATCTTTCAGTTCCAAATGATTCCACATCAAAAGGTAAATAAGAATCTGTTTCAAGTAAAACCACAATCTAAAGCATGTCAAAATAGCTTACTTCTTCACATATTTACAATTCTGTCACCTAAAAAAAATCGCAACACTTATTTCTTTATAGATTTTGCAGGTAGAGTGGCTAGACTATGTGGGTTCCTACAGCTTCTTTGTCTTTTAGAAGTTTATGTAATCTGAACAAAAAGAAGACTTCTCCCTTTGATTTTAGGTGCACTCGCTCCCTTCAAAACAATGTTGTGGTTACAAATCTGACTACATCAGTGGCATATTTCTTCATCTGACATAAAAGGAAGACAGGAGTGAGAAGAGAAATCAGAACATCTTCAACAAGAGTTGTCTATTAATGCCAAAATACACCGACAGTGAATTTTCAGAAGTTTCAGCCTTGCTCACTTGCTGTAAGTAGGAACCCAGCTGGGTGATTTTGTTTTGGCATTAAAGTGATGAGTTCTGTACAACTCAAAATTCAGCACTGAATGCTAAGTTGATGTAATCTGAGACAAAGTTTATTTGGAATGTCAGGTGCTTTCTGATGAGGAAAGATTTTATCTGAAACTATGATCTAATCTGTCTCCCAAATATGATAAAGTTCAAATCAAAAAAAGTTTGACTTTCCCTCAAAACAAGTGCTGTAAAACCACATTAGGTTCCTAAGCTTCAGGTTAGCAACTTTAGGTTGCTAATGATAAATAAACAATTAAAGTATAGTCACGATTAAGGGACTTGCAGTTAGACTATGTTTCCTTATGCATGTCTTTTTTTTTTATTTTATTTTAATAAAAGAAATTTCAGCTTGTGGATATGCAGGGTGTTCTGGACATATGGTTTTGTTTAGAAATCTCTTCTTTCCCTTGCAATCAAATAGGTTTTAAGTTTCCTCATCCTGCCATCAGCATTGAAAGATTTGGAACCTGCTGTCACGCTAACTGATTGCTACTAAATCTTTATTAAAAACTTTAATAGTGAGATAATTAAAGTTTATTCCTCTCTTGTACTTCGTGATAGTGCTTAGAATTAGTTTTATACTCCCCAACAGTTTTGCTTTAAGTGAAGGGTACAACTTTAAAGAAGCATATTTTGCACTGGTTTTCTGCATTGTGGGGTATGTTAAATTAATCGCTGGTTTTACAAGCAAGTAGTGGCTGAAATATAAAAGGAATTATTGCTTAATTATCTCAGCTTTATGGTAAACCAGCATAGGTTTTGTAGCCTTGTCAGAACAGAGTCCTCATCATCCTTGACTGTATTTCATAGTCCACTGAAATAACGAAGTTTGGGATGGAGTTTACAGATGCCAGCTTCTTGCTCTCATACTGGATTCACCTCATGCACGTTTCCAGTTCTCGTGCACTTTGAGCATGCTTTGACATTGGAATAGCAGAAGTCCAGCAAGAATGGACCTCGTCCAGTTCTAGATGTGAATTTTGCCATTTTGGCTGTTGCAGTAAGCTGCTCGGACTGAAGGCAATTGATATCCCTTTGGTAGTAGCATAGTTTATCCACCAATCTTCTTGAAGTTCATACCATAGGCACAGTAATCTCCACAGGAAAAAAAAAAAAGACAGTGCAGAGGACAGGGTATGGCAGACTTTAATACTCCTTTGCTTGTGAGTCAACATTTCTCACATCAGCAGTGTTTTAGATTTCCTGGTGTAAAGGATCTTTTAACTTCAACAAAGATCAGATGCTTTTCTTCATCTTTTTCTTAATCCCAAGTTGCCAACAGCCCTTGTAGAAATAAAAAATTCCGTCTGGTTCTGCAGATGAATGCCTGACTTTTAATTAACCCAGTGAACGCATATAGATCAAATTTGCTGTATCCATTCATCTGTACTCAAATTGAGAAAAGGGATGTGTTCAGTGTTGTAATGTAGTAAAGTTTATTTTTAATTAACCTGATTTGCACTTGTAAGTTAAAGTTAATTAGTACAGCTCATTCATCGTTTATATCTAGGGCCACAGGGAATGGTTTGATTTTCTACCTGCTTGGTTCTAGGCCATAAAAATATGTCCATTACCTGCAACTTTCAGGTTTTTCATTGAATTGACACTAGTATTTGTAGCACTTAATATAATATTACAACAAAGTTTTCTTAGAGCTGGGTCCCTGAATCCAGATTTCTGAATCTTTGTTCACTTTAGCTTTTGCAGTATGTAAATTATGGATCTGATTTTTGCAGATTGGGCCTATTTTTATTCTTCGTAAGAAGCTGTGAATCATGCTTGAACAAATTCCCATTTTGATGGGAGAGCATATTGAATCATAGAAAACTGGGGCTTACAGAGGCCATCTCCCTCCCTGTTTCACTCCTGAGTGATGTTTAACTTGCTGGCATACTGTTGAGGTTCCAGAAGGTAGAAAAACCAATGCACCCTCCCTCCTCACTTCCCCCGAAAAGGCAAATTTATCCCAGTGACTTCCTATTTTTAGTCTTGGAAAGATTTTCCTAATGTCCACCTGAGACTTTCTGGAATGGTGCAGGTAGTGAATCTTTCAGAAAACAAATGAGCTGCAGCAGAAATGGTCTGGAAAGGATGTTTGGATGGGAAGTGTAGCACAGGGGGTCACATTCCATGTTGCTACTCAGCTGTCACAAGCTAAAACAAATCTGTTGCACAAAAGTTCACTCTAGTTTCAGAGGTGTTAAAAGCAGAGAAGACTGGGACAGGATGCATTCTGCACCTACAGGTTCTCTTAAAGGAATAAAGAATGGCAACAAAAATAGCCCTGGTATTCTATAGCTGCTGTCAACTGGAGCTGGTAAAAAGATTCTTGCTAATGGTGTATATAGTTAAGTATTTTCTTTCCTGACAGCTTTTCCTGAATAAACAATTTAAGTTGGATTTCTTTGCACTGACTAAACTGCTCTAAACGTGGTCCAACATTATTCTATATATACTTTTTATTACTCTTCGGTGCATAAGCCCTAATAACCCACTAATGGTAGTGTTTCCTGGTGAAGTACAAATATAACTTTTTGTATGGGAGCACCTGATTCCCTCTTCCTGCTAGCCTACACTAAGAGAGATCAGTGTACAAACTGATAGGAGCCTACGAGATAGAGAGTGGTGAGTTGGTGGAACTAAACCTCCTTCCTGAGTTGTGGTGGTGTTGTCAGTGTGGGCTTAAACATATGCACAGATGGGATCAGGCAGATGTTGCTGAAATTGTGTAGCCAGCAAATTCTTTTCTGCAGGTGCTGCATTAACTTTCAGGTAGGACATTTCCTTTATAGGCTACAGGGCCTCCTCAGCATTTATTCCTGCACAGATTGTATCGCTCCACATGAGCTGTGCTTTAACCAGTATAGGTAAGTCTTCCTAAATGGCAGTGTGGACTGTTTCGTTTTAAGGCACACTTATTTTGGTTTCAGATCAGTAAGTAAAAACAGGTAGGGGCAAAATTAAAATGGTTTTCAAGGAAGTAGGAGTTTCTATAGTGATTCCTTTGTTTTATTTAGTTCTTCTTTCAGATTTTTTTTTTCTTCAGCACATATGTATAGGTGTCTTTCTTGAATAAACAGTGAATAAAAATTTACTAAGGGCATCAGGATTTCACCTTTTACTTTTAAAGCTTAAATGTAAATTTATCATGGCTTTTAATGAGTTGTCTTGTGAGTAAGGATGTAAAGATCTGACCAGCAGAAATGGAACCACACAATAACCTAAGCTGTTAAACATTATTTTTGGTTAAGAACAAACACGGTATTTGAAGGTTCTCTATGCTTTGACAATCAAGAGTTTTAATGGTCTGTATGAAATGGATAGCATTAGCAAAGACACTGTGGAGAACTGTAAGCAGAGAGCCTTTTAGAATGGGAATACATTACACTGTGTTTGACAGAGTAGAACCATTGTATACTTTTATTGCAGTGCTGCCATTATTGGAACAAAGAGAAACCTCTTTTATATAAATATTCTCCAAGGGTAAAAAAGAAAGGTAAGAACACATACAACTAATACATTCTCTTGGCTGTTTTATTCCCGCCTATACCCCCCCGCAATGATTTAGCAGAGTTCTAGTAAAAAGGAGGGGGAGACTGAAGGAAAACAAGGAGATTGGAAAAGAAAGCTGTCCTTATGAGATGCTAAGATGTTCTTCAGGAAGCCACCTGTCAACAGAGAAAGTTATTCACTTTAGCAACTACTGTCTTTGTGCAGTGAAGCTGCTGAGTTTTGACAGTTTGTAATGTCAGTGCTATCTTCGGGTCCTTTTACTCCACTTTGTTTCCCAGAGTCTCTGGTATTCTGTATCAACTGCTGCTTCCCTTCAGGGCAGCATTTTCCGATAGTCTATTCTTAACTGTAAAACCTGTCTCTTCATTTCCCATACAGAATTTTCTCTTTATTTTTCTGGGACTAGGATTTTTATTTACAGTATGGTGTAATTTCTCAGGAGTCGAATATGTAAATTCAGAATTCTCAGAACCTGTGGGCATAGAGGTTCTGTTAATATAAGCCATAGGCATATAAAAACACTAGAGCTGCGTGGATGTTAGCTGGCTGCCATGTAGCCGGTTTAAGTCTGATCTAAGTGTCTCTTGAGTCCACAAAAGGAGACTATAAAAAAACCCCTCTATTTGTAGCCATGTCTGAGCCATATCCAGTTGAAAATTCTTTGGTTCTGAGTTTCAGATGCACCGGCATTAAATAAAACATAACTAAATCATCACGCGAACTCCAGAGGAATATGCCGCCATTCTTCGCCCAACATAATTCAGCTCCTTTTATTTGTATTGTGATAACTCTTACTGATCCTGCTCAGAAATTAAGATCCTTCTTTGCCAACCATTTTAAACTTATGTATAATGAAGAGAGAGCCCTTGTACCAAAAAGCCGGCAGAGATTATGCTAAAACAAACTGGATTGTGAGGCCAGGTTCTAAGTGACTTGACTTGATCATAGTGTCCAACACTGGGATGACATTTTCCTCTTGTTTCTTCCTCTTGTTCAGTCTATGTGGATGTTTTATAATAGAAGGAAATATTGCCATTCTTTTGTAAAATTTTGTTTTCACAGCATTTATTTTGACACTGATACATAACAACTTTAACCTCTAAAAGCTACTTCCCTAGCTCTGAGTTGTTGAAGGCATTGGTTTTTTATAACCATACACTTGATAATGAATAATAGAAAGACCCATCACCCTGCCTGTGTATGACTTTCTGTTTAGTCACAAACCAAACTAAGTGGCAGTGGTTTGACAGGAATTTTGGGGGTATTATAGTCCACTTCTATTTTAAGCATTGGTAGGATGGATTTCCGTGGTGAAGAGACTGACAGGATGTAATAACTCCCAGAAGGAGTGTAACTACACCAAATAAATAAGATTGCTGAATTTCCCCCTTCTCCTCCCCCCCCCCCCCCAAAAAAAAAAAAAAAAAGTATCAGAGAAAGCTGAAGGGAGCATCTTACACAAGTGTGACACAAGTACCAAATTCAGAACTGCTTTCATCAAAGTGCTATGATGACTTTTCTGTTCCTCGCAGGGAAGCGTGTTTGTAGGATGATTTGAGACTCTTCATCAAAGCGCATGAAACTGCATAGAACAGGTACGGTCTGGGCTTTTGAGCATTGTTCTGCTAATCTGGTTTTTCTTCTATATTTAAGGTGGCTTTTTTCTTTTTTTTTAAAGATCAAGCATAATGAGTTCTTGCAATTTAGCATGAGTTGTGTTGTATTTAGTGCTTTTCTGTCAAGCTCTGGTTCCCTGATTTCTCAGCATTCATGAAAGTGAGTTGTATTCACTTCCTCTCAGATTGCATTATGATAGTAGAAAGGAATCGCTATATGCCATAAAATAGTGTGAATAAAAAGTTTCAGTATAGAGCATTCAAAGGTTACATAGAAGAATTAACATGGAAAATATGTTGTGCTAAAATTGATATACTCATTTAAAAGTTAGGGGAATGAAGGGTGAAAAGTTCATATGGCTGTAGGCTTTTACAAAATGCCTTGTAGTGTTGTCCAGAAGCTTGTATGAGAATTTACAGTTTCCATATGGATTATTGATTAACAAATATACATTGTGCTGAATTTGCAAACCTTGGAGTACCTCCTCAGTACTTGAATGTAGGGGGCGGATGGGGGTAGTATTTGAATTTTATAGATTGGAAGTTGTTTTCACGAGTCCTGAATTTTAATGGGAAGGGAAGAGAACAACTGTAAATCTCATGAAATGGATCAGTCAATGTCTTATGAACTTTCGTTTCCTAAGACCATTTTTTCCCCTCAAACTATTGCCTGTATTTCATAACCAGGTTTGTACTGTGCCTAGTGGTGGAAGGCAGGAAATGGGACTGCATTCCTCTCGTCCTCCACCAGTAAATCAACAGCTGTCAGATGTACCTTGCACTGACTATAATACCCGGACTGAGAGAATTGTACTTATAAATTAACCCTGTATTTAAGTTTCCCTGGTGCTAATGTATGTTGGAGATTCTGGAAAAGAATCTGAGAATTTAATTGTTGTTAGTGTCATGCTGGTTTATGTTCTGACATAAACCAAATTTATGTCATGTGCTCCCAATAGTATATGGATTTACTAATATTGTGGTATTTGTTTATTGTGGTATTCTCTGGACCTTTGAGATGGAGACTTAAAAAGAATAATTAAATAGTGCTGTCCATAGCAGCAACAATAGTAATAAAGAAAGACTAATCCACAAACAGAAGCTCAGCATAATGAAAAAGAAGATTATCTAAGGGGAGTAATCACAATGTTAATAATAATACCAAGTAAATCCTCTTGAAATAATAAGCTTACTCAAACCCCAGCACTGAGCATGAAAACTCAGTGCCTGACTGCAGCTTGAGACCTTTCTTGAGATGTGGGGAGCATGTGCAGGGGTTACAGGCTTTGAGAGTGTCAAAGGGCAAATTTCAAGGGGCTGGACATTGCCCCATGTCTAGCTGACAGTAAGTGGTGTCAGAGCTGGCCTACACTTGAGGAACACTACCTTTCCATGGAGGTTAATAAATAAATGACGTGAATGATGCCAGAAGAAAGGACTTGGTGGGTTATCAAAATATCATGCTTAAATTCCAGCTCAGGGTATTCCTGCATTTGAAATAACTTCAAAGGTGAATGTGCGTTTAAGACTCATAAAACAGCTGAATGCTTGTGTAGGACTTCTTAATTAACCCCTCTCAATTCCTTTGTGGAGTCAACTGTGCTTTGAAAGGTCGGAGGATTAAGAGACCTTCCCAAAGAATCACTTGCAAGCCATAACATATGAGGGACAGAGCAGTGAATGAATCCACGGGTCCTTTATTATTAACTGCTGTAAATTGGCGGCTGTTTCCCTGATGTCTGGTATTGGGAAATGCTGAGCAACTTGAGTCTAGCTCTACCTTCATTGACTGAACATCTTCTGAGAAGAAAGAAGTCATGCCTCTGATGCTGGACAGGGAAAATCTTGTGCTTTCAGAATAATAATGCTGGGACTGGATCTGTCCCAAACTTGCATTGAGCTATTTGGAATTTGTCCCTTATTTTGTATGCTTTCTTCCCCCATTGGGAGCTGCTCCATAATGCATAACTCTACTACTTCACCTTTTGCTGTTATGGCATTTAAAAAATATATTCCAAAAAGCTGCTCAGGTAAATGAAGATTCCTGGGATGATGTGTTCCATCTTCTTGGACAAAGTGGGACTGGCAGTAGATTAATTGTTGTAAGCAGTGGCATTTTTTTTACCCAGTCATGCAGTTGTAAAAGCACCAGTCTTGCCTTCTTTGCAGCACTGGAAAAAGCAACAGTCTGTCTTCTTTCCAGCAGCGGGAATTATTTTTCTAATGAGTTAAATGGGCAGAAAGCTTGCATCTCAGAAACTCTTCAATACCATAATGCTCTGTTTGACACACAAACATTCTGCCTCTTAACGAGATCTAGCTGAGAAGCTATCTCCTTGAAGATCTGCATAGCCATCTTGGAAGCCCATCTGTGAAACTCCTCCATCTCTACCCAGCCTACCTAAACTGAAAGGGAAGCAGAGCTTCAAGAGGTAAGGATAGCAAAGGTGGATTTTTCCTTATGAGAAATGTAGCTCTTTGGACTTCCTGGCTGGCACCTCTACATAAAATAGTAAGCCAAGGCTAATATTATGAGCAAGTGTTTTCTCTAAATTAAATACCTGGAAAGGTTCAGTGTTAGTCAGGCTGCATTTAAATCTAGACATTTTATATTCCTTTTGACTTTGTGACATTCATTTCCTCAGGCAAACTGATTTTGTTGGCAGTGTCCGCTCAGCAGCTTATCCTTTTTACAGCTGGTGGTTGGTTCATAGGAAAGCTCTTGTTCCTTGTGGACCCTTATGATGAGAAACAACATAACAGCAGGTACAATTATTTCTGTTTTCCTTCACTTGGCTTGATAAAAAAAATCTGTGGAGACAGTGATAGGGAAGGAGGCTGGAACCTCTGAGAAGCAGATGTCCATTGCAGGTAATTAATGCATAGATCTGGCATACCCAAGAGTTTTATAAGAGATCTGACACATATCAGGATACAGCTGACTGCTTTCCCTGAAGCTCCTTTTCTGTCAAGCATACTTACCTTTTGACGTATCTGTAACTACCGCTGGGTACAGAGGTCTCAAACTAGGAGTCAGATAACTCTTTCCTTGATTTACGGTGGGAGGAATGAGAAAGGATGTAATGCTCTTCAGGTGAACCGTTAGCCGTTTCCTCTCATTTATGCCTGAGCATGGATTGATCCAAATGACATCCCCAAAATGAGCTGGAATCTTTCCGGTTTCTGTCGCTGTTAAATTTCTTATAGAATTCACAACAGATTCATCAGGACATTCATTTGCAAGTATCCCCGAAGATGTTGCTGGAGAAGGCAATAATGTTTGTGCTTGTAGTAGACTTTCTGCACAGCAAGTCTTGAACAAACTCTTATGCTATTTTCTGACTGGAATAACGGTTTTGTGGGTTAAATGTAAAACAGGAAATCCCTTACCAATTCTTCAAATTCAAGTGTCTTCAAAGTAGCTAATAAGTAAGTGCATTTTTCAGTGGTCTGAGGTTCAACATCAGTATTTTTCTGAGCTTTTCGGAATGCCAGTCTTTCCCTTCCACAGTGTATAGTCTAGAACTTCTCAGGAGCTGCCTACATCATTGATATGCTTATCTTAGTTGCTCAATGTTTGAAACTGTATTTTGAATTAAGGGCTTCACAGAAGCTACAGATGACCATATCAGTTTATTTTCAGGGCTTGTCTACTGGTTCCGCTGAACACTGAAGGAGAAAACAGCCTTTCTTAATGCAGGCTGGAGAACTTGGGCATGCAACTTCACTGGTCGTTGGTCCTTTTTTTTTTCTTATCCTACTGCTTTGTTACCCATTTTTCCAAGTAACCTACTATCAAATTGTTTAATATAGGACCATCTTTCTGAGTGGTTGCCTGTCAGTTTACCTTTGTATTTCATATAGTAGACTACAGTTTTTTATGTCAGAAGTCTACCCTGGAATATGACCAGCCACCAAAATGACTTCTGGAATTACTGGAATTCTGGAATTTCTCAAGGTGGTCAATTAACAACTAGCTCTGGTTTTCCAGTCTGCAGCACAAACGCATGCAGTCAGGAATAACAGGATCTGTAGATGACTTCTGCCTACTAAGTCTTTGCTCGCAAATGATCAATTTTTTTCAAGTACTGTGTGAGAACATTCGACTTTGTTCGAAACAAAATTCTGGTTGATTTGATCTCATTTTCAGGGTTTTCTTTTCTTTTTGAAACAGGTGTTCAACAAATAACCTCATACTTTTAAGACTAATTATTTTTTCTTTCTTTTTTTTTAACATTACAGTTTTTAATTAAATGAAGCAATTGCCTAATAAATACCTTTCCGTTTGAAAAAAAGACAGGCTAATTACTTGTCCATTTTGCATTACTGAGAGACAAAACTTTGGCTGTGAAATGGAATTACAATTTCTAGTATAAACTATATTTGATGCTTTCAGTTAGAAGTGATTGTGCTGACAGCATATATTCTGCAGGGGTCAAAATAACTGTAAGAACCTTCCTTTTCAGCTTAACTTTTGAGGGTTTTTTTTTCTTGTCTGGGGATGTAAGGTACTCAGAGTGCCCTAACTGCTCACCCCCCTTTCTCTTTTAGAGGATAGCATGCAAAGAGATCTATCGCTACCTCCTTCCTGCAAACTTGCTAACATGTGCACTGATGCTGATAGGAAGTGCTGTACTGGAAGATTCGGCAGCTGAGGGTAATTGGCCCATGGTTGCTTCAACTGTACACAGTTTAACGATGCCATTCACTCTCCCTAGGGTAATCCAGTATAGCTGGAAAGGACCGTGGCTTGTCAGAGCATGCAGGCAGCTGGCAGCCAGGAGGTTCCAAATTCCCATTCTGCTTCTGCTGTCCACTCTATATAGGGTCTGTCTCATCACCTTCCAGACTTAATTCAACACCTGTGCTGCCTCCCTTTACAATGAGGGTAATGCTTGGTTTACCACCAGCATCACCCAACCAGTTTGAGTACTCACTTGTTGAAGCCTAACTCATTGCTCTCAACGCATGCGTTGTTATAAAAATATACATTCCAACACAAAATATAGCAGAGGAAGCAACTGGGGAAGAAAGCACACAAATAATGAGCAAAGAGCATTCCTGAGGAAGTGAAAATTCCTCAAACATTGTACAAAGCTGCAAAGAAACGACAGAGTTTTGTTTACCAAAGCTGATGCTGGGAAGCTGGTGCTCAACAGACTAGAGGAGACAGGAAAGAAATCAAAATCTTAAAACATTATACAAAAAGTTAGACTGTATACAAACAGTCATTAGTCAGTGATGCAAATGGTTAGGAAAGACTTCCTTTGAATATTAAAGGAGTTTCTATTTTGACAAACCCCAAGATTTTTCTGTGAGGTGAAGGGGAATTACTGCCGTGCAGCTGGATGAACAGAGAGCAGTCTATGCACAGAACAGCTAGCTGCCAATACAGCAGTACTGAAGACCACTGTCCACTTCTGACCACTGTCAGAAGAAATAATAGAAAGAGCAAGGGAGAAGTTAAAAACAGGGCAAGAAAACAACAGCAGAATTTTTAAAAGCCAGTCAGATAAACATTAGCACAACATTGGATCATATGTACCTGCTTGTGTTTTTAATCCTTCTTTGCAAAACCCTTCCTGTGATGAAGCCAGAAGCCCAAATTATCTCTGCCTGACGGAGCTTGATAAATCTTTTAATGCAAGAATGGAACCTCACTACTGGAGTATGGGGAACATAACACCTTTAGAAAAAAAAAATAAAAAAAGTATAAAGGATTCAGGCAATAAAAAAGGTAAACATCAGGAAGTAGTAGTGGGTGGCTAGATAAAGGCAACATTTGTACTAACTGTGTGGCAAGTGTTTCGCTGAGGTATCTATAGTTCAGTATTAATACTTTTAAAAAGTTATGAAAGTTATTATCAGGGAGTTATGATTGGTTTTATAGAGGGGGCAGGTGTGAGACAATGCAGCGTCATGATTTGACCCGTGACTGGGATTAAAAGTGAGAATCAACATTAAGGTGTTTGCTACCTTTGTGGTTTCTCTGGATGCACTTAAAGTCAAGAGGGGTGTGTTATAGAAATAACAAAGCAATACGGTGTTTTCTGCATAAGATCATTCCTGCTATAAAAAAATAGAAGAAATAGCTGCAGGGGAACTAGAACCACGAAGGGGAAAACCAACTAACAGCAGAAAAGTTTGGTGTGACATGATGTTATCTGATGTGATATTAGGACCTGGATTCTCACTGTACTCTTCAAGTGAAGAGAGAGAAATGTGGGTGAGTTAGAGAATGTGATGCTGGATGAGCTGATAGAGAAACCTTAAACTCAGACTGCATAGATATTCTTTCCACTGGTAACAGCAACAGCTGTTGTTTCTTCCAGTTACCAGACATGTGTACCCTTCATTTTCTAAAATGAAAAATGTAACTCTGTATTGTACCATGTTTTCACCCCCTCACTGCATTAAATCCCTCCACCAGCTAGGAACTCGGCTTATACTCTACTGTCTTTCTAGGCTTCTATTCCAGTTATCAAAGCTGGACAATCCCTGAGTATAACTGGTTGACACATTTAATTGATTGTGATAATTCTTAGAATAGTGGATTCGACTTGGACAGTAAATCCATGTAGTTGGATTACTATACTTAATATAAGTGTCAAGAAGATCAAGTGGTTGCAACTAGGAAAAAAATATAGAATATTGAAATGCCTCAGCCAAGAAATAACAGAGTAAGAAAGACCCATGGAGGGACCCAGGGGGCTCGATAAACTCTGATGGTTCAGCCAACATTGAGATTAAAAAGAGATACCTCTTAACTGTTAAGTGTTGCAGAGAAAGTGACAAAATTACAGTACAATAAAACATTTCATTTGATATCAGAGTGAAGCTTTATCCAGACAGTGCACTAATAGTATTACTCTCTGGAGTGGAAGGTGTGGCATAAAAAAAACCAGACATGAGAAGGCTGTAGGCAGTGCAGGTGAGAATTCTTCAAAAGATGGCAAGTGCCAAGTGGAACATTTTAAAATCAAATGTGGGTGTTAGAAAAAGATTAAGGTCTGAAATCATGGGACAGGAATAGCTACAGAGAGATTAGGAAGAGGCCTAGAAAAAATGAAGGGCACGCCAGTCCCAGAATAATCACCGAAAGGAGGGCAGGACACTATATGAGAAACATGCCCACAATGCCCTGAACAGCACACTAAGTCCGAGCCAAGCATGAATGGATACACTGTACTGACACACTGAGACAAAAAAGTTGAAAGATCATCACAGGCCACTTCCCAAGAGAAAACCCTCACAGCAGCACTCAGCTGAGTGCAAGAAGGCATTCCTGTGCCCTTGAGTCCATTAACCTCTGCTTGACAAGTTGTGGCAGTCACTGTGACTACTTATCTGGCTCAGACCTGTTTGCTAGGAGGAAGGTGAAAGAAGAATACTTTCATGTCCTCTAAAATAGAAGGCATCAGATATAAGTTTATACCAAAGTTATGAATACTCATTATAACTGTTCTTTTTACACCACAGCCCTCGTCGTTTAATAGCATGCTGTCAAACTGAGATGTCACAAAATATACACAACAAATACTTTGGTATAAAGCTGAATTTGCATCAATTACATCTGACAAAGAATGGAATGAGCAATGTATTTTTGGCAGGCAAGTAATTAGTGAGAAGTGGCTCTGACAAAAGGACTGTTTTACAGCTCAGACAATTAAACTACTCAGTGTTGCTCTAACTGAGCTGAAAGGAACGATCTTTTCCCATGTCTTGCCTCCAAAGCTGTAAGAAATCTGCAGCAGGGCAGTATTTCACAGCTCCTCAGCTCACACACCTGGAGTGCTGCCGTACAGCCTGTGCCTTGATTTTCTCTTTTTCTTGCCTCTGTTACTATGTCCTGCCACCATGGCCCCACCTGTTGTGTTAGGTTCAAATTTTTTGTTCCTATTTGCAAGCTTATGCCAGATAGCCTTTTCTGTGCCAGCATTTCCACTGGCATGACTCTGTTACTCTCAGAAGGATTTGAAGATGAAAGCTCTTGGGGAGGGGGAACTGTCAGATGTTGACGTAATTAATGGTATATAAGTACTTGGGATAGATTACAAACCAGAGGAATGCAAGTTAAGAAAATGTTACAAACTTTTTCGGATATAAAGGTGAAATGTTTAACACATTTTCCCCTTTCACCACTAACTGTCAACACAAAGTACTTAACATCTTTTCCGTTCGTTTCATTTCAATACGTTGTCTTCTTGAAAGCACGTGTCCTAGAAACAGACTGATTTCAGTGTAACACATAGCAGAATAAAGTTCAGATTCTCCAGTGCAGTGGGACTTTGGTAACTGCTGTAAAGATTTTCATAACTGAAAATTGGGTATGTTGAAGGGGCATATTTGGGTATGCCTGCAGGGGCACCTGGTGATAATGAATGGATTGATGCTGGCAGACATGCTTTCTGCAGGTTTGAATCTTGCTTCGGTTTGTTATTTGTTTGTCGTGACTCGTATCGAAGTCATGGACTTGAGAAGGGCTTGTCTGAACAAGAATGTGCTACATGAATTACTTGAATCAGCTTATAAACCTGCAATGTTAAACTGTGGAAAAGGGTGTGTGGAAACACTTAGTTTGGTTTTTGGTTTTGCTTTGGTTTTTTCTTTAATACATTGTACTTAATCATCTCAACATTTGCTTTCAGTGCAATGCTCTGGCAAAAGATGAACTGCCATCCTGCCTGGAATGAACACCTAAGAAATTTTTACATAGAAACAATGGAAGTGAATTTTCTGTATGCACAGCGTACGTTTGCCACTGAAATATGGTGCTCAGTTCTGGTGTCTGTGTAAAATGGAAATTAATAGAAAGGAGGGTTCAAATAATGGGCTACGTAATTAGGCAGAAGACAAGCTATGTGAATCTTATAGAATTCAATGTGCTTTATTTCTCGACGGGTCTATCAATAAGGCTGGATAGAGTTTTATTATATGTAGATATCTTTGAATATGGAGACTCAAGATATGTTACAGTAGGACAAGGGAGAAGGATGGGCTTTTTGATTTGAACAGGAGCCTAGCAGTATCCCAGGGTTGCAGAGTGACGTAATGATCTTGCTGGCTATTGGAATCTCTTAGACGAGTTTATTTCTCATATTGGAAAGAAGATAAGATGGTTGTTCTTGTATTGGTATGTATGGAGGAGCTGAGCAGCTGTGCTCATTCCCCTTCTTCACAAGTCCTTCACACGGATGAAACTCTTCTGTCTCCACATTGAAATATTGACTGCAATTAATTGTCACGTGTCAGGACTTCAATCAGGTGCCTGAAGCAATCCTTCTTCCTCTCATGCTTAACTTTGTTTCTGGTATTTTTGTTTTTCTTTCTCTGAACTTAGACTTGTAGATAGCATACTGAATAGGGCAAGCAAGCTGGGAGATGGTACAGAGGCCCCCTTCAACTACCTTGACCGTATGCCCTACTAATATGTTCCCAGTGATCTTGAATGCCTGAGCTAGGGTTTTTTTCACAGGCCAAACTACCAGGCACTTTTAAAAATGTTTCAGTCCACTTTCTGAAGAAAACAAGGTTTATGTAGTCATGTCTGGTTTTGGCCTCCAATAAGCTCAGAATTTTTTGGCTAATTTTAGTAAAATGACAGGAAAATCATAGTGTCGGAGACATTAAGCTTCCACGGGTTTGGGGCAACTAGGTTAATGCAGTGGCAGAAGTTGAGTTCACTGGTGATATCTTTCTCTGTGGCAGACATTATAGCAGACACCAAGGAATCCATTCAAGAGATACATATCTCTAAAAACCTTTAGAGCCACGATCCATGGAGCTACTTCTTTGCTCTTGGCTTTTTATATGGTATCTTTTCTGGGATTATCTTGGTATATCTCTCAAGTAAATTCCTAATCTTGCAAGGCTTTCAGGTCTCATCTTTCCTGTTCTCTACCAACAGCATGGCCAGTCCTTCTTTTTAAGGACTAACATCCTTGCTTTAACTGGAAGCTTTAGACATGTTACAGGTCATTTCTGTAATATGTAATTCACTGGCATGTGAAGGAGTCAGGTCTGATGATCTGATATTGTCCTCAGGCTTTATTTAATTTGAAACAAAAGCTCACCTATGCAGTTTACCCTGGCTCTGCACCATTGATTATGCAATAGAACTTTCTCATGTAGTTAAGAAAGCCTGTTCTTAGGGTAATATCCACCCTGTGATCCTGAAGTACAATAAACATAAAAATCTATTTTCCCAATGAAAAAGGATTTATCAGGATTAATTTTTTTAAATGGAAATTTCTCTATCATCTCAAAAGTTGCAGCACTTAAAAGAAGAATGTGCTATATTCTAGAAAGGTTTGGATCTATCAAGGCAAATTCCCTAATGGTAGTTAAAAACATCACTTAGCTCCATGTCTACAACTGAGGGGACGAAATAACTGTGTTAGTCATCCAAGGTGCTGCTTTTGATCATAAAATGAAAATTAATCAGCTGAGGTCCGTTTCATTATTATGTCTTCCTGGACTGGTAGCTTTTGAATCTCATGGCAAAAATGTTTGTTTTCACAAAATATGCTAAACTGTTACAGGACATCTAATTTTCACTGTTTAGAAAATATTGTTTTCTTTTTAGAAAAGAATATGGGTGAGAAAATGTCAATAAATATGTTCCAGAAAATAATCACCCAACGCGTTATATCAAATCTTCTCTGGATCCTAGGAAGACTAGTAAGTCGTTCAACCTCGGTGCACTGACAAAACAAATCATTGTCCATTCATTGACACATTATCTTCAAAATCAGTGCAGTGAAATGTCATACCAAACCTACCATATATATTCACAGGAGAAAATCAATCTAACACATGGGCTACAAAAGCTACAAATATAATAGAGAAAAGAGCATGTGATCCTATCACAACAGAAATCTTGGTAACAATTTTTAATGACAAATATCTGAAAAATGCTGTATTTCTCCTTACTAATTAATAAGGACTTGAAGTGGAGTAACATGCAGAAAAAAGTGTTTTCATCTTTTCTCTGCTTGCTAGCCCTAGGACTCCATTTTGATATTAAATCTGTGCAACTAAATCTATGTGTTTTTCTGACATCCACTGATTTTAGAAAGGATTCCATGTAGATGGTGTAAAAATGCATCTTCATTTGCCTATGGTAATACATAATACATTTCATGGGTTGTGTCTTCTCCCTGCATGATTTCACTAAAGATTTCCAAGAGTGGATATGATGACCAGTGCACAAAAGTTTCTGCTAGTGACCCCTTGGAGTAAAACGAGAACTGTCTAAACTGGGTTAGCAGATAAGTTTGGGAATCAATAAAAGAATAACAAAGAAAACATTTTCCTTTCAATTTGTAATATGTGTTTCACGGTTTAGTGTGTGTTTTGGGGGTCTTTCAGTTTCATGTAACATTTTCATATAGAACCTAGTATTACAGAGAAAAGGAATATTTCAGTACAAACACCTTATTGAAGGCAGTGACAAATAGTTTTGGGCTTTCCCCAAGTCCGATGAATATTCTAAAAAGAAATACACATTCTTGAAAAGCACTAAAGCAAAGAGGGCTGCCCATATCCCATGCAAATGTGCAGCCTCTGCTTCCTCTATACATGGTACTTCCTCTGACACATGAGAAGCTGACAACTGGAAAAGGAGTGTCACACAAATAACTTCATCAGAAAAGAATAGCCTGCACTAGTATTCCTTTCAAGTTGTGTGCCTGTCGAAAAGTGAAAAGGTTCACTGAAGATTCATTTTAGTTTTTTGTAACTGTCAACAGAGGTCTGCTCTTCCCTATGATCTTAAGCATACCTGATTCTGAAAAGGGATGGCTGAATGAGGTCTTACTCTATATTCTTTTTACGTGTAGGTGCCAGCAGGTCATCAAGCAAGGATTTTCAGTTAAGGTAAGCAAAGGTGAATAATAATTCACCGCAGAGATTGTTCCCAGTTCTGCATGATGTGTGCACCTTTGCTTCTGCAAAACACTAACTCTATATGAAGTGGGAACACCAGGAATTCCTTTACAAGAATTGACACGGGCATCTCAAAGCATTCAGCTGTGCGCTTGTGCTGGCTCCGCAGGTTTTCTATGTAGGTCACCATGTAATGTTTTACTGACTTCTCGGACCGCTTTATGTCAGAAAGTGACAATGACTGCTCCAGTTAGAATTTTAAATGGGGAGGAAGGAAGTTGGAATTTGAGACCGCCCAAGAGAGAAGAGACTTGCTACATGTAATAGGAAAATGGTAGAAGGCTTTTAGCCATGTGTTGGAGGTAGTTTTTCTTAGAATTGGCTGACAGAATGGGACAGCATGTTGTCAGATTGTATGTTGCAGCTCCATTAGTGTCTGCTTAATTTGTAAATAAAGAGAGTGGAAAAAAGCCCACAAAGCTTGGTCTTTTCGGGAAGCCTAGCACAACCAGCTGTAATATAAATTAATTAGCAGGTGATTCTTACTGAGGTTTTTTTGTAATGAAAAAAGTCACAGTGCCAATATCCCTTTTATATGACTGGGGCTTCTGATATATGACAGGTTAACTTTTTTATTCATAGATATCTCTGCCACTTTGGTAAGAAAGCAATTCTGCAGTGCTTCTAGCAGGGTATTCAGGAGACTTGAATTACAGCTCATAGCACTGTAATTAAGACGGAGTTGGGAGTTTGCCTTTTACTTGATTCTGCTTTTAGCTGGCAGATTAAGCTGGTGTTAAATTTCTTTCCTAGGTTTTAGAGCTCAGAACAATTTTCTTCAAGTACAATGAAGAGATCTCTGGTGCATGTTCAGACTTATCCAGCTTCTCACTGTTGGCCACGCAACTCCTGAAACTGTAAGAAATTTTGAAAAAAACCCCTTACTACTTGGGACAAGAGGTACCAGGTATCTTTTAGAAAGCCTGCTCTTTGCCTTCTGAAATTTCAAGGAAAAAATGTAAATATTTCTTCCAAGGGGAACTGGCAAAGGTGTTCCCAGGTCCTCCTCCTGCATGGAATATGGGCAGCTGACTTTGCTTCAGTGGTCTTCAGGAATATGTGTCCCTTTTTAAAATCTTCATCAGACCTGAGGACTACTCCATTAAAGTGGCAGAAAGCAGATTGTTTTAATATGTTGTTGTGGGGTACCAGCACTACTTTATGTTAGACAAGGTTGGGGAACAGAATGATAAGAGTGAAACAATCCCAAGCTGGGGGAGTGGTGAGGAAGCAAGGACTATGTACTCTTAAAATATTTCCCTTTTGCATTCCCAGCCGAGTGTTTTGGAGATGAGGTGACCGATATTATCTGGCTATGTGGGTCACAGTACTGAGACAGCATCCAGCAGCTGAGCATGACAAGGACAGAATGCACTTAGCCTAAGTCCTCCTTGTTTCCTGTATAGAATAGTCACAGCTCAGGACAGAAAAGCCATTATTGCACTTGGAAGAATACATTAAAGAAAAAAAAAAAGAAAAAAGCAGGATTCCTGTTAAGGGGTGTAACATCTGTTCCTTCTAGCGAGAGAAAAAAATCTCTCCTAGAGATCAGAAAAAAAAAAAAAGATCAACACAATAATTATTCTTTTTGTCATGGCTTCACATAGGAGATCTGTCACTTGCATATTAAATTCTAAAAGAAAAACAACACTGAATAGCATTTATAATACCTATATGGTCCTTATGTTAGGAAAGGATCTGACTGGTGTAGATTAAAACTGAGCTTCTTTAAAGAATGACTTGAAGCGGGGCTTATGCCATTCTGCTCAAGGGCTTCTGGGAGTGAAACTCCCAGAGTTTTCATGTCCTCGGGGTATCATGGTTTTTAGTTTTCTGAAAAGTAAAGGAAAAGATAATTTGGAAAGCATTAGATCAGGTTTCTGAAGGGCAGTTCTAGTATAGTATCTGTCTTGCTGAGATCTATATACTTGTCATCCTGATTCTACTAATTAAAGCTCTGAAAATATGCTTATCTATTTGAAGCAAATGCTGTGACACAGAATTTTGTGAAAAAAATTGATATTGTAGAAGATAAAACACAGCAGGACTCTGGAACTCACAGGAAAGAGTAATTCTGAGAAGAGGGAATGGAGAGGGAAGTGTAAGAATCTCAAGACCATCTCACTAAGATGGTGAAAATTAAGATTATTAATATTATTCTGGAGCATAACACAATGCCCTTTTAACCTTTCATTTTAAAGACCTCCTTCATTTTCACAACAACAGTCATTTTTCCACAAGGCAAGTTAAACTTTCATCATTAAATGACTTTTCTATAATACACTACAGAAATACAGTTCAAAGCCAATAGTGTCAGAGAGCATTACATCTATGTGTAAAACAGAAATGAAGAGAAACTGGTGTTATTCAAGAAATGTTCCCTATTTCCCTCAGCTATCATATCTGATGTATATTAATTTTTAGAACATAGCTCCAGGAGAACTATTTTCTTAAAAATAGAATTGATGCATAAACTTGTGACCCTTGTCTTTCCTACTGTCTAAAATCCTCTGAGGTTCTCACCAGATGGAACAGATACTTTGCTATTAGCAAGAACTCAGTTGAACAAAGAAGAAAAAAAAAATCCATGACCAAAACCCCATCTCTTCATAGGAAAATATATTCAGCAGTGAAATAACAAAGAAAATGATAGCTAATTTAGACTTGACAAATAGGCAGAATGAAGTGAACTTTTTAGAAGAGATGTTGGGCTAGATCCTTAGAGGATGTAAATAAGCATAACTATTTTCTTCTTTATGAGATAAAGTCAATAATGTTATTTTTAAAGGCAGTTAAAAGAGGGGTTCAGATTCTTGGAAACACAAAAGATCAATATAAGCAGGATAGAGTATCTGAGGCTGGATAGGTCTCGCTCCTACTATCATTATCTTGGAAAGTTGCAAAGGATAAAACTGGCCTGCAAATAATTCAGATCACCTTAATTGTTCCAAAGACTCTGTTTTCTATGAGGGTTTTTGTCATTCATGCAGGGACCATGAAAGTACATTATTTCTGAAACGTCATCACTCTTCTACTTGAAAGGTAGCACAGAATCAGCACAGTCATCATTAGAAGCGGGAAAGATATTTACAGAGTTATTTTATGACCTGTAACAATCTGCTGTGCAACATCAGACTTCTCTGTAATGTGATATGCTTTCCAACCTCTGGACAAGGAAGAGTCAAAGGTTTCTCTGAGTCTGAGAACCTCAACCTAGAATACATTGTGGTATTCAAGACAGAGCATAAAGAAGCAGTTTCTGGGGAGAAAAATGGAGAGTCCCCTAGACCCTATATTCAGCTTTCTCCTTAGCCAGAGAGAACAGGCATTGCAGTGAATAGGAGTAAGGTGTTTGGATGAGTTTTAGCCACCTGCCTGAAGACAGATTTCCTGCTGAAGGGGTTAGAAAGTAAGAGACGGCTTTGCTGGAACCCTTCTTGATCCTCTTTGGCATGGAGTTTATAAGCTGGCACCAGGCTTCAAAGGATTGCCTTTCTTCAAGTGGTTTAATGTAGTCCGTGTAAACTGCTTTCTCTGAATACAGGCTTGACTGAACTGACTGTACTTCTTCCACAGAGTATATTCATGAAAACCTGTCACCCTTTAAAACATAGCTAAGGAAACACACATTTACAGAGAGCAGGAACATAGAGCAGTAATACTGTTCAGAGTATCACTTGCCAAGATGTCTGAGCTTGTATCAGGACAATTTTGAGTATGAACTTAAATCTCTAGCATCAATCTGCCAGTGCTCAGGTGCAAGATGATGTGGACCTTAAGTGTAGTTACAGGTTCATCACAAGAACTGGCAGCATTCGCATGCACTCCACCTGGCCTCTTCACATGTCCATGCGAAGGCCCCCTCTGCATAATTTGCAGCTGGCAGCTGTTAGGAAGCTGTTTCCTACTGCTTATCAGCTACTAGACATTGCTTCCTGACAGAGATCTGTTGTCTGAAGGTCTTCATACCAAAGGATAGTATAAGAGGATAGTATCGTTCATATTCAGCTAACCTTTTTGATTTTGCCCTAAAGGGAGCCATGGTATCATTGTCCATTATAGTGGAAGAGGAGATTAACTGCCACTCAAGTGAGACTTACTGCTTCTCCTCTCAGATTTGATACCTGACTAAAAATAGGGCTGGACTTGCCATTCACTAACCTCTCAGATGTGGGTGCAAAACTTACATTTTAGTAGTCATCCAGTGAATGAACTTCATCAAGATCTGAGAGGCATGTAGACCCAAAGTCTGTGGGAACTTCAGAGATCAGATAGCCAGTCTGTTTCTAGCAGCATTTGGTGATGGCTCAGAGAAGCAATTACTGTATCATAGAAGAATGCAAGATAAGTGAATATGCTTTTTTACCAATGTATAATATGTTCTTTGTCATTTCCTTAGGGATGAAAGGCTGCTTCTTACTACTTGTTTCATTTCGATAAAAATAAGAGGAAATACAGGATTAATGTAGTTTACAGCTCACTTTTTCAGACTACAGATATCTTGATATGCAGTTGCAGCCAGGTAAGTACCATTATCACCAGAGGAACTACCAGTCCAGGGATAATGGGAGCTAATTCAGTGCCCTTCTGCTCATACATTGATATGGGGGTTTTGTGTTGTTTTTTTTCCTCAAACAGGGCATCAGTGAAAGCCAGATTTGTTCTAGAAGCAGAGGAATTTAAATAATACTAAATTGTTACGAAAAGAAAAGTTCAAATTTTTGTTATAAAAAATTGTGTTGTTTTCATAGTATATAAACGCAATGCAAAAAATTCTGTTGTGATTTTATAAATATCAATAAGAATGAGTCAATTAATGTGTAATTGTGTCTAAAAGGGGTCTACTTATAAAGTGTAGAATGTATAAAGAACAAAATGAGGAGTTCAGTCAAGGAACAACTGAAATTAGGCTATGCTTTGAGTTGTCCATGGCAGAAAATGAATCCTTCCTTCCATTTCAAAAAGAAAAATGTCAGGTTTTTTATGTTTGAGCAAATAAAACATCTCATAATTCTACAGTATATGAGATCTGGTGGAAGCCTCTTTGAAATAGATTGGATCAGATCCACTACTTTCAGTGAGTCTTGAAGTAGACTCTGTCACATTAAAGACTTGAGCAACCAAAAGATTGTTTTGAATGGAGTTAGATGGCAAAATACTAAATACCAATCTTGATTTCATTTAATAAATTCCAGTGATGTATGGTCCTGACATATGTGTGTTTTCAGGTTTTCACTTAAAGCATTTGAAGTTCAGTTGCATAATGTGATTTCATACATTGAAAGATTGTAAACAAGTTGAAAAAAATAACCCACAAAAACATTTTTTCCAAAAGATTTTTTTTTTTTTTGTGAAAAATATCAGCATTAAATGTATTTTTCACAAAATAAATTTGTTTGACAATTTGGACCAGATCTACAGTTTCAAATGGCAGCTTAAAAAAATTCTCTAACTGGAACTAGTCTGTGAGCCTTCAGTTTATGAAAAAAGTGCTAAAAGAAACCAACTAATGTGCCTTTACGTGCACTTCTTTGTGGTCATGTTTTTAACGTTCTAAACCATGAGCAGTGTCTAGGACCTATCTGCTATTTCTGTTACAAATAATTGCAGTAGTTTCTGCTCTGAATCACGTTTTGGGCACTGAAGAAAGAAGGAAGCAGAGACCGTGTCTGCATTGTCCCATCAGCTTGAGATCCTAAGCATTTGGAGGACAGGCCAAAGCCAACTTTTGAACATATGCCTTCTGCTGTAGCTGGGTCGTTCAGGGTCTCTCCTTAGGAAAGTTGGAAGTGATTTAGAATCATAGAATCATAAAATCATCTAGGTTGGAAGGGACCTTTAAGATCATTGAGTACAACCAACAAACAAACTACTAACAAAAACCCAAACCATGACATGATATGACACAGGAATTAGTTTATCTGAAAAAATATATTTGTTTTTTTCTGGATTACAGAAGAGGATTTGTTAAGTAAGTATAGTCTTTCGAACATACAAGACAGTACACTTTTTTTAATTGATTTAAGTTGTTAGTGACAGAAAAAAATTAACACTTGTACTAAAACAACCAACACACCCCAAAAAATGGTTCAACACCGTTTCATAGGAATTCCAGGTAATAAATTTTTTTGCAAGATTGTCCTTTTAGAAATTGTTCTGCCAGCTTTAATTAACACATTTGGCAGTGGAGGGAGAGAGAAGTTGTGGGGTTTCCCTTAAATTTCAAATTAAAACCTTTTTTTTTTTTTTTCTTCAAAATGAGACTGCATTGAAAATCATGGTAGCTTTTTGCTTCAGATGAGAACATCTCATATCAGATTAGTATAACATGTTTTGTTTTGGTAATTTGATTTTTGCTTTTGACTATATAACTTTCTTCCAGTTTGTCCTGCTGAGAAAACTTAGGTTAAACTGAAGTTAAACCATCCTCTAATTTTCTCACACAATGCTTTTTCAAAAGGGATAAAATAAAAATTTTATGTTGGATTTGACCCAGCTGTGTTTGATGACATAAATGAGGGCAGAGGGTAAGCCTGACTTTGAAATTGGGACCTTCTAAAGAATTCAGCTGTGGGCACATGAAAAGCAAAGCAATGCAGCTTATTCACAGCCTCATTGCTCTTTTGAATTTGATGTCTTTGATATGATGATAATTTGATATCAGTAAAATAGTCAAACGTATTTTAAAATAAAGAAGGCAATTGAGGTTGAGAGATAAAACAGTACAAATTGCAAAGTTTTCATCTTTCACTTGTTTCACAAAATGCATAGTACCACAGACTGGGACAGGGATAGTTGTAACTGTTACCCTTAGATAGTGACAAAGCTGCGTGTAGGTAACAGAAGCAGGTAAGTCAGAGGAAGAGAACCTTATTCCTCAGTAAAGACTTGGGCCATCTGAGATAAAACAACATCTGTAGAAAATTAGATTATTTGATTGAGAATGATGAAATTAATAGAAAATTCTGTTATTAAAAGTCTGAGGTTACTACTTTCTTTACGTTTCTACAGTAACTACGGAATTGATGTGGTCACTATTCAGTTCAAGAAGCGAGAAGAGGAATAACAGAATGGGAGGATGTCATCACCAACAGAAAACTCCTCAGAGAGTAAGTTTGTAATTAAGTCATTACAGATGCTTACGGATGCTGACTTGGGAACTGAGAGAAATCAATGTTTCAGGTTTGTACAGCATTTAAGAAGATACCAGCAGATCCAGTGGTGAGGAGCGAAAAGCATCAGAAATCATGTGTGCATTGGATTTATTCCTTCTGGGCTCACTAATGTCAGCGGCAGAGTTCCCACTGACCATAAAGTTGCATGCTCAGGCCCAGCTGCTTACGTTGTTGTTTGGTTTTCATTCATGAGGAAAACACTGAGATAGGAAACAGGGGAAAAAAGTTTCATTGGAGTAATTGTGATCTTCAAGAAGTCTAACAGCCTTTTAGTCTGACTGCAGCTGCAGTATCGGCCGTTTTCCTGTACACATGAAACATTGATTAAACTCCCTGTATAAAAAATATCTGACCTTTCTCTATTTGTACTTCAAACAAAACGTGACATTTATTGTACTAGCAGGGCTGTTTATAATACATGGGGTACCAGAAAAGGAATAGAAAACTTCTTTTTACAGATGTAAGTGGGTTGATGAGACTAGCAATGTTCCTTTTGGCTTGATTTTGCCTCTCTTTAGGACAAGGATGTGTGAAACGGGCTATTAAGTTTTTCATATTGGGCCTCTTCTAGTCTGCTAAACATGTACAGCATGAAATGTAACTGATGGTGTTAAGGTATTTTAAGCACAGCTCTCAGGTGTTCAGCTGGAAGATACAGTAACTGTTCTGTATGAGAAACAGCATTTTTCCTGATAGGTGTTGACTGAGGCTTGAAGTTTAGGCTTTGGGGGATTACCAAAAGTTCTTTCCTTTGCATTAGTGATTTGAAGTATTTCTTCATCAATTAAAATAAGTTAGGTGAGATATACAGTCATACTGTATCAATAAATCTAGAAAGAGAATCATAGTACTCAATATCAACTGCTTTCTAATCTTTGTGAATTACTGACACTGTAAGCTCTTCAGGGCAGTTGCTGTCTACTATGTTGTGTTTGTACAATGCATAGCATAACGTGTGCCTGCTTTTGTTTGCCTTCCTTGTGCTATCTCAATACAAAATAAGTAATCATTATGACTCCATCATATTTACTTCTTCTTGTAATCAGTTTTGTCACAATTCACAAAATAACATCACCAAGACTCAGAATTATCACTGCCTTAGCCGTAATATGAGAACTGACAGCAACAAGAAGCACTATTCTTTCTTCTGAAAGGGAGTCCCCTGATAAAAGTAAAATTTAAGGCCTTTGGAAGGCCATTTACTATTTATAATTGATGTGGCTCTGTGGCAGGTAGTGCAGTCTTAAAATAGAAGTGAGTAATGCCTAACATTTATATCACTTAGGTGAGTAAAGTGAGTTGTGAGCATTAGCAGACTAGGTGATGAACCAGGAGTTCTACTGATACTGAAGTTTAGAAGGTTATTGGGGATGCCTGGACACAAATATGTTTGAAATAAGCCTACCAGCTCAAAATAGGTATATCATCACTATAAATAGTGAATTCTAAATTCATGAACATGCTTGCATAATTATAGCAGTAAGAGTAGTAATCATAACAATAAATAATATGTAATCATTATTAAATAAGAGTACATTTCCCTATTCAAGTAGTCTTGTTGGTACTGTGGTGAGGAGGTTCATAGGAGACTGAGATGAAATCAAGACTCAGACCATGATTTGTAGGCATTTGGAATTTGACTGCCAAGTTTTAAGATTAGTCTGCAAAGTACATTCCCATTACTTGTTCTTGTGCTTGTGGTTAGTGGTGCAGAGTCCAGTTGGAGGCCAGTAACAAGTGGTGTCCCTCGGGGGTCGGTACTGGGTCCAGTCATGTTTAATATATTCATCAATGACCTGGATGAAGGGATAGAGTGTACCATCAGCAAGTTTGCTGATAATACAAAACTGGGAGGGGTGACTGACACGCCGGAAGGCTGCGCCGCCATACAGCGTGACCTGGACAGGCTGGAGGGTTGGGCAGAAAAAAACCTGATTAAATTCAACAAAGGCAAGTGTAGGGTACTGCATCTGGGGAGGAATAACCCCATGCATCAGTACAGGTTGGGGGCTGACCTCGTGGAGAGCAGCGGTGTGGAAAGGGACCTGGGAGTCCTGGTGGACAACAGGATGACCATGAGCCAGCAATGTGCCCTGGTGGCCAAGAAGGCCAATGGCATCCTGGGGTTTATCAAGAGTGTGGCCAGCAGGTCGAGGGAGGTTATCCTCCCCCTCTACTCTGCCCTGGTGAGGCCGCATCTGGAGTCCTGTGTCCAGTTCTGGGCTCCCCGGTTCAAGAAGGACAGGGAACTACTGGAGAGGGTCCAGCAAAGGGCTACCAAGATGATTAGGGGATTGGAACATCTTTCTTATGAGGAAAGGCTTGGGGACTTGGGTCTTTTTAGTCTAGAAAAAAGAAGACTGAGGAGGGTTCTTATCAATACTTATAAATACTTAAAGGGAGGGTGCCAGGTAGATGGAAACAGTCTTTTTTCAGTTGTGCCCAGTGATAGGACAAGAGGTAACGGGCACAAACTTGAGCATAGGAAGTTCCATCTTAACATGAGGAGGAACTTCTTTTCTTTGAGGGTGGCAGAGCACTGGCACAGGCTGCCCAGAGAGGTGGTGGAGTCTCCCACACTGGAGACATTCAAAACCCACCTGGACACTGTCCTGTGCAACTGCTGTAGGTTTCCCTGCTGTGGCAGGGGGGTTGGACTGGGTGAGCTCCAGAGGTCCCTTCCAACCCTGACCATTCTGTGATTCTTTAAATCAACCTTATAAATGCATAAAGTATATAGCATTTTAAATATTCAAAGTACTGTAGAGGCATTACTGTTAATAGTTTCTCTTTTATTCCCTCACAAAAAGAATAATTTCTTAGGCCTCACTGTCTTTTTTTTCAGTGCTGAATATGGAAAATTTGCAGGACCTCCCAAGTTAGATGCCTGATAAACTCCTGCTTCAGATTTGACGCTATCTTTCTCTGCCTGTCCTGAAACTGTGCTTGGACAGACTGGAGAATGTCATGTCATGAAGCTGAGCTGTAAGTGTTTGAGACAAGAGGGCAAGACTCACAGCTGAACAGCTGGGAAGCAAGGTCTGAGAGAATTATACTAATTAAATAACAAACGAAAGAAATCTGAAATTGCCCTAATAGGAATCTGATGCTTTCTTCACATTCCAGGAGGTGCTTTAGCAGCCACTTACATAGTATTTTCCAAATACTGAGAAATAAGTTTGATATTGTCAAGTGTTTGGGGAGGGAGAGAGAAAAACATCCAAACTTAGCTTTGGAAAGCCTGTTCGGTGCAGTACAGAAACATCCTTGCTGAAGTGAATGACGTAGCTCCATCTTTCAGTCACTAGAGAAAAATAAAGTGCCGCGATACACTTTGCAGGAAAGGGACTTGATAGTGATGTTGAGGCAACACTTCTGCTGTCATGTAGAATCATAGAATAAGTGAGGTTGGAAGGGACCATTAAGATCATCAAGTCCAACCGTTAACCTACCCTGATTTAAAAACACCCACTTCTAAACCATGTCCCTAAGCACCTCATCTACCCTTTTCTTAAACACCTCCAGGGATGGTGAATCCACCACCTCTCTGGGCAGCCCCATGAGTACATGAGTACATGAGTACATGAGTAGTCATGTCTCAGGTCACAGCCTCTTTGCCATTTCTGCCCTTTGCATGTTAGCCCCATCTCTAGCTCTAGTTTGGGGTGAATCAGCTGATTCCCTAGGTAGGAAGACATAGGAACAGGGCAAAAACTGACTTGGAGATTGTATTCACCCAGAGCTCTTTGCAACTATGACAGCAGGCTCAGACATGTACCCAGCTATCAAAGGGAATAACCAGGAAAGTCTAGGGCAGAGATCTTTGATGGCTATCAAAGCAAAGTGAGTAACACAGATGGGACTTAAAGCTTTAAAAATCCGTGTTTGCCAAGGACATTTATTATGAGCATATACGATTGTCTGTGATTGTTAACGGTTTTTGATGTCCCTTATTTATTTCTGATGAAGCAAGTATGACATCTGTCACTATCTGTCTTAGGTGAACTCTCTATGATGGCGCAGTCCTCTAATAATAACAGCACTTGTATGCACGCTTGCCTTTAAGGCCTGAAATGTGATACAGCTGCTATCAAATTTCCATGCATTACTGCTTTTCAACAGTCAGCCTCTTCCAAGATAAAATAAGGACAGTTAACAGTATTTCAGGATGAAAACAGCATCTTTATACATACAGCTTGCCCAAGCAAGGATATGTCATCATTTTTCTACGGTGTGAGCCTGTAGGGTGCTGCAAACTGCCTGTTTAGCTTGTGCCGGAGGTGGCAAAGATGAAATGCTATAGTCTGAACAATCCATCCTTACCCCATCTGCTGCTGCTTAGAGAGGGTCAGCTTATGTGAGGATGAGGAAGAGAATGGCAGCCCGTGTAAGTAGCCCCAGTCCAAAGCAGACATTGTCCCTACCGCCACATCTGCCTCAGGCCTGCCAGGAATGGGACAGAAAGCTTCAATCTCTGGGATCCCCAGATCCTTTGGGTTCTGCTTCTGGTCCTGCCTTGTCTTCAACCCATACTATCAAGAGTCTGTCTTTGCCCTTCCTTTGTTAGGGAAGCTGCTGGGAAGGAAAACTAGTTTATCTGAGGTAGGGAACGGGAGGTGAATGTTACGGGAAGAAGATGCCTTTGGAGGTGGGGAGGAGGGGTGGAGTTCTGTGTCTTGGATGTGTTTGGGGGGTATGGGATGAGGTGGAGTGCAGAGAGAACATGCCAGAAGAGGGGCAGGCTGAAGAAGGGGGAACGGTAAGATCACTGTCCCTCTCTGCACCTGTCAAAGTGTCCCTCAGGCATGAGACCGAAGCCCCAATTTTTACGTATAGTCTTTCCCCGTATCTGACTGCTTGCTCCCAAGCCTACTCAGTTAAATCTGAGTACCATCGTAATACTCTTCTGACTTCTCCCAGACTTTTCTCTCCCCCGGGTCCCCATGCCATCTCTTCCACCTCTGAAAAATACAATCCTTTTTCTGCCTCAGGACAGCAACATTCAATTTTGCTTTCATAGCTATGTAGCTTTGAGTCTTCTCTGCTATAAGATAGTCCGATAGTTTAAGTGGGGAATCATCATGTTGTTAATATGTATGACACTTAAAACACTCCACCAACTTCTTTCCTACCATAAGAAACATTCTGATAGGAGAAAAGGAGGAGTTACAAACTGACTTCCAGCTGGGTAATAATTATAATCATAGTGAAAGTAACTATTTGACTTTCCTTTAATGCTGAAATTCTAAATGAGGATCTTGAAAAAATACTTTAATGCTGCACAGAACTGCCCACTCCATCAACATTCCTTAAATCAGACTTCAGGGAAAATAGAGTGCTAGCGAAGGGTAAGGGCTTTTCTTGTTTGCTCAGTGTGTACTGAACAATAAACATTTTTTTATTAGGGTGTGACTGGAAAGTAATCTTATGATGACATGTGCTTAAGTATTTTCAAGCTTGTTCAAAGGAAAGTACTTGAATAAAGGGAGCGGTCTTACATGTGATCCCAAAGGAAACTCTTTCCAGTGCCTGGCTAGAGGAACATATGCCAAGGTGAAATATTCCGTTATCAGATATAAAGTATCAACTGTTGGTTGGTTACATTCTAGTAATGAATCATCTTGATATTATAGACTAATCTGTCTTTGATTCCTACACTGTGTTTTAATGCACAGTGAGCTATTTTCTTTATACTATTCCATTTTGCTTAATTGTCCATATTGTTGTTAAGTACCTAAGAGAGTCAAGGGGTTTTGGCTGAATCTGGAAAGAGTATAGCAAGTTGTTAAATGGAGAATTTCTAAGATACCCTTACATTTAAAATGTTGCAGTCTTCTATCAAAATATTAATCCAGGTGTGACAATTAAAATCTGACATTCTTCATACAGCTTTTATTGACAATCAACCAGATGTGCAATCTAGTTAAAATGCATAGAATATGATATGAAAAAAATTAGTTCTCTTTAAAACTGTTCCTTAAGATTGACAACACGTATCATACATACACACACACACATACTATCATGTCCACAGTCATAGTAATTTTGGTATATTGTTCTTAGCAGGCTAAGTTAAAAGATCACAATGAGTCAGAATACTGTTTCCAGGTTGCTGAAGGAATCAGGACAAATTTTACACAAAGTATAACTATCTGTTTTCCTGTCCTGCATGAAGAAAATAATTTCTTGGTGATCACCACAGAACAAAACCAGGACACCATCCAGTAGCAGCTGTAATTATTTCTTAGCTACAGTTAAAGAAAAATGATATTCAAAAGCCAACTGGACATGGTAATGGCCAACCTTCTCTAGATGCGTGAGCAGTGGGATTGGACCAGATGACCTCTAAAGGTCCCTTCAATCTCAACCGTTCTGTGATTCCTAAAACAGAATTTATGAAGATGAAGCCTTTACCTAAATGGAATTCAAAGACAAATATTTGTTATGCTTGGAGGCTAACAGACAAACGTTTCATGGCATTTTCAAACTCTTTACTGAAGGTGTAAATCTTCCCTGTCCAATCTCATGATAGTTATCTGCTTCCTTTGCATACTTCATTAGATAGACAATATCTTTATATGCTTCTCTACAGACAAGAAAAAATAGTCTCAACTCTGAGGCTTACTTTACAGCTGCAGAACTATAAGACTTGTATGTTGCTAAAGAACTATTGCAACTAAATTTCCTGCTCAATACAACTGAAAAAAAATTGTATTTTCATTAACTTTAATTAAAATTTGGTAGAAAAATATAGGTATAAAGTTATTTTTTATCTTAAATGAGTTTTTGTTATAACTTTGATCCAGCAGAAATCCAGTCTGTAGTAGTAATGAAACTTCTTAAATATACTTCTCCTACTAGGTATGGCACTACATACACCTCTGGGAATTAATCACCCATCACAAAGTATCCGAAGTATATGCTAAAAATAGGATAGTAGGAATGGGCAAAGTGTGTGAGCACTGAAACACAAGGGTTATTTTCAGTCTTTGACTTACAGCTGTAAGTTCAAGGAGGATTTTAATCACTAAGAGAGTTTACTCATCAGGCACAGATTCTGTGGGAAGATCAAGACAAAGTTCTACTTCAGAAAGTGACAATTCTTGTTTGGGAACCCTATCCTAGGTCTAGATGTTGTTGGGAAAAAGTTTAGTCTGATAAACTTTAAGGGACAGAGCAGATGTTTTTGAGATAATCAAATTAAAGAAAATGCAGCTTTGGGCTGGAAAAGCTCTGATTTTTGTTCGCTTATGAATTGAATTATTGCTGTATGTGTGTAAAATGGGTTTTCAAGTGTATGTAATTATGGAACTGCCAATGCTATCTCTGGGATAAGAGACACCTATTGGTGATGAATGTGCCATTAAGTTTCCCACTTCCCTTTTCAGAAATTTTTTCAGTCATACATATCTTACATGTAGTGTTGTGATTTGCAGAACATCTGCATCATTAGGAAGTCAAACCGTGCTCTGAAAAATATACGTTGAGGATCACTTCATTATCAAAATCTCTTGCTCTAGAATTATTCACAAACTGCTGTAGTAAGTCTGTAACCAAGTGCAATAGAGAAGGTAACACATACACTAGCGTATTTCTGAATAGAGGATTGGGCGATAAACATGACTATGGTTATAAATCATATAAATGTAATGAGGCAGAAAAGCAGAGAATTTAAAAGAAAAATGGCTATTACTGCTTACTGATAATCTATCTTTTAATCTAATTTTCAGTGAGCAAAGATATACCAATAACTCTGAAAATGGCTCACCATGATATTTGGTGCTTACCACTCTGGCACAGGTTCTAAGTATTACTTCAGCACTAAATTTAATTTCAGTTATACTGTTTTACCACCTCTGCTTAATAATATGTGTTCTTCTGCAGTGCCTGCCCTGGGGATTTCCGATATCTGGGAAGCTGTAGCACATAAAGATCCCAATACCACATCTTTTTCCAAGAAACACTTAACAATGCTGAAGAGACAGTGTCCTAACCCACAATTCAAAGTACAGAATAAGTTAGCTTGTGACAAAGGCACAAACTTTCCTCAGCCCGAAAAAAAGGCATTTGGTTTAGTTTTTAAAAATCAGATTTTATGTAACCTGACATGAATCATAAGCTACAGTCAAGTTCAGGAAGTGAACTGAAAAAGGAAGAAAAGCTTTTTTAGTAGAAGAAAGTGGCAAATGCAAGCATACTACAGTTTTCATAGGACACCTGACACAGCCCTGTTGACACATGAAGCATAGGAAAATATGAAACTCTGATTATATTCACCAAAATCTCTTTTAGAAGGTAAGCAGGTGGTAGCTACTTCTTTTACACACATATCTTGTATATTTACAGCAACTGATGATTCCAAACTGGGGGGCTTGGGGATGGAGGAGTGGTTTTCCTTTGCTGATGGCTGATCTCTCTGTTTAGTCTCTTTCCCAGAAGAGAAACCTAACAAATTCCTCTGTTTAGCTTGTGCTTAGAATATGAAATTATCCTAAGCACATGGATTGTGAGCCATTTCATTGCTGTCCTGTGATCTGGTAAAAATGTCTGTCTTCTCTGACAGATCATCTTAAGCTCTTCCTTTTGAAATCTTTGACATAACATGGGAGCAGAATTTGGTGGTAATAATATTTTTTCTAGTTTGCTACACACCCATGAAAGAGAAGCAAGTGGTGACGTCTTACAATCTTGAACTACCCTAGATTTAAACAAGCATTTGAGATGAGTTGTTTGTGAAAAGACACTAAGCATATTCGATAAAAATAATGCACCTTCCAGCTATTTTTCATCATGTGTTACAATAGATCTAACATTAAACATTTATTTGTTTGATAGGCACTAGCATTGATTTTAAGTTGTAATTTTTCATATAATATTCTATTTGACATAAAATGGGTTGACTGATAAAATACTTGACTAATAAGGCACTGAGCTGAAATTTGTTCTTTGTTGTGCTGGTGTGAGTGCTTATCAATGACTCACTAATGTAGAATTTGACCCTTTTCCACAGGAGAGAGGACTCAATAGTTCTGCATATGAAGAGTTCCTGTTATGAAATACAATATACCAGGGAAGTATTAGTCACTGTTTACAATTGAGCAATTGTCTGGCTGATATTGTCCCTGTTATATATAAGGTTAAAAGTGATTCGCAATGATTTTTTTTTTCCCCCAAGACTTTTAAATCCTCAGAAATATTTTTTCAATACAAATATAAAGGTAATTTTAATACACGTTTTTTGTTTGGCTTCTGTGTACATAATTTAGATATTTGATTGTGAGATGCTTCAGCATCTCAACATTTAGGAATTTTATTTTATTTCCCATTAGCATTTCTCCACTTGCAAGAACCTGTTTTTATATACAAGTAAGGCATATTCGCTGATATTTAAAGAGGATTTTGGCTTTAAGCTGGAAGAGGGCAGGTTTAGATTAATCATTAGGAAGAAGTTTTTCACTTTAAGGGTGGTGAGGCACTGGAACAGGTTGCCCAGGGAGGTTGTTGAAGCCCCGTCCCTGGAGGTGTTCAAGGCCAGGCTGGACGTGGCCTTGGGCAACCTGGTCTAGTGGGAGGTGTCCCTGCCTGTGGCAGGGGGGTTGGAACTCGATGATCTTCAAGGTCCCTTCCAACCTAAAACATTCTATGATTCTATGATTTTAAGGACTAAGGATTGTTATTGGAATTTTTTTTTTAAAGTTTGTGCTCTTGAGGTCTAGCCAAATTTAGATAGCAAATTTTAAGATTAGAAAACAAGAAGCTGCAAGACTATCCCATTTGATCTCTATTTATGCATAACAGTTTCACAGAGATTTTTACCTGTGCTCATCCATTTCCCCCCTTCTGACAAACAGTACACCTCCCCCCCAAATCAACCTGGCACTTATGAGCTGGCTATTTTGCAAGTTCACTAGAAACAATACTTTTGAAAGATAGATTTTTATTACTTGTTTTTTCAGTGCATCCTATTCCTAGATTAGGAACCCAGTCATAGAATCATAGAATGGTTAGAGTTGGAAGGGACCTTAAAGATCACCTAGTTCCAACCCCCCTGCCACAGGCAGGGACACCTCCCACCAGACCAGGTTGCTCAGAGCCCCATCCAGCCTGGCCTTGAACACCTCCAGGGATGGGGCATCCACAGCTTCTCTGGGCAGCCTGGGCCAGCGCCTCACCACCCGCACAGTAAAGAATTTATTCCTAGTATCTAATCTAAATCTACCGTCTTTCAGTTTAAAACCGTTACCCCTCATCCTATCACTACTGTCCCCATTAAAGAGTCCCTCCCCAGCTTTCCTGTAGGCCCTCTTTAAGTACTGAAAGGCTGCTATAAGGTCTCCCTGGAGCCTTTTCTTTTCAAGGCTGAATAACCCCAACTCTGTCTTCATAGGAGAGGTGCTCCAGCCCTCTGATCATTTTTGTGGCCTTCCTCTGGAGCCACTCAAACAGGTCCATGTCCTTCTTATGTTAGGGGCCCCAGAGCTGGACGCAGTACTCCAGGTCTCACGAGAGCGGAGTAGAGGGGCAGAATCACCTCCCTTGACCTGCTGGCCGTGCTGCTTTTGATGCATTCCAGGATATGGTTGGCTTTTTGGTCTGCAAGCGCACACTGCTGGCTCGTGTGGAGCTTCTCATCCACCAACACCCCCAAGTCCTTCTCCTCAGGGTTGCTCTGAATCCATTCTTCACCCAGCCTGTATTTGTGCTTGGGACTGCCACAACCCACGTGTAGGACCTTGCACTTGGCCTTGTTGAATTTCATGAGGTTCACATGGGCCCACCTCTCCAGCCTGTCCAGGGCCCTCTGGATGTCATCCCTCCCCTCCAGCGTGTTGACCACACCACACAGCTTGGTGTCATTGGCAGACTTGCTGAGGGTGCACTCTATCCCACTGTCCATGTTGCTGACAAAGATGTTAAGCAGCACTGATCCCAGTACCTATCCCTGAGGAATGCCACTCGTCACTGGTCTCCACTTGGACATTGAACTGTTAGCCACTGGCCATCCAGCCAGTTCCTTATTCACCAAGTGGTCCATCTGTCAAATCTTTGTCTCTCCAGTTTAGAGACGAGGATGTTGTGCAGGACAGTGTCAAATGCTTTTTGCAAATCCAGGTAGATGATGTCAGTTGCTCTTCCCTTATCCACCAACACTGTAACACCATTGTCATGCCTTCTTAGGTTTTTTTTTAATTTTTCTTAGTGCTACTTTTTTTTTTTTTTTTTTTTTTTTTTTTTTTTTTTTTAATACAGATACTCTAGTAATTGTATTATGGATGCCTCAGGTTTAAAGAGAGATGCTGTTGTGGTTTAGCCTAATAGCTATAATTTATCATCTGCTGCCGGTTCCATGAAAGATGTCACACAATGCATGACATGTGTTGCAAGAAGGTTTTGTTGATAAACTTGGTATCACTTGAACAATTACAAGAAGAGATTATGTTAGTTTACCTAGCTAGACTGTGATTCTGTTTACTGCGACTGTTAATTTGGCCTATCCCCTTTGATATCCGAACAGTTATTTGGGAAATCCTCTGGTGTGTGAAGGGACAGAATGTGGCACAGTAATCCACTGTTGGGGTTTTTAACTGTTACAGTAAAATATTAAACTCTAACATGCAACTTTTTAAGCCTCAAATACTGTTGAGAACTAGAATAGACTAATCTTTCAAAGTAGGTTTTCTTTTGATAGTCAGAGGACAGTCACAGTCGTAACTCATTTGTGTTTTCCTCTGTGATAGTGTGATGGCGCTGTAGGGAGGAAAGGTCTGCACACATTTGTTCGTTAACCCGGGTCCTCTGACTATGGAAAGAAACCCTCTTTGGGACTGCAGGCACATAAAAATGGGTGCACAGGGGAATCCACATTCAGTTTGTTAACCTAGTAGTAGGGCCTACAAATTACTTCTGGCCCCATGTAATTTGGATAGCTATTTGAACATATACTTTGTCTGTGTGGAACTGCAGCATTGCTTCATTACCTGGTTACTTAGTTGCAAAGTTCAGTTTGTCACAGCTAATCTTTAATCCACAGCAACTCCCAAATGTGTTTAGTGCACTGAATAAATTGAGTAGTACATGTCGAGGATGGAATAATAAATTAAAAGGTCGTTTGTGTGCAGTGAAGTGTGATTAGGGATCTCTGTAATTTGCATGCCTCTGAGCTCAGATACCTACTGGCAGCAGTTCTATACTGAAAGTGCATAGCATGGGTACGACAGGTTAACCTCAGCTCAGGGCTGATCTCCCCCCCCATCTTCACTCTCACTCCCCCTCCTCAGCAGAGCAGGGACAGAAAATCGGATGGGAAAGCTTGTGGATCAAGATAAAGATAGGCAGATTGCTCCCGAATTACTGTAGAGGGCAAAACAGACTCAAATTGGGGAAAACTAATCTAATTTATTGCCAATTAAAATACATCTGGGTGTTAGAACAAAATAAAAAACTTTAAAACACTTTTCCTCCTCCATTTACCATGTTCAACTTTATTTTATTACTCTGAACTCCTTTACACCCACCGCAGAGTAGCAGTGGGGAAGGTATTTGGGGGGGGTGGGGGGGGCGTAGGATTGTCAGTACATGGTGGTCTCTCTCTGCCGTTCCTTCCCCCTCATGCTGTTCCCCTGCTCTGGCATGGACTCTCCTTGTGGGCTGCAGTCCCTCAGGAAAAACCTGCTCCATTGTGGGTTCTCCACTGTTTACAGTTCCTTCAGAAGACATGCAACTGCTCCAGTGTGGGGTCCTCCATGGCTTGCAAAGGATATCTTCTTCAGTTCCATAGAGCACCTCCTCCTCCTTGTCTGACCTTGGTGTTTCCTCTCCTCTGCTGTTTCTCATTCTTTTCGTTCCTACCTCCCCTCTCTCTGACTTTTTTTGCCCTTTCTTAAATATGTTTTCAAAGAGGTACTACACACTTGGCTGATGGGGTCAGCCCGTGGTAGGTCTGTTGCAGAGAGGTAGAGAAAAATCCCTATAAATTGAGTGCTTGTGCTGCTGATGTAACCAAAGTTGTGTGCAATTTGCATACCTAGTTTGCCTTGCCATTTTGCAGGGCGCACGAGGCAAAGCTGGGGTGTGACTCTTTGTCAGGGAGCATAGTGGTAGGACAAGGGGTAGCGGTTTTAAACTGAAAGACAGTAGGTTTAGATTAGATATTAGGAAGAATTCTTTACTGTGAGGGTGGTGAGACACTGGAACGGGTTGCCCAGGGAAGTTGTGGGTGCCCCATCCCTGGAGGTGTTCAAGGCCAGGCTGGATGGAGTTTTGAGCAACCTGGGCTGGTGGGAGGTGTCCCTGCCCATGGCAGGGGGGTGGGAACTCGATGATCTTTAAGGTCCCTTCCAACTCTAACCATTCTATGACAGCAAAGCGAGGCAGCCTTTGAGCTGGCTAGCCAGCAGCGGTCATATGCACATAACCCACGTAGGCTCATCACATGATTTGCAGAGAGAGTATTTGTGGAGAAAGAGTGAAGTCGCAAAGGCAGGAAGGAATGAGATTAAATTTAGGTGCAGTTTCCTTGGGATTTTCCATGCCCTCTCAAGCTACAGGCTGAAGTGGAACAGCTGTGTCCTGTCTGAGAACCATACAGGTGGGCTCAGAAAGGATCCTTAGAAGATGATCTGCAGGTTATCCACTCGGTTTCCGCCATGGAACTATTGCCCTGTATGATGAGCCTTCTGATACAGAAGCAAGCCCTAAGCTTAAAAAATGGGGATGTTCCTCCACCCACTAATTGAAATTTCCGTTTGTAGCACTATTGGGTCAGAAATGCCAGCTTTTAAATTTGGTGCTAGTATAAAACAGATTTTAGTGCCATTTTTTGTAACTAAACAATGGATTTGAATTTAAGTTAAAAAAGTGTTTACCTGAAAGATAGGTTCTTATCTAGCTGGATGGCTGGAGAGCTAGCTAGGTATTTTCAATAGCAGGGGATTAAAGATGCTCAGTGGTTTTGTTAGTTGATTACAGTTAGAATACAGTGGCAAGAACTTCTAGTATTTGATTTATCTGTTGACTGTCATTTAACATGGACCCTCATGTATGTTTAGGTGCATATCTAAGAAAGAATGTTACACATCTATCAATTCTGTGTTGCAAAGAAGAGCTATTAGAATAAGTTAGGGAAACAGTGTATTTATTTCATTAGACATACAAAGATGACGACTAATTTTGTCAATTGAAGTCAAAGTGTAAAGTCATATAAAGACCTTCATAAATATCTTTGAGGTTAAATAGCAAAGAAAAATAGAATTATTTTAGTTAAAGAAAATACTAGTAATCTGTTCTTCTGATCCTGGGATCAAGAGGCTGGCCTTGAATGATTTTCCCACTTCTCTGTAGGGAACATCGTTTTAACTGAGAGTTGTATCTCAGGCTGAAGTGTAACCTTACAGCATAAGAGTTATTAACAATGCCTCATTTCAGTTACTCTCATTCTCTTCTTCCTTTCATAAAGTTCTTTCAAATACCTGAAAAGAAGGGATCGAAGAAATATATCAACAAGAGCAATCTGTCTTAATTTAAGCTGTCCACAGCAGTTGAAGGCTGGTGATGACGGGCATGAGAAAAATGCAGATTACTTAAACACGCATTTTTTGACATACATTTGTTAGCCTCTTTTCACAAGGACATCAGTAGTCTTATAATAAAGCAAGCTGTAACTTAAGTTGCTTAAAAGACTGTTTCTGAATATGTGATAAAAGACTGTTTCTGAAGATGTGATGTTTCTCTGTTAGAAAATATTTCAAGTAAAAAAATAGTTTGCAACTCTGCTTACAACCAGAAAGCAGCCAATAATAATCTTTAGCATGAATAGATTTCTGACCTCTCTTGATATACTTTTGTTGTAGCAACAGCTGTGAGTGAATATTGTTTGGAGTAAACATCTTTTCCTTGCAGAAATGTTGTCCAGCTGCACTGTTCAAGTTATGACATATGTCCCAGTGTCCTAACTATTGTGCAAAACCTGGTCTGGAATACTTTCTGTAGCATCTGAGGAGTTAAAACAACTTTTTGGGTGAGCATTGTTTTGCCTTTTTAGACAATAAAGGAAATTTGTAAGGCTTTTTTTTTGTTGTTCTATTAAGTAATCCTAAGATCTATTTGCTATAACTGTAGTTATAACTGATCTATTTGATACACTGCAGTTTATTAACAGAAAAGTTTGATACATAGTTAGGGTTGCCTAGAGATATAATTATGCCCTTCTGGAATGGCTTGTTCAGCAAAATTCACTCTGATGACCAAGAATTCACAGACAAACTTAAGCACTACAGATTTCATATCCAAAAGAGATTTGCCTGCACTGAAGCTGTATTCACTGTCTTAGGTATAGCTACTGTGAATATTGAAGGGCTTAATTGAATCAGTTTGGCAGTGAGAGAATGACACAGTCTGGAAGGACTTCACTGTAATGGAATTGAGTGAAAATTTTTTCTTGCATGGGGATGCACATGGCACGAAGAAGGGAGTGAATATACATCTTGAGATTTAGTATGTCTGTTGTTCAGTACTGCTTCGGCTGCAGAACGTAGGGTGGTCTCGCTATTGACAGCAATTAGGTTGGAGATGAGTGTAGCCTGGGTGTTTAATGAGAGGAAAATAAAAGCGTAATACCCTTAAGGAGAAGACGGCTGTAAAATGAAACACATGCAACAATTTTTTTACCATGAAGCTAGAAAATGTTTCAGTGTGGAAAGGGTAAAGGCAGATCTTGTTTTATATTGTTCATAAACAAAGGTATTTGTGACATGGGTTGCTGTTGAAAAGTGTCTGAATGCATATGCTACTTTTATTTTCTATTTCTCAGAACCTTGAGATTAGCTTGTCTCAGCATTCATGAACGTGATGTTCAGCCAAGGAAATAACTGTGTGTTATTCTTTTATCTCTCAATTTCCCAGGGTTTTATTGATTGTGGTGGTTACAGAGTACCTTTAGGTGTTGGAAATCACTGTTACCAAGGTGGTTTGCACTTGAAATGCTACTGGCTGGGCAGGGAGAAATGAGGCTCTGGTTTCAACATACAGTACACCTTGAGTTGGTCTTGACTTGCAGGCTTGGAAGATGTAGCTAACAGCTTAGTAAGAGGAGTCACAGATATCTGTGTGTCTAAATTTCAAATCTTGTCAGCTTTTATCTTTAGTGGGTACAATAACTTGAAGGACCAGAGGAAAAAAAAAAAGAAAATCACTTTTTATGCCTTTACCCCTTCCTTGTGACTCCTTATAGCATATTTGTCAGTGGCGCTATCATTTTTTGTCCCGTCCCTTTGTGTCACTGCAGCTTAAAAATATTCCTTGCTTTCTGGCACTAAATGCAGATTCATTCCATTCATGTGGTTGCCCTCAAATAAGCCGTGCCATGCCAGTTGGCCTTGGAGCCAAGGAATAATTCCTCACCCTTTCTTTTTATTTGTATATGCATAGAGCCTGTGATAAACTCATGAGAACAGGACTTTGGAAATGTTATTTTAAGGCAAATTGCCTAGAAGATAATTATCTGCATAAATCCCACGTTCTATGATAGCCTGATAGCTATCATCACCATCCTACTTGGTTGCTAATGGGACTTCTAGAAGCTCCACTGCACAGTCAGAAATTATGACTTCAAGAACTGTTTCAGGAGTCATTGGCTGTTGGTGATTGTGTCCTTTTCCTGTCCACTGAGGAGGACAAGATATTTTTTCCGTAGCATGGTCTTACTGTCAGTCACCAGAAAATGGAGATCCTGTACAAGCGCATATCTGGAAAATCTTATGCCCCACCTGTTGACACAATTGACACCTGCTTTTTGGAAGTTTATCTGTTCAGATTACTCCACCAATGCTGAAACAAAACATAGACAATCCAGAGTTGTCAGTGCTTTCAGAAGATCATGAGGGGAAAAAGGGGGATGTTAAACTGACAAAAAACCCTTTAGGTGTTTAAGCCAATAGTTAACATCTGCACCTTATATGTCATAGCTGGAGAACTTAAGACTTACAAAGAACTTAAGAAATTAAATGAATTCTGTCTAAGTTGTCCCAGGCAGATCTTCGTAATTTATTAGTGATATAAAATACTAGAGGATGAGGTCCTTAAAAGGAATTATTTCAAGTGATAAAAATACAGTACAGCCAAGGGATTTTGGATAAGTTACCTTATCCAAATGCCTGATACCTACTGCTAGGAAGATTGTCTAGGGTAAAATGAAGTCCAGTCACTGTCCTGCAGTAGGCAGTGTAAGAGAGAGAAACGTTGTCTGAAGGCACCAGTAAAAAATTTAAAATGTTGAATGATGCATGGAAACAGGAAGCTTGTAACAGAAAAAAGTTACAGAAATTATTCATAATGATCTAATTTTCTTTGAGTTAGTTGTAGTAAGCTTGCCAAAGGAACAACCAAAGGAAATATAGATTGAGCTCTCATTTGTTATCTTGTGACTAAAAGAAGAAAAAAAACATTTTTGCAAAATGTGATGTAAAAAGTCACAATTAAAGTTAATGAGGAGGAGAAATTCTCAGCTGTCATAATTGATGATGATGAACACCTGCTATTTAGTATTGCTGCCTTAGAGGATTGGGGAGTTCCATGTACTACTCACTGGATAAATATTAAGTGACTTGAATGCTTTGAGACTGACCAAAAGCATGGTTTGACTTCTCAGTACTCCATTTAAAAACAGTAGAGTCTATCAATTATAAGAAATATTTGGATTTTTTTTTTTTTTTTTTGTGGGAGAGAAAAGTTTGTCTCATTGGGAAAGTGATGGCTCAAAAGATCCCAAGCTGGGATCGCTGATATTACTGTGTTACCGCATGAGTGTAGATTTCAAGCTAACTGAAGTATATGAGTATTGGAAGAGCTGGGAAAGGCAGCTTTTAAATAGAACGGTTTCTCAGTTTTACCTATGGCACAGGTAGCACACTGCTACAATACAATGTTATCATTGTTTGTGCCATATTAGAAACATTCTAATGACATAAGTATATTTTAAATTTCTCTTAAATTCTCTTTTGTCACTTTAACGAGATCTGTCATTTGTGGTAGAACAACCATTAAGGTTGTGTAATGATTACTGACATGCAATAATTCATTTTGAAAAGCCGAGTACTGTTGCTTCCTGAAAGTCATTGAGTAAACAAAGCTGCAAGCTGATAGCTTCTGTTCATCTCACAACAGAAATACTGTATTTGGATCTAATTCAGGTTCCTTCAGCAATACTGTCACTGTATTTTAAAATTTGATTTCAAGAAAGCAACTTGACATATAAAAAGTTAGTGGCAGTTCATTGTTTTCTTCAGCTACAACTTGTGAAAAAAAGTGCATTAGAAACCATTCTCAGAGTACATACGATGTTTTTTTTTTACTGGGGGCAGTCCTTAGAACTATGGGATTTTTTCATCCCTTTTTATTCTGATGACCATTTAACATTTTCTGGTGGACAATAGGGTTGTTTTTCTTCGTTACTTTTTGCTTAGGTGTCCTGTGGACCACACGCTGAAAATCTCTTGATTAGGGCAGATGGTAGTCAACCCTGTACACACACGCGTGTGTAAAATAAGCAGTAGTATATGAATAAGCTCACCTGTTTGATGTAGGAAAGTGGATAAGCTCTAAGCTGTTCCAGTTAGAAGTAGATAAATTCTGATTACTCCTGAAGACTCCGATGAAAGTAACAAAAATAATGCCCCTGCCTTAAAGTGCTTGGAATGCAAGATATGAGTAGGTAGATACAGCAAATGCACTAGTTAGAAACAGGTGTATTTAAGCCTGCAGATGGCTACTGGTAAATCTGCATGTTCTAGAATTCTAAAACACTCAGTGTAAATAATTTGCAATTGTTTAAAAACCAAACCAAACCATCTTTTAATTTTGCTTATTTAACTTTTCGTAGTCGGTCCTTGATCCACAAAGCAATACCTGATCTTTTGTGCATGTAAATATAAATTAAAATGTCTCTCTATTAGAAGTGGTAGATGGAACATTTTACTTTGCTTGTATCGCATCTGGATTTTTTTATGTGGCTAGCACTCATACTATGTACCTGCCAACATAGACCAAATGTGCAGAGCAAACCACAAAAAATATTGCATTGGTTGAATAAGCAGAGTTAGGAATTTTATTGATAATAAACAGTATGGGAATGAACACATAAAGCAATGGGATTATATTTTATTAAAACATTATTTTATTATTAGGTTATGATTATATTGTGTGTCATAAACCATATGTTTATGTATTATTATATTATTATAACTTTGCTATTGGATTCTGACATAACCACAGTTCTCACCATGTAATATGTTCTGGAACAGAACATATCTCATACGAGAGTTTGACCAGTGTCTATTCAAAAGCAACAGTATTAATGTATCATCATATAAAGCAGCTGTGGATATTTATATAATAATAAGACCAGTTGTTCTCGGGGTACCCAGCCCCCTGAACTGGACAACAGGTACAGGGACCAGAAAGAAGCCCCCATAATCCAGGAGGAAATGGTTAGCAAGCTGCTACACCACTTAGATGCACACAAAAAATGGGCTGGATGGCCAGGCCCAAAGAGCTGTGGTGAATGGAGTTAAATCCAGTTGGCGGCTGGTCACAAGTGGTGTTCCCCAGGGCTCAGTATTGAGGCCGGTTCTGTTTGATATCTTTATCAGTGATCTGGGCGAGGGGATCAAGTATACCCTCAGTAAGTTAGCAAACGACACCAAGTTGGGTGGGACTGTTTATCTGCTTGAGGGTAGGATGGCTCTACAGAGTGATCTGGACAGGCTGGATTGATGAGCCGAAGCCAATGGTATGAGGTTCAACAGGGTCAAGTGCCGGGTCCCGCACTTGGATCACGACAACTCCTTGCAACCAACCCTATGGGCTTGGGGAAGTGCGGCTGGAAATCTGCCCGGCAGAGAAGGATCTGGGGGTGTTGGTTGATAGTCGGCTGAATATGAGCCAGCAGTGTGCCTGGGTGGCCAAGAAGGCCAACAGCATCCTGGCCTGTATCAGGAATAGTGTGGTCAGCAGGACTAGGGAAGTGGTTGTCCCACTGTACTTGGCATTGGTGAGGCCGCACTTCAAGTACTGTGTGCAGTTTTGGGCCCCTCACTACAAGAAAGACATTGAGCTGCTGAAGCATGTTTAGAGAAGGACAGAGAAGCTGGTGAAGGGTCTAAAGAACAAATCTTATGAGGAGCGGCTGAGGGAACTGGGATTGTTTAGTCTGGAGAAAAGGAGGGTCAGGGGAGACTTTATCACTCTCTACAACTACCTGAACTGCCTGAAAGGAGGTTGTAGCGAGGTGGGGGCTGGTCTTTTCTCCCACGTAATAAGTGATAGGACAAGAGGAAATGGCCTCAAGTTATGCCAGTGGAGGTTTAGGATGGATATTAGGAAAAATTTCTTCACCAAAAGGGTTATCAAGCATTGGAACAGGCTCTCCAGGGAAGTGGTTGAGTTGCCATCCCTGGAGGTATTTAAAAGACATATAGATGTAGTGCAGAGGGACATGGATTAGTGGTAACTTGGCAGCGCTAGGTTAACAGCTGGACTTGATGATCTTAAAGGTCTCTTCCAACTATAACGATTCTTTGATTCTATGAATATTTAAAAAAAAAAAGATTTCTTTATACAAGGAAAAAAAATAAGTTCAGGTTAGATAATGGTAAATTTACCATCTGAATAGAGCAAACAAAACACCAGAAAATACAGATTCATAGGAAGATTGAATAATTAAAATGCAAAATAAAACATATATTTATATATACTTTTCAATATATATAAAATATATTTTTATTTTTATATATATATGGGCTGCATGTTGACCACCTGAGCATCAGATACTTTTCCATATCATGTATTATGCATGTTTATTTAATTTGAAAGGCATAATCACTTACAGAAAGATATAGAAAGTTTTGGCACTGAACTCACTCTGGCTAATTCTCAGCTTTATTCCATCAGCTTTAAAGAAGGCATTGTTTTGTATAAAACGGTAATCACAAAGTAGGAAATCAGAATTACCTAACCTCTCTTTATGGTGAAGAAGCTAATGGACCAGGGAGAAGTGATGTAAGGCAGAAGACTGTCAGACAGCTGCAAACTTTGTTGAAGGCTGTAACTTTGACAAATACTCTTCTGCTCAACCAAAAGTGCAGATAATCCTTTTTATGCTGTAAAAGGAGTTGATGTGAGACATATGAAAGAAAAGTGAGGTTGCTGGAGGATATATTAAGTTACATAGCAGGTTGGTTTATCTGGGTGACTACAGATTTTCTGTAATTATACATGGAGATTGAACTCTGACTTCTGCATATTGAATTGGAAAGCCCGGAGGAGTATCGAGTCTCACTAGGAAGAGAAACAAAGGAGCAAAGTTTGTGTGGTTCAGGACTTTGTGGAATTATAGTCTGGGGGTGAAACCATGCTGTTGTTTTTTCTTGCCTAGGGAATTTGAATACGATGATAGACTAGCTGTATTACAAGATAAATCTTAAGTAAATACTTGGGCTTAGAAATTTGAAAGAACTGTGGAGACATCCCATTGGAATATAAAACCATTTATGTTCCCCGGGGAAATCAGATTTTGAAGGAATAGGATGAAATATTCAATTCTTTTTGTGGGTGACATAGCATTAGAGTCACAGTTGATAGAAACTCCGTCACAATCCAGTTCTATTGGACATACGCTTTTACAAATGGACTCTAATAAATTAGTTGAGCATGGAGGTATTTACATCAATTCATTTCTTTTGTCCACAAGGACACGTTCTAAAAGTTATGCCTCACACCTTAGATAACTCCTGACATTTCTTCAACTGCTTCACTCCCCATCCACCATCTGACTGAGAATTTAAAGCTTTTACCTAATAGTTAGTCACCATCCATCTCTGAAAAATCTGATTCAGAGAAGGAAGAGAACCAAGATAAGATATTCATTTGTATGCTAAAATGAAAATAAAGCTGAAGCTTCTTTATCCTTACGTATTTCTTGAGAAATTTCCTCTAAATTCCCCTGATTTCTATTTATGTTCTAACGTCATTCCTTTTTCCCTTATATGTTTTTCACTTTTAGAGGTAATGATCTGCCTATGCCATAGTACAGATAAGTCAGTCATGTAAACAGATGTTTCATTCTTTATTGTATTTGCCCATCTTCTCCCCTGTTTTTACAAATGCAATTGAGTCCTGATCAGTTTGACTTGACCAAGAAAATACCACCTCTAATGTGTATTCAGAAGGGGGTGAGGTTTTGGAAGATTTTTCTTTCTTTATGTCTCTATTTAAGGTGTTGATTATTGGCCTAATTATCCTTTTGATAAGGAGATGAGGATTCTCCAACATTTCCAGGTTTTGGAGGAAAATAGTTGGAAGGAAACAGTTTAGAGATGCTGATTTGATCTTATAATTGCGAAATACATAACATACATTTCATAGAATCATAGAATCATAGAATGGTTTAGGTTGGAAGGGACCTTGAAGATCATCGAGTTCCAATCCCCCTGCCACAGGCAGGGATACCTCTCACTAGACCAGGTTGCCCAAGGCCACGTCCAGCCTGGCCTTGAACACCTCCAGGGACGGAGCTTCAACAACCTCTCTGGGCAACCTGTTCCAGTGCCTCACCACCCTTAAAGTGAAAAACTTCTTCCTAATGTTTAATCTAAACCTGCCCTCTTCCAGCTTAAAGCCGTTCCCCCTCGTCCTATCACTACATGCCCTAGTAAAAAGTCCTTCCCCAGCTCTCCTGTAGGCCCCCTTTAGGTACTGGAAGGCCGCAATAAGATCTCCCCGGAGCCTTCTCCTCTCCAGGCTGAACAGCCCCAACTCTCTCAGCCTCTCCTCATAGGAGAGGTGCTCCAGCCCTCTGATCATCCTCGTGGCTCTCCTCTGGACACGCTCCAGCAGGTCCATGTCCTTCTTATGTTAGGGACTCCACAGCTGGATGCAGTACTCCAGGTGGGGTCTCACGAGAGCGGAGTAGAGGGGCAGAATCACCTCCCTTGACCTGCTGGCCACACTTCTTTTGATGCAGCCCAGGATACGGTTGGCCTTCTGGGCTGCGATCGCACACTGCTTGCTCATGTCGAGCTTCTCATCAATCATCACCCCCAGGTCCTTCTCCACAGGGCTGCTCTCCAGCCATTCCCCGCCGAGCCTGTATTTGTGCTTGGGATTGCCCCGACCCAGATGTAGGACCTTGCACTTGGCCTTGTTGAACTGCATGAGGTTGGCTTGGGCCCACCTCTCCAGCCTGTCCAGGTCCCTCTGGATGGCATCCCCCCACCTCCAGCGTGTCTGCCTCGCCAAACAGCTTGGTATCATCAGCAAACTTGCTGAGGGTGCACTCTACCCCACTGTCCATGTCGCTAACAAAGATGTTGAACAGTACGGGTCCCAGTACCGACCCCTGAGGAACGCCACTCGTCACTGCTTTCCACTTGGACACCGAGCCGTTGACCGCAACCCTTTGAGTGCGACCATCCAGCCAGTTCTTTATCCACCGAGTGGTCCATTTATCGAATCCATGTCTCTTCAATTTAGAGACCAGGATATCGTGTGGGACAGTGTCAAACGCTTTGCACAAGTCCAGGTAGATGACATCAGCAGATCTTCCCTTGTCCACTGCCACTGTGACCCCTTCATAGAAGGCCACCAAATTTGTCAGGCATGACTTGCCCTTGGTGAAGCCATGTTGGCTCTCGCCAATCACCTCCTTGTTTTCTGTGTGGCTCAGCAGAGTTTCCAGGAGGATCTGCTCCATGATCTTGCTAGGCACAGAGGTGAGACTGACTGGCCTGTAGTTCCCCGGGTCTTCCTTGTTTCCCTTTTTGAAAATAGGGGTTATGTTTCCCCTTTTCCAGTCGGCAGGAACCTCGCCAGACTGCCACGGCTTCTCAAATATGATGGCTAGTGGCTTCGCGACTTGATCTGCCAGTTCCCTCAGGACCCGCGGATGTATCTCATCAGGTCCCATGGACTTGTGCACCTTCAGGTTCCTCAGGTGGTCTCTCACTTTATCTTCATCTACAGTGGGCGGTGCTCCATTTTCCCAATCCTCTCCTTTGCAATCTGCGTCTTGGGCAGTGCGGCTGCTGTCCTTGTCTGTGAAGACTGAGGCAAAAAAGTCATTGAGTACCTCAGCTCTGTCGCTGTCCCGGGTGACCAGTTCTTGCATTTATGGCTTTCTTTTCCTCCTTAAGTGTATGTGAGTAATATTCCATAGAGAGCATAGTAGCAAAGTTTAATTGTTTCTTCTCTGCCTCTAGAAGAGGTATAGCTTTTTACCCACTACAGAATAGTTCGCTTTTAAGTATGGTTCAGTGTCATGTTGGTCAGTCTCCTGATGCTGTACAGAAATTCTGGTATGCAAAGCTGTTTCTGTTGCTAGTAAGGTACACCTTCATAGGGACGAACTGCAAGTGAAGGCCCCTTCGGATAAAAATTAATACTATTTCTATTCTCAGGAACACCAATACTGACCTAAGGATACAATAAATTTTGTGTCCCTTGCTTTGGCTTCATCCACTTGTTCTGAGACGCTAGTTCATTTGCACATTCTTAATCCTCCTGCCAAGACATCCCATCATGACCTTTGCTCAGGGACCTAGGATGGGAATTTCCAGTCTTTCAAAAGCCCCCTTTGGTGCCTGTTAGGGGGAAGACATGAATGATTTGACTGCAGTTGTGGGAAGTACTCTGAAATTTATTGTTTAACTTTGAAATTGCAGGCGTATTCTTATTTCCATCCAGCCCCTTGCCAAATTCTGCTACTCAGAAAGAACTGATGTAGTAGATTCACAGTGAGTTGGAATAATTTTTCTTTCACTGTTACAGTTTAAGGTGGCTCTCACTTCTTTTCCTTCCTTCTGTTTGCTTTCATTCCTGTAGTGAATGTTTCATTTTTCCTGTCTTTCCGATACTACAAAGGAGAGGCAACTCAATCACCTTTGAGTATTACTGTGAGAAAGGCAAATCTCATGATATCGGAGTTGTTGATAATTACAGCTAGGCTAAACTTAGATAACTTTGTTATGATATTGTTCCTATATATTTGTTCCATATTCTTCCTATGAGAAATGCAGCAAAATATTAATAGCTCCATCTTGTTTTGGTGTTGCCCACATTAAACTAGGAAAGGATGGCAGGCAGGCAAGGTGATTCACAAGGATGACAGGGCACTTAGTTTGGGTTTAGTGGACAGTAGAACCGCAATGTCTGTTGTGCGGCTGTCTAGACAAATGAGTTGACTAATAATTGTACATGTAATTTACATACTTGGAATCAGTAGTGATGTGATTATTTAGTGCTATGCGTTATAGGAGAGCTAATTTGCAGCATGCCTCTGTCCTAGTCAGTTTACCTGGAGACCGTAACCTACTGGGCAGTAATTTTCTGTGTAAATGCAAATGTCCTTCACCTTGCTTTACCAAATAGATGATGCTTCTGGAAATGTTTGGTGATCCTCTGGTGTGATAGAAGGTTAATATTGTTGCCCCAGTGTAGCCACGTGAATCCCTATAATCTGCTGCACCCGCATTCCTACTTAGAGGCAAAAGTACTGACAAATGAAACAGTTCTTGGGTACTCAAAAATATAACTGGCAAAACGTCCAGCCAATGGTAACTCAGTGACATTTTCTGTTAAGGCATGTAATAATATCACTATTTTTCAAGTCCTGAACTAGCGTTACAAAAAAACCCCTGAATCTCTGTTGAAATCTCTGTTGGGCCTGTTCAGAAAGCTGCAGCAGGGAAAACAAAGAGCAGGCTGTTGCTTTCAGGAGATTGAATCCACATACACTGTACTGGCTTCTACAGTAGCTACCCTCCTTGGCTTCTATTAAACTTTGGATCTGGACCCTTGGTTGAAGCAGTTGAAACACTGCTTTAACTATAGAGAATGCCTGTTGATATTTATATAGGAAATACACTGCTTGCCCTCCTTTGTGTTACCAGTGTACATTTGGCTTACTGACTCAAACGTTCATTCTCTCTCTGAGCTTTTGCCACATGGAGCTGGAATGAATCCTAAAGTATGTTTCTAAATATTATTTTCCTCACATAGCCATATGAACAAGATGGATAATCTGAAATTGCTGCTCAGCCCCCAGCTACTTCGCTGCAGGCAAAGAAACCCTTTTTTATATATTGTGGTGGACAATATATAAAACAGTGAAACTCCCAACAACAGAGGTAACTACAGTTCAGAATTTACCTTTTGACACAACCATTAATGATTCTGGCTTTCACAAAGTTCTCATTTCCAAATGAACTAGTGTCAGTGAACACTTATATCAATCCTCTAAAAGGGGATTTGAATGGAGAAAAAGACGAAACCACTCATGCCATCTCTCCCATCAAATGAGGAGTCATCTGTTTCTGGCTGGGCAAAACAGACCATCAGCTGTAGACCTGCAGTGCTCTATTAGCCTGCCCTTTGCTTGCTCATAAGGTTCCCCCATGGCTGCTGACTTCTCACTGAAGGCATCTTGCCCATTAAAATAGCATCTCTTTGGTTAAAGAAGGGAGAAATGGACCACTACCTCTGGGCATTGATTAATTATTACAGACTTATGCATCCACATAGGTAAATGCCTAAGAAAGGCCACTCAGGATGTAAAAGCTTACTTTGGGTATGAGAGGAGAATACTCCTTCAGTGTGTACTCACAGTGATAATGCCATATTACTAGCTTAATTAAATCCCTTTATAACCCCAGTCAGAAACTGAACTGACATAAAAGATTGTAGGGAAACTGTCAGATGCTACTTTTAAGGTCCAAATGTCTATTAGGGAAATTAAATTCATAATTCATACTGTGCCCTGTAATTGTAAAAGACAGTTGGACATTGCAGAAACTGAAATCTATTGATCATGCAGCATAGATGGACTGCTTAAAAGAAAATCTGGACTGCAGAAATTACTGGTTAAATTCTCTTATGTGTTTTAAGAGGGAGGTATTATAGCTAATAGTCCTTGTATAAATGTACTGATGATGATCCAGAACTGACTTTAAACTGCAGTACCTGATCAACAGGTGTTCAAATATTTGGAACCACTGGAGGCAATGTTCTATTGATGAGCAACCAATATTTATCTTCAGGGTCTAATAAAACAACAAGGTGGCAGAGGATGTCAGACATCATCTGCACTAGTGCTACATGCATTATCTTGTTAAATTATAGGCAGAAATATGGATACTGAATATCAGGCAAGGAAACGAAAAATAGATTTTAAATTATTGCAAAGTCAGGAACACAGAATTACGTAGTTCAAAACTTCTGTGAAAGAGCATTGTTCTTATCTTCTGGTGTAAAAAGGTAGTTATTTTTCTTTCTGAACATAGAAACACTCTGCTATGAGTCACCTTAGTCCCAAACTGAGGTGAATTAATTGGAGAAAATACAGTATTAATCTTTTTCTTAATGTTTACCAACAGTAGTTGGAAAATATTAGATAGTAAATGCCACACAAATGACTAGACCTTGTGTAGAAGAAATACCTTCCTCAACCTAGGATTGTTTACTTCAAAAGTAGGCACCCTGAATTAGTTTTTACTGTTCTGCCTGCAGTACTAGTAAGTCCGATCAGATTCATGCATGTCTTAGTCATATTGAATCTTGTCCCCTGGGATACGTATGAATTCCCTCACTAAAAAAAAAAAAAATAAAAATACCATCTTGGCCTTAATTTAGTCCATACTTTATACTGATCAGATCATTTCTTATAACCACGGGATTCAGGATGTAGTAAAGTAAAGGCTTAGCTCTCAGGAAAAGGAAAATCTCAGGAGAAATACTGGAGAACTAGATTAGCAAATGGCCTTTTCTAGTTCTAGAATATGCATTTGGAACAGGTGGAGATGAAATGAAATAAAAGAGATGTGGCCAATGTCCCAGGTGGCAAGCTGAGTGGTCACAGACTTAGCAATATTCTTTTGGAAAGACAAATTCACAGCATTTAATGTACTTGCCACTGGTAAATGATTTAATGAAAAACAGAGTAAAATTAATCAGGTAACTGATTTTCACAATGGCCAAAATAAAAAAACTATTGGAGCAAAGGAGCTGTTTGTTTCTCCCATCACGAATACCGTTGGACTGTGTCTCAAGCTCCCTCAAAGCTAGAAATAAGGAAAATCCCTTTATCTCTTTAGTTAAAGACCACAGTTGTAACTTAGTATTACCTTGCTTATGCATGTGACATCAGGTAAGAGAAAATCCTATTCAATGCATACCATTCTTTTAAGGAAAAATTTAAAATGTAGGACCAGTTTACTCTATCCAAACTATGTAGTAAACACTTCTTTCATTGATGTTTTGCAGTGGCAAATAATTTGTTTATTTCTTCTTTGATACCTCTGCCAGTGTTTAATCCTGTGCTTATGTTTAATATGTTTAATCAATGTGTTTAATTTTTGTTTAAACAATTTATGTTTAATCAATGTGCTTATGAATTTACCAATCAATTAGTTTATAAGTCACCTGGAAGATGACATCCACTGTGCTCACATTTATGTTCTTTCTCGTGTTGTTTACTGGAGATTCAGCTCCTCAGAGTGCTGAAGATCAACTGTTGGGAGTAACTCAGCAATAAGGGAGTACCAGCCAGTCTATTTGCTGCCGTAATGAGATTGAGACCTCCTTCCTGGTAAGTGGACAGCTAAATGACTCAGCCATTTATCTAATGAAAATGGAGAAATGGAGGTGCCTGGAGAAGAGAATCACTTATTATGGGTAGCAGTTGGTATGACATGGTTATGAATCATGAAGAACGCAGTTACTTTAGAAAGAGCTGAAAGAAGACTATGTAACATTTCAGAATTACCAGGGGACACGTGACTGTATTGAGTTTTAGAAATACAGTTATCATGATTTCCAATAACTGGTCAAAAGTGATTCTTGCCTTCAAAGTTCTTACCCCAAAAGGAGACCAAAGTTACAAACTCTATGACATAGGGAAGATTTCTACCACATAGCTGGGGTTTTTTTTAAGTAAGAGACTTGGTCACCTCCCTCATTCAGAGAATGAAATTTATGCTACTTTTCTTTGGTTGAAATTTAGATTGAAATCTGTGGTAATTGCTAAAGGACCTGTAGTAATTACCATAATGACTAAGGTAGAGTCTGTGTCTCAGGTAATAAATGAAGTAACAAAACATGCTCTGTCGTTGGACAGTGGAACCAAGTAATGGCATTACCTTCTGTTGAGAAATTTTTAATACCCTTATGCTACCATTGTACAAAAGGGAAAAAAGGCAAGGAAGAATCTTTAAATAAATAGTCTAATTTTTTACTTTGAATTCTTAGGTAAAACAAGTAATTGGGTTTACCCAAAATCATAGTAGAAATAAATATATTAGGAGATAACGAATAGATCTTTAAGACAAATAGGCCTCAGCTTGTGTTTTGACTCTAGTTCGTTGAAGGAATGTTAATGAGAAAAAAAATAGCAAGGAAAACTGTCAGACATGAATAACAACAGAAGTGAGAGATGAGCTGGATCTTCTAGGAGCACAGATGGTAAAGGGATAGATTTCAGATAACAAAAATAGCTGTAGCCAAATGCTTTTACAGGGTATGATAATTTTATATTAATAATAATAAAAGAAGAGCTTTTCTCTGAAACCCCATTCAGTCAGCCCTGACCTGATGTTCATGAGAAGGTTCCCACTGCAGATATCCTGAGACAGAATTCTTAGAGAATTTTGTTGAAAGGTTGGTAAATTAGGTAGGATTTCTTTTCCAGTGGACTTACTAAAAAATAAAGACACATTAAGTCAAGAAGAAGCTTTAAACCCTGTTAAATTCCTTTCATTTTTATTTCATATGTATTCAGTTATGAATACATTGTGAATTACAGGGATTTTATTAGTCTTTGTTTACGTGTTACGCTATGTAAGTAGAATTGTAAGTGATGTTCTTTCCAGTTTATTGTTGGTGATAATGTAATTTCTCTGAGAAAGTTCGTGGAAGAATCTTGGTTCCCAGCTTGTGTCTTTTGGTCAGTGTTTGCATTCTTTCTGTATAACCTTTACAAAACTCTGTATAAATTCTGTAAAACTTTTTTCTTCATACTCTTCACATTCTTTGCATTTTGCTGAAGTTGTGGAATTCAACTGGAAAACAAAATGCAATAGTAAAGCAGGATACTGATCTATTTGTTCTAATAGAGAACTAGCCCTTGTTTGTCCTGTTTTTGTGAATAACTCCAATGCAGTCAATGACTACAGAAAGCATTGCTGGAGGCTGCCATGGTACTTATGGTCTGGGCAGCTCCTGGCTTACATTCTGAGTAGGATCAGCTTTCAAAGATCCAGCACTTCAGTGAGAGATACAAGTGGCTGTCCCGTTCCTAGTACCTACTATTACTACTGTTAGGATACTTTCTGTATGTGTCCGAGCACACCCAACTTCAGATACTAACGTTATAAAATGTTATTTATACATACACATTCAAACACCTGATATATGTATGCATACACAGTAAAAAGTATTTGCTTTGATGGGAATCCTGAAAGTGTTTTTCTAAAAACTACTAAATTCTGATTTTGCATTGTTGTATGTGTAGCTTCTTCATTGTCATGTGTACGGGTTACCGGATCCCATTTGCTTTCACCTGCACCATCCCACCTTTTATATAACAAAAGAGGTATTTCTGCTACTGAAGAAACACTTTTGATTTGCCTTTTTTAAACAGACCATTGGTGTTACTTACCTTGTTATTTTCTAAGCTAGCATTTCCAATTTTCCATATGTTCAATACATCCTGTGTTTTACTACAATTTTTGATAAGACATTCTTGAAGAATAACTTTTGTCTCTAATAAAAAGCATCTCATTACAGGTTCTTGGCATTCTTTCTGAAAAAAAAAAAAAAAAAGAAGTTGAAATAGTCTTATGATTAAAAAGGAATAAGTGAATGTAAGATATAATTTACCAAGTGGCTGATTTTTATTTACTGGATACCTCTTCTTACTATTCAAATACTTTTAAATATCTGCAAAGATTGGCTTTGAGAGCTAAGAACATAAAGGCCAGCCAATTTGCTAAGATGAGGTGAACCACAGTGTCTTGGTGAAGAACATAGGAAAATAATTAATTAGGATAGGAATTTAGAATATAATTAAACATAGTGAAATTAAATTAGTATTATTCTTAGTTCCAGCACTTTTATTCAGAGATCTGAATTCAGAATAGGTAGGGGAGAAGAGAAATTAAATATTACCCGTATTTCACAAATTAAAGAAAAAGAAGCAGAGGAACTAATTTCTCCATCAAGTCAACAATAAAGCCAAGAATACGTCCCAGGTTGTCTGACTTTCATATCAGACTGTCCTACTTTAAGAAAATCTTCCTGACATTACCAGGTATTATATCAGCCATTACAATGGGTTAACCTCTCTGGCTCAGTTCAGTTATGTGTGTGTGTGTGTGTATGGACATGCATGTTTTGCAACCTTTCTTCCTGTCATGTACAGGGCTAACTGTACAGACGCATCAGAGACTGTGCTTTCTCAGACTTGCCAGATCCACTGAACACATCGGCATTGCTGTATTCTGCATGCACACCGAGACTATTCTGCACTGAGGCAGTCAGTCCATCATTTCTGGGAAATCTTTCATTAACTCTTTATGTACAGGATTCATGTGTTGTCGGTGTTTGGCACAGTCCTTGTGTGAATGGTTATGTTGCCAGGAAAGCACCGTCTCAGAAGCAGGCTACTACCACAGCAATGAATCCAGCCGATTGCATCAGGTCTTTACCAAAGGTGACTGCTAGGAGTCGGGTATCGGCTGGATTCATCTTCTTGGTGGGATGCATGTGTCCCACGTAGTGCAGACTGAGCTCCAAGCAACAGATTATGAAAAAGTCTCTTCAGGAATGAATTTATGGAAACTGCATTTAAAGTGATCATATTTTACAGAGGTTTCAATGATTTTATTAAGAATTATATTGACAAATTAGCATAATTCATCCTTTGCAGAATAAATTATAATCTGCAACTATTAGAAATCTAAATCCTTGAGAGTACCTAGGTGTTTGCTGCTAAACTAAGGAATGACAATAGCGGAGAAATGCACAGGTAGATGCTGACAGTTGCTCTCCGTATTCCACTTCTCCAGTATTTTATTCCATTAAATAGTGAATGGTGTTAAATAATCATCTTTGGAAGTGTATTCTTTGTCACTTTTTTCCTCCCTCAAATTACAAACTAATACCAACATTATTTTAGCAATGTTTGCTTTGATAAGATCGTTTTGGATCATCCCTTTTAATTGATTAATTTTAATAGCAGGTGATTTGATAAAAATAATTAATACCTGGTTACAGAATTTACCATAAGTACTTTAACTAACAGAACGGTTCCTCCCAAAGCAAATTATTTGATTTCTGAAACTTTTCTCAAATTATACCAGGCTGCCTTAGGAGAAAGTCGCTAGTAAAGAAATGAAGCTACCATATTAGACTAGTTGTGGTCAAATTTTAAGTTTACTTACACCCTCATCTGTGTTTGCAGTATATAAACTGACATCAATATCCTAAAAGAAAACAAGAGTTAGAATTATGAACATTAACTAACAGATTTAGAGAGTATAAAGCTTACTCTGCAAGACATGGATTAGCTCCAAGTTCAAAGGCCCAGTCCGTCCAGGTAGTGGGAACCAGCAAGTCAGGGGATCCACCTAGTAACCTACAGGATGGGCTTCACTGTGAGGAGGACTCATCAGAATCGAGTCCCACAATACTTTCTCTGAAGGCGCTAACTCCCAAGCCCACTGCCCCTTAACTTAGGAAAAGTGAGAAAGAAAATAATATTTAATTCTAGAGTCTGTGGTATTTGGTCAACTCCAATTCCCTTTAACTTTCTATTACTTTGCTTCCACCCATGAAACAGCTGCTCCCTGTTACTGACACTTCTTAGCTGAGTACATTGCTAAATATTGAACTATGTCTGCTCCTATGAGTATATGAAATATGCTGACTTTTTATGAACTTACTTTGGATGTCTTAATCTGCTCCAAATCTTTCAGAACTTCTGCCCACTTGCAATGACCTGCTGCTGTCTTTGGTACATAAGCACTAGAACAGAAGAAAACCAATGAGCATTAGGCTAAACAGTAGGTATACGCAATGTTTATGCTGAAAAAAAGTCTGAGATTATTAAGATACTATAGATACATTGTTTACATGTATATATACCTATGGTAAATGTGTGGGGCAAGTGTATTTGACAAATCATAAAATCATATAGATACATAAAAACTGTATCTCAAAGTCACATGCTATATAAACAGTCAATGTGTTTCTTTAAAAGGCCAGATTTATAGAAAGTAATGCAAGAGAAAACTTCAACTACTTAATGTAAAATACCTACAATTCTTTTAAAGTATACCAAAAAAAAAAATCACAATTTCACAGTCTCTTATACTGCAAATTTCCCCCCCCTGCTACTATCGAATTTCTGCCTTAAGGCCTATAGAAATATTATTTGCCATTTTAGATGTGAATTTTTGTGTACAGGAATTTTTGTGTTCTCCTGCTATGGATAAGATTTTCCTCAAAGTGAACCACTAAAGGGTGGAAGGAAGATTTCCTTCTCCTTGGAAGATTTCTGGAATCTGAATTGCAGTTTTAACGTGTCCCCACTTGGATGCTTAATTTGGATGCCTTTCAGTACTGCTGTACTATAAATAACATACAACAATGTAGGGAAGACAGACCAATTGTTTTGGGAAGCTGGTTTAAAACAAGCCGCCATTAAACATATAAGCCTTAACCAAAGGCTCAATAATTACAAGATTTTTGGGAAAGGAAAAAAAAAGAGGATTTATAACAAGAATTAGAGGACACTAGCATGTTTTTGCCAGCGGGGAGAGAGAAAAGAAATGTCAGACCTTAGCAAAGAGATTTGATCAAAGGGGCACAAGGAGAAAACAAGTGGGGCATATAGGCCCTAGAAGCAGGGCCAGTTTTCTAAGACAGGAAAGTGAAGTGAGAATGGAAGAAGGCGTCTCATATACATAATCCAGCGTACATGTTTAAAAATGCTCACACGTGGTGTTTTTTCATTGCAAAGACATATGGCAATTGGTGGAGGTCTTTAAATGCAGCAATTCCAACAACTTGATGGTTATCATGGAAATTAGGGCCATGATGCGTTCTTGACCAGACTGAGCCTACTCAAAGACAGAATAAAGTAAGGGTCTGTGGCCTATGAAGCAATGGGGGACTGTATATCATGGCAGGAGAGGATCCACTCTCTAAAGCAACTGGGGGCAAGTAACAGCTGTGGTAGTAAAAATAAGTAATTCAAATTTACTGTCTAATTAGCATTGACTTTGTAGTTACCATAGAAAGAAGATGATTAGTCCCATCTCATTCTTTAAAAGGCAAAAGAAAAGGCTGTTCAGAAGAAGATACAGCTGATATTGCAGGCAAATACTTTTCAGGTGTGTTTTCTGAAAGACATAACCAAGACAATAGCTTGTCACAATCTGATTTCACAGGATTTTGCTTTAGTTCTGACTTAATTAACCAATTTGACAAGACATCCAATCAAGATAAGACTACCTGTTGTGTGTAGATTGAAAGGCCAACTGATTTGTAGCTTGCAGAAATATACAATAGCTTTAAAAAGCAGTTGATAGAAAATCAGATGCTGAAGACCCACTGAAAAGTTCTGAACTCGTCCTGGACTCCTGAGTTATTTATCTATTCATACTGCAGACTGCCATTTAATGCAGGGGCAATATTAAAGAACTTTCATTTTGTTTTCCATCCTGGAGATCTTTCCCCTGGCTACCTTTTGCCACCCAAATGCTGTGAATTACCTACAACTATAACATTACCTACAATATCGTGGTTGTGTATATATGAAACTCTGCATTGAATACATCAAATGCTATAGTTATGTGTATAGATCTTAAATATAATATTTAGGTATAGTACATCTTTATACTTCTTTACATAGTGTATGTACATCGAATAGTGGAAAGTGATGCATTTAAGAATTCTGTCAGTCGAGCCTGGCAACTGGAAATAAGGAGGTAGTGTGAGCTGTGTGTTGACCATCAGCAAACGTTTCACTGTGCACAGCCTGGGAAACTTTGTTCCAAAGTCACAAGCCCTTTGCTTTAAGCTGATACAATTCCTTCGCAGAGGTTAATTATCTGCAACTGTGCTTTTAATTCAAGGTTTTATTTCTTATCATATGTGCAACACTTCTATATTAACTCACTCAAACAATGTTTCTTTAGCAGTGGTTTATGTATATATTAATTTGCAAGTGAATATTTAAATATTTTGTTTCCAAATATGTTTTTGAATATGTTACACGTGTCACAGGGGACTTCTAAAGAGTATTTGTAACAAATATTTGTTACTCTTTTCAATAGAAAATGTTTTAAATACATTGCAATTATTTTGTTTCCAAAACCCACAGGTATAGCTGAAATAGCATGAGAACCTAATCATTACATAAATTTCCACACTCAATAATGGAAAGCAGTGCCAGACCCTTTTATTATCTGTGTGTGTCCAAAACCTGTTAAATAAGAAGTATGTAAATAAGCAATAAATAATTTAAATTAGAGTAAGGCCAGAGCAAGTAATACCTCATCCATCCTGTGAACTATTTCAATATGGAACATGCCATGTTATTGTTACCCAAAGTATGTGTAAAAACAAGGCTCAACCAGTCGCTGTTTCCACAACTCATGGAAATTGAAAATATGTGAGTATTAAAACCAAAATATTAAGTATGTATAAATATATATTTTCCAAACATACAAGAATGTAATGGAAAAGAAATATTAACTGCTTGGCTACGGTCAAAAGAGCTAAACTGTTTTGTTATAGTATAACAGAAAGGCTCTAACCTTTCCACAGTTAATATTGTTTGATCTGAAATTTGTCATGGTATAGTTTTTATATCCTGTTTTGGTTTTTGGCTTTTTTCTTTTACATTTAATTGAAGTTCAAAAGTAGCCTTATGGGGAAACTCAAAGTGCGTTTGAAGAAATTTAAAATCTGATTTGTTGGATACAGCTGAAGAAAACATGTTTTAATTCCATGTTTAAATTTTTTAAAACATGTTTTAACAAAATCATTTAAAATGTATTAGAAGTGTTTTACAATGGGTAAACATTTTGATCATTTTACAAGCTGATTTTTATCAAATGAGATGAGGTGGCTAGAAGCAAAAATATGAAAGACTTATGTTTGGTCCATAACCACTTACCAGCTTTGTGTTTCATAATTACTATTATGGAGCTTTAAAAAGCTGATTTGAGAGGGAGTTCCAGTCCAAATGCATTGTCAAATTTATGCTGTAGAACAAAGTGTTCAAGGTGAGGAAAATAATACATTATAGTACCTCATGAATAATGGGCCAGGGTTATCATTAGTTTGTCATTTGTTTTCAGTTTTTAATACTTGTTCACTGTGATGACAATGGAACACTGTGTTCTTAATGGTTAATGTAGTTACCTTGATCTTTGGTTTTCTTAAATATGGTAGGTAACTATTTTATTGTAATTAAATAATCATTGCTAATTTAAAATAAAAGCTTAGCTTTTAGAAGTAATAGAGAACTTTACTGATTGTAAGATATATAAAAAATACACTACATGCATATTCTAAAGGGTATTCCATTTGTTTATTGAGGAGGTTCTTAATGTCCAGTAGATCATCTAATACATTCCTTTCAACAATTCAAGGCAAATTTCTACTTGAATTTCTTAATTATTTCATTCAAACTATTATATAACGACATAAGGAATGTTAGCTTACTTACATGCTTTGACAAATTATTCTCCTGCCTTGAACACACATCGTTGCAAAATAAAAATTTTCTTTGCCTATTGTTAGTTTTTCATTTTTACTCTGTTTAATCATTAACCAATTGCTCTCCATTACATCTGTGATACTTACCCTTGTTTTATGGAAGCTTGAACTTTGGACAAGGGAGCAGCTTATATTTAAATATGTACATATTTTTATCTGTAGCTTGTGTCCTGATAGCCTGTAAATCTAGGTGAAGGATTAAAGCCTGTGTTATTCCAAAATGCATCTGAGAATTATGATATATGCAATAATCTGTTTGGAAAAAGGAATGTTGTTTTTTTATAAGGAAGGTAAAATCAAGCACTTTAAGAGCAGTTACCACTGAGTGAAATCTAAGCCATAGTAGTACTGTTTTCAAAGAAGCAAACATATAAGCAAATGACAAAACTTTTCCTTAACAAGGCAGAAACACTTGCTGATTTTGCTGTTTTGGCTGTCACAGAAACTATTATCTAACTATAATAAGTCAGTCAAAAGAAAACATTCATAGCTCTACAATATTTAAGTTACATGGAAAGGAAAGTACTGAAAGCTAAAATTACATGTCTTTGCCTGTATATGATATATCAAAATTTCTTTAAGATTTGCTTGTAAATTTGTCAGTGAATCCTTGAGATGTCATAATGCATAACTAAGAAAGTTTAGTTCCTGTGTATGTTGGTGTTATCCACAAAGGTCCACTATTTCTTATTGCTAATTTTGAACTGTATTTTTTTTCGTTCTTAGATAATTTAGATCCTGAACCTACAAGTCCTTGACCACCTCTTGCTTATAAGTGCATATGCTTTCAATACTGTTCCTCAGTCTAAAACAGCTCTTTCCTTCACTGGGATGTCTCTTTGATAAGTAAGTAGACAGCCATCTTTTCTCAGCCTCCATTTTGCTAGACTACTAGGTCTGGTTGGGATGGAGTTAATTTTCTTCATAGTAGCTGGCATGGTACTATGTTTTAGATTTGCAACCAAACCAGTGTTGATAAGTCACCAATGTTTTAGCTATTGCTGAACAGGCCTTGCAAGGCCTTCTCTTTTTCTCTCTGCTCTCCCCTACCACCCCCAGCACCATCCAGGCTGGGGGTGCACAAGAGGTTGAGAGGCAACATGGCCAGGACAGCTGACCCAAACTGAGCACAGAGATACATCACACCGTAAAACATTGTACTTGGCATTAAAAGGAGGGAGGAAGTTTTTCAAAGGTAACCACTGCTTGGAGACTGGCTGGGCATCAGTCTGCTGGTGGGAGGTGGTGGGTGACTGCTTTTGTATTACTTGGGGTTTTTTTTGCTTTTTTTCTTTACTTATTAAACTGTCTTTATTTCAATCCCTGACTTTTTGTTTCTCTTACCTTACCAGTTCTCTCTCCTGTCTGGCTGGGGCGGCGAGTGAGCAAATGAATGAGTGGGTGGCAGCTTAGCTGCCAGCCAGGGTCCATCCACTACAACTATACAATGCAATCTCTTGAATACAGTTGCCTCCATTCTTGTGATCTTCCTAGCAATCCTCACCTGCTTCATTGTTCTTGGAAACAAGTGACCAGAAACATACAACACACTCATGAGGGATTTAGAAACTGGTGCTAGTATTTTCGCCTTCCTTGGGAAATAGGGAACTGGCTGGTGCCAGTGTTTTTTTCATGACTGTATCACAGTGGTGGTTCATACTTTAATAATATGTTCCCCTGCCAGAACTTGATGTCCTGTTCTTTCAGAATCCTGGAATGTCTGAAGAATCTTTAACTATTTGCAAAAAGCCTGCCCCTCCGCTGCCAAAAATAGCAACCCCAAACAACACAAAAACCCCCGAAGTTTAACTTACTTGATTTTTGGTTACTCTCAATTTTTCCCTAACTTCTTGACCTCTAGCACACAGCTTTTTTTCTTGATCAGTCCTTTCTCACTTTACCTCTGGGCTTTCTGGCTAGTCTCAATGGTGCTGATAGGCGTCACTAGTCCTTCCATTGCTTACTCCTGTAAGCAAATCATCCTCCTCAGACTGTTCTCTCTTGTAATAACCTGCATTCCATTTTTGTTCGTCCTTGGCTTCTTTGTTTCCCTCTCTTTTTTGTGTGTATGATGTGTTGCTCCCCTCTTATTTGTTGCTATGCAATGTTTTGTTTCTGCCCATTTCTCATCTTCATTCTGTAGCGCAAAATACCTCTTCTTGCACATTATTTATCTTATTTTAGTCACTCTCTACTTCTGCCCTGTTCTACAGATATGCGTCCTCAACACTTTCTCTTTGACTTCTTGTGAAACAAAGGGCTGTAAATCTCTTCTTTTCTCTGTTACTGCTGCAAATTTCCCTCTAAAATTGTACCATCACCTCCAGCTCTCTCTAGTCCTTGGAAGTTTTATTGAGCAACATCTCAGGCATACAGTGTTTTTTTCAGATCCATATTCAAGGACTGTCTATATTTTGCAGAGCTGAGCTCTACACCCATTCATTTGCATGGTTTCTGCAATTCTTCTCCTTCAGTCTCCTTTGCCACAATAATTATAGCCTCCTTTAGAGAACTCTGCTTCTTCCCCCAACAAAATCTCATCTTGTGGCACTTGTTCTGCTGTTCTCTGTTTGTTGGCTCCACTAATTAATTGTTCTGTGCTCTTTTGCTAGGGCAATCCTTTTCAAGGGGACAAAGTGCCAAGTAGCTGCACAACTAGAGTGCTGCATCTATTTAAGGTTGTGTATTGTGCGTAATATTCAAGCTCCTTCTCTATGCTCAGAAGCACAGGGAGCATTTTTAGTGTCAGAATCTATAAGATTGGGAAGAAAATCTGATGTTTTTCCCATTTGTATCCTAGTCTTGTAAAAAAGAAGCTTTTTTTAAAAAAAAGGTTGTTTGGTTGGGTTTTTTTAGGAGAGAAGCCATGGAGAGTAAACATTCCATAAACTAATGGAAGTGACTAGAAAAGGAATGGAGCCCATAAAGAAAGCAATACTTCTGAACTAGATAGATGTTTCAGTATTGAGCCCTTAAATAAGTAATTTTTAAATCAAATTTTCATGGATCGTGAGTAAGTTTTAGAGGAAAGACCTGTTCTTAGTGCCTTGTTATGGAGTAAATGCTGGAAAACACTGGAAGTCAGAGGAGCAGACTCACTGGAGGATCTCTCTGCTCTTTCATTCCCAAGTTCCTCTAGACAGTTTAAAGGGACCAGCCAAAGAGAAACAAACAAACAAACAAAACCCTGAATATGAATGAGTTTCAGAATGTGTTTATTCTAATGGGGTAGAATTTAGAGATAAAAACAGAGAACCACATTAGTGTACTCTGAGGTAATAAACTCTGTAGCAGACGCTACCTATGGGTGCAGCCCTCTAAACACACCTTGAGAGTAATTTTGTTTGTGTTACCAATATCAACAAAAAGTAATATTTTCTTATGAAGGACTCTAGTACCAGGGCTTTAAATCCTTTCCCATTTTCTACAGACTAGTCCCATCTATCGAAGAAACATATTTTACAGCTCTGGTAAATTCTGTTCTGAACATCATTTGATGCAGCAGCTGTTGAAAAGTTGCTTCTTTGCTATCATGGTGCCCAAATTCCTTATGATTCCACAGCCATTTTAGTTCCTCTTCTCCTTTCCTACCCATCTTTGCATAGAAGCCTAGGAAGTCAGCCCTCAAGCTCCACCGGGTGTTACCAGCAGCTCTCCTCCTCAAGGTTTCAAGGCAAAGAGCAAGCTTTCCACGTTTCTATCTAGCTTGTACTTACTGATCCAGAAAGGAAGTCAGTGGAATTACTGAGTGTTAAACCAAATCATGTGCTTGAATGCTTGTCTGGATGAGAGCCAAAACGTGCCTTACGTTGTTATGTCTTCAAGCCTTTATTTCACAATGCTAAAGTGCTTTCCTAGAAGTTTTGTATTTAGCTAGAGTTAGGCAGGCTAAAGCATTTTTGCAGCTGCCATTTTAAAATTGGACATTCTTTAAATATTATTCCTATTTGATTACTTCCCTTTCACCCCCCTTCTCCCTAGAACTTTCCTTACTGTATAGTGGCGACTCCTGTGGAGTAGTGTTCTACCTAGCTTATTCTGCTTGTATGTGAGTAGTGTTCACCTTCAAAAGAGTATTCTCAGTAATCAGCGTGTCAGGAAACTCTTTCAGTTTAATCAATTATGCATTTATATGTTCTTGGTTTGCTTAAATACTTGTTGATTTGCTTTTGACAGTTATCCAGTAGGCCTTCCTCCTCCTATATGCTCTTGCTAACTGGCATTTATGCCAGAAAGTAAAGTTTGCAATGCCTGTTTGAAAATTTTGCCAAAAGGTCACAGAGTCATTGCAATTAAACTCAATACCTCGAACATCAGAATTTGAAATCTAAGACGTTAAATATTTCCTTTCACCTTTTTTGGCAAAACATGCTTTAGGCCTGGAGCTCATACCATTGCCTTATGAAGATGTGTCTTATACCTGGCTATAGGCCTGACAGGAAGTTTGTCCTTGGTGCAAAGAAAGATTTCATACCTTTCTGAAGAACCTTGCAGTCACAGTAGCACTGAAACCCAACAGAAGTGCTGCAGGATTTTGGGATAAATATTACAAGTTGAATGTAAGTATGAATACTATCAATTAAGAGCTGTCCTTTTAGTCTGTCTGCTTTCACTAATTTGTCTGTCACAGTCTCAGAACAACGCATACTGCATGACCACAGGCCTCTTCCATTAAGAGCTCTGCTTGAAGTAGGGGTGTCAGGTCCCTACTGACATGATTGAGAGACCAGGACATCAAACATGTGGCTTACCCATTTGTGGCTGTCAATTCAGGATCTCTCTTAAGCATCTTTTTTCTTTTTTCTTTCTTTTTTTCTTAAGCATTTTTTTCTTTCAGCATTTTTTGCCAGCTGGCAAAATCCAGCCAGAAAAGAAAGCTAATACATGCTTCTTTCTTTTTACATCCTTCAATGTAATGTCAGACTTTTCAAGGTATCAATCACTTATTAAATTATGAAAGATCAACTTAATGTTGTCATGATGCAAGCATACATGACATTAATGCTAGGTTTGCTTGACAAACACTGTGATTGATAAGTGGGGAAGCCCCAAGTTTTGGTACTGGCAAAATTAATGAGTTAAAGGCATAATCAGTAAAGAAAAGAGGAAGTACACAGGAAAAACCTCATTTGTAGGGCACAGATGGTTAACTTTGACCATTTATCCCCAAAGAACCCCCCTCAGGATGCAATATGCAATACTTAGTGAAAAGGCATTTCAGAGTATACTCTCCTGGATTAATAAGCAGTTGAATCACAGGAGATTTGAAATGTAAAGGACATAAATAAAATACACAAAAAAAAAAGAGCCAGAACTAGTCAGTGCTGAAGTTTATTCAGCAAAATGTGTCCTGGTCTATACATGCTGTTAGGCACACTCTGTAAATATTATTTGTGATATTTTTATGCCATGCCAACATATATCCAACAGGGAATGAAAATACAGTTAGGGATAAAATTTTTGTGCATTTAGGGGTAGGATATTGTCATCTAAAAGAGAGTCAAACACAGAAACTAAACAGTAAAAAATATAAAGGATGTTATACTGATGTATAAAAGTTGGAAATCCTGAGAACATAAAGTAGTTATCACAGGAGCAATTGCTGGACAAATAATATCTCAGACTTAGCAAAATACTCAGCTCAGAGACTGTGAATAATATCATATGCTAATAGAGGTCTGTAACACACTTGTAATAGATAGAAGACTAAAAATAGCAAATGCAGTTCTCAAAATGGTAAAGTAATGCAGTATTTTCAGAGCTTTTTTTAAAAAAAAGGAAAATTATAATTATGAACCTCTCTTACAGCGATACTTTTACTGGAATTTACTAGATCCTGAAGTAAACAGGCAGGATGTAGTTTGAAATACTCTACTGTTTCTTGTGCTGTTATTCTTCGTGAAAGAGCAGAATGAAATCCTAACATGTGTCAATTTACATAGCTTTACTGAAACCAATTAAGTTATTTCCATTTCCAGAGTGGCTGAGAATTTGACCAAAATGTTAACCTGGGAAAAACAGATTTATTGAACAACTGAGGAAAGCAGCACACAAACTTCTAAAAGAAGTATAATAAACAGATCAATAGGCAGAAAAAAATTAGTATCGAGACTCAAAGAAGAACAAAACATCTCTACTATAGATTTGTTTCATATTTCTGCATAGGAAAGGCAAACAAATTTGGAAAGGAAATTACTTCTGCTTTGTATTCCTCTAAATCACTTACAAATAACAACACAGTAACACAGCAACTGAGCAATCATCCTTAGCTTCTTGCCTTAGTATACAGGAAAATTGATTAGTGGAAAAGCTGTAGTGTGCACTACAGAAGCCTCCCCTTTAAATGTAAATTTTGAATGTATTTTAGTGGAATGTAACAAATTATGAGATTGCACACTGAACCACTTTTTCTGTACGTATGCAAGTGGTGAGTGCAATACAGTAGTTATTATTTGAGGTTTCTTCAATTTGTATGGATGATGGTTTTTCTTCATTTCTTGGCAGCGAAACCCAGAATGTATAGAGGAATGGAAGGGGTTGTGTGTGTGCAAACTAATGAGAACTGAAACAATACTAAATTATATTAAGCTGGTTTCTATATCATAGCTCTTAAAAAAAGAGTAAATGGTAGTCATAGCTCTTAACAGTGCAGCACAGCACTCATCCAGAAAACTTCAAATTTTCTTTCAGACAGGGTAAGTAAGTAGATTAATTTAGACAAAGGTAAGTAAGTGGATTAATTTAGACAAAAGTGTTTTTAAAAAGATTAAAAAAGGTACTTTGCAGGGATGTTAAAGCAGTTGTATATAAAATAATTGGCAATACTGCAAAGCACAAACAAATCTCTGGGTGCCTTTACATTATAAAGCTATATGGAACAGCATTATTGAAAAGGAGTAAACTCTTGGATAAAATTACAGGTCTGCACTCTGATATTGCTTACCTCATTGATTTAACATACAAGACATTAAGCCAAAAGCAACTCACTTTGTTGACAGTAATTAAGTGATAATAAATGTTTCTGATATGCTCATACAAGATGCAAGATAAACTGTAAGAAATGAAATACACACTGTAAGTTTAACCCATGACCACATTGCAAAAAGTCAATCAATTCTATTAAATTAATACATATGTATATATGTATTATTTACAGAATTAGGATTAGTCTTGCTAAGTGAAAGAAACATTTTGGGAGATAATTCAGCCTGCCAGAAAAATTAATACTTCTTACAAACTGGAAAGTGCACATCTTTAGGTCAACATTAGTCAATAAAATAAATAAAAAAAAAATTAGTCTCATTTTCAAAATGGACTGCTTTCAGCAGTTCCCACTGAAATAAATGCCTGATTCAGCTGTAGGAAACTGGTCTAGTAAATGTGCCACATCCACCTTGTAGGAAGGCATAAAAGGAGGATAAGCTAAAGATAATATTTCCCCATAGTCTTTTTTTAAGCAAGTTTTTTTCATCACTTTTGAATGGTAAAGCTAGAAATTAGTTCTATGTCATTCTAAGCAAGAGCTGATACAATGTTTGATCTGCCTCACAAACATGGTCTTTTTTTAAAAAAACATATAAAATTATTGAAGATATTAGTAACTGTGTGTCATACTGTTTGCCTGAACAATACTCAGTTTGCTGAAAGCAATACAGCCCTGCTGTCTTACATAGGCTTTTCTTTGCTCTCCCACCCAGAGAAATTCCCACCAGGAATACTGCTTGCTTGCTGCCAAAGGAAGGTATCTATTTGTCCTGAATGGAAGCACAACATTGCAAACTGTCTTTCTTAGAAAGCTAACAAAGTTTGGTTTTGGCAGATATTCACCCAAATGCCATGTAAGGTCTACATAGTTGGTAAAGCTAGAATCAGTTTTAGAAGTCACCAAAAATATGGCCATTCACATACATCCTGGCACCTTCTAGAAAGTTTCAACACACACCTAGAAGTTTTCAATGCTTCTGCAAGAAGATCCAGCACCATTTCACTTCCAGAAAACAAAGTTTTCTTCTTAATTTTTTTCAAAATTTTACATCTGTTTGATTTTTCCAACATGAACCATCCATTCCTGCTGCTCTACAGTATCCCTGCTGTACGCCATCTCAGAAAGTCTTTCTTACAAATTGATTAGGCCAGATTTAATACTATTATTTGTTTTACACTTGGATATTGAGCCTGCAAATTGCTGTGTCTGCTCTTTTCCCACTGGGTTTTCTACGTTTTGCATTCAGAGCCTGACTGACATTACTGATCTGTGTCTTAGACCTGTATAGGCAGCCAATAACCATTTTGCATCAGCATAGCCATGCAGGAGTCATCACGTTGAAAACCTGTTTTATACTAAAGCTTCTTTACACAGCTTCTGGACGCTCAAAGGCCTGCAGAAAAACCTGTTGTAAGAAGTATGTCACACGTAATGACTCTTCATTAGCCCCTGCTGGTCTCCATGTAGAGAAAGGTTATAGTCCTTACAGGTTAAAAATTAGGTACATGTGCCTGATATGAATTAGAGAAACACATTGAATTTAGGAATAGCAGAACTGACTGTAAGCAAACGTCCTCTAGGCCTGATGTCTCCAACCACAGCCAGTTGTGAATGCCAAGGGAAGAGTATACTTATACCTCCCTGATATATCCTCCAGTCTCCAGCAAAGGAGGATGCAGATAAAGCTTGTCAGATTTGGGGCTAGTGTTTTCAAGTTTACAACTTCTCTAGCCTTTTTTCCCTGCTGTTTATCGCTATAGGTAAATTTTTACTTTTTAATGGATTTTTTGGAAATTTATGTAGCAGCTTCTTCTACATAAATTTTTTTTTCAGCTTACCTTTCGAATTTTGACAGACAGCGTTAAGTTCAAAACTTAAAATATGATGGTAATTAATGAGGCCTCTTCATAATGTAATTTTCTAAAGAGTACTGCTTTTACAAGCCTGTATAACCTAAGGGAATATATCTCTCATTTTTTTAGGTAAGCTTGAGTTTTCTAAAAGTCACAATGTCACTATCTTGAGTAAACATACATATTATTTTCAGACATTACAATGGAACAAATGCTGGCATTTACCCTTTTCCTGAAAAAAAGTATTTCATTTGTTTGTGTTTTCAATCTATTTATTTTTGTTTCAGTTCACCAGGCACTGCGAAAACATTTTCATCATTTAAAATAGCTATTTCAAAACTGAGCAACCTAGTTGAAAAAGAGAAAAAAAACCTTTCTTCTTTCTTAATTGCAAACTATGAATAAAAAATGCATGGAAGAGCTGTAATTTACTAATTCCAAATACCTAGGACAACGTACTGTACTTTCAAGATTACTTTTGGCACCAAAGCAGGCAACGTAGAGAATTCTTCAGAGCAAGTAACAAAATTGCATCCTATAGACTCAAGCTGGTGGTCAGCTGAAGGGATGATAAATATCAGTTTATTCTATTGGTTTCAGTAAGAGTGAGGTGTTTATATTACTCGAATGTCTGGCATATTTTTTCCAAAAGTGCTTCCCTGTCCTTCAGAAAATCTGAGGGATACCGAGCAAAAGAATAACCTATTACTTTGAGAATGCTCCTCTTTTCTTCTATATCAGAAACAGTTTAGCTACTCATATTTAACTCATACAAGAGTCAAATATTCTTTGAGCATGTTACTTCCATTCCCATTTCTTTGGAATGAAGACTGACAGAAGTTGTAAACAAATTACAAAACAAACTAGTAAGCAAAATAGTCATAATTCACAATCTTATAGAATAAAAAAAATGTCACAGTTAAGAATACGAGTGTATAACTTACAAAATTGCTTAAGAAATATAATATGTTTTTTTTCTGGTTAGAAATACTAAGTAGTACATTTAAAGTAAAGGTTTCTTCAATTTGCAAAAATTTTTAGTGGTCATGTGAACTAGAGAAAATGACCCTGTCTTTAGAAAATAATTGAAGTATAAACAGAAATCAAAATTAAGATCCATGATTTAAATTAAGGCTTTTTTCTTTGCTGATATTTAAGTCAGGACAAAACAGGTGTCTTAAATTGCTTTGAGATAAATCAGTCTGTCCCAGTTTTTGGATGCTACCATAGTTTTGATATGGTATGAACACTGAGCTGTTAGGAAAGGCACTGGCAAAAACCTTCAGATCCTAGGAAGCACAGAGGATCACCAGTAGCCATCTTGTTGGATTACCTTGTTGTTGAAAAGTCACTTTTACTAAGTGTAATACAGAGCTTGAGTTGGCCTTCTCGACATTTATACATTAGTTCACTTTTCAATGCTATACCTTACTCAGAGTGGTAGTCAAATTATCTTAGTTTCTTGTTAAAAATTGTCACATATGCACAGCACATAAATTTGCACTATTGTCAAGTCATTCGTCTTTAGCTGGATGAAAACTACTAGAAAACTACTTTGTCCTCGCTATGACCCATGTATCTTGAAATCGCACACAGTTTGAAATGAGACCTGAAATATTCATGTGTCATTTAAATTATGCAAAATAATCTACAGGCATCCATAAAATCTTATGAATCTAAAGGATATTTTCAGTTACATGAGGGCAGGAGATGAGTGGGCATTTTGTCCTTCAAAAAAAAAAAGGGGGGGTAAGAGAAAAAAAGAAGGAATTGTTTCAAAAGTAAAACATGAGAAAAGTTTCACAAAGATTCAGTTAGGAAAAAAAGTCTCATAAGTACTTGAACAGCGAATGTATCAGTACATGCTCTAGACATTTCTATTGTATCACCATACATCTATAATATGTTCAGGTACTGTTTGATAACCTCTAACCAAGATAACAAATGTTAGTAGTGTAGGGGTTTTGAGTACAATGCACAAGTCGTGTTTTTGAATATGGAATAATAGAAGAGAAAAAGTAAGAAAGCCAGTAAAGCTGCCTGGATTATAGGTGTCCAACTGCTGGAAGGCTAGAAAGGGGCCACACTTTGTGTTCCGATCAGTTAGAGGGAATGCAAATGGCAACAGCGTGTACCCATAACAGAGTTTTCAACTGGGTTTATGCCCATGGGGAATTCAGAGCCAATGCATCATAGCTCTTCACTAGGGTTTTTCTAGCTCCCTCTAGCTCCCAGTTCCCTGCAAACAATTTGATTTTAAACTACTGGCTACTACAGGGAGAAAGATGGCATCAGCTGAGGAATGTGTATAAAATCAATGTCTGTAGCGATGACACAACTGTTTTATATTCCCAAAACATTTTTGACTAATCAAGGTAGGCATCCATTCAGTTACAGAACAGATATGATAGAAATCACATTCACACCAGAACACGGGATAGGTTCAGCCTGTGAAGATCACCTTCTAGCTCCTGGTGCTATTTTCACATTTCCCACCACCACTGAAGTCACAGTGCTGAACAAAACCTCTAGAAAGTGCCCTTCATCCTCAAGCTGGTAATCAGAAGTGTTCTATACTAAATTACAACACAGTAACTTTTAGGGACAACATAGATGTTTCAAGAGCCCTCCAGTTGAAACAGACAAAAATTGTGTAAATACAGCAACTTGGCATATGTTTTCCTTCAAAAATAACAAATTCCTCTCCTGATCCAAAGTGCCTTGTCCCACAGCTGAGCTCTGAGGCACCTTCTTATACAGAGCTCACTGCTGATAATTCTCCTCTTTCTCCCTCCAGTCTTTGTCAGCTCCAGCTTGCACATCACCCTTCCTCCAACACAAATGCATACACTGTGTTTCTGGCTAGAGGAATAAGCCAATCCCCCTCATAAGTCTCTGCCCTTGCAATCCTGATTTATCACATCTCTCTCATAATTGAGAAGCACTAGACGCCAAATGCTTCATCACATCCTGAAAAACTTTACATTGAAAAATTCCAGCCTTTATGAAAGGGTGGGGGTATTCCTGAGATAAAGTTGTCAGTGAAAATGTCTCCCAAAATCAGGCCAAGTTTCACTGTATTTTCTCCAAGTTTTACCATAAAAATTAAATAAATGTGTGTTCTGTGATAAGCTTTTGTTTCAACTTTTACAGAAAATGAATGCTGGACTGACTCACTAGCGTCTTTTTTTTTTTTTAATCTCAAAGTTAACCTACACAGAGTCTTCATAAAGGTATGTGTCTGAAATAGACTCTTTCCATATGATATTGTTAACTCTTGTCTATTTGAATTCTATATTTAGAAAGGGTGAATGTAATACAAAAGAACATTTTAACTATGTAAGTTAGCAGAAATACAACCAAGCACTTTGATTTATGCACCAAACAAAGTAAAATAGCTTAATGCATCCCTTTGATGATCTAAACCACTGCAGTTTTTATAGGGCTGTGAGATCTATTTAGATGTTTTCTAGCACTGTTTTGGGTCTGGTGTAAATTTTCTTCAATAGCCATATTCTGACCTAATAGCAGCATACTGTATATCAGAATCTCAATAGTGGTTTTGAAGATTTTGGGGAAAAAAGAATTTACCCATTCCTCCTAACCATCCATGATGTGATGTGGCAGATGTACATTTTTCTAAATTTCCTACCTGCTTTTAATTGTCCTCCATGGGCCTGCAGGTTCTAAGCAGAAGTGAGCAAAGCCAGCCACAGGAGATCAAAATCAATGGAAAAAAATATCGGGAAGCTTCACAGTTTTCCCAAAGCTGTGTTTGTTCACTTTAATTGTAATGATCTCCTAATTCATAGCATATTCATATTCCTTTTGTTTTACAATTGCAGAGGATATTTCAGTCAGTCAGAGGATAAGCTCAGTTAAAGGATACTTGTTGAGTCATTTCCAAATTGTCGTTAAAATTTCACTAACAAAATTTCACTAATACACAGCCAACTCTTTGTGTTTGACTTTTGTCCTTTTTCAAGTGGAGTGAATAATAGGAATTAATTTTAATAATTTTATATGGTAGTTAGTTACTTGAATATCAGCGTGATTAGTCTCAGAAAAAGATAACAACTTCACTGAAACAAACTGATTGTATTTGCCTCTGTTTGAACCCATTTTGTAGAAAACAAAAGTGGTGATATCACCAGCATTTTTGAAAGACTGAAACTTGTTTGAGACCTCATACGTTACATTAATGCTATATTACTTTTTGTCCAATGGTAGCAACTGAAAACAGTCACTAAGATGGAACATAGTGTTCTATACTCTAAACTATGTAAACCTGTAATTAAGACTAACGTTTTCTGAAAGACATTACAAAACACCTCAGCAAGACACACAAAATGCAAAAAGGAAGGAGTTGTTATGTCATTTTTATTGCTGGAGAACTGAGACACAATAATATTGCTTTAGTAGTCCCTGGTCACACATAGAATTTGTGCAGATTTCAGAAAGTGAACTGAATTCTCCTGAATGCCAGTGTGGGTTTTCAGGTGAACAAGCATCCTGCTCCTTAGAAATTAGATTAGTTTCTCCTCTGTGCTTGCACAGTGGAATTGTTCTTGAGAGACTGGCTACTAAGCCAAACACTTTGCAGCTGAAATCTCGGTGACACCTAGGCCAGATTTCAGTGATCTTGAGACACTGCACTGGTTTATTATGCAGCACCATAGTACACATTAGTCACAGACTAGAAGAGTCTTCTGGGAGTCCAATTCCTGGTTCCAAGACATAACCAAATGTGATCTCTCTTTTTCTTGCCTAGTAATAGTTGTGATAATAAGCTTCATTTCCATGCCACGTAGTCATTGCGCTATCATATCATTATCCAGCACAGCCTTGTTGTGAATCACCATTCTTTCCCAGCATTCACTGGTAGTTTCCTGAGTCAAGAAATAATACTTTCCTGAATCAAGGTGCTACTGGAAAAGTTTATTCACAGCTTTTTTTGCTGCAGGAAAGAGAGGAAAATGTCATCATGGCAACTTACTTAATGAAAGAAGCTTCAAGTGGAAATGTATGAGCACTTCTTTGTTTTTGGGGTTTTTTTTTTTGAAGGAAACAAAGCTCCCTCCCTAAATACAATCTAGGATGTTCATTTCAGCTCAAAACAGGTGATTTGTCAAGTCCTTTCGGAGGGAACATGGGATTTTGTTGGGTTGACTACAAACACAAAATCCCAGTGGTTTCTAACAGACATCCTTGCCGGGGGGTTGGGGAGGGAGGAAAAGACTTCACGGTGCCATTTGTATGTACTGATTTAAACATCTATGGAAATAACAGTTAATTCAAATTAATTCTGTTAGTTATAAAAAATAAATACAGATATATATTAAAAAGACATTCACCGTGCAGATATTACCAGTCAGTTCTCTTGTCTATGCTGTCAGACAATTTCCAACTAAACTTATAAAGCACAGGCTGCTGTAAAAGTAATTGTTTCTGCTGCAGCATAACACAATGCACCGGATCATTTATGTCACATGATACTCTTTGTAATTCATAGAAATCCCTATTGAAGTTGCACCCTAATTTCCATGCTCACCTCTAGTTTCTTTCTTTTTGGACTTTGATAAATTTTAACTCTTAGACGGAAGAGTTATATGGTTGGTGTTTGTCTTAAAAATAACTTTGAGGGGGAATAAGGGGAGCAAATATGCCTGGAGCTTTTTTGGAGGCTTTCATTTGCCCAGCAACCTTGGTAGGCTTACAGTAGAGTAGAATAAATCTAGTTTACAACTGGCTAGATATTTACAAAGGTGTAATACTGCACATGAAACTTCATTCAAACGTGAGTATGAATTAGCTAATAAAGGCATTGAAGTTGTGTTCCAGTTGTAGACCTAAAGTTGACTGTATTTAAAAAAAAAAAAGTGCTTAATGTATTGATGATGGAAAGGGAGACAGGAGAGAATAGTGGAAGCTGAAAAGGCTGCACTCTCAATGGCATTCTGTTGTCCTTCACAGAACGGCATATCCTGAACAGCAGAACTCAAGGGTTGCGTGCAGTGAGTTTTATTCCTTCAGTAAATAAATAGGCCTAAGTAACTCTAATTTTAAACTGGCACAGTTTGATTGACTCAACTGAGTCAAGAACAGGAGAACAGGCATTTTAACACCTTACAGAGAAAAGAAATCAACAACCAGGATTGGAGCTGATTTATTTCATTTTCATGAGTGCGTGAATAAATTATGTGTACTGGTGGCATTTCAGTGATCTTTTTAAAAGTAAATTTTGGTATAATTAATATGCAAAGGAAATACAAAGGTAAAGTAAATGTACATGTAACTCTGCAAACATACCTGAAAATACATTTTAGTGAAATGACTAAACCAATTCCTTTTCTATGAAAGACATAGAAAATTTAAAAATATGAAATTTTCCTCAGGTCCCCTGATGTAAGCGAGGGAGTCTTCTAATCACAGCCTTTGAACTTTCAAATTCAGCTGGAAAACCTTATATTAGGAACAATGAATCAGCTAATGTGTAATATAATCTAAACTTGTAGTTTGAAATCATACGGCAAACTATTGTAGAAACTTGTAGAGAACAGAAAATTCTGCTTGTATTAGTAGCTGTTAGAATCAGTGGAGCAAAAGACTGGGTGAAATGTACGTCTCCCCCCTTTATTTACTTTGTTCTCATGTTTATGTTAATGTAACTGTTTATGTTAAGATTAATGTCAGGAATAACCTGTTATGCAGCAACCTCCTTAATAACGACCTTCTACAACACCACTTAAGAGCATCACACAGCCCACAGGCTGGCACTGGACAGGAGCTAGTTCAGTGCATGCAGAAGCACCCTTGGGTACACTAAGGATAAGTAATAATTTGTGAGGCTGTAGATTAGTATCATCTTTGACTGCTTCCCCGTGAAGTTCCCAAGGACCAGCTACCCTATTCTAACTTATAGTTTATGGCATCCTTTCTCCTGGCATATAGAGATAACTCATAGCAAAGTGGCCAATAGACAGAGATTCAGTTGCGCAAAGTCATTTTGGTAATGGAAGGCTGATCTGACAGACTGGGAACCTTGGTTCCTAAATTTCTGGTAATGTTGTAACTAACTGTCTGTTCTGCAGTGAGTGATACCTCTTTGAGCTCATCTCTGGAAACTGTTCTGAAACTTCTAACGTTATCAGAATATTCTTAGTTAGCTTTTGTGCAGCAGTTTCTAAGATAGTATTTTATATAAATAATATCTCTTAAAAATAAGCAAGAAGGTAGTTCAGCTACAAAAGCATCATCCGGTTCAAATCTTTATTGATCACTAAAGATTTAAGGGAAAAAAAGCTTTACAAGACCATTCCAGAGTGCACAATAATATATTCTCAGTGGATGGAATCTACTCGGCTTTTTTCCTCATAGTAGACTATTCTACCATGATTTATTATTTTCAACTTATCTCCCCTTTTTTTTTTATTTTAACAGGCACAGCATAGATGTTAATGGCTATATGTTACATCTGAAGGATGTAGAAGGAGGTGTAGAAGTGGGAGCACTATAACAAGGTGTATTTTTGAAAGGCCTGCGACAAGGATGTCCATACAGTGGTCTAGATCACAGTACTTGCAGACACCTGAAGCCAGCCAACAAGCTGAAGATACTATGACCCCCTCAGAGTGATCTTTTATCTTTTACCCCGGTCTCCCAACAGAATACAAACAGCAGAATGGTAAGGAATCAGATAAAAACAAGAAAAAAAAACACCTTATAACAAGTGACTCTCTCAATACATGAGAGAGATTTTGGTGTGTGACTTAGCTATGCTATATTCTTCACCTGCCCCATAAACTGCTGCTGTCTGCTCTAATCCTCCCAACTTTCCATAGGATACATTGCTGGGGTATGAGTTCCAAATTTTTCTCCATAATCAGGAGAGCTATATTTTTCCTGCTTTTAATAAAAGTTAAGATTCTGATGTAGTCACTCTGGCACTTTGCATGAAGTCATATGAAGCTATTAGGTAATCAATGATTGACTCAATTTTGAGCTGCTTGTTTCTATGACTATGCAGAAAAGAGCTGGCAAGCCAGTGGAAAAGGTGAGCTATCGTTTCAAGTATGAGCAATTGCATGTCTAGAATTGAAGAAGCTAAAGAAGCTTTGATCAAAATTGATTGTAAAAAAAAAAAAAAAAAAATGCACCCTGTCCTAAGCAATGACTTCACTGCCATAACTAACATGAATACCATTCAGACAATCACTGTTTGGCTTTTTCCCCCCCCCTACCTCCATATTTAGGCAGACTGGCTTTACACGGGGACCTATCCATGCACAGCGCAGCATGCTGGCAGGGAAGGCCAAGTGGAAGATGGGGCTGTGGAGGTGTTGTGGAGGCACCGCGGTGGCAGGGCTATGCATGATGCCTCCCTTGGAGCCCCACTGCAGCCCTTGCAGCTGGGGCAGTCTGTGTTTTCATCTCCATGGCAAGGTACCATGCTCTCCGCTCTGCTTGTTGCCATGGGACAATCAAGTGTTTGAAAGTGGGAGAATCCCACCTCAGGCTGCCAGGTCCCTCAGCAATGGGCCCCAAGGCTCAGGAAAAGAGCCAGCCTGGAGGAGGGGAAGGACTGACCTGCCAGAGCAGACCCACCTGCAAGCCTGGGGGGTACCGAGTGCCATATTGCTAATGGCTTCTGGGTTATAACGAGGCCACCTGGCCACGCTGCATACTGGTAATGCAACTGATACAGAATCATCCAGAAAGCCTGTTGGGGAGCTCCGAAGAGTGCTACAGAGGCTGGACACTTGCAAGGATTTTCCTCCTTTATTAAACACCCTTGAGGGTGAGAGGTTATGGCCTCACATGCTGTGAAAGGTCAGCTAGGCATAGGCATTAAGTCTAAGCAAGAGGGCAAGTCTGCTAGAACTTGCTGTGACGCGAGTAAACTGTGAAAAACACAAATGTGAAAAAAACCATGACCTATTTACTGTGTAATTCTGGTATAAGTGAACAACAAGGAGTGGAAAAAAACACAAAGCAGAAAATTATAAGGTGCTAGCGATCTCATCTAAAATACTGGAAATATTTCCAAGCCTTAAATTTGCTGTATTACCTAGTTTTCTTGTTGGGCTGTAAAAATAACATTTAAAACTTTGCTGAAATTTCCTAAAATGTCATGTTGTTTAAGTGATACTTACCTGAGTCTTCAGCCTGCTCAATGCTCCAGCAGAGTTTCGTGTTGGCCGCGCCGTGCCCAGCATCCTGCCTCCTGGAACATTACTCAGAACAGAAGCACAGAATCTGGATCAGCAAAGTATGTTGTGGGACCTAGATGTGGACAAAATAAGTGTATACAATGTTGCAATAGAGTTCTGAGTGGCTCTCAGCCCATATATTAAGAGCAGGATGTTGTTGAAATTTCACCAGTAACTTTGGCAAGTCCCCTTTAAATCTTCTCAGTTAATGGAAAACACAAGACAGACTTTTTAAAAGGGTCATTTTCATCTAGATAATAGAGCATCTTTGAATGCTGCAATATAAGAGGGGAATGAATGTATATTGTTATCAAAGGATAATTTTTGTGACTTCTGATAACAATCAGGAGAGGTTGTAGCCCAGGTAGCTAGTATTAAAGTCATTAACATCAGTATAATTCTGGTTTTTATAAAGGGCTGGAAGAGTTCCCCTAATTAGTACAACACAGCATGACAAATGCTTTTAGTAGCTGCCTTTTACGTAGACACAGTACAGTCCAGCTATGCGATTCTACTTTTGTTCTCCCCTATTTTATAAAATAAATTAGAAGAGAATAAATGAGGCAAACCATATGGAACCAAGGTCAGGTCAGCAGCTATCCGCTATACCACTGCCATTTAAGCACTGTTTTCACAGTAAGGAGCATGGCAACTGTCTACCCAGCTCATTCCCCTTTTTATTCGCTTTTTATAGACAACACAATAAAACCTAATTGGAATGTTTTCCTTCTCTTTTAGAAACTTTTTTTTCCCCTAGATTTGCTTTCAAATTTTGCAAGCATTGGGGTTGAAGAAACACACAAATTTTCGTTCTAACAACTGCGTTTGTATTCACAGCAAGACCTTGAAGAGAAACAGCGGAAAATGATGAAGGCATGTTGACAGAACAGTTTATTTGGACAGTAATATTAGTATTTTTTATAAAAGGGGTCCTAATGCAATCTGCAAGAAAATAAGTTTGTGAAGGAGGCTGCCTACAGAAGTTGTGGGGGCTCCATCCTCAGAGGTATTAAAAAATCAACCAAGCCTGGAGCAACTGGCTCTAATGTTGATGTTAGCCCTGCTTTAGGTGGGAGGCTGTAAGATGTGACCTGTAGATGCCTCTTCCAATGTAAATTAGTCAATGAAATTAGGGGCCTTGAATTAAAAAATGTGATGGAGGAGGGAGGCAGAAACATGCAAACATGTGCAGACGTGTGATTGCATGAGCATTATGTTCTTAGAAAATTAAATCAAACACTGATAATTTCAAAGATATGGGCTGGGAACACAGTCCTATTTCTATATGTGTAAAGGGGCTATTGGCTACAGTTTTGTTAGGGCCTTCTGCATCTGGGTCTCAAACAATAAGGCTCAGTTTCAGTTGCTTTTAGCTTGGTCAAGCTGAAATTGTTAGAGCTGAAATTTCCTACGCTGAATTACTTATTCAGGCTAGTGATTTTCTTTTAAGTTCCATCAAGAGTAGTTCAGTCATTTCCAAAAACAAATTAGCAGAAATATGCATTTCTTTCACATAAAGAAAACATTTATAACCATTTAATTAAAGCTGTGCTTTTTAGTAACGTGTTCAAGTTTGGCAGCCTAGAAAACCTGCGCAAACTTGGCCAAGTCATGAGTGGCTTAGTTTACATAATTGCACACGAGATTTGCTGACACTGTGTAGTTGGTCTCCAGCAGTCTCTTCACAATGAACATACTCTATCTCACAGCTTCAGAGGCAAACAGAACTCTTTGTACAAAAACAAGGTTTCCTGCAGGAACAGGCTGGTGAAGGCTGAGGAACAGAAATCAGTGCTGCTGCTGGTACACAGCGGTGGAATTTGAGTAGCGTGACTGAATGGAGAGCACAGCAAAGAATTAAGACAAAGTGGAGGTGAAAGGAAGGAGGAAAGGTTGGGTGTAGCAGAAGTGGGAGGATTTATGAACACTAAAGCATATTCTTCTTGACAACTTGAAACTCAATCCCGTGCTCACTGCCTTCCCATGAATTCATAATTTTAAAAAGGTATTAAATCTTTAATCACAGTATGATGTAATGATTTCCTTTTTCTCTCACAGGATTTATGAACAAAATGGGTTCTGTTCACTGAATGGACTAAGCTCCTGAAAAAGAACCCTGTATAAATGTCCTTATTTGAAAAAGGAAGATGTGTAGAAATGGAAGCAGAAGATCACAAAAAGAAAAGGACGGGTTCAATAACAAAGGCAGCTGAATGCAGCCCTGAGGAAGAGAGTCCTGTCCCTGCCTTCATCTCACCGTCTCCCTGTGATTTGGGCAAGTTCCTTTACCCAGATTTTTCAAAAGTGGCAAACATTTTCTGAGTTCCCTCCTACAAGAAATCCTAACTTTAAGTTGCTTTGTATATCTGCCCTTAGGATGAAATGCTTTGTGCTCCCCAAGCATATTTTTTCTAGTTGTTGTAGTCAGCTAGCTCAGATGCAGGTTTCTACACTGCAGATGATACAGTTTGAAGAAATGAGTGCCCTCTACAGAGCTTAGTTCAGAAAAGCATTGAGTTCTCACAGCTGTCTGTGTTCACATATAACACCCAGAACAAACTGGGTGCTATATGTGAAAACAGGCAATCCTAGGGAATGCTGAAAAAATCTCTTAAAAAAAAAAAAAAATCCATCTCCAGGTATTACATACTGGACCCAAAATCATTAGGTTCTTTCAATCTTTTTCCATTTGTAAAGCAAAATTCCCATTTTCTTACCCTTCAGAACCTTTGAGAAAAATTAACTAATTCATGTTCAAGAATCAATTGAATACTATACTAATAAGTGCCATAAAGGGAGGGCAAAAAAAGATAAAATTAATTTTTCTGGATATACAACACGGTGCAAGGAATGTGCAGCAAAGCAGACATGGGACCATAGAAAAGAAGAATATATGAAATACAGACTATCTTCTTTTCCTGGTTTTTGCATATATGTGTATATATATTCTAGCCAATGTAAAATCACATTTCTTGTGCCCATGTAACTAATTAGTATAACATACAGTGTAACTAAGGCTGTAGACCTTTTTTATGAAACAAAAGATTTTAAATTAAATAAAATGATTGAAAGAAAGCTGTAAGCAACAAGGCAGTATTTAAACCCCTATCTGATTACTTTTGCTGTCACCAGCATCTGGTGTTGGCCATCGCACCGGGAATTCCCAGGTTGATAACAGGGACCAGTGCAATCCCAGGTGGGCTCCCAGTGCCACCCTCCTTCCCGTCCCCTCTGCTGCCCAGTGGTGATCTGTGCTGCACGTGGCAGCTCTGAGCAGAACCAATTATGTTAACTCTAGCACAGAACCAATCTAGCCTCAGGAATGTGAAACACTATTTGGTCCATTTACCCTGCCAAGAAGCAGCATAAAGAAAAACTCCACCTAGCAACTATACCATTACCAAAGTACAGTAGCAGGGAAACAAACCATACTTTTTGGTTTTCTGCCACAGGCTACAATATATAAGCCTGCGAGAGTTGCTGTGACTCCTATTCACATGTTCTTAAAAGCACAATATCTGCACTCGCTTTTAACAGGTATGCAGGTGTGTATTATTTTAATGACATTCAGACTGAGGCTACATGACTCAGGAGAGAGCCAGCATGGCTTGTACAAACAGATATAATTAGTTATTCTTGAACAAGTGTGCATGCAGTAACCAGCTGCAGCTTTCTGATGTCTGGTGCATAGATTTCCATGTTCCCGCAATACCTCTCCTTAGTCCCGGAAGGGCAGGTGAGGTTCCTACTTCCCTTTGCAGGAAGGCAGACAGTGACACTTTGTCACTTGCTAGAGATACTCACAGGCACCATTAGTATAAGTGCCGTAATTTTTTATTAGCCAATGCAGCGTCAAAAGAGGCCTCAGATTTCATGCCTAATTTTGCATCATGTTGGTTACAAAATTGATGCTATATTAATATTAGTTAACAACATATTAACAGTTAATATGATATTTAAGATAAGTGGAGTGAAACCTTGCCAGTGTTGTTATTCCTTTACATAAAATGGGCCTTCCACTGCAGGAGTTGTTCACAAGATCATTAGCTCAACAACTGCATCGTCATATTTTGTATCTGCCCAAATGGGATTTGTGGCAGACGGTGACCTGACATCGCCGATGAGCTCAAGTCCTTTCTCCAGCAGAGACGATAAACTTCTCCACACTGTCCTTATTTATAGCTTAAACTCTAGGGAAGAAAATTGCTAAGCACTTGACATTCACAGGCTTCTGGCAGAGACAGCAGCCAGGGAAAGGTGCAGTGGGAGCAATTTTTGGCTAGCATTTTAGAATACAGCAATCCATCCACTCAAAAATAAACTACAACCAGTAAATTTGGTTCACTTGTATTTTTATTTTCAAAAAGGCACCCTAAAACATTTGATAAATTCTAGTCATGGATGGGCTGGTTTAGGAACTTTGGTATAAGATTTTTGTAACTGTCAGAGTGCAACCCTTGTAGTCTACAGGTGTTTTTATAAAGCAGGCTTTTAAAAATGGTTTCTCGGTGAGTGAAAAAATCAGCTATTTTTTCATCAAGAATTTTTAAGCATTGACACTAGAGTTAATTGATAAACTATTAAACTGTTCAGTTGTAATTTATAGCAGCTATAATGGCAACAATGTCTGAGTGATCACCCTATGCCGCCACTGAAGATATACCTCATCTGCTATAGCATGAAATACTGTAAGATGGTTTGTAATGATGCATATATCTTGTTACCTGCTGATAATAATCTATTGGCAAGGACAACAGTTTAATTATATAGTACATCTCCTGCTGACTTCCAAATATTTCTGCTGCTCTTCACTAATTTCTTAGCTAAAAGAGAATCAGTCTCCTTATTTTACACTAGTACATTAATTTATGAATGTAAGACAGAAAGCTTTTATTAGCTGCTGAGGTGCCTGAATTCTTTGTGTTGTCAACGTGATATAAAAATCTAGCCCCAGCTGCCTGTAAATCCCGATGGATGGTGCAGATGGTGCAGAACAGATCAGCTAAAGGGTGTGGAGGAAATCCCAGAATAGACCTCTCACAGACATGTGCACAATATTATCTCAAAGGTGGCATTCAGCCCTGGCCAAGTAGAATCTTTGCTTGCAGTGATACAGTACAGGCAGCTTGGATGAAATGTCTTTCTCTTGTATTTCTTCCTTCAGGTTCATTCTGAGCATGGTGTCATAGCCCCCATCTTGGGAATGGCACTGCCCAACAAGAGCACAGGAGTCTTCGGTACGCAGGAACCTTTGAGGTGGGCACCAGCAGCTAAGGTTCGGTGTTTGGCACAGAAGCAGTGAGAAGGTAAATTGACCTGGGATTAATGATACGATATCAGAAGTCCTTTTGTCTGTGAAATCTGTGTATCTAGGTACTGGGGACCTCCAACATAGTCTTGTCCATTTGAACTCCTGATCAAAAAGGAGTTTTGAGCATATATTCCCACGAGGACCTATTAATAGTGCATTCTACCAGAGTTTGGTCTTTGCAGAGACAAATATATCAGCTTGTTTGTTAATAAGTCAGCATTTATTCCTGGAGTGAACTCCTGTCCTATCAAAGCCTGTAAAATGGGAATCAGAAACCTGAGTTGAGTTAGAAGAATGCCTTTAAATTTGGGAATTAGTTATAAAAAATAAGATTTTGCTTCATACACATTTCTCTGAGTAATACGTAGTTGATAATAAATAACTGTTAGTAGGGATTTCCCTCGTCCATTTCTGAGCAATTACTTTTGAAAAACTTGAAAATTAGAAATATTTTAGCTTGCATGCATAGCAAGTGGACATGCAAGCAAGTTTGAGATGTTCTTGCTTTGCCTAACACACTATAATTTGGTGTAGAGAATTGGAAATGTATTATAATAATGAGAATTGGCAGTGCATTACAGTCCTGTTGTTAAAATAACCTTTAAAGTCACTGTCTTCCATTATGAGTTTTTAAGTGCACGGAAAGACCTCATGAAAACCATGAATGCAAGGGTATTTGCTCTCCTGGATTTTAGCTCCTACTGATCGTGCAGTGGTGAAATGGAGGATATAGCAACAAGATCATGTCATGTAAAAAACAAGAGGAATAAATTATGTACTTCTGTGCAGACTGACGAGTTTGTTCCAACAACTGAGGTTGGGCTGCTGCTGTGCTTTACTGATCCCTGCTAGCAACAACACTGTACTGGCCTGCAGAACAGTGATCTACTTTACACCATAAAACATGGTTTTTTGATAGAACAACATGTCTCACAGAGGGCCTGTTCCAGGTTGTCCTTCTCACTGCTGTGCTGGCTACAGCAAGCTGAACTCCCGGAGCACAGAACAGGGAAACGCTCATCTGACAGAACCCTGAATCTGACGTTTGAAGGTTTGGGTCAAATGTATTACTGGCTATGGCCTGGAAGAGACTGCAAGCTGAAGTGAGAAGGAACTTTTCACTCTTCAGAAAAAATCTAGCATTACATTATCTACGTTACCCAATTACTCCACATCAGCCTGTACTCTGTCCCCTGCTATCCTTCTCTATTTACAGTGAAGATCTAGGAAGCCTCAGAATGGATCTAACCATAATAGTCTTTTTCCCAGAGAATTCAAACATTCTTAAAGACAGCAAGGTATAATTTTACACTCTAAAGAACTGGCAAAGCTGACTTTTATTGTATGAGTTCGCAGAACTGAAATGATTGTGACAAGCTATAAAGTCATACTACATATTCTTAGAATTTAGAACAGTCCAGTAGGCTCCCAAAGAATGAATTTGATACCTCTGTTGATCTGTAAAGATCATTTGTTTACAATAAGTTGATCTATAGTTAAGTATCTCCTTCCAAGATAAAATAACCAAGCGATACCTTTCCATTTATCTAGTACATGTCAAATAAATTGGTAACTGTAAATAGAAATAAACACATACATAACAGGAAGCGCTGTGCTATTGACTATTTGGAAAATATAGCAAAACATACTGTGATAATTATAATCAGGAATTTGTTCTGCAATATCAGACTCTTTTAAAAGTAAGCAGCACAAATATACCTGCTGTATACAGAAGGAATCACAAGGTAGTTGCTGTGCACAGTAAGGAGACTTTCCTATTATTGGCTTTTACAGAGGTTTTGCAGGTTTTGACAGTGCAATCATTCACAAGTTTCTGCCCCACACATCTTTGTCTTCCTACCTTTTGGTTTCATTAAGTGGAAAGTCGTATTTGTAACAACAGACCCATAAATGCATTTCCTGACTCAGGTTTACTCCCAGGCAATAGCTCCCTATTACGCTGCTATCAGCTACAGTATCTCTGTGTCACTATTTTCGGTAGGATTCCACTTGACTGCAGATTTTCAGTTCCCTGCCTGCATTTAATGCTCTTTCAAGTGTATACACTAACATGGTACATAACTTTTCCCCCAGCTTTTTATCTCTGTGCTTGCTATGTTAACTAAGCTCACAGCAGTATCTTTTCTTTCTCCTCATTTTGCTGTGTGAATTTGTTAGAAGATGATTACAAATTTTCACTGACTAACACTAGTTCTCTGTACTTGCTGATGTCTTTCACGCAGCAGAAACAGAGGAACAGGTGCCAGGTACAAGGTTAAACACGATACTTCTTAAACTATGTCTTTTACATTTATAACAAATCTTACAAGGCAATTTAAAAAAAAACTTTAAATAATTGGAAGCGAAGCAGTACGAGTTCCCTCATCTTTTTAATATGAGAAAGAAAGAAAGAAAAACAAGAGGATGTTAAAAGTTGTAAAATACTCACAAGTCTCAGAAAAGCTGTGCAGCAAGTTGGCACAGAAGAAGTTGGGATAAAGTTTGCACTGGTGACAGCGGTGAACGCTCCACCCCCTCCTCCGTTCTGTTTTACTTTCAGTTGTTATATAATATAGGACTATGTTTGTACCTAATGCAATGTGGAAATTATTCTCAGCACAAATAGTAGCTAGTCAGAATTTCCCACTGCCATTTCTGAGCAATTTTCAAATCTGGAAAAAAAAAAAACCAAACAAAAAAATTTGTGGGGAAAGACATATGCCTGTGATTTAGAAGGCAGGCAAGTGACTGACAAACACAAAAGCCATCTGCTTGCTACCCCAAGCAGTGACCTTTACACATACTACTGCTTATATTCCTGTAGAGGGAAGAAAGTGCAGTTTGTGCCCTTGTCTCTGCACAGTCCCTTCACCCCTCGTAGTTTAAGTGTATCCTCCCAGCCAGAGCTCCAAAGAGTTGTAAACTTGGAAGCAAACACTGTAGCTTTATGCTGTAACTCCTCCTCTTCTTTGCAGCCTGAACAGTGTTTTACTGCGGCAGCCGTCACAGGAGGGAAAGAGAAGTTGCCTCTCAGGGCAACATCAAGAAAGAAGAACACGACCAGGGAAGACAATTTCCACGACAGAAAAGCACTTCTCCAGAAGGCACAGCACCTGGCTAGCTGTGGGACTACAGGGCAGAGAGGTGTCATGGGCCCAGATGACATCAGAAGAGGATCCTTGTAAAGGAGCTGAAAACATACTCTGCAAATTGCACTGAACTCAAAAGTTGTGGATTTTAGCTGTCAAGAAAAGTGGGGGTTTAGTGCCTATGATAATCACAGGGCATAGCAGCTGTAATCCTAAAGTCCTGCTTAGACACCTCACGATGAAAAACCTTTCTAGCTTGAGCTAAACTTTGATGTCCTGAAGATGAGGCTCAGCAGCTCCCGAGGAGTACTCTCAGGTTCCCAGGAACCATCGCTTACCTGTGTAAGGGTAACGCACTCCAGAGGCAACAGTGAAAATGGTACTTCCTCTCTGTGCAACCTTTTTTTTGTCCTCTTCTCTGTTATTCTGGGTGCTGGTTGTTATTCTGTGCATGGCACACTCTGTGAGGTGGTAAAAATGTTCTGCAGCTAGATGAGAGTGTTTTAGAAATGGCTCTGTCTCCTTACTGAGTTTCTAGAGTTGCACGTTTCCTTCCTGTTTCTCAGTGAAACAACATTTTTTCAGGAACACTATCAGTTAGTTCCTTGTGCTGGGATATTCTATTACAGCTAGATTCAGAAAATCTATTTAAAGACCTAAGTAAGACTTCTATATCTTGAACAGCTGTCATACAAGAGAGAGAAACAAGGACTGGAACTGTGTGTTGCCAGAGAGTAGTTCTAGATGGCTGCATGATGAATTCATTACATGAGGCCGCTTGCTGCCATTTCTCAGCACCCGTGCGCTCCGTATCCTGTGGTCCAATGCTTGGGTCCAGCATCTGTTCCGCAGAGAAGGCACCGAAGTGAAACGCAGCCACGCTGATTAGCTCCTGTACAAGATCTGGTTTGCAGTGACTACCACTGTAAAGAACCTTCCAGCAATGTAACACAAGACAAAAAAGCAGAACTCACAATTTCATGCTCTCCAGGGGCTCTTGGCTCCTACACGACACCGTCTCCAGAAAAGCACCCACTCATGCTCCTAGTACTCTGTCTCAGTATAGAGTGTTAATATCACTTTTTAAGCAGTTGCACAGATATGGGAAGTGAAGTCTGCCTCAGCTGATAACTGTCAGAAACTTGGGCACGATTTGAAAGAGAAAATAAAAGTACAGACTTGGCTGGAATTCTTGCTGTGACAAAATACGAGTGAAAATGAGATACCAGCATTGCAGAAAAAAACATCAGCTTAGGTAAATATTTAAACCAAAGGAACACACTGGTTTATTATCTGTCTTGTGATAAGGGCACTTCTTCTGAGACAGAAGTGGTCATAAACACCTCTGTTTCTTCAGTTTACTCCAGCTCAGAGAATGAGAGTAAATGATTTCAAGTATTTGGACTTGGGATCCCAAAGGCTCTAATATTTGTCACGGTTACAAACGGAAAGAAAATAGATTGTTTCCCATTTGCCTTTGCTTTTTGATGTGATACTTTTGCCGTACTATAACATGTCAGAATTTTCTCAACTAGGAAAAATTTATAAGCAAACAGCCAAAAACAAGCACACAAAGCATTTGGTACTCACGAATTGTATTCTCTGGGAAAAGGGGAAGAACCACTTATTTAAATTTTGCTTAAAATCACTTTCCAAACAGTTTCCTTTGAACACTGCAAAGTGAAAACACTGTATATAGGATGGATTTTATTTTTTTTAAACTACCTCTCTGGGTTTGTTCTTTTTTTAAGAACTATGTTTTGCTGGCATTTCTGATGTTAAAATAGATCAATTTCTGGCTTAATATAGAAACTGTTCCTAAACATTACAGTAGTTGTATATAAAAACAGTGCAAGTGTCAGTGTGTATTACTTTACAATAGAATGGCAATACCACCTTTATACTCAAATACTCAAAATTTAATTCTCGTTCATTTGCTTAATTACACAAAATTGTGCTTCCTAATTACACAAAAGGGATGTTTTATAGTCATCTGAACACTACTAGTCACATCAAGGTGTTTATTTATAGTATAAATTATTCTCATACTCTCCTACAAGCAAAATACCCCTTTCTAATTTATGCAAGTTTCATTTATAGTGGACACAGGCTATTTGGCAAGATATTGGCAATTATTCTCACTAATGAGCTACTAAATTGTAATTTAGTATTATAAGTGCAGCGACAAAGAATGTGAATAACTTATATCATGCAAACAGTAAAGTGAAAACAGATGTGCAAATGTCATTTTGAAAATAAAACAGGATAACTGAAAACTCAAACATGACCCTCCTGATTTGAAGCAACATTGCCTAAATGTTTCCTGTGGCTGTACGACAGTCAACAGGTTTGGGTTTGCTGCACTTTTCAAAGTTTTCCCGTATTCTCATGAAATTAATTCCTTTGGAACTGGTGTTAGTTCTGTCGCTGAACACCAGAAGTGGAAGTATTGCTACAGGAGCAAGAGTGAAGAAGTGGAAGGGAAGGAGGCTTTTCCAGAGCAATGTATGTGATGTGGGTTGTTATACAAAAGTGTCATATTTTATGAAGGTAGTCTGTAAAAAAAATGGCAGTTCTTGCAGAGCCAGATCCTTTCAGGATGGCCCCCAACCCACCCAGCTCCGAGCTAACTTTCTTTGCTACATTTCTAAATGCTTAAAGATGGGACTGCACTTCGCTCTTCTCACCTACTGTTCTTTTTAAAAAAAAAAGTCTTGAAATGGAGGCCGCCTCTGAGAAGACATTATTCTCTGACCAGTATAGTGATTTTTATTTTTTTCAAATGAATTCCAAAGTTTTTAAAAAACCTGAACCCAAATGTACAGGCAGATGCAGAGGACAGTCATTGCAATTTGAATAGTGTCTCTTTCTGAGTACTTTTTTGTTATAGTTTTCCTGCTGTGTTTGAATTTTTGCTGCAGGGCTGAACTACTACACCCTCAATTACCAACCTCATGAATTTCTGCGTAAGAAAATGAAAGAACTGTTGTTTCCTTCCTCTAGGTGACGGAATGGGTGTAAAGAGCTGATAAGCAGGTACAACTTTGGCTCTCCCCACTCCCAGTGTGGCAGCCAGAGGAGCTAACTCAGGGAGAAACAGCCTTCTGCCTCTGAGGAGTCACATCCCAGTCATCCCACCAGCATTCACCATTACTGCATGTTGTTTCAGCTAAGGTGAGCCTTGATTCTAGCGACAGTGGCCAGCAGCAGAGTGCCTTACTCCTGAGCAGGAGAGCACAGAGGGGACTTGCATGATGAGGGACTTATGTAAATCTGTCTTTGATATATGCTAGGGAAGTGCATTTCTGGAAGTTATAATCTTCAGCAAATCATACATGTAACTGAATTTGGGAACTGTTCTGCACCAGTGCTGTAACAACACATAAACCAATATTCAAATCTGAAATAATTCTATGGCAGAATTATTGCTGTAATAGAACATGTGATATACTAAACATGTTACTAGGTGGGAATGTGTGCCTTCTGAAAATCTAGGCAACTTCTGCTTCATGGCTGATACAGGACTATAGATAATCTGTTGCTTTTTTTTTTTCATACAAAATCATTATGTACCCTAAATTATAGACTCTTCAGATTGATTATTAAAAACTTCTGGCATCTCAAAAATGCTATTTAATTTCTAGATACATCTGGAGAGATGCTAATATTCTGCCTTTCAGAAGCATGCACAATATTTCTGGCATGTTATAATTTATCAACTATTGCCACTAAGCATGAACTATTCCTATTCAGAGAGGCAGTGTTTCCAAGCAAAACCATATAAATTGCTAAGTTAGCAAAAACAAAACAAAGGGAAAGGCATTTAATGCATAAAATAAGTGGGAATATGTTTCTGAATCTGTGGAAAAAGCTAACGCAGAGAAATGTGCAGATCTTATTTGGAGTCATGTGAGGAACCTATAATCTTAAGTATTTTGTTTAATGCTATGTGAACAAGCACAATCCTATTTAGACAAAATATTTGCAGCATTGCAGCCTAAAAGGTTTCCTAAAAGAATTGCTCCTTAAACTGCATGATAGATACATACAATTCTACACAAAATAAAATAAATATGTGAATAAAAAAGCTGGCTAACCTCCCAAAAGGCATGTCTTCTCTATAGCAGTTATCTCAGGTTATACTTAAGTTATTTCTGTCTGTGTTAATCAAGCCTGACTGGGGTGGCCAGACCACAAAATTCTTGCAGTCCACGCTGTCTCAGTGGTCTCTGATGTAGAGAGCTACATGCCAAATCCACAAAACTGTTAGTGAATATAATCCTTATTTAAGTTCCCAGCTAGTTCCCATAGGAAAGATTCTCTACTCAAATGCTTTTTTGAAGTTAAGTGCTGTGCCACTTGACTTTAGATGATGGGGCACTTTCTGAACTGGGTAGCTAGAGCCCAGTGCAGTGCCTTGGGAGTCAGGTACATTTAGCTGTTAGGTTTCACGAGCCAAACAGGGCACTGTCTAAATTAGCCAATTAGCAGGGCTGGGAAAAGCCTTTTGAGGGTTTAAGTGCCCTTAGCTGCACTGGCCATGCCTCCAACCAGGATCCATAGCTTAAGATCCTCCCCTGAAAGCAGTGCCTTTCTTCAGTTTAAAGTACAGCATCCAAAACGTGTCATTCAATTATTATTATTTTTTTACTACATAAGCATTTTATAAATGTTTCTAAACAGAAATTCCAGAACAGTGAATGGAGGAATCAAAATGTTACATTACAATAATGAAACAGAATGATTTGGGGGGGGGGGGGGGGGGGGGGGATTCTTTTCCTCAAAGCTACCTATTTGTCAAAACAATTTGTCGAGATCTCTCAGTCTTAGTCCATGTAGACACCCTCTCTGAGGTTAACAGGCTGCATTGAGGCCCACTTTGCCATTTGTAGTCAGAGCTTTCAGGAATGCAGGAGAATTATGTCCTAACCCATGTGACAGCACAACTAAGTCAATCTTACTAAAAAGAAATAACATGCAAAAGAGAGGGCTGAAAGAGGAAAGAATGCAACTCAGTAATGATGTGCATTCCATCAAGGTTATTTCTGTTTTTCTTTCTTTAATGCTAAATACAATAACCATGACATATGTGTCATATTTCTCATTTGATAATACTGTTTTATAGTTTCATTATACTGTAATACAGCTGGTGTCTTTAGTGCTCAGAGTTTTTGTGACAAAGGTAGAGTTCACTCAGTGGAAAGTAATTTCTGTATAAGTAGAGAAAACGAGATATTTAGCTACCACATGGACAGAATGTATTCTAAACGCTTGAAATTTCAGAGACTGCACAACATACTGTATTTAGTCGAAGGGAAGGAAAGGGCTTTCTCCAAGTAGTTTAAATTTGGAGTCATACCAAATTCAAGGTTGCCTTTAGTTTTGCCACATCGCTTTCAGGTTACTAGGCTATATAAAGAGCCTTTTCATATATTATGACACACTTGTGCACTATTAAACTCCCACATCACCCCACAATATATTGCTCACTCCTTTACATGAAAAAATCAATGCGCTTTCTGTAGGGAATCTTAATATGTGGCATACTATGTACAGGAAGGATGAATGTACTGGGAGTTATCAAAACTTTGACTAGTTGATGAAAAGATAGTGTTTTGAAATTTACTATCAATAATTGGTCGTTTGTCGTTTCAGTCCTGAGGGGTTTTGATAGCTTATTGTCCTCAGACCAGCAATATTTCCCATCTGTTATTTCTTAGCGTTCCCCAGAGCACCTGTTATTCAGAAGCAGCAGCTTCCCCTGAATGGTATGCCATTGCTTTCACTGGCACCATGTGGGAAACGCTCAATTGCATAAAAACAGAGATTCCCCATTTTTAACCTCCACTGCTCACTCTCAATTTTTCTATCTTCTGCCTCTTGACAGTCTAGCCTAAGTCACTGAAATTCATTGTATGAAATCATACAATGGCAAGTAGCAGCAGAAATGTACAGGGCGTTTCCAGTCAGCCGTTTCCCTCATCATTTATCTGTGTGTACTTCATGTACCCCGAAAACAGCCAAAAATAAGATGTTTATGGACAGGATTTACGGTATCAGGCCACTGAACTCTATTCGTCTACTGAGCAGTTCAGATTAATTCTCTACATCAAGGTGCAAAATGGGGTTGGCTTGCAGATGCAAACAATTTCTTGCAGAAGCAGAGACTGCTGAGGGTGGCTTTGCGGCTGCTCAGACCCATGGCCAGGCCAGGCCCATCCACAGGGAAGAGAGAAAGTCCCTGCTTCCCAGACGCATAAGGCGTATGAAGTGACTTCTCGCTGTGTGAAAATGTCAGTGCTTCCTAACATCAGCGTGTCTTGCTACCCCAGATCCATGACTTGCAGTTCTTGTTACTATTGAAGGTGATTCACAGTCTGCTCGGAATTACTCAAAGTAGAGAAAGACCAAAGACTGACTTTTGGGCCGTGTCCTAGCATGGAGTGTAAAGCAGCAGCAGCCCTTTAAATTGCCGCTGCAATAACGTGCAAACTGGGGAAACTGGCAATAAGCCAAAAACGTTTGTCAGTATGGTTGGATCAAAGTTTCTGTGCATTGAAATAAAAGATGAAAGGTGCTCAACAGATGATAATATTCTCTGCAGAGCTGAAAATGCGGGAGAAAAAAAGCAGTTTTTTGTAAAAAAACATTAGTGAAGAGATGAGACTCAAATTGTTGCTAACTTTGCCTGTTTTGTGTGTCTCCAGAAGCTACTTGTACAGTTCTTTGTCAAATATAACCAGACAGTAACATCCAGAAGCCTCTGAAATATAAGTAAAAATCATATATACTGAATTTTAATCAATGTAGGTAAAGATGGATTTTTCACTGGAACAAAGTTGAGACTTTGCGACTATGAAAGGCAGTTAAAGATACCGTAGACAATGTTGCAATTAAGAATGCAAGTACTGATATGTGGCCATTAGGATTCATGTGTGTATTTAATAAACAAATCAAGCTTAAATTCAGGAAAATATACTGCCTTAAAAAGACTTCCATTTGTGAGAGTGCAACTATGCACGGTAATGCTAGTCCATAAATCCTATGTAATGAAGATACTAAGTAGTGAACTTGCAAGACATGGACAAGTAGTCAGTGTAGGTGTACTCCAGAAGAACAGTGGACTTGATATCACCTGGGAAAGGCTAATAAAATCTCTCCAAAATCTTAGGTACAGAAAACCATGACATTTCTTGTCACTTCCCAGATAACTGAATTACTGGTAACATCTTGTCATCTGCTTTTTTTTACCTCAGGATTCCTTCTGAAGTGACTCCCACTGAATTTACCAAAGAGCATCTATTTTAAAATGAATGTTGTGTGGCTTAGGGGAGGGATAGAATTGAGTTCCTGCTGATATTGCACATTCTTGAAAACCCTTCCATGTATTTATACCAGTGGAGACTCTGTGGTTTCCCAGATTTACATTACATGCAGCTGGTACATAAAATTGTGTGCTTTACCTGTTTCATTCCTGGGTGACTGTATGAAATCAATTTTAATCTGCTCTCATACACGTATCAATAGAAGCTTAGACGTAAGAATCTGATAAACACTGGCACCCCAGAGGAGCAAGAGATCCATTTAACCTTTGGCAAGGAGGAAGGGCTAAGTCTTTGCACTGAATGTATGAAAAAGTGATCTGAAATTTTGATGATGGTGCAAGCTCATAATACCCTCAACCATAAGGTTTCAAAGGCCATTTTCATTGCCAGTCACCCCAATTAGCAATAGCTATATTAATCAGCTTTTAATAAAATCCTGTATGCTCTACTTTGGCTGAAATAGGAGGTTTAGCTTAAAATGGTGGGTATTGCTAATTTGTACATTTCTCAGAAGCAGGATGAATATATGAAACTGGTGACCTTCTCAAGGGTGCCTAGGGAATGTAAATGGCCGCTGTGTGATTGCTGGGGAACAGGTAGAGTAACTTGAGGGTTTAAAAGTACTAGAAATATTAATATATTTCATCCGATAATTTAAAAATAACTATTTACTCACCCTAGAAGGAGAAGAGCTGGTTTCCTGTGGTCATTCTCATTGTGATTTCTGTTTGTTTGGGGGTTTCTCTTTTCCCCTCTCTGCCCCAGTGGTTGTTGAAGACCCACTCACATTAAATTTGAAGCTCTGCACTTCTAGCACTAGTCTCCACCTATCCTTTTTTCCTTCCAAAGAAAAATTTGGATTTCATGATCATGTTGACCCTTACTACCCCATTTGAAGATTAGCACTGCTACTATAAGGAGGCAACTTCATTCTCCATGAACATTGGTCAGGAGCAGAAAGCTTCCTGTGCCGTGCAAATAGTAATTCAAGAAGTAATGCCGGATATTCATGTCTAAAAGTGTTTGTTAGGATCTGAGCTTTTATCAAGGACTCCATTATTTACTTTGTCTCCTTCCCTCCTCTTTTCCCAGCAATAAGGAGATTGGCCCTTCAGACCTTCAGGTCTTTCATCTGTGATTGCACCTTCCTTTAATATTTTTCTTAAGAGTACATCACTGGTATTTCTGATGTATATGGAGTGTTCTTCAGTTGTGTGTATAATAGAGTTTTAGAGTTATGTGTGTTAAAACAGATAAAAAATTGAGTGGGAAAGGTTTTGTGACATTGTTTATTCCATCCTTCTGCCCCAAGGTGCGAGCGTGTGTGCCTAAATCACACCTAGTGGATATTTTATTAAAGTGCTCTTCAAAACCTCCAGAATGTTGAAGAACTTCACAGGGATGTGGCATAATATGGCATGCAAGAGAGGTGCACAGCACAGGTAGGATCCTGTGGCAAATGCAGGCAAACCAAGAGAATGAGAAAACACATAGCAGAGAGCCAGGTCTTAGAGGTGGGCAAAAAGAAATTTTAGAGGACCAGAGGAAAGTTCTGACTCAGAACCAGAAGTTATGTTCCTCTATGCAAGGATGAGTGGGCAGGGAGGGAGATGTATTTAAAATATCCATTCTGTCTGACCTAGTGACTCTGAGTTAATTTGAAAATGTGGGTATTTTTATGCCTTGGGTATTTTTATGAGCTGTTCAGAATCTCTTGGTGCTATTTATGATTCGTTGACTACACTCTGGCCTCTGGCTGGGCAGCAGATTTTCTTCCTGTCTTGTGTGTAGGCTACACTTGGTCTCCCTTTTTTTTTCCCTTTGCATGCCTCTGCCAGCACATGGCTGGTTGCGACTGGCTGTCTTCTCCAGAAGATGTGCTATGACTGGTTATCCCCATGCCATTTTCAAGCAGCTGACTGTTCAGATTTTGCACTCAGTAGTGGTGTGTTGCCATTTGGGCCACTTCTCCGGTCTTTCAAGATTATTTTGCAGTCTGGCCTTCCCTTCTAAAACATTTCATTCTTTCTGTTTAGTACTGTCTGAGATTTTGGCAGCAGAGCTTTCATTTGATAGCTGCATCACAAGTGAAAGTGCTTGAATAATACTGGATGATCTACCCATATTCCTTTCTTTCAATTACACGAGTTCCTCTGTGAGCAGCACTCCAGAGTCCACCTTTCCAACAGGTTGTGCCCCCTCATGCTGGCAGATTCCTTGCTTGCTTATATTAATTTAACATGACAGCGTGTCAAAAGTCTTACTGAAGTCAAGATGACATGACAGCTACTGCTTCTCCTTTATCATTTCGACTTGTTATGCTGACATGAAAAGAAGAAAAACTTGTCATAATTTGTCCATAACAAAATCTGTGGGCTGCTTCTTCCTCCGATTTCCATTTTCTCTGAGCATTTCTTTTGGTAGGTCTTCAAGCATGGGACACTACCTGTCTGGACTGTAGTGCCCTCACTCTTTCTGCCCCCACCTTGAGGACAGTCACACTGTGCCTGTTTTCTACTAGCTTGGACCCTAGCATGTCAGTCAAAGTTTCTGAAAGGGAAGGAAATAGGAAGCCCATACTCAGTCAAACCAAAGATCTGGTAGCCCAGAATGCAACCTGCCTGCTGTCTGCTGGCCAGAAGCACATGGGGAATGTGAGAGCAGAGCAAGGGCACAGGAACCCTTCCCCAGTGATACCCTTGTGTCCTCCAGAGATGTCTCAGACAGCTTGTCTCTTTCAGGCAGCGAAAAGCTCTGCAAGCTGTCAGAGTCATTCACATCAGATCTTAAACAGGGGTCCCGTTTTGTTCATGATTGGTCCTATTTGTTCACTATTTGTTCTCTACACCTTTCCTGCTATTGAGAATTTACTTTTTATTTTTGGTGGCATGATCTGTTTTCTGCCATAAACAAAGCTAAACTTTAAAATTTTATCACTGAAGCTCCAAGTGATTTTCAGTTGTGGTGTCTTGATAAGTGAAATGTTGTATATTATTTTTAAAATATTCATGTATCTAAAAATTATGGTAACGCCTCCTTTTGCATCTGGTGGTAAATGCAGTATGTCCCTTGTACAATTCTTCCAGAGGCACGGAAAGTACAACTATTTCATTATATGAATGCCCAGTTTGGCCCTAAGTGAGCATACATTTGGTTCATGAATGCTTACCTAGGTATATCTGTGCTGCACTTGCAGAAGCAATTAAACCTTTCTATATAAATATCCAAGGTGGCATTTCCGGTACACCCCTTTTGCTTACTTCTCCGAGAATCAAAAACTATCATTTCACAGTCGCTATGCCCAAGACGGCCTCCAACCATCACATCAACCATAAGTCCATCTCTGTTCGCAAACAACAGGTCGACTGGGGCAACTTCCCTGGTTGGCTCACTCACCAGTCAGGAAGTTATCTTCCACACACTCCAGAAACCTCCTAGACTGATTCCTCTCCGCTGTATTGTATTTCCAGCAGACATCTGGTAAGTTGACGTTCCCCACGAGAACAAGGGCTAGCGATCGTGAGACTTCTCCCAGCTGCTTATAGAATATTTCATTGATCTCTTCTATATATAGTGGTCTATAACAGACTTCCACCATGACATCTGCCTTGTTGGCCTTTTCCCTGATTCTTACCCATAAACACTCAATCCTTTCATCACTCTCAAGCTCTAGACAGTCAAAACATTCCCTAGCATACAGGGCTACCCCACCACCTCTCCTTCCTTGCCTATGCCTTCTGAAGAGTTTATAGCCATCCATTGCAGCATTCCAGTTGTGCAAGTCATCCCACTATGTTTCCATGATTGCAACTGTATCATCGTTTTCCAGCTGCACAATGGCTTCCAATTCCTGTTCATTGCCCATGCTCCGTGCGTTGGTGTGCATGCACTTCAGTTGGGCTACTGATCCTCCCACCTTTTTGGGAGGAGAAGCCCTAATTCCTGTGTGACTGTTCTCAGGCACTTCCATGGATTCTAACACATCAAAAACCCTTGTGTCTTTGCTGCCACGTGGATCTTCATCCCCTAACTCTACTGAGATGGCACCCTGAAGGACCTCGTTAGCATACTGTCCCTCAAACATTGGCATGTCACCCCCAGGCTTATCTTATTTATTTATATACTTATCTGAGTGTGTACTGGATGCTATTAAGTGATAACTACTGCAACTTCAATAGATGATTTTTTAATTAAGCTTTCAAAAAAATTCAGTACATTTTTATTCTTCCAGCAGTTAAGCTTTCTTGTGTGGCTTATAGCTTTATGTTAGCTCTTAATTTACTTTTCAAACTATGATTTAGGTGTTTACAGTGGAAAGTATCCCACAAAATATTTGAAAAGAACTGAAAAAAAGTTATTTACTTTGCTGCTACCATTCACTATTAACACATTTTCCCAGCAAATTGCTAATCTTTAGAGATTAAGACAGATTTGAACCACATGTCAGGTAAGGAAACATCAGCTGGTATAAATGGGTATAGCCTGCTGTTTTGCTGCTATATGATCATTGTCTACCAGTATAGAGGATTTTGAAATTTTAGCTTCTAGGGAAACGACACTTCTACCCAAAACAAAATATTACATGACTTCCTTCTCTGTTGTTATAATGGCTGATGGTGTTATAACAAATAAACAATCAGATGCTAGTTAACGTATATGGAGTGAATATTTATAGGAAAGGGTCAGTTTTCCAAGATAATTTTTCACTTGGAAAAACTTCACTTTTGCATTACTGTCACGTAGAAAAATGAAGGTACTTTTAAAGTGTGAATGTCAAGATTAGATATGATGAAACTGTGAGAGAAACCATTAACATGGACTTCTTGAGGAGGATTTATGGAAGATCTTCACATCTGGGAATCACAAGGACAGGAGAAAGCACTGACTTTAAAGAACAGATAATTCCATATGGTAAATTAGCAAGGGGAGTTAGCAGATATGCAGATGATATCTTTGAAGCTTTAAAAAGATTTGTGTTCCAAAAAGCCACAACCAACTTAATTGGTTTTCTAGAACCTTTGACTCTGTTCAGTGTGGGACAGGGTGAAATAATAGACCATTCTAGTAGAATATATGAGCATTATTGCAAAAAGGAGGAGAGGTCAAAAGGACGTGTTGAAAGGAAATGGAAACAGATCATTTCCAAGTCGAAAAAAAGGGTAAATGTTGAGAGGAGCTCAGTAATTTAATGTTTCAGGATAGTTCACTAAAGTTTGTAAGTTTTTAGACAAGCTCCAGTTCAGTAAAAGTATCTTAACTTCTCTTAGCCAGACAGCCCAGTCAATAGAAAAAGTAGCTTTTTGGGGCGGGGTGTTGGTTAGGGTTTTTAGCAATTTATGTAGCTGTTTATTTTTCCCATCCGTTTTTCTTTTTTTCCTCACCTGCCCTAGAAGATAAGGAGATAAAGAAATTCTAGTTTCTTAAGCTTTTTAGTGAAAAATGAGTTTACAATTTCTACAGAAGACCTGCATGATAAATCAAATTCTTTTGTGATTTGTGAACAAACCTTGACTTTGTTAAGATTACTTTCTTTTATGTATTTGGAATTAGTACTGCAAATTCAAGTGTTAGCTTTGTTTCATGTGGAACTGGAAAGTACTATATAAAAGCTAGGAATTACTATTTATTTACTGTATGTTATTCATAGTGAGAAGTACATGAAACTATGTGGTCATGTAGTTACCTCTTTCTTTACATGAGCTGACCTTTATAAGCTTCCTCTCCTTGGCTAAATAAATCTTACAATTCAGTTTTCCCTTGCATGTCTGTAAGTGAAACCATTGTCAAATGGGGGATACAAATCAATACTAAACCAAGAAGGTGCATAGTTGAAGAATTCTCGTTTGCTCAGCTTGCAACCATACACCATGGATTTTTTCTGCAATTAATAGAGATTTATTCTACAGAATTTAAGCTGTTATTTTTTCAAGACTTCATTGCCTAAAGGGTTGTGAGAAGAACTTTCTGTAAATTAACTTGATGTAATTGATGGGGTATTGTCCAGGAAGTAAAGTGTTTTGAACAATAAGGAAAAGAGTTGTGTGAACTATAACTTTTTATCACTTGCTTTTCAAGCCAGACAACAGTATGAAGAAAATGTAAATCATAGAATCATAGAATCATAGAATAAGTGAGGTTGGAAGGGACCATTAAGATCATCAAGTCCAACCGTTAACCTACCCTGATTTAAAAACACCCCACTTCTAAACCATGTCCCTAAGCATCTCATCTACCCTTTTCTTAAACACCTCCAGGGATGGAGAATCCACCACCTCTCTGGGCAGCCCATTCCAATGTTTAATAACCCTTTGAGTGAAAAAATGCTTCCTAATATCCAATCTAAACCTGCCCTGACATAACTTGAACCCGTTTCCTCTTGTCCCTATCACTTGCCACGTGGGAGAAGAGGTCAGCCCCCATCTCTCTAAAACCTCCCTTCAGGTAGTTGTAGAGGGTGATAAGGTCACCCCTCAGCCCTCCTCTTCTCCAGGCTAAACAACCCCAGCTCCCTCAGTCGTTCCTCATAAGGCTTGTCCTCCAGACCCCTCACCAGCCTGGTAGCCCTTCTCTGGACACGCTCCAGCACCTCAATGTCCTTCTTGTAGTGAGGGGCCCAAAAACTGAACACAGTACTCGAGGTGAGGCCTCACCAGTGCCGAGTACAGGGGGATGATTACTTCCCTACTCCGGCTCACTACACTATTCCTGATGCAGGCCAGGATGGTGTTGGCCCTCTTGGCTGCCTGGGCACACTGCTGGCTCATACTCAGCCGGCTGTCCACCAACACCCCCAGGTCCTTCTCTGCCAGGCAGCTTTCGAGCCACTCCGCCCCCAGTCTGTAGCACTGCATGGGGTTGTTGTGACCCAAGTGCAGGACCCGACACTTGGCCTTGTTGAACCTCATACCATTGGCCTCAGCCCATCTGTCCAGCCTGTCCAGATCTCTCTGCAGAGCCAATCTACCCTCAAGCAGATCAACACGCCCCCCCCAGTTTAGTGTCGTCTGCGAACTTACTGAGGGTGCACTCAATCCCCTCATCCAGATCATTAATAAAGATATTAAAGAGAACCGGTCCCAGCACCAATCCCTGGGGGACACCACTTGTCACTGGACACCAACTGGATTTAACTCCATTTATCACCACTCTCTGGGTACGGCCATCCAACCAGTTTTTTACCCAGCGAAGGGTACACCTGTCCAGGCCACGAGCAGCCAGTTTCTCCAGTAGAATGCTATGGAAAACGGTGTCAAAAGCCTTGCAAAAGTCCAGGTAGACAACATCCACAGCTTTTCCCTCATCCACTAAGCGGGTCACCTCATCATAGAAGGAGATCAGGTTTGACAGGCATGACCTGCCTTTCACAAACCCATGCTGACTGGGCCTGATCACCTTGTTCTCCTGCATGTGCCGTGTGATGGCACTGAGGATGATCTGTTCCATGACCTTCCCAGGCACCAATGTCAGACTGACTGGCCTGTAGTTCCCCGGATCCTCCTTCCGGCCCTTCTTATGGATGGGTGTCACATTTGCCAACCTCCAGTCGGCTGGGACCTCCCCGGTTATCCAGGACTGTTCATAAATGATGCAGAGTGGCCTGGTGAGCACTTCCGCCAGCTCCTTCAGTACCCTTGGATGGATCCCATCCGGCCCCACAGATTTGTGCACCTCCAGGTGCTGAAGCAGGTCCCTCACCATTTCCCTTTGGATTACAGGGGCTTCATTCTGCTCCCCATCCCTGTATTCTAGCTCAGGGGTTAGGGAACTCAAGGAACAACTGGTCCTACTGCTGAAGACTGAGGCAAAGACGGCATTAAGTACCTCAGCCTTATCCTTGTCCTTAGTCAATACGTTACCAGCCTGGTCTACTAGAGGACAGAGATTATCCTTAGTCCTCTTTTTATTGCCAATATATTTATAGAAACTTTTTTTGTTGTCCTTGACAACAGAAGCCAGGTTTAGTTCTAGCTGGGCTTTGGCCTTCCTAATTTTTTCCCTACATAGCTTCACTACCTCTTTGTAGTCCTCCTGAGTGGCCTGCCCTTCTTTCCAAAGGCCATATATCCTCTTTTTTTCCCCAAGCTGCAACACTAGCTCCCTGCTTAGCCAGGCCGGTCTTTTTCCCTGACGGCTTGTCTTCCGGCACATGGGGACAGCCTGCTCCTGCGCCTTTAGGACTTCCTTCTTGAAAAACATCCAGGCTTCCTGGGCTCCTTTGCCCTGGAGGACTGCCTCCCAGGGGACTTTTTCAACCAGGCTCCTGAAGAGCCCAAAGTCCGCCCATCCGGAAGTCCCAAGGTGGCAGTTCTGCTGACCCCCTTCCTTGCTTCTCCCAGAATTGAGAACTCTATCATTTCGTGATCACTGTTGCCAAGACGGCCTCCGACCATCACATCCCCCACAAGACCTTCCCTGTTGACAAACAACAGATCCAGCAGGGCACTTCCCCTAGTTGGCTCTTTCACTAACTGTGTTAAGAAGTTACCCCCAGTACCTTCCAGGAACTTTCTAGACTGTTCCCTCCCTGCTGTATTGTATTCCCAGCAGATGTCCGGCAAATTGAAGTCACCCACAAGGACTAGAGCTCGCGACCTTGAGACTTCTCCCAGCCATTTATAGAATATTTCATCTGCCTCCTCATCCTGGTTGGGCGGTCTATAACAGACTCCTACTACAATATCTGCCTTGTTAGCCCTCCCCCTGATCTTTACCCCATAAACACTCAATCCCATTATCACCATCTTCTAATTCAAAGCATTCATAACACTCCCTGATATATAGGGCCACACCCCCGCCTCTTCTTGCTCGCCTATCCTTCCTGAAGAGTCTATAGCCATCCATGGCAACATTATAGTCATGAGAGTCATCCCACCATGTTTCTGTGATGGCAACTACATCATAATTACCCTGGTGCACGATGGCTTCCAGCTCCTCTTGTTTGTTGCCCATGCTACAGTGCATTAGTATATAAGCACTTCAGGTGGGCTATAGGTCCTTTCTCCTTTTTACTAGAGGGAGCTAAAGTTCTGCTATCCCCAGACATCTTCTAAGGAGCCCGGTTACACCCCCTGTCTTTTCCAAGTCTAGTGCCAGCCCACCAATTTCAGGATTTTTGCTAGCAACCTTGGATCTATCCCCATCCCCCTTCGAACCTAGTTTAAAGCCCTGTCAATGAGCCCCGCCAACTGCTGCCCTAAACCCCTTTTCCCCCTCTGAGACAGGCTTTTGGTGTCTGTTGCCAGCAGGCCTGGTGTCCTGAAAAGCAGCCCATGGTCAAAGAACCCAAAATCTTGCCGATGACACCAGTCTCTGAGCCAGGCATTGATTAGCTGGCATTTCCTGTTAATCTTCTCATCCATCTTTGCAATTGTTGGGATAGAAGCAAACACTATTTGCGCTCCTGATCCCCTGACCAGCCGTCCCAGGGCCCTGAAGTCTCTCTTTATCGCCCTCAGACTCCCTTACTGGCATTTCATCATTACCCAACTGAAAAACCAATAAAGGGTAGTAGTCGGTAGGCCTAACTAGGGTAGGGAGTTTCCTCTGGACATCCTTAACCTTGGCTGCAGGGAGACAGCAGACCTCCCTACAGATTGGGTCCGGTCTACATATGGGACCTTCCACTCCCTTCAGAATCGAGTCCCCTACTACAAGGACCCGTCTTTTTTTCTAAATGATGATGTTGTTATACGAGGTGTAACCTGTCATTGGCTTCAGTGGCAATTCAGAGTTTGGCAAGGCACTGTTATTGTCATCCTCTACTTCCCTTTCCAGAACATCATATCTGTTCTGTAACAGCACCTGGGATAGTGTGGGGGTTTCCTGGGAGGCACGCCTGCCACGTCGGGTGGGGACTTGTTGCCACTGGCCCCTGGCTTCTGAATCTTCACGTTCAGATTCAACGCTAGAGGGTGTTGGGCTCATTGTATATGGAGCTCGATCTTTCTGGGGGGCTTCTCTCAGGGAAGACAGAGCATGACTCCAGCTATCTATCTCCTGTTCACTTTCCCTTATACTCCTTAAGCAGCTTACCTCCTCGCGGAGCTCCATCACTAGCTGAAGGAGTTCCTCTACTTGGGCACACCGCCCCACAGGCCTGCTCACCGTTACTATTCAACACCGGCGCAAAAGCAGGGCACTCCCTGCAGCCCGACACCTGGGTGGCAGCATGTTGCCATGCTAGCTCTGTCTGGGTGGCCACTTCGGAGCTGCTCGGTGCAGAGCTCAGGGAGGCCATGGTCTTCTGCCGAGTTCTTACCATGATGTTCTGGCCGGGTCAAGAGTTTTTTAGTAAATTACCTTTTGAAGAGCTGCTCCCTGTTCACCCCCTCTCACTGCAGTGACGCCCTGGGTGAGCCCCACCAGTTGCCCTCGTGCTGGGAGCCCTCAAAAGAGCCCCTTTGCCGGCCCGATCCGCCGAGATCCCCTTCCCCAGTTAGGGCCTTACCTTCACTGGAGCTGCTCTCCTCGGCGACTCAAATGTTAACTATTGTACTGGTGATTCCAGCAGATAAAACTAGCTATTGTGTCTATCTGTTGACATATACTAGGGAAACATTTCTGGCTGGGGAACACAAACATAATCTCTTCTCCACCCGCTCTTGGTCCTTCCCACCCATGCTTAAAAACTGGGGCTCTACACACAGGGTGGAAACAGACGTTTCAAAAGGCAGTTGCCACCTAGTCACCCTTTGGAAGCGCTCAATTTCTTGGACAAACTGTTTTCATCAGCAAGGCGACATTGCCAACAGTACTGGGGCGCATTGTGACTTGAAAAGCAGGACCACCTCTGTGCCTGTGAGTGTGTAATATAATGCTCTATAACCCCGTGTAGCCATACATTTGCTGAAAGTGTTTTGTCTGCCAGAAAGCTAGCTGGACTGAACAGCAGCAAATGCTGTAACTAAGAACAGTGTGTGCTGTGCATTTTCTGGACTGTACAGAAGTCAACCTCTTACAGACAACTAAAGCAATCTGCAGCAGAACAGAAACAGGATTGATTACTTCAAATAAAAACCGTATCATGTTTCTATCAATAGGCGTGTTTAAGCTGGTACTTTACTCTGAGGTAAAGATGAGAAGTATTTGTTTTATAGGCTGTTGAAACAAGTAGTGGGTTTTTTTCCCTGCTGGTTTTGAGGAGTATCAAGACTCGATCACAAAACATAGTTGTTTGAATTACAAGTTCTGCTTTCACTGCCAATTTTAGGAAGATTCCTTTAGGCCATACTTCACCCTACCATGAATGTGGGTTTTTTAACATTTCCATCAACAACCAAAAAATGCATTACATAAGTCTGAACATGTTGTAACAACTTTGATGTTAAGCCACATAAGAGCTTCTCTGCACAGAGAGATTCAGAAAAACTAAGGCGAAGCAATTAGAGTGATTTGCATAAATGAAGATTTTTAACACCTGTGTCTGCTGCCTTCATTTGGGAATAAAGTGACTTCAGCTCAGATCACTTCAATAGCAGCCTAAAAGTAAAGGTATACCTTTCACTTCCAAGGGGTTACAGGTAAGAAACGTATATGCCAGCAAAAGATTTTAATCTTTTGATAGGATGTCATTTTGGGAAATGCTGAAATAATCTCATTCTTATCTTGCAAGATGCAGTCTCTTTTGGGGTTCAATATGATCAGTTTTGTTGATGTTTCAGGAGTTTCATTCTGTCCACGTAACTGAGTAGGGCTCTGAGCTTACTGGCTCCACCAAATACTGTGAACAAGAATTACACAAAGAGATTTTTATTTAAAGGATGTCAATGTTTTCAATCTTGGCAAAAGAGTAGTTGCTGAAAACTTTCTTTGGGTCACAGTAAAGAAAAGAATCTTGAATATGAAGCAATTAAAACTTTTGAGTCAAGGGGACATGAGGTAAACCTTGGGTTTATTTAAACCCTCATTTCCTACAAACTTGCTGTTGTCTTTGGTTCTCTTGCTGTCTCCCTCCAGATGTTCTTGGCTTTCTTGTTTCCACAGAATATATTTGACCTTGAAAGATATGTTTTGATAATTTGTTCAATACACTTCTGTTTGTTTGGATGGACTAATTAAGTATGAAATATATGTTTCATCTAGAAATACTCCATTTGTAGAGACAGAGGAAATTGTGAAAATTTCTCATGTGTAAAGTCAATATTCTGCCTGTTATTTGTGATACTGTTTTTTATGTTCTCGCTCTAGAAGTCTGAATCTTCAGATCTGACCACTCAAAAATATTTTTGTTGATGAAAGTTTATACTTTTCTGACCTGTAAAAATGCTTATAAACTGAAGTTCTTTGCAAGGTCTTCTAAGAAAATCATTCTGGTACCAATTGCAAGGAAGTGCTTATTGTTACTTTTCCTCCTTCCTTCCTTTGCAATCATTCCTCTTACTCTTGTGTCATATCTTCTCATCTAGTATTTGCTAGGTAAGCAAAATCTTTCTTTCAAATTCTGGTCTTAAGTTTTATTCAGCACTTCACTTTTTCCCGCTCAGATTCTTACGCAATTTTGGCGTATGTTGCCTCCGTAATCCAAATCCAGCAGTTTTGGTTGCTTCTGTGGCATACTTTGTATTCCTTTCAGGGCTATTTGTTTGTCCATTTGCAGCATTGGGAAAACAACATTAACCTTATTTGAATACCCCTAAATCCTTCTGAGATCCATATTTGTCTATCTTCTACTGAAAAACAAGGTCTCTTTTTACTCGGTCCTTCCATGTTAACAAGTTTAACAGACAATTAAACCTGTCTTGCTAAGAGTGTGTTGTAAAAATGCATATAAAATAACAGTTGCTGCCCGAAACCCAACAGAGGCAAAGGTCTGTCACACAGTCTGCATAATTACTGTCGTATCTTAACCAATTATCTTTGCATTATGGAAAAGCCTATAAAATCAAAATGCTGCTTTCTAGAGCATCTGTTCCTGACTAAAAGTAATAATATCGGTTATTAACAATTAGACTCAAGACAAGCAAGTAACTCATTGTTACGTGCATAAGCCCAAACTTGCAAATGCAGGTTTCGTGCTCAATGAATGGTGACGCATCGTCATGGTTTGGACAACAGAATGAAACATAAACTATGCCAAATAAGAAGGGCATGTTATATCTAATACTTGTTCAACTGTAATATCTCTTAGTAAGACTGTTGCAACCCAGCAAGAATATTAGGTTCTGTAAGGTCACTGTGGACACATTCAAGCTCTTCTGGAGCAAGAAATCTTAAACCACCATCAGGCTCTTCTGTAATTCATTCATTTTGCCACCTTTTACATTGTTCATTATGGTCTCTTCCTCACTGAGAACTCTCATCCTTCTTGCCCAGCCCTTGAAGTTTCACTTCAAGCACTGAAATGGTGACAAACTGTCACACAAAAGACAGTCTCCTCTGACTCTGAGCCAGCACTGTTCATCTGCTATTTAGCAGGGGATCATGGAAAAGTAGCCAGCCAAATACTCCCTGTTAAAAGTGGAAATACCTTAATTTGTGCATAAAAACTACTTTAGCCTAATTTAGCAGAACCCTTACTTGTTCCTGCTGTGTGGAGTATTTGTTTAATGGTGAATCCCCAAAGGTGGCTTGTTTTGAGCCGCAGAGCACAGGCCTGCATGTGATCTCTGGCCTTCCCCCAGTTTTGATACGTTGCCTTATCAAAACAATGTTACCTTTGGTGACCTCTCTATGCAGAGTTTTAGAATGGCAGAAATTTCTAAAGCCATACATTCTCTAGCTAATCTGTAATAATTATCAACTTAATCTGATAGAAGAGGAGGGCGAGCAGAGAGGGCAAAAGGTTTAATTACTGCTGCGTGGCTGGAGCATTGTATTCATCATCAGATAAGTGCCTGCTATAATTTGTTTGTAGAGTGTTACCTTGTAATATCTCTAACTGGTGTGATATCCCTAACTAGTTTTCCATGTATGTTTGCAAATTTCATTGTTAATAACAATCCTAATATGGTATTCATTAGCCTGTTAAATACATTGTCATTTAGAAAACCCTTGCTTCCAATTAGCTTTAATGACAACATTGGAGTTATTTATCTTGGCTGCCATTTTTGTGCAATGCTTTCCCATTTAAACTGCATGCTGTTCTATCTTAATTAAATTTAATAACAGTAGTGGTAGTATTATTGGGGACTTTTTAAACCTCATTTAATGTCAGACCATTTATACTAGTTTGAAGTAGGCACTGAAAACGTTTTGCGTTAATCCAATTACTTTGAAAAGGAGCAAACTTCATTGTTTCAGATGATTTTAATTAAGGCAAAATCCCCATGAAAGGTCAAACTCCCTACCTGTGCAAATATGTAGAACATTAGGGTTTTTATTAAGTATGCTGAAGACATGGTGTACAATACAAAACAAGGAGGAGGCTGTAACTCTTTTTTTTTTTTAATAGCAGGAGAAACAGGTGAAAAAGCCTGTCACGTGACATTAGTGATCCATACTGCTGTGCAGACATAACGTCAGGTAGGGAATGGTTGCAGTACTTTTCAACTTGGGAAAGCTCCACCAGGACCTGAATAATATACTTAACACTATGCAGCACCCTTGAAGTTGCACAGTAAGACTAGAATCATGGCCTCACATTAAAAATAAATTATCTTTTCAGCCCACACAAATTTAAAGCCCTTCAGAGACATCTCTCCCTGAGATTACTGAAATCTAGAGAAGCAAGATTGAAAGAGATTCTAGAGGTCACCTAATCCATCCCTCCTCAAGCAGGCTGTCTAAACCAATATGACTTCTGAAGAAAAGTTTGTTAGACCTTACAGTCCTACTTTAGTAAGGATTTCACAGCTGCTTTGGAGGGCTCCGACTGATAAGGTGAAAATTGCTGCGATGAAGGATTGCTCCAATACTTACTGTCTCTCTGTGAATTTGGAGGTGATTGCAGACACCTTTATCCTAGAGTATTTATCTGACTCTACAGAGGCAGTAAGCTTGACTGTGCTCTGGAAAATCCTACGGCTTTCTTAGGGTGTTACCCAGAGCTTAGATATGGTTCTGTACGCAGGGGCTGATGAAAGAGAAGTTGGAGATATTCCAGTGATTTGACAAAGAAGGTAGTTGTCAGGATGGCATGCTGAACTTGGGAGGTGCAGCAAAATTAAGGAGGGGGAATGAGGGATGCAGTTTCACAGTTGGAGGTGAGAGGGAAAAGCCAGCTCTCAGTACAGGACAAGCCACAGGCAGCAATGGTGGGCTGTGCTGGTAAGAATCTGTGATCATGAAGCAAAAGTAGGAGCTGAAGGAAAAATCCTTGACAGTCTCATAGGGTCATTGTCCCATGACTGGCAAGTAAAGTAAGATAACTCCAAAGTGGTAAAGAGACCGAGGCAGGAAAATGTCTCTAGGGGCTTCCTTCTCTGCAGCAGATGCAAATCCAGAGAATTTCGTGGGGGAGGGAAAAGACAACAGTTTTTTCCTTCCCAAGTGCTGCTGGGATCCTTGGTATTCCTCTGTTTATTACACACCCACAAAGGTGTAATAGGCAGCTTGTCTGCTCGGATCTTGCTGACTTCTATAAATCTTGCTGTTAGGCTCCTAGCGTCACCCTTAGATCTGGTCAACAGTTTCATAGAATCATTTAGGTTGGAAAAGAACTTTAAGATCAAGTCCCAAACCATTAACCCTAACACTGCAAAAAAAACACCACTAAACCATGTCCCCTAAGCGCCACATTCTACCCAGTCTTTTAAATACCTTCAGGGATGGAGCAACTCCACCATTTCCCTGGGCAGCCAGTGTTACATTGCTTGATATCCCTTTCTGCTGAAGAAATTTTTCCTAAATATCCAATCTAAACTTACCCCTGGCTCAACTTGAGGCCATTTCCTCTTGTCCCTACAGATTGTTACCTGGGAAGAAGAGACTGATCCCCCACTTTGTTACAGCCTCCTTTCAGGGAGTTTTGGAGAGCGGTAAGGTCTCCCCTCAGCCTCCTTTTGTCCAGGCTGAACAACCCCAGTTGCCTCAGCCACTCCTCATAGGACTGGTGCTCCAGACCCCTCACCAGCTTCGTTGCCCTTCTCTGGACACTCTCCAGCATCTCTATGTCTTTCCTGGAGTGAAGGGCCCAAAACTGAACACAGTATTTGAGCTGTGGCCTCACTAATGCCGAGTACAGAGGGATGATCACTTTCTTAGTCCTTCTGGCCACACTATTCCTGATAGAGGCCAGAATGCTCTTTTCAAGGATATTGAGGTCCTTACTGGGTCTCCTTGGTATGAGATACAATTAACACATGGGTAGTATACGCTCTAATATTTCTAGAAGGTAATTTGAAGTAACTTCAGTGGGTTACATACAAAAATAAGTACTTGTTTCCCTATGACCTAAGTGCTTAATATTTATCATAGAATGGTTTAGGTTGAAAGGGACCTTAAAGATCATCTAGTTCCACCCACCCCACACCCCAACCCCCCGCCCCCACCATTTTATAACCTCTTTGTGATTGCTTCCTGGGTTGAAAACTGATGACGCAAAGGTAGACTTTACCCTGGACATACTTGTGTCAGATAAACCAATTCATGTCAAAGTCCTGTTTCTACTGAACATACACAACTCTTTTGCTTTCTTGTGATATGCCGAGCCACAAGTCTTACGAGGTATTGCCACATGTCCTCGGTGGCTTTCTCAGCTTCACACAATTAACTTCCTGCTTGGTTGAACCCAATAGCTTACCCCTGTGTTTGCAGCTTGTGAATCTTAGGTGTGATGGGTTGAGCACCTTCCACCTGGGTTCCATTGTTCACAGTTGCTTCATGTTGCTGAAATTTGGACCTTGCTATTTGTGCTCACTGAATTGGAAGAGTGCTTTGTGCTGCTCGTTTCAGCTAAATCTAGGTTTTTCCTTCAAGAACAGGAAGCACTCCCACTAATAGTAGAAGCAACTTAATGGAGGTAACAAGAACTTTTCACAATGCAGGTCTGAATGCAAGATGTATCTTTTCTCTTCAGCCTGCAGTTCTCGATCTGATTTTTTTGTAAATAACTTACTGGAAAAATCACAGAAAAATGGATTAGTGCTTTTTGTTTCCTGTAAATTGAAACTACACACAATAATTTGTCTGTGCAAATATAGTATATTGCACTGTGCAGGTCTCGTTGGTATGCAGGAGATCTCCCACGGAGGCTTCCTTACCCTGACGTACCAGAGCCCTTCCTCAGGGCCATGGTTCTTTCTAGCGCAAGCTACAGCATTATGCAGAGAAGAGGCAGGATGTAGGACAGGAGATGCTGTTACAGTACCAGGTTACACAGGAGTGACTAGGTGCAAAGAGACCACCGTGCACCACCCAACAGGAAATTTTGTGTGTATGCTCCATGTGTGAGCTGACTCAGGCAGGACATAGGGACAACCACAAAACCATGGATGAAAGGCAAAGAACAAATTTAATCTCCATACCTCATGAATCAGGGAGTCTCCAAAACAACACCTGGGCAGAGGGACATGAGCAAGGGATGCAGGCACCACAGAGCAGGAGAAAGTCCTTATTAGCAGGAGGGTGTGAGCTCTGACTTGCTGTTCTTGACTGCTTTTCAAGGGTTCAAGCAGGCGTAGTTTTCCACTGTGCCTTGATTTTCTTCAACAACAAGACACTGATATCATGTATGCTAGATAAGGTGTCCCTGAGTCCATCCAGGCTTACGTTATCTAAGTGTGGATGTTCTACTTGTGAGCACGTAAGGCTGAACAACAACTACTGTGATGTATGTGTTGTCCCACACCCCATGTGTGAGCCACTTGAGCGTGTTTACAATCCTCCTTGCCAATCTTCCGTTATTTTTGCCACACTCCACCACTAGTTTCAGTAGATACCTCAGTACACTGTTCCATCTGTTTGGTCAGCAGCTCTTCATCTAATGCCAATAGACACTGATCCCATTATTAGATCACAATATTTTTTTAATTAGGAGAGCCACATCGCTGCTCTTTATAGAGTACATATAACAACTGAGATCATTTGTATGACCACCACAAAAAGCAATGATTAATGTTTTAGCTATTGAGGAATAGGAATAATTTAAAATTATATTACCTGAAAGTTAAATGGAATGGGTAGATAATGAGGACAGCATCTCATAAGTCTGCTACATTGTAGTCCCAGTGTGAAATCATTATGCCTTCCTTTTTATCTGGAAAAGGGCTGAAAGAGGAGAGGTGTCCTATGCACGAGTGTCACTGGCTGTTATACAAAGGGGCTGTCTATTAGCTTTGACAGTAAGGCAGACAAGACTCCAGAATGTGGTTGTGTGGCTCAAATGAGGGTCCCTGCACTAAGTAAGTTAACTTGTGTACCAGACACAATTATTCTGTAGCTCTCCCTGGGCTCATTTTATCTGGCTGGGATACTAGCACAGCTGCATCACTCCTGTTAGCTTGTGAAGGCCAGCTGAAGTATCATCGCTCCATATTCTTTTCTACAGGGAGTTTTCCTCATCAATTCTGTCTACTAAAAACCAAGCTGAGCATTCATCTGTGTCCTTATTCCTCTGCAGTGACTGTGCAGGGATCTGAGAAGGTGAAAATTAGGAGTCAGAGTTACACCGAACCCAGTTGTCCAGAACTAACAGTGTGAATATCCTTTCTGTGCTTGCCTGTGCGGCTGTAGCAAGACTACAGTATTACAAACTAGATATATTACTCCCCTGCACTTCTAGCCCTATCCTTAAACACTGTCCTGTGACTTTGTCCCTTCTACTTGCTCTGTGTTTCCTGTTCGTTCTATATCAGTTTACATTTCAGTAGATTTTTCTTCCCAGGCTCTTGGCTTACTAATTTTTGATCTAAAATTTATTTAAAATATTAATTGTAATTCTGTTAGGAAATACAAGAGTTAAGTAGCAAGTAGTATTGTATATTAGAGTGTGTTTGTAAGGTGCAACCATAATAACCAAACAAAGGTAACCAATGGTGATGGGAAAATGTAATTAACTGTAACGGGAAAGAATGTATTCTAAGATCTTTAGGTACCTAAGAGAACAGTGTGACCTGATACCAGGGGAGTCAAGCAGAACCTTGAAAGACTTGGCAGAAAACAGGCACTGGAATCGAGTCAAAAAGGAGTGAGGTGAAAAGTACAAAGCGAGGAAGACGTCTTACTTCATCTGAGGAAGACTTCTTACTTCATCATGACGACCACTAGAGGGAAGACGAGCATGCGCAGAGAAGGAGGCTGATGTCGCAATAGGATGAAGTAATCCGTAATGCATATGTATAAGATAATGTAGCAATACTTGTTGAATATGTATGAGATTGTGTAACCAAAAGAATATAAAATGGGTACTCGGCAAGGCCATCTTTGGAGCCAGATTTGGGTGCGTACCCCTGGTTCCCGGCGCCTTGAAATAAAGCACCGCATATAACCGAAGAAAATTGGTTATGTGTTTGTCTCTGCGCTAACAGTTTTGGCGACCCAGATGGGACCTCGCGAGCATTGCTGAGGCGGGTCGCGTACTGATCCTGCTCCAGCCGGCGCTGAGGAATTCTCGGGGAGCCATCAGCCGCGACCGACCTCCGCTGCTCACGACGGACCTCTGATAAGGTAAGAAAGGTGCTTTATTTTAGTAACAGGGAACGGTACCACTGTAAGTAATAGCCTGCCAGTTAGACGCGGTGAAAGCTGCGCGTGGTTGGGCTGAGGAGCTCCGGGTGGTAAGCCTAGGCGCTGTCCGTCAGACAGGGCGAAAGCCCTGCAGGTTCGGCAATTGGTATGGTAATGGGTATGGTATGGTATGGTAAAAAGTTGCAACTATAAATAACAATTGGGAATTGTACGGTAACGTTTGGTTGTATATTTTAAGTCCAGCCTGCGGGGTTGGCAGTTGGTAATATTTAGTCTGCGGGACTAATATTTGCCGATATTAAGAATCCAGTATTATTGTGATTGTTTGGTTGAGCACTGTGGTTGTTAGAGTAATTTTGCTGTAACTAGCTGCAAGACTGAGAAATTTTAAAATCCGGTCTGCAGGACTGGTATTTGTTGTTATTACTGTGATTGTTGGATAATACTGTAATTTCACAATGCCAGAAATACCTAAGGCAACTCCGTTAGGCTGTATTTTAAGTCATTGGAAGGAGGGAAAGTTTGAACAAGCCTTTCGGAAAAATAAGTTGATTGAATATTGTAATGATTGGTGGCCTCAATATGAATTAGATGACCAGGAGAAGTGGCCTGAGAATGGGACCTTGAATTATAATACCATTTTGCAGTTGATGTTGTTTTGCAGAAGAGAAGGGAAATGGGATGAAGTGCCTTATGTGGATCTTTTCTTTAGTTTAAGGAATAATCAAGAGTGGCAGAAATCTTGCGGGATAATGACATTACAAGCAGGCAGTAATACTCCTCACTGTCAGGGTTGCAAAACTGAAAAGAAGTGTATGGGATGTTTGGCTATGGACAATAGCAAGCAACATCGGGAAAGCGCGGAAAATATAGACCTGATGATTGCCCCGTCGGCCCCACCGGCCAATGGTGATTGCAACACTAACAGTGATAATGATGATCCTACCTCCCCTCCCGTAGCACACAGAACGAGGCGGAGGGATCAAACAGAGACTAGTGCTGTAATTGCTCCTTTGAGACAGGGCGTCGGGACAGAAGGACCTGTGTATGTTAAAGTACCTTTTTCCCCTGGAGATTTGGTTATCTGGAAACAGTCGGCAGGGACGTATAGGGAAAACCCGGACAAGGTGGCTCGTGTAGTTAAAATGATAATGAAGACACAAAATCCAGATTGGGACGATATACAAGTGTTGTTAGATACTTTAATGGATTCAACAGAAAAGGAAATGGTTTTGAGAGCAGCACGAGAAAGAGTTCGGGAGGACGTAAGGCAAGGATTGGTCCAGGGAACTACAGATCAGAATTTTCCTACTGAGGACCCGATAACACAACCGGGGAGAAAACCATGAGGAAATAAATGGATTTTAACAAGTGAATGAGAAGTTTACGGAGATATCAGGAGTGGATAGTTGTGGGAATTCGGAATGCTATGCCTAAAGCTGTTAATTGGTCGAAATTGTATAATGTTAGACAGGAAAAGACAGAGTCGCCCTCGGCTTTTCTGGAGAGACTTAAAGAAACAGCAAAGAAATATACAGATCTAGATGTAGAAACTGAGCAAGCTAGAGCACAGCTGGCGTTGATCTTTTTGGGACAGTCTCAGGATGATATTAGGAAGAAACTGCAGAAACTAGAAGGAGCAGAATTGCGAGATCTGGACAGATTGTTGGAAGTGGCTTGGAAGGTGTACAATAATAGAGAGAGAGAGGGAGCCCGGAGACAACAGCAAAACTTATTGGCAGTAATACAGGGAAAAGAGCAGAATCATATGAATTCCAGAGGCAGGGGGCAAAGTGGTAGGCGAGGAAGAGGGCGAGGAAGAGGATTTACTAACTTTCGATCAGGAATGGGCTATAACAGGTTAGGATATAATCAGTGTGCCAACTGTGGACAGGAGGGTCACTGGAAGAATGAGTGTCCAGTGAGAATGGGGCAACCTCTTTCCCCCGAAATCCTTTCTTCGGACCAGGGGCAGAGACCGCAAAGACGATGGTGTTGGGGGATTATACGCATCAAAGCTGACTAGATAAAGAGCCTTTGGTGAAAATAGAACTTGAGGGGAAAGAGGTAAAATTTTTAGTCGATACAGGAGCAACATACTCGGTTTTAAACAATTTGTGTGGAAAATTGGGGGAAAGGACAATTACAATTGTAAGTGCCACAGGGAAAGAGGAAGAAAAGCCATTCCTACAACCCCTGGATTTAAGGTTTAGAGGAAAAGAATTAACTCATGAGTTCTTATATGTACCAGAATGTCCAATTCCCCTTATGGGACGGGACCTATTGGCAAAATTGAATGCAGAAATAATATTTGAAAATGGAGAATTGAAAATGCAGATTCCAGAATCAAAAGTTGGACAGATATTGGTACTTAAGGAACAACCGAAAACACACATCCCCGAGGAAGTGGAAAAAGCTGTAATACCTATAGTCTGGGAAACAGACATTCCAGGAAAATCAAAATTAGCTTCACCTGTGGTAGTAGAACTAAAGGAGGGGGCAATGCCAGTTAGGGTTAAACAGTACCCACTGAAATTAGAAGCTAGGCAGGGTATTGTGAAAATCATAGAAAAGTTTATGCAATATGGGATCCTAGAAGAATGTGAGTCAGAATATAATACACCTATCTTTGCTGTTAAAAAGCCAAGCGGTGAATATAGATTGGTACAGGATTTAAGAGCAATAAATGAAATTACCAAAGATATCCACCCTGTGGTAGCGAACCCGTATACGTTGCTGACATCTGTGGGAGAGAAATATAAATGGTTTATAGTAATTGATTTAAAAGATGCTTTCTTCTGCATTCCACTTGACAAAGATAGTAGGAAACTGTTTGCATTTGAATGGGAGAACCCCTACACCGGACGAAAAACACAACTGACTTGGACTCGGCTTCCTCAAAGATTTAAGAACAGCCCGACGATCTTTGGAAACCAACTAGCTAAGGAGCTAGAGACCTGGACTACCCAAGGAGATATTCAGGTACCCAGATCACAGTATCTGCTATTGCAATATGTTGATGACATTTTCATAGCAACGGAGGATAGATTCCAATGTATAAATGTTACAATAGCAATATTGAATCAATTGGGATTAAACGGATATAAAGTCTCCAAGGAAAAAGCACAGATAGCATGTCAAACAGTATTGTATTTGGGTTGTGAAATTTCACAAGGACAGCGAAGATTGGGGATCAATCGAATTGAGGCCATATGTGCCATTCCAGAGCCTAGGAATTTACATGAATTAAGAACCTTTTTGGGAATGACAGGGTGGTGTCGGTTGTGGATAATGGACTATGGGCTTATTGCTAAACCACTGTATGAAGTTCAGAAATCACCTGTATTTGTTTGGAGTAAACCACAGAAAGAAGCCTTTGAGAAGCTAAAATCAGCACTGAAAACAGCCCCCGCTTTAGGCCTTCCGGACTTGGCCAAGGAATTTCAATTGTACATCCATGAAAGACAGAGACTGGCTTTAGGGGTACTGACCCAGAAGTTGGGCAGCTGGAAGAGACCTGTGGGTTACTTCTCTAAACAACTGGATTCGGTAAGTGCAGGATGGCTGCCTTGTCTGAGAGTCGTGGCAGCAACCGTGATCTTAATACAGGAGGCCAGGAAGCTGACTTTGGGTAAGCACATAGATGTGTTCGTACCACATATGGTGACAACTGTTTTAGAGCAAAAAGGGGGGCATTGGTTGTCTCCCAACCGAATGATGAAGTACCAGGCAATTTTAACAGAACAAGATGATGTGAGCTTAAAAACTACTAATCTACTGAATCCAGCAGTTTTTCTTGGAACAGATTCAGAGGAAGGAATTCTCGAGCATGATTGCGTGGAAGTCATCGAACATACCTACGCGACTAGAGCTGATCTGAAGGATATACCCCTTGCAGATCCGGACTGGGAATTGTTTACCGATGGAAGCAGCTTCATGGAAAGTGGAACACGATACGCGGGATATGCAGTGACCACTTGGAAAGAGGTAATAGAGGCACGAGCATTGCCTCCGGGAGCATCAGCCCAGAGGGCAGAATTAATTGCTCTGACGAGAGCGTTAGAACTTAGTGACAACAAGTTAATATATGGACAGACTCAAAATATGCTTTTGGTGTGGTACATATGCATGGAGCCCTAAGGAAGGAATGAAGATTGTTATCCGCACAAGGAACAAATATAAAGTACCAAACAGAGATATTAGAACTAATAGCTGCTGTACAAAAACCAAACCAGGTGGCTATAATGCATTGCCAATAGACAATCAAAAGGAACCGTCTAAGATATCTGAAGGGAATGCATTAGCAGATCGCGCAGCTTGACCAAGCAGCTCGCCAGGTATGGAGCAAACCATAATGGCCTTAGTACCCCTAAAGGTGAGTCCACTTCAGACATATCTTACTCAGGATCCCTGGTTATTCTAAAGAAGATGAAAAATTAGCCAGAGCTATTAAAAGCCCCGAAAGAACATGCAAGGCTGGTATGTTACCGCGACTGGGGCAAGTAATAGTTCCCTCCCGCTGTGATGCGACAAATCTTGCACTAACAGAGCATCAGAAATGTCATTGGGGGTGCAGAAGCATTAGTAACTTACCTAAACCGAAGTATGATTTCTACACCAGATGTTAACAATGGCGAAAGCAATAGGATCAAGTGTGAAATTTGTTTTGAAAAATAATTCCGATAGTAGGAAATCAGTCCAAATGGGGGAAAATCAAAGTAGGAATGGAGCCTGGAGTTTATTGGCAAATTTGATTTTGCAGAATTACCTAAAGCCCAAGGGTATAAAAATATTGCTAGTAGGGGTTGTACCCTTTTACTGGGTGGCCGGAAGCCTTTCCCTGTCGCCACAAATCAGCTAAACGAAGTAGTAAAAATGTTTGTTAACAGAAATTATTCCGAGGTTTGGAGTTTCCATTTGGAATGTCATCAGATCGTGGCCTCATTTTATCGCAGCCATCATTCGGGATGTAAGTAGACTTTTAGGGATTGCTTGGGATTTGCATTACCCGCATATAAACCGAAGAAAATTGGTTATGTGTTTGACTCTGCGCTAACAATTCTACGTATTCCTTCAGAAATAGTAATCTTACTCCAGTGCCTCTTTCCCAGTAGGTCTTTCCTGTTGTGGCACTGAGGGTTTTTTTTCGTAACTTCAGGTAGTTGTAATAAAGAAAAGGTGTATCTGCAGTAGATCCTGTGAGTAATCATAGAACTATTAGGTTGGAAAAGATGTTTAAGATCATTGAGTCCAACCGCAAACCTAACACTGCCAAGTCCACGCTAAGAGCTTAGTTCCTCAGTGCCACATCTACACTCTTATAAATACCTCCAAGGGATGGCGACATCAAGCACTTCCTGGGCAGCCTATTGCAGTGCTTGACAACGCTTTTGGTGAAGAAGTTTCTCCTAATATCCAACCTAAACCTCCCCTGGCACAACTTGAGGCCATTTCCACTTGTCCTATTGCTTGTTACCTGGGAGAAGAGATTGATCCCCACTTTGTTACACCCTCCTTTCAGGTAGTTGTAGAGTTGTAGCCTCCTTTTCTTCAGGCTAAACAGCCTAGCAAATGAACCAGCCTAGCAAAGAATCTCCACATCATCTCCGAGGGATGTGTGGAAAAAGTATCCCAAATTACTATTTGTGCCTTGTCCCTATTTACCACATCAACTGGAATGCGTACATTGCCAAAAACGGGACAATTTTAAGACATGGGAAAGAGTTAACTCCTGCATTCCCTAGAAAAGGCTCATGAGGAATAGCTTTGTGTCTGCAGCATTTCTCAGTGTATTTGTAGGTGCTGTTGGTACCTTGCAAATTTGAGTGCCTTCAAGAGGCAGATGGGGTTGCAGAAGCCTTTCCTGGAATCAGGAGACAAGAATGTGCTTTTAGGCACATTGAAATGAAGAGTAGCTGTGAAAGTTAAAGGCAGATAGGAGCTAGGATAAGATTTGAATAATAAAAACAATCCTCAGTGCAGCTCAAAAGCAAATAAAAAGGACACTTCAGGATTACAAATGACAGGAAGAATGGTGGATTGGGGATTGGTAAAAAAGCAGGCAGGGAAGAAATTCCTGCGATATGATGTCAGTTTGAGATATATGTATCTGTTAAGTTTGCCTGAATTCGATAGGAAGAAATAGAATAGTTTGAACAACACTAGTTTTACAAACAAGTTTTATTGCTCAAGACTTCAAAAACAAATGTGAAGATGGATCACTTGTGTGTCTGGTGACACTAACTCTGTCTTGTGTATATTGTAAGATGTTTTTTTGTCCAGCTTTATGAATCCTCTGGCATTTGTTACCCAGCTTCCAGAATAACTTTTCAGATGGATTTTTTTTTTTTTTTATTACGAAAAAGAAATGAGAATGTGCATGAAGCATAGCTTGACAGTGAACGGAGTTAAAGAACTTGGCACAGTTTGCAGCAGAAATTCGAACATTATCTAGTTGTTCGGTCCACAGAACACTGGAGCGTTCTGCAGACAGGGGACCGGACAGTAAATATTTCATGTGGGAAATCCTTCCTGGACAATATGTCTTTGTGAAACTTATTGTAGTGTCCCTTTCCTTCCTGTTCCTTAATGTGGAGTGTGCTCAGAAGAACCATAATTTAATAGATAATTTAACTGGGTATTTAGAGTGTAATTTGGAGGTGACATTTGCTGTCTTTCAGACAGACTCATTAACGGAATTGACACTTTGAAAAACAGGTACTTTAAGGTGTTAAGTATCAATTCCAATTAATGATGTGATAGCCAAGGACTACGAGGACCATGCAATGCAGCACCTAATTTCCTCCCTTAACGATGCAGTGCACTGTAGAGACATTCCAACTAACGAGGCATCTAAAAAGTAGATTCTCTGCCTCTCTCACGGAGTACTTCCTTGGTTACCGAGAGGAATACTGAGTATGTGGGAATGGCTTAGATCTAGGATTTAGAAATGGACATAATGAAATATAGGCCTACATCAGCCCTTCCCGTAAGCACAGCTTGCACTTGGCCCTCCCCTTTTCTCTCTTCTGAATTAACATTGACATAGAGAAATGCCACTGACCACGAACATGTTTTCTGTGTAAGAGTTCTCACTGTTGCTACTACAAAGGCAGCTCTTCAATTCGAGCTAGAGGAGTTTTTTTCTGCTCCTTTTGACTTCTAAGTATAAATAGCAGAATAAACAAACAGAAAAGTTCCTATGCAAAATCTTTTTTTTAATAGGGATTTTACTAGATGCTGAAAGACCTTTCTAACTTGCAACTGAGTGGATCAAATAAATGGATCAAAGAAACTGTGTGAAAGCATTTAGTCACCTTGTGACTAATGCATCTTTTCTTCTAAACTCTCCTTATGTTGGGAGCACATAGGAAGGTTGTCCTCAAAGTTCTAGTGCTGGTTGAGGGGAATGAGTCTACCTAAATTCCTATGGGCATTCTGTGCAGATATCCAGTATGGTTCAACTTTCAACACTAATAACACAGTCTTTGATTCTTTAAGTATAAATAAGTCTGTATGTGTTTGTATGATATCTGAAAATGAGAAGGATTTTTTTTTTTTTTTTATGTATGTCATTTACTTTTTTCTCTCTTGGGCATGAATATACGTTGAGTTGCCTAACTGGGATTTCAAGTTTCTGGCCTTTTTGGCCACTTGCATCCCTCTTCTCAGCATCTCTGTCCAAATCCACACCCTTGAGCATGCCAGAATTTGGTTAATTACATCCTTCCTTTCAATAAAAAACATAGCGTCACTCTTTCCTTTTCAAAGTTAGTTGTTTGGCTTCCCTGTTAATACTGTAGCTCCAGATGCAGAGTACAGGGTGAGCCCTCAGCTGAATTTCTGGGCTTCTGATTTACTGTGCTTAATGCCTTGGCTTTGGACTGCTTTGAGATCAAGGTGATGCTTTTCCCCTTGTGAGACTTTTCCTACATGATTGTATCCTTTCTAGAAGTGATATGTATAACCAGAGACAGGCATATAACGCTAATGAAATGTTTTAACTGATAAACTGGATGTGATGTTGTTTATGACTCTTGCCTGAGGAAGGAAAATAAGTCTGTCTGAAATACAACAGGCTGCTCCCAATTCCATGCCTGTGCTGCCTACAGCTCTTGGCACAGACTGAAAAAAAAGAAAGGATGCCTTAATAATCTATCCTGCTACTGGCCAGAGGAAAAACAGCAAAGAAAAACTTGAGCTTCTCAGAGGCTTGGGTTTGAGCTCAGATGTTCAATTTCAAAAGAATGAGGTTAACATAGTGTCTTTCCAGAGACCCTGGGTTTTTGCGTACAAACGTGCTGTGAGAACATCTACTAGGCTGAGATTTTCATCTTGTTTGTGAAATCCAGCTAGGCTCAGATAGTGAATCAGGAATGGCAATTTAGTGATGTCCAGAAATCCTAATTGTAAATGCCTGAAGAAATGTAAAGTCAAGTCTAGTCAAGAAAAGAGGGATGTATGAATTTTAGTGTTTAAATTACTGGTTAGCGAGCAACATGCCTGCAGGGGGAAAGAATGTGGGGGATGCATTAATTACAGCTTTTGGGATAAATACTTACATTGCAGTATCATTTTTGCCTTGTATTAGCCTTTCTTGGATCTAGCTTCCATAAATACAAGAACAGTAGGGAGAAAATTAAGTCAGATAATTTAGGACGTATTGCACTGGCCAACAAAGCCCTCAAGTTTCCTGCTTGACTAACCTGATCTCCTAACTACAACTGATCACCCGCTCCCTTAGTGGATGAGGGAGAAGTTGTGGATGTTGTCTATCTGGACTTTAGTAAAAGCTTTGACACCGTTTCCCACAGCATTCTCCTGGAGAAACTGGCTGCTCATGGCTTGGATGGGCATTACACTTTGCTGGGTAGGAAACTGGCTGGAGGCCGGGCCCAGAGAGTGGTGGTGAATGGAGTTAATTCCAGTTGGTGGCCGGGTCCACAAGTGGTGTCCCCCAGGGCTCAGTACTGGGGCCAGTCCCCTGTTTAATATCTTTAATCAATGGTCTGGATGAGGGGATCAAGTGCACCCTCAGTAAGTTTGCAGATGACACCAAGCTGAAGTGGAAGGGTTGATCTGCCCTGAGGGTAGGAGGCCCTGCAGAGGGATTTAGAACAGACTGGATCGATGGCCGGAGGCAAACTGTATGAGTTTCAATAAGGACAAATGCCGGGTGTTACACTTTGGCCACAACAACCCCCACCAACACTACAGGCTTGGGAGGAGCGGCTGGAAAGCTGCTCAGAAGAGAGCGCCCTGGGGGGTGGTGATTGATAGCAGGCCGGCTGAACATGAGCCAGGCAGTGTGCCCAGGGGGGCCAATGAAGGCCAAGGGCACCCTGGCCTGTGTCAGGAATAGTGCAGCCAGTAGGACCAGGGAGGTGATTTTACCCCCCCTGTACTCGGCACTGGTGAGCCACATCTGGAGTACTGTGTTTGGTTTTGGGCCCCTCACCACAAGAAGGACATTGAGGTGCTGAGCGTGTCCAGAGAAGGGCAACAAACTGATGAGGGGTCTTGGAGCCAACCGTCTTATGAGGAGCCGCTGAGGGAACTGAGGCTGTTTTAAGCCTGGAGAAAAGGAGGCTCAGGGGGAGACCCTTATCGCTGTCTACAACTACCTGAAAGGAGGTTGCAGAGAGGTGGGACTCAACCTGTTCTGTCAAGTAATCAGGTGAAGAGAACAAGAGGAAATGGCTTCAAGTTGCGCCAAGGGAAGTTTAGATTGGATATTGGGAAGAAATTCTTTACTGAAAGGGTCATCAGACATTGGAAACGCGTTACCCAGGCAGTGGTGGAGTCCCCATCCCCTGGAGGTATTTAAGGGTTGTGTAGATATAGTGCTTAGGGACATGGTTTAGTGGTGGGCTTGTCAGTGTTAGGCTAATGATTGGACTAGATGATCTTACAGGTCTTTTCCAATCTAGGAACGTTCTGTGAAAGATGCTGAAAATTCTTAGTTCAAAAGGAAAAACTTGGAGACAAGAGTAGAGATACAACAAAAAATGCTAATGTTTATAGGTTCTTTTAAAAATTTCAATTGTATTTTCTGTGCACAGGGAAGTTCCAGAGGGGAAACTTCAGAAGGGGAGCTTCTCTCTCAGCTTCCATGGAAGTGAAATTTGTTCCTTGATGTATGCAAACCACTCAATTAATCCAGGTGTTTCCTTCTACAGTCTCCCAAAAAGGGTGAACCCGGGAGCTGTAACCTTAAAAAAACAGAAGTTAACTTGATAATGAATAAAATTGTGGACATCTCTAGCAGCCTCCTTCCATTGACTGGCTGAGTTGTTGTTTGTTTTGTTTTCTTTCCTTTTGCTGTGTTTTTCTATCTCCTATCTTTAAATTTCTTTCAGTTAGGAAGCTATTTACTAGAGATTCAGATTTTGCTCATTTAGACTTTTCAAAAAAAATGATGACAGTTCAAATCCAATTAATTCTGGAAATTTCCAGTGCAGAAATAGTAACATTAATTTTTGATTCAGCAGGGAAAACTGTCCAGTGACATTTACTGCAGTGCTTTTATCACTGCACTTACTGCTACTGTTCTTTTGATGTGTTGTGAGATTTTTTTAAATGACTTTCTTTCCTGTTCCTTTAATTATTCTGAGGTTGTTCACAATACCTATTTCTGGTACCTCTGAACTGTTGTAAAGCCATATGCTGCAAAGCCAGAGCGATAAGACATATGGAGACAACTTTGGGCAATATGCAGCCAGCTGGCTGAAAAGATTTTTAAGGAAATATACCTTCTTGCTTGAAAAAGAAAGAAAAAAAAGACAGAAAAGGAAAAAGCTTAATGGCAAGTATGTGAAAGCGTTTAAAATCAAAACCAAAATTTTTGCTTAGATCACTCTCTGTGATTCCCAGCTCAGAGCTTGATTCCAAATACCCTGTTTTAATACTAATCAAATGTAGGTATTTTGTAAACAATCTTGGGGTCACTAAAGTTAACAAGTCTTTTTAGTTTTATTTTTCTTTCCCAATGTCATCAATGATCTGATAGAAAGTCCTGTTTTCCATGTTACTTAATATTCCTTATCTCCCTTGGACATCCTAAGAGAATTTTCTTCTTGTAAATATTTACTGAATGTAACCAGAAGTGGCATTGAAGTTTTTTTGTAAGATAAATTATTTTTAGTGCTTCTAGATCCTTTTTTAGTTTTACAGCAATATCTTTGTGTACTTTTTGATAACATGTAAAATTAGAAGAACTGTCCTGTCTAAATGCAGGCGCAGAAACTGTCTGTCACTGATAAGCTGCTTGTTATCTTCTAGCTACAATAAATGCTGTCTTGATTTTTTTTTTTTTTTTTTTTTTCCATAGTCTTCCCAGTTGACTGGCACTAAATTTCTATGTAACGGCACTCCATGGTCACCTGCCAGGCTGATGGTTTGAGACAGGATTTCTCAGCAAGTTTTGACTTCCTTTCCTGCTGTCACCCATACCTAGCTTAGTAACTTCTGTGCTTTCTGATCCTTATATTCTCTAGCAAGCATAGAACTGCTACTGTTCACAGATTAGCGCCCCAAGCAGTTCTTTGCAATGCGGCCTTCATCTGGGAGTCCCTGGATGGGGTTTTAACAATGCAAACAAAATATACTGCTCGTTCTGAATAAGCTTCCTATAGGAAATGTTCCTTCTGCTTTCTCAAAGTGGATGCTAATTTCATGGTTTTGAATGATAGCTGTCAAGCACTCGTCAAAATTTTGACAATCAGTATTTTTCTCTTTCATGATTTCTATGCAATTCCAGCCTGCCTCATGCTGTCCCTTTATATAAGGTAATAGTTCTACAGGTTTTTCAGAAAAGTATGAATACTGACCCACTTAACTCTTCTCTAAAAAATTCTCTGGAAGACTTTTTTGCAGTCTGTGCTGTTTTGTAGGAAATATTTTGTCATTTGAAAACTTTCCTCCTGTATTTTTATCTTGAAAAGAAAAGGCTATGGGTTTAAAGTGAAAATATATTAACAATTTCACTACTTTTGGAAATACTTGCTGAAATTGCTACAAAAAACATAGATGTGCAAGCATGGATGTTAGTCAATAAGTTTTAAGGTCATCTATTCTTAACATGTTTGTCCAGGTTTCAGTACCGCTTTCCTGGTACTGCAAAAGGTTTTCTAATTTACTTTCATTTGATCAAAACTAGTTGCCCCTCTGTTTTTGCCATCACGTTCTGTTTAAATAGACTGCAATTAGAGACTACATAATAGGTTTGCTTGCTTAATTGACTAATAGCAATCTTTGATTTTATCACATAACTGATACCAAAATACTTATTTTAAAAGTCCCTATTTAAGTTTGCATGTATAAATCAATAATGTTAAATAGTCAATCTGTAATAACTGGCTGGGAGTACTGTAGAGCAGGCCTTGTCTTAGCTTTTTTCCTCTCTGAAACTTACCACAGAATAAAAGAGGAAAGGTTTGCATGGAGAACCAGTATCTTCTCTTAGATCAGGTGGTACAGGCAAAAGGGTGGGGCAAGCTTCCAGGTGCTCTCTTCTGAAGCAGAGGCAGCAGGTTGCAATCTAGCAGAAATTAGGAACAACTGTTCTGAGTTGAACAGCTGTCCTGGGTTGCCAGAAAAAGCCATTTATGAGAAAAGTGTGCTTTGCACTTGTGGGGAACAGTAGGATAATAAAAAGAAGAAAAGGAACATAGTGTTAGGCCACCTTGGCCTGTTCTACTGTTCCCACCTTTCTTGAGTCTTGATCTTTCTCGGAAACAATGAGAGCCACCACCGGAACAGGGGAATTGCTGCACTAGAAATAACATCAAAACACTGCCCTTACTATCACTTTTCCTTTGTGCACCAAGAAGCCATCTGTTGTCTCATTTTTGTTATTTGTTGCATTGAATGTGTTTCTAAAAATGCTATGCTGGCCAGAAGCAGATTTTTCAGGAAGACTGTGTCACCAAAGGACCTGATGGTAAGAAAAGACAGCAGTGTATGGCGTGGCAGGTCTGTGAGGATACATTAGAGTATTTGTTCTGTGTTTACTTTATCCTGCTGATGGATTGTCATGATTGCATTACGTTGACCAGGATTTGACAAAGCTGAACAGTGCCTTGCAGTAAAGTGCAAGACACTTTCTGGGAATAGGCTTTGGAATGAGTAACATGACATGATATGGTTCTGGCTATTTTCAGTCAGCCTCAACAAATGAACTGGAATCCTTTTTGGAAGTTATTCCACTCTTTCACTGTTTTACTGTTCATACTTTAAGAAATCTAAGAGGTATTTAGCCTTAGATGGCATTCCCTTGGCAAGGTTTGAGAAGATGTGTTAGAAGTGCTGAGCTGGTGCAGCTTGTATAGCACCACTGATCACTAAGTCTAAGTCTCAGAATTTAAGCTTCAGCAATAATCCACGTGTCAGGGAGAGTACAGATGGAAATATTTGCTTAACTGTTTTTCAGCCAACATTGAGCAGTTTTGTGCTGCATGTTTACTCTTGCTTTCTTCAGCCCCACTTACGTGTCTTGAGAGACAGTGATTCTGCAGTATCCCCTGCAAGTGTTTTGTGGTATAGGTGGCCTTGCCATTCTGTAACTGCTTACCCTGGAGAACCGAACAAAATAAAATACTTGACAGTATTAACTGCAGATCTAAGTGGGTCATGCCGTGCAAATGTCTCTGATTAAAAGCACAAGAGATACTCCTATATTTAAAAAAAGCACTTTAACACAAGTACTAGAAATGGGTTAGAGTATAACAAGCACTTTTGTAACTGAATGCAAGTGCTGAGCAAATGGCCACAAGGAAAGGGTTAGCAGAGTAAATCAACATAGATTAGTTGCGCTTTCAAAACAGGACTGAAAAATAGTATGTTGGAAATCTTTTTTTAAATGGAAAAATCCGATCCTCATTTCCAGGTGTTGTGTGAAAGGGCAGAACAGTTTGGCAGAAAACAAACCCCCTTGCGTTCTAACACTCCTCACCGAGGTGGGAGGCTAGGTGCGGCTAGGCTTGAATTCTGAGTGATGCCCAATTGGTGTTAAAGGGCGATTGAATTTGGCAGAAAATAAACCCCCTTGCGTTCTAACACTCCTCACCGAGGTGGGAGGCTAGGTGCGGCTAGGTTTAAATTCTGAGTGATGCCCAATCCACCACTATCAGTCCAGTCGCGTTTAATATATATATTAAACTATCACGATTCTGGATACACTAATAGTGGACTGCACCCTCAGTCCAGTCGTGCTCATGAACTACCACGGCCACTTTTATGGTCGCGTTCAATGAGAAACCAAAACGACCAGCTACTTAAGCAGCACAGTTTATTTTAGCAACAGATACATAGGTTCTTATGGATTGCCGGTGATAAATACACTGTCTGCAAAGCACGTGCAAATAAAAGTGTTGTTAGTTATACAAAATGCGCGACAAAGTTACATACAGTACAGCCTGGCTATAAACATAGGAAAAAGACTCTCTAGAGAGATTTCTAAGTTTTGAGGAAACACTTGGTATAGTTTAAGTCTTACCCAAAGGCGTCCCTATGGGGGGGAAGAAAGGCTCAGCCCGTCGGCTGGTCCCGGAAATCGAAGGCAGTTTTGATAGAGTCCTCCTCGACTTGTTCACGATGGTGTCTTCCCTAACATCCCCCCTTTTTTTGGGCTATTTTTATACTATTTTTTACCTTCAAGGTGGAGTTTGAGTGACTTTAGTCATAAATACTTTTATTATGATTGGTGTAAAATTCTCTCGCTTCGCATTTAAAGGTATAGTTTATCAAAAATTCAGGGCGCAGACTCAAGGAGGAGTGGTCGCACCTTGGAGGCGGGTAGCCTCTGGAATGGAGGTGTGTTTTGGTATTATAATGACATTATAATGAGCAAAGTTCACACAAAGGACGGCATTTTGTCAAAATTTGACAAACTGTTGGCTCAGGGTAGCAAGTGAGCAGCTTATCAGTTCCACAGGACCATCTCGTTCCCATATCTGCTGATTATCACAGGGTTTGGCCGTGGAATCTCCACCCCACTCCATCCCCGTGTTGCTCGGCGAGCGATATTGCGCAGGGAATCACAGATGTAGTGGATTCTTCGCATACCAGCTGCGGCCGTATTCTACCTTAGGAGCCTTTTTGATTTTAAGCCTTTTTCCTTAATGTGTGAACAATGCTGAATTTTCTGTTATTTTAGTAATTATTCCACACCAGGTACCAAAGGTGTATTGAGAGCAGATATTACATCTCTAGCTGCTCTGAATTTACATATTTTACAAATTCTCAAAGCAGATAATAAGAACCCTTCGTTCTTTTTGCTTTTCCACTGTTGTGTCCTGACTCCAGAGTTCTTGGGTTCTACTGTTTTTGACAATCAGTACTACCAAGTGCTTCTCCTGTTCTCGTAGCACTTGTGAGAACAACCCAGGAATCTGTAACTGCCTCTATAAAGCTTGACGGAGTTGCAAAAATGACACCAATAGTTTGGAAGCTTCGGCAGCAAATGACCTGAAGGAAATTTATAAATAAAGCTCAGGAACTTGTCTGACCTGATCACCAGCAGCAAATTTCCTTTAGATCATTTGCTGCTGGTGATCAGGTCAGGCAAGTTTCTGAGCTTTATTTAAAGGTTAGGAGAGAGGTTTATGGGCAAAATTCTTTCACAATATGATGTTTTCCTAGCATATATTGTAGTTTGGTAATAATTGTTTATTAAAGTTTCAGTTTAGGATAGAATATGACAATCAGAGATACATACTTAGTGCCCGTTTATCCTTTGGCCTCATGCTAAGTTTCTCTGCAGTATGCAAACGACTTGTTCAAAGGCTCATCCATCCTTCAGAACAGAGTACTTACTGAGCTCTCTTTACACAGATGAGGTGAGCTTTATGAGTGTTTTTCTCAACACACATGAGAAAAAAAAAAAAAGGTGACATGAGGTACCTGGTGGTACTTCCCCGATAATTTTGTGTGCTTTTGATGTAAAATGGTTTTATGGAACTAGGTGGCTTGTTCTGTAGACTTGCTCTTCAGGGGTGGCATCTTTAATTTTCCTTTAGATTTCCAGTTGTTCCTTATGCTCTGTGTTGTCACAGCCATTGCAGTATGACAATAACACAGTTACTGTGTTGTTTTATTTGCTGCAATTGTCAGCATGTTTTCCTGCATGCATTGGAATTCAGTTAGCATGTGTTTTCGCTTCACTAAAGTCGCTGTTATTAGCAGCTATTTTCCTAACAGTGTGTGTTATATCTCATGCTGGTCAGTCAGAATATAAGGATGTCCCAAGATAGCAGGTAATGGGCAAATCTAATGGATTAAATTAATGCCTGTTGTAGTCTGAACAGCTTCAGCCAGAATTATCTCGGAAATTAACTTGACGCAATATGCGAACAGAACTATTATCAAGAGTACTAGCGATATCGTCTCTTTTACTTCTATTATTAGAACTATAATACAAACTTCAGTCCTTGCGAGAGTGTTCAAGAGGAGATCTGCCATCACTGAAGTCAAAGTCAGAAGTAGTCTTCATATGTGCAACCAGATCCTTGGCTAGCGTTATCAGCCCAGCTGATTTCAATGCATCTGCAGAATCAAACGCCATTCTCTAATGTCTTCCAAGAAACCAATATTACCATAGGTTTGCACAATGATCTTGGCACATAATTACACAATCTAATGCATAATCTGTTGTTTTATGCTGCACAGGCCAGAATGGAAGCTAAGCATCCAGGGTGCCTTGCAGATGGTATGAGACCGAGAGTAGTCATGATAATATGCCTCTGAAATCAGTAAAAGTAGAAAAATTGCTTGAGAACTGCTCAATAGTTAGATGCATGTCACTCTGCCCAATTGATCAAATGTCTGCCATCCTTCCCCTGCCCCCCTTTCCTTTCTTTTTTTCTTTCCATTTATTTTAGTGGGTTTGGGGCAAATCCATTTTACTAATGAAGTACTTATTATCACAATGTGAGATACGTGTCTCTTACAAATCAAATACATCAGGTGATCTTAAAACAAAAAAACAACAAAAAATACCCCAAAACAAAAAAGCCACAAAAAAACCCAACAAAACAACCAAAGACTTTCTAGTGGTCTGAAGCAAATGGACTTATCTTTCTGATTTTTGCTGAATGATGAGTTGCTATCTTGCAACTGTTACTGTTGTATTGCAGATAAACTGCCACAGTATGAAGTTTGAGGTGTTATTTAATAAGGTAACAACGCGTTCTTCTGGCTTACGTTTTTTTCAGGATGCAGAAATGGAATATTTGGATTTCTTCTTTTCCAATTAGTGCAATGTAGCTTGTTTGCTTGTTGTCTGAAGAAAAAGCAAGAGAAGAAAAATTCTGGTGTTGTGGGAGAAAATTTTCATTTCTGCAGGTAGTCTACTGTATTCTAAAGATCTCAGATTAGTAACAATATTTTAATGTTTTTCAAAGACTAGTAGAGTGACTACTAATGCAATCTCAAAGAGAGTGGAAACAGCCTAAGAAGATTTTCTTGCAATTTTTTCCTGCTTAGCAAAATAGGTCTTTCACTTTCATGGTCAGTCTACCCTGTCCTTAACCATATTTATGATTTGGCAATAACATGAGTGTCAAAACTGGTTTGATGTCTCAGTGAGAAGTCATCCCTAAAATGAAAACCATCGAATGAAGAGTAATAGACAAAAAACCCCAATTATAACATTCATTGACTCATAACAAGAGAAGTCCTAGCTTTTGAGCCCTATAAATCTTATTCTCCTTAATCTCATTCCAAATAAAAATTGGCATGGAACCTGTATTTCAAAACTGGGGTGTTAAAAATAGTGTACATTAGGACAGCATTTATCTTGCTACTCAGTGGAAAAAGGCTAATGAAGTACATGCTGTATCATTTTCCTGAACTGAGTCATTCTAGTCTACTATGTCATATATTCAGTATTTCAATAAGCTCCTTTCTAATTGCATATCTACTTTCAGTTAGCGCTGTCCATTCCAAGGGAGGCCCTGCCATGTGTTTGCTTAAAGCTCTGAAGTATTTGAATGTTTTCCCCTAAAAGGGGTCTTCAGTTTAAGATAATCTTCAAAAACCAGCAGCAGTCTAAGGTGTATAAGAGGAACACAGATACTGAAGATAACAGATTCTAGCAGTCTCTGAGTTTCTTTTGTGCCCTTTGAAAATTAAGGCTACCAGAGAGGGAGCTTTTTCCCCAAGGCGTTTCCCTAATGTTTTCCAAATGTTGCTTTGTCAGAGCCAAATGGTCAGAGCCGCCTAAGAATCCTATTACAGATGCACAGATTTTTTTTTTTTTGGGTTCATTTCCAGTGTATTTAGCTGCATTCCTGAAGCTGTTGCTGAGATAAAGCATGTGTAAAAGCTTTCCTTATAGACTTCTCCAGAGCTGAAGTTCAACCAATTTTCCTTCAAGATGCATTAGAAACAAAATGTTCCCAAGCGTTCCTGATGCTGGTTGCTTTGTGTTATAAACTGTTAACCTGGTTCGTGTGAAACACTCCTTAAGCAGCAAGGAAACGTGCTTTCCCCACCTTCGCACAAAATTCAGCAAGAGTTCAACAAATTGCAATTCAGCTGCTGAAGTATGGCCAGCTTGGACTGCTTTGGATACCTGTATTTCACTTATTCCACTATCCATTTTATTATCCCATACACTCAACTAAAGCTGAAAAGAAAATAGGGAAAACAGAATGAAAGAAGTCAATGGTCTTGTAAGACTAAAGGTGATACCCAGGAACAGGTATAATAAAAATTAAAATTGTATATACATAAACCAAATTGAAGCCCACGTGCGTGTTGTACATATGCCAAGCTTTCCTTCTGCGGGTCTCAGTCATTTACACAAATGAGCTGACTGAAGGTATGAGTTCACATGTCTATTTACAAAGGTGCTTCAGGTATAATTTTTAGGCATCAGTAAGTAGTGTATAATTTCTTTATGTTTTTTCTGAACCCTTCCCTTTTCTTTCTCCAAGTTCCATTGCTCTTGTCTTCGTAGCCTCTTTGTTGAGAAGTTTGCCTGGATTTTTGCTTGAACCATTTATTGCTGTCTTTGCTGGGACGGACATTTTATGGACGGTTCCTCACAGGATCCTGACTTTTGTTGCCAGACCATTGAAGCATACAAAACATCATTGTTACACTGGGAAACACACTTCTGTTCGTGCTTCCAGCGGTATGGTTAAGAAAAACTGTTCTTCCATGACTAGGCTGGCAGTAACAGGGACCAGTGGCAAATTTAAATGGGTCATTACTGAAACACAGCTTGATAAATGCGGAAAATCAATCGAAGTTTTCTGGTCATAATGAGCTAATTTTCTTCTTTTGTAACAACAAATCAGTTGGTAATAGCGGGTAATACCACGATAAAGAAAGAGAGAAAAATGTGCTCTCCACACATAAGCTTTGTAATATTAAACCCAGTTTCCTAGTGTGCAATGGGTTAATGTTTCCAGCGTGCAAACATGAGTCAGTTGGTTTCAATAACATCTTGGCAAGGAAAAAAGACAAATGCCCATAAAGTAGACAACCAGGATAACATATAATGCTTAATTCATGAAATATAGCTATTTCATAATATTTTTTTTTCTGTTTTGAGGAAACCCATGAAGGCAAGTATAGTATCCACAAACCCCTCTCCAAGCCTATTGTACGTGTAGTTACCGATTCATACTATGGCTAATCCAGGTGTGCCTTTGTATATAATTCATTAACGTGTGCGTAGTCAATGCATAATTAGTCAATGTACATGCAGTCAGTGTGTATTTAATCATAAGAGTACGTTTAGTGTATTGTCTTGCCCACTTGAAATATTATATGCTCCTGTTCAGAAACTTTAGCTTTATTAAATTAAATAATAACATTAGAGCATGTTGTCCAAGGGACTCTTCAAAGCTAAGTCTCCATCCCAGGCTTCGTTCCTGTCAGTGACGGATGAATAGGTTTTATGAACAAGACCCTGTCGGAACACTGGTGAACGTCACCTTAGGTGGGATCGGCATGCCCTTAGTAGGGGTCTGCTTGGTACTACACTGTATCAGGGTTCCCAGCATCAGGGGGGACACGAGATTTAATAATGTGCTAGCAAATTTTTTGAGCTGTTCCTTTCTTACCGGGATGCAGAAAGAGCCACACCTCCCCTGTACAAAACACCAAACTCAGCCCCGCAGCAACACGTGCCACGTTTGGCATTGCCAGGCTGAGCTGGGCAGCTGAGCTCACCGGCGCCTGACAGCGACTGGCTTAAGTGTCAGTAGATGGTCCCCACTTTTTAAGCACTTCCGTCTCTGCTTGGTTTTTGTTCTGTACTCCCACTCCTCCTTTCTTCTTCTCTGCAGCATTGCTGAAGCAGCTCTTTTTCTCATGTCCTAGAATGCCTAGAAAGGCATTCTTCTTGCACATTTGGGAGATTCCTAAATGGATTCTTGTCTCTTGGTTCTCAGGAGGCAACAAAAGCTTTTTGTGCTAGACAGTTACAAGAGATATTTTAACAGAACCTCTTACTTTTCTCTTTACTTTTCTAGGCTACCTTTGCACCACAAGCCTGGAAATTGCTGTCCTAAAAGTAAATACTCTCACCTCTGTGCCCAGTTCGAGCACAAAGGGTTTGCTCTGGTTTAAATTGCAGGACTGCCCAAACTATGTAAGCAAAAGAAGTATCTCTCTTTAACATTTCCCTAGTCCCTTTCATTCATCTCTCCTTGCCATTACTGCAAAGCACTCTGTAGGGGGTGGGGGAGTCTCCACTCCAGATGTCTCAGGGGTGAAGAGCTCTTCTTTCGTTTTTGGCCTCAGGCACTGATCTTAAACAAGGCTACTATTGCAAGGCAGTGGCAGAGATTGATACCAAACGTAAAAGTTGCCAGAGAGACTATTAAATCAATGTTGACCTGATTTTAATAGCACATAATATTTCCATGGATTGCAAGCGAGTAAACAAGCTTTGACAAATACCTTGCATAAATGGACTTTGAAACAGAAAAGAACAACAAATAGTCAGAAAGGGTGCAGAGGCTATTTTCTGGAGGGGGGGGGGGGGAAAGGAATGTTTTGTCGGACAACATTTTACTGAGTTAGAAGCTTTTTGCATCACTAATGTGCCATTTCTTGTCTTGGACAGCTCTGCTATAAAATACTACTGGGGAAGGTTTTTAAAAACCTTAGTGTCATACCTTGTCGAGATCAACTGGGAAAAAATACACTTCAAAAATTGTGAGTGACCTGAAAGAACAGTGGAAAGTTTGTCTTGGGTTTAGTCCTCTTTCAGACATGTGCCAACCACTGCTAAAGTTGAGATACTCCATATTACTCATTTACAGAGTCTTCATGATAAATGCAGGAAGGAAATGGGAGTGCCTCTTCTAATAAATTATATTTGGGATAACAATGTGAACTTCAAAATAACAAAGCTCAAGAACTGGCAATAGGGCAGCACTATGTAAACACCTTGCTCCTTTGAGACGAATTCCCGATTAGTCTTGAGTCCAGTATCGTTGTTGACATACCTAAAAGTGGCTGATGTCCCAAGTGGGAGGTAACCAGCCCACAATTTTCTGGATTATACTTTATTCCTTTTAAGTAAATCTTACCTTCCTTAGACGGCTATTTACTCCTTAGAGAGCAGTCTCTGTGGCACTTACTCCTGACAGCATGGCCAACCCTGGAGTGTGAGTGTTTTGGCTCAGTGAAAGCCCAATGGAGAGATAGTTACATGTTGAGAGAGTGCTTACAGTTCTTCAGAGCCTTTAGCAGTGCATCTGGGTGTAGTGCTTGTCACTGGAAACAGTGCCTGCTATGCATGTCTGCTACAGTTAGTGAACTGCTCAGTTGTCATTGTGTTATATCCAGTGCTACAACGTGCACTGTCTCCGCTCGATGCACTTGCGATGTTTTGTTGTGAGCAGACCATGTACCCACTTTGTGTTGCAAAAGAATTGCTCCATGCCCAAGAGCACAGATTATATCTACCTTTCCACCCATGCACATTTGCGTGTGTCTTTACAGACTGTTAGTTTTACCTCAGTGCTGCTATTCCTTGGACTTCTATTGGGGCACAGAACTGATGCTGTAATTGTTGTAAAGCATGTAATACTTCAAAATTGGTATCTCGCTCATGGCGTGTTTTGTTTTGGTTTTTTTTGCTTTGTTTTACAAATTCCAGTTCTTGAGTCTATTCTTACCTTGCAGCATTTGTTGTAAACCAATTGTTTTAAAAGCTTCACAAGTCACCAGAGTCTTATGCAGTAGCTGAAGTCTTGTGAGTATGTACTTAATGGCTCTTAGTTCCTCAAAAGATATCTAATGTTTAGGGGATTTCGCTTCTGCTCAGCTGCAGCCTGTGAATATTCAGTCTAATATCCCGTTCCCAGCACACTTAATAGTTGTCACAACTTGGCACCTTCTTTTTTGACCTCTCCTCTTTTCAGGTGGGAGTGTTGTGATGTTTAAGACAATGAGTCTCTCTGGATCTGGTTCAGTTGACACGGGGTCCCTTGGCAGGCAGCTGAAGTCCTGTCTTCCATTAATAATTGTACCTGGTGTTGTGGCAAAGGTTTGAACGTCTGATTTGTATCTTCTGTCACAGTAGAAGCTCTGTCTGACATTGCAGATGCCGCAGGTACATAAAGTAGGAAGGCTTATTTGGTCAGGTTGAGAAACCTCAGTTATTTACAGTACACTGCTCAGTGGCTTTGGGTTGACACCAGCTTTGGAGAAGAGGTTGATGCCTTTGCTGCTAGTTTCAATGGCTCTTCTTCGCAGCTCTGCCTGGGCTTGACCAACTTCCCTGTTGTGAATCCTGTGTTTGGGCAGGCTGGGATGGACTGACCGACAGACACAGATGGGTCTGCTTCTAAAATCAGTTTGCTGTCCTGGAGACAAGTTAAAAGGTTTTGCTTAAAATAATAGATGCTTTTTAGAGAGATCTTCTTTGGGAGAGAATAGAGGCTTCCTGATTACTATTCTCTTCCACCTTGTATTTCAAGTGAAATCTGGTACTTAATTCAATACTCAAGCCTGTGGTTTGCCCTGCCCTGGTTGCCAGCTGTGACTGATATTCTGTACATCAGCCATAATGTTTTAAACGATGGCATGACTTGCTTTTCTGAATTTTCTTATTAGCAACTGCATTTGCTATTTAGCCTCAAAATGAGGCTAATTCTTCCATCCAATTATCGAGTCTAATATTGTCGCTTTATCAGTGCTCCTGAGATTACACGTCAGCTGCAATCAGCTGCCCATTGTTTATACATCCTGGCTGCAAGAATGGCAGCCAGCTTCTGTAGCCTGTGTGTGTGTGGACTGAGTGTCTTTGCAAGCATTAGTCACACCATGAACAACCTTCCCCTTCATGACATTACTTCATAACATGAATTAGTGTTTTCTTTTCTTGAGGTAGCTGTGGTAACGGATCCCAGAACTGCTGTTTCCCATAACTCTTACGTCATTGCCTCTCAGCTGCATATTTTTCTCCCTCTGAGGCATGATGTTTTCATAGATTATTTCCTGGCCCTTGACACCTGCATCCTCAGTTTGTGTCCCTCTTTTCCACTGGATCTCTCTTGCCTTTACCCTGTGTACGTGTTCCATCTCAGCTGTCCTTGCTGGGAAAAAGAGAAGGTGCACCACAAATTGCATTTAAACAAGCCCAGGGACAGAATTTAAATGCTATAAGAATGTCAGTAATGGGTTTAGCCATATGCTCATCCTTTTTCACCCTGCTGGGTTTCCGTCTACTGCTGAAGCAAGAAGGAGAGAGGCTAGGGAAATTCCAGCTGTCATTGGAACATACTTCTCTACTGATGTAGTTAGTAGCAGGATACCACGTGGCGTGCAGTGCATTGAACAGATTCATTTTAAAGAGTTCAGCTGAGGCCATCTATTGATTATATAGTAAATCCAACTTTAGAACTTCTAAATTGAGATCGGAGAGGTTCTGGCCACATGGCAAACAGCAGTGATCCCATGTAAACTTGCCCTGCCAATTCACATTTGTTCAAAAGCAGTAGGTTCAACAGCTTAATGTTGTTGCATGCTTTATGTCAGATCAAGTATTCTCACAAAACCAGCATAAAAAGCACTCTGTGGTGTGTACGCTGGCTAATCTGCCAAAATTACCATGGCCTCATCCAGATCAAATTAGTACTGCTGGATGATCATGCATAGCCCTGGCATTATTGGCTGTGGACGTGCAGCGACAAATACATAATAGTAAGTGCTCTCGAGCTCTTGGCAGAGCTCATGCCGTAGGTGTTGCTATTCAGTCCATCTGAGCCGTGGTTAATGCCATGTAGGGAAGCTGGAGAACCACAAAAACCTCTGAGGCCACAGAATTAACAACTTTCTTCTTCCACCTTAGCCAGCAGACTGGTTTGGCTCTGGCCTCTGTGGGAAATGGTTCTCCCTTGTTCCTTACTGTTTCTGTAGCTTTGACTGTTTCCAGCATTTAAAGACCTGGAGTCCACCCCAAGTCATGAGAATGGTCCCTGTTGACAAGTTTTTCTCCTGCAGCACTTACAAACGTGCGAGGAGCAGACCAAAGTTGAGATTCTTACACTGTCCATAGGTGCAGTGCAGGGTGAAGAGTATCTCAAGACAAGATAAAGGAGGTAGACACCCCTATTTCTCATCCCCACATTACAGAGTTCCATTTTGGCTCACTGCGCGCTGTTGGATCTCTTACCAAAACAGGAGCTACATTTTCCCATGGTAAATGTCCCCTGGCTATATCCTTTGAGGAAAAGGAGGATTTTTATTTTTTTTTTAATAAATTGCCAGTTTGGCTAGGTCTAACCCTCAGAGTAGCTCAGTATTCTGAAGAAATTAAAAACAAACAAACAAAAACAAACAAAAAACCAACCAAACAAAAACAAAACAAAACAAAACAAAACCCCACCAAACAAATAAAAAGACCCCCACCCAGAACTAAACAAAACCCTACAATCTATTCTGTGTTCAAAATTCCAGTTTGCATGGGCTTGCGGTCATTATCAGGTGTTAGTGACAGGAGTTGTAATTTGAGTGCCATTTCAGAATGAAGATTTAGGCATTGTCCCTTCTCTGCCTGCTCCTCTGTTTACGAGGCACCAAAGTGTTGGGAAGAGACATTTGAATCCACAGGATGTAGCTGTCCTGGTCTGTTAATCTTACAAAACCCATAGTTTAGGTTATTAAATTAGGTTATTATAATTATTATTAAATACTATCTCTTTGCACATCTGCTTGTAATTTATTCTGGGCATTCAAAGTGATTTAGATTTTCCTAAGCTGAGACAGCTCTTTCCTTTCTCTCGTGCAGTTCAAATGTAGTGGGCAGTGTCAGAGCGGGTCTGCTGGGTGAGTCCCACTGTCTGTAGGAGAAAGGGAGCCATCAAAGGTCAGTATTGGAAAGCTGCCTTAGATCCCAGCTGCATATTCAGCTGAGATTCGTCTCACAGAGGCATGTCCTTCTCTTCTTCTAGGCGCTCGAAGGATCAGAGGTCTGTCCAGCGGCTCTCTGGACACATGACTCCGAGGTTCAGAAACAATGGCCTTTGAGTGTGAAAGTTGCTTTTGCAGTGAAAGAACAATTGCATGAGCAGTGGATACGATTAATCTCATTTTATTTAGGGTAGACCTGTTTCAAGCTCTTCCCAGCTCTTTTTTTGCCTTTGCTTTGGATCCATAATAGTTCTGTCCGCAGTGAAGCATGGTGACTTTCTGTGTTGGATCTGCCAATACAAACCATTACAGAGAATCTGGTGGCACACGGGAGCCTTGTCTTCCAGTAAACCCTTGAATCCCTGTAAGACAGGTAAAACCTATATCCCAAGCAAAAGGAAGATGCTGTTCAAGTCTCTCCCGGGCTGTTTGCCGGTGTTACGTCCTTGTTGCGCTCAGTGCTGCAGAGAGCAGTGCAGGGCTGGAGCACCCAGGTTTCTTCTGGCAATGTCTAAGCCAGAGCGTGTTTCTGGGCTTTGCTTCAGCCACTGAATTCCCACTTGTGTGTATAAAGGAGTTGCCTGCTTTGTTTATCAGGCCTGGCTTACGGTCAAAGTGGTGAGTAAAAAGTGGGGTAGAAGTGATTTGACTAAAGAGACCAAAATAAGGAAGGGGCTTATCTGAGATACTCTTTAGTTTCATTTTTCTACTCGCCTGCTATTGTGCTTTTTGGGTCAGGGAGGAATCTCAGGCAGTCCCCAGGTCTTGATATTCCCCAGTGCTCTGTCTTGCATGAGGCTGTCACTCTCCTTAATGATCATATCACTTAACAACCTTCTGAATAGCTCCAGGGGACAATTTGGAGTATGCAGATTATACGATATCAAAGCGCGTCTGTACTATTAAGATGCCTGTCCTGGGTGACAGGCAAATCGGAAAGCATGAGAAAAATACTGGACAGAAGGACTCCACTGAAGCAACTTGTGTCACTACTGGGTTTGTGCAGCCGATCTTCTTTACTGCTGTCTGCCTCTTGGCCATCCGGAGAATTAAACAATACAAAGCGGTACATATCTTGCTGCACTGAAAGACCTAATGGCAGCCACATTTTAAAATGGACCACTCTCTCCAGTTCAACTGGTTTTAAAAAAAAAAAAAAAGGGGGCGGGGGAAGAGCTCTAATTGTGAGAAAGAAATGCTGAGAAATGTCGGGGCTGATGCAACCTTTAAAGGTACCGGATAAAAGTGGGATTAACCGTCACTGATGCTGGAGTTCTCAGTCTGGATCATGCAGCAGAGGGAATTCTGGAGGTCTTCTCCAGCTGACTGAAAAGATGACAAAAGGTGGTCTTGACCCCAGTGACTCCCAGATTTTGCCCTAGGTGGGGTGCCTTATTTTACGTGGAATGCTTCAGCAGCACAGCTACAGACTCTGCTCTCTGCGGAACACAGAGGAGTGCATCTACTTGCTAAGCAGAGCCTGATACACAAAACCTGCCTGGGAGCGGAGGTGCGCGCCCAAGCACTGCCCCGCAACCTGCCCTGGCTGCGGGTCCCAGGCTGTGCCTCGGGCAGCTCTGCGTGAGCCCGCAGGCTGCCGTTAGTTGCCCCTTGGACTGCAGTACAAAGCACCCGTGGATGTTTTCCATGCTGGATGCTGACCTTAGAGCATCGTAATCATAACCTGTTCAGAAAACGTAAGTGATTGCGCTGGCCGGGCCCTGGGTGTTCAGCCATAGCTTGCCAGGCACCCAGCTTTTAAGCCTGTGAAGAGAAGAGTACAACTTCTTCTAAAAAGAATGACCTGCAATATTCTTTGATAAAGCCTTTGGAAAATTTACATACAATATTTCGCTGTTTATTTTGGCGTGAGAGAAAGAGGGATCTTCAGAAATTCTAACTAAACATGAAAGGTAAAACTGAATGAAAAAAGATGTGAGAAAGGAGCTTTTCATAACAAAATCCTTTTCCAAATACTACCTATTTGTGGCACTTGGGCTAATTGCATGAAGTACTATAGTGTTGTGTTTTGGTTAGTGTTCAGGTCATTGGAAGCAACATATTTTTGGGAAATGGTAAATACCGGCCCAGATGTTTTGGAAAGAGGGAAACTCCTTATAATGGGTTAACATAGATGTTACCGAATTCGTTGCAACAGAGATAAGCTTAGAATCCATATTTTCTGAGCATATCACATCATAAGGTCCTTGTCTTCCTCAGTATTTACACATATAGGCTGATATTTTTTTCCCTTATCAGCTTTCTCACAGTTACTTTCAGCGGTCTCTGTGTGTGACTGTTTTCTATTAAACCTGTATTTGTATTATTTACAGATACCTCCGTATTATTCCCAAGAAGTTTTTCTTGTTGACTTCTTTATTTGTTGTAGTTTATATTTTTCTTTCATGGCTGGCTGTAGATTTTCCTGAAACGACATTCCAATTTTAACATTGCAATATAATGTCAGTGTTAAAGTGTTCGTAAGGAAGAAAAGCACTGTGATAATTTAAGCCTCATAAAATGAAGAGGTGGCTATTCCAAATGCAGCGGCTCCTCTGAGATCAGGCAGGACTCAGCACCGCTGGCACTTGCTTCTGCCACCTTCACTCGCCCTGAGCAGCCCGTGATTTCTGAGAGGCCGCACTCTTTCAGATGATTTGGGCTGCACGCCCAGTAAAAGACTGTTCAGCAGGGACAAGGGGAGACAAATCTAAGAGTGCACTGCCTAGAAGCTTTCTGAAAAGATTAATTACTCCATGAAAGAGCCCAGTAATGAGAAATAATGTTGCTTTTGTGGTAGGCCGTTGGGTCCTGGATGGTCGTTCCCATTTTCCAGGGCTAATCTCTAAAGTAAATAGTTTTCTTTTTGTTGACTGTCAGCAGTGTGTCACTGTGCAGTGACCTGGATGTGCAAGTGCTGTGGACTGGAGATCTTGTGGCCTCTGCCAAATGTGTACAGGGCGTACCTCCTGATCCCCAATGCCCCTGCCATCCGTTCCTTTCAGTCTGAAAGGAAGGAGATTGAGCAATTTGTCACTGCTTGTTGAGAAGCGGCCTTTGCTGCTTGATGGCCAAGTCCTTCCTTGCTGGCCTTTCTTTTCTTCTGAACCTCTCTTTCATTTCAGCAATGATGCTTTGCTCCACTCTTCCTCCTGCCTTTTTTTGCTGTTTTCTTTTCTCTGCTTAACTCCTCCTTTCTTTACAGGATATGGCTTTACATGAATTTAAGAATTCATGAGAATTCTTAAATTTAAGACACAGAGAAGATTTAAGTAAATTGTAAAAAAACACCTACAGACCTTGCCCTTTATGCAATGTTTTCCTCCATGATTTCATAGTGTTGTGTGGACTACTGTCTGTCCCTGGCTAACTAGAGCAATGATCACACCAAAACAGCATACATGCACTTTTCCTAGTATTTTTGTCTTTAGTTGCATGTGTTTCCTATTTCCTAAGAGATAAGAGAGCACCTTGCAAGGCACCATTTCTTTGAAAATTACTGATGTCAGTGAACAATGTATGGGTGGTGATTTGCTGTGCAGCTGCACTGGGTCTTCCACAAACAATGATGAGAATGCTTGAATTAAAAATCTTGAATTTTGTTAGAAAACTTGCCTTGGTCATATGATAACTTTCACCTGGTGATGAATTTGCCTATATATCTACAGTCAGCCCTTAATCTGTGCCCCCGAAGTCTGAAAGGACTGCAAAGGGAGGAGCTGAGGCTACCCAGAAGTCTGGTCCTCCCTATCCCACAACAGTCATTCTTTGTTCCTGCTGTCACACTCCACAGCATGGCCATCTCCCTCGGTGACAAGATTGGTGACTGCAGTTTGGGTCTGGGAAGAAAACCAGGTGCACAAACTCCATTCTGTGTACAGCTACACAACAACTATTTTATTTTTCAAGTGGTTGCTTAAGACAATTCTTCATGAATAAAAAAGTGCAATGAGGAGATTTGAATTGTGATGAACCCTGCAGTGCTTCAGCAGTGCTTCCACAGGGGATGACTGGAGGCAGTCAGAGGAAACCAAACCTTAGGTGTGTCAGCATAATAAATTGGATTGTAATGCAGCACTGTCGCTTTTTGTCCCTGATCCTTTTAAGGACTTTAGTTCTTTCTCATAGAATGATCCAAAAGCATATTAGCGGGTTACTGCTCACAGAGCTCTTTCTAACCTAGGGTATCACAGTGATCCATTCTCACCTCCCCAAGGCAGCTAGCCAGGGAGCATGCCACTTTATCCCAGCTGAAGGGAAAAGCCAGGGATGTTTTAAAAACTAAATACCAGCTCAGCACTCTCTGGAGCACATGAGGAAGCTGGCTTTCAGGCTTTACACAAGCTGAGATCTTGTGCATGCACCTCTGAAAGGCTTAACCTCTCATCTCATAATGGAGTGTTTCTAAAGCAGTCACATACTGGAGGAAACAAAGCCCAGCCCTCACCTCGCAGATCCTGTGACCTGAGTATGTGATAAGAAAATGAGCAGATGCAAAACCAAAGGTAGCGTCCAGCTGAGCTTGAGAGTTTGGAATAAGCGTAAAGGGAATAATGACAGCATAGGGGCAATGGGTCACTGTCAGGTGTTATGCACATGGGAAGGCATCAGTAAGTCTTAAGCAGAGATTTGAAGTGACTTTGTAGGTTTTCTTTATGGAAAGCTTTTCATTTGCAAAAGGAATGTGATAAAAGAGGAAGGAGCAGTATTGGAGAGCACCAGCCGCTGGAGAACCATCTCTTATCTTCTTGGTCAACTGCAAGCAGGTACTGACCGGCTTGTGCTTTCCAAGAAGTGGGTAACAGCAAAGTACAGAGCTTGTTTGGTGCATTAGGAGAAGAAAGAGGTAGATGAGGGATGCGGAGTATGTGAAAATACAATAGAGGTGGTAAGTCAGCAAGATAATTTTTACTGCAGTGTGCTAAATGGTTTTGCGGGGAGAGAAAGTAGATGTGTTGAAACCAGGAAGAGGAAGCTTCAGTTGTGGATGTGTGACACAATGAAGACCTAAACCAGAGCTTCACCAAAGAAAAGGAGGCCAGATTTTTAAAGCAGTATGCAGGAAGAATGAACATGATTCGTGTCGAACAGGTTGCCTTTTCTCTTGCCAGCTGTGAGCGTTAAAGAGAACATTGCTTTTTGCCATTCACAGGTTACTCCTCTTACAAAATTACTGAACATTTCCATGCCTGTCGTTATTTAGAAATGGTTACGATTAAGCTAATCTAATTATATCAGTTCCCTCTGTTTTGGTTCCTCTTATTGTTGAAATGAGTTCCTCTGCTAGAATATGCAGGCTTTTGCAACTTTTGTTTTACTCATTATTCCCGATGTAACCATTATGTCAGCATAAAAGTCCTCCCAGCTTGCACAGTATTTTTCTATAGTTCAATCTTAGGCCATATAAGCTGAAATCCTGTGAGAAGATTTTTCTTCAGGAACCTAAAACTTTAAGACTACCCAAACTGTGTTCCTCAATTTTTATCCTCTTGTTTATTTCACTACTAAAAGCAAAAGTTCACACAACTGTTGGGCTTTTTTAATCAACCCTGATCTAGCTCCCACTAATGTTCGTCGAAATACTCCTTTTCATGTCAGTGGGCCTGATCTGAGTAAAGTTAAAGCCTTGATAATGGCAAGCTTACTTCGAGAATCCTAAAGATTGGCATAATATGAGCAAAGACCAATGTTTGCTGTGTCTCATAATGATAATTTTGGTAAAGGACACTCCTTTAAAAAATGAAATAAAAATTGGAATCTGTTATGTTCCTCCAGCTTATATCCAGGTTTGATTGGAAAAAAAAGTTCTCTCTGGAACCATGAGAAATTGTTTAAACTCTCAACTGTGGTATCCCTATTTTACCATACTGTACAGAAGGGGTGTTTTCCAGTACAGCAGACTTTACTGAGGATTTTCCAAGTGTAGTTTTTACAATCTCTATTTAGCATAAATTGTAGTTGTGTTGGTTTCATCCTTGCTATATGTAACCTACAACAAAAAAAATAACCCGTCTGATTTGAAAGCACAGGGGAGGTGATAAGACACGCCATGCCAGAGGGACATGATTAGACAGAGGAACTGTAAGCGCCTGGAGCCAGTTGTGTCTCCTGGAGGATGTCAATGCTGAGAAAAGTCAACACCCGATTTGTCCTAGGGAAGAAAGGTATGATGCCTTTGGCTTTTGCTCAGTTTAGAGATTTGTTTCCCTAACAAGATGAGAACGGAAGTCAACTTTGGGCCAGAAATGAACAAAAAGGAATATTTTGTATTGCATTTCATTCTCAGACAGAAAGGAAATTCTCCAGGCCACGCTGATATTTTTGTCAGTGAAAAGCATAGATGTGGAAACTCAGTGACTACAGGGGAAAAGGGAGTAATCTGGGGAAGGTACAAGATAGTACAAGACAACCTTGCCCCTCTTCTTGTTACAGGGTCCAAGACTGAGTATCCAAATTATGATGGTATGGCACTATTCATGAAAATATTCAATAGGACTGACACATGGGGCTGTGAAAGTGAAAGTAAAATATAAGGGCATGCCCGCAAGCCAGGGTCTGAAGTTTCTCTTTTGTCTTCACGAGACAATATAAGTCTGGGGAAGATGGATAAAGGTGAGGCTGGGATTCTGCAGTCACTCTGTACTGGTGCAAGCACACACTGCTGCCAAAGCGACAGAGCCACACATGTTGACAACGGTCTATCCTTATATTTGCTCAGTGTAACCAGGGAGTTATGCCCTCCATTAATTCAGGCTGGCTTGTTGATAGAAAATAGTGTGTTACCCTGGTTTGCATGTGAAAAGAAGTAAAAGCCACAAAGGTAATGTTTTATAACTCCCTAAGCACATAGGTAAGATTTCTCTTTTAGGTTTAAATCTTTCAAAAGCACTAAGGTGTTTGAGGCAATCTTACCTTACCTGCTACACCCAGTTTTTAAGTAAATTTGATACCGAACATCAGCCATCATAATAGCAAAGAAGGGGGAGGAAAAATGATACCGGCAGGTCCAAGTAGCCATGGGAGCCTCTTGCTAATGGGCACTATGTTCACTGTGCCCATGAGGACAGCAGTTTGTCCATCCCCTGAGGTGTGTCAGAGCATTCCGGGTGCCAGGACGTGCTGGTGGCACTGCCTGCCTCCGTCCCTGCTGTGCTCTGGCAGTAGGATCCAGCTGTGCAGCGAGCTCCAGCCTTTCTCACTTTCTTGGTACGGCCACTCTGTCCGCAGGGATGCGGAGCAACAGCTCCATTTGCTGCCGCTAGTTCCCGAGATGCTGTCCTCTCACTGCGCTGACTAGCAGTGGTCACGTCTTCATGGGCATGGCACCACCAGCTCAAACAGATGCGCAGACTTCAGGAGAGGTACGGAAATGAATTATTCTATGATTAGCAGAAGAGAGGTACAAATCCAGAGAAACCAGCAGAAACCACTCCAGATTACTTGTATGTGTTTCCCTGCAGGAGTTTTTCATCCACTTGTAGGGCATTCAGTAAATTTAAATCAAACTGAGGAAAATATTTGTTGTCCTGACCCCTGCACACACAGTTTCTTTTCTTTTTTTGAAATGCAGTCTCTTTCTCCAGTTTCCGTCTTCCTTGCTAATCATCCCCACACTGCACACCAGCCCTTTCTTTTTTCTTGGTAGTGCCCAAGTCCTCTTTGATGGTATCCCCTTGGCAGCTTCTTCAGGCAAATGCCTGAAGTGATGCCTCCAGCTGATGTGCTCTTTTGGTAACAGCCTCTCAACATACAAAATATTCAAACAGTGTAAAGGACAGATGAAGGTGCACACACTATTGCTAACTATCCAAAATGTACACAATCTATGACTGGTTGGGGCTTTTTTCTGGTTGCCTCTCCTTCTGCTATTCCATTTTATACATGTATGTGTTTATCCATGTTAGATACTTTCCTTTCTTGTCTGCCCAACACTTTTGTACAAGTGCATGTAGACAGAATGCAGCACTATCACTGATGGAAGCCTGTGCACTAATTGGATTTCAGAAAAGAGTATGGGCAAAACAGAACGAAACCAAGCACAAGACTGGTTCTGAGTTAAAGGCTGAAAGAGTGAGAGCCTGGGGGGTGTTTAATTCTGTGGGGCGATACCTATCCTAACACAATACTTTCCTAGTGCTTCTCTTTTCCTGAGAGAGGGATAGAGCTTGAAATAGCGGAACAGTGTCATTAGGCACAACACCATAAATGTAAGCTAAATGGGTCACCACTAAGGAGTATAGGTCACTGGCTTTGAAGTTTGCGAACACAGTACATAGGAGAACTATAGGCGCTTAGATGTTCCCTGTTTGTGGTGGCTGACTTGTTGGGGTTTCAAACAAAAGGGAATGCATCAATGTTCTGTCTCTTCAGCTCTACTTCACTACACAGAGCGATTGTGCTTTTTCTACCCACAAAGGAGAGGAAAACGTTTTTGTCCCCCTTTAAAATTTCCATTTGTGGTGATGCCTGAAAAAGCACTGATAGCAGGCCACATGCCACGGAACTGCCTACCTTACTGATCTCTGCCGTCTCTTGTTCTCACCATCCGTTGATTTGTGTTTTATGAAAGGTGTGAAGCAGAGATTATCTGTGTACGACACCCAGCAAAGTATGGCTTTGATCTGTGACCAGCTCTTATTATCAAACTCATTAATAATAATGTGGAGTTCCTTGAGCACAGTTTTTTTGTGGAATACTGTCCCCAGGGGGAGTTAGCATATAATTTCCTCAGTGTCTAAAGAAGGCTGTCGCTCAACAGGTGCACAAATAGCATTCTTCTTTTCTTCCTCGCTACCTACTTTCATGAAACGTGATGAAACATAACATACAAGAGACTTTCCCATCCCTGTCAAGGTGAATTGCAGCTGGCCAGAGGTTCAGAATGATGAAGGTGGAAACTGAGAAATACCAGAACTGTGACTTATGTTTCACCTTCAGATCCCCTAAGATAAAAATGGGCTGCTTTATTTCCAATTAGGGAAAATCAAAACCGTGATGATACCATAGCAAACAGGGTGCAGAGATAGCGTAAAACAGGCCACAGAGCAAAAGTAAGGCTGCCTCACTAGCCTGTGGCTTTAATCCTGTCCTGGGCTGTGGGACTCGTTTTGTTTCAGGGTTTTTGTGTTTGGTTTTTTTGAGTGCTGTGAGCATGACTGGAAACTTTTTGCACCTAGGATGTAGGCAGCTCTTCAGCTTTCCTGAACAGTGTAATGCATTGCCAGTAATGTATTCTTCTGCTAACAGGGGGCAATATCAAAAAGCAAACACGTACATACGAAGCCTACCCTTCTGTGAGTGTGAATTCAAGCCATTTTTCCTTTGCTTCTTCATGTTAAGTCAGATCCGTGTTTGTGGAATTCTTGTGCTTCGTATAAAATCTTGAAGCATCTATAGCCAAATCTGTGATGAGTCCTCATGAAAACCTGCTTCAGTCTATACCAAGTCACTGTCTTTGTACTGAGCTCTCTTGGAAGAAAAATCTAGAGGAAGTAAAATGGGATCTCACTATCTCTACTTTTTTCCCAGCTCCTCAGAAATAGTTCTATCAGAAGGCAATAATTTCAGCAATTTAAAATCTGGTTTTAGAGGTGGTTGAAGGATTTGCTTTGCTTCATAAGAATGTGCTTCAATTTCCTCATGCAGAGATGGGAGAAAAAAGTCACGCTGCCTCATAGTCTGCAATGCTGATCGAATGAATGCTGGGGAGACAGGCCAGCTTTTTGTGGTTTCTGGCTGGTTAACCAGCAACGGGATAACTGATCAAGTAAATAAATAATAACAGTACTTTTTTTTTTTTAATCTTTGTTAGATATATTTGGATTTGGTAGGGATTGAATAGGAAACACCTGAGTATAATCTTAAGTGCGCAGCAGCCACTGATACTCCTGTTCTGCGCCCTAGGTGAGAGAAAATTTCCCATTTGTCATTACTCCTGCAGCGCGTCTGTGGACAGAGCGGCTGCAGCTCTTGTCCCTCAACAGCAGTGGCAGCGTATGCAACAGCAGCAGCCAGCAGTGCTGTAACATAAATACATCCAAAATCATACTTCAATTTAATTAGCTATAAAACTTATTCTATGAAAGAGTGGAAGAGAGTTCACTATTGCTTTCCTTAAAGAGGTCAAATTTCCGTAATAATCCTGAAAGTTCCTTTACCTTTGGTTTAATGAATGCAGGAAAGGCCTGGATAGTCACTAAATCAGCTGTCCACTGGGAGGAGGAGCTTGGTACTGCAGCAGAGATTCAATGCTCTAATTAAAAAATCTCAAGCTATTAGAATTTTCTGTTATGAAAACAGAATATTTGTTTGCCTCACAATTGTGATGTTATCTTGCCTCATCTCATATCACAATCATGTGGAAATTAATTTGGGGGGGTGGGGGAGAAATTTAGAATGTATTCTTTTATGCCATTCTCTTTTGAGAAGGTGAGAAAAAGAGTACTGCCCCTTTAAAGGCCCTAAAATTTGTTTCCAGTGCTTCTACATTGCATCCCGGTACCCAACTTTTTTTTCTTTCCCTTTTGCATCTGGATCTCTCATCTTCCTTAAGAGGTGCGATCCTGTAGAAGCTATAAAGGGCTTGAAATCTCTACTCACAGTACGAATTATTCCGATTTTCTGGGTGTAGGGCTTTGTACCACTGCCTGTATTTTCTCTGAGCAACTGATTCCAAGTTGGTTTCCATTTCAAAGGAACCTCTTCCATTTGAAAACACCATTTCTTTTGTTCCTTTCTAAATATTTCTTGAAGGTCATGTTTCTAAATTATGTAGGCAAATCCCCACAAAAAAAGATAGATCCTCTCAGGAATCAAAGTCATGGAAATGGTATTCTCTGCTAGGTGGTACCTGGGCACGTTACTATTTAATATAAAGGCAAGAAGGTAATACATTCCCAAGTACTCAGGAAGTCCTGTTGAGAGGAATAGCAGAACTGAAGAATAGAGAAGCCATTTAATGATTGTGTTTTCAGCTGCAATCTGCAGTACAAAATTCTCTTGCTGCATATCTTCTTTTCAAGATCTATTATAGATATATATATATAGTGTGTGTGTCTATATATAAAAATTTGTAAGGTATTGGGCTAGGCAGTACCTGGTGACTTGGCAATAATGAATAGTGATTCAGTAAATGAGCATATACGAAGGTATTTTCACTCCTTTGTGAGCAAAGCTCCATTTCTTAATTAACAGAGAGAGGGTCTTTTGTAAAGAGGAATAGAAACCACCCAGGTTAGACTCCTCTTCTGAATTGCTTTTCAGAGGAGCCCTTTTCTCCCTGCTGAGAGCCCAGCCTCCTGATTTTGACATTGCGATTAAGCGTCCAAAGTTGGAATACACCAGGATAAACATCTGTGTAAACAGACTCTTACATGCGTAAGCTTGTGCATGTTGAAACTAATTCTGAAAACAAACTCTCCTGAAGCAGACGTTGCTTTTTGTAAAGTTTATTTCACACTTCGCTTCACCTGAAACCACCTTTTTCACATCTTCTGTGTGGTTGTTATTCACAGAAGACTGTTACAGAACTAGGCTATATCTGAATGGCAGAACTTTGGCATGGTCCCGTGCTCACAGACTTAGGTGTACGTGCAGTCACATCCCAGCTTATAGCAACCTAGAGAATGTGGATTTACAGTTTAGTTTCTGAGGCACGATTTTTGGCAAGTTTATGATTTGGGAATAAATTTGCTAATATTTGTAGTCTGAAACAACTTGATCTGCAAGGATCTCAAAGGAAATAGTAAATATCTTTGTCATTAAACGTGGAGATATTAGAATATTAAATTTTCCCTGCATTGAATTTAAAAAAAAAAAAAAAAAAAAAAAAAAACCAAAAAACCAAAACACATGCCCTTTCTTTTTTATTCTATCTGAATTTTCTGTTTGGAAGAAAGAATCCTCTTTTGCCTGCCACTGAATTGTCATGGAGCTCATTACCTCCAATGAGATGAGCAGTGGCGTGGAATAATTAAACCTCTTGCAGGCGAGCAGGAAATCTTTCCACCCCGTTCCTTTTGATTTGACCTTTGACTAAACACATTTCTCTTTGCTACATGGATGGTATTTCATCCCCTGGATGCAGTGTGCTGCTTTATCCTGGATGAGGCAGTGATTTCTACAGCGTTGTTTTCAAAACTATGCTTGCAAGAAAGAAAATGTCATCTTTTTTGTTGTTGAATGAGGAAAAAATTTTGTGTGCGCAAATCCTTGTTAGATGGCAATAAAATCTGATTTTTCTGCCTATGTGAATTAATTTCCATAATTGACTTTCATTATTAATACTTTTTAATGAAGTTGTGTTGCTTTGTTTATACAATGTAGTGTTTAATCATACAAGAAAGTAAATCAGAGCTTTCTGGTGTAACCCACCATGTAAAGATAGCTCCTGGGAAGCTTCACAGAGCCTTGTAACTTTTTCCTTTGTTGCCAGTAAAAAACATCCAACATCTTTAAAATACAAAAAAAAAAAAAAAAAAAAGAGGCAAAAACCCAGAGTGAAAAATTAAAAGGCTGCCTATCAAAGTGAATCGTAGCTTAGTTACGATATGACATGAGTTTGATTGAGCGGTATCCAGCCATTGCCTGTGGGCAACTGACGTTTTCCCACAGCAATTATTCCTTTGTTTATTTTTAGGTCATTTGAATGTTTATGAATACAGGCACTCTATAGACCTTAACGTGTGAGAAACACTGCATGGGAACCAACAACGCACACTTACTCACACCATTCTCATAGCATTGTCCAGCTAGATTTGGTCAGAAAGAAAAACACCGGGAATGTCATTCCTCAGCCTGCTAGAGGCCCATCTCTGGGGACCTCTGGTTCTTTTTCCCTGCTCTGTTTTTGCTATTAGTTTTACATTAGTAGAAACAGTCTTTGTGTAGTATCTCCCCATCCCTAGGCAAGAAAGTAATTTTCCCTTCCTTGATTTCTCACTCTGACCCTATTTTCTTTTTCTTGTTTTTCAGTGGAGAAACTTGCCTGCGAGGGATAACAGAGTAGAACGCGTGGGCTCAGCTCCCTCTGTAGCAGACAAGGGAGGACTAAACGAGGATCTCCCCACTCCTGAGGGCGTTCGCTGACCCAGCACTGATGGGAACACCGCGCTGCTTGCGATTCTCCACCCCCAGCTGAAAGAGACTTGTTTACTGCTCAGTTTGTGAAACCAATACCTTTCCGCTCTGGAGACCGGATGGAGGTATGTCCCTGAAAATCCTACTTCTCCGTGCCAGCTGCGCCTTCTGATGTCTGTAGGCATTTTTCTGGGGAGCATGGGGTACCATGCGGACCCTGCTCAGAGCTATGGACTTCAGCTCAGGTTGCCTCCCCATGTACCCCAACTTGCACAAAACAAAGCTGCCTGTGTCCTGTCTGGGCTCTACTTCCAGTATCACTGACAAGAATGCAGCCACCGGAGAAGGGTCACCTCCCTCTCAGGTGGCAGTGTAAAGGCTGCGGAGCCAAACGCTTCGAGCTGAATCTTTGGTGCCTTCACTGCTGACCCAGCACAGCCCAAACAGACCTTTGGGGGTGTCCATGGAATCAGGCCGTGGAAGCAGGTCTGGTATCAGTGTGTTGTGCAGAGCAGGTGAGCTGCTCTGCACTCAACCCCTGCTGGTTCAAGAAGACCTCATTTGAGTTGGAAACAGTAAAAACCATCGTCAGCAGCTGTACCACTTTTTCTTTACCTTTCTGACAGGCTGACAGGGTCTAGCTTTCACCTACTGTGATATCCCTGTTAGACCAAGATGATAAATGAGGTGTTTTATCTTGGGGAAGTTAACTTTTGCAGCTAGAATTTGTTACCAATTTCTTTCTCCATTACTGTATGCCAGGACAAATGCACCCCCTGCACGTGTCCTCAAGCTTCTTGGAAGTATCTAGAGAAAGACTATGCACGCCTCTAGCTTCAGTGTAGATCTGAGAATAGGAAAGAAAGTAATCAAAGATGGAGCTGTGAAAGTTCTACCTCGACAAACTATGGTATCATCTTCTCAGACTTTTTTTAATCAGAGGCTGGGGGGGAGGGTGTTAGAAAAAAGTTTCATTTTGCTTAAAATACACCTTAACTAAGCTCAAGATTTCAACCTTAAATAATCCTTAAGATCTCCGCGCATGTTTTCCTACAGAACTGCATGGCTTTTGTCATTTTTCTAGGTAACAAGCCAAAGCATAAGGACAGTGAGAATATTTTTACGGTCATTGCTGTAACACTGTTCACAAAGGCAAAAAGGCAGCTTGAAAAACAAGATGGGTTAGGGTGTTTCATTGGTTGATTAATATAGAAATTTTCTTGTATTTAAATGATTCCAGCTAGCATACAACTCTATTGCTTACAAAATAAATCCCAGTTGACTTCCAAAATGCTATTGGCATGGGGCACAGTTGTTATTCCAACACTCTTGGCTCAAACGTCACTTTTGCACCACCAGGGAATCTATATGTAACATTCTTTTATTACTCCTGACCTTCCAAAAACAACATGGGAATGCGGTATCTCCCAGATATCAAAGATGATTCCTTAAAATTTGAGCCAAGGCCTGCTTTTCAGTGAACAGTAGGACAGAGATAAGTAGAAAAGCAGAATTTTGAAGAGTTTTAATGAGGCTCATGCTGCCCCAAATGCTGCTTTTTGTTGTTTTTCCCCAGTCTTTGTGCCACTATTTTGGAATTGGGGGTTCCAAATCATTAAAACATAAAAGAAAACAGCAAATGCTGCTACCTATAGAGATTTGTGAAATAATGAGTCAGCATGGACTGCAAGAGCCTTTTAACTAAAGAAAGCATAGACATTTAAACACCCGTTGACAATACAGGCAAGCTATGGGCTATGCAAAGAGGACATACCACGCCACTGACCTGTTTGAGCTGCTGCTAAACTTCAAGACTCATTGAAATATATGAGCTGGATCTTCAAAACATTTTGCTCTCAGTGAAGTCCCAGCATGTTTTCTCTCAACTTCTGACTTCCATGGCTATAAAGATTAGAAAAATGCACTACTGAGTCTAGAGGAAACTCAAGAAAAGCACCATATGAACCCAATTTTTTCACCATTTCTCAAAACTAGATTTAATTTTGAAGACTGAATATGTTGCATTTCTGAGTGATATCGAAACAACTTACAAATACTTAAAAAGTGTAGTAATAACATTAAAAAATTGTAAAAGGAAGGAAAGTTCAGGGGAAGCAGTGTCACTAAGACAGTTCTCTCATAGAAATTCTTGTACAATTTTGGGAAACTGCTGACATGAACAGCTGACAAGGTATTTAGCCAGTTTATATCTGATATGTTCCTTCTGTCAGGACAAATTTTATCATTTGTTATTTTTAAGTGTTGACGATACTGAACTGTGTATAAGAGGAATGGGGATAACTCATAACTATGTGAGTTTAAAAATGAAGTGGAAAATCCAACAGCCAGTAATGTACATATGGGATGTTGACTTGAAGGAATTTTTTTGAATACAAATAAAGTTCCTCACTTTCTAAAAATGTGTTCCAAAGCATGTTAAAAGGTATAACTTTGAAATTGAAGCTGACTCTTAGGCAATGAAAGGTAAAGTTAGCTAGTAGCATATCAGCACAACATATGAAAAGAACCTGGTAAATAGGACAGTGATGAGTAATAGAATTCTGAGGAAAGTTAAGGATGAAATGTCCAACTTGTTAACCTCCCCCCTCAAAAAAAAGAAAAAAATCAACCAAAAAACCTCCTTTATTCACAATCCTACTACAGCTAGCTATTATTTACAAAAGGATTTTAGAGGTTCTTTTTGTTGTGCTTTGGGTGGTTTTTTTAATTCAAATCGTTGTAAATTGAAGATCAGTGAGCCTTGCTTCAACACAAAAGAAGTTAGATAAAATGATAATTAAATTTAGTTTTAAATAATGTAGTACTGAGCTAGAGTGGCTTTTTAATGGAAAATAAAAGGGAGCTCAAAAGATCAGGAGTTAAAAATGTAAGAGAAATTACTCTTATGAGGAACACAAAGCACATAATTGACCTCTGACAGATATTAACTATTCAAAAAGATATGGATTACCTTCATTTACTAAACACTTAAATAGATATAAATTCTTGTGCTTCAGAGTTAAGCTCAATTTCTGATGAATGGAACAAAGAAAAGAAACTTTCACTGTATATATCTGTCATTTCTTCATTGCCTGTAAGGTAATTTCTTGGGATTTTTCTCCAGTACTAACTTCTGTCAGGAGCAGGTTACTGGGGTTGATTCTGGCTGATAAGTCAAGTTACACTTCTGCTGTGCATGTAACTGCAAGGTGAGGCAGCTACGGTGCAGAAACAGAAAAGATGGGAAAAGGAAACAGAAATATTTCCCCCTTTGAGAAACTGGTTACAGCGTCAGCACATCTTTTAGTAAATCTTTGTATCCCTGCTGTCCTCCTAAGATGCCCCAGTTCAGCCACTGGGAAGGAGACACATCCCATGTGACCCATTAGCAAAGAGAGGAATTGGAAAATGCGCACAAAAGAAAATAAGATCCCACAGGCCCTTTTTATATTTTTTTGTGCTTCGTGTAGGATTCACATCAAAGCGAGTTTTTCTTTCAAAATATGTTTCTTGTTTCCATAGAACCTTCTTTGTGAGAATACTAATATTCTTTCCATAGCAAGGAAATGTTTTTTTTTTCCGCTTTGGCCAATGATCTAGTTCTTTCCAGCTCCTTTCCAGTAAAGTTAGTCTTCTCAAGTCCCCAAGTGCACAAACAAGATAGATTGTAGTAAACTTTCTTACAGCAGATTCTCGTTTCACTGGAGTCACAAGCAATATATTTTTATCCATATATCCAGCACCAAAAGGCTCTGATATGGTAATTTTTACCTCCTTTACTTCCTTTTCTCCTCCTTCTTTTGTATGCATCTCAATGTATTTAAAGCAAGAGACACAGGGCTGTGTATAGGCATTCACAGTGGAGAGCTGAAAAGCGCATGTGCTGCACCCGCCAGAGGAAACCAGAGACTCGGGCTGGCTTAGGGTATGTCCAGGCTGATCTATTTTATCAGGAACAGCAGCTGAGAAGAGAACGGGTCCAGAGAGGACCAGTCAGGCTGCTCTCGGCAGGATGGTTTGCTGGATTGGGTTTGCTGTTACTGCCTTTTTTTTTTTTTTTTTTTAATTGCCTACCTGCCTTATAAAAGGCATCCACAGCTACCATGGACCCCTTGGAGTCAGTTGAATAAGCACAGCTTCTAGTTTTTAATGTGATTCCTTTCATAGCTTTTGAATTTCCTGTCAACTCAGAATTAATATTTTGGTAATGCTCCCATGTACTCTCTTCCAGGGGCTCATACCCATTTATTTTTTTCAAAAGCTGCTAAGTCAAGTTAAAATTCTAACAGATCTTTGGTTCCCTGGTACCTAAGTTGCTCTTGAAAACTTTAAGTTGTAACTTGTTATATTTTAAAAAATGCAAAGTTTATATGTGCAATTGTAACAACAACAAAAAAAGAGTGGTATCAAAGTTGCAAATTTTGACGTTCATCCTGCTCAATGAAGTAGGATTAAAACCTGAATGGGCCTAAAGTCTATGTAAGCCTTGCAACCAGAACCAGCGACTCTTTGTAATTCAATCACAGCTATGGTGCAGAAAATTTCGTCTCAAGTAAGAATGGGAATATTGAAGAAAGTATTTTAATTTTCTAATACCTTGTGTGACCCAGAAGCAGCCCTGGGATGCACATCTGAGACTGCATAATCCGGGAATTAGCTAAAGAGACAATGGCAGTAAAGATTCTTTAATTCAAAAAGCCGAGTGCTCAAACCACACAAAAACCACTAAGAAAGTGCTACAAAAGATGAAGTGAACAAACTGCTGGCCATGTAATTATTCTCGCAGCAGGCTCATCAAACAATTCCCAGCATGCCCTCCTGCCTCTTCTGGGGATGTTTTGACTAAATCTAACAAAATGATAGCTGCAGTCACCTCCTTTTACAGCCACTTGGCGATACAAATTGGATGCCGTGTCAAGTTCTTGAAGGAATTGATGGTTCTCATCAGCAGCATTTGACTATCAGATGCAAACCACCTGGCAGACATGCAAACTTTTTGAAGGCAATTGGAAAAAAACATCCATTTTTATCTGCATTGAGAGATCCTCAGGGAGGAAATATGCTGAAATATGCACTTTTCATATGTTTCTTTTTAAGAGGAAAGGGATTTTTTTTGTATCATTTTAGGTTATTTTAGGAACAGGTATCAATACTTTTGGAAACTTCTCAAGCAAATCGCTCCATTCACTCTTCCTCAGCATAGGCATCATCTTTGTCCTCATTAGGAATAAGCAAGTCGAGCAAACCTAACTTCAGAAGCTGTTTCAAGACACTTGTCCATTCATGACATCTTTTAATCCTAGTCATAAACGCTTATTGTTTTAAGAATTTGCTTCCAAAAGTTGAACTAGAACTCCAAGCTTAATTACCACAGTTCTTTAACATGCAAATGATTCTCAGCTTTAACACACCTGAACTGCTAATATAAATGTTTCTTCCATCCTCTCCGTGAGAAACCCAAAAAGTAACCTAGAGCCAGAGCTTCACAGTTAGTTAGGTCTTTCACACCCATTGACTTCACAGCACAGTTTTGTTAACTATAGACATGTTTTGTGTCTGAGTAGCATGTAACAATGGCAGCAATTTTAGCAACTCGTAGGTTTTAACTGTAGAAAAAGCTGTAACATCTCCCAGAAGAATAACACTATGACAAAGTTGCAAGGTGAGGTGTGATTTCTCTGTGTTGTTTTGTACACTATCAGACATAAAAATAAAGCAATCTTCCGACTCCTTTAGGTCTTAAGAAGTTGAAAAAAAATCATTTGCCCTCCTTGATGTACAGAAGTCTGTTAGTCTCCACGAATAATCAGCAGTACAAGTTCATGCAGCTCTTAGATTTTCTGGATTTGAATGACAAACATCTTTGAAACCTGCTTTTACAGTTGGACGTGAGCTTTGGAGCACCTCACCTTTATTGTCCCAAATACAAGGCTATGGGCCTATCTGTTAGTGGGAGAGGAGAGGGCACCACCTACAATATCTGAGTAAGATCATGGTGGTCAAGACAGCAAACTGATCGAGTGTCACAAGGAAGCTGCAAGGTTACACTAGGCATCAATGAGACTTCAGGGTGGAACAGCTAGGAGATCCCATTTAGGTTTGGAAGGTGACAGCACGAGGCTTTAGCCCTAATGTATTATGAACCTGTCCACCACTGGAGATTTCTGCTAATGTTGGATAGACGTCAAAATCCCATTCCCTGCACAGACATGGAGCTGAAGCAGTACTTGTGGCATAAGTCAAAATGGTCCTGTTGAAATCAGTTACCTCTGAGAGGAAAAAAACAACCACGATTCCTACTGTGTGTGCTATCTACATCTTGTCGTAATTTTGTGGGGGAGAAAAGTTATTAATTGCTTGGTGTTTCTGATTGCTTCAAAAATTCACGTCCTTTAAGGTGAGAAAGGACCGTCAGCCTCTCTCTCTCTCCTGATTGTGCCTGTCATGGGTCACAGCGTCTCATTACCAGTGCAGCAAGGCATATAACTTGCAAGTTAGGAATAAGGATGAAATAAGTCAACCAGAATGAAAGCCCTGGGCTGTTTGTCCTGCTGCATCCTCAGAGGGCAGTAGGAGCGTGTTTGGTGACTGCCCATCCAGCACTGGCAATGAGCCCCCTTCCAGCCCAGGCAAGAGGCCCTGGCTGCCCCCTTTCTAGGTAGTCCTAGATCTGGAGGGAGCTATGCTTCTAGAAATATTTGCTTGTGAAAAGATTATGAAGTGGAAATCTTAAAAACCTCTTTAGATCACTGAATCCTCGTAAAGCAGAACATTTTAGTTTTGTTCATTTCTTTTCCTTGACGTTACATGGTTTACAAGCTTAGGATAGCTGAAAAATCCAACTTGCCTTTGGAGAAAGCTGTTTTTGCTGGTGACAATTCAAAATGTTAGACTTATTCGAAACATGACATTTGCATGTCTAAGCAGATAGATCAGTTTCAGTGTGTGAGTTAGAAAGTCTGCTCTCATCTGTCATTGAGTTTATGGAAGTGTATGTTCTTGGAACGGACTTCTCATTTTTTTTAAGGTCCTTACCCACAAACTTCACCATCTTGAGTTACAAAATCGATACTCTGTTGACACGGTTTACCATAGTTTTTACAGTCTTTAGGGTAGTATGTTGGATAATGAATTATTTGCTCCAGATTTCATTGTAAGATCAAGTTAACAACAGGGTCATCTGGAATATTCCTCCTTTGCACTACTTCAAGAATTGCAAATATTCTTTCTATACTAACATGCAAATAGAAGTACGATCTCAAGCCTTTGCGAAGCTAAACTCCATGTGAGATAACTGGCAGTTTCCTTCGTCTTCCAGAAAGATTCATTATCTTCTTCAGTCCTCAAGAGATCTGTTTCTCCTTTGCCTGGCCTGCCCCATCATCTTTTCCTGGTCTCACTTGCTATGTAAGGGTTGCTTCTGTCTCCACTGTCGCCTCTCGTTCTGGATCTAACAGAGCCAGCCCTGAGACCAAATTAATTAACTTGAGCATATGGCTGCAACACTTCCCAGCTCTCCTGCCTCCTGCTTACCGGAGCACAGGTCCCGCAGGACTTGCCTGCATGTCATGGTCAGAGCTAGCGCAACTGCATCAGAGTCCCAGGCTTTTTGCTGTCTCCAAAAAAGGACATTTTACTATTCCCACTAAATTCAGTAGAGCCAGGATTTGGCAGCTGCTCCTTCTGCTCCGTCCCCAGCAACTTGTGTCTGTGGGTCTGGACATCACAGGTTCAGGCTGGACAATTTCTTCTGTCAGGATTGCCAGCAGCGCAGGTTACAGTGGTGACAAAGGGTGTGAGAAGACAAGTCCTCACCGCCTTCCTCGCACACGTGGGCACCCAACCCCACTCCGTCGCTGCCTGCTGCTGCTGAAGGCAGAGCCATTCCCTCCATCTTTCCAACCTTACAGACGTTCCCCTCAGGTCCCAAAGGCATTGACCCACTGTTTTATCTGAAAACTTCTGGTTTAAGATGCGGTCTGAGAAAAAAATACATTCCTTTTCCTTGGGGTATGTATTTCCCCCTGCACGTCTCATTACAGCCTGGTCTGTTTAAACATCAAAAGTGCTTGCGTAAATATATACAATGAGGGTAAGTGATTAGGATAATCTAATGCAAATTTCAAAGACTCGGAGCAGATCTGAGAAATCAACACCGCCGTAAGTGTTATTTCCTCAGCCTGAATGGAAAGAATATAACTGAAATACAGGTTGTACTTCAAAGAAAAGCAGTGTTGAAATTATAATAAGAGGATTGCTGGAAGGTGAGGAGGGGAACGCGGCCGGGAGGGGACACACAGTGCTCTTTCCCAGCCGTAGATGCATTTTATTTGTTCATAAACGCCTTAAAAAAAAAAATAAAATGTAATAACGTCTCCGCCAGCCATGAGGCACTCTTTTCCATTAACTTTTTGCCGTATGCTATTTTCACACAGCCTCATTCCGTCCCCTGAGCCTGACTTCAACTTCACAGGCCGCCGTCCCCGCCGCCCCGGGCCACCGCTCCGGCCGCGCTCCTCGCCGCCGGCCGCCGCCAGCCCGAGCGCTGCGGGCGAGAGCCACCTAAAGGCGGCCCGGGGAAGCGAAGCGCCCCCCCCAGACAGCACCCGGCCCGCGGCCACCCTTGTCCCCAGGGCCAAGTGTCCCTGGCTGGCGAAGGGAAGCCTGGCAGAAAAGCAAAATGCGGTGGACGGGTTAGCTGGAGGCCCGAGGGGGCGGTGGTGGTGAAGCCCCTGCGGGACACCGCGCGTCTGACGGCTGCAGGTCCCTGAAGCGATTGCGGGCTGAGCGTCCGTCCTGGCCCCTCGCGGCAACGTGCATCATCGCTGAAGGGGATGGTGGAGAAAGGAGTTAAGGTGTAGAGGTCTCCTGTTTGATGGGGATGCGAGAGAGCTTCATTAAAACATCCACTCTGGATTCAAACTTTCCGGAGGCCGCACGGCTTTGGCTGTCGGCGGTGAGCAGCAAGTTGAAAAAAAAGACTCTTGGGCTCCAGAGCCGTCAGAGCAGAAGCAGTCTGGGTTCCCGTGAGGGACGTGTGGTAACGGGCACAAACTTGAACATAGGAAGTTCTATCTTAACATGAGGAGGGACTTCTTTCCTTTGAGGGTGGCAGAGCAGTGGCACAGGCTGCCCAGAGAGGTGGTGGAGTCTCCCACACTGGAGACATTCAAAACCCGCCTGGACGCCGTCCTGTGCAACTGCTGTAGGTGTCCTTGCTGTGGCAGGGGGGTTGGACTAGGTGATCTCCAGAGGTCCTTCCAACCCCAACCGTTCTGTGATTCTGTGACGTGTGGTGCAGAGCAGATGGCGCAGCTGGTCCCCGAGCTGGGGCTGTCTCCCACCTCCTCTCCCTCCCCATTAGCCACTGAGACCCAGGGCAGCTCCACAGCCCAAAGCGCTCATTTCCTCCATCATCATCATTTCCACCCAAAGCGCGGTGGGCACATCGTCAGGGAGCTGACGGAGAGGTGGCACATCAAGGCTAGGAGTATGTCTTTTGTTAATTCTGAGGACAGGCGTTTTCATGAGGAAAAAAAGGTACATTTTCAGATCAATACTAGGTGAACAGTTCAGAAATAAAAGCCTTTCCCTCAGAAATGCAAATCATCTGGACTGCTCTAACATCTTCAGGGCTCTAATGATCTTAAAGCACTGTCTTTTTGCTGTCTGCAAAGCAACCGTAGCTTGACCTGTGAAGGACAATATCATTTCAAGTGACCTGGGGAAGCAATAAAAATGCAAAGACAAAATGGAAAGAAATATTTATTTGAACACTCATGGTACTATTTTTATTTGTGCCGCAGAGATCATCGACCAGTTCTGTATGATCTTTCCACTCCCTAGAAATTGTAATGTTCCACTGCAGCAAATGCACAGAGTTTAAGGTCAATGTCAAGTCATAAACCAGCTACAAGTACTATTTTAGCATTTGCGATTATCGGCAAAACAAGAAAAAAGGTACTTTGTACTCCATCTGGAATTCAACTCACTCTGTACACAGTGTTAATAAAATACAGATGCAACTCAGGGCAGTGGTAATCGAAAGTCATTAACATCAGAAGCTGTTCAGTGGCCTGTATGAATTGTATTTTGTTGGTCTTAGCCCAGTGCCCATTAGACAGACATCTACATTACGGCCAGAGCTTTTGTGTCATTGGCAAGGACCAAGGGCCGTAATGCATTTTTGGAAGTAGAGCTAATCACTTTTGGACACCGTGGGGTCCCTCCTCCCCGGCACTGCTCGTGCAGTAACATTTGTGGTCTCTGAGGGCAGGACGTCCATCTGCAGGGCTGCTGGGTAAGTGATAGAACGCAAATATGCATGGGCCAACCGAGAACGCCGTGACTGCTGTAAGGGCAGCAAGAAAAACTACAAGACTGTCTGTTTTACACAGAGAGGGGTGGTACCTCTTCCCCACCTCCCGTCCAGCATCAGTCCCCTGTGCTGGCTGCGGTCACAGTATCACAGTATCATCAGGGTTGGAAGGGACCCCTGGAGATCATCTAAGTCCAACCCCCCTGCCACAGCAGGGACACCTACAGCAGTTGCACAGGACGGCGTCCAGGCGGGTTTTGAATGTCTCCAGTGTGGGAGACTCCACAACCTCTCTGGGCAGCTGTGCCAGTGCTCTGCCACCCTCAAAGGAAAGAAGTTCCTCCTCATGTTAAGATGGAACTTCCTGTGCTCCAGTTTGTGCCCGTTACCTCTAGAGTCAAAGGCATTGCTGCAGACAAAAGGCACGGTGTGCCGCAAAGCAGCTCTCTGCGTGCACAACACCCAGGACGGTCAGGGCTTTGCTAGCTAATAGAACTCTAGTCAATTAGAAGAAAATTATTTGTAAGCACACCTCTCTTCTCTGCCGTGCAAACTTCTTCCTAACCGGCCTGTGATTTTTCTCCATGGGAGATTGCTAAATTCAGAGCTTAATACTGCAGCAGCATCTCGCATGCCACTCTCTCTGGTTTGTCCTGTCCTCCACAAACCAGCCTTTACTTGCATTTGGCATGAGGGACACGTCAGTTTCCAGCCCACATTTTGCAGGATCACCCTTTCTGAGAAACACCGTCATTCGCTGCTGGTGGAGCGTGCCGTAGCCCTCCGCTCTGCCCAGCTTTCAGGCCTCGTTGGATCCATATGCTTCGAACAATCAGGGTGATTTTTCTCCTAGTTCTTGCATGGGTATGACTCGTGGCTATCTCATCCATGCAATGATGGCCATATGCTCTTGGGTACCAGCAGAAGCATGAGAGAAAAGATTATGATCTTCAGAGAACTGTGTCTGTCATTAGCACAGCTGCCACCGTAACAGTACGGGGCCGGTGAGCTTCGAGTGTTCCTGTTAAGACTCACTATTCTTCTATGATGTGACCTTTTCCGCTCAGATTTGTCATGCACCTCGCAGGTTGGAAATCGTATCCTGAGCCGTTAAATCCCCCAGTCCTATCTTGAATAATATGCTTTGTAGAAAAATTTCTTGAAGGCATTTACGTGAAAATACAAGTAAATTCGGTTTTTAAGGCTGTAAGGATCTGGAAATATGTATTCGTTCACTGAGATACTGTAAAAAGAGTACAAGGCTTAGCAAGTGAAAATAAAATAGGTCTGATTTATACAGTAATACAGTAAAAAGGCTGTGCAGGAAAAATGCAAACAATCATTTTATATGTGTTTATGCACATTAACTCTCTAAGTGATTATACAGTCTCTAACATCTAGATTTTCATGGGGTTTTGTAATGCTTCAAAAGAATATATCTGCAAATAGACAAGTATAAGTTTCATCTCTCGTTTCTGTAACAGCAAACACATATTTTTGCTTTCAGAAGCTGCCTCTTCTGTCAGTTGTACTTACATTTTTCTGCTTTTATGCTGACAAAATTCCACTGACGTCAGCTATAGCAAACCTTCGCACTTGATAAACGTGTGAGCAAGAAGAGAATCAGGGTCATGCGAAACAAACAAATGTCAATCATCAAGGAATAAGCGGGGTTCTTACCCTGCTCAGAGGAAAGGTAAGTGGCAGGGCCTTTGTGTAACATCCTCCATGCTCAAAGATAATATGGGAATGGCTCTAGCTAAATAAAAGCTTATTTTTTGCCTTCTTTTTTCCTTGTGTGCTCTCAGAGGAGACAGAATTGAAAAGGTTAAAGCCACTGACATTTTGGTGTTGTGAAAGAGTGAGAATGTAAGCTAAGAATTAATGGAAATGCTCCCCTAAGTATATGATCCATTAAGTTGTTTTGCAATGCTGAGAAATGAAGCATAGAGTATTTTGTTAAAGTCAATATCCCATGGGGATGAAAGCAAGATTATGATCTTTCACTGCAACAGGCCAAGCCCTGCCAGTAAGCACATAGGTATAAATCCAGAATACCTCCAGTTGAGTTAAAGGCACCGCTCTGAATTCACACCCATGCAGCTGAGGACTTACCCAGGGCCTGTACCCCCAGTTTGGATGTTTCTGGGCCAGTATGCCCAGTGCTGTGACCCAGCTGGTGGCAGCTCGCTGGCCTGTGCGTAGCGAACTTCAGCTAGATGTGTTGATACAGGAACAACGTAGGACATCGCATCCTCTTGCCCGCTTCCAAGTGAGGGATACTTTGTTTGGCGCTAGGATTCACGGCAGTTTTCTGAGTGACTTTTGTTTTATTCTGACAGCACAAAGTTGCTCACCGTTTCAAGAAAATAAGATATCCATTCAGTGGGAAAAGGAGGTTGCATTACTATTCTGCAAACAGCGTTTATAAAATTTAGTCATTAACGCTTTACCCATCGCTCTAGCACTGAAGGACGGCGTTTCACTCTGTCCTGGCAGAACAGATCAATTACCAGTTTCCACTGGTACGTATCTTGATGTGCTGCTGCCTTTTTCCTACAACTACTGGCTACCTTGACACTGTAGTTGTGTTGCTCAGCAGTTTCTGCTCGCTCTGCCAGGTGTTTAGCTATTCAGTTGATGTTCCAGCATATTTTCTTCTGCTTTGCCTACAGACCTGAAGGGCAGGAAAAGGACCTCCCAGGCTTGGCCTGAGATGGATCTGAATCGGTGTTTTCAGGGTTGCTCAGCTGCAGCAGGTTTTCTTTTCAAACAAATCAAAGGATGAAATGAAGAAAAAATAACTCTCGGGGGTTTTTCTTTACATTGCATACCTGAAATGTGAAAAAAAGAGAAACCAGGCATTAAAAAAGCTCCGGCTTCAAAAAGTCGTTGGCACTGACAGAAAGTGGCTGATCAATGGTGTTTTGTTGCTACAAGGAGAGCTTAAACTGAAGCTGTTTCCCCTTGGTCTGCTGCCAGGGACAGCAGCAGAAGTCTCTGAGGAGCTCAGGAGGGAAGGTGAAGGAGCCTGGAGGAATTCCTTTGTGGCAATGACTACAGACCAAGAGAAACCTCTCAGCCATGTACGTTTTTTACAGCCAAAAGCTTAGTAAACCTTAAAAGCAGGCAGTACGCTGTTGAAAGGAAAGGCAAATCAATCCTCAAATACCCTTTTCATAGTATTCTGTCCTCAGGTTTTGTGAAATGGCAGGGGAGATGAAACCCATCCGAAGACGGCTTGGTACCTCTCCATCTTTCCCTCTGCGTTTGGCATACCGGGATATAAAAAGCAGCAGAATTATGAAGCAGCGGTTGCCCGGAGTGAGGGCTCTCTCCTCATTGTCAGTTCAAGAAAAGGTAAGACCTCAGCAGGAGTTTTGCCCTAGGGAGGAGTCTTGCCCAAGCGTGGCAAGAAATTTGTTTGTGAAGGTTCGCGTGCTTGACCTGGCATTTCCTGGATGACCACCCCGACGCCAGAGGTGCAGCAAGTTGGATGCTTCCAAAAACTGAGGTGTGCAATGCACTCCTGGAGCGCAAATGTATGGGTCCTGCGCAGTGAGACAGACGGTCCCAGGGCGCAGCAGACCTGCTCTCCTCTCCCCCCAGGGCCAAGCAGCGTGTGGGCTGCGAGTGCGGGCCCGGCTTGGGCTGTTTTAGGGGAGGCTTGGACCTCTGCCGTGAATAGGTCAGGAAGCCACAGTGTCAGACTTGCAACAACTGGCCAGATGTTGAGAGACGACGTTGGCCCTACTGCACACAACGCAGCTTTCGGGCGCCCTGTGCCGTCTCGTACAGACATACCAAAAAGGGCCTTCGACCCAGCCGGCTCAGGTGCCGCGTGCCGCTGAGGCTCGGGAAGCTGGGGGCTCATCCACTGGCTTCGGGCTGGCTTTTTTATCACTTCGCAGCTCGAGCCGGTTTGTTTGCACAAGTTAACCCCTGATGTGTGAACCCCGCAGCGGACATACTGCAGTCAGTACCTCTCAGGCAGCAGAGGAGTTACGCTGACGTTAGCAGGACTGCTGGTGTGACCGACAATCACGTTTGGTAAGGGGCAGAGTCAGGACCCCTGCCATGTCACAGACTTAAAGTAACCGTCTTTCCAGCTCCGTCACACAGCTTTTGAAGCAATGATTTTTAATTTTTCTTCTGGAAATAAACCAGATGCTTTTAATAAACAAGCAGAGCCCTTGGGTGCTGCATCTTTTTAACCAGATGATAGTGTGGCTGGAAACCATCTCTCAATATGATAACTTTTACCTTATCTCTAAAGTAACACATTTGTCTGATCAATCAAATATAAAAAATACAATTTAAAATGGCAACATTTTGGTTTTCTGAAATTCACTACATCTTTAGACTGTTACTCTTCTCCCCTAAGCTGCAATATAATTTTAGTTAATAACCTTCTCCTTCACCTTACAGTATAGTCCCATCAAGACTTCTTTCCTTTAAAAGAAACCGATTTGATTTTTTGGCTGCTGGGGGTGATGAGAAGGAAAAACTGAGTTTGGAGAGGAAGCGGGATTGCTTTCGTGTTTTGCTTTTCTGTCTGTGTGCATAAAATTTAGACGATGAGTAAACCTTTCCCATCTGCGACTGTATGCAGAAGTAGGTTACGTTGCCCAGAGCAATTGCAATAACTCACTTGCCGCTTTTATAGAACTCTCTGCTTTATTAGTTTTATGCTGATAACTTTATAGTTACTTTCCAGGCATATAAAAAGTAGGTAATTGATATCGGAAAGGTAGCTTAATACCTGGGTTATCGTGTAATCACCTGGACGCATCTGAAACTAGATTAATACTACATTAAGTCTTTCAACTGGCCCATGATATAGTTTATGTATCAAGTAACTGACTGTTCTCCATGTAATTTGGACAAGTGACAGAAGGACCTCTTTTCCTGACGATGCAAGTTCTGTAAGTTCTGTAATATTTAGGAGCACAAATTTAAGACCAGCTGGTCAGAAGCTGCTCTTCTGCTGATGAAGAAGCAATGGGATAAACCTGGAATCCTAATTTTGGATTAGTGGCATTAGTAAAAGCAGAAAAATTCTACGAATCTGCTGGATCTTCAAAGCATTAAAGAACTCAAGTTTATTTATATCAAAAGCTAGTGCTTTCAAGGCTTACAGGCACAGATGGAGAAACAGCTTTCACCATTTCAGCCATGATGAAACATTTCACGGTGGCTAACAGAATGCAAGGGTGAAACAAAAGACTCCTCTTTCCATGGCAGAAATAAGAATGAAGACTGTGGATTTCTGGTGCAGCCAGATCTCAGGATTAGTCCGAATTGACTAAGGATGGCATGCAATTCCAACACCTCAAAATATATCGCAGTATACAATAGACCTGGGAATTCCTTCTCCTGGCACCTCTCCTTAATCTTCCACATCTTCAAAAGGTACTCATTCCTTCAGTCAAGCATTGCATCAGTTTGCTCTCCCCTGCAGAGTGTGGCTGTAACAGCAAACAGTTCAGCCAGGCTGCCATACATCTCCAATTAAGAGGGCGATAGAGCTCTCACGGTATGTGCAAGCTGAGTTTGGGAAAACTGTTTTCAGACTGGGCCCTTAGAAGCAATGCAAGGTATTTTGCTCTTCATATAGTAACAACTGGAAGCGGATACTTGGTATCTCAGCACATTTCTAACTTTCCCAGGATCAATTGCACAACTCCCTTCATTTAAATGATAGAGAATTATTGTTTGCTTATTTCCTGCGCTAAACACAGAGGCAATCGGACCGGAGTCTTAAGTGTGGGGTTTTGTAAACCACAGCCGCTAATTCTACATTTACACATATTCATTAATTCTGAGGCTCAGAAGGTGGAAAGTCCTGTCGTTAGGAGAAAACCAAAGCACACGAACAGCTTTTTGTGCTCGCCTTTCTGTTCAGCTTCAGACAGAAATGTTGTGTGCTGTTAGCTTCGGTTTGCAAGGCTCTGTGCAGAGGCATTGCTCGAGGGAGCGCGGGCTCTGCAAGCAGCTGGAGCTTGTGCTCTTTGCCTTGGTCCTCGATTAGTTTTGATTCTTTAGGCAGAAATGGCTCCCTGGAAACCAGTGGCTGGTGCTGGGCTGAGATTCCCCAGAGAATTGCCTTCTGCTCTTCCCAGCTGCCAGCTCTGGGTAAATAAGTGAGTTGTACTTGGGCTCTCCCTCACTAGGCATACTGCAAAAGCAACTTACAAGGCTTCAAGTGTTTGATCTGACAGACTAAATGATGGATATGAGTGCCAGAAGGAACACTAACATTGGAAAAAGGGCAACGCAACTGTGCCGGAGTTCAGAGAGGTGTGTCTGAGCCCAGCTGGGAGTGAGCAGGCAACCCCCACCAGGCCCTGCAGCCACCGAGGAAGGAGGAGGTTGTCCAAAGCCCACATTCTCTCAGTCCACAGGCTATGTTTCACTGGTACCCAGCTCATCCTAACACGGTCATGGCTTACCGGGCGCTAGACACCAGCTCCTGCAGTTCGGTTGAAGCTAACGGTGAGTGGGCAGCAGTGGGGTCTTTGGCAGGAGGGAAAGGTGGAGAGATTGGGATGAGCAAAGGCCCACAGCCCACAGAGCGCTGTACGGCACACAGGGAGCTGAAGGGCTAGAACGGGCACGTAGAGGAAAACCATCCCTCAGGTTTATTAGTGATGTGATTTGACAATATTCGGTATATTGGAACAAAATGCAGACATTAGGATTAGTCCAATAAAGAACATGACAGATCCTTTGACTTTTGTTCTCACCTTAGGATATTTCACCAGAGGACCTGAGCTTAGTTAGAAACAAAATACCATGTCCTGCAGCTTCATGGGTCAGATCACTGCTTGGGCTGAACACTACTTCTGTCAGCTCCAGCAACGTCTGTCACCCCAGGACATGGTCTCCTGCTGGGCTGCAGCTTATGAGACCAGCAATGGAGCAAGTGGGAAGACCTCTTAACTTTCTCCATGAAGCTGGATGCAAGCTGATTATCTGAAAACCAAATATCTCCAACAGGATAAAGACTTTCAGATATGTTTAAATGGCACTGTAGGGGCTGTGGCTCATTTTTTGCTGTTAATAATCTGATACAGCTGTAATGGGTTTTTTTAATACCCAAAGACAAATTACAGCATATAAAAGACCATGAGGTTATGTTTTAGTTTTCTAGAAGCTGAGGTAGACATATTAATATATTATGAAGGCATTGTAACAAGAGTGCTAGTGTTTTAATGATAAAACATCCAGGGTCAGACAAAAATATATATCATCATCTGCAAGTTCATTTTAGATACAATAAAATAGCACAGCATAGGAGATCTGTCACATTTTAAATAGGATAAATGTTATTTATACTTTATGCTGCAACATTTTATCTTTTGAAGCAGCAGGAAGGTGTAGCAGGACTCGGTATTTGATCCCACAGCACCTGCAAATGCTCAGCGGGGCCACAGCAGCTCGTCTGACAGCAACAGGCAAAGGCTGTGGTAATTATCGGGCTTGCTGATGCCGAGGGCCAGCTGCAGAGAGAGGCCACGATCATCTGTCCCGTGCGGTGCAGAGGAGCGCTGGCTGGTGTCCTGTCTGGAGTCGTTTTGCCTGTGGGTGAGTGATAGTTCAGCTTTTTCTATGCGAGAAGTGTGATGGTCAGATACAGCTGGTGGTGAGGAGATGGTTCACAGGCCTGGAGAGGAGGTGGAAAGCTTGTGGTGGTGAGAGGTTTCCCTTGTGAGTGAGCTCTGGTGCTTTTGAGGGTGGCTATGCAGGACTGTGAGGAGGTACTGTGTGTCCTTGCGTCCCCCAGCTGAGCTTGGGGCAGGGTTTGAGCACCCTGTGGTGCACAGCCCTGGTGGAGCCCAGGGAATGGCAGGTGTGTATCTCTGCTCCGGTACCAGCAGTATGTTGGGTGCAGGTCCGCCCTCAGTTGACTAAAACTGACTGACTTAAACCAAGGTCAGAAATGTTGCTTGCTGGAAAGGTTTCTTAAGCTGTTAATTTGCTGATGGCTATGTGAAGTGTTGGATAAAAGAAGAGTAGTGTTCTTCTGAAGGTGTGACAAACCCAGACGGTACCTTCTACATCTTATGTTGGCACTATCTGCTTAGAAATGACTTCTAATGGTAAATCAGAGGCGTGTGCTTGTGCAATATTAGCATGTAAATGTCATGATGGGATCTTTGAAAGATGCGTAACATGAAGAAAATGGGGAGAGTACGCAAGGAATGCAATTTATCATCTAACTTCTAAATTATTCCTAATGTTCCAAATCTGGTCGCAGTGGTTGTGTACGCTAAATGCCTAGTCAGGAATTGCACGGTGCTCCCTCTGAAGCTCCCTTGGAACTGTTAATGCTTTGGCAAACAAAAACCCCGAGGTTAAGCTCTGCGTAATGCTTTCTTGGCCTGCACGTCCAGGCTTAAGAGGAGGGTGCCAGTTGCGAACATATGGTATTGTCTCTGCATCCTCCTCTTCCAAAGCGCTCACTGCGGCTTTGTTGTTCAGCTGCTGATAGGGTAACATCTTCATTATCTTTCTGTTGTGGTTTCTTTTTCTTGCTTAAATCCACGCTCAACAGATTATTATGTTTTTAATAAGGAAAAAAACAGTAATAATGACTTCTGTATGTTTGTGGACATATTCTGTTATCCCTGAGGAAGAAGTAGAGTGAAGATACCTTCTTCATGGGATTCAGCTTTGTAGTTTTTGTTTTTCTGGCCAGTATAAGTTTAAAGAGAGGTAAAGGCTGCAGCATCTGGGTTTCTGCAGGCTTCCAAAGTAATCTAGTGAAAGGTCACGTTTCAGTTGTTACCACCTTGAACTGGCAGGAGAGGACACCGCTCTGAATTGATGCTGACATGGAGGGTGAGGTCCTTGCGCATCTCTCCCGCTGGTGGGAAAATCTCAAAGGGGCCCATGCTTGTCTCTGCCGTCAGAATAAGGTGCTGAATTTAAATCAGACTGGAGGCAGCCCAAGGGTTTATGCGCCTGACTAGCACTGATTTGCTTTCAAAAGAATCAACCTCTTTCTCTTTGCCAAAAATAAAACAGAAGAGCAACGGCCATCTACAGCAGTAAAATATTTGTATTACCTGCTAAAGAAATTGTGGGTCTTCAGCATTCTAACTCTCTAATAAAAAAGTAAAATAGAACTTAGTGGCTTTGTAATGTGAAAATCTGCAACAGATGTCAAGTAATATCATGACAAAGCTGAAGTATTACTCGGGCCCGGTAGGCACTCAGTCCTCCTCGTTTCAGATGGAAACAAAAGTGAATTTCCAATTACGGTCAAGCTTGGGGAACACTGTGGAAGAATCAATGGTTTCAGAAGTGGGGTTAAAAAGAGTGCAGCAAACACTTTAGTCTACTTTAGTGTTAGAGAGGAGTAGCAGTAGAGATGGCTGCAAAAAGCTTTCTTGTGCTTCAAGTTGTTTCTCTGCTTGTCAAAAAAACGTGCAGTGCTTAAAATAGGATGGTTGTAAACTGACAGCAAAACTGCATACTTAGTAGTAGCTTAACACAGTAAGAGACTGAAATGTGATTTTTTTTTTTTAAATATTTTTTAATTCCCCCCCCATATTGCATGAGTAACTAATCAAGTAAATAGGTGCAGAAGACAAAGTACAGGCTTGTGAGCCTACAGCTTGTTTAGCAAAGGGAAACCAGTGTCTTTTCCATGGAATGATCCTCACATCTGTGACATTCTTCTTGCTGATTTTCTATCCTGGCTATGAAAGCTAAAAACCAGGCCCTGCTTCAAATTTCAGATGTGTGGTAGCTAATTACAGTACACATAATCTTAATAAAGAAGTGTCATTAGGTATGAAATATGTTTGCTCTAGAGTTTCATGGGTAGGAGATGAAGAGTCCAAGCTGCAGAGGGCTGTTGCCAACTGGATGGCTCAGGCTGTGATTTTGTCAATTACTGTGTTTTCCATTTATGTACCTACAAAGCAGAGATGATAAAATTTGTCTGTGCCCTAATTGCCTTGAGCTTTTAGCAAATATTTATGGACTATGTGCAGACTTTCAGGAGATGAGTAATTATATTTCTACATCTTGTTAAATATGTTTTGTAGAATCTTATCTCTTCCTGATTTAAACAGCTTCCTCTTTCAGTCTTGAAAGCAATTTCCAGCAGAACTGTTGAAATTTAGAACAAATATTTTTATGCTAATGCTAGCACATTAACCCCACGTTAAGCTTTGCGCCATCTTCTTCACTTTGGCTTATCCTCATGCTTTGTTCCTTAACACCTCTTGATCTTTTAAGATGAACTGTAGATACTAAAGATTATTAAATTGCTCCCACTTGGATAAATTGGAGCTTTGCCATTGGTTCCCCTGGAAATAGGATCAGGACCTGGATAGATGCATGTAATGTCTTGTAAGACACGCCGATACGCTTTCTGCCTGAACAAATAGGACTCTCAGCGCTTTTGAAGCTTGTCCTCTAGTTCTCTGCAATATGCGTGCTACTACTTGATCAACTGGCAACTCAAACTGTTCGGTACGTTACGATGATCTTCATGTTAATTTGCTGGAAACAAAAGCAGCAACCCTGCAACAGGATTGACCAAAGGGATCCCAGTCACAGGTGCTAACTCACACCTGAGTATAAATGGAAATGCATTAAATCCACATAAGCACCCAATGAATTCATAATGAGCTGGTGCTGTCACCATAACGAACTAATGCCAGAAAAGAGCTTACAGAGGTGGCCAGAGCTCTTGCTTTTTAGGGTCTACAGGCACAATAAATATTACTGTGATTTTGATTCAAATTCTACTTAAGCTTTATTTAAATGGTCATCAAGCAGGTGGAAAAAAACCTAAAGGAAGTGTAAGACTATCAAGATCTCGGTTTTCTGGAGCACCATATGTAACTCTTGAGTAGTCCTGATTACATGTTAAAACTGTCTTTCTCTCAGCTCAGACTTCCCTTTAATCAAGGACAGGATTTTCAAACGAAAAGCTGATGTCATTTACAATCTCACAATTGTATTTATCTGACTCTTGCCCCACCGGGAAGTGCACTCTGCAGTCTTAAAACCATGCAGTTATGCATGGGTGTGTTTTTTGTGTGCCCAGGCACTAAGTCCTGGACTCCAGTGACTCGAAACATTGTGTCTCTCTGACAGAAGCAGCTCAGCAGTCACCTGAAAGTACTTGGTGGATTGTGGCAGTGTCTGAACTAGCTTGAGATGCTGTTAGCTGTAAAATGTATGTCACCAGCACCACAGCATCCCCACCTTCAGGTTTAGCAACAGCTAACTTGGCTGCAGAATTCAGAAGAACAAGTAAATGGAGCACGAATTCACATTTGAGGTGTAGAGGTGGCATCGTGCCCTGTCAGTGCCCTACTAACACTCCTCCAAGGCACTTCAAAGTAGACTAATGGCAATGAAGAAAAATGGAGCACACAAGATTGGAAGTTTGTCCCAGACCTGTTTTACAATAAAGCTAGGACATGTTCATTCTCTGTTGCATCCTGTTCCTGCAATTTACCTTAAGACAATGGAAACGAGGTACTTTCTGTGAAATCAAGCTCTGAGGATGCACCTCCAACAGATCACATGCTTTTAACTTTACTAAATAAGCAGAGAAGGATGAGAAAAGGCAACCCGTAGCATCATATCCTGCCTGTCCCGTCACAAAGTGACCAACTCCATTAGTAGAAAACGCAGTCACGTTTGCCTATTCTAACTTGAATCCACCAGATTACTTTAAAGCAGCTTAAACTTGCTTGTTTTGACCACTCGAAGACCAGCCGCTGCAGGGCTAATGCCTTGGCCCTATTTCCAGCCAGGTTCCTCGCACAGGCGTTTTCAGCGGGCATGAACAGCAGGACAACAAAAAAAAAAACCCAAATAAATGCCTCTGTTGGGTGGTGACCTTGCTAAATTACAGCAGGTATCCTCAGCATGTTGTAGGGCAGTGCTGTGGCCTTCCCTTACGACAGTATCATAGGAACACGCGTTAGCTCTGGAAGATTGATATTGCAAGGATCAGTGCAAGGACATTTCAATGAGAAAATGAATAATTCTTTACTCTGATTATGATGATTAATTCTGTTACGTCAGCAGCCTTTGGCACAGCCAGTGACAGCAGCAGATTTCATATGGGAAAAATCTAATTACAGAGCCAAGAACCTTAAAGGGGAATTTTGTGCAGTTAAGTAATAACACTAATAAATGACACACAAGCAGCTATAATTTTACGTATATGCAGAAACGCACATAGTTTCCTCAATCCTGTATAAGACTGTACCTGATGTATACTTGTTTTATATCTGAAACATCAGCCAAAATAAACTGGCACTGTTGCTGGAACTGACCAGCCACAGATGGACTCAACTGTGGAAGTTTTTGGACCACATGAACTTGAGCAGAAATTCTATCACAAGTGCCAATTTCACAAATAAGTAATCACTATTGAACTGGCTGGCATCCTACTTCCCTCGCTTCGAGTTTGGTTTTGCAGAAGAATAATGAAGACATCTATCAGGTACATAATTTAAGATGGGTAGGTCTTTGCTAGCACACGAACCCGGATGGCCCTAGAGTTTCAATTTGTGAAGGGGATTTGGCTTTCAGACAGGGCTTTAACTGGTTCCCTCTCCAGTTCTGAAGGCAAGCACTTGACACGCATTGATCGGGTCACATCCCTCTCTCCAGCAGTTTCTTCCCTCAGCTGCCATAACCAAGTCGTGCTCTTTGTCAGTTTGTTCTTGTCTTGGATGTGTTCCAGCTCATCTTTCTGGCATTTGGTATGAGAGGCATTTAGGAGGGAAGTATCAAGGCCAGGATCCTCAATCTTGTTTTGCTAGGAAATGCTCATTTGGCAATCCTACCACCATTAAAAATTATTCTCAATAGGGTATGCTCTGCCAACATATGACCTTTAGCTGTTAAGAAACCGTAGAGAAAGCACCACAAAAGCAGGTAATTCTATAATCAGTTCAGATATTTGACAGATAACAAGATAGCGCTCCCTTGTATCTAAGCATGGCATTTAGAAAGCTGGAGTAACACTTTAGGTGGCTGCCCTTGAATATTGATCTGTCTGCTGCTAAAATCACTACCCTCTCAACATTCCCCTACAGGAGAAAACGAAATACTATCACTCAGATGTGTAGATTGGTAATTAACATGTTGATTTTCAAATCGGAATCATTGCAAACACTTCTGCAAGTGTTACCTCCTCAGCTCAGATGTGCTCATCACTTGCCTTGTACCAGCACGTTTGCACCCTGTGTCTTCTCACCTTATCAATTAATGTACGGGGGGTTGTTTCCTATCAATTTTTTTAGTTCTTTGTATCATGTGCAAGGGAAAGAGTTGAAGGCTTAAGCACAGAAGAAACCAGTCTCCTTTTGATCTAATGAAAAATTATCGTATAGATTTTAGTGGCAGAGAGGATACACCAACATTTTTATTGCAACAGAATTTTTGATTCTCTGGGGCGCACTTGTAATGACTGCATATAGCCCCATTGATTAATATCTAACACTAAAAATGCTGGAAAGGTAACGTTCAAGTACACAGAGAACTACATTGATCTGCCTTACCTGCGTAAACAAGGAAGTTATTTTACTGTCAATTTACACTTTTTATACAACCTGTTTTCCAACTGTTCAAGGGAGATCAATATTTATGACATTTCATTAGAGAATGCAGTTGACTTTTATTGTGCAGAACAAAAAGAATGCAGTCACCAACCCACCACTACATTAATTTTATGAAATCAGTTAACAAAATTATTGTAAAAAATAACTTAATTTCTGATGAGCAAATGGAAACAAGTTGTACAGCCCTCCCAAATTCCTGTATTGATACGGGAAAATGGCACTGAACCATTATACTCAGTAACTCAAGGACAAAACTACTTTGGTTACTTAGGGGAATAAAAATATACATGTTTTCTCCCCTAGTCCCAAACCCAATGTTGGTTTATACCAAAAAAAAAAAAAATCTCACCTGGAGTTACTGCAGAAGTCCCACACTCTTTACTCTCTAACTTTGATATGTAAGTACCCGATAGAGCTATCCTACTGGCACATACACAACTCAAGTGAAGCACTGCTTGGCTCCTTTCAAGTGTTTTTTTAGCCTGCCAGCATACTAAGCTTAATCTTCCGGTTCCTCATAATGTGCATACCCACTAGCATAGGTCCTTCCTAAATTCAAATTGCTGAATACATCCGTGGTCTCAGTATCGGAATCCTTCCCTCCCTCATCATTGTCATCTTCATCGTCATCTTCTGCTTCATATTCATCATATTCATCCTCACGGTCACCGGCATCTCCAGCCTTGCTGGAGGAGAGGCTCTTCCAGTAGGCATCATAACCAGAAGCTCCATCTGCATCTTCACTTCCAGTCTGTCGGCCAAACTTCAAAGAGCGCGCTGCAGGCAGAGAAAAATCATCATGTTCTCACCCCTCAACAGCAATTTGAGCACAGCATCTGATGATTCATGTCCGTCCTTTCTCTCTACTCAGCAAAGAGCATGCAATGTTAGACAGCCTTTTTCTAAATCTGACGTTTTCAGATCTAATCCTTACTCTGACAGAACCTTTCTGCAACACACAGTCTGCCCCTCTGCAGCCAAGGCTGTATAAACAATAACTGCCCCCAGATTGTGACTTAGGTTTTAGGATAAACCTTTGGTACTCTAGCCAAGAAAAGCTGTAAATGGATGTGCTTTGCAGACACAATACATATTGTATTCAAGAGTGGTTGAGGTAGATTGTATGCATGTCATCAAATCGCACTTTGAAATTCATTAACCAGCTTTCTGTAGATGAAATAAAGGCTTAAGCAGTGATTTTTTTTTTTGCAATTTTTTCATAACTAAAATCTCAAACTAAACAAAATCTTTCACTGTGTTGGAATCAATTGATGATTAAGAATGAGACCGCTCAATTCTAGAACTAAGAAACACAAAGTTTTTCCCAAAACAAATGCAGCAGAGCTTTGCAAAACAGTTGAAAGTAATCGGACTTTACTCAGTGTTCCTATGCAGAAAAGTAGTCACCAAGTGCAGCTTGTTAGCTAGAGAAGCAGGCTTACTTGACATGCTCAGATCCTTTGTCTGCTGAGTTTCATGGCCACATTTAGGGCAGGGAGGCTCTTTTCCTTTTTCCTGCTTGAAAACCTTACTTCGCACATGATCGTCACAAAAACAAGCCTATGGGGTGAAAGGAGAATAAAAAGACTAAACGTTTTTATCATAGAAGCATACTTTTCAGCAAGAAGCAAGCAAAAATGTACCTAACAGCAGCAGGATTTTCTGGTTGGGATTAAAATTTAATGAGCTCTATCTGCAGTGGAACTGAAGTCTGTGCACAGAGCAACCCCTTCTGTGTTGAACATAGTTTCATGGCTTCCTGGGGAAGCGGCTGGATAAAAGTGCTGATAAACAAGTAGAGAAAGTAACATGCTCAAGGAGTGGACTATAGTGCTGTGCACAAGGAGCCTGCCAAACTTTGGTTTATGTTGACAAGGTTAAACAAAATACAATCAGAGATGTATGCCAGAGCATAATTAATGCAGTGATCTGAAGGCAAGAATTACAGATTGAGATTTCACATGTTGAGCACCAGGGTGCCAGTAAAGATATCTGGAGAAAGGAACAATTTGGAATATGAAATCGATGTTATGGGAGGCTGCAGAGAAACATATGGAGGGTAAAAAGAGTAAGAGCAGGCAATGAACCAGCACCTAGAGAAATCTGGGCAATGCTGATGATGAAGCAGCTGGAACTTGTTATGCAAAATTACTTCTGAGTGTGTAAAACCAAAAGCCTGACATCAACAAATTAGCCTATGCATGTGTAAAACTGGATACAGGCAGCAGTGTTTTCTGGTCAGGTCATCACTTGACTGTTTTAAAAAAAAAAAAAACAAAAAAACAACCAAACAACTTTTTACATTTTCTTAGTTCTATGCTGGATCAAAACATATTCCATAGCCTTGGATTCTGTTTAAGACCAAGGACTTGTTTTGTTGTTTGTTTGTTTTCTTGAAAAGGCCCAAACATGCTACAGCCCCCATTAAACCACAGAGGGTTAGACAAAGTGAAGATCACCTCACCTGGCACAAGGATGCAGAACACTGGCTTGTGGTTAACAGGCAAGCACAGATAAAAGCCCTTTGTCCCCCATAAGTCTGCCCTCAGGCTTCAGAAATGAATACAAAAGTATGAATATTTTTTAATAATGTAGAGGAAGACAGAACAGAGCTTAATACCAGCCTTGGAGGCTAAGGAGAACAAGTCCAAAATCATAATTACTTGCAACTGTCTTTACCTTACAACGCAGGCACGAATGCTGCCCAAGCCTGTTACAGGAAACACCTGTTGGAGAAAATCAATATGTAAAATTCAGTACTTGGAAACTGCAGATCTGTGATGTTTTCAAAACCTTGTACGTAATAATGTAATTGAAGCATTTATTTTTAGTTCCCCGACGCAACTGCATTTTGGTAACACGAATCAATCATTTTACATACAGTACCATTTTACTAGTTTTTTTCAAGTCTAAGCCTCATTGCAGTAACATAATTTGACACAAAGAGTTGAAAAGAGGAAAAAGTTTAACTATTTCTTGAGTTCCCAAACTTTTAAAAACAGAAGTTTCAGAACCAATGTGGTATTAAATGATCATCTTGCTTTTCCTTTTCTCACAATGTCAAAAGAAGGAGCACTAGCCTTTTACAGTCACTTTAAACAATGCCATGGCAGCCTTTAATACCTTTCTCTCACTTAAACAGGATGTGAGAACACTTAAAGCTTGCAGACTTCCAAACCTAGAACAGTTGTTTTGTTCTGTATTTTCTGTCATGTCCTCTGGAAATGTACTTTATTGCACACACCTTTGTATGAAAATCTATCTAACTGTGTCAAAGAATTGTAGCTGGCAGGTGAGCTGTAAAGAGCAGAATCTGTGCTCAAAATCTAACTTGTTTTGAGCTTCAAACTGGGTTTCTTTACTCCACTAGAGGGAGTACAGTAAAGGCAACAACACAGGAACTGGCAGCAACACGAAGCTGGGTGAATAGTTACTCCTCAAGAAGCAGTAATATGTATTTTATCAGTCTCTGTGCAAGTACCCATTCCTTCCCACCTTGCCTTACCCCTGTGACAGCAGTTTTTGAATTTGAAGTAGTAAATATCATGAATTCTCCACATGAGCCAGCCAGCCACAGGATTTAGCGCTCTGTCATGTATTTAAAGATGGGATTGAAATACTAATGCATATATATTCAAACATTTCTGGAGTATCTGCACTTTAAAAACTTCTCTCAGCGATGGAAAGTAACCAAACCTTTTTCACAGCTAGAATGGGATTTAGACTACAATTGCATGACTGCATTTAAAGTTCGTGTATTCTGTAAAAGTTCAGGTTTTATAATCTTGTTACCACACACTGACAAAAATCCTGTCTCTCTACCAAGACATGTGCCATGAAACATTGAACACCGTGAAAATCCTCAAAAAAAGCAATTTCTCTATTCAGGGTGTGACATCACATCTGTGAATTAAAAGCTTCCAACAATCACTGCAAAAACATTCTTGTGGAACAGCTGTTGCTGCTTCAATATTGCTATGCAGGAAGATATTCTGGCAGAATACATTAAGGGAACCTAATCAAGGCTTAGAAAATAGCTGGCTGGGAAAAAAAAACAATGAGAGATGAAAAGGAGATAAGAGATTTCTAAAGACAGACTATAACATTGAAATCAACAAATATTCTGAATTGAGAGAAATCAATTAAGACAAGAGATTAGTCAGTTCTGAAGAAAGTAGTCTTATACATGATAAAGAGCACCTTGAATTTCTATGATAAGGACTGAAAATGTTTTAATAGTCAAAATACGTGCATACGAGTTTTGGAAGGGACAAATGCTTGTCTCACGGGAGAAACCAAATAGTAGTTAACAGTGGGTAGAAAAGAAATACTACAAAAGATTAGTTATTTCAAACATGAATAGTCTTGGTTTGTGTTTTGGGTCTTTTGGGGTTTTTTTAACTTCTCTTGAAGTTTCTCTGTTTCAGCCAGAGATGAGTAGTGGACTAGCAAAGTCAGGCAAGGCTATCATGTCCTCTTACAAATACCAGTTTCGGTTTTGTCCACACAATTGACTGAAGTTCAAAAGGACATAGTCTTCAGCTACCTGTTATTTACTCAGTAAAAGTGGACATGTATCAACATTCGATACATTATTGACACACATGTACACAGTCCACTGGTCAGCGAAGAAATTAACAGTGAGTTCATGCTCTGGATGAACACTATCTTTGTCACTTTTTTCTGTGCCCACCCTGTCTCTCTGAATCAGACAATGACTGCTGCCTGAGTCATAACCTTCCTCAGGGCTTTCTGCTTTTGCAAAATCAACAGATGCTAACCCTTCACCAACATAAGGCCATCCACAGCAAATTGGGAAAGCATAGCCAGAGTAACAGAGGTGGTATTATTTAGGGCAGCTGTTTTCCATGAGGAACAGGTATCTAGAAATAGCTCATCATATGGTCAGAAGACTGGAAGAGAGCTCTTTCTTGCCTGCAGAGCTTTGTGGAGTAAAAAAGAAGCATCAGCAGTTTTGCTGCAGTCCTGGCCGCTCCCAACACTGCAACTTTAGAGACTCCCAGCTCCTGCAAAGGCAGCTTCCCATGGGAGGCCTATAAAAGCCAGGCAGGGAACCAACTGCCATGTACAATATGGCATGGAGGAAGGCCAAAGACAAAAGCTCTAGTCTAGATAACTGGATATCAAGAGTGAGCACGTGAGAAACAGAGGCTCTTTCCTCCAGTGGTGGCAAAAGCTATTTGGAAGAGGTGATGGAGAGTATTCTGGAGCACAGAGGAAGCAATTGGAGAGTCTGCCTAGCTGTGGTGAAAGGGACTGTGAATAACTAACTTACATTTAAATGTCTCTGCTTCCAAAACTTGGCAGCTGGCTTGATGTTCAAACTGGTCATCTTCACAGAGGAAATTGTGGCAAAAAGAGCAGGCGAATATTCTGCCTCCTAAAAGATTTATCAAGGCAAAATAATCATCAACAGGCACAGGCATCAAGTTCTGCTCTGCAAAGAATTTAGGCAGTAGTTTTGACTGAAGACCAGTTCTCCCTTCTGTCACAAATGATTCAACAAAGTCCTAAATTAGACACTGCCATCCATTATTACACTGAAAAATACCATGTATCCTACAATACAAGACAGCATCAATATAAAGCAAGTATTACTTCTAGTCCTTTCCTTTATTTTAATTCTAATATGGCATTAAGTATTTTCTTAAATCAGATCAGTCTCTCTCATCCAGTCTCCTTCTCTCCCACCCCCTCACCTCTGATGCGCGCTTGAAGTAAACACTTTAAAGGATTCCACGAACAGCATGGTTTGCTAAGCAACTGGGAAGCCAAATACCTGTACTAGCACAGACAAATGGAGTGGGAACAGCAGAAAATTGCATGTTGACAATCTGATGCAGTGCTTAATTATGTTAAGCACTCAGTTGATAGGACAGTTAATACTTTAGATTACATAACCATCCCTGAGTCGAGCACTGTACGATCTTGAGCAGGTTGTTTACATTCCCCACTGCATAAGGTCTATTTTGAAAATGGGGAGAATGCCTTGCTTTGAACAAACTCACTGCAAGGACTCATCAGTGACGATTAAAAATGCTATGTTATGGATATAGGTACAATAATTTAAGCAATGTAAGGAGAAAAGTATCGTTGAGATTTTCTTACTTTTAAGCATGAGCAACCTACCGTGGTCCCAGACACCTCTTTCGCATTCAATACATTCTGCATCTGCGAGAGGGCAGATACACGCATGTGTGCTGAGACACTTCCTCCCGTGACACACCCAAGCTTCACAGAAATCACAGATTGCACCCTGCAATTACAGACAGATATCATCTTGAGACTTCTGCAATACCTAGAAAGAGACTCTTATAATACTGAATGTATGCAAGTATCCATTTTCTCAGTGAGTTCGTTCCAGTTAAGCGAGAGAGCATGAACCACTTGTGTACTCCTATCAAGCTGCTCCACAGTTCGTGTTTGATATTAATTTCTGCAGGATTAAATATAATGCAAAATAACTTGGTTTTCTCCTTTTCTGTTTCCTACAGTTCCTATCTTAAATCTTATGCATGGAAATTGTATCCTCCAGCTGAAACTTGAGATCCGTAAATGATGATAATGTTCTGCCAAAAATGTGATTTCAAAAAAGACCTGAAAAATGCCACTAGATTCTTACAGCTGAAATCACTCATTTGGATTTTAAACCATCCCATATTAGAACACAAGCTCTGCACAGAGCAAAGATCAAATAACTCATTAGAAATAAGTTAGACTCTTTAATTTTCATTTTGATTGATTGAACTACAAGATCTACACACCAACTATCCCTCAATTGTAGCATTTAAGAAGCCTCCTCAGCCCATACGTAACAAGCTACCATGTGCATTACATGCACACAAAACTAAGAAAACAATGGTGAATCCAAATTAATTGTTCATGAAAATACTGCATCAGTGAACACAAGGAATGAGTTTAGGAACTTCAGACTAGAAAGGCTGGCTGTGTTGCTGAGAAAAGCTGACTGCCAACTGGAGGCACAAACAGGACAGAGGTTTAGTCCATACAGCACTTAATCCAGAGGCTATGACATGTCATACCTCGTTTTCCAGAACAGACTGACTAACTTGTCCTTCTAAGAACAAAAATTAAAAGGCCTGAAGCTATGACTATCTCTAAGAGCCCAAATGATTTTTTTTTAAAAATAAAATTCTCCCCTAATGCCATGGAACAGATTCCTCACTGTGATGCTGATGGTCTCTACAATACTGAGAAGACAGTAAAAGTCACTGGTTTCTGCAGAATGATCCTAGATTTTAATGAAGACTGGGAATTGGCTATTAGGCATGTGAGCTCCAGTGCTGTCAATGCCTGTGCTTAGGGCCTGCCACCAACGCAGATCTGTTAGCATCCAGGACGTGTCAGGGTTTGCAGGAGTTGAAGCTAAACATGCAAAATTTGGGTTTGCAGTATAACATAAAAATCAGTTTGTGATGGCAAGATAAGAAAAAAATCTTGGCATAGTACATGCTATCATTCAATTCTGGTTTGTGGTTTGTTTTTTTTTTCCCCAGAAAGATTTGCATAGAATAACCTCATAGTGCAAAAAAGGCTGTAATTTTGTATACATACCACCATTGCTAGTCCAGTACTGTACACACCAGCATGTTTTATAACACAGTCTGAAGACTTCATCATGCATTTGGTTTTTCCTATTTAAAAAAAAGGCAAGCAACCAGAAAAAAATTATATAAAAATAAAAAAATTTAGAATGAATGTTCATGTAAGAACTGTACTTCAACCAAATACGCATACTTCATTGTAAATCTAGGTAAAAGTAACTCAAACATCTGCAGCCTGCAACCCACCCTCACGTGCCCCTTAGGTTAAATTAATTATTGTCTGTTTTCCACCAAAGTATCTTGCTCCAGTGCTGAGATAATGAGGCAATGTGTTGTCTTGCTATATGATTTGAGGCATTGGGAAGAATTTCAAATGCAAAAACAAACCAAAGAACAAAATTAAGGTGAAAGTCAAGCAATGACATCTAAAAAAGTTGCATTTAAAACTGCTGCTAGTTCTGTGCCACTACAAAAGCAGCATGTGCTGCCTGCAAGGCTGAGGCCCTCTGAAAAAATGTGCACCTGATGATTTAATTACTTACAGGTACTTGGATGCTTGGTTTTTTGGTTGTTCTTGGTTTTTTTTTCTTTTTTACAACCATACAAGAGATTACCTCCCAGACAAAATAATTCCTTTTAAATGCAGGCAATGGGCAGGAAAAAAAGCCACAGTCTGCACTTAAAAGTCATTCTGACACAAGCAAGCAGTTAGGGTGACAAGGTAGTTATAGCTACCTTGCTGAGGGACTAAGAAAGATGCTGTTGGTTTACAGGGGCTATCCCCAATGCTTGGTTAGGCACCAAACAGCTCTAATGGTCTTTGTCTTGGAAAACCCTGGGACTCAATTTAACTTTCTGGTTGTTACTAGCAATGCTTTTCCTCCAGAAACATACTGCAGATTAAGATAAATTCAACACATGTGAGTCAACTTCACATGTATATTCTAGTGTAAGACAGACAGTATGTTTTTAGTACTTCATTGCCCGGTGACAGGAGGAAGACTTATGAAGGATGACACACTGCCATTGCACGCTTACAGCCTGGCTTCCAGAAATGCTCAGTATCTGCAGGTCCCAACAAAGGCACTGGAAGCTGCCGATGTCAGCAGCTCTGAGAGTCAAACTACAAAACAGTCAAATTGCTTAACGACAAATTGAAAATCTGCAAGGATGTGTTGAAACAGTAAAACAATAAAATTCACCTCAAAGTATGAAATGATTATTACATCCCCTGCAAGCAAGCAGCTGTTTTTTGGTCTTTTTTTTTTTTTTAAAAAAGGCCATTTTAGCCTGATTCAGAGCCAAGTTTCTGTCACTAGGAGTCCTTGTCTTCTGATTTCAAAGCATCAGCCCTCTAGCACGTACGAATAACATGAGCAGCATATTACATTACAAAACCATGCAAGGTGAATAATGTACTGTTGCTTTAATTGATATTAACCAGATCAGAAATTATATCGTCCCCCCAAAGCAGTATTTATTGACACCTTGCTGGCAGTCAGAGCCTTTTTAACTTTGCTGTTGTTATGAAACAACACCCAACAGATGTTCTCAATCCTAAAAGGCTGTGAGATAAATTCTTCTGAAGATCAAATACTGAAGACAAGCACGTCACCCAGGCCTGCAAACCTCTAGGGATCTGAGGCATACGCGCTAGTGCATCATCAAGCAAGATCTCCTCTCAAGGAGTATATTCACAGCAGATTTAAAAGAACCTGCTCCAAAAATCACAAAGGTACTTTAAGACAAAGGTACTCGAACTGCTGAGAGTTTAACAAGACAAATGGGACTGAGGGATAGCATGTTTTCCCTCATTATTTCTACTTACCGCATTGTGCACAAATGGGTAATTTTTGAACAGAGTTACAGAAGTAGCAAAAAGCTCTATTCTTCTGTCGTCTAGGCACATGGAGGGAGGGAAAAAAAAAAAGCAAGCAAGCATTAAAAAAAAACCCTGTAAAATATCTGAAACCAATTAATATTAAACTACTGGTTTTAGAAGGGGAAAAATACTTACCTTTGGCACTTATCACATTCCTAAAGAAAAGAAATAAAATCCTGGTAATTATTTTTATTCTAGGTAAAATACATAAAATTTACAGACCCTGCAGGGACTCTGAATTAAGTTCTGATTAGGAACCAAACTTTTTATTCAAGTATTATACATCTGATGCAAACGTAACCCTAAATGTAAAGGAAGGACGGTAAGAAGAATGACATTCTAGTGGCAGTCAATACGGTCAATGTTCTGGTTCTGGTTCTACGTAATTTAAAATCAAGTATTGTAATATAAAATACGATAGGTTATTTTACCATTGAAGCATTACAAGGATGTTTGGCTAAATCTATGTTGGCTCTTGAAGCCCTTATCTGCTTTTCACGTTCACGACGGTTCTCAGCTTTCTTACGAGCACCAGTCTTCTTTTTAGGCATTTTTCACTATCTGTGGGGGGGAAAAAATAGATATGTAAAGACATGGATATACGTGACACATCCAGCACTAAAACTGAATCTTGGCGTTCCCATGCTAAATGTGCTTCATCTCCATTCATTTCCTTTCCTGAAAGTTTCTTTTCAAATGTAGAATAAGGAGCCAGTCCTTTAGGAAGAGTCATGTGACGAACCATGAAGAATCTTGTGATCTGGAAAGGACTTTGCTGTCTTAAACTTTGTTTAACTATCTTTGAAGTGTTTTGCCTTAAAAAAAAACCAACCAAAACCACTGTGTTTTGTAGGTTTGTTTGTGATGGGCCTCTGGTTCTGGTTTGTCTTGTCTATTTAATAAGGACAATATTCAGCTCATTTTCACTTCTCTCTTCTCATGCTAACTACTTCAATCACTCAAAAAGCATTCTTCAGGTAAGCAAATCGTGGTGTACTGCAAAAATGCAAATTTCACACTTCATGAAGGCTTAGAAAACAAAATGTCATTATATAGACTTAAGAGCTAGGACAAAGGAATGGTTGTACTGCTTATTTATCATTCCAGCACATTAGCAATAATGAAGAGATGAGCACGCATTACTTTGAAGACGCCACTGTTTCCCAAGAAGGGTTTACACTAATTTAATTCCATCTGGTTCAACGCGTGTGTCTATTTTAACATTCTATGAGGGAACCAATGCAATACAGTGGTGAGACCATCAGGCAATCAATCTCCCCACTGCTCTCTTGTCATCTCTACAATGAACTGTGCAGTACTTACATATGCTTAGTTTACTTTGTGTTTATAATAAATTAGGCACGTATTATCCTGACTCCATGAAATGGACAACTGAGAGAGTAAAGGTATGGCCTGATGTTAGAATTTATCTCATCAACATAGGCTCTCAAGATAGACACCCTTCCTTATGCTCCATCTTTATCATCCCCCTGTTTCTGCTGATGTACCTGTTGTTGGTGTCACATTCTAAACTGGATACAGGTTAAAAACAAAACCAAAAAACCCAAACCAACAAGCACCCCCAAGGCCCAGATTAGCACAATCTGATGAGGGAAGACAGTGAAAGGGGCAACAGGGGTATTTGCTTAGCAAGCATGGGAATAAGAAAGCAGATAAGAAGGGGCAAGGACCTCTCCACTGACAAAAAAAAAAAATTGCCTTATTGAACGTAGTTCTAAAAAAACACTCCCAAGTCTATGGATGAGGTGGACACACTTTTTTGTGCTGTAGCTACCAAACCATACTTCCTTGCAGATGACAAGATGGCTGATTTTTTTGAAATGTTTCACTCTTATTTTGGTACCTCACCACAGTGCTTCCGTTTTGAAAATCTGGCCACTCTAGGAAGTTTCCCCAACATACTGTACAACTGTACAACTAACCCACAGTTCTTTTAGCTACAAGTACACCTAACAGTGCTCCTTGCTCTTGCCTCTCATTTCGCAAATTGCAGAAATACACTTTCAAACAATTGCCAACTGAGACTCAAGTGTCATCTTAAAATCTCAGTCTCCACTTACGGAATTTGAAGAAAATCACTACAGACTTGGGGCTTGGCAGAAGCCAGCCCACATGATGGGACAGCTCTGCCCAGGCAAGGTTCTGCTGATTCCAGTAGGTCTATGCGTGGCTGGCAGGGCCACTGGCTGGAACAAATGGGAGATACCTGCTCTTCCCAGCCTCATCCTTAACTCCAAGCAGACGTAGACATACATGCTGGCATCTGTAAGGAGAGCTGCAGCATCAACAGGCAGTGAATTGCAGCAGCTTAAACTTGAAATAAAAATTAGTATTTTTGTTCAAAAGGACTTATAAAATAAACCCAACAATCCTAACTTTCCTGAACAAAGAAATATATTGTCCTGACCAAATACTAAAATTTGTTTTTGATAGCACACATAAATCAGTTTGCTTACCCTGTAGCATTTTGCACCGTGTTTAAATTGTATTAGTGTCATATTTTGTAGTCAAAATCGTATTGCTGAGCTGCCTGCTGGCAACTGTCATTATTCTAGAGCGTGACATTTCTGACACTGGGAGTCCAATATGAGGTTGCACACTAATTTTGAAACTGCTCAAACGCCAATTTAACAACAGAATCTAATGGTTAGTATTTATACCTTGACGACTTCACATTATCTCATAATCAAAAGCACCAAAATGACAAACTGTTTTCATGAAAAACACTGTCTCAATGACTACTGAGGACACAGATTATGAGAAATCTTTAAGATGGTAGCTTTTAGGAAGTTGCAATAAAGTAAATAACTAAACTGCAATGTCAGGTCCTTTTAACGAAGCTATCAAATCAATCCAGGCTTTCAAACACCATCCAATAAATAACAACATGCTATAGATCAATATTCTGTCACTCTTTCCCTCTGGGCTTCCACTTAAGATCTTTTGTTGTCTTTGCCCCGAGTTCTAAATTTTTAGGAAATTTACCATCTTTTTACTTTCTGACTAGAGCTTAATAGTGTTACAGTGCTAGAAATTATGATAGTAAAACCTTTGCTTACCTGCAATTCGTTTCAAATCAGAGTATTGTACCTTTTAAAGGCACTAATCAGTATTTAAATCCTTCTGCAGTACGTTCTACCTCCACTTTTGGCAATGTTTCTGTAATCTGAGGCTGATGGGTGACCCAAAAATGTATTTAGGCACCCCAACACCATTACCAAATGCTCAGACAGGAAAGATCTAGGGGAATCTGTCTGCAGTCCAGCTCCCCTGCAGGGTGCACGTGAGAGAAAAGTGCCTCTAGAGGACCTAAAACCAGTTATCAAGGAAATGCCTACAGTGAGCTACTCACTTAAGATCTATCTGCCAGAAAGATAGTGCGAACCTTTTGCTTAAAGAGAGTATTTTTGCTGAAGGCAGAGACTTACGGCCATGCTAGCGCCCTCCTTTTTTCATCTATGATGCTGTTGTAAGAGAAATTGCCCAAGACACAGTAGGTTCACACCTGGTTCCCTCCTCAGCCCTAGAAGGTACAACCGTGCTGTCCTGCAGAGCATCTGAGCTCCTGAACTGGGAGCAGCTCTGCACAAGGGGTTTTTCTCCATTTGAAGTTTTCTACTTTGCAGCAAAACACTCCAGAGTGACTGGGTCAGAGCAGCAGCAGGAGTGAGCATGACTCTCCAGCTTAATGGCTGATACTATGGCAAAGAAAACACAGAGTTCAGATATCAGGAGGCTGTGTAGAGGTGAGCAGTAGTTCAAAGGAGAAGTCCTAAAATGTGTTGTGAGCATATTGGGTCCCCAGCACTGTGTGTTTTGTTCTGTAAGTTTCATCTACTGTTCCTCACCTACTGCATTATTTACTGAGGTAAACACAGGCAAGGACAGGAGAGTTCACCCCACAGCTCCAAAGATTGCTTGTGTATTTTATCTGATGGTTGTGCTATGTAAAATACATAAACAATGTCTGGCACCTAAATTCTGTTAGGGTCATACTGCATCTATGCTATTTTTTCCCCTCTTGAAGATTGTCCTTGATGAGTTCCCAAAGACAGGCACTAAGTTTGCAGCAGACAGGAAAGCAGATTGCACCAGCAGATTTCTGGATCTTCTGTGCTGAGCACGACATTCCCTTGCGTCATATTATCTTGTCTTATGTGATATGCTAACCACCCTGCTGTCACAAATATAATGAACAGCTGCAACAAGCTATTCATTTGAGGGGCAGGGGAACTGTCGGGTTACTCTTGTCATGCCAAGCAAATACTAACACCCAAAAGAGGCTTTCCGTATTTCAAGACCTCTTGTACTTGACCACCGCATAGCTTCTAGCTTATGCATATTCATCAAAAGACGAATCACGGTAAATTTGCTGGGCCACATCTGATTCCATTCAGAATTCAACATAATCTGCTTCACCGCTTTGCAAGCACTATACAAAATTACAATATTAAAATAATAATAATAATCTGCATTAGTAGTATTTCATACTTATGCCGCTCCAGTCCCCGATTCCTTCTAATAACGAGGTCGTTTCCAAGGCACTGTGATTTCAACGACTTACTCCGCCTGTCAGCAAGAAGGTGGCTAACTGCACTCGGCGGCCGCAGCCTCGGAGGGCTGCTGCGCTGATGAGGGCCCGGACGCGCAGAGCTCTCCTCAGGCACGTCCCTCACCGGGTCCCTCCCCCGGACGCGCGCCGCCTGCCCGCCGGTAAACGGCTGACCCCGCCGGTAACGGCTGCCGCCAACGGCCGCCGGCCCGCCGGTAACGGCTGACCCCGCCGGTAACGGCTGCCCAGCGCGCGGCCGACGCGCTCTCACGCGCCGGCTCGAGGCGGTTTGGCGGAACGGCGGCGGCGGGCCAGCTTCTCCCAAACCGCGTACGGCGGACTTCCAGCTTTCAGGGTTTTTACCTTGTTCTCCCTATTTCGACCCGGGCTCCCAAACCGCGTCGCGACGCGTTTCCAACCGGGACCGCCGCGCTCCGTGTTTCTCGGCGCTTATCTCCGGGGAAGCCAGCGACCGCGGTCGGTTGCTCGCACAGGGTGGGGGGCCGGGGCCGGGGCCGCGGCCGCCCCTCAGCGCCCCCCGCGCCCACCTGCCTCCCTCGGCCGCGCGGAAGCCGGAAGCGGCGCGGTGCGGTGCGGTGCGGTGCGCTGCCCGCCCGGCCCCCGCGCGGTGCGGCGCGGCGGGAAGGTTCCGAGCGCGGCCGCGGGCCCGGCCGGCCCCCTCAGGCCCCCGTCCCCGGCGGGCAGCCGCCTTCCCCCCGCCTCTCCTTCCTGTTACGGCCCGGCGGTGAAAGCGGGGGGGGGCGAGGGGTGGGTGAAGGGGCAGACGGGGAAGTAAGCGGAGGTGGGGGGGGGGACGGGAAGGCCTGGGGCTCTGTGTGGCGGGAGTTGGGGAGAGAAGCGGTGTGCCAAAATAGCAAGTTCTGCGCTTTCTCCTCACAGAATTGCAGTGTTCCGCGGGTTGGACATCGAACGGTTGGGAACCAAGAAAGGGCACGATTTTACCACACTGCAGGGAAAGGTGTTGCCAGAGTTTTGGAAGGAGACACCGTAACATAATGGTAAATATATAGATACCAAAGGCAGCGCTCTTAAGCAGGAGTAGTTAGCGCTTGCATCCTGTCTACTACTAGGCACTTGGTGTTAGAATGCAAGCTGCATTTGCAGGCGTTTGCATCTTGAATTAAAGGAGGGAAAAAAAAAAAAAAGCCAAAAACTTTTGTCTCTCCATGGACGTCTGTGTCCTGAAGAGAATTAGGAAAAAATAAAAATCTCCTTTGGTGTTACTTTTGGGGGTCCTAATTAAAATAATCTTTCTCCTCACTTAAAATACGCTCTCTGTTTCACTGTGGTTGGGAAATCACTGGAAAAGTTTTTATAAGCTGCTTGCATGGATGTTACTGTTTGGTGGTTGTTCTTTCTTGAAATTCTGTTTGCTTTCGTGGCGATTGCCCCACCACTTTCACTTGACAGAGACCAAATGTTAGGGCATAGTAATTGAAACAAATAGTTGTGATTGTTATTGTTTAGGGTTGGCACCTGAAAAGTTATCTCTGAAATCTTTAATCAGTGGCTCCATCTGTTTTCAAAATAAAGTATTGTTTAATCTTCATAGTAGGAATACGGTGTAGCTTAAAAAGGGAAATAATATTTGTACCATAAAACCCCCCTGTACACAGCCCTGTGTTGCCTGAGTTTACGCAAGTCACACTTTGTCACAGATTGACTTGCCTTTCAGAAGGAGAGTTTAGCCTGTTTCTCAGCTGTTTCTGCTCGTTTCCCAGCTCGGCCACCTAGAGGTCTGTAACCTACTGGTGCTTGCTTGAGTTCTGCAAGAGCTGGGAGCCCTGGAGCTTAGTTTGGTTGGCACACGTGAAAGATACTACGTAAGGTGTAAAGGATTATGAGATGTGGTGGTGAAGGCATGGACTTGCGGCTCCCTTTTCTTTGTATGTACGATGAGCCCTTGCTTAACTCCTCCTCATAAATGGCATACAACACGAGTAGAAACATAAGGATGTTTTTTATTCATTTTAATATCAAAAGTTCTTCCTACAAGCATACTTATTCCTCTTGTGCATGTTGCCTAGAAAACCCTTTGTGAAAATCATTAGATGGTGTATCGTATAGACATTTAAATGAAGATGAGTGCAAGGATCACGAAGCAGTTACATTCCAGCGAATTTCATAGTCCTTTACCTAGGAAGGGTTTGATATATATTTCATATAAATAAGTCCTAGGGCACTGTTTTATTTCTTGTGTGCGTTGATCATCTGTTCACTCGGGTGAGGCGGTTGTATTGCTTTACATGGTACTTGGTCATGCACTTCTTACTGCAAGTTGGCTGCTAGTGATTGTGAATGTGATTTTGGCTTAATGGGAGAGGCAGGTATTCAGTGGCCACCATTGCCTTTCCAGGAAGACTCTTTTAACTTTTGTGAGGCCAGGGTTGTATCTCCCACAACAAATTGTTTGCTTGCCATGCTTTTCCTTCAAGATATAATATTTACACCAGGTTAGCGGGACACACAGAAAACAGCATTATTGTTTAAGACAAAAATTCATGATGATCACTTAACTGGATGTTTCTTCTTTGTAAGAAAGCATGTGGAGAAGTAATTTTTTAACTATTGTCAGTAGCCATGGCTACGTGCTATTTAACTAACAACCCAGTAGAAGATACAATCTTTTGTGAGACCTTAGAGCTTTTTTGTGTCATTCTCCCTTTTCTTAATGAATGTCATTAATCATTAATATTCTTATATTCTGGTTGTGACCATTCTAGTCTGTTCTAGGCAGGCATGAACGCAAGAACACAATAAGAATAAATGATACAGCATTGGAAGAAATAAAAATAGAAGGTTTTAATCTATTTTAGAATAATTATCCTAGTCAGCTAATCTATTTTCATGAATGAATGTGAATGAATGGACCTGTTGAAGAAAGAACTCATATACATCCACAGACCTGACAATTGTCCTCTCATTTGAATGAACATTTTTACATAAACAAACTCTTGAGTGAAAAAGAGGAAGAAATCTAGAAAAACCCCAAGGAGATAGGTGGACACTAAGATTTTTGTCTTACTCTCACTTAAATGGCTTTTAAGCAGTTACTTTATTTTATTCTGTGAAACTGTATCTACCTCGATTATGTTCTAGAAACCACCCTCTAGATGGCAGGAGTTAGTCACTTCACTCATTAACAGTAAAATATCTTTATTTTCAGAACCAGTAAAGTGGCCTAGGGCTGTAATACAAGTGAATAAAAAACAATTAGATGAGAATAGCCAATTTAGAGCTTACAGAGTTTCCATTAGCAATACTGGACTACTCTCTGGGGAACTGTTGCAGGCTATTGTTGTTTTAAAGGTACATGCAGAAAGTAGTGAGAGTCACCCTCATTTTTAAAGGTGTTTTCAGTGACCTTTGTGAGAGAAGCCATGGAAGGACAGTGTGTGTGTCTCTGAACTATCATCATTCCATGTTACGTTACAGAGAATCAGAACTGTCATATTTTTGCTTACTGGCCATTCTCTGTCTAGCTCAGAAAACAGGACAAGACTCTGTGAGGGCCTCCCTATGTCCCGATGTTGCCTGACAAAGGTATTTGTCTAGTTAAGAGCTTGCATGACAGCACAAATATTGGTGACTGTCTTAACCCTAAGCTGTGCTACCTGTAGAGTAAAAGCTGTAGACCAGAGAGAACTGGCAGTGAAAGTCACTCTTGTAAACTAAATGATGCAATGACAGCACAGCCGTCTTGGTTGGTATTTACACGTTAAAGGCATACCCTGCAGCATGCGTTGCTTTTCACTCCTGTTTTAGTCTGCTACACCTCCGTGCATCTCATGAAGTTAGTTTCACCTGTGCAAAGGGACAAAAGATGCTAATAAATCAGAATCCCTCGAAAATAAATTGCTGTCCAGGGTGCAGAACAGCGAAATTTAGCGCAATCTCTTTCCACCTCGCTCCCTTTTTCATTCATGTTTTGGAGTCATGTGGCAGGGCAGAGCAGTACCACTAATGGATTACATAGAGACTGCTGATGAGATACACATTTTTAAGGCAGTAAATTCACAAAGATTTTAAATGGGAATAATTCAGTGAAAAGAAGTGTTGGGAACAGTTGTCCGAGGGAAGGTGGGGTCGCTTTTTCCAGTGATAAAGCTGAGTAGTACCACTGCAGCACAGTGTATCAGCTTGTGTGGGACACTAACCGTCTTCAGAATTGCCCTGCTCACTCCTTTGTCTGTTCGTCTCATAGAAATTCTTCCTTTCCAGTGAGGGCACGTTTCAGGGATGGACGCTTATTTATTCCTTAAGCTACTCAAGTAATAACAAAGGATTCATGCCACTTCACTACTTTTATTGAAAATTATTGAGATCAGAAAGGAAAATCAGGAAATTAAGTGTGTGCACAGCCTCTGTCAGAATGGCAATATTCTGGGAGAGAGAGGACCTTCTTATGCAGTGACACTGGACTGTGCTGGATGACAATGAAACTTTTTTACTGCCTTTTGCTGTAATATCTCAGTCCCTTTAAGGGTACAATAAAGCGTGTTAGCTATCAACTTGAAATAAATACTGACCTGAGTTGTTGTAATTTATTTTTAATTTAATACGCTGCAATTTCTTTTTCTCTAAATAACATGCTTGTTCTGATCTAATTAAGCCCCTATTACCTATCTGCCTATTACCATAATTATCTTCATTATTGCAATGTCTCCTTGCAGCATTCAATATGTTTGCCTCCCTGGGGGTTGCATTGTAAAATGGGTGCAGCATATACCTTTCTAACTGACCTTTGAAATGGCATACATCAAATTTAATTTGTTTTTAAATCCTGGCCTTACAGCAACTGACCTTAAAAGTCATGTCGATATTTGTTTGATGTAAGATAATTTTGTCTGTAGACATTTATCCTTGCTGATTTAACTACATAAAGAAAAGAGAAACAAAGAAAAGAACTTGAGGCAAAAATCTTTACTGATGTCTACTGAATTGGCACATTCAAATATAATATTCTAAAATAGGCCACCTTGAATTAAGTGTTGGAAAGATTTTTTTGTGTGCATGTGTTTTTTTGCCCCTGCTGTTATAAAAGATGCTTACAATCATTAATCTTAGCCCTGGAAAATTATTGCCCAAGAAATTTCTAAATGGTTATTTTGTCTGGTCAATGTTTGTGAAATGTATCAAAAGGGAAAAGGCAAAAAAAAAAAGAGAGAGAATAGAAAAAGAGATAATTTGGTGTTAAGTGATAAGAGTCCTGATTCAGGGAGCCCACTTAGTTATCAACTTATTTATTAAAATCTATTAATCTTTCCTATGGTATTCAAGTTTTATGTTTTCACGTTTCTTCCATGACTTCAACAAAGAACAGAACAGCATTTTATTGTGGTAGTTTGTTGAGGCTTTTTTGTTTGTTTTTAAGGTGAAAGAGATGCAGCAAATCTATTGCTGGAATTTGGGTAATGCATTTAATGTGGTATCACGTTAATTATCATATGTTAATTAAGATTGCTGAGGTGAGGGGATAGTGCAAGACTAATCAGTTACTCATTTTCTAACAAAAGGGGTAAGCAATAATTATTTGTGATGGAAAAAGAACTTGTTGGCTGGTTGCAGTTATTAGTATTGCTTTTCCATTATGAGATTGTAATGTCGTAAATTATCTTGTTTTTCTTCCCTCTGACCCCATCAAAAGGCTGGCACATGGTGATAAATTTGCTGCATATGTGACACTGGGAGGCTTTGTGCGTGAAGAAGAGGGAGATACCTGATAGAAATAAACAGGAGCACCTGTGTGACAGAAATGGAAAAAGTAAAAAAAAACCCAGGTCAGAGAGCGGATGACTAATGACAAGAATTTCTCTCCCAGTGCTGGAGGCTTGTCAGATGGAAATGACAGAGGAGACTGAAAAATGTGAATGTTTTAATTGGTCACAGGATATGAGATTAATTCACCTAACTTCAGCGGTGTAATGATGAGCTCGTGGGTCTGTGCTTGCTGTCGGGCCTCTCCCTCTGGAGAAATGGGCACCTGAAGGAGGTCAACCAACTCTCTGAGGACGGGATGATCACTTTTTTTTACACAGCTAAAGCTAGGTGCCGTGAAACCCGCCCAGGGTGCCTACCAGCTGTCAGTGCCAAAGAAAGTAAGGTTCTAGGGTATACTGAAGGTGGTGTTTCCACCAGGGCTAGGGAAAAGATAGTGGCATCAAAAGGTCTCATAAGACATTATCTAGAATACTCGGTACAGTTACCTGAGTTCAGCCCTGATCTAGAACAGGGGCTGCGCAGCTGCAGCCATACCACATGAGTTAAAAGATATGTCACACTGCAGGATGCTAAAGCAGAAAGGAAGGAGAAAGAGGGGCTGAAGTTCCTGTAGACTGCCCGCAAGTCCTCCTATAAGCATGGACCAGTTAATACCCGTTTATCCTTGTTCAAGGTAAAGAATCCCTACAGCCAGGTGGAAGGAAATTTTGCCAAAGTGATCAGGAAGCTAAGAAGCCCGTCACATAGGAGGAAGCTAAAAAGATGTGCTGTATCTGGCAAAATGAAAGGTCAAAATGGGGTAGGGGTGTCATCCATCAGTGTGCCAAGTAAGGAAGGTGAGCAAAAAGCCTGTGAGAGTACAAGAGCAAACGGGTACGAAACTTTACAGCCTGGGGCCACATGGTGCGAGGGAGATAACAACAGTGGGAGAGTGTCTAGGTTCAGGGGCTGTCGTTGTGTGATGTATGAAGAGAGCTGAGGTGGTTGAATCTGGAGAAGGGAAAGCTGAAAAGATCTAATTGCTGTCTTCAAGGACCTAAAGGGAATTTATAGAGAAGACAGAGCCAGGCTCTGCTCAAGGATACACAGTGAAAGCGTGACAGGCAACAGTCACAAGCTGCAGCAAAGGGAATTATGACTGGTATATGCAAAAAAAGTGTTTGGAGTGTGAGTGGTTAAGCAATGGAAAAGCTATGCTGGAGCCTCGTACATTGACAACAAGAAACTCTCTTCTAATTTAGAATGGATAGTATTAAAATAACACAATAAATTAGATTGGAAGGGACCTCTGGAGGTCACCTAGCCAAGTCTCCTGCTGAAAATTTCCACATCAAATAGGGTTGGCCGGGGCCTTGTCTAGCTGAGTCTTCAATGTTGCCAAGGATAGAGATTGCACAACTGCTCCGGGCAACCTTTTCCCAGGCTTAACAACTCTCCCTGCAAAAATCCTAAAGAGAAGGATCCTGTTGACTTCAAAGGCAGATGGAGTATGGCCTAGATGAGGCAGGGTATTTGTTTGCCATCCTTTTCTGAAATACCTGTGTTAACAAATTCAGCATTTCAGCTGTTCCCTGTTTTTCCTCAGTTATCGAGCTGTGTGACATGTTCCTCTTTTGTGTCACTTCTTATCTAGATAGCAATTTTTTCTCCTTTAATTATGGCTTTTCCTTTTTCAGTAGAATTTGGTTGGAGAAATCTTATGCAAATATGAACTGAACGGTTTTCCTGTCTAATTATAGCTCCATTTAGATGAGATTAGTATCAGTGGTACTGAGCGCTGGGTGAATTAAGTACTGAATTTATTCAGCTAATGAAAGCTGAAGGACAGATTGTTTGCTTTACGGCATACAACATGGGTGGTTTAGCTGTTGGTTCAGAGGACTGAAAGAGAATATTTGCATCACCAGTTCACTTCCCTGATATCGCAGGGAGCTCTCTCTTACCATCTCTTTCACAAACTTAACAAGCTCACATCTTATTTGCCCTCGCTGTGTTTTTGAAAAGCATTGTGGATAAAGAACAGAATTACACCCAGTGTTTATGATAGCATCATGCAGCAATTCATCACATACTGAACTTCATGTTGTAGATGATGTAATACCTGGATTATAAATAAGATGTTTGAATGCAGGTAATCGAGTGTCAGATCATATGCTTATGGCACTATGAATAACAAGATTTGGAACCATTTCTAGGCACGGATATCAGTCCTCAATATTCTGATTGATTTAGAAAACCCATTTGGTTATGTTCCACTGCTGTTAGTTGATATTCTGGCAGTAGTTTCTATTCATTCTCATTTTTATTTTATTTGTTAGATTTCATTTATAGTACAAAGTTGTAATAACAGTTCTATTGCTTCTCAAGTACCTGTATGTTTAGAGTTATTAAAGTGTCACTATAAATAATCATGCGCTCACAATGTTCACTAAACTCCTTTTTTATATTTATTGTGGAGTAATGAATCTGTAGTCCTACTCTGAGCTAGAGCTTATCAACGGGTGATGTATTGTGAAATACACTTTCATTTTATAATAAGTGTTCCAAGTGTGGTGGTGTTAAAAAGCTGAGCAAAAGCATTTTTGATGGAGTAAAAGGGGGAATTGAAGAGATTGTTTCAGTTATTTTATTGTATTTATGTATTATTTAAAACACTGGTGGAAAACTGCAACACTGATGTATCTAAGGCAAAACTGCAGAAGAAGGACAAGAAAAAAGCAAGCACTTTCTGAAATCGACATCTTGGACTGGCATCTGGTTTCTTTGCTAATTTTTACTGAGTTATAGTTCTTTTTGACAAGATGGAGTTCTCTCTAACTCATTGTCCATGTGCAGTCTCCACATTGAGTTCACGTCTGATGGGTCATTGGAAGTATTATCAAGGTTTTTGAGTTGTTGTTTGTTTGTTTTATTATATTTCTTGCTGCTGTCACCTCACTGGACAGTCTGATGCCAACTGCAGCTAGGATGTGGCTATGTATTTTATATGAAGTTAAATATTTGTCTACAAGGATAGGGCCTAGAGACTATGAATTTGCTATTTGCATGAGGATGAGTGAAGTTAGATAGCAATAACTTTTGGTCACTGCCAGCTTCTCTTGGTCTGACCCACTCTGAGCTTGAAGATCTTCCAGGCATCCCACAAAAGCTAGTTGTGTAACAGATTTGGGCTGGAAGATGGATGAGATGCCCTTGGCAGTCAGTATGTTTCCAGAGCGTTTCCATTTGTATCATTACCCGGCTGAAGTAAAATGTTACTTCCATTTGTTTTTTTCAAGTGGCTGCTTGGTGACGTTTATTTGCATAGTGGTATTTTTGTCACTGGTCAGTTCATTTTAAATCTAATTTGTTTCAGAGAGCTCAAACCTTTTAAATGAGCACACTTTTTTTCCCCGATGTTAAATCCAGCTAAAACAGCCTAGAATGAATTGGAGCACTGGCCTAGAAAGGAAAGGCTTCACAGCCCATTACCAATCCCCTGAGCCATCTCATCCCCTTGACTGTCATGTAATGTTTGTTTAATGTAAAATTTCCATATGAAACAAAACAAAATAAAACCCGGAAAAGCAGAACAGCAGCTCTTTGGCATTAAGACATTAAAATGTGAAGGTAGTGAAAATGAGATTTCCTTTCGTAAGTGCATTAGTGACCTTAGGGGAACCCTCAGCAGGGAAATGCCACAGTGGTGAGAAAAGGCTTAACTCGGAGAAGGAGGTGGATGAGCATGTTTGGCAGTGTGGGCTGGAGTCGCTGGGGAGTTTTGTTTTCAGCTTCAAGGGAGAGGAGGCCCTTGTGGGAGCCTGCGAGGATTTCTAAAATAAGTGCTCTGGGCCAGTCTGTCACTGTGCATGTGACCAAGTATGTCTGGGCAGGAGTGTGTCAGTCTGTGAGTTACTGAGGATTGCTATGCATAAGTAAGCACGTCATTTCATGAGTCACTGAGGGTTTCTATGCATGAGTGACTGTTTCTGTGCTTGAATATGAATAAATAACATCCAGAGCCTCCAGTCATTCTAAAAAGGTTTAATCAAGGCTATCAAATAACTGGATTGTCAAAAAACATAGCTTGCTGAATTTATTCATGAGGTTTCAGGGACTAAAGTAAATTCAGCATCCCAGCAGTTTCTCCCAGGTCTTTTAAAGTTCCCAGGAAGATCAAAGACAGACCCCTCATTAAGATCCTTAAAAATGTAAAACCAAAATGGGATCACTTGTGTGAGAGGTGGAAGTGATGTGTTCAGAGTCCTGTGCACATATCCCCTACTGTGGGATGCTCTCAAGCTCAACAAGTGTCTCCGTGGTCACTGGTGGATCTGTCTGGCTTTGCACGGTACCAGGCATTGACTGTAACGTTCATCCGTTAGTGGGTTGGGGATTGGAGGTATTTGGCAATGAGGAGAGTATGTGTAAAATGTGAGTGACAGCCTGCAAATACTTGCTGAAGGTACTGGGAGAATGCAAGGGAGAGAATTTCAGAGCTCACTCGCTGAGCATATGTTCACGTTACACTTTACCTAGCTGTGTTTTCACACAGGCCTACCGAGTCTGGCACTTTCAGCGAGACACTTGCCCAGTCTGCCCCTTCGTCCCAGCTGTCAGCCTGGCCTTGCCTTACCTCCGCCGCCCGCTGGGACCCAAGGGCACCTTTGTGTCACAGCCTCCCCCACTTGCTGCTCTGTCATTTCATCTTAATCTCTCGGATGCCATCACTCCCACCCGCCATGCTGTGGCACAAATGAAGTTAAATGAGGTGAGTAGGCCGTTCTGTAGAAGAATATAAAGACATTCCAGGAATGAATGCAACACAAAGAATTAAGACACCTGCAGGCTATCCACAGAGGTCAAGTTAGGAAGAAATGAATAGCTGAAAAGTTTATACAGTGGTCTTCGAACACAAGTTCTCATGGTATGTGCAGAATCAGGAGAGCCGGTGAGGTCCTGGGTCAGGGTGAGACCCCGAGTGCCCGGCACCGCTGCAGCACTTGCAGGCTGTACAGAGGCCTGAGCACTGCAGCCAGCCAGGCTGTCCCCCACCGGGGCATGCTGGGTCCTCTCTGTCACAGCCCTTTCCCACAGAGGGCTTTCACAATGGGAAGCAGAGCTCTGAAGTCACTCTCTGAGCCCAGGGGAACTTCTGCGCGGGTACTTCTGCGGTACGCTTGCAGCAGGCTGAGCTCTGAGTAAATGGACCTCTGCTATGAACTTACCAGAGCTTTTCTAAAAGGGTATTTTTTTCACCATGGGTGTCACAAAGTTGGTGAGTGAGTGGGCGTTTGACCCTGAAAAGGCATGATACAAGTCTTGAAGCAGTACTTGTTGGGAGAATAGTGTAATGCTTTTCCTTTCATAATTGGGTAGCCACAGGTGTTAAGGAGTTGCAGTGAATATCTGTGCTGTGCATCTTTTAAATGGGAGGGTGTTCTGAAAGAAAGTTAAAGAAATGATAAACTCTTTCCTCTCAGTAACCCGATCTGATTACATCAGACTTCCTTGGCTTCAACTTCAACAGTTGCTCTCCAGCCTGGTGCTGATCTCATCCAAATGTTTGGGTAGCTGGCAGATGGCATTGTTTGCATCTGCGATGAAGTTGATGTAAAGTTTTGAGTGATTTTCTTATTTCTGATATTTTATCCTTGCTGGGTAGCAATGTACACTAGAGGCTTACAGAGAACTCTGTGTGACGCAGCCCATCTAAGAACAAAGCTGGAACCGAGGTGCTAAAGTGCTAAAATAAAAGCAGTTATTGAAAGCTAGACAAATATTAGCTGCAGAGAGTTTGCTGCCCTATCTCTGTTGTGCAGCTACACCTCTTGTGAAGAGGTTGCAGCTAATAAATAGGGTGCAGGAATACTACAGACATCGTTGGAAAAGAAGGACACGGAGATAAATGCAGATAAATACGAAATACAGTTATCCAGCTTGGAAATGGGTTGCCACACAATTCTTATTGCCTTTCCTTCGGGGAATTTTACACACAGACCTTCCACTTTCATCCTCTGATAGAAGATGGCACTTCCCATAGCCTAACACACATTAGCAGCCCTCAAAAGCTTTTGTTCATTATTGACTGAAAGATAACATCCTTGCTGCCTACTGAATCACTGACTGACAGGGCTGCAAGGTTTTCCCTAGCTGAGGCTCGCTGGCAGTTGACTGATAAGCAAAACCTCTCGGCCAGCGCTGGGTAATCCCAGGGGTGTCCTCGCTGTGACTGGCAGCTGGGGGGTTCTGCTCTTACAGGGCCCGCGATAGAGGTCTCCTGGCTGGGCAGCAGCTGGAGCTTGTGGTGGCTGTGCCATGTCTGTTGGCTCACATCCTGGTTTCTGTCCCGAGCTCGTGGGACCCGCTGTTATCTTGGTTTCTGTTTCTGGCCGTGGGTCCTTGGCGATATAACCTTGCTCCAGCCCTTGGCCCTAACAAGTATGCAAGATTGGTTGCCCAGCTGTAGGTTGGCACTTCAACCCCCTCTCAGTCCACAGAGTTATAGGGTTGTAGTGGTAAATCCCTGGTCACTCGTTGGTCTGCATGCCTAATCCTTTTTCTGTGTTTTCATCTCTTAGCTGTGCTTGTCTTTCCTGTTGCAGCTTTTCATGCCTTTCATGCTGATTTCAGAGCTGATTCCTACAAACTGGGGGAAAAGTAAAATCACAGTTCTTCTTATGCAAGAAATTAAGATTGCTAAGTTTCTTGTATTATTATTTTTTTGCTTTGAAATAGTAACTCATTCAACAAAAGTGAGCAAATTAAAATTGTGGAAGAGAGAGAGAAAAGGAAGTCTTCAGAATATGCTCAGTGTTTGAGTGCTTCCATAAGCTGTGTGAGAGAAAAGGGCAAGATATGAGGTCCCCTGTCATCTCGAGTGGGGGACGTGCAAAGATCTCAGCCATGGGCAGTCATCACACAGAAAGGAAGAAAGCAGGATACTTCTTTTCCTTTTGTTTTGGAACACTTTGGATTAAATCTTTGGCACTAGCAGATGGGACTTCCAACCCCTTCCTTTGCAATGGCTTCGTGAAGTCATATTTCTGAGCAACACGTAGCTGATGTAGCAGGCGCACCACTCAAAGCAGAGGCAACAGCCTAAAACCATGGTATGTAGCAGCAAGCTAGAATACAGCATGGTCACATATGTAGCGTGTCTGCACTGGCCGAGTCCTGTAACAGAGGCATAACGTAAGGCAGGAGAAGAAGAAACACCATTTCTTAAAGTGGCACTAGCTAAACCAGGGCATGGTGTAGTCTCTATAGCACCCCTTTCCATCGTCACTTGGGATTCTTTGCCACCTTCCCTGGTCTAGTTATGCCTGTAAAACTTGATAATGCAGGGAAAGCTTGTGGGGCTTTAAGAGAGAAACCCGGCTACACTTTCTGGCTCTTTACCTAGCCATCTGCGGGGAATCAGCAGACAGAACAAATAAGCTGAGAAGAGGCAACAAAGGATTACTAGATGCAGCTACAAGAAAGGCAGTTACTTTGGGCAGGAGGTGTTTGGGGTCAAATGCTGGACTGAAGCCATGAGCAGAGAAATTTGAGGGGAGAGCGTTCCCTTGAGTACAGAAGGAGTCAAAGTTTTGCATAGGATTTGTGAATAAAAAGGAGTGAAAACTGTCATCGTTTTTTCCGCATTTCATGAAATGTGTCAGGGACAGTGAACTTTGAACTACTTAAAAGGACCTGGGTTCAGTACTGGTCGCAGAGCTCTGCTGGATTCATCTGTCTGGCTATAACATAACTGATCTAGCAGAGCAATGAAAGCTGGCGTACTTTTGTAACACTTGGGTGTTAATTAACTGTATAGCTGTGCTTATGCATAATATGATTTAGCAGACAATGTTCATTTGATGGGAGGTGGAAGATATGAAATCTTACATTAAAGCTGATATTTGCTATAAGAATTAAGAGAACTGCTTGCGTAAAGTATGTTGCAGTGTTCATGGGAAATACAATAGAGATGTAAAACAACTGGAGTTGGTTTTGCTACACTACAGAAAGTAGCCGTAATAAGTTAGAAAATTTTAGACAGTATATTTTTTATCACATTCCTCTTGACATAAGATAAAATTGTATTTTGTTAGGTCTAGTAATCTAGTTAGAGTATTCAGAGTAGTTGAACAGTAGACTATGATTCATATAGTGTAAAAAAAATAACCAACTGTCTATGTGAGGAGAAAGTAATCTGTTTGATAGAGGTAGTCCGTATATTACAACTTTCAAATGTAAGCCACAGTACTATGTTTTTCTCATACATTAGTTGTATACAATTATTCAGAATATATAACACATTTTGTCTGTATTGCAAATTGAACATACATCAGCAGTACATTTGTTTCTCCCACATAATTATTTTTCAGTTTGAATCTCTCTTTCTCTACTGTTAGTTAACAGCAATGCTGGTTAGAAAAAGGGAGATGAGGACAGTCATGGATAAAATATGAAATAAATATTAATTGTGGAATTCTTTATTTAAAAATAATTTTTAAGTACAATGAAAAATACACTCTATAGCTAGAAAATTTGTGTGTTGTAATATATCCATGAAATTAAAGAATTGGTTTTCTTTCCTTTTGCTGTATCTATCCTGCAAGCTTTTAGTATTTCGATAAATCATAGCTGCTTATGAGAGTAGCCTGACACTGGTGCTAATTGAATGGTACTGGATTGTTAGCTTTGATCTGTGATGAGGTTTCCATGGTGATATCACCAGATGAGACTATGGCCACTACAACAATTTCTTTGTGCTGATGTGACTCTGAACTGGCTACCTTGCTGAGGATGAAATCCCAGCTCTGCTGAAAATCAATGGGAGTTTGCGGTTGATTTCAGTGAATTTGATACTGTCTCTATCATGACTGGATTTGGAAACATGCTCTGGAGTCGTATAGGTCCCAAACGAAGGCAGTCTGTAGTAAAGATAATACTTTTATTTTAAACTGTTCGCTGTGTTGCTTGAAACCAGGTGGAATTTGGTGACATTCAAACCTATTCTCAGACTGACCATGTCTCCACATTGAGTAAGTTATGCAAGCCATTTCCCTCATAACTTAAACCTTAATCTGTGCTTATTTGATTTCATTGCGTAGAAGCCCTTAGAATGGAGCGGGACGATATTGCATAAGCAATCGTAAAAGTAGAGAAGATGGTTCCCCTTCAAAGGGCTTACAGCTGGATACGGATGAGCGTATGAGAAAAGCTGGGAAAGAATGAGGTAAGGAGAATTGGCAGTGATCAAAGCAAATCAGTTGCCTGACTACATTGGGTTTGATATTTTGCCATTTGAATAATTGACATTGTTTTTAAGGAGGCTTTTGAAGGAAGACAAAGTGATTTGCTGTTCTGTGTGAAGCAGGTGGAAGAAAGTGTGGCAGTACTTTTTGGAAGTTGAGTGGGCAGCAAAGACTGGCAGTGTGGGCAGAGGGATGGCGAGGTGGGTGAGGATGCAGCAGTGGCAAAGCCAAGAGAGGTTGTGATGCCCCTCAAGGTGAAGTTGGTAGCAAAACTGTGGTGTGACAGTTAGTCACGCCTAGTGCAGGAAAATAAAGAATGGGGGGAAAAGGGCCAAGATAAGATGATCTTATTTTAACAGTACTCTGAATTGTCCTAAATATGGCAAGATTGCCTTTGCCAGGACAAGACAAAAGGAAGCTCCTGCAAATACATGAGATGGGTGAAGCTCCTGTTAGGACATGAGATGGGTTCCTAGATAGAATTTTTAGGTGCAAGTGTGGTCAAGAGAGTCTGTAATTTTCAAGAGATTATGTGAAAAGAAATTGGCAAGCCTTAGACGTAACCAGGATAAGAGAATCTCTGGAGGGCTTTGAGTATAAAACAGTTTTCAAACTTTTCTACCTCCTTATGCTAGTGAGGCAGCCTTGTAGCAGATAACAGCGTAGAGAAGAAGCATTTCTGTTATATTTCGACTGTTTTTTAAAGTTGAGAATGGGACAAGGGACAGGGTTGATTGTAGAAGGTCAGAAGGAAGGATGTGAGCTGTGATTTTTACAATCCATTCTTTTGGACTGATAAGTAGCTGTTTGTTGTAGCAAAAAAAATGTCCCAAATAATATTCCCTTCCTTGATCTTTGTGTTAAAGTTGAGATATGAGTGTGTGGAAGGGTTCAAGAAAGAAATTTAAGAAAAGTGAGAAAAGATGTATTAAAGGTATGTATTATAAGAAATTGCTTTGAATTTAGTGCAGAAACTTTTTTTTTTTTTAAATGAAGAAGGTAAAACGATCTCAGTCGTGCCAGTTTTATGTTTAGTTCTTTAACTCGTGTAAATATACTAAACTGCAGAGAACTGTTCTCGTGGAGCAATGATGACCTCTTGTGGTTACCTGGTAAAGCTTCAGGTTTGTCCCGTGTGTAAGGGAGTTCGAATTTTTATTAAATTAGGGGGTCACAACATCGGCTGCAACACTAACTATCCCTATACAAGTCCTTTATTTAAGTGGGGAGTACGAGTTTACTCTCAGAGAGTACGGTTTTGCCTCTTTACCAGAATGTCACTTATGTTGAGGTTAATGTTTTAAGTGAAATGGGATATTTTTTTTAAATCCATAAAAGTGAAACAAAAACGCAAATAAACTTTGTGCAATTAAAGCCTTCTAGGTAACTGTTCCTATCAGTCTAAATGGGTGCAACCCAAAAGGTGTGGCACTGTGCTAGTACACAGGAAAGTACCATATTTTCACTGTTTATTCTGACTGAAGTGCAGAGACTAAATAGTCTGCATCAGCTGGTGAAAATGTATTTCTAAAATGACTTTCTTATAAATAATCTAACATACTCACTTTGGCTAGTGTTTTTAATGACACTTCATGATCACAGTGTTCCCTTAGAGTTACAAAATTGCCTTCAATCATGTAAAAAGCTTGTAATATTTAAGTTGCAATTGTTCATGCTTAACCATGGTCTGAAAGTTTAAAATCTTTTGACTGACTTGAAATGTGGTGTAAACCACCAGTGGGTTTGAGGAAGGAAACTCTCTCTTTCGTATAGCATCAAAATCATTCCTAGACTCCCGTTCTGCCTCTGCTTGGTGGTGCAGTATGCTGTGAAATGTCATGTGCAAGTAGCCCGCAGCGGCTGTGTACAGACCTAAGGTATGTCATTCTTTTGTTATGTGTTGCAAACATAAATTCTGTAGCTTGAAGATTGGGGAGTCAATATAAAAAAAATCTAATCTCAATGTATCAGTGAAGGAGCACATCTGAACTCAGTAACCTTAGGAAGGAAGGCTTGATTAGAAACATACAGACTTCATTACCATGAGATGTCATTGTAACTTAGAGTATTGGAAAACTCAGAGACCGGACTATGAGGTGTTTCAGGGTGCATCTTTCTGGTGGTTGATGCTAGCACAAAACAAAGATCTTGTGCTTCGAGATTTAAGACAGTAATTTCTGGAAGGTAGTATAGTATGAGCTGGAGGCAGTGATGAGAGGTATTGGGTTGGAAGGGACTTTTCAAGGTCATCTAGTCCAACCCCCCTGCAATGAGCAGGGACATCATCAACTAGATGAGGTTGCTCAGAGCCCCATCCAACCTGACTTTGATTGTTTCCAGGGATGGGGCATCTACCACCTCTCTGGACAACCTGTGCCAGTGTTTCACCACCCTCACAGTGAAACATTTCTTCCTTGTATCTAGACTAAATCTTCCCTCTTTTAGTTTAAAGCCATTACCCCTTGTCCTATCGCAACAGGCCCTGCTTTTTAGTTTGTCCCCTTCTTTCTTACAAGCCCCCTTTAAGTACTGAAAGGCCTCAATAAGGTCTCCCCAGAGCCTTCTCTTCTCCAGGCCGAACAACCTCAGCTCTCCCAGCCTGTCCTCCCTCACAGGAGAGGTGCTCCAGCCCTCTGATGATTTTGTGGCCCTCCTCTGGACCCGCTCCAAGAGGTCCGTGTCTTTCCTGTGCTGAGGGCTCCAGAGCTGGATGTAGTATTCCAGGTGGGTCTCACCAGAATGGAGTAGAGGGGCAAAATTACCTCCCTCGACCTGCTGGCCACACTTCTTTTGATGCAGCCCAGAATGCAGTTGGCCTTCTGGGCTGCAAGCACACATTGTCTGTTCATGTCCACCAGTACCCCCAAGTCCTTCTCGGCAGGGCTGCTCTCAATCCCTTCATTCCCCAGCCTGTATTGATACCAGGGGTTGCCCTGACCCAGGTGCAGGACCCCACACTTGGCCTTGTTGAACCTCATGAGGTTCACACAGTATCATAGGGCCTTTTTTACCTTCTAATGTTTTTCCTTGTTTTGACCATTCAGAGATGGGATGCTGATTCACGTAGGTTGTGTCTGCTAAAACACATCCATTACCAAGGTCCTATAAATAAATCACTAGGTTGAGTATCAGAAAAAACGGACCACCAGAAGAAAGCAGTTTCCTTTCTGCACAAATCACTTTGATATGCATGATGGCAACACAACTATTTCCTAAATAGTGTGGAAATGTTGCCATTAGCTGTGCATTGCAGCACACCAAGTATGTGATATATTTATTTTCCACCTACCCCTGTTGCTGTATCTCCATGGTTAGTGGGCACAATATATTAGCTGTGTTACCCGGCTTGTTGTCCAGGACTGATCAGTGTCCACAGGACATGTGAAAGTCTGCAAGAAACCCAAATTTAGAAACCACCACACATGCACATTACTACACAGTCAATCAGGCATGAAGCAGTGCCTACATACAAGCATTGTCATGGTCTGCTCCTAACCCGTGTCAGTGACAGACATCTGCCCATTGTCCCTACTTTCAGATGGCCAACAGGCATGCGACACAGATGATGGATTTTCTTCTTTTGGTTTGGCTTTCTTTTTTCCAGGAGTCAGTGGCCCTCCAGTTCTGAAAGGCAGAGAAATGTTGCACTGTGGCTACTGCTTGTAAGCTCCCATCTTCACTTAAAATACTGTGAGGGAACATTGGTCAAATCTCTGGGGTCAGCACTAAAAACACAAGAGCAGCCTGAAGTAACTTATATGAGCAGTCAGTTCTTCAGCAGGCTGACCCGTGGCCACAGATTAACTCTGAGGATGTCTATCGAGTGCTTCCTTGTACTGAGGGTAGCTACCAGGTACCCCATAATTGCCCTAAAAATTTTAAGTATATTTACTGAGGAAGTGGAGCATTTTCGTTTTGGTGCACTTTTCCTTCTGCTTTAAAATAGAGAAGGAAGATACAGATGATTCCTCCTCAAAGAGAGGACACTTACCCAGAAGACTTTTCAGCTACATGAAAGGTGCCAAATGAATCCCCTGATCCTAAAAGATAATAATAATAATCAATAATAATTTTTTAAAAAGCAGAACATTGGCAGAAAACTTGCAAGTACAGCTATATCTGTAAAAACTGCACACGCGTATTGCCAATCATACCATCTTCCACCACTCTTAAGAGTGTAAAGTAATGTTTCTCCATCGCAGCCTTCCTTCCCTTCCTTTTGCCCCTGCAGCACAGAGCTCTAACTTGCCCTCACATGGTGAGGGGAGGAGGCTGGGAGGCTTCTTCTGCCTCAAGGTGGAGAAAAAGTCTCTGTTTGCTTTTTCTGACCGCTTTGGAGGTCCTAACAGACTAAAGGGTTGAGGGCTTCCTGACAAATCATTTCAGCCTCATGTCTTTCAAACACTTGCCTAAAGGCTGATTTTCTAAAAGCTGGGCTGTGGAAGGCTTGATATTTGATAAATATAATAAAATATTTCTCTTAGACCTCCCCAGGCTGTTTGGAAGCAAGCAGGCATTTGGGGAGAAAACTTCTTGTTAGCTTATGTGTGTCCGAACAGGTATTTGCATTCAGTTACTAAACCAAGCACTCCATTTAGGACCAAAGTATTCAAGGTAAAGAAACCAGAAAGCGGCCGTGCTATGCCACTAAATGCTATATACGCATTTATATATATTTTTTGTCATCTACAACACGAGCAAAGCAGCCTTACCGCCCATTGAAACATTTTGCTAGTTTTTATTGGCGCTTTGGATAGTACGAGGAAAATGATTTATAGTGGAAGTAACTTTTGCCTATGTTCATGGCTAGCTTAGGAGTCAACTAATGAATTTCTACAAACTTATTTTTTAGATCAAAAATTAGTTTGCAAAGTTTGAGAAGTATCATGGAATATAAACCCCTATATAAACTCTTGAAATGCTAACAAGTTGAAAAAATACTTTTTTTTTTTAATATCTCATAAAACATGGACCTAGGAATGACATCTGATATTAAAAACAATATTAACAATTTAAATGTTAATAACATCATTAGCAGTGTAGGAAATCAGAATAGGTGATCATAATGGACCCTCTTACAGGAATCCTAATTAGGCTTTGCAATCTGTAACAAAAACAAATAAACCCTACTGACTCCAGAAAAACCTTTTCTTCTCCCCAGACAATGTTATAATGAACCATTACATTGACTTCTACGAAAACAAAACTTTTAGTCTCTTTGCAAAAAGAAGCTTTTAGACAACATATTGACTAATGCATATGCCAAATAAAGGTGCAGTGTAATAAATTTGAGTTTAACTCTGTCAGACAAACAGCAGTGTTATTGCAAACTGCTGTGCTCAATTCTATATGAAAAAAAAAAAACAACCCCACATCAGAGATTGGAACTAGAACTTGATGAGCAAACTTCCTTGAATGACTTTTCTGCTAAAGTACTTATAAATCATTCATCAGTTCTTACCCTGCATGGACCATTTCTCTGTCGTTCTAATTGTAGTGGTAAACAGTTTAGAAATGTATGAGATAAGACGACACAATACAAAGGATAGGGCTATTATCTAAACTAAATGCAATGTCTGAAGTATTTGTGATGAATTCGGAACACTCAGTTTTTAAAGACTAGCCTTATAGGAGGACAGAGTTCTAAAGCACAAAGAGGATGAGAAGTGGTAACAGCCCAAAATTAATAAAAACCATCTAAGTGCCATCAAATTTTTAAGTAACAACTGTGTACTTTTTCCTTTAACTCTCTGTTCAAAGACTTCATAGGCTGTAGTCCAAGTCACAGTCCCAGGTAACAAATATCCTTCCACTGAATTTAAAGCAAGATCCAATGAAGGAAATAAGAAAATGAGACAGCAAAACCCTGGGCTTTCATCTTTTTCGTGTGCTTGGCATCCCTAGGATTCAGTGCAATTTTCATTCAAACCAGTGGTAAAAATACCATTTGAAGAGGAATTTTAATATCTACATATGAAAGTGCTTCCTTTGAGCAGTAGCACTGCTTCTAGGAGCCTGTTCAGACACAGGTTTGAGCAGCAAACAAACTTTAATAGCGTGTGCAGGAACATCATAAAATATGCTTAATGTGACACAGCTGCACAGCATTTCAGCCATAACCTGTAAAAATGAAAGTCTGGGTGTACTGAGCTTATAAAACTCTCTGTGACAGCACCATCTGGTGTCTTCCAATAATACTATTTATGGTATTTTTAGGGGAGGGAAAGGAAAGAAATATCCCGTCAACTTTTAAAGCTAAGTTTGGATATAGCAAAGGGGCTTTCCTTGATCATCCAATCCAAACATTGCTGTTGCATGCACTCATTTAATAATTCCTTCCCATCAGTTTATCATGTCGTCTTTAATTCCAGTTAGGTAATTAGAAAATTTCACAGTTCTGTTAATTAAAATCTTTCCTCCTTTTTTTTTTTTGTGTATTCATTTATATATGATCAACTTGCAGTCTTTTTCTTAAGTGCCAAATCCTAAATTGCTATTTTCCTTCCACTGCATTTAGCCTTCCCAATTTACCAACAGAGAGCAGTCATATCCCCTCCAGCGTCCCCCTTGTTGCCAAGCTTTTAACTTTTTCATAAATAATTCTTCGTTCCCTCACTCTCCTACCTGCCCTTTTCTGCATCTTCTACAAGTGTGGTTCCTCTTACATACAACTCCAGATGGGCTTTCCTGTGGCCTCGTGTGAGAAGATTTGTGTGCCCCATGTCACTGCTGATTCTGTCTGCTAATGCATTTTAAGGCCACATTTGAAGGGCTGGGGGTGGGGTGAGGGGGTGTTAATGGGATCTTTGTGACATTAACATCTTTATGAACCAGTATCCCAACTAATGAGCTTCCAGTTAAGAGTAGTAATATGTGGTTTTAGTCTGCAAATTCATGACCCGGCATTATGTACTATTGAATTTCATCACCTCTCTCTCAGTCAGATCAATAAGGTTCTCCTGTATTCCATACATGCCTGCCTTTCTGTTGCCAATGGCAGCTTATTTTATGTCATCAATGAATTTCCCATTTTGTTTGTATGCACCATGCTCGTTAAAGATCGTATTAAATATGATCAATCCCGGGAATCACTCTCGGAGAACCTCCATTGGTAGCCTCACACATCTGCTTTCAGCAGAACGTATTACTGTCTTCCATTTGGCCAAGTGTCTGTATTTGCTCCCTGTGTGGCACTGTATAAATGCTCTATTGAAGTTTATCAGCAAGGTGTATTAGTATAGAACAATGCTCAATTCAGGTTTATGCTTTCTGTCTCTCAAGGAAGACCAGGAATCTCTGCGTATGTCTGAATTGGGCCATATAAACATTCCCACCATTAACCTGGGCATATCTATTTTTCGTTGTTACATTCAGAGGCTTGTTGGTGGAAGTCTTGACAAACGTTAGCATCTCAGTGTCACTGTGTACACTCAACTTTTGATCCGACTGTGGTAGCTTGATGGAAGTGTAACAGTGTAAAGGAAATGTCACTTGTAAGCACAATCTCTGAATCATAGCTAGGAGGTACCCATGTAGCTTGTCCCTCACACACTTATAATGCTGGCAATTAATAGGTTCATTTTGGCGATGATGGGAGAATTTTAGGGCTGTCCTTTCAAAAGCAGAGCCTCCAACTAGAAAATGTTTCAGTGTGACAGGCTGAGAGAGTTGGGGCTGTTCAGCCTGGAGAAGAGAAGGCTCCGGGGAGACCTTATTGTGGCCTTCCAGTGCCTGAAGGGGGCCTACAGGAGAGCTGGGGAAGGGCTTTTTACACGGGCGTGTAGTGATAGGATGAGGGGGAATGGCATCACACTGGAAGAAGGTAGATTTAGATTAGATACCAGGAAGAAATTTTTCATTTTGAGAGTGGTGAGGCACTGGCACAGGTTGTCCAGAGAAGTTGTGGAAGCTCCATCCCTGGAGGTGTCCAAGGCCGGGCTGGATGGGGCTCTGAGCAACCTGGGCTGGTGGGAGGTGTCCCTGCCCATGGCAGGGGGGTTGGAACTCGATGATCTTTAAGGTCCCTTCCAACCTAAACCATTCTATGATTCTATGACTATGCCACTCAGAACTTGTGGTGTAGCCTTGGCGAGGTGAATGTTCTATTTTATAGCTCTGCACTCTTTTCCACTGGTGATTGCTTAAGGAGCAGGAGGCAGGATATCTGTTGAGGGAATCACTTTGTCCATGTGAATACTACCTCATTTGCAGCATATTCACTGCTATGTTTCAGCAAAAATAGTGTGAAGCAGGATTGTGCCACTAATTTGAAAACTGCAGTAATATTTAATATTGCTGTCCACAATAGACTGTGTTTTTATGCACAGAGACTGAACTCTGTATTTCTTTTAGGCATTAGAGAATGGCATGTAGCTGGCAACCTCTACTTCCAAGATTTATCGTTATACCACAGAAGTTATGAGCCACCTAACTAGCATTTAGCATGACTCTCTTCATTCCAGATCACATGAACTTCCAGCATGAGGCACAGATGATCTCTAATCACACATTTCTATGCAGCTTCTGCAGCAAGTTCCGCTCTTTTAACAGTCTTGTCTAATACATTTCCAATTTGTCTGTTTTTTTGGAAAGAATCTCTGTTATAAATTACAGCTTCTGTTAGGTTCTTCACAATATTTCCCCATGGAAGGTGATTAAAACACTAGGAACTGGCACCGGTTTGGAGCTTGAATTCTTGTGCGTTAAGAAATTCTGCCTCAGCAGGACTGCGCTTCCCTCTGTGTGTCTGTCAGCACCAGAATAGCTAGCACAGACGCAGACATACAAATTTGAGCCTTATCCCACACTAGAGCTAAAAGCTGTCTCCAGTCAGTCTGGCTGACCGTTGCAGAAAGAAGATGGAGGTACCTGGATCTGGCACTAGTCACAGTGGTTCCCTCCCTGTCCCCCATGCTGTAAGCTATGGAAGATGGTAAGCTTAATAACAGCAGCTTGTTAGGTTCTGGTAGACCTTTGATATATTTGCTTACACGTGCTCTGCCTTATAAGCAGACAGGTAGGAAAGGAGCGGTAAGGAAGGGGAGCGCTTGTAATGAAGTTGCTGGTAGACCGCAGGAGAAACCATCCTGGTTGGGATGGTGGGAAATGCTGGCCCAGCGCTGACACCTTGGCTACCCTGCAGAGCTGGGGCTGCATTTTGTCAGTTCACTTTTCTCCAAGTAAGACGTTTAAATAACTCCCTTTATAGGAGCGCAAGGAAAATAAACTAGTAACAGGAGAAAACTAGCTTTCTGATAGTTTTACGTTGCAAAGGAAAAGCCAATTATTTTGACTGAGGGCGTAGTAAGCCTCTACATGTGAGTAGTAAGAAATGCAGAAAATGCTGAAAGTTTAAGGGAGCCGAGTGAGCTATTACGGAAGAGAAAGAAATTGCAGAAAGGAGACATGTTTCTTTCAAATGTTGTTTATCTTTAAGAAGCTATAATAGAAGAAGGAAGAGGCAGAAAGATGTTCATCAGCAGCAATCTCCTGGGTTCTTGCAGTTTACAAAAAAAACCTCTATAACAAAAGCAGACACTAAACAAACATGATAAGACATGGCAATTTTTGCCTCTGGGACACAGGGAGCACCGTCTCATAATGAAAACTTAATAAGGATCAAACAAGATAAAGCTCCTTTCAACTCTTTTCATAATTTTTAAATGAAAATGTCACTTTCCCTATAAATTCTATCGAACCTTTCCTATAGCTCCCGTGAGGAGTTTATCTTGGCTGACACACAGTTTTTTTCTGGAACTTTACTCTGAAGATTTCTTTAAAGCATCAGAGCATTATCAAGAATATTAAATTGACCTAAGTAAATGAAACCAGAACCACAGTAGCAACTATAGTAATTCAAACAATGTTAAAGCAGAATGAAGCAGTATTCCAATCTAAGGCAGGATTCTGTAATAAAGTAAGTGACAGGCAATATAGCTATTAGCATATGAATAGGAAGATGGATGGAGTATTAACAATGTCAGGTCAAGAAAAGATGTATTGCTTAATTAACTCTCTAAATGAACAAACTTAGTGTTTTTTCTAACTCAAAGCACAGTATTGGCAGCAAATGGGTAAGGCGATGGTATTGCTTTATCCTTTGTGTGGTCTCCCGGGGTTAACATTTCTTCTGTTCCTCTCCAGCTGTAAACAAGAATCAATTTCAGTCTCATAGCTACTGAAGGCAAAAGAACTCGTTTTCCTGAGCACCTGCAGAGACATCGTATTTCAGTGAACTTTCCCTGCTGTCCATCAGCATCAAGAAACCTTCAGGCTGCATTGAAATTATCTCTAACCCCAAGTCCCTCCCAGGTGGCACCTCCTGGGGTTCTACCAGTGGGGACTCATCACGCTCAGTGCAGAGGGAGCTGAGCTGCCGACCAAAACCTCCTGAGAGTAGAGAGAGAAGTGGGATTTCTGACCTACCCTGTAGTGTATATTTTCCATAGGTTTGCCTTTGTCCGTGCCCAGCTCAACACGGGATCACTGACCTTTAGGGGCATCTAGGTCCTGTATACAATAAGGCATCAAGTTTGCATGCTCTGAATTGTTTGCGGGAGGATCTTTCCATTAACGGTAAAGGGAGCCAACGCACCTAATTTAGGCTTTTTCAATACCCTGCAATGCCATCTTCAGTATTCTTCAGGATTAAGATTCCTAAATTCTGGGTAAATCCCTACTTCAGCAGAATCTAGGCAGCCGAGGCTTTAAAAGCCTAGCTTTTAAACTTTTTGCCATTTTACCTCTTGACAATGATTGTTCCAACAGGCTAAGATAGAGGTTTACAAAACACCATGGGATTCCATAACAGAGGGGCTCAGCAACCTGGAGGAGATTCCTCACCTTTAATGAAGCAATTTCTAGCCATTCCCTTTGAGATTTTTTGAAATTTTGAGTGCAGACACACAATCCAGCATGATCTAAGAAAAACAAGTTACCTTTTTAAACCAAAAATGGTATAAACTAATTAATTTTACCTTGTGAAAGGGCCACCTAACAAAGTATTGTGGCACATACTAGAGGTAGTCGTGTAGCGAATTTCAATGTGTCATTTGCTTATTATCAGCTGTTACCTAAATCCGGCTTCTGAGTTTCTGTATATCAAGAATCTGGTACTGGAGTTCCCCACATGCCACTTCTCTTCTACTTACTGACCGCATTTCACACACTCGTCTTTGAATATGATGGTCTTGTAACTTTCTACAAGGTGTAGTTCAGCTGGAATTATTCAGAAACGTGGAAAACAGGGAGGAGGCTTTGTAGTATGTTATTGATGTAACATCCAGAATTCAGAGATATACCCCTCACCCCAATGCTACAGGCACTGTAAAATGTTCTTTCGATAGCACATAAAAGTAGAGATTGTGCTTTTCACTGTAATCCAGGCAAGGTGATTTGTGATCATGCTGGATGAGTGCCTCATATGCTTCTGTGGAGGCTGGAGTGGGACAAAAGTCACAGGGTTTGGTTTTTATGAAGGGGAGAGCACCGGCTAAGGTAAGGCGGTGGCAAATGTCTTGCTGGCCTGAGAGGAGACACGTTTACAGCTGCTTGAGTGTTCATCGAAAGTGCAATGTTCTTGTGCCAGGACCAGAACAGAGCTCATGGGGAACCAGGCAAAGGAAGAACCTCAGATGTTCCTGTGAATGGAAACAAGTAAGATGGGAAGAACAACCATCAACTATTATATCAAACTGGGTGATTATAAGTCAAAGCATTGACCTAGTTATTTATAGTTCAGCTTTCAGCAACAAAAGTAATCAAATATTCTGTTGTTTTTATTCAGGAGTACTTTTAAGGTGAGAAGCGACCACTAGATTATAAATGAATTATGAAGAATTTAGTATCTTGCACTTAGGTAAAGCATGCTTTCCATCAGGTTTGTTTGTTTGTTTGCTTGTTTAATTTGAATATGGAAGTAGATTGTCTTTTACTTCCCAGAACAGTCTCACTTTTCTCCAATGAATAATCACTGTTTAATTGGCTACTTTTGCTCTAAGTTGCATTGTCTAGTCTAAACTTTAGTTCTTGTTATGCCTTTAACCACTAGCTTAAAGAGCCTATTAGTACCTGCTGTTATATCCCTGTGATGGTACTTACACAATGTAATCATATTGCCTCTTTTCTTGAAAAGCTGAATAGATTGGGTACCTGAAATCTCTCCCCAGAGAGGAATTACTTCAAATTATTTTTAGGGTTCCTTTCTTAACCTTCTCTAATATTTCAATATCCTTTTTAACATGCAAATATCAAAACCGGACACCTTCCAGTATCTGTCTCACTGATGCTTCACGCAGAGAGAAAATCGCTTCCCTACTCCTGTTTCTTACTCCTCTGAAACATCCGAGGATAGCTGCATCCTCTTTCAGCCCCTTTTCCCTCGGAGTATAGCACAACTGCTTCCTACACTGACCCTCACAGCCTTCCCTGTGTGCAGAGTAAACCACACACTCCCCAGTTCTGCTCCAGAGTGGCTGGCAATTTCGGTCACCTGGAGCCGTATTTTTGCATTGAGCTCTATTAAAACCCATTCTGTTTCCACTAAGCTCATCTTATCTGGGCCTTAATAGGTTATGTGTGCAATGAGAATGTCATCTATCATTGAATAACGCACCTTTCAAACCCCTGTTATGGCCGTGGCTGTGTAACTTTACTAACCACACTGATAATTTCCTCGCAAAAAAAACATGAATCATGATTGCTTGGCAGGCCACTTCCCATAAAAACAAACTTTATCCATAGATTGGATTTTTTTTTTTTCTCTCTTGTTTTTCTTGGGGTTGGTTAACGTTAGGCTAACTGGCCTGTAACTACCTGGTCACCATAATTATTTTTTTTCTGGATCTTATCAGGAAACTGAACACTCAGTCTGCCAAGATTTTCCTGTTATGCCAAGACTGACTTGAAGTAGTGTCAGAGCTGGTTATTCTGTCCGTGCTTCTGCCCACTCTTTTGGGATTCTTGTGTGCCATTTTTCCAGGTCTGCTGTTTTTTGCATGTTCTTAGGAGATGCTTCTTTAGCTCTTTTTTATGAGTCAATAATCTGGCAAACACATCCTCCCTTTCATTCCAAATATGAACCCGAAGTATTTATTTATCATTTATACCTTTTTTGCCTTCTAATAATACTTCTTCCGAGTATACAAATCCTTTATTGCCCATAGCCCTTCCAGGCATGGATTTTCCCCTTAGGGCTTTTGCTTCCCTTATGAAATCTCAACACTTTCTAATTAATATTGATTGCCATCTACTTTCATCTCTCAATGTTAGTTCTCCATGATAATTTTTCTTCTTAGTTGCTGAATTCACTTCTCCAGGAACAGGCTTTCAAGGAAAGTTATCCTCTTGCTTGGTGGTAGAAGTTTTGGCAACCCACCACATTTCCCTGTAAACGTCTCTATTTTGTTCCCTTATTTGCCTGTACGCTTTTCTCCCAAACTCACTTTTTTCAGCTTTGGGGAAATAACATTTTCAAAGTAGCATGTGCGTGTGTCAAATACGGTTGAGGCTGTCATCTCTTTGCTTAGATCAATGGCACCTATGAATGTAAGTGGGGAATGGGCAAATATTGACACTAGCGAGGTACTCAGGCATGTCATCAAAATGAAAGGGAATGGTATTTCGAGCAGCAGATTTTAATAAAGAGGGGGGCTAAACCGGGCAATATATGTTAATCTTGTGAGACATCCTTCTCTTACTGAGCATAGTTATGGAAAAGCAGAATTTTTGCTTCCCGCTTGCGCTGGGATCGCTGAACATAAGTCAGTTGTGTCCTGACCCTTTCGAGAGGCATTTGAGTCTCAGCCAAAACTCTTTCGGGGTGGTGGGGGGTGTGTGTTTTGTTGTTAAAAAAAAAAATAAAATAAAATAAAAATCCCCCAAACTGGGCTTTCACCCAGCCAAAACGAAACTGTGCTTTTCGGTCCGTGTCGGTGGAGTTCCCAGCCTTGTGCCCGGCTGGCGGGGGTCCCGGAGGGGTGTCCCCCCCCCCCGCCTCCTCGACTCTGCCGCCAGGTGGCGCCGCCGCGCCGCCCGCTCCTCCCGCCGCCGCCGCCGCCGGTGTCCGTCCCCCCCCCCCTCCCGCACCCCCGGGGGCGTCCGCGGGGGGGCCGGGCCCGGCGCGGCGCCCGTGTGCGTGGAAATCCCCCCCCCCCCCCCCCCCTTCCTTTCCTCCTCCGCGCCTTCCCCGCCCGGGCTGGCGGCAGCGGGGGAGGCAGCTGTGCGGGCAGCGGAGAAGGGGGCAGGAGGAAGCAAGGGGGGGAGGGAGGGAGGGAGGGCGGAGACGGGGCCAGCCCGAGGAAATCAAAGGGCCCCGAGATGAATTAGGCAGCGGGCTGCGGAGGGGAGGGCTCCCTCTCCCCTCTCCCCGCCCGCCCTTCCCGCACGGCGGCGGCGGCGGCGGCGGGAGCAGCGCCGCCCCGCACGGAGCCGGCGGCTCGGGGCACGCCAGAGGCGCACGCAGGCCCAGCCGGGGCGGCGGGGGCGGGCCGGCCCGGGGTAGGGGTGGGGGTGGTGGGAGGGGGGGGTTGTGTGTGTGTGTGTTGGGGGGGGTGCCCGGCAGATGAAGATGGCAATGTCTGTGATCCAAGCGTGCCGCAGCCTGGCTCTCTCAACATGGCTGCTGTCCTTTTGTTTCGTGCATCTGCTGTGCCTGGACTTCACCGTGGCCGAGAAGGAGGAGTGGTACACGGCCTTCGTCAACATCACCTACGCCGACCCGGCGGCCGGCAGCGCCGAGCTCCGCAGCGAGAAGAGCGAGTGCGGGCGTTACGGCGAGCAGTCGCCCAAGCAGGACGCCCGCGGGCAGGTGGCCCTCTCCGCCTCCCCCGCCGACCGCTACGCCTGCGACCCCGGCACCCGCTTCAACGCCCCGGCGCCGGGCAAGAGCTGGGTGGCCCTCATCCCGCGGGGCAACTGCACCTACAAGGACAAAATCCGCCACGCCGCCGCCCAGAACGCCTCCGCCGTGGTCATCTACAACGTGGGCTCCAGCAACGCCAACGAGACCATCACCATGCCCCACGCAGGTGAGCCCCGGCACCCTGCCCGCGCTCCGTTGGGTGCAACCCCAAGGTCTCTGCTGGGTGGGCGGACGGGCCCCATTTTGCTGTACGTGGCAGCCCGCTCTGCCGTCCGGCATCCTTGGGGTGGAAGGTGTCCTCGCACCCCCTGGCAGGGAGCAGGGTGGGCTGCGGGCCTCGCCGGGCAGTGGGTGCCCATCCCAGGGGCCGTGAAGCACCTCTCCCTGCTGCCGTGGCAAAGGATGGATGTGCCACTAGCAGTAATGCACGCTGCTGCTCCAGGGGTGAAAAGTTTGGCAGATGTAAAGTTTGGGTCTAATCGGAGGAATGGATGGGACCCTGAGCCTGCTATGGGGCACCAATGTTTTGTTGTGTGCTTTGGGTCCTCTGGCAGGTGCCGTGTGGGATGGGGTGTGATTGAAACCTTTGGAAGAGGAGCAGCGTAGTGTTTATGGTGCAGGCTTATCAGGAGGTGCAATAAAGTAAGGAACACAGCGTCCACTGTCTTGCCTGTGATAGTGTAAAAGCTGTGGGATCGAGTAGGAATGCCGAGTATCCGATTTGGTGAGAACGTGAGATATTTTGTTCGGGACTGGGTGGGATTTCACTCTCCCAGGTGAACGGTCTGATGGAGTTTGTGCTCGCGGTGTCAGCACATGGGTGTTTGGGTCCCAACATGTGCACATCTAGTAGAATCGAGCAGAAATCCAGTCATTGGCAACAACCCAAGCCTTGGGTTATGCCCGCAAAAAAAAAAAAAAAAGCTGTTTCTGTAACAGTGTTTGATCTGAAATAATGTTGTTTTTAAAACAGATCACCAGATTTATGTTTAGGGACGGTGTTTTCTGCCAGGGGTCACTGGTCTTTTATACCAACCGCCTATGCCATGGAGACTAAAATGCCACCTATTGTGAAATCTCAGTTTGGTTTGCATCCAGTAACTAATCGTGCCCAGCTGTTTCATGCCACTTGAATCTTAGCAGAGTTAGGGGTAAATTGAAACACAGAAAGGCTGCAAAACAGGATGTTATTCTAATGACACTTTGAATTTCCACATTAAACTAGCTAGCATGGATGTGCTGGAAAACAATTTGTTGCCTAACTATAATGCTATAAGACTGCTGAGGCAAAGGTAGTGCTTTTGGAATCTCTTGCGTGCAGCCTCTTTAAGAGATTAACCATTTATTTGGGCAAATTCATGTTTCTTTGGTAGGATTGCTGGAAGATGGGGTGGGTTTTTTTAGTATTTTCCATCGATTTCGTGAGACAAGTAACTCATAACCTCTTGAGTTTCTTAAAACTGTGCTTTATAACCTGCACATGGTTTAGTAGCTGTTCAGATTATGCTTCTTGGTGCTTTAAGTATCACAGATTATATACTAAGCAGTATAAAGTAGTAGGAGCTTGGCATACTTATGCACCCTTAAAGTAAAGCTCAGGCTGTTTCAAAACTCAAGATGCATTGCTTGTTCTTGTCTAGTGAGTTTCTCTAAAACTGCCAACATGTTGGATCAATTAATGGTTTGCCTGTTTTTAAAGTATGCGCTAAGCTGGTTTCCCACACAAATGGTGTTTTATTAAGAAACAGTGGGAGTAAAAAATGCATCTAACCTTTTAAAATGTTAGAGCTTTTGTTTGTTTTAAAGTCTAAAATGAAGTAAGCAGGGAATCTTTCTTACTGAAATTGGCTTCAGCTTTCAAAAATACAAACACTGTATCACTTATCTTGGGGGCAGCTTCTTTGATGTCATATGACTCCTTACAGTTTATTCTAAGAATCCTTTTTGAGTACTGAATTGATACCCAGCAGTGGGATTGTACAGTACCAGAGGCTGAAATGAAAGGAAACTTGCAGAAAATAATCTGGACTTGTTGAACATGGTCAGTGAGACTGAAAGGCTTTGCTGATTGATTGTTTGAGGTTGTCTTTGTTTTAAGGATTTTTGTTCTGTGAAGTTGAAAAATGGTTATTGGTCTTAACCTTAGGGAAAACCTGTCCTCTGCGTACAGTCAAAACTCGGAGGAGTTCTAGGGCATAAGTCAGCTGGAACAGGAGGAAAAATAATATTCTTAAGCAAATACTTGACAAACTATCAGGGATTTAGAACTGGATTTTTTACTCTTGTACCACTGTTGTGCTGGGACAAAGTGAATGTAGAAGCTGTGTAAAATTATCTTTCTGACTCGCAGCCTTTGACGTTTGCTTCATCCCCGTCTAAACGATAGCGCAAGATTCAAGGGAAGAATGAATCAGGCTCTTGGTTTCTGAGTTCAGCAGCATCTGCGGTGCTCTGCCCACGCCAAATCCTGGAGTGGGAAGAAGAAAATTCCATCCTGGAAAATACTTGGGGGGTGGGAGGGGAGGGTGAAATATGACCTAAAAAGCAATTTAAAAGTCGAAAGAAATATGATGTTACTCTCTCTTTTTTTTTTTTTTCCCTTCCACTGTTGGGGTTTTTTTTGAGGTTTCGTATAAGCTTAAATAGACTCTTTTTGTACAGAAAACAGTATATCCTGTTGCATAACAATGTCTCCTGCCCTTACTAAAGAACTATTACTCCAGAGAGATGTTTTTCCTTACATACGTTCTTCTCTTCTGTGTGCTTTGCCTTCTTTCTTTCAGTCATTTTATCTTTGTGCTTCTTTTTCTGCTCCTTTCACCCCCACTCTCATTTCTTCATCTCTACCCCCGTGCTTCATTCCCCCTCTTGACCACGTTAGTGTGCTACTTCGTAGTGCTTTGCCCTTGCCACTTTCTTCCCAAAGCTCTCTTTCTCTTGCCAAAGATCTTACCTCACAGCTGTATGTTTAATTATATTTCCTGTTTACTGCTACAATGTGTGCCAATGACCCTTTGCTAACGTGGTGCCTCCTGATTTTAAAATCTATGGGCAACTGTAGCAAGACACCGTTCTTGAATTAGAAGGAGAATTGGTAGACCTCCCTCCCCCCGACATCCCCAGCACCCCCAAGTCAAAACTAGGGTGGTATTATATCAAGGCTTGTTGTGGAAAAACTTCAAATGCAGCTTTCCAGGATTTATTTATAGTGCACCAGACAGAACAAACAAAGTGTGTGATTTGAACCGGTTCAGTCACCGTATTGAAAGCCTTTGCTTTCAGAGAGCTTGTACTTAGCTTGCAAATCCAGAGGAGTGAGGTAGGGTTGTGACATCTGCGTTGACAGGGAGCGCAGAGCGCTGTGGTTCTCGTGCTAGGACACACTTAGCTTTTGCATCATCTGCTGCAGCCTGTGCAAAGCAGCATCTTTATTTTTATTGGCTTGAAGTATGGTATCGGAGCTGTGAGTCCAACTCTGTTTGCTTTTTGACTAAGTAGGTTTTAACCAGAGAAGGGAAAAAAGCATCTAGAATTTCTGTTACAGATGCTTTTTATTTCTCCCAAATCAACTTTGCTAGTAGGAAAGTACTCTAATAACATAGGGGGTGTTCTTTTTCCTCCAGAAGAATAATCCGTGGTGTCGGCTAGGGTTTCTGATTGGCATTTTTTATTATTCAGAACAAATTAGCTCTTATTTAGGTTTGAAAAGGCTGTAGCCACCGTGTCTACATTTAATAACCTAGTGTCAATTGGAAGTATTCTTACTACCTCGTGTAGCACATGTCCTAACACTTCCTCTGAGCTCCGAATGCATACAGTAAGGGAGCCTTCCAGAAGATGATTCAAGGTGAGAACTTCCCTCTCTGCAGCTCCTGTTTGAGGGAACCTTAGTTGACCACTTCTAGCTTGGGCACCTGTGAGGTGCTTGGGGCTAGAGGGGAATGGGAACTGCGACTGGAGACGTGATTCATACGTGGGTAAAAATCAACTCTTGAGTATTCCATAGTTTGTTACATTCAGTTTGAATTCTGGGGTGCATCGGAATATCTCACAGAAGGGATGTGATTATTATGTGAAGTAAATGGCATCCTGAGTATTTTGCACCAGAAGCATACGTGAGTCAGGCAGTTTTGCATTCCCCGTATTCTGCTTTTCCAGTGCATGCCATCACAAATTTTAAGTCACGTGCTGTGCATATGACAGCCCGTTTTCAATGAGAGGCAGATGCTTTGGGTTTTTTTGTAATGGCTCGTACGCACTGGCAGCAGCTGTCAACTGCATCTTTGAGACGTGAGTCTCATATGTGGTCTAAGATGACTCTGACTTCTTCCCTCCCTCTTTGGCCCTCAAGTGCAGCACGTGTGCCCCAGATTGCATGAGGAGGGCATGGCCATCCCACTGCAAAACCAGGTGTGTGTCCCCACACATACTGTGAATGTGGCCAGCCTTGATCTGTGTCCTTTCTGTTCAGTAACAGTTTCTTCCCTTGTACTTAGGCTTTTGTTCCATGATGAATGATTAGTCTTGGCTTTTACATATTTTGAGATGTGTTGGTAGTAATTTTGGCTTTGGGCTCTCCTGTGCATTTGTACCGATGTACAAATTTAAACACTAAAGTTGAAGATTTCTCTCTTTACAAACTTAATTCAGTACTGTAGCTACATTTGTTCCTTTACTAAAAGAATTGTTTTACTAAACTTTTGAATTCTAATGAGGAAAATGTGCTGACAGCATTCACACTGAATTTACATATGGATAAGTGTGAATTAATCAAGGGTTAGAGATTTCAGGCTTCCAGGGCCTGCCATAATTATGTTCTGTTCCAGGCACCCAGAATTCATTCCTAATAGAAACCAACTCAGTGGGGGAGGGAGGTGGAGATTAGTGCATCTCTGAGCCTTATCCATCATGAAATTGAGGGGGAGCTGGGGTGTGCTGCCATCCTTAGGAATTCAGATCAGTTCCTGGATCCATCATGTAGGCCTGGCTTTCAGCAGTTTTTGAAAATCTGGTTCTTGATATTTAAATCAAGGATTTATAACACTGGCTCAAGCCAGCAGTGGTGCCGACAAGCTGTCCCACTGCATTCACTAGTCAGCCACTCTTCTGCTTACTCGTTCTGCTGTGTAGACTTCTACGGATGTGTTCAGTTACACTAAGTGGTGGGGAGACTTTGTGGTGTTAGGTAACTGATTTAGCTTTAACTGACTTTAAAAGGATGAACTTGACCTATAGGGACTACAGCAACAAAGTAATCTTAGTCTCTGGCACCACTTGGGACAACTACTTCAGCACTGGGGCGCTGAGTTTTGTCATTTGATGAGATGCTTTTTGCCTTGTTGAATTTTACGCCTTCTTTCAATGTCACGACTGGCTTGCAGTCAGCAGAAGGACGGTGAGTCCACTGAGATTTGGATCAAGTCATAAGGTACAGCTTTCCCTACAGAGTGGTGAAGTATTGATTCATTGAAGATTGCACTGATCCTCCAAGTTTACTGATTGCAAAAGCAGTTAGATGTCTGCATGCCCTTTGGTTATCTGCAGCATTTGTTTGCAATGATATTCATACAAGTGCTGTCCTCAGATCTCCGCAGTAGGAAGTGACACAGCAAGAAGAAACCATTTCTCAGAAACAAATCTCTATCAATCAGCATTGTTTCTAACTGCTGCCTGTTAGTCTGGAGCACCTCCTTTTGGTATGCTGTCCTTAGGAGAATGGCTTGCTTTTGATAAAGTGATGGTTTGTTCTAGTCCCATTGGTATTTTGGCTTTAAAATGGTATATGTTAGCTTGGGTTCTTGGAATACTGTGGCAGACTGTGGGTAGTGTGTTAACCCCATTGTAGCTCACTTATTCATGCAGATATATTTCTGTGCTGCCACCCTTCACGGTACATCACAGAGTACAGGAACATTCTCGGCAAAAAGGGAGAGAAACCTACAGTTAGTTCAGTACTGGGACTTCAGGAGTCACTTTTCCTGGTGCAAGGACACTTTCTACTTTTCTCATGTAAGCAAAGGACTAAAAGAACCCATTATTTTGCTGCACTTGTTTGATGGAGCTCATAGTGCATTGCCATGTGAGATGACTGCGTTTCAAGTGACCTCTGCCTCCTTACACCACGAGCCAGGCTGGTGAAGAGTTAGATCTTTATGAAGGGATAGCCCAATGATTTCTCCACTTCCCAATAACTTCTGCATAGCTAACCTGCACAGAAACAGCATTCATTTCAAGACAAGCCCCACTTCTGCCCTTTCAGTTGCATTTGAGTACCAGTCACTTGATGACTTCTTTGGTACAGAAGGGAGCAAACAATACAATCATTGACTCATAGAAATCAGATATAGAAAAGAGTGAGTAGTCCATGTAATCTGTCTCTTTACTAGTGCAGAACTGCTTCCTACAGTGTTCCCATCTATTACTGTCACAGTGCTTTTTGCTTGGCATCTTGCAAAGGAAAGAATCTTGGGGTACTTCAGAACCAAATGCAGTCTATGTAAGCAGCAAAATGGTGCTGAGGCAAGAGACGTAAAATGTAGGAGGATATTAAATAGTAATACTATATCTTGCAATAATACTTAATTCTTATAATTTCCACAAAGTCGTCTTGGCAGAGGGATAACTGCTAAAGGATAAGGTTTAAAACCAACTGTGTCCATTGTACCGTGCAGTGTAGGGGAGTATATGGCAATTGCAAGAAGAAAGAGGAGGCAAAATGTTTTCTAACTGGTTATGTCCGAACAGGCTTACTCTGCTGTGTCTTGATTCCATAGTGGGAAGTGACCCCAGACTTCATTCGTGCCCAGCTCTCGCCTCGTTTCCTCTCTTGGTTTCTCTGGAAAAGAAATCTAGATGGATGGGCCACAGGTCAACCACGGCACAGTTTGACCAGGTCCTGAACGTGGGTGAGCAGGGGTCAGAGACCCCCCCCAGGGTATCCTGCTTGTTTGTGAGTGCGTTTAGATGTAGTATCTCAGAAGGTAATTCTATTAAGAACTACGATTTCTGTTACCTGGAGGAGACAACCCAAATCACTTGGGTGGAACCTCAACTTTTAAAATTTACTGTATTAAATCTACCAGCTTAATACCTACTGTCTGACCCACCGCCCATATTAGTGGATGCCAAGCTTCATAAACCTAGAAGTTTGCTAATGAATTTGCTGTGAATTGAAGCTCATCAATAATAGGCTTACTGTTCTTCAGTGCATTTTGTGGACCCCTTAGCAGTAATTCTCCAGCCAGGATAGATAGGTTGAAAATTACTGATTTAGGTGCTTACCATGCTGGTGGAAATTTGTGGTTCAAAAATGGCTAAGTGGAAACACCTCTTCCTTCACCAGTTCTAGTAGATGGAGAAAAGTTGTAAAGATGGGTTTGCTTATGAAACCGCAATACTTTGCAGCTGTGTTTTAAAAGAGAGGCTTAACAGGGGCATTATTTTTTGGCTCCTCTTCAATAAATTATTTGAGATAAACCTTGGAAAACTGAATTGAGGAGAACTGAAGGAGATGATGAAAAGATTAACCTGTTTGTTTTATTGCTATTCTACATTGAAATATGAAAAGCTAGTGTCTTTGATTCTTTGCTACTTAAAGATATAATAGCTTTTTCAAATAATTGTTCATTTCTTTTTGCTCTCCAGAGTGACTTATAAATAACATCAATAAAGTGAAGTGCCTGTTCATTTGCTTCTGACAGTATAATCATAGTGATATTCAATTATACAGCTAGACCTAAGGGTCTGTCAGAGTTTCGATCTCAAATGTGATGTGTTTAACTGTGTCTATGTATGTAGTAGTCCCTGCTGCAAATTGGAAAGGTAGCCCATCTATTTTAAACTTATTTTCAGTTTGAGACAAAATTGGAGGAAAAAATGTTCATCTTTTTCGTTCCCAAAACAGAGAAATGTAAATTGCGGCCTTGTAACTCCCTAGAGTCCTGGTTTGAGTATATTTTGTGTACTCCTTAAACATGGATAGAATCGTTACATCTGCATAGGAATGGTGTTCCTCCAGGGAGACATGGAATAGGATGAGCTGGCGAGTGCTCCCTTGTGCTACACACTTAGTGAGACATGGCTTTTTAAAATTAATTTATATTCCGTAGTGTCTTGAAGCCTTTATCATGAGAGAGGACCCCTGGCACTGGGGCGCTCCATAGCAAAGCAGTTCTCTGTATGCTTTTCTGCCAAGACAGCCCCCTACTACCAACATATTTGTCTATGAGCCATTGTCATTTGTCGCTGAACATGAGCTTAATTATATAGGATATTATTCTTCCTCGTAATTTGTTCCATACATTGGGCTTCCTCCCTTTTTATGTGCTCTTTGGTTTGCCTTTTACTGTTGAAATCTCTCCTTACAAGGCATCTCGTTTCTGCAAGTCATTGTAAGAATATCTCATCAGATAATATATGGGTTTTAAAGAGAATTATGCATCACATTAATCTCCGGCTTCCAGCTTTATAAATCACACATCATTAAACTGTGCTCTTCTATTTATTGCATGATCTTGCAGTCCTCATCAAAAAAGTCATTTCTAGCAGTCACTGCTATATTGTGTTGAATGTGTCTGACATTACACAGCAGCACTAAGAACGGACTCAAGAGCCTGGTAGGTAGGTTCACCTTTAGTTAACGTACATGTCTAATCTTAAGATTAGTGTAAAATGTGTTGATATTAGTTGAATATGTGTTATGGGTTGGCTGGATTCAGACCCAGTACAATAAGCTGTACAGTTTTATTGTTTTGCTTAAATTGATTTGTGGAGCACTTGAGAAGCTTTTGCACCTAGTTGTTACTGCCATGCTAGCAGAGCAATTCCAGTTCCTCATTATCAAAGCTCTGGGTGTCTTACAAGTTTCACTATAAAAGATTTCTTGGATTTTCCAATTATGCGAGAGTTCTGTATCGGTATCTGATAATGATCTCTCTGGTTTTACATCCTGTGATGTTAGTATTCTTTGTCCTTTTCGGTTTCAGTATTTTCTCTTAGAAGACAGAAATATATTCCTGTTCCTTTGCCCTTTGAGAAGTCTCTGTATTAGAGAATCTTAAATCTTTGGCCATATTTCTGGGGCATGTCTGTGTTTGTACTCAAAAAAAATAATCTTTAAAACAGAACAGTCTGCTGCAGTCTCATTCATGATTGCTTCTTATACTTGTACAGAATATGCTTTCCCGTCTTGTGCTTTTTTTAAGCTTTTATTATATGCTCACTGTCTCCGAGTTTTACCTGCCAGTATCATGTTCCTGGAGTGAGGCAGCTTTCGCAAGACTGTGTAATCTCTGTGCCTGGTCTCTTATCGCTCTTTATATGTCCATGTGTTTGAAGTACCATCTGGCTGTCCATGAAATTCATACCTTTACTAAATACTATATCAAGACTTTTCATGCTGGAAAACAAGGAGCTGTCTGAGTAAAATCCATTATGTCTTGTTATAATGCTGCCTTTGATGGCTTTCCCTTGCCTTATTTTTCCTTCAATCCTCTGTCCTCTTCCTTTTCTCCTTATTTTTTTTTCTCTTTTTTTTTTTCCGGGGGGGGGAGTGGTGGTGGTGTATAATTTCTTTACTTCCCACACTTCCAACAAATCTATCCCTTAGACTTCTCACCCATTTCTTTGTCTTGTTCACTTCTCTTTTTATATGCTCTGTATCTATTTTTCAGCTCCTCTAGGTTTGGGTTTTTTTCTTCCCTTTCTTCCCACCACTTACCAGGCTGACAAAAATAGCCAAAGGCTTTACATATGAAGTTGACTATGGGGAAGCAGAGTAGGATTATGCTCTTTCTGACTCCAGGTTTAAAGAGCATCTGCTGACTGCTGTCTGCTGCTCAGGGGCAGCTTGGAGAGGTGGGAACACCAGCAATGGGGAAGTGTGGCGGTACCATTCATGAACAGAAGACTGCCAATCAGACATAGCACATTTGCTATGCATAGAATGGCTTTGTGCCTGAATACTCGTAAGTCTTTTTCATGAATTCTTAAAAGACTAAATTATGGTCCCCTCTATGTAAAGAGGAAGATCCTGCTCTTTCATGCTTTTGCAGAAGAAGATTAAGTTTCCCCTGCTGGGTGCTAGAAAACCCGACCAGGAATTTTTCCATCAAAACTGTTTTTCTTCAGTAGTAAAATGGATTTTCAACAAAAATACTGTGTTGGAAAGTTTTTGCTCTGCAGAAAAGATCTTGCAGTTCCGAGTTTGAAGAAAGATTTTATTTTAGTAAATATTTAATGACTCAGAATTTCAGGTTCAGAAACAGGTTTCCCTTTCCTTTTTTTTGATGATACATTGCATTTTAATCAGCTTCTTCCAGCTTTAGACACTAGCTCCACCTTAAAGCACAGACCTGACTTCTTCCCAACTCAAATGTTGCGCTTCTCCAGGAATCAATGTATGCATTTGATTACAAGTATTATTTAAAGAAATTGAACTCAGGTTTGCAGTGCTGGATTTCTTCTCCCTGTGGTAGTGTGCCAACAGCTTTCTGTCTTCCTTTAGTGTAGTCCCTAAACTAGAAGATCTTTGTCCCTTGCTGTGTATATCCTTACCAGCAGGCTAGACATGACTTTATCACAGTGTCTAGATACACACGGGAATTATACTTGGTATGCGATAAAGATTGCCCTCACAGACAAAGGCATAACAAGGATCAGTAGTTGTCAGTGGAAGTGAGACAAATTCAGGCTTGTAGTAAGAGGCAATTTCCTAAATGATTGCTCATAACTTAATGTTATTTGAATGGGCTTGGATAGCTCTCTAAAAGCCACATCCTGGAAAAATTACCCTATTTTCTGGGAAAATTGTGGTAGTACGTGTACAAGGAAGGTTAGAGAAGGTGATCAAGGTAGACCTTTATGGTTTTGAGGACTGTACCTCTCTGGAACTACCACCCAGCTCTTTTCCATGCTTGGAGACTATCAGAACAGCTGTGGCAGAAGCTCTGCACAGTGGGCAGAGGTAAAGCCTATGGCCTGAAGCATCAGCTTTCAAGACGGGATCTCTGCATAGCATGTCCTTTGTCACCTGGGAGGAACTTAGCTGGGTGACAGTGATGAACCAAAGTCAGTTTGTTACTTCTCTGTGATTGTTGCTTGTAGAAGAGGAAGCTGCAAGAGAAGGCACTTGGAAGAGAAACATAGTCTGAGACACTTCTATTTTTTGTGTCTGAAGATAGCCAACAAATGCAGAGCTGCCTGTAAGCCTCCACAAACAAGCATTTGCTGGAGCATCTGTCTCACATCGTAAAAGAAGTTGAAAGCCTTTCTCTTCCAAAACTTCTATTTAGATGTTGAATACCAGCATGAGGGAATATCACGATTAAATGCAACCCAGAGTGGGAAAGGTATCACAGGTGGGGATGAAATACTTCAAACACCAATAGCACCATCATTCACTTTGCCAGAGAAATGGCTAGAACAGCCCTTAGATGAAAGTCATGTGAATGAACCTGAATCCTGGAGAGGTGAATTCGTGTTGATGGGAAGATAATGGTCGTCGAAGTAGCTTGTGACCCCTGTAGTATCATCAGCAGGGAAACATTCCTTCTCTCAGAGACTATGAAACTTATTTGACCAATCCGTATAACTGAATCCCCATTTCAGTTCTGCACTGACTCCCGTTTCTCACTGGTACCCACTGTCATGATCTTTGAAATTTTCTTGTTTGCTGTCTCGTTGCTCTTTGTTCCATTCCTTCCTTGCTGCCTTTACAGGTGGTGGGAATGTTCCCTGAGATGATAAGGATCTTGGTCACCTTGTGCTCAGGTTTGAGCTTGTACGTTTTCTAGTTGCCTTTGGCAGTTTTGCATGTTGCTTGGTGTTTGAGTACGGAGGACTTTATTGCTCACAGAATATTGCCCAACTGGATCCACAGCTGAATTAGAGAAAGCTACCAAATGGCTTAACTGTATGGGAAAGTAATGAGCTATGTCTAAGGCAGTTGGGATCCTCTGGTGCATATTGATTCTTCAGGGAACTCATCTGTCCTTTTTACTCCCCTGGCCTGCTAACCCTGCTTAAGAAACCACATAGGAAAATTTCATTTTTCTATTTTTTTTTTTCCCTCTAGAGACATTCTCTCTTTTCTTTATCCAAGTCCCAGACAGTCTGTCTTTCTTTTTTTTTTTCTTCTGTTTTTTTTCTATCCTAGTCTACTAACCAGAACTTACTGAGATACAAGTTACGAGACTCCATAGCCTATTTTTAAGTGAAAAATAAGACTATAACTATTTTTTCTGAATTTTTAACTTCTAATGGTTAGTAGTTAGTGGTAACAAAGAATTGATATTATCTGGTTTCTAAACATGCATGACCCTATCGCTTCTTTCTCCAATAATTAAGGGCTTCATTCCCATTAACTAATTTATATAACCATCTTTCTGCTGTTAGACTTACGAAAGATAACAAAGCAAGCACTGAATTTTTAGTATAGAATATCGCCTATTGATTATCTTGTACATTTGATGTGTAGAGTCTGTTCTTAGTTCTCAGCCAATACTGTGTTGTTTCAGCACAATGATTGCTGTTGGTCTTTTCTGGACAATTTAGTTTGTGTCCCTAGACCAGAAATAGTTTTTGCCAATGTAAAGATAACTCTGCTAGTTTTATCACAAGGCTGTTATCTTTGGTTCTGACTAGCCCAATGTGTTGTGAATTAGCCTGCAAAACTGGAGCTCCTGTGCATATGTAAAAGAATAGACTGTTTGGGAGTAATGATAGCAAGGAGGCAAGTACAACTGTGTCTCACCCTGTGCATAGATCAATACAGCAACTCCTAAGATCTCTTATTTGCAAATGAGACTGATACTTAAAAATCACTTCTCACTTTACTAAGGTTGTGATTTTGCTGTCATAAAACTCGCTAGTAGGTATTTTAAAATTTAGGTTAGACATTATTTCTAATGTCTACATTGCATGAAGGTAATTTGTGGAATGCTTCATGTCCCAGTTTGGGACGATGTTTGCACAAATGGTTATAGTTAAGCTCATGTTTAGTTCTTGCTAAGAATGGGCCAGAAGTTGAGCACCTTGACTAAATGTGATTGAAAGTGGTTTTATGAGCAAATGTCATCTATGAAAGAGGTAGAAGTGTCTGATGTAGCCCAGAGGTTTATTACGAAGAACGTTACTGTGGTGATCTTGTGGGATCTTATGCCCTCCTGCAGCACTGTGAATAGTCAAGGTGCTTGCGATTATAAATAAAAATGCCTATTGTAAATACAAGATATATACTTTTTATGTTTCGTAAAACAGGTACTTTCTAAATACCTATTAAAAGAGGTGCTTGAATTATTTTACATTACCGCACATAGATTGTCTTCTGCTTTCTGGGTTATCAGGCATGTTTGCATCACAGGGAGAAGCAGAGATGCCTCTCTCAACTTCCAGTGGACGCTGTTCCCCTTACACCTAAGGAAGAGTTGACCACCCAAACCCTTTAAAACCCAGATGCTGTCTGTTCTTAACTGTGTTTTATTTGATGTCTCTTATCAGTGCATGCAGAGGAACTATCACAGCTGTGAGAAGTGTGGACAGCTGGTTAGTTATTTGCAAATGGCTTAGAGATTTATATCAACCGGTCAGTTGTACTTGTTAGGTGAGCTAGAGGAGTTTGTGTAATCTAGCATAGCCACCCAGCATTTCTTGCTAATCAGGAAGTTGCCTAATTTGGAAATACATAAATATCTGAGGCCTATCAAATACACAGTGGCTCCATACTTTACACCTATTCCAGTTTGGGAGTAATTATTGCAATGTCTTGCAGATTTGGTTCCAGTAGATAAAATTTTGCATTCTCCCTTGCAGCCTTATCAGTCTGTGAGCTTCATTTTGCTTTAAGAAATTCAGGAGAGGTTTCCTTAATGTTCCCAATGGTACGTATCAGTTTTGAACAGAACTTGCAGCCACTTGGACAGTTGTTGGGGGTATGTTGAGAGGATGGGAAACTGTAACCAAGGAGGAGGGAAAGTGTAAAATTAAGAGATATTCCTCCATTAGACATTCCTAACAAGTTAACTGCCACATTTAGTTAAAGAGATCTGCCTAGAAATAATACAATACTTATTAAAAATAACCTTTAAGTATGTAAGGGTGTCCCACGATAACCGTGTTAACATCACAATAAGACTTGCCAGACCAGGCAAATAATAATGTATAATACTCAAGTATTAATGAATACCTGAGGTGACTCAGTAGTGTCTTCAGTGCTCTGCAAATCTGTATTTATCAGCACAAGCCTCAAAGATCCTCTGTAATCTCAAAGTGGATGGACATCAGTGGCAGTGGAGGTGATTAGTATCCATTTGCGAGTGCTATGCTTTTCAGAGGCCTGGCCCTAGTTTGCCTTCTCCTGTGTCTCCTTGTTTAATAAAACAGAATTGGAATCCATCCATCAGAGAATTATTGCAGGTTTAATTAATTTGAAAATAAACCTGATGTTCATGCTGTTATCCAGCAGTTGTCTCCACCTGTTGGCAAGGGTTTCAGGATCTGAGAGTGCATTAAGTCTTTATTCAAGTGCACAATATTCAGTCAGCTGGAAAAAAAAACAATTACAATTTCATTTTTGTTTTCCATCTTTAATAATAGCAATGTCCCTATCACTGAAAGGGATAATATACACAGCATGTAAGTACCCTCAGGCTATAGCAAGGAAGAGATTGTACCTTTTTCTTGTGGAAGGATGCTATGGTGTGTAGACTTGGTGTCATGGAAACTGAAAGAATGTATGAAGTTTTAAATAGGCGGATGAATTTTAGATCCACTTCTTTAGCTACTTTGAAGAAGCATACAAACAACTTGGCAGGAAAAGTCACAAGAAGTTCACAGGGAAAAAAAAATCCTTCAGCACCAATATGATGGTCTCCATAGTTCTTATGTGGGGTATTGGGATTAGTCTGGGCTTTAAACTGACATTTTACAGGCCGTATTTTCTTTATGCAGACTGTTTTCAGGCCAGCTCAGATGCTGATTCCTGAACTTTCAGGTTAGTCACAAGTCTCCCAAGTCCCCATTTCATTTATTTGCATTTTTCTAATGTTATGAAGAGAAAACCAATAACCATCCTGTAAAATTCTAACCCCTAAATCTTTCCTTTAGGAAAAGCGTTGTAAGTTTGCTGATTGCCAGCAATGTACTTACCTATGCCATTAACTTGTAACCTCTACTTCTGAAATCCTAACCCTGCTGAAGTCATTGCCAAAACTTCCTAAGGATTCCATTGCCAAGTAGTTAAAGCAAGAAAATAAATACCTGAACTCATTATATATCTTCTGCTGCCCCCATAGCATTTAACACATTGTTGTCAAGCACAGAAAAGCCCCATTCGTCGCAACCCAACAGAAATAATACCAGTCTCTCACCAGCAATCTCGGTGAAGTATTAACAGTCTGCATTTCGTAGGAATTGTCCACATCTGTCAGATTTGAGTAACACAACAGACAACACCAGGGCTTCATTAAGGTCATTTTGTAATTGAGTAAAATTATGGGCTAGCCTGTGAGTGCCTTGAAGCTGTAAGTATTAACTTGCATGAGTTCTCCAGCACATTTAATAAAAGGTCCACCTGGCCCCAAATGCTTGTATAAATTATGTAGCCATTGTTGCATTTATGATATAGGGAGAAGTTAATTTTCTTACCTTTTGAAGTGCTTGAGAATAGTAGGTCACATCGTGCGTGTATTTCTGACAGTGGGTTTCAAACCAAATTTTTCTGAAATCTACCGGCAGCTAAAATGTAGCTCTTGCAAGGCTTATGGCTTTTGTGTGAAATGAAAGGAGTTGGGGGGGTGGGCGTGCTGGCGTTAGAGCGGTGTTGCAGGAAGAGGCTGAAAAGCTTGGTTTGCACGCCGTACGTGCCTGCTAGCTCATCGCCAAGACGAGGGAGCAGCCAGGTCCACAAGAGCTGCAAGAGAGGCGTCTGCCTGACAAAAGTCGTAGTTGAGACAAAAGCTTCTAAATCTCGAGCAAGTACTGGCTGGACGCGCTGCAGAAAAGACCTGTTCTATATTCAGAGGGTGAGAGCAGTACGGTTTTCACACCTTTCTTCGCTAACTGGTGTACTAAGAAGCAATGGCAATGATGACAGCCTTATCACGAGGGGAATGCTTCGGTGATGGTTGTTAGGAGAATGCTCAAAATTAGTATTTGCAATTTCCAATGAAGGAGTGGAATCTACGCTTTATACCATCCCCCTATATACCAAATAAATGTGGAGAATTTTCACAGAAGTAGTTACAAAAACAAAGTCTATCCACATGAAGCCTAGCAGAGGTCATTCCTTACCTGTTTCCAGTCTGACCGAGTTAGGATGGCATTTAATACAGACAATTTATTCCAAACAGAGGATTAGTTATCAGATCTTGGAATACGTGGTTGGTTGGTAAATTTTCTTCTTTTTTTCTTAATTTTCCTGGAAGTGCTGTTCAGCTGAAGAGACCACAGTGCAGGCAATACCGCACGGCGATTGCAGTGCCTTTGTTTTAACATGCACATTGCGTTTTGAGTGATGCTGATCTGTTTTGAGAGCTTGTGGGATTTTCAAAACCACTGGTATGTTAATCTCATTTGGCTCCTGTAACATGCTTCAGATCGCTCTCTCTTTTCAGGGTCTGATGACAAGATATTGAATGGTGTGATTTGTACTGCAAATGGTTTTTTTTCAGTTTTCACTACACCTTCATTTTGGAAATCTGTGACTGTTTAACCACTTTGTAAGTCTTCAGAATGCCTTACTATGGTGAATCTCTTTGCTAATAGAGATGTTTGCTAATGAGAGAATCTCTGTCTCTCACTTAGTGTAGGTATTGCTGTAACCTAAAGACACTTTGCCTTTTGATCTCTTTGATCCAAATTAATTGTAAGAGGCTAAATGCAGACAGAAATATCAAATGCACAACTATGCTTAACAGAAACGTTAAAATTACATAAAAGTATCAGAAATCAAAGGAGAGATCCAGATAGGTGATTCAGCATAGAAATAACAGGGTAGCTGAAGTTCATGATTTAAGCTGGTAGTTCTGATCTGCTTGTGCTTAGGCACTGAGTCATCCAAGGCATAAAAGCTAAATGAAGAGAGAGAACATAAGCTGTCATACGAGAACCAAGGTAAATAGAATTATCTTCCTTTCATGTCCTCTCACATATGGGCAGAATTCGTCTCTGATGCAATCTGAACATGGAAATATACGAGCAGCAGCAATATTACCAGCAGAGGGAAATTTGCAATAGTTATGTCTGGTGTTCCTCCGTGGGAGCCTATGTGTTTTGTTTGTTGTTAGGGTTTTTTTTGTTGTTGTTTGGGGTTTTTGTTTTGGTTTGGTTTTTTTTTAAGGGAAGGGGAAACAGGCATATAAACCAGTATGTAAATGTCCGAAACAGCATCATACAGCATCTGAGTTGCGTATTCGGAGAATAACAAGAAGTTACCATTAAACTGAAGATTGGCTTAAAAACAAACCTTGGAGTCAACTGGATAACTTAAATACATCCCCTTCACATCTTCAGCTATGTCTTGTGTACTAAAATTTGCTAAATTTGATGCAAGATTTAGTTTCTGAACATCTTAGATCTGAAGTGTTTCATATCAAATTCTTGTTTCAAGTCATTTAAAGAGTTATGAAACTCATGTTCAATCTAGAACTCTAATCTGAAATTTCTGGCTCTGGTACATGTTCAGATAATCAGATTTAAGTAGGGGAATATGGCATTTACCTTATCTATTGCAGAAAGATCCAGCATGGAAAACCCTTACAATCAGCAGGTACTATAAAAAGATCTGCACTGGTACTCATTTGAGTATTAAAACTAAAGGATCTAATTAGCAATGTACTGTGATATCAGCATTATGTTAAGTGCATTTGTTTTCATCATCCTCAAAGCTTGCCTAAATCTCACAGAAATGGTGGAAACTGTATAACAAACCATATAACAACATCAGTCACAGTTGTACAAAATGTAGTGTGGGCAAAAACATGAAGCCTGCAAATACTGACAGGTAACTCTGACAAATGCTTTGGTTTAGAAGTAGGAGCACGTGAAATGCACTCTGAGGAGATCGTTTCAGTAAAGCATTGCGAATTTGCCTGAGAAGTACGTGCTAAGAGGAATTTATTTCTGACTGAATAGTCAGAAGCAAAGTCCGTATTGCCTTGTTCCTTTAAAAGGAACAGCACAGAGGAAGGACTCTGCCTGCTTAAAACAGATTTGGACCCCTTTATGCACATAACTTCCATCTAGGCATCTAAATACCTTTTTTTAGGAGTAGATAGCATGAATCCTTTGCCCATAGATACAGATGTGAGTGTACATCTATGTCTCCTGATTCACACACACTTATCTATATAAATAGTAACTTCCTCCAGGGAGATTGGCCGCAGCAGATAACCCGCACCCGGTCTTGAACTCACGGATCAGCCAAGGCATGTAGATAGCTGATATATATATTATTTTGCCAATGAATGATCTATGTAGACGTAAACAGCCCTATTCTGAGTCCACATGGCACGGTGATAGTGCTCTTGCTGGTTGCTTTGGGGTTCATTTCAACTGCAGTTGTGCAGAACATGGAAAAAAATGAAAGAAAAAAAACCAGAGCTTTTTAAAATTTCTAGACAGTTTTAAAGCCGCCTCTTTTCTGTGATCTTCTCTGATTTGGGAGGGACTGAGGAGAGAGGGAGGATGAAAAATTGTCTCAGCCAGCTCTAGTCCTTAACCTTTCAGGTTTTAGAATTTAAATAAGATGTGTTATGCAGTCAACTCATGCTATCCTGCAGCTTGTGCATGCATAGGTGTAACAGAGTGGGGACAAGAATTTGTCTTCTATTCATTAGCATTTCAGAGTACTAGAAGCAAGAGATTCCATCTGGAGATGAGCTTCTCATAGTTTCTGGGTACAAAAATGAAATAAATGTTGTTCCCGTATTGTTCCAACTGCTCGACTAGAAATGAGTCAGAAAGTGGTCTCTGTGTTCTTCTCCATCTGGACATGTATACTCCATGATAAGCTTGGATATGAAATTAAAAAATTCTGTTAAAGTGTTTAGCTCTTCAGCTAAAAAGACAAGGTTGTTTGTAGGAAAACTGTAGAGATTAGTTTTATAGTCTTAGGCCCTCATGCTGAAAATACTCATGCGGGCAAGTACCTCATGCATGTAATGAACTTGCTTGATCTATTTATAGCTTTACTCAGTGTATATTTGTACCCAGATGGTGCTCCTTAAATTTCACTGGGCTGTGTGTATGAGCAGCAGTTCACACGACAGATCACAATGCAGGACAAGAATCCAGGTAGAAAACAAATATAATTAATTAAATAGATGTTCACAATTGCTTAATACAATACTTAGGACTTTTTTTTTTTTACTGGTGTCTCCTGCAAGAAGGATCTGTAACTGATAGGATTTTCCAAATTGTGTTTAATTACTTGTTTAAAAATTTTTGATAACTTTCCTTACAAGGATAAATAAATAACATTTAATTTTAAGAATGGAGAAACTGACAAAAAGGGTGGAGTAGCCAAATCTTGCAGGGTGTCAGGAGCAGATTCCAACCCTCCGGAGTCCCCTTCTCTCAGTAGTAATAGATCATTCCCATCCCCACAGCACCTTGCTTCTCCAAGCTTGTTCTTGGCCAGTTGTGGTTCTCTGCTTACTCTTCCCATATGCTTGCACTCCCGCCAAGATTAGTCTGGATTTCTTTTACAATAAGACTCTCTGAAATTTTCCTCTGTGCTTAACTGAAGTCTATTTGTATTTACTTCTTCCATAAGCTATTCTTGTAATTTGATTTTAAAAAAAAAATTAAAATAATATTTTAATATATATTCTGAAATGCTACTTCATATGTTTCCGATTCATAGGTTTGTAAATCAAAAAAACCCCCGTAGCTCTGAAGGGGGAATATAATCCAGGCAATGAATGCTTACATTAAAGTAGAGTGGGAGCAAATGCATTTCCCTGTGCCTCTCCCCTCCTATTGAAATAATAGATTTCATGTTAAATAAAGAATTTGAATAATACACTTTTTTTGGACACTTCCAGCTACTGAATGGTGCTTCATCTGTTGATACTCTGATACTTGTGAAGGGTCTGAGGTACACACAACCACATCAAGGATGGCTAATTTTAATGCTTGCAGGGGCAGACATTATGACTGTGTGTGAGGATGCCTGCAGCTGTCTTTGGGAGGGTTACAAATGAAAGCTCACTGGCTCCAGGCTAAAAGTACGGGGCTTTTTCTTTAGTTTTGTTTTCCTGGGCAGCAAGTGTCAGGAGGCAGGTTTCTCTTGTGCGGTTTGCTGCTTTTTTTAAAAAGCATTTGAAAATACAAATGTTTTTTTTGCAAATCATTTTTTGCAAAATGATTGCAAAGTATTTTCTATTACTTTTACCAGGGTAAATTACTAGATTGGGATTGCATCAAAGGAACTGCAGGATTATTAGCATTGCAAGTCTGCTACTTGATCAGAACTATTTAGCGCATTGATTCCGCACATTGAGTTCAAGGTGGAGAGATTAATATATTTCTGTAACATGAATGAAACCCATCTCAGGTTCTAACATAGCTTCTTGTGCACTGCATATAACTTGACTCTGTAAGTAGCCAGATGCTACGAGGTGCTAATTGCCAGTTTTAAGCTAATGGTAATTTACTGGTTCTGACTTAGGAGACACTAAAAGTTGCAGGGAAGCAGTGAAGAAGGGAATACTGCCACTTTAGTCATAGCACTCACAGCGGTGGTTCTGCCTTTACTGTAATTTTTATACATTTTGCAAAAAACCTTTAATTTTTTAGAAAACATTTTTTGTTACTGTTCTGAGAAGACAGAGTTGAAATGGAAAACGTCCTGTGAAAAAAATCTGCAAGATCATTTTAATGAACTTTTAAATCTTTTCAAGACATTCATATATGAGTGTGGCTTTCAATACTGTTAGAAGTTTTGCGTGAGTCTGCTCTGTCTTTCTTGCTCTTCTGTCCATGGCACAGTCTCTGTTTTCTTGTGCTCATGAAGACCCCAGGTAGGACACGTTCAGCAGATTGTCTGCAGAAGGCCTGAGAGTCTTTCTATCCCAAAGAAAAGTGCGTGGTGGAGCTGCATATGGATTACATCTTGAGTTGAGCATCAAGTACAGCTGCATTTATTACACTGTCTGCAACACAGAGCAGTAGTGTGCAGGCAAAGCTCAAAAGCCCCTTAGCAGTTTCCTAATCTGAGGTCAGCCGAGAAAGGATTCCCCTGTTTCTGGATTCAACTTCCAGTTTAGAGGAAGGCCCTGGACATAAATCTGCTGTATATTCAAGTGCCATTTGAAGTGGTTTGGGCTACAGAAAAACAGCTGATAGCTTTGTTAGAGGCCCAAAGGACTGAGATTAGCGTAAATCACTTTCCTGTCATATGTGGGTGTGGGACTATTCATATAATGTGCATGCCCTGGCTTCCCAGGCTCGGAGTGCTGACGTAGTCCTTCCTTGCCGTACATCCTTAGGCTATTCACGTTGGGTTTTTTTCTGACAGCACTTCTATCACACCAGCGCAGCTTCCTGCTGCCCAGATCTTGGCATGGCCTGTGGTTTGGCTGGCTTGATGATATTGCCTGTTCCAGCAGAGCCATCTCTTCCTGTAGAGCATCTATCATACCCTTAATGACCTGTCCCGTAGCAGTTTATCCTCACTTTTAGTCTCTTTCCTCTTGATCCTGACTGTGATTTCAAGTCATGTCACATGCCACACTGTTACAGGGCATGTTTTTGCTCTTTCTTAGCCGTGTGCTTGCCTTACCGTGTTTGATCAATTCTTTTCCTAAGAGTGGTCGCTCATTTTCTTGCACAGTTTCAGTAGGTGCAGCTTGTTGAAACACCTGTAATATTCTGACGTGTAGTAGAACTAAATGTAGAATGTCTGTCTTTCTACCCAAAACATTTTAAGGGGCAGGGGGAGACTTTCAAAGAAACGTAGCTGAAGTCAGGGAAGAGCAGTTACTTATGCTGGAAAATCTGTGAACGCAACTCGGGTAAATCTGCCTGTGGCTTCTTGATGCTGGTGGGGATATTAATAATTCCCAATAGCATGTACAAATAGAGTGTTCATGCTCATTCTTTACATGACATGGCTGTATGGCTGTTCATCTCCTATCTGTACCCCAGTCAGATGTGGAGAAGCTATAAGTAAGCTGTAGACTAAGTGCAACTCTTCCCAAGTAAGCTTTTTCGATCAAGGCTAAAAGTTGCATCTTTCTCTCTGTGCTTCTTCCTTCTGTCCTTTATGGCTTCAATGAAAAAATCAGAAACAGTTTTCTTCAGCATTTTTTGTGTACGTAACAACTTAATTCCTCATTGTAGCTTCAGGGAATGATTAGGATCATCAGATGCTCTTTAGACCTACCAGAAGTTCACTTAAATAACAGAAACTGAACATTGTAATTCACGTCATTGTAATTCACGTCAAAATTGTGAAAAGGTGCGTGAAACTCAAGTCTAGGTCAGAACTGACCTGGAATTGTTGGCTCTCTTCTGCATATACCTGAACTGTTCCAGGTATAGGTAATAATAAGGTAGACCTTATTTTATAGAGGTGTATCTGATCAGCCTAGCACATGAGTACCCAACTGCACAGCTCTCGCTGATGACAATGAATTATCTGATAATGTTTCTGTCAGCATCACACTGTGTAAGCAGTGAACAGCATTTTCTCCTTGTCTTCTTCACATCTCTATTTGTGAGTTTTCTTGTAAGTTAACAGAATTAATATTAAATCTGCAAACAAATGAAAACCTAGTTCTAATGGAGTTACGCAACTTTGAATAAGACTTGGTGAATAAACCTATCTTTGGTTAAGATTCTGGACATTTTTAAATGCATTTTAAATGATTAAAATCCTTTTATAGACTCTATATTTAGTCCTGTGCTGTCTCCCTGTCACAGATGTACTATTAATTTATTAACCTGATTTTCTCTGTAATTTTGTTCGTAGGCTTGGCAAACGTGAAAATTGTAGCAATTGAAAAAGGGAGATAAAAAGTGAAGGTATTCACTGACCACAGTAAAGAGTGGAAAAGCATTTTTCTCAGCAAATGAAAAGGGTTTTATTTGATTTTGAAGATGGGAGATGTAATATGCTAAAAAAGCAACTTGATATACTTCCACATCTCATTTGAATAGACATCAAGCAAAGCAGAAGATCTGTATAGCATCAGAGTACTTAGCCTCGGTATTGCATAAACATGGATTGTCATTTTTTGGTTGTTTTGGTCTCCCACAGTACATACTTTATATTTAATATATATATGTTCGAGTGGCACTTGAGATGGGGTCTTTGTATATTAGGAGAATTTACAAAAAGTCTGTGACAGACAGCAGAGAATAGCAGCTACCTGCATTAAATGTTGCTTTTAATACATCAAATGTTACTGAGTAGGTACAGATTAGGAGAGAAATATTTTGCCTCTTAGGTCAGTGAGGATGGATTTGGGGTTAAAAAGCTGGTACTGGATTCTGGCATCAGTATAGGCTGGTTGTCAGGCTGTTCATCACCGGCTAGAAAGCAGTGTTAGTAAAAATACCTATTATCATAAAATCTTGTTAAGAAGCGCATACTCAGGCTGCAATTATTATATCTTAATGCAAGAATGCGTTCTTTGTTTTTGGCTCTAGAAGAAAAAGATTATTTACCACATTAAAAGACAAGAGGTGAGCATAGTTAAATGGTATTGTGTGATCTTATTCCACTTCTGCTTCCAGTATTAGTTTTCTAAGTGCCATATCTACCAAAGGCATCGCGTAGAGTGCTGGCAGCGCTGGTAGCTACTCATAGGAGAGCAGGTTATGGCTCAAGGCAGTTGTTTATTTTGTTTGCTTTAAACTTAATCACTAGTCCAGTTGACTGCCTGATGCATACCTCGGCTCGGTATGGCTACCTGTGGCACAGCAGACGTGGAGCATTGAAATAGTCCCGTCTGAAGTCAGAGACAACTGTTTCTAAGGCTGGACTTACGGTCAAGTACCCTGTCGTATCAGGGCCTATGACAAGGAGCCTTCTGAAGGAGGCTAATAACAAGTTTCCAGGTTTCCTTATTGTGTAGCACATTGTCTCAAAATTACATGTGCCGTGCCATCGTTTCACACAGTTTCATTGACTCATCAGAGGCTTGTTGCCAACAGTGTGCTTCATCTGTTACTGCCAGGAGAACAAGCGTGCAGGCGTGCATGCTATGGAGCTATTCAGAGCTCCAAACAGGATGAGTGCTGAGAAAGAGGAAATAGAAATAGAAATGACAAAAAGCTACAGATGTTTGGAGAGCCAGAAGACTAACGCAGGAGCTGCCAAAGAAAGAACAGATAACAGCAAAAATAAGTGGAAGAGAAATACAGGACGGTAGGATGTGGTAGAAATCCTTATGAAGGAAAAAGGTTTGAAATATTTATCAAGATGGGAATCATCACCAGACCACGGGTGGATTATGGCATTTCCTAAGGTCTTTTCTGTTTAACCACAGTTTGGTGATTTGATTATATTTGATAAGGTGATTTTTACTTCTGTTTATACTCATTTTCCCAGCTGAATGCTTGTGACCTAACAAAAATATCATAAGTTTATAACCTTATATAGGATTGTTTTATTGTAATGTTTGACAACATTCAGTAGAAATGGGAAGCTGACGGTCTAGAGTATTTGAAACGTAATTTTCTACAAGTATTTTAAGTTGTTTTTTAATCAATGTTCTGAAAAGAATTACCTATTCTTCCCTAGATCTGTGGAATTAAGTTCTCCTCTGCATATGCACATGTAACGCTGATATAATGAATACACAATGACAAATCGGGGCCAAGCTTCATCCCACAAGCCAGCTTAAAGTATGCTCACCTAGAAAACAGAGGTGTGTATATAACCCTAGGGGCCAAGCAGTGTTATCCTGGGCTGGTGATAACAGGAGTGAGCGCTCGAGAGCATCGTTAGTGCCGGCATCAAGCAGCAAGACTGTGCGCTCCCGGCCTCTCCTACTCTGTTTACTAATGCACACTAACGCCCACTCCCCGTATCTTCAGTGTTACTGTTATTTGCGCTAGCTGGAGTAAAGCATGGCAAGTAGGCAGCTTCACGTCGCTATACAGACCTACTTCTCGGCAACCTTTGTGGCTCGCCCAGCTGGGAGGTGGCAAAAGGGAGGTCATGGTGGCATCCAAGGAGTGCTGGAGAGCATGGGTACCTGTTAGCCATCCCGCTCTTGCCCTGTCTCTTCCTGCTATGAAAAGGTCCCCCGGATTGTGATGGAACCCCGAGCACGGCAAAGCACATCGTGAATCCTGTCTTTAGTGGTTTTCCTTCTGTCCTGTCTGTACTTTTCATGTTGGTTAGAGAACCCCATCTTGCGCCTGCTGAAGCCGCCATTGAGGGCTGTGGCGCAGACAGGTCCCCCGACGCGGAAGCCTTGGGAAGGCGTGCATTGTCCTCAGCGAGGAAGAAGATGCTGCAAGCTGCGTTTCCATAAAGCTAGAGCAGAATCCCAAACAGCAGCCTCTTCAGGTTACTTCCTATCTCCTCTATGCAAACTATCAGTGTAGGTCGATCACAAACTCCTCATTTTCTGCAGTGCCTGTAAATATAACGTTGTGCATTTGTTAATAAGAAGAAAATGAGTTTGAATTTCCCTGTGAAATATGAAAAGAGGGTAATCACACAATACTTCAGAGATGTAGGGCTCTGAGATGTGCTCTAATGCTACAGCTGTCAGCCTCTCTGTACATGCAAATGTCGTACTGTCAGAATTTAATAGGCTGAAATAGGTTTTCATTTTAGATGAACAAGAACTCCAATTATAACCTCTTACAATTCCAGTTACTGTACTCTGAGTGAATGTGTTTAACAGCAATTCAGTATATGGCACAAAAAAAGTCCTTTGCCTTTTGGCTGGAATTACAGTGCTGGTTACAACATCATGCTGTCCATACAATAGGGTAGACAAGGCACTTCCATTAATCCCCCTGTATTTGGTTTTTGCAACTTTTTTTAACGTGTCTTTCAAGCTTCAAGTTGTCACTCTTATTCTTAGTCCAGAACTCAATTTCTCTTGGTAATTGGTGAAAGTCCTACCTGGCTGATTTAGAGCTCTCCTGGCTTTTAAAAGTGGAGGTTTATGATTACCTGAAGAAAAATAGTCTTGTTCTGTGTTTTAACATTTCTGAAATATGTGAGATTAGAGTACTTAATATCATGAAAGAACTGTGATATCCATAATTGTAGGCATAAAATTTCAGTTGGCATTTTTATTGTATTTCTGAAGGCAATTACTTTGCTGAAAAAAATCATATAAATGGTAGCAAAGTCAGTAAACTGTTTCCTAAATTGTATATGTGATCCTGAAAAATCTGTTTTGCAAATAGGTCCTCACAAGAGAATGATCATGCATTGAAGTTAAAATAAACAAATAAACAACTGCCCAGGTTTTATGTATCCGTTTGCATATTGAGATAAAAATCACAATTCGAATATTTTAAAGAATTGCGTTTCTAAAAAGAAAACATTTCCATTTTAATTCCCTTTTTTGATAGTTTAGAATCACAATTAAAGCTTATAATAACTTTAGATTTACAACCTGATGCAACTTCCTGTATTGCTTGCGTAAAAACAACATTGCTTTTTAGCAAGATGGGCTGATTTGTTACGTTCAGATCTATGCAATTTTAAGATATTAAGTTTGTAGCTCAAAATCTATGCAATTTTAAGATTGTAAGCGTCTATCTCCATTTAGTCTTAGTCCTGAGTTGTACAAACTGTGGCTCAGTCCTGGAAGCACGCAGATGCCTGGGGTGAAAGGGTCAGTGTCTGAGACAAGACAGGCAGAAAAAGTATTCCGTTTTGCTTTTCAAAGGGAGCCTCTGTTGGGTAAAGTAGCTTCGGTGCGATATCTTCTTCTACTAAAGACATCTTACCTGTATACAGTCAAATTAATTCCTGTTTATAGTATTTTTCTGTAAGGTTTTGAGAAGTTAACATAGCAGACAGTAATTGTCTGTCAGTGGTAAGTTCACTTGGGGCAGCCTGTACGCTTTAGCCCGTGTCTATTACTGTGGTGGTGAACGGTTGTCCTTTGAAAGCCCCATGTGAAGACTGGAGAGTACTGAAGGGATGCCAAGACTTAACAGCTAGAACAAAGCTTGACTCACCCGTTTGCTTATTTACTAAATGCGAGATATAATTTTACTTGTAGGTTAAGAACATTTGATATGCAAGTTATTGAAAAGAACTAGTTAAAGCTTCATGCGTTTCTTTCGTCTGAAATTCCTTGCAGAATAGAACTGTCTGTAAAAATAAATAAGTAGTCTATTACTGCAGTCTGAAATGTTAGTATTAGCATTAGTATATATTTCTGTTGTAACAGCTAAAGAAAGCAATTTGCTTAGAAAACCCACGGACCTACTATGGACTTGCCATTTGTATAGCCTAGCAGCCGTGGTGTGTTTACATAGGTCTGTGGTTGGTTTGCAGAGGGGTTTTTTATTTTAAAAAAAAAAAAAGTAAAATCAACACTGTTTATTACATATATATCTTTGTTTCATGAACTATTAACTGTTTTTAAAAAAAAAATCCATGAAATGCAATGCCTATAAAATAATGCATAGCTATAATAGATTAAAGTATGTTAAGAGTATTATTTATCAGACATTTCATCAAATTCGGAGCCGAAAAAATAATCCATATCTGGGCTCTGTGATAAAAATAACAGTGGGATATATTTTGATCACGAGCTAAAATGAAATTCAGCAGTCTGTCAACACTGATCTATTTCTGAATGCCATTTAATCTGGTAATGAAAACCACAGTATCTTTTCCCCCCCTCCCGCCCCATGCTTAACTGGAACAATTTTTTCAGGTGCTAAGCACCTGTGGCTCCAAATCAAACTGTAAGTGCCTTGTCTAGCATAAATTGAGAATTCTGCTTCAATGAGAAATGCTCTTCAACAAGTCCTTTTTATTGCAGAGATGACCGTCTGCCCTTGTAAGCTCTTGACAGTGCTATTTTAGGATGGTTTCACTAGTTAGCTCTGGAATGATCGGAACACGTCTTAACAGCAACAAAAAAACGGATCTAAAACGAGTGCACTTAACTCTAGCTCTGACATGCTGGTAGACAATTCAAAATCATATTATATTTGCTTCCAAGGAAAAAACTTTGGAGAAAATAATGTGAACGAACAGTAGAAGTGGCATTTAAGGCACGCTCGCAGACTTTAATTCCGGATTAAGCTTTACTGTCTGAATGCCAGTGCACTCACTTCCTTGCCATAAAAATATCCTCTCTATCTCTTCACTTTAGTTGATTGCTGGAATGTAGAGAAAATGCTGGCTGATGGAGTGAGATACAAAGCGTAGTGCTGCAGATTAGTGCAGTCAGAGTTTGGAGTGCGTGGTGACTTCTGTCTCTGAGAAAATACCCTTTAGGTATTTAAATGGGCCTCGGGGGCAGAGAGATTGGATTTTTTTTGTTGTTGTTTTGTTTGCTTATTTAATGGCAATATTAATTTTCTTAATAAAGAAATATGTTTGAGAGCAGGGTGTGCTTTTCACAAAATGAGTGTTAAACGTTGTCCTGCAGTGATCGATGCCTGGCTTCACTGTGTTGTGCTCACATCCAGTCTAAAATTACCAGGAAAAATACAAGTGGAGTTGGGGGCAGAAACTTCTGCAGACTTACCCACCTCCTTCCACCCCCAACGGGGGCTTTCAAGTTAAGAAATGAACACACCTGGAGAATTTGAGCGAGTAAATGTTAAAGTAAGAGCCAGTCAAATGCAGAATGTGTCGCAGAGAGTAACTGATGCTCTCTTTTAGGAACAGCTAAAATATAGCAAGTTATCTCAGCACAGATCGCTTCAGGAGAAAAAAAAAAAAAAAAATCCCCCAACCTGTATCGTACACTTTATGGCATAAGTGTGAGTGCTTTTGCTAGTTACGCAGTAGGTTTTTGTACATGCCGTTCCTCACCGACTCCCCTTGAAGTAGGAACTTACTCTTGACTGTCTTACAGAGAGTGGGCAGAGTGGGATAGGGCATGCTGTTCCGAGTGGATGCTGCCGTGCTCTTCAGTGATCACTTAGAAGGGGGTATGCAGTACGACGTGCACAGCACAGCCTCTCACCACAGGTGACAAAATGGCACATTTTGGGGGCTGAACCTGTTTATGCTAATAATACAGGTGCTATTTTTGTTCAGTTCTCAGCTGAATCATCAGGAATACTTTCTTTTGCTGAACTGCTCTGTCCCATGGAACAGAAATCTAGTAATGAGGTATTTGAAATAGTTTGGGTTTGCTGTGGCCAAGTTCAGGTAAAAAGTTTTGGCAGGTTTCTGTGTGTGGGGTTTTTTTTTTTCAGTACTGGCTGAGGTGAAAAAATAAATGCAACAAACTTTACATTTTAAGCACACGCCCTTTTGCATAGGTGCGAATATTCATTTGCTTGCTTTAACCACATTGAACCATTGTAGGTTTGTTCTGTTGCATACCACTGCTCCAGATTATGTCAATTTTAATGAGAAGATTTACATTATTATGCATGCACTAATTTGATATGACAAGTTGTAAATAGTTAACAGCTATGACCTGTAGTGGTTTAACTTTGGCTGTATGCACAGTCTTTTTTGAGAGATGCTAAAGCCCTCGCAAGTCTTCTTTTCTTTTAGTGGAAACAGTGGCTACTCAGGACCTTTGAAAAGCGTGTCACAAATCTACTTGAAAATAGCCATGATCCTCAGAAGCCCATTTCTTGGCATAATTCAGAACTATTAACAAAGTAAAGGGGATTATCTCTGCGCAAATGCTCCAGTGTACAATTAAGGGCATAGTTTTGAGTGTTTCAACAATCAGAATGATTTTGAGCCTGAAATATGCTACAGCACATCCCCAGGCTGCCTTCTCCCAGAAAGCATCACCTTAAGTTTAATAATATAAAAACTTGAGCAGCAAAAGCATTTTAAACTCGACGTTTTCTAGCTAGTCCTTTGCACCATTTGGCTTGAATGGCTCCTTTTTCCCATCCCTGAGCCTGTTTTCCTTAGCACTACTTATCCATAATGATGTGATTCAGGCTTATTAAGGAGGTTATTGCAGCAATGGAATGATTTTAATTGGAATTTACTCAGATGCATATAGAAATACCTATAAATAAGCAAAAGTCACATTCTTCATCTTCCATTGCAGAGGCATCTAAAAGCCTAAAATACAAACAAGAGCGGATGATAGCAGTCAAAAGATGTTTTTGTTTACTCAAATTCATGAGATTCTGTTCCACAGAACATTGAAAATAAAATTTAAAAAGGGAGTACAGTTAACACGAGACTGGAACGGTGGTTGAAAGTTGGAAAATGAACTTAAGTGCCATGTCATTGTTGGAAGAGTTTCTATAAATCACCAAGTCATAGACTCTTCACGTCTTTTGAGTTGTCCCTTCAATTTTAACATTGACCAAATAGCCTTTAGCAGGTACAAGGAATGTGCAGTGTTTCTTGTTTCTGCGCAAGTTGTTATTTAAGATGCAACGAGGCTTGTTAGTAGTATGGAGGCCTGGGTACCAAGAACACTTGTAACACAGCAGTCGTAATGAATTGACCTGCATTCCCTTCAGGGTGGAGCAAACACCAAGAGCTTCCCAATACTCATTGATCTGGTTTTGGAGAGTTTCCAGTGCAATAGCTTTGTCCCATTTTCAGACTACTTTCTGTTGCATACTGAGGATTTGAGTAACATGTGAAGTGCCTAAGTGATTGCAAGCCCCAGCGGGATAAAATTAAAACCTTGTAAGGCTGCGCTCCCTCGTGAGATATCCCGTACTTTGAAATGGTAAGCATGAATCTGGAAAAGATTATCAACAGGACAGGACACAGATGAGAACAGAACTTGGCTGAGAGATGTACAATATATTGATGGTCAGGAATAAATGTCCTGGCTGTTGTAAGAATCTGTTTTTATAACACTCTTTAAACAGGATTAAAATGAAAAAATAGGCAGGTAGAGGTAAAGGATCTAACCTTCTCCTCTGAAAACATCAAAGACATGCTATCAAGTTTTTACTGGTGGGTAATTTGTGTGATGATAGTGATGGATCCTTGATACCCATTCATTTTGTACTTTGATAAATCCTCGAAAAAGTTTGGGCAGTTTGGCAGTAGCCTGTAATCAGTCACTCACAGAGCACCAAAATCAGGGAGATGTCGACTCGGGAGAGCTGGTATTCCTCACTTGGAGTTGTACTCCACACGCTCCCCAGTTGCCAGGGGTGAGTGTACAGTTGCCAGTGATAGTGACTGGGAGGAAAATCAGAGATACGCTTTCATTTATTAACACTTAATTTAAAAAAAAAAAAAAAAAAAAAAAACCCAAAAAAAAAACAAAACAAAAAAAAAACCCCAAACACCAAACAAACAAACAAACAAGTCACTCCATTATTTGTATTATTGGGAAATATGCTGCATACAGATCAGTCAGAAGACCCAAGTGCTACTTAGCTCATGGGAACGAAGTACTTCAGGAGGATGCACAAGGACAAGAAGAGATCTCAGGCTGGGAACTACACAGATTTGCAGTCCAAATATCCAATTTGGGTGATGTTGTTAAAGTGGGATCACTCATACTGGACCTTTGTTTTCATGTTAGAGCTTGCAAACTTTCACAGAGCTTCTGGTACAATCAGGAGGCTCTCCTAGCAGATCATAAGGTGGAACTGGAACAATAGACTCAAATACTGGCTGTGGTTTGCCTCCATGTCTGTGCTGTGATTTCAGGGCAGCTGGGAAATGTTTGTATGTCATTGTCTATTCAGCAATTAAATAGTGTAGTTACTGGAATGTTTCATTAACTACCCTTTAAAAACCTTTTTTCAGTCTTCTCTTCTCCTGTTCTAAAAGCAGATGAAGTATTTTTAACCACATCTGGCTTTTAAATTCTTGTGAAGGTGTATTTGGTTCAAGAAGATGTTGCATTTCCCTCAGAAAGGCATTCTCTTTGGGTGAAGGTTTAATCTGAGTTGACAGAATGAAACAGAGATTATTTAGTACCGCTTAACAAGCGAAGATTGATTAGTCAGGTAGAAAGGCATGGTACTCTTCCTTCCTCTGAAAACCTATTTCAGATCAAATTCCTCAGTTCAGTGTAAAAGATTGCTTGATCAGCTTGTAGTGAGCTGTAGCTAAATTGCACATAATGAGATGGGGAGTTGTGTGATGGAAGCGTCTGTATGTGTGTATGAGCGAGAGGGGAAGGAGGGAGGGATTTTAGCTTGTTTAGAAAATAAAATGCATCATTAATCTAAATATGACAGTAGCATAAGCTGTGAGAACTGTCTTCCAAGCAGCACGCCATGAGCCTGCTTTGGTTTGCTGCTCTCTGCCAGCTGCAATCACGTTTTTGCCTAACTGCTGCTTCGTTTGCTGGCGCTTGGATGGCCTGATCACTGCCTCTGCCAGAAAAGAGCATTGCAGGGAAAGACTGTCTGAAAAAAATCCACCGAAAGAAGAATCTGCTCGGCTGCAGTGTAGTGGGAATGAAGGGGCAGAGAAGAGACATGCTGGTTCGTCACAGTTCCCAGCTAAATCTGAACACCGTGGGGAGAGGCTTCATGCCCTCTCCCTGGAGTCTTAGGAAGATATGTGCGTGTTCGATAGTTATGTGGCAAAGCTGGTGGAAGAAAAAGAATTGATAAGAAAAATCTGGCTGCAAAAGCTGGGTTTGTTTCCTTTTTTTAAGTCTTGTTGAGAGTGGTCGTTTGAAAGATCACCTTTCTATTTTGCTTCTCTTCTTGAAAAGCTATATACAAGGGCAGTTACAGGACAAAATATGAACAGCTAATAATTCCATGTATTTGTCACTGCAGTGTTTTGCATAAATGGCATTTTTTCCCCCTCTCCTGAATAGATACTTTTCCTTTAAACACTCTGCAAGTTTTGTTGTTGGTTTTGGGTTTTTTTAAAATAACAAACAGATCAGGGGCAAGAGAGTGCAAAAGCTAACAAACATAAAGCAAACAGCAGTTATGCATAAGAAATGCGTGGAGAAATATACATAGATGTACAGGAAGTTTTTAAATAAACTGAATATAAATACAGTGGAAGCAGGAGAGGCTGAACTGCTGCCAGGAGGATCCTTACATAATTGATGCGCTTGTCTGTGAGACTGCTTTTTCTGTGGTTTGATATATAGCTCCACTAATGAGGTAGGTCTCAGTCCCAGAATTTGGTCTCCTGTTCCATGTGTAAGCTTTAGATATACTTAGACAGCTCTATGAGGACTATGCCTGCAGCCTTTTGGAAATTAAACGCCGCTCTTCTAGGTAACGCTCGCCGTGTCTTGCTGGTTTCTGGGCTAGACTATTTGCCACTTCCCATTTGGGGGGAGATGGCAGTGGGAGTTGGTACAAACAGAAAATTAGAGTCATTTCGTGCACGCAGCGATTCACCTCTCCTTTCCAATAGGAGTCATGCTTATTTACATGTATTTTCCTGGTTGCTTTTGTAACTGAGTTCTCATTGTGCCTCCTTTGCAAACCAGTCATATTCTTCATCTCATGCTTAAGCAGAAACTGATCTCATGGGCAGATTGATGTGCTGATGAAGTCCGTGAAGGTCAGAAAAGAGGACGAGGTTCATAGGGGTGTGACTGGAAGAATTGGGCTGTTTTGCTGTTGTGCCACACTGAAGTACTGGTGTTTTGAAAAATAATTGAGTCTAAGCTGAATAATATATTACCCAGGACCGATAAGATGACTCTGGTTGAGAATTGATTCTACTGTTCTGTTTTATTTTAAGATTATCAGGTATCGGGTTTTTTTCGTGCTCTCTGTCTTAGTTTTCAGCTGTCTGAATTCTCTTTGTGTCTTTGTGCTTTCCTTGTAGCTTTGTTCCCTCCTTGTGTGTGCGCGCGCGCACGTGCACACACACACACACATGTGCATACACACTTCACAGAAGAATGCTGAGAAATTTCCCAGGTCCAGAGCTCCATCATTTCCTTTCAGCGGGGCAGGAAGATGAGGGGCTGCGCAGGATTTCGGTGTTAGCGTTGCAGCAGCATGCTGGTGAGGGAAACTGTCTCTCGGACCGCCATTCAGTGAGCAGTGCGCCTCCGCCACAGTTGCTTAACACCAACAGACATGTCTTGATGAGTATTTTTTCTGTAGTTCTTAAGAGAACGATAATTAGTAACTAATAGCAGGACTCCAATATACTCCTGTTTCCTAGCATTCTGTCTCTTGAATCCCTCTATATTTGTGTGCTAATTTATGTTCTCAAGTGACAATTAGGAGGCTTCAGTTCTGGAAATGCTGCATTTTAATAGGTAAGTTTAAAATAATTAAAAGTGTTTTGCAAGTGGTCTGCTTTAGACAAAAGCACGGAGTAGACTAGTTTAAAGATACAGACCAGAAGTTCCAGATGTATATCCCAGAGTTACGTATGATTGTGCAATACATACCTGAAAAAGAGATCCCAATGAGATGGGACAGCATCTGTTCAGTGAACCAAAAGGACCTGTTTTTCTGCTCTGCCAGGCTTTGCTTTGATATTTACGCATCCAGGCTGGCATTTAAACCTTCACTTGGAGGTACGACTCCTTAGTTTTGAAAAGGCGCAGATCTTAGGGGTAAAAAACAGGTGATAAACCATTAAAAGGGCATTGCACTGCCAGAAAACATGGCTTATATGCGTGCAGCCTCAGATGGGAAGTATGTCACCAGGGTCATTTAAGTGTCCGTTGTCCAGAGCAAAAATACATGTCTTTGGGAGGGGTATTCAGTCACTTAAACAGAGATTTCTAGTGCCCTTGTAGGCATTGTAGCATACCCTGCTGCCCACTGGGCTCCCAGAGGTCCTGCATCGTACCTGCCGGCCCTCTGCAGGTTTCTCACATACCCTAAGGAGTGTAAAGTGGCGTTGGGCACCTTCTCTTCAGGCCATCGAATTTCGGAGCAGAAGAAAGTGGCTCGGGGGGGGCTACTGGAAGAAATGCCAGGAGTGTTGGGCAGCAATGAAAGCACAGCCAGAGCATGTGATAAGGAGGGGTGTGAGTGAGGCAAATAAAAAGAAGAGTGTAGGTGCCAAGGAGCAGGCAGATAATTAAAGAAACTTAAAATATAGGATCTGATTTTTATACATTGACATGTGTTTCTTGACAGAAAATCACGTTAGCGACTTTTCTCCTGCAGTAACAGAAAAGTAGTTCAGGCTGGGTTTGTCTTTCTGTAGATCTTTTCCTGGGTGTAATATGTTGCTGTTCTGTGGGTTAGGTTTGTTGACAAAATTCCTCTCCGAAGGGTTTGCAGTCTGCAAACTCACTTATTTGTCAATACTGTATATGACTAATATGAACCAAATTGATGGTTCAAAATTGTTTTGAAGTAGATTGGTCTTGGCATAAAGAGATCTTTTCAAGGAAGCGTAAAGCCAAAAATAGAGGTAAAGAAAATATATGCGGCGGAGCCATGACTGGAGAGTCATTAGCAATGATGTCACTAACTAGGCCACGCTTAAAAAAAAAAAAAAAAATCCAAATGGGGAGAAATCTAGCATATGTATGCTGCAGCAGGAAGCAGTATCTAGATAAGCTACTGAGAAGTGAGTGGCAGGTTTATGAATTTAAGGAAAAAGTTCACGCATTTAAAAATCTGGCTATCGACAGAATGACTTGAGAGCAAGTCAGCTTTGTGGCCAGTAGCTGAAGGCGAGCGCTGCTCGGGAGGGAGCTGAGCCAGGTCAGCGCTGCTCAGCGTGGCCGGCAAAACCGCACTTCGTGGGCAGGGCCACCCCAAAGGGAGAGGCAGGGAGGGAACAGGTGAAAACTAAGAGGCAGGGATCCCAGCAAGAGCATCTTGCAGGGCTGTAGCTGCAGAAGGCCAATGCTTGTGGCTGCCGTGCCACCATGCATCTGGCCTGGCTCTCCCCTTCCCTGACCTAACGCTGTCTTGGGCATCTGCCTCGTTTGTCTGAGCTCAGAGCTGGCTCCAAGTTACCCAGTGAATTACTCACTATTACTCTTAATGAGCTGCGAGAGCTAGTTTAGCTCAGATCTTAGCCAGCAACATGTGGTCAGTACACTTGAATTATTATTTTTAACTTTGTAAAGAAAGAAGGCTGTTGAATATATTGTTTAAGTTGTGTTTCTTCTGGCGGTAAAAAGAAATTTCTATTTTAGCATTGCCATATCCCTTCATGTTCTTCTTTACCTCTGGTATTTTTTAGTTACCGCATCGACTACAAAATAACATCTTAAAATTTTGCAGCTTTTTGCACAATGAGAATGTGGTGAGTTCTTTCACCAAGGGAGGCTGCTGCAGTAGGAACCAACTCCTCCTACTCCAGTGTTTGGAAGTGGAAAAAAAAAAAACAGGCCCATTTTGTTTTGTGAATGGCCCCTGGGTGCTGGAGTTTGGGCGCTGCGGGATGTGCCCAGGAGCTGGCATCTCGGTGCCTGGAGAAGTGTCCAGTCTCATCCAGGCATGTGCAGTGAGTCGATGTGCCGACACGGTGAGCGGGCACAGGGCAGCTGGAGCCGGAGGCTCCTGGGTGACGGGGAGCAGGAGTACTCAAAGTCTCTTGAAGTCTCCTGAAGTCTCCATCTAGGTCCAACCCTTTGCAGCCAGTGTCTTTGGTAGTTCTTGCAAAAAATATCAGTCATTTTGGCTGAAGGTAGTGCAGTATATACTTTAAAGGGCCACAGGGTCACAGAATCACAGACTTATCGAATGGCTTGGGTTGGAAGGGACATTAAAAATCTTGTAGTTCCACCCCCCCTGCCATGGGCAGGGACATCTCCCACCAGCCCAGGTTGCTCAGAGCCCCGTCCAGCCTGGCCTTGAACACCTCCAGGGATGGGGCATCCACAGCTTCTCTGGGCAACCTGGGCCAGTGCCTCACCACCCGCAGAGTGAAGAATTTCTTCCTAATATCTAGTCTAAATCTACCCTCTTTCAGTCTGAAGCCATTACCCCTTGTCCTATCACTACATGCCCTTGTAGAAAGTCCCTCTCCAGCTTTCTTGCAGCCCCCCCGTTCATGTACTGAAAGGCTGCAATAAGGTCTCCCTGGAGCCTTCTCTTCTCCAGGCTGAACATTCCCACCTCCCTCAGCGTGTCCTCACAGGAGAGGTGCTCCAGCCCTCGGGTCATCTTTTGTCTTTTCCTAGCTCTAAATGGCAAAGTATATGGGACACACTTAAATACTGCAAACAGGTGTTACAAGGCTGGTATTAGCAAGGTATCATGGCTGACAAATAATTAAGACTTTGCCATGAAGAAGAAAGGTGGATTAGAACTTTTGCAATTAATGAAGTTAGTTACTTAGCACATTAATTCAGCATCCAATCAAAATCCATAAATAAACGTATCCCAAAACTTATGCTTATTGTAGATCACAGAAAAAAAATATTGTTGGGAAAACTGCTTGGGAATATAAAGATGCTATGACTGAGTTTTTAGTCTGCTGTGCAAGGGTAGTTTTGGTATTGTTGAGTGCTATTGTTTCTTGACAAAAAGGTGTATTAGATGGTGTCTAAGAATTGTGTATCAGTGGCATTACTAACCTTGTGATGCCATAAATATTAGATCTGCTCTTGAAAAAGAAAACTACATTTCCTTAAATTTGTTATGCTTTTTTATGAATACATTCTGTACACCTTTTTTCCCCAATTTACAGAGGATCAGTATGAAACTGACCATATCCTTTCTAAATGATTATTTAAATTTACTCAACTTTATTAATTTTGATACTTAGTCCTTTTTTGCATTGTTTGTTACCCTCTTTGCCTGGTATTTAAGCATTTTGTTTGCTCCAGGTATATATTAAGAGAAATCTTTAATATCCTTAGATGGCTATGGATGTTTGACTGATTTGATTATGTTCTCTCATCCAGTTTTCCCTTTTTTCCCCATTAAACACAACCATTATATTAATGCGTATTGTTTCTAGTGGTTACTCTTACTTCCCTGCTTCGTTTGAGAAACTCTCGCAGAAGAGCTCATTGCTGCAGCCACTGCCTCTCTGACATGTCATTTGTGAACGTCAGGTTCTTTGGGGTTTTTTTGCTAATATTACAGTCATGGATAAATATCAGTTACAAATTCTGCTCCTGTCCTTGACAAGGTGAAGTTATTAAGACTCATTTACAGCCTGTAAGAGGAGATGTCTGGAGATGAAGTCTAGCGCTACTAAAACATTAGTATATCTGTCGACTTGTTACTGATTATTGCTGTCAGGTGAGAAGACCTGTGGTACGTGTTCCTATCTCATCATCTAAGAATTTATTCACATGAATCTTAACCAGTGTTAGTCTGAGCTGGAAGGAGGAGGGAGACGTACACCTGCCAGAACAAAGACGTGCTTAGGAAGTTCACATTGCAATTAAACATAGGAAAGGAAAAAATCAAGTGATGAATACAAATGGTAGGTAGGTGTGACAATAGGTTAACTAAAAATTGAGCTCTCCAGTTTCCACTAGCAGAAACTTAAGTATTTGCACAGAGGATGTTTTGCTTTTGTTTTCCTTTTGGTTTTCTAGTTAATGTGTTGTGTTTTTTTTTTAAAAAAAAAACAACACATAAGCTGTTTTCTTGTTATGTTCACACTAGTTTTGAACTTTCCATTTCAGTGCTTTACAGGAGCCTTTTTTCACCCTCAGCACTGCTAAGGGAAGCTGCTATAATGTCATCTTTTTAGAAACTAGGATCAACGTTGCAGAGGACAAAACCATTGCAATAGTTCTCTGAATTTTGAGTGTTGAATAATCTCCCCAAATGGAAGAAGTAGTGATACTAATTAATCCTCCTTAAGATACATTTAGAGCTCTGGTTCCCATATAGGTGTTTGTTTAAATAAAGAAAAAAGTTGAGATACGATTTTAATTGAGTATAAGTAAGATTCTTATTTGTCTGTGCATTAATGTGTTTACATAGCATTGCTTATACCTGGAGAACGACTGCAGGAATGTCAGAAAGTAAAAGGAGAAAAGCTGAAAACTATTTTTTCAATGTTCCTCTCCCTTCCTTACTCACTGTATTTCAGTCCCGTGTTACGAATGTTACTGTAATCCATTTATTGTATCTATTTCAAAATACTCTTTTACCTACACTGATACAGTTCATCCTCACGTATTTCATTTCAGGCCTCCAACCCTTTGAAAATGCAGTGTTTTCAGCCCTCAGCATTCAAATTTCCATCAGTTAAGTTCCCCTTTCCAACCCTCAAACGGAGACAAAAAAGTGCTGTAGGTTTCTTCTTTGTCACTTTCTTGTGCGAGACTTCGAAGTGTCGTCATTTTAAGCTTTTGCTTTTTTTTTAATCTTTTTTCACAGAAAAAGCTCTGAGTCCAGAAACATTTTCTAAGGGAAGTTTAGGTTTTACTTAATTTGTCCTCCTTCCATAATGTCCTTTCACCCCCTTAGCACTTCTATCTAGCTGCTTGACATTCAGATCATCTTTTATCTGAGGACTTGGTTTTGGAGAGAAGAGGGGTGGCTTGGCCTCAGCCCTGTCACTGTCTTTGGACAAGCCCAGCACCCTCACTGTTTTGATAGGTTGCTGGAGCATCCCACGCCGGGAGCATCCGGCAGCCGTTGATGCTTTGTCATCCATCCTACAGGCACTACCCAGAGCTTCAACAAGGTGTGAGGATGTACAGCTTCTGAGGCAGGATACTAAACAGGTGAGGTTTTATTTCAGGAAAGGCTTGCAGAGCTGTGTATCCTCCAGTCTCCTTTGTAGTGATGTCTGCAAGTGGGAGGGATGGGAGAATATCAAAGTCAAAAGGGAGAAAGTAAAACGACCAACTTTCAAGATACTTCCATGAGTCTTCCAACCCTAATCAGACTTTCCATCACAGTCAGGTTTTCCAGTTATGTTTATGAGAAGTTAATCGAGCCGAATACGTGGAATTTCTGTGTAAATTCTAGATTTTCATTGCTTTTCCACAATGTGATTCCAAGGACCTAACATTAACTATGTTTGTTACAGAATCCAAACAGAAATTTAAGACACTAACTGTACTGTGGTGTCAGCCTTGCCTCTTCCCTCTCAGTCATTTCATGGGTTTCTCTAAAGCTTTCTTTTTAAAACCATCTTTTACACTGAGGAAATGAAACTTCCAAATTAAGTGTGAAATAGTTCTTTTGTCAACAAATAACTTACTACAGTTCTGCTGTATTACAGATATATGTGTTCTTTGAAAGATGAGCTATTGTTTTTGCTCCAGAAACTCACTCTTTCGCACTTTGTACGCTAGGAACAAGCTTTTGTACCTTTTCCCTTTCTTCTTTTTCTCCCCCGGTGGAGTATTAATGAATTATTCATCCAAAACTCTCCGAAGACAAGGCATAAAAAGGAATAATACCTGAATTTCCCAAGACTTTCATTTTGCACTGCTTTTCACTAAAAGAAAAAACCACCTTGAAGTGATACATACATCCAGGTCTGCGAACAAGCACTATCGAATATATAATATGTGATCCTGGGTAGATCCGTACGTGTGCTTTAAGTGCAGGAGCCATTGACTTCAAAAACACAGCTACTGGTAATAAGCATGCTATATTAAGCCTTACGTGCTGAATATAAAAGAGCCGATTCTGTGGCAAGAAGCTGAGCTTTTTTATTTTGCCAGCCTATAGTTGTTTTTTCTCTTGATTTATTCCCTTATTTGTCTTCCTTTTTTCCTTATTTCCTGCTTTGTGGTGCTTGCGTGTAGAAACCTGTGAAAGGTAATGATGGTAATAGAGAGAAAGCCAGTAACTATGCATACTCGAAATCTCTGTTATTCTGCTGTGACCAACATCTCCAGTACAGCACTAATTTCAAAAGAGCTTGCTTGATGATGGAGAAGTCTTTTAAAATATTTACTTTGAGACTTTATGCTTGGTTGTGTCACATATGATGCTTAATGTTTTTACGACTTTGTTAAAACAGGAGAATTAGGGAATGGGGGGGGGGGGACGTGAAGATTTTTTTCTCATCTTGATTTAAGGTATCATTTCTGAAAGCAGCCTTACTTCTCTTACTCTAAAGAGCTATTGTGGAAGAAAAATCATAACTGAAAATAAAATAAATTGTGCAGTTTTTGTCTTGGTGCAAGTTTTTTTGCACTTGCAGGTAAATTAGTCTCAAGGTTCAAATGCGATCCTTTAGAGAGTTGTCAGCATTTGTACCACCCTGCTTTTTTTTTTTTCCGATGTGCCTCAGAAATTAAAATAAAGGCATAGGGAATTCTATTTCTTTTAACACAAAAAACCTGAAAACCTCTCAGCTCATAAAAGATACATTTGGCCTTTTCAGTTTTACGGCCCTTAACTATTATTCAAGAAGATAATTTCTAGTATCTGAGAGGGAGTCCTGTTGCTACTGAATCCTACTGCAATTACATTGCCTTACCTTTTTTTTTTCCTGCTGAAAAAGTGCCCCATGGTAGATGTAAAAATATTGATAGAGGACTTGATTCTAGACAGTACAGAAAGTTATTTTCCTTCTTAGTGTAATTTTACAATAAATGCTTTTTCTTCTGACTCAACTCATGAATTTTTTTGGCTTCATGTTTTCAGAGTACTTCAGTTACAAGACTCAAAAATTCAGGAGAGATCTGCGATTAGAGCATAAAGTGATGAACCATTATTATATTAATTTGTATATTTAATGTGGTTCATATATCCGTTATGAGTAGTGATCTTTGTAATTAGAATTATAGTACAGTTCCCATAATTGTTTTCTTTGTCTAGATCCAGTCCTTTTTTGTCTGTCCCTGACTCTGAAAAGCCTGATCCAACCTGGTATTGAAAGGCCAAGTTCTACTGCATCTTATTTTGAAGGCTAAATGATTTAGAAAAGATGGGCTAATGTTCTTTTAATCTAGAACATGGAAAACATTTTGTGTCAGATCATTTTCAAGCAAAAAAACACTACAAGTCAAATGTAGATTGATTTAGGTAGGAAAATGCATGGAAATGGCAGAACATTTCATAGAATTTTTTGCAGAAAGTTTCATTTTTCATTCTCCAGCAATAGTTTATTAATATTTTAAATAAAAATTAAAATATTATTTTTTCAATGTATATGGGCATGGATGATTCATGCTACAGGGAACAATTTTTTAATTGTCTGATTTGTCATCAGATCCATGAATCCTCATAGTAGTTGTTTCTGCTCCGAGATTTTAGCCAACTTTAAGTTAAAGAAGAATGAAGAATACTGTTCTTGGCAAAAAAAAAAAACCTATAATGATGACGATACAACTTCTAACCAATTTTCTGAGTTGGGCTGTAACGAAGTTACTCGTGTCTAAATGCACTATGAGAAAAGACATCAAAGAGAAGTAAATATACTTGAAATCTGCTTAGGAGAAAAAAATGTTTTTACTTAAATATACCTCTATTTTCCATTAATATGGAATGTGACTCTAATATAATGTACTTTGCTACGTGTGTACTAGTAGCTGGGTTAGGGGTTGCTGTTGCTAGGTTTTTTAATGTGGTAATGCCCACAAAATTATGCCTTTCTTTCTCTCATACTCTTTTATGGATGCGATAAGCTGTAGCCCTGCAAAGCAGCATTGGTTTATAAATGGACTACGTCAAAAATGCCTGGATGGTGCAGAAATATTTGGTTTGTTCTTTATCCCAACAGAGAAAACTGGCCTTCTAAGTCAATCTTACTGATAACAGGAGTCTGGGATGAAAGTAGTCTGAGAAATGGGAAGTGTACAGGTTTTCTTTGTTCATTGTTTATTGGAAAGTTGATTTCTGTTGTTTGTATAGTGAATCTAGGAAAATTGAACACATAGAAAACTACCTTCCATTACTCATTTAACAATAGCATAGCAGACAAAGAAACACAAAGGTAGGATAAATTTTTACTTATTAGTCATAAAACGTCATACTTTACCAACTGCTTCATGCTCAAGAGTTATTCAGTCAGTCAGGTTCCTCCTGGAGCACAGCAGAGGTGGCAGGATTAGGCCCAAAATTTGAATGACAACCTTATGCTCTGTTTAGCTGCAACATTATGGTTTAAATGGAAGTTGATCCATCTGGTGTTTTCACCCTACATCACAAGCTCTTTCTTGAAAACTGTTTGTTATGAGAGAGAATAATTAGACTGTCTACTTTAATACAGGGTATTGAAATTGAAAACTGCACCAAATACTTATGTGGTTATGCAGGAGAACAAGTCTATTGACAGTGGCCAGTGACATGACATCAAGGTTGGCTATCAAATGCAACTTAGCAGAAGCTGGGAAAGTTTTTGCTGTGCATAGTTTTGGCTCTTTGCACTCTAGGGAATGCTGCACCTCCTAAACCCCAGATTCCTAAACAGCACGGTACAAAGCTTCAAAAAGTATAACACAGAAAACTTACCATATTTACAGTAGATGTTTTTAGAGAGCATAGTGTAACACGATGTGATGAAAAATGTCATTGAATATATCTCTTGTAAATCTTTCATAAAATGTACCCTTTCTATCTCAGAACTTCTGTCAGCCTTCCATTTCCTGACTTTAACAAAACTTCATTTATTGACATCAAACTTCTGTGTCGAGGTAGTGGGCACAGAAGCAACAACCTTTTTTTTTTTTTTTTTTTTCTCCTGCCTCATGCATTTACTTATATGAAATGCATTATGAAGAGGATCCACAAGAGATGATAATCTTAGACATTTTGTACAAGCTGTGGTCCAAATCCTTTTTCAGTCCAGCTGCCTCCCATCTAATTACCTGCTTCGTCCTGCTGGGCTGTTCAGACAGGAGGAGGAAACTGAAGAAATGAGGTTGAGAAGCTGAGCGGACTGCTCCCGTTTTTCTGTTCTGTTGAACCAGTGCCTTGAGAGTGAGGGACTTTCCCTGAGACCTCATTAAAAGGGCATGCGTCTTTGCTGTTAGGTCTTGCACCTCCCTTTGGCTTCCATCACATACAAGGAGCCTCAGCACTGAAAAGATTTTAATAGTGTGTTATAGAGGAAAAGTAACTTTTTATGGGGATGAAGAATCACATGTGATAAATCTCTCTAGCTTAGAATTGAGGAGGATGGCAGGTTTTTGATCTATGGTGGTCCTGATTTCATTGAGTGTTAATCACTTTATAAACCGGAAAAAAAAAAAAAAAACAAACAAAAAACCAACCAAAAAACCAATGCCTTAACCAGATTTGAGGTATCTTGAGAAGTTGTGTGCTAATCTTTTGAATAAAACTAGTATAGAAAACCTTGGTGGCCACACACATGCACACGGGTGTGGGGGATTCAAATAGCAACTTGTGCTTTTTGGTACTGGGGATTTACATATGGATCCTCAAATGCAGAATGCCTGAGCGCTCATGCCCGAGGCGTGGTGTGTGACGTGGCAGATGTGTAGTAGGGGCTCATCCAGGATTTCTCCTTGCTTAGACTCAAATTAGCATTAAAATCTTTCTTGACCAAGAAGCAGTTGGACTAGAACCCCAGCTAAAATTTTGGGGGTCTACAGATAAGTCTAAAATGATGTAAGAACATCTTGACTACAGGAGACATTTGATCATAAAAAGGACTGGTTTGGACTCACTTTTAAAATTAGTTTGGGGGATCTTTGGAAATTTGGCCCCATAGGTGGTTTCTTTCCTTTCTGCTTAGATAAGGACTTAATCCTCAGAGGCTGATTGTGTTCAGATCCAAGGACTTGGCTCTGAACCCATTTTGTATGTTAATGATGCAAAAGTGTGGGAAATTTGCAGGCTCTTTGCAGCCAGGAACAACTGAACTATATATTTATGGAGAAATCAGCTGGGCTTCTGCTAGTTAAACTGCGGTGGAAGAAAAGATGCACACGTGGAACTTGACTCTATTTCCACTGAAGTCAATGCGTTTTCATTCCAAGAAGAATAGGATCTGTTTTGTTTTTCCTTTCAACATTGGAAATGAGCGTATCTCAGATTTTGAACTCTGTGAAGCGTTGTTAGAGACTTTTTTCCGTTTAGTATAATCTCTGCTTCCACTTTCTGAATCTTTTCGTTTGTTCAAAATGATTATTGGCATTGTTATACAAAAATATACATGCTACATTGGGTGGGGTGGTGATTAATTTTTAAAGAGCTATTTAGTTGCCTGACAGAATTGCAAGAATACATTTCTGTATCACTAAAGGCATCAGACAGAAAAACACAACTTTAGCTAGAACTAAAAAGAATGGTTTTTTTTATTTCAGACATTTGGTTTTATGACTGTATAAATTCATGGCTACCCTACCAAAAAAAAAATCTGAATCTGTATTGTTTCATTGAATGTTGCCTGTAATTTTTGTGTGGCAAAGAACCAAAACATCCCTAGGAAGCTGCGTGTTTGTCTTTTTATTAACAAGCTGTTGGCTAAATAAATTTCCATTGTTGAATGACTAAGACAGTCAAATATTTACGATGCAGACATAGGGCAGTTCCTCTTAAAGGCTGTGTGAGAAACATCTGGCCAAATGACTGAACATCTTTTGTAACAGGGAATTTCTGGGATTAATGGTCAAGGATTCTGACTAATTGCAGGCACTAACTCTTAATGAGTGCCAAATGTGCACCTGTTCACCTCTCTAGCCCCTCCATAAATACGTTGCATGGATGATTTTCTGATGGGCGGTTGTTTTGTACTGTAGCTTGAAGGTCGTTTTTCCTGCAGCTCCATTTTATTTCACACATCTGGGCACATCATGCACGCAACAGGATGTCAGCGCTGTTATTCAGCTGTAATCTGGTGGCCCTGTGTGTTCACTAAATCAGCTCCTTAGGCTGTACTTAAATTCTTCTTGTACTTATTGCTCTGTATTAGGCAATGTAGGCAACTGTTTTGTCAGTATTTGTCAGTTCTTCAGAATTTCAGTGATTGTGTTCTGAGAGGCCTTCCATGCCCTCCAGCAAGTAACATTACAGCCTAAACAAAGGCAAAAGAGTTTGCCCTGACAACTCAGGGTATGGATCACTACTTTTCTAGTTTTAGATGGATTTAATGCCACTGCAGGGAAGCGAGCTGGGGGAGGAGGTGCTCTACAAATCACAGTCCACGTCTGGCAATGAAATTTGCAGCGAATAGGCCTCGAATACCCCTTCCAAGCCCAGCCAGTGCAGATCTCGCCCTGGTGACCTGCACTGATTGCTGAGGTACCTGTGCTAAGCCGTGCCTTCGCCCTCCACGTGCTAAACAGGCTTACAGAGTGAAATTCCCTCATCTCCACGGTACCTATGGACCAATTTAATCCAGGGGCCTTCCTAGGTGTTTGGGAGATTTCAAGCAAGTGTGGGGATTTATTGCACGGAGAACCTCCACGTGCAGATGTGCAGTGAGTGTCACCGTACACAGCGAGACGAGTGTCCCCCCGTGCTGGCAGCGCAGGCTCCCGTGCGCCAGCGTAGCGATAGGGCTCCTGGCTGTGGGCATCTTCAAAGGTGGATCCCCACAACATTGCGTGGAGAAGACATTGCTGCTTGAGTCCTCAGGACAGAGACAGAGCAGGGCAGGACCTCTTACTGACAGCTGTCTTCAGGTGCAAAGTAGCAGGAAGGCAGTCCTGTGAAAGTGTTTGGCTTTAATATTGCAATGCAGATTTGCCAGAGAGATAAAAGTGAAACAAAGAAATCCAAGAAGCACAGCCTAAGGGCAGGTCACTTGCCAGTAAGGAAACTAATAAATAGGACATTTGATGAGCTAAAAGTAGTGGCACTTATCCTCAGTTTAGGATTACAATAATTGAGTTGATGAACTAAAAATCAGTAAGGTGAAACTTTCACTTAAATAATTTTGTAATGACTGCTTTAATCCATAAAGACATCTTCTGTTGTGAAATGTGGTATGGGTTGGTCTGGGGTATGACTTTCCAAATTGGGTACTTCACAGTACCTTTGTGCACATCTCCTTTCCCTTTTGCACTTACGAATGTAGACCTTACTGTACTTTATAATAATACTTACAAAATACTTAAAGCTACACAGAATAATAGTATGTTTCTGAAGCTTAGGCAAAACCAATCAAGATTCTTAGCACCTGTGTAAATGTGATAGATTATGAAAAGCAAACTCAAGTCCTACTTTTGAAAAGCCAATGTATTGCTGTGATGTTTTCAGCTTGTTCCTGTCCAGCTGCTCTGGAAAAGCAGCAGCTGCTGTGCTTCATTGCCTGCTTCTTTCCTGGAAGGTGCTTTATGATTTAAATCACTTCTTTGGGTGGAGAAAATCAGATCTCTCTAATTCGGCAACAGCCGTTTACACTGACTTGACAACAAGAAATAAAACCAATTGAAAAGGATCACTGCAAGGATGGAGAAGAATAGGCTTAACTAATAAAAAGCTGCTGAAAGCAAAATAAAAAAGAAAGAAGACATGCTACCGGGGTTTAACTCTCTACTTGAGAACATAAAAAGTATACACTCAGTTCTATGCATTTAAAAGTAAAGTGTTGTTTGGTGGTTTAGTTTTGGGTTTGGTTGGTTAGGGGTTTTTTTTAAGGCAGGTTTTTACAATATGCATAATAGGTCTAGAATAATCTCTTAAATCAGACATCAGCATCCATGTGCTATGTGGGCATTTTGAGCAAAGAGCTGACTGTCACCACATGAAATCTTTTTGCCTTTTTTGGCTGGAGAAACGCTTCCAAGCTCAGTGCAAAGGCAAGAAGAGGACCAGACTGTGCAGCATTATACTTGTGACTCTCTATGCCATGTGCTTTTAGCGGAGTGTGGCATGGCTAGTGGGTAGCTTCCCCCCCCCCCCCCCCCCAAATCAGATTATCTAACAGTTAATCTGTTTTGTTGATGTGCTGAGCGACAGCAGCTCATTCAGGAACAGACTCGGGGCGGGAGGGGGGGGAGCACTTCTGAGAGCAAGCTGTTTCAACCAAACATTTTCCTTTCAGTGATTCGTAGGATTAAATTTCAGGCTGTTGCCTATGGATCTCGGCATTAACAGCCAACGCGTTCATCACGTTAGCTTTTCTCCTCAGCTTCCCTTATGGAAAAAAAAAAAAAAAAATTAGAGCCATAGTTTATCACCATCAGTCTCCCTTGACCAGCTTTTAAGGCTGTGATTACCCTCTTTCATCACCTTTAAATACTGGCCAAAACCTAGGTGATTAAATTCACAATCCCCTCACCTTTTTTCTTCCTGTCTGTGTGTGTTTCTTTTCAGCGTGTACAGAATAGTTCTGAAATGAGCTGGAATTGATCTGTGCTACTGTTAACCTCCTTCCTTTCGAGACAGATTATTATCATTTCTCAGCATATGTGTGTATGTAACCATCCATATTCGAGCTATGCAGCACGCCTGTTTCCTCCTCACCTAGAGGAAAGGTAGGAATACATGCATAGATTTGTCAATATTTGTTGCACTGTTTTTCTCTTATTTCAGTTAAGTCCATTAGTCTTTAGCTCTTGATATGGCTCCTGAGTACCAGTTTATATAGTGCTTGGTAGTTTGTATAATGTCTGAATGGTGAAGCCTCTTGCAGTCGTTTTTCTCTCTTTTCATGGGGGGGGCAGGGAAGACCTAAGTCTAATTAGAGTGAATGAATCTGTGTCTTGTACGTGCTGCTCAGAGGCTTTGCTGTCTCTTATCCATATTACTGTCGCAGCTGAGGAGCACATCACAAGGGCACCCTGGTGCGGACCCCGAGTGCTTTATCTGTATAGATTACTGCAGCGTGTTCGTGCAGGGTGAATCCAGACTCTGCAGCTTCAGCTTTCACAAAGCCTCTTCACAAGAGGAAAACAAATTATGTTAGCTAACGTGTAGCAACTGTCAGGAGGTAAAAGCCTAATGAAATTAAGACAATGTGCAATTCTCACAGGTTGTGGCAAGTGCTATGGGGAAGCTGGAGAGATAATCAGAACCTGGTAATAGGCACTAAAACTGCAGATACCTTGCCTTTTCCAGAACTGCATTGCACTTTAGTCTATGTGTAAATGGTTCAAGAATGTATTTTGACATCGCAGAGACGAGATTTCAGCCAGTACAGACAGGGATGAACTAATAACAGTATAGGGGATAAGTCAAGAACTAGACAATCTTGCCAGGATAACAGGAAACCTCAGCATGGAGTCACAGGGTCATAGTGTGTGTATTTTATTTGGGAATGCTGTGTTTGCTTAGCTGGACCTGCTAAACTTGTCCTAACCACTGTAGGGAAGCGTTCTGTCTCATTATATGTCTATGTTATTTGTATCTGGATATTTCTGTCTGTGGAGAGTGTATAAATTGCATGATGCTTCTCACCATGGTGTTCAGAATATCCTAAAGGCAGTAGATTGAGAGATGCCAAGTGGCCTTTTGAAAGGGCTCAGTGGTGCAAAATGCTGGGAGAAGCTCTGATTCTGGTGGTGAAAGAAAGGGCATAGTATCCAGGTATGAATGTGATGGCTTCAGGGATTGTCCAGGGCTGTGACTAATCTGGGAGCTGCCATAGTCAGGAAAGAGTCCCCTTGGGCTACTGGATTGGTACAGGTGGATTTTTACCTTCTGGACAAATAGCTGGAAGGGTCACGAATAAACCTGCTCTGTGGTCAAAGGTGGTGGTCCACCATCTCCTCTCCATTCCATTTCCACAGGTTGGCTAGCAGCAGTGGCCTGAGCAGGCCAGGTTCTTGAATCTTCCATTTGTCCTCTCTGAGCTTGCTTTTTTCCCATGTTATTTTTGGGGTCTGCCCTATGTGTGACTCTTGACTCCTAAATGTAAATGTAACCCTTTGACTCTTCTTCAATTAACATACTCAATCAGTCTGTTTCTAAGTCAGCATCTGTCATTCAGAAGGCTTTGACATGTAAAGACACTGTGTAGAGTGCCACATGGTATCCAGCCCCAGCCCTCGTTTCCTCCGAGTCAGCAAGCTGCTCTGAAAACCCCACTGAAACAAAGCACCCCTTTGGCTCTACGGGTGGTTCAGGCACCAATTTTGAAGCCTATTTCATTTTGAAGCCCAGCGTCAGTCTACCTTGGCCCAAGATACAGGACTGCAAAAGTCTTCTTTCTTTACAGTTGCAGATTTCTGCCTCTTTTGGGTCAGTTTCTGCAGTTCCTTCTCATTAGTCTTGTGTGACTCCAATAAAACCAGTTAAGGGTTTGCCATCAGAGCATTTAGCTAATATTGTATGCCAAACAAAGATATTTTGAAGATTAACTATCTGCATGTCATGAGTATGTAAATACTTATTATTCACTTAGGTTTTCTTAAGTGGTGACTTTTGACAGCTACAGTTCAATTTTACCAACTGTTTCTTTCTAAAAATGGAGAAAATATAGGACAGCAAGAGCAGAAATGATACTTTTTAATGTAAACAGGTTGGGTTTAGGGAGTTAACAAATGAAGCAACAACTGAAAGATGTAAAAAGCATTGTATTATTGACTTGAAATATGAAGAATCATGTATAATTCAAAACCAGATCCCCCAGGAAGAGTTCGCATAATGAACGTGAACTGTTGAACGGTTTAATAAAGAAGGAAACTGAAAAGGGCAGCATTTGCTCTAATCCACACATCTTGTTAACGCATACAGGTATTTGCAGCCAAGTGAAGGACACTGTATTTAACACTGAAGTGTATCTGAGTGAGAAACAAGACAGGGAATTGATAATACCACAGTGGTTAAGCACATTAGAGTAATACAGCAGTCCTCTATTCCTAAAACACAAGAAAGTTTTATCAAACCTCTGAAACCTTTTGGGATTCACTTTGCCGGTCAGGACTAGTGATACAAGAATTTCTAAACCGAACGTCTGAACTCGTTCCACTCCAGCGGTGTTACGTGTTAGTAACTACAGAAGCCATCACCAATATACAGCCTGGCAGCATTTGGCTTATTTTCAACCAGCATTGTAGATATCGCGTAATAGTGTGTTGAAATCACGACACAGTGATACGAGAGTTTCAGTTCCTTCTGGAGTAACTTTTCCCAGGATCTTGACAAAATGAAGAGCTGTAAAAACTTCACATTGTAACCAGAGCTCCAGTGAACCAAACTTTGCTCCAATTTAGAGAGTAATGTCATTGATCCATGGAAGTCACTTTGCATCATTTGGCCCAGTTGTTTTTTTTCTTTTTCCACAGCTGAAATGGGAGTCACCATCCCAGCAAAAGCCCCTGATGTAGAGCTTCACTGTGATAGCCGAACTGCTTTCTTTTGTGAAGGGTCCTACTGTCCTTTAGCATTTTCAGTAGCACTGTCAGTGAAGCTTTATGTAGCAGCTATCACTGACTTGCATAGATTACAGCTTCCAGTCAGTAGCAGGACTCCCTGCCTTGGGATGACTGCTTTGCCCAGTTCCTCTGGGGCTAGGTGAAAGTCAGCTTTTGTTTGTCTTTTTGTGCTCTGCTTGGTGCTGTCTAATCTGCCTGACACAGGAGAACTAGATATAGTAGATACAGTGCTTAGGGACATGGTGTAGTGGTGGGCTTGTCAGTGTTAGGTTAATGATTGGACTAGATGATCTTACAGGTCTTTTCCAATTGAGGAGATTCTGTGATTCTGCGAACTGATTTAAAAGCTGTCCGCGGTATTTCCTACTAGAACAAAGTCTGAAGAAATCAGACTGAAGAGAACCTTAAATTTTTGCATGAATATTGTTGTGTGTGTATTTCTGGATGGCTATGTACCTCCACACATACGGGGAATAAAAATATAATGAACTGGCATAGATTTCCAACCTCTAGGTCAGTGCGGCTCACTGTGGTAATTGCCTAGTGACCTCCCTTTTGGATCCTTGACAAAGCCCATCCATCTATTTAACAGCACACACTTCTGCTATGACCTCTGATTACAGATATAAAAAAAGTATTCCATTCTTAGTCTTTCCCTCACTTCTTGTAAACAAATAGGTGTTGACTAGCACGGTTGTTATTCCCCGAGGGCTTTCTGTAACTGATTCTCAGATCAGTCTATACTGAGGCGAACAGCTTTGTGGTTCATGGCAGCCTTCGGTGTGTGGAGATTGAGTTGCTTGGTCTCCCACAGATTTTGTTTAATGACAGTGGGTGGATTGCTTTGGAGGGCATTCATCCTATTATTTTTTTTTTTTATCAAAAGTTATCTGAAAGTGAGGCCACTGATCTGAATGAGTCAGGTGGGCTCCATTTGTGGTCGAAGAGGAGAGGAAAATATCTGCAGAGGGTGAATATCTCATCTTTTTTGAGTGTAGGAAGAGCCTAGAGGTAGCTAACTTGTTACCAACTGAGTTGAGGTGACATTAGTTCCATGTAATGATTTTGAATCAGACCGCTCATTGATTTTGATGGGAGCACACCTGAGCACCCTTATATTTCTTTTTCTGGGCACTGACTCATCCAACCTGAGGCATCCGGTGTTTAGAGTATTAGGTTTAACTTTTCTGTGGTTTTCTTTTCTTTCTTTTAACATTTAGATTGCCATATTCAGATTTTGAGATGAAACTCACAAACAACTGATCTACAGGAGTGTCTCAAGCAGAACGCATTGTTTCTATGGTTTTTTCCTACCTTTTTTTTCCTACCATGATGCCTGTAAGTGCTACAAACTAGTAACTGAGAGAAACATGTAAAAATAGCATTGGAAAGGACTTCAAAAAGTCATTTAGGCCATCTCTCTACACTTTAAAGTAGAAGCAACTGTTCTTATGGGGCACAAAGGTTTGGGTTGCATCTTTATTAACCCGAGTGCTCTTCCTCAATGGTGCCCTTTCTGTACCGACTGAAATGTTTTTCACAACGCAGCAGGATTTTTAGAAAGGCACAGCTTTTATTGAGCTGGGTGCATTTTACTTTATTTTGTTTGTAGATGGGATAAATGCTGTCTGAAACGGCTGCACCGTATGTGTGGGACTCCATCTTGCGTTGTTAGTAATCTGACAGTGCTTCATAGAGCAAAGCAGTAGTCCATCTGCAGGGAGGAAAGAAGGTCTAAAAGAATTCACTAACAAACCTGAAATCTTTGTTGGTATACTTTGTTTGCATCTCAGTGCTATGTTGAAAGAACGTTAAAAAATTACCACTGAAAGTCTGGATAAGAGAAGAATTTCATTCGGTTTTGGGTCTTTTTTATTCTTTCTCTTTTGGTTTCCGGAAGTGGCTGTCCAGGTTTAAGTGTCTGGAGTATATTTTTGGCGTAGAAGACTTGTATGTGTTGACTTTGAATGTACCAAACTTTGAGACTGGCAGGCTCGCCTTCTGGGGGAATTTTATATAATTGGAGCGTCACATAAAGTGTGTTGCTTTTTGACTAAATTCCTCTAGGGTCTTTGATATTTCCCTCTTTTATTTCTGAAGTTCCTTCATTTCATGTCATAAATAACACTGAACTTGCTGAATCGCTGCCCATAAATTGCTTCAAGACTGGGTGAACAGGAACAAAAAGGGAAGTGAGAGAGGATTTATTCAAACTTGACATTAACGTGAGCAAGTGGGACTTTGAGGCACTGCTCTAAATACTAAGAACCCCAAAATATTTACGAGAATTACAGAACCAATATGCTACTTTAAAGCCATCCTGAACCTAAGCAGAATCAGAAAAATTAGCAGGTAAGACTGAAGGTTAACAGTGCTGCTGTCTCATGACACAGAGATTTAAACACCCAAGCACACAGACAGCAGTGTTATTGTTAAATGTGTCTATAATACAGTAACTTTGCATTAAAAAAAAAACCCGTATCCTTGTATTCTTAGAATTTTCATCCTTTAGGAATGTGGACTGACAGAAAATGGGTTTTGCTTTCTGTGAGCTTTGGCATCTCACACAGGAGCAGTTTTGATGGAAAGTAACCACACATTCCTTAGTTTCTGCTGCCCTTGCCTTGTGTCGCTGCTTGCACCAGTGGTACCCGATCAGTTCTGCCTACTTTGCAGCCACTCTGTGCTCCCATGCCTTGTGCGGGCACAGAACGATGCCATAAAAGCCACAGAACCATATTGAGCCTCTTACATTACCTGTGGGAATAATGCCGAGGTTTTTGCAGAGGATTATTGCAGACTTTGTTTTACATTTCCAGATGAAGTATGGAAGCAACTTCTATATTCTTTGAGAATCTTGTATCTCTTCATGTACTACGTGAGGACTAGGTGTTTCTTCCATGTGGTGGTGACTGTTCTCACGAAACCGGGCTAATCCCTGGTAGTAGGTAGGAGTGATATGGTAATCGCCCGATTAGTCCAGAGTTACCTCCCCATGGGGCAGGAAATACTATTTTATTTCTTAATTTTGTTTCCATCTTTTGCTTAGTAAATGTCTTGAAAGCCTCTGAATAAAGGAGAGATGTAGTAAAGGAGAAATGTACTAAAAGTGTTTGCAAAGAAAAATGCTTGAAATAAAATTGTTGACCGGTATTTTCACTAAAGGTGATTACTCTTAGCTGCCCTAGTGTTATATATAGTGGTTTTAAGAAACACAAGATTTCCCTTGCCCAATGTAGCATATACCAACAGAAATACGCAGTTGTGTGTATATCCTGCATATCCTAGTGTGGTCAGAGATATCTCAATGTGATTTGAATAGTGTGTTTTCTTAAGTCTGCACTTCCAGAGAGAATACTTAAAAGGCTAAGGAGTGTTGCATGTAAGCATAAAGAAGATTAATTTCTCTGTATCATTCAATTATGAAGCATACAGCTCTGTAGGATTTGGTAATGGTGACATAAAAATAATGGTATCTTTAAAGAAAGAGAGATGTTATATCTGAAATGCACATCAGAGCTATAACCCTTTTCTTCTCGTCATGCCCACATGCTTTTGACAGCAGAAAAAGGATTCGCTGAGCAGATGAAGAGGGATTTCTTTGTCTGCAGGGGGAACTTTCTTCAATAATTATAACTCCTTTTAAGTAACTCTTTGGAAATAACATCTCTGAAACGAGATTGTGGAGTTGCTTTAGCCAGGGCATATATCTGGCAATGATTCATTCAGACGCTGTTTAAAATGGCTTTTCATGAAGTCTGCAGTCCTACTCTGCTGACAATGACAACCCGTAAAATGCTGGGACGTACTGTAGTAGCAGTTTAAGAAAATGTTTGCTCCTACACCTGCCAGGACATTTGGGGCCCTGTTCCCTTTCTCCAGGATGTCTGTAACTTCCATATATAATCAATAGGAATTGCTCATATCCTGTGCTAGGAAAATGAAGCCTGTAAGCCGGTCTTTTAAAACCTGTTGTCTAAAGAGCAGCATGTAAATACCACCAAGTTTTTCAGTGCTGGGAGATGTTTTTCCTTCTCTTATGTAGGCCTCACGTAGTTGGCCTTACATACTAAAGGTCTGGCTCTGCATCATTTTAAGCCAGTTGGGCTATTTAACTTTCATTTCATTGTGGGGACAACTGGCCTTATGGTGAAAAGGTGTGTGACTTCTGAATGGCAGCACGTACCTTTCCTCACTGCTTGTAAGGCGGGAAAATAAGGTTTATAAGACATTTGCTCTTCCTATATAGTAGGTGTGCTTTTGAGGTGTTTATATTGCTGTCATAGCAAGGTGTGCATTATAAAGATTTTTAAAAGAAGCCAAGCTTCTTTTGAAGCCAAGCTCCACATAGGTTTAATAATCTTAAGGTCCTGGAGCATAATTGTTTCTCTGTATTGCGTTAGAAAGCATTCCAGCCACTTTCTCCATGTGAAATCAGGAGAGATAAAGAGCGTGCCTCTATAGAAGTATAAATATTTTTCTTCAAGACATTTAGATTTTCACATGCTGTGGAGGGTTGTTTTTCTTTTTTTTCTGCTGTGAGAAGGCCTGCATATTCAAAACATTTTCAGGCTTGATGTGTAGTTTTAGCTAAGGGTGGGTGTATCTTGCAGAGCTTGAGGTTTGGTTAACACTGCCAACTATTTCTGGGTTCGCACGGTTCATGCGTCTAGTTGAAGCCTGAAAAAACACTTCTCCTGTGTTTCGTTTGTGGAGTTTTTCCTCTTTTCAGTTTGTTTTTGTTTGTTCTGTTTCTTGTTTTGAATTAGGATTTCTGCTCTGTGCTGGAGTTGGAACATCACCTTATGAAAGGTCGTGTGTGTTTTGTAATGTGCAGCTTGTGGTGTCTCTCCAGGCTGGCTCCTGGAGCCAAGGATGATCGGCTTAATAATAAATATTAAAGAATTCTTTAGTGAGACTGTTGCGTGTGAATAGCAACATCTGGCAATCTTGAACTTCCCATCAAACAATCTCATTTCAGCACTTGGGTTGCTTTAAGCCCAAATGCAAATGGGAGTTACAGTTGCCATGGCAGGTATTGGTGACGATATCGAATAAACACAAGCATGTACCTGGCCTTGCTGAACGCTTGTTTGGACTTCTGTCCAAGTGGAAAGAAACCCAGAAAAATTCATATTTTGTCAAATTTTGTTCTCCTAGTAGCTGAGCGCATTTGAAATTAGACCAGGTAAGTTTACCATCCCAAAGTTTCAAAGCTTCTGAGAAGCTGGGGTGCACATCTAAGAAATGGCAGTTATTTTTACACTTTTCTATGCTGATCTGTTTACGACAGATAGTCAAGTTTAAGTCAGTTTCTTCTGCACTGCCTGAATAGGTTATTCAGCTCAAATTACATGCACCCCCCAAAAAATACTTTTTTCCCTTGTCTACTCACCCTCACAGTTTAAAAATTTGTGATTTATTTGTGATTTGCTTCTGATTTGAAAAGACTACATTAAGACTCCAGCTATTAAATCAAGTGATGCCTTTTTCCAGGTAGACAAAGGCCCACTTACTAGCCAATATTTTCTCTCATTCAGAGCATGTGTACAGAGCGAGAGAGAGAGAGATGTGTATACACATAATCAAGTCACCTCCCGGTCCTGTTTTCAATAAATCAAGCTCCTGGCATTCTTCAGGTCTCCCCGAAACGCATTCTCTGCAGCCACAAGCAGTTGTGTTATTCTGCTGTTCCTCTCAGTCGCTGTTTGCTTCTGCTCACGGTTTCCTGTTTATAAAGCCCAGGATCATACTTTTTTTTTTTTTTGGCCACAAGGTTACCCTTGAACTCCATCCTGATGTGGCACTTCTTTGTTTGGTTGGCTATCCTGCCAGAAAAAACTGCTTTCCAGGTTTCTGTCTATTTTTTTTCTTTTTTTTTCTTTTTTTTTTTTCTTTTCTTTTTTCCCCCCTTCTTTTTTGCCCAGTCTGGCTTCCTGGTTCCTAGAAACACTGCCTTGCTTGTAGGCATGTATTAGGAAAAGTGTATTGGCCCAGGGGGCCAGGTGGTCCCTGACAACCCTCCTTTGCCATTCAGTCTGCTTCATTACGCTATTCCATATAAGAAACCGGCTCTCTTGTGGTATGCACGGTTGGGCTGGATTTTCCTCAGGAACATTACTAGGTATGCATTGGGGAGTTACATTAGTTCTTACATTTACTTCGTGTATCAGAAGATACTCTTTATTCTGCGTTGAGTCATTCATGAGTTGGATTGCTCTCTCCTGTGCTTTAGTGGAGCCAGAAAGTGGGAATTGCAGCCTAGAGCATGGGTGAGCTGGGGAACCCAGAGCTGCGTTCCCAGCTCTGCTAGGGGTTTTCTCTGTGACTTGGACACCTTGCCCCACTCCAAGCTGACAATATTTACCCACTGCGTTGCAGCCACTGGAGAGAGAGGATGATGGTGTTACAGCTGCAGAGAATGACATCTGACCTTTGGGTGGGATCAGAAGCGATCATTTCTAGACAGGGTCAAATGCAGAAAAGCAGAATCCGTGGTGGTAGCCGGGTTAGTTCAGCTCGCTGGTCCTGCTAAAGACACGCATAGAGAGATTTCAGTGGCTGTGATGGTAAAGAGAATTTTAGCTGCTTCCAGACCTTCTTTTGCTACGTGAGTCAGGGCTCAGGTTGGTTATTTACTTAGACTGAACAGTAGCAGACAAGCTTAAATCATCCCTACCCTAGACTATGGAGCTTACAGTTGATCAGTCAGAGGAGTGTTAGCTAACACCAAGATAGCTCACTCGGGCAAAAAAAAACCCAAACAACAAAAATCGAGGAGTCTGCTTAATCAAACCCTCTGCCACCCCAAAACAGCATTTTTAGGTGGCTTGTTCTCAATTTTGTCTTAATTATGTCTCTATTCCTGTTACTCAGTCTTTTTTTTAATCATATAAACCAAACTGTTACTGAATTTTGTCTTTAGAAAACCCTGACACCATAGTTAAAAATGGAGTTTGTTGCCTGCCAGACCTTTTCCATAGTGTACCAAGAGGCCATGGGAGTTTTATTTTACTCTAAAAGCTCTCACATTCTCTGAAACTGACGTTCTTAAAAATTATTTTAACCTGGTTTGCATCGGTGTAGGTAATTTAACTATATCAGTTTGACATCCAATTTTAGTTAAGCTTATGTCTGTTAATAATGCAGGAAAGACCTAACATTTATCTTCTGCTTGATTTTATTTATTTTTTTCATTAGACATTTTAAGTGTTGTTTACCCTAAGGGATTGTTGGGACAGCTGGAGAATTGCAAAACTAACAGTGTTAGAGACTAATGAAATAAAACTTGATTTCTTGAGAAAGGAGGTGAATGGTATTATTTGAATAATATATTTTTGCCCTGATTTTTGTCTGGTTTATACTAGTTTTACCTTCTTGATTTCAATATGTGGAATAGGTGTCCAGTTTTAAGTGGCTTTTAACCATGCTACCTGAAAATGAAGGCCAAAGATTCAGCAGCTCTGCCCCATCCTCAGGATGGAAAGTTTCCCTGACGAGGTTCTTGAGTCAACAGGATCTCTCCCACAAAAACCAAGAGAAACTTTACTATTCCTGCTTATGTCTGAGGTAAAATGAAGACAGACATGCCCCCTGCTATTTTGAGGTGTCTGCTTGATTTTTGTTTCTCTGTTTAGTTCAGGAAGTCACTGGCGTTTGGGTTTTTAATAGCTTATAAACAGAGGCTACAGATGTTCCCCTCTAGTTGGTGAATGGCCTTGACCGGGCTGGGGGCGGGCGGTGAAGAAACCTTCTGCCATTGGGTTGGGTGACATTTTGAGGGAAGCGGCTGGCACCGCATGGCATGTTTCCCCTCCTTTCCTTCCTCTGTTCCTCTTGCCTCAGCACTTGGAGGGTGATTTCTTTCCCCTTCTCCCCATACCTGGAAAACGTGCAGTGCTGGGTTACTGGGGTGCAGAAAGGTGACTTTGCAGGTGAGATGTGAACCTGTTGCTGGACCCATGGGAGTATGTGTTTTACCAAAAGGTTGGGAAGGCATATGGGAAAGGGTTGCTTGAACTGAGAAATAAGGACGTTTTCATATTTCTTCGTAGTTTTCTGGATGATTTTCGTATCACAGGTTAAAAACAAATGAGGGCTGATTCTACATGAGAGCTAGGCTACCACTTTTGCAGAAGGTACAAAGACTTGTGGCGTCGGTCAACCCTGTGACGCTAACGTGAGGTGACAAAAGAAGAAGGTTCAAGCTTGTGGCTACAACTTATCTTGAGCATAATGACCGAAGTCTTTTTTCTTCCTGGGAAAGTCTTGACGGTGGCAGCAACTTAAAAAGTGTTGGCAAACATTCCACTATTAATCAAACTTATCCATCCCCTATATGGAAAAGTATGTTCAAAGGTATGGAATGGCTTCCATATGAGGAGTGACTGACTAAGATGGGGATCATTCAACTTGGAAAAGAAATGACTAGGGGCACATATTGTAGAGGTCGACAAAACTCCCACAAAAATCTAATGGCACTGAGGGATGGTCAGCAAATTTGGAGGGTTTGGCAATGTGTTGGTGATACTCCGCCTCAGGTTTGTCTTATTTCATTCTGCTAATGTGTCCCTGGACCTCTGCCTGAGATTTGGCTTATTTGTCATTTTGGTTTGTGTTTACCATTCATTTTCACCATTGTCTTTCTTTTGCTCCATTTTAATTCACTGTTCTTATCAGTTATTTTTAATCCCGTGCCCCTGCAGAGAGTGATAAAAGCAGTTAGTGTTTTTGCACCTCGGGGGAAGTTTTATCTGAGTGAGGAAAGCAGAAATCCCCTGAAGTAATTTCACAAAGTTCCCGGATTGCTGCTCCAAACCTGTTACTTGCCCAGCTAATTTGGGGTCACTTGAACTGGAACATGCCCAGCAACATTGCTTAAAACCACACCAGATGTGCTGTGCTGTTTTCTAGCTCTTTACTCTCTCAGTTGTCTGTGCTTTTTAAACCGCAAACCACTCCGGCCCACGTGGAGCCACCAGGGTTGTAGTATGTGGCTTCAACCGGAATTGTCTTAACCTCTTGGTCTGGGGATTTTCTGTGTTGGATTTGTAGGCGAGGGAGTCTGGGGGCTGCTTCTGTGAAGCTTCATCTTCTCTGGAGAAAAATGGGTACCGTGTAAGGCTGCTCTGACTGGCAGGTTTGAGTGTGCAAGAGGAGGACGTGCACCCTGGTTCCTCTCCAAGCAGCAGACAGTGTCACCACGTCCCCTTTCCTCCAGCCTGCAGCCCGTGGTGCCCAGTCCTTGGCTTGGCGTGAATGGGGTGGAGAGGGGGTTGCAGGGAAGTTAAGGCAGGCTCGAGCTGCCCCTGCCTAATAATCGGGGTGCCGAGGTGGAAGACCTTCATCAGGAGCTCTGCTAACTAGTGGGGTGACCTGCTGCAGCTAGGCGGTGCTGGGGGAGATGGGGAGGGTCAGGAGACATCGAGGATCAGAGCAGCACCATGGTGGGGGCTCTGCAGTGCCCTGGGGACCCTCACCACCCCACGGGTGCTGCAGTGCCTTTGAAGCTGCTCAGACTTGCGCTGGGAACTGATGTAGTCCCAGTCATGGGGACTGGTGATGAGAACCAGTGATTAAGAAAACCTCATCTGGTCCCCATCTATTTCCTTTAATGAATAGTTTTCAGCGAGAGTTGCAGATGAAGCCTCATGGGTTTAAGAGGTATTTTCAGTTGTGTTAAAAGTGTTTGAAACATCATTTTAGAACTCGGGCATTTCAGCTGAAATGAGATTTTTGCATACGTGTCTTTCTCTCCCTCTTTTTTTTATTTTTTCCTTTTTTTTAATGGCTTAGAAAGTTTCTAATGATACTTTACTCTCCAGGGTCAAATGTTCTTTATTTTGCGTATGGCACTAATACTTTTTTTAACACATTCTCCAACTTTATGAGTAAATGGGCAGAATTTGTCACTACATCAAAAAAATCACTGATTCTGTCTCTAAATATAGATGAAAGGCTGTAATTAATCTGCATAATAATGGCTGTGTGTTTTCTGTGTATACTCTCATGCTTATTTCCTAATTTTCCGTGTGTTTTCACTATTCTTTGTTCATGAAGTTTGCAAAACACAAACGACACATAACTCTGTTAGCAGGACGTGATTCCGTACAGGTTATTTAATTATGCAAACAGCAGCTCCAGTTACTTCCAGTGTTGTTAATTTGTTTCCCTTGTTTTATCTTTGAGTATTGCCTGCATCTTTGCACGCCTGTAAGTTGCGTTTCTACCAAACGTGTTCATCTATTGCCGGGGTACGGGATTAAAGTTTGGAAGGAGGAATTGGAGGTCCCCGCTGCGGTTAGCGGTGCTGCAGGCAGCTGGCCTGGTGTTTGCAGTGGGAAGCCGTGCTTCTTGCCAAGGTTCACAGACTCCAGCCTCTCCTCTCCGGCGTGTTGTGGGAGCAGTCGCAGACAGCGAGGGGGTACTGCATTACTAAACCATTCGAGGATGATCCACCAACTGTTTTTTATGCCATATTCTGTGCGAGCATCCTGATTCACCCAAATACGGGCTAACCTGGGGAGGGATCCATAGTTTGAAGGGGGGAGGATTTAAAGCAGGGGTACAGTGACAAACTCGGCATGCATGTCCCCAGGCAGGGAGGGGACAATGACAGCATCTACCAGCTCTTGCTGACTCGCCCCGCGAGCAGAGGGAAGGGCTCCTCGGGCAGGCAGGGCTGTGCTGGACCCTGCCCCTGTTTCCAAGGAAGATGTGAGCTGCTCCCGCTGTTCTGCTTATTCACCCTGCCTTTTTGGAGGAGTATTGGCTCTGCTTGCCTGTCGGGGATGAGGCTGGGATTTAGATGCTCTGCCCTTATTTTTCATGAACCTTTATCGAGTTGTTCAACACACTTGCTCTAGTTTCCCCATTTGTAAATGAAAATGTATTTATACCTGTTCTAAGAGTGCCCGGCACAGTAACTAGCTTGTGTTTGCATGGTACTCTACCCTGACTACGTAAGATGCTTTTTACAACGTATTTTCTTCTGGCACAATTCCACTGAAGATAGCAAAGCAGCTTCTGCTTTAGACAGTGGGTGTGTTTTGCCACAACTCTGGAAGGGTTGTATTTTACTAATAAATTATCCCCGTAGCATGTTTTGCTATGAGTTGGAG